>CAMGYJ010000005.1:85609295-87005910 GCA_946122785.1 Linum tenue
ACACTGATTCGTTATCAACTTTGAGTTGCTTACACTTGGTAAAGGTTCAAATCAAAAAGATACCTTTATGTATGCGTTACTTGTTCGAGGCAGGTATTCTCAACTCTTGTTGACTAAGTGGGGGATTGTTAGAGTTAGTCAATAGAGTTATAATACGACATTGATGGGAGAAGTAAATTATAAAGATGGAGTCTTTTGGCAATTTAATTAATTAATTAATTTTATATTAATTAATTAACGTTTGAATATTGGAAAAGAAGTGTCCTTCCACGAAAGGTAACTCTCTTTTTCTGTGAAAGGATATGTCCTTCATAAAGGTAACTACCTTTTTTATGAAGGAATGTGACTCTTCGGAAGGAAACTTCCAGTTTTCACAACTATAAATAGATGTCTGCCATAACTCTTTTGAGATGAGAGAATTCTTCTTCTTCCCGTTTTCCTTCTTTATTTCATAAACACAAAAGTCTGCAAGATTGCTGCTTCCAGACTTAGAATTAAAGGGACTCCTGGGGGTGGTTTGCTCGAGCCTACCAGCAATTTGTAGTGGGGGCAAATAACACTCTAAGGAGAGTGATTAATCACGCCTTCAATCTGATTCTTTCCTTCAGTTTCCTGACAAGTAGCTCCATGCAAAGGGTGGCAATTTCATTGTCACCATTGAAATTAAATCATCTGTGATACTATATCACCAGTGGCGTATTCTAATGACGGTCACAATTGTTACCGAATTTAAGCTTTGGGAATAAAATGTTGGTCACTAGTATTTCTACTACATCTCGTTAGTCTTGTTTCTATAACAGACAACTTGTCACAAAATGATTTTGTTGTGGCAGTAATATTGTCACGGATGTGTATTATGAGTGACGATCCAAATTCATCACATATAAAGTGACATACGTGACAATATAAATCATCACAAATAATGATTTCAATGACAACCAAACTAGACATAGACCATACATCGAAATTTCTAAAAAGGTATTTGTGACAGAACTATGATCACACATGGCGATTATTTGTGATAATTAAGCATGTCACTGATGTTGTTTTCATATCGGCGCTACCTCATCACAAAAAGGATCTTTATTGATGACAACAATGTCACACATATATTAGTATTGGGTAAGGAAAGAGCCATTTGTGACAATTTGAACTTGTCACGGATAAAAATTTAAATGTTGCAAAAACTAGTTAAAAACGTTGCCTATGTTTATAAAACGTGTTGCAAAAAATTTGAAATGTGTTACCTAAAGTGGTGTTGCGTAAGAGGTAAGACTACGCTACCCTTTTTATTTTGGTTTACGAGAAATGAAAAACTAGTTGCCTATTCTTATTGCAACCCCCATTATAAGCAACCCTAGTAAAACTGTTGCGCTAGGATGTTGCAATTCTTTCAAAACTTTACCCAACATATTTTGTAGGGTTGCAAGAGACCCTTTTTCCCGTAGTGATCCTAACTATGAGGGTTAGGATGATATGGCATTTAGAGCAAAACCCCATGTTATTGAGTTTCCAAGATTTGATAAACAGGGAGATGCGTTATTTTGGTTGTATGTTGTTGACAGGTGGCAGGGCCGACCCATAATATTTGGAGGCCCTGTTCTGAAATTTAAAATGTGATAATTTCCCGTAAATTTATTATAAATAATAATTATTAGATAATAATAAATAAATAAATAAGTTCAGAAAATGATTACGCAAGTAATAATATCATTTTTTTTCCAAAGTAATAATATCATCTAACAATGTTTAAAAAGTAACTATTAATATTTAAAAAATTTATGTACCCGTTGGCGGGTTAATGACACAAATATTGTTTTTTTTTTTTAATTTACCACCAATATGGCGGATTAAGAAGTATTTACATAGATATTGTGTTTTGGAGACAACAAACGGCGGCAACACCTGGGACTCAGGCGCCGCCGCTATGGATGATATTTTGGAATAAGTGACGGCGGCGGCGCCGAAGACTCAGGCGGCACCGCCGGTGACTCCAGCGTGTTAGGTGGGAATCTGTCCCAGGTGGCGGCGCCCGAGACTAGAGTGGCGGCGCCTGAGTCATCAGCGAGTTAGGTGGCCCTTCCCCCTATAAAAACCCAGGCAATTTCATTTCAGTTTCACACCACAAAAAAATCGTTACAAACAAAGGAGCTTTGGAGCTCTGGTTGCTGCTGCAAAAATGGCTAATAGGTAAGAGAGCCATTTATTTTGTAATTATATTATTCAAATGTTATTATGATTGTGTTTAGTTTTAATTAGTGAGTCTGTTTTTTTGTAGTGATTTTAGAAGATTTGAACTAGTCGTTCGATGGAAATCGGAGAAAGTAGAAGATAATTTGGGCGTCAAATTCGTTGGTGGTAGTAGTTTTCAGATGACGATTCCGTCCAGGGTCACATATCATTATCTTTGTGAGAATCTAATTCCGAGAATACGGCGTAGAGACGAATCAGTACAAGATAGTGATGTGATTCACAAGTTTCATTTACCGTCTTCCAGAATGGCAGAATGGTGTTTTATTTCATTATGCAATGCCTATTGTGGATGATGATAGCTTGAATGTGCTTTGGAATTTTATGGCACAAAATCCTTATTGTTTGGGTGCTGAGATACATGTTGAGCTCAGTGAGAATCAGGGTGGAGAGGTAGAAGATGATACATGGAGCGTGCCATCCGATCATGCCTATGATGACGGTGATGACGGAGAGGAGGAAGATGAGGAGGAGGAGGAGGAAGAGGGGGAAGAAGTTCCTAATTATCCTCCATATTTTTACTTGCAGGGTAATGAAGAGGACGAAGAATACTCACTTGTTGATTCATATGGCGTAATTCCAATGCATATTGTTGATAGTTTTGAAGGAGAATTCTACAAGGGGCAGATATTTCACTCGAAACAAGCTGCACAGATGGCGATTAAACACCACGCACTACAACGCAACTTTCAATATGGCGTGGTGGAGTCGTCACCTTCAATCTGGAAGGTCAGATGCTTGAGGCACAAGGATGACAATTGTCCTTGGATGGTGCGGTTTGGATGTCGAGATGCTGGAGGCGAATGGACTGTGAGAAAGGCTGAGTTGGTGCATTCTTGTAGCAGTACGACTCAAACCGACGGATCATCGCCATCTTGATGTCGACATGATTATCTGAGGCCGTCAAACATTTGGTACGTGCCCAACCAAATCTGAGTGTTCTAACTGTGCAAGCTGAGTTGAAAGATAAGTTTAATATGCAAGTTACTTACAAGAAGGCTTGGTATGGGAAACAAAGAGCATTGGAGAAGTTGCATGGAAATTGGGAAGAATCCTACGATTTTTTTGCAGACATTCTTGCGGGTAGTCAAGAGAAAAATGCCAACATCGGTGATTGATTGGGTAAGAGTTCCTTCGACTCAACCAGGTCATTTGATATTTCAGCGAGTATTCTGGGCTTATGGACCTTGTATAGATGGATTCAAGAATTGTCCGGGCGTCATGGTTGTTGATGGAACATTTCTTACTGGGAAGTATAAAGGAGTGCTACTCATGGCGAGCTCATTTGATGGTCGGAAGAAAAATTTTCCAATTGCATTTGCCATAGTGGAGAGCGAGAATACTGAGAGTTGGCCATGGTTCATAAGGAACGTTCAGGGTTTGACTGATCGAAATGATGTATGCATCATCTCAGATAGACATGCAGGACTCTATGAAGCCATGAATAACATCGGAAGAGGTTGGGAGTGGAGGTGGTGCATGCGACACTATGCAAGCAATTTGCAAAGGAAGACTAAAAGCAGAATTATGTATAAGCAACTATTTCGAGTCGGTAAGCCTTCTTCATTTAATTATGTTATTTATTTTCATGTAATTTTGTCATGAATTTATCTAACCCGTGTGGTTGTTTATTTTGTTAGCTGGAGAAAAACGGTTGGAGAAGTTCGATCGTCAAGTTGAGCAATTTAAGAAGGTGGCTAGTGATAGAAATATTTCATGTGATAACTGGGTGGATCAACATCAGATTCGTTGGAGTTTAGCACATGATAACTACAACGGTGGGCGTCGTTGGTCTATGCTGACATCCAACATGGCAGAAAGCATCAATGGTGTTTTCAAAGGTATTCGTGCACTTCCTATAGCTTCTCTTGTGCAACATACCTATTGGCGATTGGTGGAGAAATACGATAAGTACAGGTTGGAGACAGGAGCAGAAATTAGAAGTGGTCCTTCACAGTACTCCACCAAGTGCGAAGAGCTGATGAAGTACAGGTCACAAAAGGCAGTTGGACATTCTGTGACAGCTCTTGATCGGAGTCAAGGCATCTATGTAGTTAAGACTCCCCCCAACAATTTCAACATGACGGGGTCAAACACACTCACAGTGCACTTTGACGACCAAAACCGGGAGGGATTTTGCACCTGTGGTAAATTTCAAGGAAATAAAATTCCTTGCTCTCATGCTATTGCAGTTTGCAACCGACTTGGGGCTAATGCGTATGAGTTTGTAAACAATGTCTACAAGCTGGAAACAGTGATGGCTTGTTATGGGACAAGTTTCGCACCTCTTGGTGAACCTAAGGGTTGGAAGAAGCATAATGGTCCTACTCTCCATCCTAATGTGCACATGCTTAGGAAGCCGGGGAGGCCAGGGGTTACAAGGATTCACAACGAGATGGATTGGCCAAGGGAGGGTGCATCCTCCCAAGTGTGTAGCAACTGTAACCAAGCGGGACATAATGCAAGGTGATCGTGATCTCACCACACGGTAGATGGAAGGTCGACGTCTCGGGTCGCCACCGCTCTACGAGCGCAGTAATCAAACTCGCATCGGGGTTCATAGGGACTAGGGGCACGACACTTAACAAGCCTGCCACTTCGAGATATGGCCGATAAAGCTCGTGGTAAGGTACTAAAATGGTCGTACCTCGAACATGGTAAGATCGATCACCAGCCTATAGTGCACAAAACTTATATTAATTCATCTTCATTCGTAATAATTCTAATTTCACCTAATTAATTCTAATCTGTAATCCTATTCTCTAACAGTACAGTTCAGTTCACCAACTAAAATAATCTAATTAGCTAATTAACTTTACATGAATAATTATCAAATACTTACCTCGTTTGTCCAAACAGAGTCGATACGATGTTGGCCATGTCCCCAAAGAAGTGTCGCATCGACCGGACCTGTATCAATTGTCGCCGGCGGTAATCTCATCGAATACGGATCCATAAGCCTAGGAACTGCAAAAACAAAGCAACAAACCATTAAAAAAAACACAAACCATTAAAAAAACATTCAAGCTGCCGACGAGAGCCTCACCGCGCAAACGGCTGCCACGACCTCGCCGGCCTCTCCCTCTGCCTCTGCCGGCGACTTCTTCTTCATCGGACGACATCTACGGGCGACAGCTGGCTGCGGCGGCGACCAACTCTGGGGCGGCGGCGACACGAACAGGGGCGGCGGAGCGTGGAGTGGAGGCGGCGGCGCCTGTCACTGGGGCGCTCTTGCTATCGTCAGCGGCGGCGGGGCCTGGCTCTGGGGCAGCGAGACCTGACAGAGCGGCGGCGGCGCTTTGAACTGGGGCGGTCTCGTCCTGGTGGCTGTGGGTGGGTGGGGTCAGCGACGGCGGAGGAGGCTGTCGGGGAGAGGGGGGAAGCAGTGGGGGTGGAGGGGAGGAGGAGGAGGCTGTCGGGGGAGAGGGGGGAAGAGTTGTGTGGTCAGGAGGAAGGAAAGAAAGGATAAGGCAGGTGGGTGGGGTGGGGTGGGGGGGATTGGGCGGGTTTTTTAAAATAAAAAGGAGTGGGGTGGCGGCGCCTTAGTCTCTGGCGCCGGCACCTAGGTCTGCTAGAAGAAAAAGACTAAGGTGGCGGCGCCTCAGTCTACAGCGCCAGAACCTAAAACTACGCTAAAAACACAATATTTTCGTCAATACTTTTTAATCCGCAATATTAGTGGTAATTTAAAAAAAAAAAACAATATTTGTGTCAATAATCCCCCGTTGGCTTACAATAACAATATATTTAACAGACAAATCCATTAATTCCTCTCTTAGCCGTTGGTAATTATGCAGCTTTATACTTACCCCACTTTCGAGGCGGTCCAACTAATGGATGGATAAAACAAATTTTCAGTCAAAAACTCAAAGTGAAAAGAGCAGAGGCCCACGTGTAATTAGAACTAATTATTGTCCATGGCCCTGAGTTATGTTATCATGGGCCTGACAACAACATATAATTAAGTCTCTCCGTCCATTTTCCGCGGCCCATGCATACAAGGCCCATAATTTAGTTGAAGCACACATCTATTACATAGTATTTGATGGAGGCTTTGAGGCCCTGCGCTGTGGGCCTGACCAGCACAAGGCCTGAGCCAGGGTTGACAGGTGGTTCAAGAACAATCCCACTATAAAGAAGAGGAAGGGGCATCTTTTCAAACACGGTTCGAATAAGAATGTTTGGTGTAAGGGGAATTAACGTTATTTTATTAGGCTAAGTTTAGTTAGGCTAGTACAAGAACATAATTTCGTTTTTTCTTATGATTGGGCTAACATATACTCGTGTAACTTATTCAATGATTATAATAAGACAAATTGTTAGTCGATATGAATTAAATTAGTCACAAGCTACTATATCATCATGTGAAAGGAAGAGATGGGTAGGTGGAGGGCTAAGACATGAGACTGAGAGAGACGAAATAAATAAATAAACAAAATAATATGAGGGGAGGGGAGGGAGAGAAATTTGCTTCCCGAGAGGAAGCGTGGGAGGGAGTTACAAGTTGTTATGGGGTTGGAGTGGGTTGGCATTTCGTTGGAGATTTCATTTCACACTCATCTCTCATTCATTTCCAATCACGCTCTCTTCATTTCAATCGAATTTATTACAATCGTTGTTGGGTCTCTCTCTCTCTCTCTCTCTCTCTCTCGATGGCCAGCTAATCCAAACTGAGAACTGCACGTGCAGACGGCTCAGAGATACAGCCAACCAAGCATAAACCCAAAGCCAAAAGAAATACAATATGAGAAACAAGGTAAGCTATCTGGAGGAGGAGGAAGACCCAATCCAATCAACTGAGATGTGTCTTTGGCTTTGGCACAGTTGTGAGGGAGACATTCTTTGGTTACTGTTTGAACCTAACTGAGTGTAGGAGTGAGGTTCGAAGGAGAGTTTGGGTCGAGAAGAAACGCGAGAGCCGAGCTAGATCAGTGGAACCAGAATCAGAGAGTTGAGTGAGAAAGAGATTAGAAAGAGAAGTAGTTCTTGTAGAGAGAGAATGGTGAAAAAATGCGATCCCCCCACCCACCGTAGTAAATGCCATATTTATAGGCTTCATGGTGGTGGGTGAGTGGTTGACATAGGGAGAGATACAGTGATGTGACTACTGGGATACAATGATGTGACCACTAGCACACTAAGGCTTTTAGGCCATCCCTCTACCTAGGATGAGTCAGAGATCCACTCATGGCCCTGATGTGACTACCCGCTTGGAAGAGGTGCGCTTCCCTCATCTTCTGGTTCAGCCTACGCTAGTCCTCCCCTAGCGCCTGTCATCTCTTCGCGCCTGGACGTGGTTAGCCATGATGAGGCGGCACACTCGGGGTCCTCGCGCTGCCGTGTTGGGGTCTCGTCCAGTTGCGCCCGGTTCCTTGGCGTGGCTAGGCCCGAGTCCTATGCCCAACAATTGCCCCCCAGCAGGGGGTGTTTTGTGAACGCCCCCTGTTTAGGTTTCCTCCGGACTCGGGCCGGTCCGCTTGTAGCTATTGGTTGGCGCCGACGTGCGCGATACTATGAACTGGTGTCGCCTTGCCCTGACGCCATGTGCCATCGCGCTCGTTGTTGGGCTTCATTCGGTCGCCACGCGCAATGCTTGGCGCGCGCTGTTGTGCGTACGGGGTCGTTTTCTTCGTGTGCGGTACGCGCTAATGCGCTCGTTGTTGGTCTTTGTTCGCTGAGCGCGATACTCGCGCGCGATGCGCTCGTGGAGTTGTTTTCTTTTCGCAGCACGACGCATGTTTTCCTCTTCCAGGCGTTACCCTCGCGATAAGCGCTCGCGGTTGATCTTTGTTCGTTGAGCGTGATACTCGCGCGCGATGCCCGTCGATGCGCGCATGGGGTTGTCTTCTTGTTGCGACGCAATGTGTGTCTTTCTTTTCCTCGCGGGTGTGCCATGCCCCCCAGTCGGTGCGCGGCGCTGGTGGCGTCGCCGACTAATGCCTATGATCGTAGGTGTCAACGTGTCACTGTGTGGTTAGGCTATTTGGGCGGGGGTTTTTTGAATTTCGAAAAGATTTGGTGGGATCTGACTGTTACGGATCCCAATGTGGCTTTAACCTTTCGCATTCCGCCGAACGGCCTTGTCCCTTGACAACCTATGATGAGGACTGAGGCGTGCAGTAGAATTGTGTAGGGGTTCAGTTCTTTCAACTGTTTGCTTACCAACTATGACTTGATTTGATCACTTGTTCTTGACGGTCATTTATGCATCTAGTTCAGGGTATCAAAATGTGAGATAGAGCATATAGGTAGCCATGTGAGATTTGAGCCTGCTCGTTTCTTTCTTGTGCGATAGATCCCTCTTCCATGATGTGTAGCATTCACGTTGTCACTAGCTAAGATGATGGGGGCATAGGATTAGCCCACGACCATGGTGACTGTCCTGATGTGTCATATCCCCTAGTCAACCCCTTTAAGCCGTGTGTTATCCTTTCTTTTGGTCTATAATGAAATATCACCCTTTTGCATCTTTTGGAAGGTTCCACAGAGTGGTTTTTACATATTCTCTGCTGTTTTCGCTAAATTTTATGTGAGTGTTGGAGGTAGTGCTTAAAAGTTGGGCAGGTGAATATGTGCAGAAGTGGTGGCTCTCTTAAGAAATGAAAAGAAAAACAAAGAAAAATTGAAAGCAAAAGAGAGCCACTACCAAAAATCTGAATAATGCCCAGTACGTAGTGTTTCTTAGCAGTCTGGCTTGGAAATGCTGACATTTATACCTCCTTCGCTCTTGTGCTCTTGGGATATTGAGTAATGCAGAATAGCAGAAAGGAAATACCGGTTTGTTTGACTGTGATTGTGTGGGTTTGGAAATGTGGAACCTTGTGCTATGAATGCTTCCACCACCTAAAAGGCCTTTTCCCCATGTCCAAGACCCTAGCCAGTCACTTGAACCTATGTCTAAGACCTCCGGATTAGTTAGTGGTGACACTCCATATGTGAACTCTAGCATTTAGAGGCTTCCATCATGGTGAAGAGATGTTAGGGATTGAGAGAAACAGCATGCGCATTTTTCGCATCAAATCGTCCTGACCCCACTAGTCGAGAGTGAGTGATTCATTTTCATATTCTATATACTCTTGTACCCCGGTGAGGACCTAGATTGCTCGGTCTCTATTCTTATGTCTTGAGTTGGATGCATGAGGTGACTATTTTGAGTAAGTGGTTGAGTCAAGTCTAGGTTGGTTGGTGAACAGAAGGGAGACTCTTCCTTTACTCGATTTTGCTGCGCTCGAATGTCCTTTGTGGTGGTTGACCAGGTTGCTATTGAAGTTGTTCATGTGTTGATGCTTGAAAACCAGTATGATTCACGTGTTCTGTGCCTTTATGACTTGTCCCCAATGTTGGTTGATTGAAATATGTAAGCTTACCTTGTGTCTGACTTGGTTTGCTTGGGGACAAGCAAACGGTTAAGTGTGGGGGAGTTTGATAGACCGTTAATTACACATGTTTTCACCCCTATTCTTGAGCCGTTTGAGGTGTTGATTCTCTTATTTTAGGCCGATTTCACGCTAGGTTGTGCTTGTTTGTGATATTTCAGGTCCTAGTACGTGAATGGAGGCTTGAGAGCGAGTTTGGGGTCGATTGGACGAAGATCGGGCGCGTGGCGAGGTGCTAAGGATGCAACACGAGCACACTTAGTCATCACACGGCCGTGCAACTCACATTTGTGGCCGTGCGATTTTCGCCGAAAGCAAACACGGGCAGAGCAAAATTCCCACATGGCCGTGTGACCCTGGCCGTGTGGGAAGCTTGAAGTTCGACTTATTGATACGCCGCGTTTTAACTCACACGGGCAACTAGGTGAGCCACACGGCCGTGTGGCCTGCCCGTGTGAGTCGGGAAATCTTGGTTTTTCATCCAATTCCGAGCCACAAGTGGGAGAATCGGATTTTCAGAGCAAAAACAGAGCCCTAGAGAGAGAAAGTGCGAAGAACACATCCTAGAAGCTATCTTGGAGCTGGGTTTCATCAAATCGAGCTTGGAGATCGTCATAGGAGTGGAAATCATCATCCCCGAGCAGATTTTCCTCATCTTTATGAGTATGACTACTCTGATTACTGTTCTCTTCTCTCTCTCTATGAAGTAGACCCTTCTCTCACTTGGGTATGAAGAACCCTAGTTCTTTGTGTTAGGGATTTGATTGTAATGACTTGGGATGATTATACTGTTTGGTTTTAATCGAATGATGCATGTTTATTGAATTGATTGAAGTCTGATCAGCTTTTCTTGATTTCTGCTGCAACCTGAGATAAATAGAATCCGATTAGGTTGTTAGAGCCTCTTCATTCGATAGTAGGGGATTGGTTATACGAGAGTTAGCCAGTTTACTGCTTTGTACTGGAATTCAATTCCAGTAGTGGAGTTCTGTTTTTCATAGCCTCAGCTTTCCATCCCGGTGAAACTAGTCGTCTGCCGGGTAGTTAGACTGAGAAGGCTTGGTCAGCTTAAGAGATTCCAAGCTACTGTTGGATCTTTCACAGTCTAATCAACAGTGAATCAACCCAGGGTAATTACAATTGAACCTAACTAAGGAGCTAGGGGGACTCATTCCCGAGTGACTCTTTCCTGCTTTAGAAAACCGAACCATTTTCTGCTTTCTTACTGCTTTTAGTTTAAACAACAATCAATCGACTTAGTTGGCTAGATAATAAATAATCACGGAGTAAGCAGTAGATCTAGACCCCGGGTTGATAATAGAACTTGCCTGTTACTGCATTCCCGGACTGCGATTACACTTGGTCGCAGTTTGGTGTTGTGTTTTGGCGTGTCATAGGGCTACGACCCAAGGAGTAGTGAAAAGTTACACGTTAAGCAACGCTAGGGGCGCATAAGTTAACCGGAGGAGGAACTAAGTAGGTCACAGGGAGCCTGTCAAGATGTCATGGGATCAATACATCAAGGCTAGAAGGAGGTACAATTCCTTGTAAAGAGATTATCAAAAGTGAATCTTGGAGTCGTCACAATAAACAAATTTCGAGGTCGAAATTTCTTTTAAGGAGGGGGAAAATGTGATGTCTCAAATTTGGATGTAGGTTCAACATCAACTACCAGGAAAATTAGATCAACATGACAAAGCCAAATTGGCATTTTGTTTCACCACGTTTGGATCAAGCTGGGGAGTAAAAAGGATAATGAGGCACTTATGGTTACACGAGTGCTGCAAGCTAATGAAACTTATTTGAGCAAAAGGTACCAACGAAGTTGTTATAGTAAGAATAGATGATTGTGGGAAGGAAGAACAAAAAGGGGGTTTTTCGTGAGGGTGCAATTCTGGGTTTTTAGCAATAGGCGTTACAGACTTTTAATGACAGATTTTGGGTGGTCACTAAAGCTGCGGGGAATTTGCAAAAACTTATTTTGGATGTTTTAAATTGTTTCGAGCCACTGCGAGTGTTTGTTCCTAGGTTTAACAATTTGATAAATTGAGGGTGGTTTATAATATGGTTGTAATTTAATTTGACGATTTTTGAAGATGTATTTCTATTTTTAGAAATTGTTCGAATATTCGTTTTAATTAAATAAAAATATTTCTGAGTGTTTTTTAAGGGTTTGATAATTTTCCATGGTATAGGTGCTGATGATTGACATAGGAAATTATTATCCTAAATTTTAAGAAGGTTCAAGTTAGGTGAAAATTCATTCAAGATAAAAATAATTAAGAAAATGGTCGGTTTTGAAGAGATTATTTCTATAAAAACTTTAATGGGGTTAAGGGACCTTTGGAATGAGGCTCGAGGACTGGAGTTTGAGGAGAGGATGTTCTAGTGATTCAAAAGGGGTTTTAAGTCAAGAAAGGTCGTCTAAGAAAATGGATTCTTATTAATAGGTTTCCCCAAGATAATCCGGCTAAGGAGGGGTTTCGTCGAATAAGGAATCGAGGAGTCATCTTTTCGAGGTGAGTGGAAAGGGGGTAAAATCTCTGTCGTAGGTCTTTTAGTTTATGCTTTTCGTTCAAGTTATTAATTAGTTAATTTTTGAGTAATGCGCGATATGTGTGTGAGGCATCCCACCGCATGTATGGGTGGAGGCATGCATTGTGCTATGTACGAATGTATGTGATGTTGTATGGATTGATGGTATGAGGAACCCCCGGGTGGTTGGGTCACTACTGGACGGCGAGACGTAACGCAGTGCCATTGCTGAGTTTGGTTATCCAACCGGACGGCGACACGTAACGCGGTTGGCATACTAGGGTAGGACACCGGACGGCGAGACGTAACGCGGTGGTCCTAGTGTTTTGTGTTTAAGTTAAGGAAAGAAGTTGAGAGTTTCTGTGAGTTAATGTTGAAATAAGTTATTGAGGATGAAAGCGAGAACGACTTTTGTCTAAGTCAAGAACCCGAATAACGTGTTTTAGTAAGGATGATTATTTAAGAGCAGAAAGCGATAATGGCTTTCGTGCTAGGAAGGAAACTCTAATAACGTGTTAGTAGAAAGTTTGCTTAGGGCAAAGACCTACCTTAGAAGTAATGACGAGACTGACCCCTTCTCACTCACCAGGTCGAGGAAGGGTTAGCAGAGGCGGATTTCGAGAAGAGGCAAGGCGAGGCGAGTAGCTGCACCAGCATTGATGAGAAGTCAAGGAACTCGTGAAGAGTCAGAGCTAGAATAGTTTAAGCATGGGGATTGTCATTTGCCCAAGTGTTCACCCTTTTTGTTTGAAATTCTTAAACATTGTCGGTTTAGTTATTTTAAAAAGTTGTTTGGCTTGCCCGGGAGTAACCGGTTTGTGGTTTGAGTTAATGTTTGGTTTTCAAAAAGGATCGGGTCGTTTCAGCTCCAAGCAACATCACACTCACACAAGCATACTAGTAGACTACCCCCCCCCCCTACACACACACTTAAACTCGGCATTGCCCTCAATGGCGAAAGAAAGGGGTAGAGTAATGTTACCGCTTGGGCTTTGTGAGTGAAAGTTGGAATCGAACCGGGGTAGGATAATTGAGCTTCAAGGAGAGACAAAAAAACACACACAAGCACGATACGACTCGCTCGAGGCGAGGTTATTACAAGCACAATACATAGTAGTAGTTTATGTCACACACACACACACACACAAAATGAAGATAAATAACAAAAACAAAAATAACACGAGTTCAAGTTTACAAGTAGAGAAGTGGGGAGAAAGGAATCCGCTCTGCCACATGTCTCACTCGTCGGCTACCTCTCTCCGGTGGATGGACCCTCTCCATCATCAGGTAGGATACCCTGGCATCGAGCCATGAGCTCGAGGATGTCGGACTGCCGCTCGAGGCGGGATGAGAATCCCATGTAGCTCGTCTCAAGGACGAGGGGATTGCCTGCTCCTAGTGGTGGTGGCTGTTGTGCAGGGTGCGGGAGCGCTGGGTGCCGGCGAGGGCCGTGTGCACGAGCAGGTGGCTGCTTGCTGCTGGTGGGACCTCAGGGTCAGGACTCAAGCCCTCGATGTACCGCATTGGGCCAAAGGTGCGCAATAAGCGCATGGAGTGCAGAGTGCCCTCGTCAAATCTCTGGGTGAGCCCCTCCTTCGAGCACCCTGCGAGGCTGATATCGAAGTACCTAGCAAGGCGGGTGATGTACAGACCCATTGACGTGGCATAGCGACCGGTTCGACCATTGGCCCTGGCAAAAGAAGTGGCCATGACTAAGCCCAAGTGCAGAGTTCTAGACCATTCTGCCATGCAAGAACAAGACAATAAGATTCTCTCGGTTATCTTGTTCGGGTTGTGGTAAGCCGGGTAGAGAGAACGAGCCAGGAGTGCAACCACGACACGCCACTGGGGCTGGAGTGTGGATGCCGTTGTGAGGGCCGACTTGAACTTTGTCCTTCGGTACTTTGGAAGACAAAACTTCAGAAATGCGGCATTCACGTCAAAACTTCGGATGGCATCTTCCTCCCACTCGTCCTCATGTTTACCTTCCACTCCGAGGGCTCCGGCTAACTCATCTTAGCTCAAATTGCAAAGTTCCCCTCCCAATTGGAACTCAACCCGACGTACTGGATGACCGACTAGGCACAGGCTCTTGCGTATGGTGAAGGTGCTGAAAAATTCTACACATAGCTCCCCGTAGGTGTCATCTTCAAGATCAAGGGCTTGGCGCCATTGTGGGTGCACCACTGCCTCCCTCATAATGTCAGCGCAATGAAGCCTGTCGAACTACCGGAAGTCGAGTTTCCAATGGTTACCGACTCTCAAAGATGCCCAAAAGTACCCCTCTCGCTCCATTTCAGGGATGATCCTTAGCGCCACGAGGTAGGGGTGATCCATGTTAACCATCCTGCACAACAGAGAAACATACACCATACGTGGAAACATTCGTCATATACCGCTCATTGGGAGGAAAAGAGATCCCCCCCCCCACACTTGTTCTTCCACCATGGATAAAACATTTAGGGCCCGTTTAGTATTGTTGTTTGTTTTTGTTTCCTGTTGTGTTTTAAGAAATTTGGAAAACCAAGAAAAAAAAACGTGTTTAGTTGGGTTTTTATTTTTTGTTGTGAATCAGAGTTGCACAACAAGGCCCAAATATGAAAAACAACAATTTATAGCTTTGGATCTGATTCTTAAACATGTTGCACACGGGATTCCTACTGGTTGGGCGCTTGATTTCATTAAAACAGACCAGTTTTCGAATCCCCACAGAAGCAAAAAAAATTTTTTTTTTTTTTAACACAAGCCGCCCCCCACCAAAACCCTACTTCGACAGCCGCCCCCCATTTTTCTTCTTCTCCATTTTTCTTTCTTCTTCTCGACAGAGACTCCTCACAGCCGCCTCCTCCCGGCCAGCCCGGCGCCCAGCCCGCCGTCGCCGAGCCTCCCCTGCGCGATCCGCCGCCCAGCCCGCCGTCGCCCAGCCTCCCCCCGCGCGACACGCCGCCCAGACCGCCGCCCAGCCTCCGGCCAACCCGTCGCCCAGCCTCCGCCCACGCAGCCGCCGACGCTTGCCTCCGCCGCCAGTCCGCCGGCACAATATAAGCAGGCGAGAAATAGATGAGATCAAGAGAAATAATAGATGGAATAAAGAATTTTTTCTTTCTAGAAGTCGCCTGAATTTCTTATCTCTTTTGAACTGTTTCTTTTTTTGGTATTGTTAACATGGAAGCTGGTGTTCTTGGTGGATTTACAGATGGTGTTGTGGTAGAAGCAAGCAGCTAAAAAGCCGAGAAGAGGCGGATAAGGGATAACGGGCTAACGACCACTTCCCCTAAACTCCATCTCCCCGCAGCAGGTAATTTCGACTTCCCCTCCATATACTTTCTGAATATGTTCTTGAATTATGGCATGTATTTAGTGATTGATAGATTAGTTATTTGTGAATTTGGATTGATTGCTATGTTCTTTGTTTTGTGGTTTACCTCAGTTATGGAGAAAATTATGAAGATGAAGAAGGTTCGACTTCTGGGGTTGAACTACCACTCACTGAGTTCAACGTCAGCTATGCAGCAACACGTGAGATGACCGAGAAGCGTGATGCCATTGCTAACCAGTTATGGAGTGATAATCATGTTTAGTATTATTTTTTATGTAATGAACATGAAAGATGTTAGGCAAATTGAATTTTGTGAGACTTTGCTTAATATTGAGGACATATCTTTTTTTTTGTTTTTAGTTCTTACAGTAGTAACTAAACGCGTTTTTGTTTCTTGTTTTCAGCTTTCATGATTTTTCAGATTTATCAACTAAACAGGTTTGTGTTTTCTGTTTTTTTCCTGTTGTGGTTGTACATCTGTTTACACAACACCACTGCAACCACAACAACAACAAAATGATACTAAACGGGTGCTTAAGCGCTCAACCCACCGTGGTATGGTTGTGGGTATTTCACGGTTCAAGCACACAAGAAATTGAACCACAACCCTTACCATGGTGGCTACCATCCACCAAACAAAAACAAACATCCACTTGCATTCATAACATAGAACTTGGTGGGCAAATTCTAAAAATAAACACAATTTGGTTCAACCACGCCCACCAAGGCTCACTAAGCTCATGCAAAAATCAATTCATCATTCATTCGACCTAATTCACCTAATTCCTCACCCTAAATCTAGATTCAATCATGAAAAGCAAAAAAAATTCAACCTCACTTCACTACCTCAGAGTTCACGGACGGATTGCCCAGTTCACGGTCTTAGCGACCGTGAACTCTCAAATGCGTTCGTGAACACGGAGTGGTTGACAGTTGGTGAACATGCATCAGTACCCAGTTCACATACGCGTTTTCCTATTCACGGTCTTATAAGATCGTGAACTCATGTAAAAACACGGCACTTCTGCAAAAATTTTGACTCAACCTATTCCTCCGTGCCCTCTTATCGATCACAACACAACCATAAACCGCAAAACCACAACACCCGGCACGGGGACAACTTCACCACTCGAACTCTTCACAAGACACTAAAATGAAAACTAAGGAAAAGAAAACAAACCTCCGTTGGGTTGCCTCCCAACAAGCGCTTGTTTATCGTCATTAGCTTGACAGTTGGGGATCGATCACGACTTCAAACATGATGCCACCGAGAGCGGATCCACCACACTCTCGGTGCGAGGCTTGTAGCCTCCCATCTTAGGCTCCTTGAGTTGGCCCTCTTGGTTGGCCAACATTGCTTCGGCCTCCCCCATCTTCCGGGCCAAAACTCCCTTCATCCTTCTTCTCCAAGCACTCATCCTCGATCCTTTGGGTTTAGGACCCTTCTTAACTTCCTGCTCAACATCATCAAATCCAACACAAATAACGGTGGGGTTTGCCTTGAGAGGCTCTCCTCCACTCTCATTCACATCATTTGAAATCACTCCGAACCCTAGGATCAATTTCAAGCTTGATTCTCTCCTTAACATCCCTCAAAATTAGGGTTCCCTCATTAACGTCTATCAATGCCTTGGCGGTTGCAAGAAAGGGACGACCGAGGATGAGGGGCATATCCGAGTCCTCACTTATGTCGAGAATCACGAAATCGGTTGGATAGCAAAACTTTCCCACTCTCACCATCATGTCCTCCACTATACCTCTCGAGCTAATGACCGAACGGTCGGCTAAGGAGATGCTAAGCTTAGAAGTCTTAAGTTCACCTACTTCTAACTTTTTGAAAAGCTTGTAGGGCATCACATTCACACTAGCTCCTAGGTCCGCCAAGGCATTGTCTATATGGTGATCACCAATACCAAGAGGGATAGTAAAGCTATCTGGGTCGGACCGCTATTTGGGAAAGCGGTCGAGGAGGTAAGCCCAACACTCCTCGCCAAGAGTCACGTTGGAGAGGCCTTCAAGTCTTGGCTTCTTGATGAGGAATCCTTTGAGGTACTTGGCATATCTTGGCATTTGAGCAATGACTTCAAGGAACGGGATGTTGAGGTGGAGGTTGCGGAGCATTTCCATGAACCCTCCACACTCGTTCTCCAACCTCTCCTTGTACATCCTTGTGGGATAAGGAAGAGGTGGCACGTATCCATCCTCCGACAATGCCTTCCTTGATGCCTTCCTCTCATTCCTCGAAGACTTCTTCTCTCCCCTCTTCGGGATGGTTTCTTCCTTGTTGGAATCTTCCTTCTCTATCACTTGGTCCTTGGGGTTCACCACGGTTTGGGAAGGTAAAGCTCCCTTGGGTCTCTCGGTGAGGATACCGGTAAGGTTGCCGATTTGCACATCCAAGCTTTGAAGGCTCGCTTGATGACTTCAGAGACCCGCCTCAACCGAGGTAAACTTGGTAGTCGCCACATCCATAAATTGCTACATCTTTTCGAACTTTTGGCTACTCGTTCTCACAAAGGTGTTCACTAGGTCCTAGGTCCTCAAGCTTTGATAACTTGTGGGGTTGTTGTTGTTGTTGAAACCCTAGGGCACCTTGTGATTGATACGGTTGTTGGAAGTTTGAGCCTTGGAGTTGGGGTCTTTGTTGGATGACCAAGGTTGGAAATTTCCCGTGGGGCTTTGAAAACCCAGGGGCCTCGGATTAGTCGGTGATGACCAAGCGAAGTTGGGGTGGTTCCTCCATCGGGGGTTATAAGTATTGTTATACGGGTTGTTGACCCTAGTATTTGCCACTAATTTGACTTGTTCCTCCGGAGTGGTTGCCTCCTTCATTGCTTGGCACTCCGCCATCCCGTGGCTAGTGCTCGAACACCAGTCGCACGACATTACCGTCCGTTTTCCTTGCCTTTTATCTTCAAGCATAACCTCAAGCAACTTGTCCAACTTCGCCTCAAGCGGAGCACTCGCTCCCATGCTTCTCACTCCCCTATCATTGCCTCTTCTTCCACTTATAGTCAACCCCCAATCGTATCCTCTAAGGGCCATGTCTTCAAGTATCTTGGTTATTTGGGGTGGAGCCATATTCATCAATTTCCCTTGACACAAGGAGTCAATGAGGGTTTTATCTTCTTGCATTAGGCCTCCATAGAAGTTTTCGATCCAGAACTGTTCTTCAAACCCGTGGTGAGGGCACTAAAGAAAGTAATCGGAGTACCTCTCCCAAGCATCCCTCAAGGTCTCGTCCTCTTCTTGCTCGAAATGAGTAATCTTCTTTCTCCACTTTGCCGTCTTCGGACGCGGGCAATAACGAGCCATAAACTTGTTGAGGAGGTCGTCCCATGTGGGCGGTTGTTTAGCCACCTAAGTGCTTTCCCCGAGAGTGAGTAAGGGAAAAGCCTGAGTTTCAAAGCTTCGGCCGACACACCATTAATTTTCAAACTTCCAGCGAGCTCCAAGAATCTCTGCACGTGCTCTCTTGGTGACTCGCTCTCAAGGCCGTGGAATAGGGCATTACTTTGCATCATAGTCACTAGAGTCGGCTTGATCTTGAAATTGTTTGCCGCCACTGGAGGATGTAGGATTGGCGATTGAATGACCGCCGGCCTTCGAGCCATATAGTACCCCATCGTCCTCGGGGCATCCTCTTCCTCCACCACATCGTTCAACTAACGGGTTTGAACGGCTCCATCTTGCCTTTGGTTCCCCGCCATTTCTTCAATGACGGGTTCAACTTCCACTTCTTCAACTACTTCTCCACTAACACCGGGACCCAAACGTTGTCCCCCTCTTTCACTTCTTCTCCTTGGCTCCGCTAGATCTCTCTCCCGTGCTAGGAGTCGGAGAGTTCGGTTTATGTCCTCGTCAAGCGGTAGCAAAGGTATCGGGTTGCTCCGGGTCATGCACCACCTACACACATTCGGAAAACACACCAAGTCTAGCACAAGCCAAAAACACACACTTGTAAACTGGAAATTAAAAGCTAGATTAACAACCAACAACTTTTTCAGAATAACAGACCGTGTTCCCCAGAAACGGCGCCAAAAACTTGACTCGCACGAAGCTACACCACAATAAAATCCCAACTAGAGCCCAAGTTTTTAAACTCTAATCGGGTGCAGTATAGGACAAGTATTTAGATATCGACTCGGGCCGGTCCGTTTACCCTACTTCAGTTGTTGAAATCATTATCTAGCAACAAAATTTTGGTTTAAAGGTTTGCTAATTGAAATGAAAGAAAGCAAAGGTAAATGGTTTTGATAACTCTTTCGTGGAAAGATCACTCAGGTGTCGCCCCCCCCCCCCCCCCCCGGTCCTTAACTGCTACGATGTTATGGGAATTGGAACGATTGCTTTGGGCACGGTAATCGCGAACCGCATAGGGATGCATATATGGTCGGAGACTACAATCTCAATTGCTAAACCGAGGTAAGCATGAAAGGTGTCACTCAAACCTCTCGGTTTAGACAATCGGTAATTGACTTACTCCCTCACTCAACTCTAAGGTCGGACGGCTTGATCGCGATTAACCTACTTGCTTAACTCAATATCGAGGTTTGCCCTAACTTAACCTAGTTTAGGTGGCTTAGAAAGCGGAAGGAAAACCAACTCGATTGAGTCGCCCATGGAAGGGGAATTTTCCTCTCTAAACTAGGCTAAGGTGGCTAATTAGATTGCTAGCACCTACATGCACAAACCTATGGGTGTTAAGCACAAAACATGCACAACCCCTAAGTTGCTAAGCATAAGCATGCACAATCATAATAAATAATGCCTCAATCATTGAATTGAACAATACCCAATGACAATCATCCAATACACATAAAAGAAAACTACATGGTAGAGTTAGGGTTTCACAACACCCAAGTGAAAGGAGGTCTTCTCCATGCTAGAAGTGGGAAAAACAAAGGGAAAGAGATGGAAACCATCGTTGGAAGATGCTCCCGGTCTTCTTGGCCCTTGAGTTGAGCTTTCCTTGGATGAAATCTTCCCAGAATCTGCCTTGAAGCTAAATGTTGGGCATATGACTCGGATCGTCCCCGCGCCAAAGGAACATATCGGACCGCGCGACACAACCGCCGGCGCAAAGACCTTGTGCGCGGCAAGGGTAAAGCTACGCGCGCGAGTGTGAAGACCAGGCGATAACCAGACCTAGGGGGCCACAAAGGGCGTCATAGCCGCAAAGGGCGTTATTGCGTTTCCCGAGGGAAGGTCACGTCAAGACTTTAGGTACAATCATAGACAACCCTCTGACAAGTCCTAGGTTAAGGGATGGCCTAAATCCCTGACACATCAGTAGTCACGTCGTTGTACCGTCTCGAAGTCCACCCACTCACCCACCAACATGTAGCCTATAAATAAGGCATTTACTCTGGTGGGTGAAGGGGGATCGCATTTTGGAACCATTTCTCTCTCTAAAATAACAACTTATCTCTCTAAAATCCCTACTCTGATTCTCACTCAATTCCCTAGTCTCAGACCTTCCGATCAAACCCATTGCTTGCACTTCTTCTTGACCCAAACTCTTACTCGAATCTCACTCCTACACTCAGTTAGGTTCAAATGATTGGCGCCCACCGTGGGGCCAAGAAGAAGCGCAAAAGAAAATACACCAATGGCAGAACGCAACCACGATCAACCTGACGAAGCAACGCCCATCAAGGCGATGACCGACCCAAGGGCGTTCGCAGAAGCCAGCAACCTCAATGCGGTGCTTATTGAAGAAGAAGAGCCCGAACTGACAGCCAAAGAAATGAGGGAGCTGGTGACAAAGCAAAACAACGTCATAGCTGACATGCAAAGGCAAATGAGCCAAGTCATCACGCTCATGATGAGCAAGGAGGCCGCGCCAACAGCAGAGGGAACGGCGGTCGCGCCTCAACAAGCCGTGGGAGAAGCGTCCGGAACCGCCCAACCACCACAACACGCGCCAGCGGAATTCCCCGCGGGAGAAACGCAGGGAATTGAACCACCAGGGCGGGCGGACCTCAGCTTCTTGGAGCAACACCTGTCTCCGCAATACCGACCTAACCCGCCCAAGAGGGTTCTCCACCAGCCGTTGAGCGCACAAATTATGGCGGAGCACCTAAGCGGGGCGCCACCCACCCTCCCCACATACAACGGCACGACCGACCCAGAAGACCACGTGAGCACCTTCTGCTTGCGCATGCAACTCCAAACCAACTCGAATGCGGCGCTGTGCAGAACCTTCCCGTCAACTTTTTCGGGAATATGCCTCGACTGGTACAACAGACTCCCAAACGGAATCATTCGCTCATTCGAGGAGTTCATACTCCTGTTCACAATAAAGTTCGCATCCCAGAAGAGGCGCCCTCTGCATCTCAAGGCGTTGATAGATATCCGGCAGAAGGAGGGTGAGAGCCTGAGGGCTTTCTACGCTCGATGGTCCAGGGTAGCAATGGCCGTCCGCGACCTTACCCCCGAAACCGCTGCCCATCACCTCATGGAGGCCACTTGCAACATGGAGCTCAAACGGGCGCTAGCAAAAAAGCCTGTAACCCTATCCACATAATTGGAAATGAAAATCGAGAAGGCAATCACGTTAGAAGAGACTCTCGGGGCGGGATCGGTTAGGCGCTTCGAACCGGCGAAGTTGCAGCGCGAAGAACAGGGGAGACGGCAACCTCCGGCCCCGATTCCCCGAGAACAATTGGCACAGCTACACAGTGGCCCAAAAATACACCCTCCTCCCCCGCAAGAACAAGTTCCGCGCCGGCGATTGCCAGATAGACGAGCGCCCAACACCTACACGCCACTCAACGACTCCGTGAGAAATGTATTCCACGTTCTCCGTGAGAAAGGCTACAAGCTCAATTGGCCTGCTCCGTTGAAGTCCCGACCTCACATGCGCGATCCAAACAAGCACTGTGACTTCCACAGAGCAACAGGCCACTGGACGGAGGAATGCCGGGAGCTACGGTACGAAATCGAAGGCCTCGTACGGCGAGGATTGTTGACCGAGTTCACTCATATCAAAGAAGAACAAGTTGAGGGCCCCCAGAACCCGCCACCTCCTCCACAGACCGACTACGACGACGCCGGCGGCGCGTATGTGGTGCGCAAAGAAATAGGGGTGGTAACGGTCGAAGGAGACCGCCCCAAGAAGAAAACCAAGCGAGAGCGCGCAACTGAATGCGCGGCTGTAGACGCACGGGCGAAGTTCAACCTGAGCTTCAACGACGCGGAGTTCCCACGAGGGGTCCCTTCAGAAGATCCACTCATCATCACCTCACTGGTTGCAGGCTGCAAAATCCATCGTTTGCTGATAGACGGAGGTAGCGCAGCTGACATCCTCTTCCAAAGCACCGTCGACAAAATGGACATCGACCCGCGCCTGATCAAGCGCGCGCAGGGTAATCTGGTCGGATTCTCCGGAACGAGAGTCCCAGTAATTGGAGTGGTCACCCTCCCAGGAGTAATCGGAGACCAAGAGCCGCGCGTCTCTAAGCAAGTGGAATTCACAATTGTCGATTGCAAATCGGCACACAATGGCATCCTTGGCCGACCATTCCTGGCAAAATTCATGGCCCTCCCATCAACGTGCCACCAAAAGCTCAAATTTCCTACCCAAACAGGTGTTGGAGAGGCGCGCGGCACATCATGGGAAGAGCGCGATGAAGTGCGCCAGACCAACATTGTTGACACGAGAGCGGAAGAGCCCCGCCCGGAGTCCATGGACTCCGACTTCGAAGTCGCGCTGGACCCTGCCGAGCCGACTAAGAAGATACGAATCTCTACCCACGTCAGCAGTGACGCGATCGAACCACTTGTGGCATTGCTGAAAGAGTACAAGGAGCTGTTCGCTTGGTGCACAGAAGACATGCCAGGAGTGCCCAGAGAAATAGCTCAACATTGCCTGGCAGTCCCAAACAACGCGGAACCAAGGCAACAAGGGCGAAGAGTATTCACGGGTGACAAGTTGAAGGCCATAGAAGAAGAGGTTGCGCGCCTACTAGCAGCTGGATTGATACGCCCCGTGAAATACCCAAAGTGGCTGGCAAACGTGGTCCTGGTTAAAAAATCATCGGGGGCCTGGCGGATGTGCGTCGACTACACCACGATCAACAAAGTATGCCCGGGAGACCCTTACCCCCTACCGCGCATCGACCAATTGATCGACGCAACCGCCGACCACGAGACGTTATCCTTCCTCGACATGTTCTCGGGATACCACCAGATCCCAATGTCCATCGAAGACGAAGAAAAGACGGCGTTCATGACACCGTTCGGCAACTTTTGCTTCGTCGGGATGCCATTCGGGTTGAAGAACGCAGGCGCGACGTACCAGAGAATGATCGACGCGGTGTTCTCCCCACAGATCGGGCGAAACATTGAGGCTTATGTGGACGACCTCATCGTCAAAACAAAGGCGGGCAACTCACACTTGGAAGACCTGCGCGAGACATTCGAAGCCCTCCGCCAACACAACCTGCGCCTTAACCCGCTCAAGTGCGTTTTTGGAGCAGAAGCAGGGAAATTCCTTGGGTTCATGATAACGAAGCGCGGCATAGAGGTTGACCCAAAACAAATCTCCGCAGTCCAACAACTTCGAGCGCCGAGGAGCGCGTTGGAAATCCAGTCCCTGAACGGCAAGATAGCGGCACTCGGGAGGTTCATCCCAAGGTCTGCCGACAAATGCGCTCCCTTCTTCAAAACGCTCAAGAATGGGGCGCGCTTCACATGGTCCCCGGAATGCGAAGCGGCATTCCAAGAACTAAAGGCTTATCTTGTATTCCCCCCTGTACTGACTGCCCCCAAGCTTAATGAAAAACTCTTCTTGTATCTTGCCGTGTCAACGAGGGCAGTGAGCGCGGTACTGGTATCTAGAAGAGACGGCAAAACTGAGCAGCCGGTATATTACACCTCACGCACCCTCGTAAGCGCGGAGACCATGTACTCCTCAATCGAGAAAGCCGCCTTGGCGTTAGTAAGCGCGTCACAGAAACTGCGCCCGTATTTCCAAGCGCACCAAATCACCGTCCTGACGAACCTTCCACTGAAAAAAATCCTAACCTCGATGGAAGTATCGGGGCGCATGGTGAAATGGGCGGTCGAGCTGTCAGAATACGATATTCAATACGCACCAAGACCAGCGATAAAGGCCCAAATCCTAGCCGACTTCATCGCAGAAGGGGTGACCCTTGACACGGCGCCGGAGGGGGTTTGGGAAGTTTACGTTGATGGAGCGGCGAGCAAGTATGGCGCCGGAGCAGGGGTTGTGGTGCGCACACCTGCTGGCGTGATGCACGAAATTGCAATCAGGTTCAGGGCGTTGAAGACAAATAACGCTGCCGAATATGAGGCCATCTTGGCAGGAATGACGGCCGCCCACGATTTGGGCGCTAGAACGATACGGGTACTCTCCGACTCCTCTCTGGCGGTCAATCAGCTGAACGGGGTGTTCGACGCGAAGGAAGACACACTGGCGCATTACATGGAGCGCGTCAAAACGAGGGCCACCGCCTTCGAGGCGGTAACATATGCGCAGATACCTAGGGAAGAGAACACACACGCCGACGCGTTATCCAAGTTGGCAACGGCCACTGACTTCGAGTCCACGCGCCTCGTGTCTGTCCAGAAAGAAGAGGAAGATACTCGCCCAGAGGTAGCAATCAATACGACCCAGCTTATGTCAATCGAAGATTGGAGACACCCAATCGTGAAGTACCTACAGGATGGCACAGTGCCAGAAGACTCTAAGCAAGCGTGGACGGTAAGGCAAAAGGCATCTCGTTGCACAATCATTGAGGGCGAATTATACCGAAGGTCGTACTCGGGCGTCTACCTCAAATGCATCGGGCAAGAAGAGGCGCGTGACTTAGTGCGCGAACTACATGAGGGTTTGTGTGCAATGCACGCTGGGCCACGAAGCATGGAACGCACCATCCTCTTGCATGGATACTACTGGCCGCGAATTAAGAAGGACACGAAAAGCTACGCAGACCAGTGCCACAAATGCCAAGTCAACGCGCGCCAGCATCACCTGCCAGCCACCGAGCTTCAGGGCAACTTGAGCCCATGGCCTTTCGCGCAGTGGGGTGTGGATCTCTTGGGCCCCTTTCCAACAGCAAAAGGGAAGCGCAAGTACATAATCGTAGCAGTAGACTACTTCACCAAGTGGATCGAAGCCGAGGCGCTGGCATCCATAACGGCGCAACAGGTAACGCGTTTCTTGCGCAACAACATCCTGTCGCGCTTCGGAGTCCCAAATGCATTCATCTTCGACCATGGGAAGCAATTCGACTGCGCGGAAGTGATAGACTTCTGCGATGAAGTGGGAACCATCGCAAGGTACGCATCGGTGGCGTACCCCCAAGCCAACGGTCAAGCGGAGTCCTCCAACAAGGCGATCTTGCACGGCCTCCACACCCGCTTAGACGATGCCAAGGGGAATTGGGCGGACGAGCTCAACACTTTGCTATGGGCGCACCGCACCACATACAAAGTGGCAACGGGCGAAACCCTTTCGCTCTTACATATGGCACTGATGCGGTAATCCCCATTGAGACGACAACACCGACCTATCGGATAACTGAGTACAACGAGGAGACAAACGATGAGGCGCGCTTGCTGGAATTAGAGTTGTCACAAGAAAGGCGCGAGTTGGCAGCCATCAGGCTGGCCGCAATGAAAGAGCAGGTAGCCAAGTACCACAACGCGAAGCTGGTTCCACATAAGTTGATCCTTGGTGACCAAGTGCTACGGCGGAACTTTCGTCCCGACCCTAGGCACGGGAAGCTCGCCTCAGTATGGGAGGGTCCGTACCTAATCCGCGAAGTGGTCGGCGCCAGCACATTCAAACTCAGCGAGTTGGGGGGCAACAAGATTCCAAGAACATGGAACGCGCAAAATCTAAGGAAGTACCACCAGGCAAGTTAGCATGTATCTCATTGGCAATAGCGCATTAGCGCAAAGAAATAAAAGGACATGGTTCGTCAGAACAAAAAATAGCAATAGTCCAGCACTATCTGCGCCCATTCAATTCCAGGGAACAAAAATTGGCAATAGTCCAGCACTATCTGCGCTCACTCAGTTCTACGGAACAAAAAATTAGAATAGTCCAGCACTATTCGCACCCATTCAGTTCCACGGAACAAAATAGGCAATAGTCCAGCACTATCTGCGCTCACTCAGTTCTACGGAACAAAAAATTAGAATAGTCCAGCACTATTCGCACCCATTCAGTTCCACGGAACAAAATAGGCAATAGTCCAGCACTATCTGCGCTCACTTAGTTCTACAGAACAAAAAATTAGAATAGTCCAGCACTATCCACGCCCATCGAGCTCGAAAGCAAAAATTAGAACAGTTCCGCGGTACCGCGCTATCGCGCCCACTCGATAAGCAAAAACAGATAAGTGAAGACAGATAAGCACACTAGCAATTGAGCGCCGTAAAAAGATAGATCGTTGGATTTAATCAGTCGGGAGCACCATCAATGTTCAACGTCGCAGTTACACTTGACGACATAAAACAAGCAAGACATCAAAGCAACTAATGACAAAAGGTAAAAAGTCAAAAGCAGAAAAAAAGCGCGACTACACTTAGTCCGCCTGAGCACCACTAATGCTCTTCTGCACACACTCCGGGCCTGTCCTACGGCGCAGCAAAGGCTGGGAATCCTCCTCATCCTCATCCTCCTCATCAGTTATCGCCCCGTCATCTTTCTTCCCGCCACTACTGGCGCCCGCAACCTTCTCCCTATCCTGATGTCCCTCTTCTTCCTGACGTCCCTCCTCTTCCTCCTCCTCCTCCGACTCAGAGTCCGACTCCAGTGGCCTTTTCTCGTTCAACCATGTTTTCACACGCGCGACCATGGCACGAGTGTCCCACTGATAATCAGGATTCTCCGGGCGCACCTTCTTGCCTACGGCGATCACAGCCTTAGTCATCGCGTCCGCGATAATCTTCCCAAATGGCAAGGAGGACTTGTACTGGCGGACAGCAACAGCTTGCGCCTCACGAACCGCCTCCGCCTTAGCTACATCATGGAGGCGCACCAGATCCCTCTTCTCCTTCGTGAACTCTTCCCGAGCCTGCTTCATCTTGTCTGCGGCGTCAGACACCAGCTCCTTCTTCTCCCGCTCCTTCTCGTCCAATAGACGCTTCCGCTCCACCTCAAACTCCGCCCGCAACTCCGCCCGGACGCTCTCTCTTACGGTGTCCATCTGATCCGCCAGCTTACTCTGCAGGACGCCGAGCTCCACTAGCGCGTCATTGGCTTTTGTTGTGGCCAACTCCGCGCGTCCTTCAGCGCCAGCAAGCTTCCCCTCCAGCTGCTCAATCCGAGACTCCTCGGATCTCAACTTCGCGCGCTCACGTCCCCGCTCCTGTTGAGCGCGAAAAGTCGCCAGCAAGCCCTACGAACACAACGCAGTAACACTTAAGAAATTTCTGATGGGAAAGTAACAGTTCATACTTGACAGAAAACCTTACCGCGAATGGATCTGAGCCAGGTCCATGAGCGGATCAGACTTTTCCATGCGGGACGGGACGCCCAAGAGAGGACCCAATGCCCGCAGTGCAACATTCGCGGACGCAACGTTGCATGCGGCGCCCGTATGAAACCGCACGTCGCGGAAGTAGTCGATGGCCCCCCCGGCCATCTGCGGCAGCTGTTGTTGAATCCCGGCCCCAGACGAGCTGCCGGAGGCGCCCCTATCAGGACGCGCGGTGCTTGCTACGCGCGGAGCATGCTCCGCAAGCATCAGAGGTACGCGCGGCGTCACCGGCGCCGCCTCCGCCGCTGGTTCAACAATGCGCACCGCCTTCGGCGCCTTCTCCACAATGGTCGGCTGCTCCGCGGCCTTCCTTTTCCCACCCTTCTTCCCAGCAGCCTGCTCACCTTCTCTCGCCTTCTTCCTCCCGGCGCGAGGAGCCTTCACAACTTCATCGACCGACATCATGCTGGCCAGGCTAGAAAAATCAACACCTGCGCCAATAAATAGTAAGAGGGCGGTTAATAATAAAGAATACAAAATGAAAGAGGTACCAACTAACCATCGGCAAAGAGTTCGGCCAAGCAGGCCTCGCGGACCCCAGCCAAGTACAGATTGAACTTCTGAAGCAAGCACGCCTCATACTCCCGATCAAGCCCGGGGTACTTGCCCAACTCCGACTCGTAGGCGTGCGTGCCACCCTTCATCCAGGTAGTCGGCTCCGCAACATACTCACTCGCCCATTCCCCGGGAGTGGGCTTCACGTAAAAGAAACGCTCGAACCAGGTCTTTTTCAGCTTAGGCGAGCCGTACACAAAACCGTCAGGCCTGTTGTCACGGCGCTTGATCGAGAGACAGTCACTTGTCTTCGTGGGCTCCTTGATCTTGTAAAACTTCTGGAATAACCCATAAGTGGGCGTAATCTTGAGCCGCTTGCACGCCGCTCTAATGCAACTCGCGTGCATAATAACTGAGGGAGATAACCGCGCGATTGAGCACTTGAGCTGCCTGTATAAGGCGCACAACAGTGGATCGATGGGAAATTTAAATCCCATCACCCAGTACTCCGTGTAAACGCCGAACCACCCTGGGGGGCAGTTCCCAACCATGCTGCGCACAGAGGGTACGGCGTACTGCCAGCTAGGGGGCAACCCTAACCCACGCACAATCTCCTCCACATCCTCACGCCCATAAATCGAGGCGTGGTCGGGGCCACGGAGAAGGTTGTCATGTGGGGCCGGCTGATCGCCCCACATCTCGGCCCAATCCAAAACCGTGTAGACCGCGCCAATGCCTTGGAACCCTAGCCGGCTCATCGCTTCTGACACGCGGACATGGTAAAGGGGCTCCGATTGTGTTTCTGATCCATCGCGCGCCTCAGAAGTCGCCCCCGCCAGATCTCCCGTCATGCGAACGCCTGATTATTAGAACCCCACTAGAGCCCGCCGGCCCACTACCCGACGGAACCATATCGGCGTTAGAAGACTCTTGAAAGCCCCTGCCGGAATCGACGTTGGCCGACGGCGATGCCGAAGCCCCCTCGTCATCACTAGCACCGTCGTCGTTGTTAACATCACCGTCGTCCCCGTTGCCGGAATCGGCCGGGTTCGACTCAAGTCGGGTAGAAGTAGGTGAGAAAGAAAGAAGATTACCTCCTTCGCCCTGCACGACCTCGGTCTCATTGATGTTGGTGCTATCCATGGCAATACCTTGAGTAGCAGTAGCAAATGGCAGACTTGAGGTTAGGGATGGCAATTTCGACCTGACCCGTTTTACCCGACCTGTTTGACCTGTTTTGGGGCGGGTCCGACCCGCCCCGTAGGCGGGGCGGGGCGGGCATGGGTAGTCTCATCGACCCGACCTGCCCTGGACCCGCCCCATTCTCGACCCGTTCTTGTCTAAATTACATGAAATCTTAGTCAAATTACTTTGAATTTTACTTTTATCGCATCATATTTTAGCTATAATAAAGTTGTAAATTAGTGAAAACCTCAATTTCTCCAATAATTTAACTACAATTGTCATAATATTGTTTATTTTCTTAGTTTTATAACAAAAATAACAATATTTCTAATGTTTTTCAGATAAATTGCATACCCATTGGGTCGACCTGCCCCGACCCGCGACCCGTGATCAATTACCTGACCTGGACCCGCCCTGCCACGGGGCGGGTCTGGGTACCAAGAAACCCGCCCCGGACCTGCCCCATTGCCATTCCTACTTGAGGTTGTAGAAGAAGAAGAAGAATCCCAGAAAACAGAGAAATGGAAAAGCTAGAGAGCAAAACGTGAGGAATGAAAGATGAAAGGAAACCCCGAGAGCAGTCGCATATTTATAGGTGATGATGGGAAGTTGAGGGGGTTAAAGGTCATCGAGAATCGCAACCGTCGGAGGATTTCGAAATTCAAAAGGCCGCCAGAGTTGACCAATCGCGTAGCGACACGTGGCAAACTCCAATCCCAATCAATCATAACGAGCATAGGCGCTAGTCGTTGACGTCACGAGTGACGCGCAACGCCTGGGGGGCATGACACACCCGCAAAGGAGAAAACCCCACCCCCAAAAAATACTCAAAGAGAACCCCGCGGAAATCGCGCCCACAAAACAACCGCGCCTCGCAACGAACAGAAGATTCCCCGTGGAGATCGCGCACGCAAGACAACCGCGTATCACCTCGCAACGAACGGAAGAACCTCAAGATAGTCACGCGATCACGACGTCCTCAAAGCGAAACACGTGGATCCGAGTCAACAGAGCGGAGATCTCAACAGGAGGCGTTCGAGAAACACCCCCTGTGGGGGGCAATTGTTGGGCATATGACTCGGATCGTCCCCGCGCCAAAGGAACATATCGGACCGCGCGACACAACCGCCGGCGCAAAGACCTTGTGCGCGGCAAGGGTAAAGCTACGCGCGCGAGTGTGAAGACCAGGCGATAACCAGATCTAGGGGGCCACAAAGGGCGTCATAGCCGCAGAGGGCGTTATTGCGTTTCCCGAGGGAAGGTCACGTCAAGACTTTAGGTACAATCATAGACAACCCTCTGACAAGTCCTAGGTTAAGGGATGGCCTAAATCCCTGACACATCAGTAGTCACGTCGTTGTACCGTCTCGAAGTCCACCCACTCACCCACCAACATGTAGCCTATAAATAAGGCATTTACTCCGGTGGGTGAAGGGGGATCGCATTTTGGAACCATTTCTCTCTCTACAATAACAACTTATCTCTCTAAAATCCCTACTCTGGTTCTCACTCAATTCCCTAGTCTCAGACCTTCCGATCAAACCCATTGCTTGCACTTCTTCTTGACCCAAACTCTTACTCGAATCTCACTCCTACACTCAGTTAGGTTCAAACAATTGGCGCCCACCGTGGGGCCAAGAAGAAGCGCAAAAGAAAATACACCAATGGCAGAACGCAACCATGATCAACCTGACGAAGCAACGCCCATCAAGGCGATGACCGACCCAAGGGCGTTCGCAGAAGCCAGCAACCTCAATGCGGTGCTTATTGAAGAAGAAGAGCCCGAACTGACAGCCAAAGAAATGAGGGAGCTGGTGACAAAGCAAAACAACGTCATAGCTGACATGCAAAGGCAAATGAGCCAAGTCATCGCGCTCATGATGAGCAAGGAGGCCGCGCCAACAGCAGAGGGAACGGCGGTCGCGCCTCAACAAGCCGTGGGAGAAGCGTCCGGAACCCATTGCTTGCACTTCTTCTTGACCCAAACTCTTACTCGAATCTCACTCCTACACTCAGTTAGGTTCAAACACTAAACCCTAGCCTTCTTCTCCTTTTGGTTCGTGTTTCTCTCTCTAGAATGTAGAAGAAGGCTTTTCCACCAAATGGGATCTCCCCTCTCTCCTCCTTTAAGCTCATCTTTTAAACCAGAGATGAGCTGAGTTCACGGCTGTGAACCATGAAACGCGTCCGTGAACTGCAGGCGTGCGCCAAAAAGCGCTGCATCGTTCACTCGAGTTCACGGTCAACTGCCTTTGTTCATGGTCTTGCATGCCCGTGAACTCACCTTGCGTCACTAACCTTCACTTTGGCTCTGGACGCCTCGCGATTCACGGTAAACTCCTCTTCTTCACGGTCATGCAAGACCGTGAACTCCCTTTGTTAGCCGTGAACTGGCTCTTTTCACATCTTCTCCCGGTTTTCTATCCTTTTCACCAATCTTTCGAGTCCGAGGCTGGTTTCACCTGCTGAATCCTGAAACACACTCGAACACGAAGAACCTAGCGTAAAACCAACCTTAAGGTGTGAATTTGGCACAAACGCCGAAGTAAAATGGGGGCAAAACATGTGCAATTAGGCCTGAATCAAGGAGTTAGGGAGAGTTGTTGTCGTCGGGCTCGGGGCAAAGTAGCATTCTTGCTCTGAAACTATGTCTGGAATGTCTAGTCTATTGCGTTCTGCCTTCTTCCGAGTTGGTGAGTTCGATGGAGAGCAGCAGGCAGCAGCTGCAGCAGGTCGAGACACAAGACTTCCGATTGAAGGGGAGAGTAGTCTCCGAGGGCCGAGTGAGGGGAGAGGTAAGAGAGAGGGCCTGGTGGCCTACTCAGGTTTAGGAAATGGGCTGGACTGCGACTGGGTTTGAGCAGGATTTTAGATTTGGGCTAAACGAATTTCATAATTCTAATAGATAATATGGGTACCGAAACTATCCAAATGGGTATTAGCGGGTAACCCGCGGATATCCAAAGTTGAGATTTTTAATACCAAAAACCCGTTTCCGCTTGCCATACCAGTGGCGAACTCGCTTTGTTACACAAATTTCGCCAGCACCACAAACACTGTCCCTCTGCGTCTGGGTCTGAAGTCTGAACTCCGGAATCGCAAATCTCTTAGCAATCGCATCCGCCTGCTTCTCTCTACTTTCCTTTCGCATTAACCCTGAACCCTCTCTCTCGATTTTCTTGTTCTTTTATCGCAAATCAAACGATGACCGATCAGCCGCAGCGGCTGAGCATCGACAAACTCCGGCGAACGACCCATCTAATCAGACAGGCCACCGCCTCCTTCTCTTCGAATCTCCTCACATTTCTCTTCCTCTCTCTCCTACTCTTTTCCTTCCGAGCCCTCGTCGAGAATGGCACCCACCTTCTCACCTCCTTCATCGACCGTGACCCGTCCCTCAAAACCCTCCTATCCCGCCTTGACCTTGGCGGCCACCACCAGAACCCCAATACCATCCACGACCACAATCCTCGCTTCCACCGCCGCCACTTCCTCCACCTCACCCGTGTTGGGACCCTAGATGACGACTTCTTCTCCGGGGACGACGACTCCGATCGCTCGCTCTTCGGTCCGAATCGCAAGATTCCCCCAAATGCAAGCTCCGTAATTCTCAACAACTTCCACTCAGGGTTCGGGTTCTCCCACTTCATCGTCGATAACGGAGTTAGGGTCCCGGAAATTGTTCGCACCGGGGTTCAATTCAATGCCGACAGTCTGCCCTTTGAAGATAGTAAAGCGGAAGAGATTGATTACGACAGCAATGGGAGCCATCAACCAGAGGATGAAAATGGGCAGTCGATGGGTTTGCAGAAAGGTCGGGACCTGGACCGTGTTGTTGATTTCCAGTTCTTCGTTAAGGGGCTGGAGCTCGGCCGCCGAGATGCGGCGGCGCTCTTCTACCTAGTAAGTTTCTTGTCTGCGGCTTATGGATGGGTGATCCTCGGGTTCACGGCAATGTATTCCTGGATGTTAGGGATTGTGTTCGTTGCCGTGGTGAATGATCTGTTGGAGAGGTTCAGTTCATTTGTCGGTATCGTGTGGGATGGGTCGAGATTAGGGCTCAAGAGACTTACAGGCTTCATTCTTATGAGATGGGCAGTGAGGGATGCGTTGACTCAACTTGTGGGATTGTGCTACTTTGGAGAAATTGAGGATCAGTACTCGTTTTTCAAGCTGTTTGTGAGGCTAAAGCTGATGCCTTTCTCTGTTATGTCTCCGTGGATTGGTGGATACGAGAAGGAGATATCAGGCTTCTTGTTTACTTGGTTTCTGTTGGATACCTTGGTGGGGTTAGTATTTGCTGTGGATGCTTGGGTTACAATTGTTGATTCCAGGAGGACTGGTAGGGAGATAGTAAAGGAAGGTTGTTACTTGATATCAACAATGTTTCACCAAGCTGTTCAGTTGAAGTGTATGGAAGCTATACTCTGTGGATCTGCAACTAGATGGGTCTTATCCCGGGTATTGGGGAAGTACTTGGCTGCAATACTTCAATCGGTTGTGGAGGTTTACTTCATGGTGGCCTGGCTGATATTTTACTTTGCAGCAAGGTGCAAGGAAGCTCACTCTGAAGGAAGAAGGTTTGGGAGGAGAGAATTGGAAGGGCTAATTGATGGCCTGAGATGATCATTGATGATGTATATGGAAATGAATGCTTCCATTTGCATATGCCGATTTAGCAGCTGCAACGCTAGAATAGCAAAGCAGTGAAGACCTTTCAGTGCTTTTGTGTGTTGATCTTTTTGTAAGACTGCACTGGGAATATCGGCTGGTTTTGCTCACTCTGGAGTGAGCCATATCTGTTGTATGTACACTCTATAAAGAATGGGAAAAATATACTACTGTGTATATTCTTTTGTGCGAGAAATGAATGCCTTCCATGTGTATATTTCCATTCTTGCAGAGCATTGTTCTGAAGAACTGGGCAAAATACGCCTTTCTGTTGTTGATCTTGATAGAGGTACAAATTTTCCTCTGGATTGAGAGTTTGTGTGCATGTTTAGTGCTTTTTCTACTGCTCTATGTCTGACTGAAGCACGACTCGATGATAACGACCAGTTTCATTTGTTCTATCCACGTATTTAAGTGTACTTGCATTTGTATTGTTTGTAGTTTATGATCATCAAGCTTAACAATGAAGATACTTGGTGAAAGTTTGTTAAGAAAGTCCTCCGGTTTTGTGCTTTCTGTGGCTGTGACTAAACCATAACAATTCAGCTCAACATCAAGCCTCTGTTACTTGTTTTTTTGTTGTTGTTGTTGGTAGAACAAGCCTCTGTTACTTCCATTTGGTACGAAATGCTTGCATCAATACCAGATTGACTTGCTGGCTGGCTTCGACACAAGTTTGAACCGGGCATGGAGACAGAGAATGAAAATGGACTGTGGAAGGAGCTTTTGCTATATTCCAAGAGGTTTGTCGATTCAGAGAATCCCTTGATTATGGGCAGAAGCCTGATGTTGCAATTTACCTCTTCCAGAAGTCATTTGAGTAGACCACTAGCATATAGCTTGCTCATGGTTCCAGAATAATGTTAGAAAATAGATTAAGCATTATTAATGTAGTGCAAGTTTGGGCAGCTTCAGGTAACTATAGAAGAAGTACGTTAAAGGTCTTAAGACTTCAATCACACAATAAGTCCATCTAATTCTGATTGCATGGCATCCTTTTCCTCCAACCCAGGAGAAGACTTCGTCTCCCTATATTACAAAATTCCACATATTTAGTGTATGCCATATCCAGTTAATTTATGGATCGAATGCGTATATTAGCTCAATCCTCTTAAGAATTCTATGGTGAATATATAGCCGTGTCCTTCCTCCAAGAAAAGGTCACAGGCAAAGAAAAGTTGTGCCCTGCTGGGGGGAGCTGGCACATCGAAGAACATGGAGGAACATCTTCTCGTGACAGGGAATGCAGAGCTTGGAGTCGGCAGCAGTGAAGTCATACTCGTCCTTAGCCTGCTCCAGCAGTGCCTTGAACAAAGGGTGCTTCAGCAAGGTAATCTTGATCACGAACCTCTTGTAATCTTCCCCTACATATACAGCTAGATGGCCCTTTGGAACGTCCCTGGGAATGGACTTGGATTCATTGACAGCAGCCCACAACCCCCAGTGGTCTTTGCAGCAGTAGTCGCAGCCTCCAAAAGGTATGACTTTGCTCCCCATCTTTCTCCACTTGCTCATGCATGTCTCCACAAGCTGCTTCCCTTTCATTGTAAGTGAACTGAACTTCCTCCCTTTGGTGTAAAGTAGAGAGAGATAGAGGAGGAGTTGGAAGTTGGGGAGAGAGGAAAAGGAAGCTCTGGATGGATGGTTGCATTGCATTGCATGAAAGTGAGAGAAAGGTCGGTCTATAAATATAAATATACATTTGAGAGATAAGAGTATGTGCTAGCTTTGGCAAAAAGCATTAAATGGGTGATCTGACGGGTAGCTTAGAGGGAGGGAGGGAGGGATGGAAGTGAGTGTTAAATTGCATCCTCTTTCCTTGGCTGTTTGTTTTCTTAAAACGCAAAAATATGTAATGAATCTCTTTGATACGAAATTGTACGAACTTGCTTGAATTACTATCAAAGTACATCCGCAATCCAGGGAAGCAAATATGGAGCCTGGTCTGGGGGCCTTTATTGAAGGAAATATAGATTCAGTGATGTTGCAAGTTGGACGAGAGAGTGGGGTGGGGGAGAGCCAGAGGAAATACAAGATAAGATATGAATAACCCCAGCAGTAATCATAAATAATAATTGTTAAGCTTCTCCTTGGGCCAAGTGCGTCTGATCCCCACTTTGATTTGTTGTTTCTAGTGGTAATGGATAATAATAGTAAAATATGCGGGGTATTTTCCCCTTCTTCTCCCCTGCAGTCAACTTAGGGACTTGGTTGCAGAAAAAGGCTTAGCCAGAGGTGTTCTGTAATGGGCAGAGGTTAGTTGAATTGAAAAATGGATGACCGACCTCCTTTTCATTCTATATATATATATTGCACGCATTGTTGGGTTGGGTTGGTTTGATTAGTTGGAAGCTAGATACCAGTTTCTTTCTGCGATGTAACTAGGTAGGGGTGGCTGAAATTAATAAGGTTTGGATTTGCAGTAGCTAGCAGCTCTCCTCCTAATCCTAGTATCTTTTCTTTGGCAGAGATTTATCCATTACGGAGAAATGGGTGCATGATATGCTTGGCGCTGTACGGAGTTGAATGAGCAGAGAGTCGGGAAAAGAAAACAAGAAAGAAAGAAAGAAATCATCATGGGATAATATAAGTTATAATGGCGGATCGATCTCCGGCTCTGCCTCTGCCTCTCCCTCCGCAGGAGATGGGGGCTGCGCCATGGCCTGTGCTACTGCAACTACAGAGCTGAGGCGAATATAATATATATATATATATTATGAATGAACAAAATCTATTGGTTACAGAGCCCAAAAACGACAAATTATGGAATTCCACATCCTTGATTTGAATGGCATTCTTCTTAAAAGTCCCGTTCCTGGAAATAAAAGAATCTATTTTTATTGTGCTTTACTTTACCAACCAAACCGAATTGCATATCAGCAGAAAATGCAGCAGTGGAAGGAAGGAAGGAAGGAAGCATTGCACACCTAACCTAACAGTCTCCTGGAAACTGCTGCTGCTGCTGCTGCTGCTGCTATTAGTGAAATTTTGATTGGGGGGGAGCATTGCTTTGGTAGCAATAAATTAATGGCTCTCTTTTTGTCTCCTTTTTTTTTTTATATATAGTTTCTTATTTTGGGCTGAGGAGTCAGCACAGCAGACATGATTGAGTCGGAAGGAATCCATCCATCCATCCATCCATCCAGCACATTTGGTACATCCCCTCGAGACAAAAAAGTAGGATCGGGCTCAGCTCCACCCTTCCTTCTTGCTTGTTCTATCTATCACAACTGCCAACGATCTCTGCAGGCTTTTCACACACCAGACTTCCATTTGTTCATGGACTGGACTGGTCTGGTCTGGTCTGGTCAAAAGTAAACGAGTGTGCTACGTAGTTTCAATTACGGGTAGCAGTAGAAGAAGAAGAAGAGTTGTAGTGTCTTGGGGAATAAATACAATATACTTGGCTACGTCTGTGGCAAAATGTACGTTGAGCATTGCCAAGTGCATGAAACGGGGAAAGAGAAGTGACGTGCAAGGTAAGGGACGTGGGAAGCACACGAGGTTTGGGCCACTCTCACTCTCTCAACTGCCAGCCACACTCTATGCTTTGCTTTCCTACCCAGCTATTGATCATACTAGTCACGAACCCGGCCGGTTGGCCGGATTCATTTCCAAATTGCATAAATACTAAATAGGTATCAATGTCGGGTTCATTTGCTAATCGTGTAAATAGGAGTAGCATGAGTTTCGCCTGTTTTGTTAGTTTACAAAAATCTAGGTCGCTGAAATTATCGAAATGTAAATTTCTTGCTAGCGTAAAAGATTCCAAATTATTAAAGTACTTGACCCATTTAAAATACGGACATCATAGTATTTTGGGACATCCTAAGCGACTCAAACGAACATAATTAATTTACGAAAAATCAACGACAAACCCTTTACCAGGGAACCGAATTCGAAAATTGTTCTGAATAACCCTTATCTTTACTCATCGTTAGTGTCGTGCTCATCATCATCCTTCATTATAGGTGCGTCCATGTCCATCGCCGTCACTGTTATCGCCAAATGGAATGATAATTAACCCCATTTTGGTTTGCTCAACATCAAACTCATAACACGCGAGCAAATATGGTGTGTAAATGTTTAAGAACTTCACCTTTGTCCAAAATTAATTACTTATGGAATTCTTCGATTCGCGAGTGGTAAGGTCGCTCCTAAAGAGATGAAATTAATTGTACCTACAAATTTAGCAGTCATTTGATTAAATTTCGGTTAGTTAGTGTCAATGTTTGATCAATGAAAATAAGGTAATTAAGATGCCACCTTACCATTGTATGGAACGATGCATAATGAAGTAATGACCCGGATGAGAGGTCGGTTGCCCGCATTTTGAAAGATTGAATTTAGTTGGGCGACTATCCTACCAAAAAGAATTACCTTGACGACCAATTCCCTATAGTCAAATTGTATATTAGAGTTGCGATTAGAGTTAAGAAAATTCATTATATTTAAAATTAATAATAAAAAGAGTTACATACTTGGAAAGTTTTTGTTGGAGCTCTGTGTGTGTAACCTTTCTGGTTAGTGTAGTAGATATCATTAAATCTGAATCCTTAATAAATTGGCCGACGAAATCTGTGTAACAAATAATTGATAAAAGTAAGTTTTTGGTTGTCCATGCAACATAATATTTTTTATTCGAGAATAATGCTTAATACCCGAAAGATATTTCCTTTGGTCGGACTTCCTCTCGATCTCATCTTCTTCGATGAAGTAAAATTTGTACGCTGATATCTCTGGATTATCGTGGGCTGCTTTGCCCTAGGTATTGGATTAAAACTTGATGACAAATTTGTTCGAGATTGGGCTATAATCTCCCATTGTCATATCGACCTTAAAGTTCTTTATAGTGTAAATTCTTTGATCCCGAAACAGTGGTTGGAAGTTATTGATTTGCCCTTTGGGAATTTGCACCAAAATTTCATTACTCTAGGTTAAAAAATAGGCGTATCAATAATTGTCAAGGCATTGAATCACAGAGATAATTTTTGTTGTTGATTGTGTATCTTTGAGTCGATATCATATCGAGACAGACTCGACATTGATGTGTGCCTAAAATCGCAGTAATAGGTATCTGTTATAAGGAACAACAAATCAATTATCTAGTGAGACCGCATTTATCGTACATGATCTATTGTTCTCGTTACGACGATACCTTGCAAAACCATTGCCATCAATAGTTGTTTGGCTGCAGAATTTCTTCGGAAAATGTTTAGAACATACACCATTATTTGTACATGGGGCTTTAGGTCATTGAATGTCACATGAACCATGAAACATAAAGTTTGCAACTACTTCGTAACATTCAGATCTGTTTTAGGATTTGGAATTTGGTCAATGGTTGATCAATTATCTTTTAACTCTGACTTATGTGCTTCAATTTCTTAAAAAAAAGATTACACGTGTTGTTGACTACTGAAAAATCTAATGTTAAAAAATATAGCTATTACATAGTCCGAGGAAGTCAGCGTACCTGTTTATACTTTAGAAGAACCGGTCGATGGAGAAGAAGAAAACAACTATCACGTTTGTGGTCTTGTAGTTATGGGTAGGGGTGGGCATCGGTCTGGTCTGGACCGAATCGGAACAAATTCAGAGAATCGCGGTCCAATAGTAAATTATAACTTAGGACCAAGGACTGGACCAATAGTGCATTCGGTCTGTTTGATCCGCTTTGGTCCAGTCCAAATGTAAATTCGGTCCATTTTTCTTCAGTTTCAGTATTTATAAAATTCTTGAGATCAAGTACCGGACAATATTATAACAGTAATAATATTCCTACATCCTTACCAAAAGTATAGTTAGTAAAATACTGTAGGGGAAAGTTATGTAGAAAATACGTACGGGTATTTTACTTCGTCTCTAAACTAATGTTACGTTTAATATTATATTAATAGTCATAAATATATAAAATTAATTATTTTGAAAATAAAATAAATATAAAAATAATAGTAAATTCAATTCATTAAATACGGATATCAAACGTGTTATACATAATTTAATTCATTAAATACCTACGGGTACATATACATGTATTAAACGTAGTATTTATTATTACAGCCCGTAAAAAAAATATGGGCCCATCTTGCTAGAATTTGTGTCTTCATTAATTTGGTCCATATAATTATGAGCCTCTACAGTAAACTCACATCTGGTGATGACGCATGTGCCCATGCGAGTTAAAATTGTTTATACCCAAAATCTCCTCTCGTGAGATGCGCAGAGAGCAGCAAAAGGGAATTCAAAGGGGTTACTGCAAAGAAACTCTATATAGTATTGTTAGGATATGTGTTTAACAGGCTTGTAATAGCTCGGCTTTGTTTTGTAACTGTTGGGCATAGGACTCGGGCCTAGCCACGCCAAGGAACCGGGCGCAACTGGACGAGACCCCAACACGGCAGCGCGAGGACCCCGAGTGTGCCGCCTCATCATGGCTAACCACGTCCAGGCGCGAAGAGATGACAGGCGCTAGGGGATGACTAGCGTAGGCTGAACCAGAAGATGAGGGAAGCGCACCTCTTCCAAGCGGGTAGTCACATCAGGGCCATGAGTGGATCTCTGACTCATCCTAGGTAGAGGGATGGCCTAAAAGCCTTAGTGTGCTAGTGGTCACATCATTGTATCCCAGTAGTCACATCACTGTATCTCTCCCTATGTCAACCACTCACCCACCACCATGAAGCCTATAAATATGGCATTTACTACGGTGGGTGGGGGGATCGCATTTTTTCACCATTCTCTCTCTACAAGAACTACTTCTCTTTCTAATCTCTTTCTCACTCAACTCTCTGATTCTGGTTCCACTGATCTAGCTCGGCTCTCGCGTTTCTTCTCGACCCAAACTCTCCTTCGAACCTCACTCCTACACTCAGTTAGGTTCAAACAATTGGCGCCCACCGTGGGGCCGAGAGGAAACGCTGAAAAAGATCCACCAATGGCAGAGAGCAATCTTGAACAACCTGACCAAGCAACGCCGATCAAGGCGATGACTGACCCAAGGACGTTCGCAGAAGCCAGCAACCTCAACGCGGTACTCATCGAGGAAGAAGAGCCGGAGCTGACGCCCAAAGAAATGAGGGAGCTGTTGACGAAACAAAACAACGTCATAGCCGACGTGCAGAGACAAATGAGCCAGGTAATCGCGCTCATGATGAGCAAGGAAGGCGCGCCAACGATGGACGCGACAGCGATCGCGCCTCAAACAAGCCTTGGGAGAAAACTTCAGGGACAATCCTGTCGTCACAACTCGCGCCAGCGGAACTTCCCGCGCGCGGGATACAGGAAGTCGAACCACCGGGGCGGGCAGACCTCAGCTTCTTGGAACAACACCTGACTCCGCAATACCGACCCACCCCGCCCAAAAGGACCCTACACCAGCCGTTGAGCGCGCAAATAATGGCAGAGAACCTAACCGGAGCGCCACCAACCCTCCCGACATACAACGGCACTACCGACCCGGAGGACCACGTGAGCACTTTCTGCCTGCGCATGCAACTCCAAACCAACTCCAACGCCGCGCTGTGCAGAACCTTCCCCTCGACATTCACCGGATATGCCTCGATTGGTACAACCGCCTTCCCAATGGAATCATCAACTCGTTTGAGGAGTTCATACTTCTGTTCACCACAAAATTCGCGTCCCAGAAGCGACGCCCCCTCCACCTCAAGGCCCTGATTGATATCAGGCAAAAAGACGGAGAAAGCCTGAGGGCTTTCTACGCCAGATGGTCCAGGGTAGCAATGTCCGTTCGTGACCTCACTCCCGAAACAGCCGCCCATCACCTCATGGAGGCGACCAACAATATGGAGCTCAAACGGGCCTTAGCAAAAAAGGCCCGTCACCTCTCAACGGAGTTGGAGATGAAGATCGAGAAAGCAATCACGCTAGAAGAAACCTTGGGGCGGGATCCGTCAGACGCTTCGAACCGGCGAGAATGTCGCGAGAGGAACAGACGCGTCGACAACACCCGACCCCCATCCCACGGGACCAACTACTTCAGATGCACAGTGGTCCGAAGCGCAACCCCCCTCCCCCCACCGGAGCAGGGACAGCGCGGGCGATCGCCAGACAGGCGCGTATCCAATGCCTACAACGCCCCTCAATGACTCAGTGAAGAACGTGTTCCACGTCCTCCGCGAGAAAGGATACAAGATTAACTGGCCTGCCCCGCTGAAGTCTCAACCCTACATGCGCGACCGGAGCAGGCATTGTGAATTCCACAGAGCAACGGGGCATAAGACAGAAGAATGCCGAGAGTTACGGTACGAAATAGAGGGCCTCGTACGACGAGGGTTGCTAACTGAATTCACCCACGTGAAAAAGGAGCAAGTCGAAGCGCCACAACAGTCACCCCCACCCCCACAAACCGATTACGACGATGACACAGGCGCATATGTAGTGCGCAAAGAGATCGGGGTGGTAACGGTCGAGGGAGATCGTCCCAAGAAGAAAACCAAGCGTGAGCGCGCAAAGGAGTGCGCGGGCCGTCGGCGCACCGCCGAAGTTCAACCTGAGCTTCGGCGACGCGGAGTTCCCACAAGGAATCCCGTCGGAGGAGCCACTCATCGTCACCGCGCTGATCGCCGCCTGCAAGACCCACCGTCTCCTGATAGACGGGGGTAGCGCGGCCGACATCCTCTTCCAGAATACCATCAACAAAATGGATATCGATCCGCGCCTAATCAGGCGCGCACATGGCAACTTGGTTGGCTTCTCCGGAACCAGAGTCCCGGTAATTGGAGTGGTCACCCTCCAGTAGTTATTGGGGACCAGGAGCCCCGCGTCTCCAAGCAGATAGAGTTCACAATCGTCGATTGCGAATCGGCGCACAATGGCATCTTGGGCCGACCTTTCCTCGCGAAGTTCATGGCCCTCCCGTCGACGTGTCACCAGAAGCTCAAGTTTCCAACACAGGGAGGAGTCGGGGAGGCGCGAGGAACGACTTGGGAAGACCGCGTTGTGGCACGCCAAACCAACATCGTCGACACAAGAGCAGAAGAGCCCCGCCCGGAATCCATGGATTCCGATTTCGAGGTCGCGCTTAACCCTGCTGAGCCGACCAGGAAGATACGCATCTCCACTCACGTCAGCAGCAACGCAATCGAACCACTCATAACGCTGCTGAAGGAGTACAAGGAGCTCTTCGCGTGGTGCACAGAGGACATGCCAGGAGTGCCCAGGGAGGTAGCGCAGCATAGCCTCGCGGTTCCAGCCGGCGCCGAACCAAGGCAACAAGGGCGGAGGACGTTCACCGGGGACAAGCTGAAGGCGATAGAAGAGGAGGTCGCGCGCCTGCTAGCAGCCGGATTGATCCGCCCCGTGAAGTACCCGAAGTGGCTGGCGAACGTGGTCTTAGTCAAAAAATCGTCAGGAGCCTGGCGGATGTGCGTCGACTACACCACAATCAACAAAGTATGCCCGGGAGACCCTTACCCCCTGCCACGCATCGACCAGCTGATCGACGCGACCGCCGACCACGAGACGTTGTCCTTCCTCGACATGTTCTCAGGATATCACCAAATCCAAATGTCCAAGGAAGATGAAGAAAAAACGGCCTTCATGACGCCTTTCGGGAACTTCTGCTTCGTGGGTATGCCGTTCGGGTTGAAAAACGCGGGCGCGACATACCAAAGAATGATCGACGCAGTTTTCTCGCAGCAAATCGGCCGGAACATCGAGGCGTATGTAGACGACCTTATCGTCAAAACCAAGGCGGGAGTCACACCTGGAGGACCTACGCGAGACCTTCGAAGCCCTCCGCAAGCACAGCCTTCGCCTCAATCCACTCAAATGTGTCTTTGGAGCAGAGGCGGGGAAATTTCTAGGGTTCATGATAACCAAGCGCGGCATAGAGGTCGACCCGAAGCAAATCACCGCGGTCCAACAACTACGAGCGCCGCGGAACGCATTGGAAATCCAATCTCTGAACGGCAAGATAGCGGCACTGGGGAGGTTCATACCAAGGTCCGCTGACAAATGCGCGCCCTTCTTCCAGACACTCAAGAACGGGACGCGCTTCGCATGGTCCACAGAATGCGAAGCGGCCTTCCAGGAACTAAAGGCGTATCTTGTATCCCCCCCTGTACTGACCGCTCCCAAGCTTAATGAAAAACTTTTCTTGTATCTCGCCGTGTCAACAAGAGCCGTGAGCGCGGTTCTGATATCTAGGAGGGATGGCAGGACTGAGCAACCAGTGTATTACACCTCGCGCACTCTCGTTAGCGCGGAAACAAGATATTCCTCAATCGAGAAAGCTGCCCTGGCGTTAGTGAGCGCTTCGCAGAAACTGCGCCCGTACTTTCAAGCGCACCAGGTCACCGTCCTGACCAACCTACCACTAAAAAAGATTCTGACTTCAATGGAAGTGTCGGGACGCATGGTCAAATGGGCGGTGGAGCTCTCGGAGTACGATATTCAATACGCGCCAAGGCCAGCAATCAAGGCCCAAATCTTAGCGGACTTCATCGCGGAAGGGGTGACCCTCGAAACAACGCCGGAGGGCGTTTGGGAAGTCTATGTCGATGGAGCGGCGAGTAAGCATGGCGCCGGAGCAGGGGTTGTGGTGCGCACACCTGCCGGCGTAATGCACGAAATCGCAATCAGGTTCAGGGCGTTGAAGACAAACAACGCCGCGGAATACGAGGCCATCTTGGCAGGGATGACGGCCGCTCACGACCTCGGGGCAAGAACGGTGCGTATACTTTCCGACTCCTCCCTGGCGGTCAACCAACTGAATGGTGCGTTCGACGCAAAGGAAGACACACTGGCGCATTACATGGAGCGCGTTAAGCAGAGGGCCACAACATTCGAATCAGTAACGTATGCACAGATACCAAGGGAGGAAAATGCGCATGCCGACGCGCTATCCAAGCTAGCAACGGCTACAGACTTCGAATCGACGCGCCTCGTGTCCGTCCAAAAAGAAGAAGATGAAACCACCCCGGGGGTAGCAGTCAACACGACCCAGCTCGTGCCATACGAAGATTGGAGACATCCAATTATGAAGTACCTCCAAGAGGGGGTGGTGCCAGAAGACCCCAAGCAAGCTTGGGCTCTAAGGCAAAAGGCAGCTCGTTGCACGCTTATCGAGGGAGAATTATACCGAAGGTCGTACTCGGGTGTATACCTCAAATGCATTGGGCAGGAGGAGGCGCACGACCTAGTGCGTGAACTACACGAGGGGCTGTGCGCAATGCACGCGGGGCCGCGCAGCATGGAGCGTACCATCCTTTTGCATGGATACTACTGGCCGCGAGTCAAGAAAGATACGAAGAGCTATACAGACCAGTGCCATAAATGCCAAGTCAACGCGCGCCAACACCATTTGCCGGCCACCGAGCTCCAGGGCAACTTAAGCCCATGGCCTTTCGCGCAATGGGGAGTTGATCTCTTGGGCCCCTTCCCAACGGCAAAGGGGAAGCGCAAATACATAATCGTGGCGGTCGACTACTTCACTAAGTGGATCGAGGCCGAGGCGCTGGCGTCCATAACGGCGCAGCAGGTAACACGTTTCTTGCGCAACAACATTTTGTCGCGCTTCGGGGTTCCGAATGCACTCATCTTCGACCACGGGAAGCAATTCGATTGCGCAGAAGTAATGGACTTCTGCGACGAGGTGGGAATCATTGCAAGATTCGCGTCGGTCGCTTACCCTCAAGCCAACGGCCAAGCGGAGTCCTCCAATAAAGCGATCTTGCATGGCCTCCACACTCGCCTGAATGAAGCCAAGGGCAATTGGGCGGACGAACTCCACACAGTGCTATGGGCGCACCGCACCACGTACAAAGTGGCAACGGGCGAAACCCCCTTCGCTCTGACGTACGGCACTGACGCGGTGATTCCCATCGAGACAACGACGCCGACCTACCGAATCACCGGGTACAACGAAGAAGCAAACGACGAGGCGCGCCTACTAGAGCTCGAGTTGTCGCAGGAAAGGCGTGAGTTGGCAGCCATCAGGCTAGCCGCCATGAAAGAACAGGTAGCCAAGTACCATAACGCGAAGCTGGTCCCGCACAAGTTGATCCTTGGCGACCAAGTGCTGCGGCGGAACTTCCGCCCTGACCCCAGGCACGGGAAGCTTGCCTCGACATGGGAAGGCCCTTACTTGATCCGCGAAGTGGTAGGCGCCAACACATTCAAACTCAGCGAGCTGGGGGGCAACAAGGTTCCAAGAACATGGAATGCGCAGAATCTAAGGAAATACCACCGCGCCGGTTAACGTGTACCACGTTTGTAATAGCGCGTTAGCGCAATAAATAAAAGGACATGGTTCCACGGAACAAAACTTAGCAATAGTCCAGCACTATTCGCGCCCAATCAGTTCGAAAGAACAAAAAATTAGTATGAGTCCAGCACTCTGCGCTCAGTTCCACGGAACAAAACTTAGCAATAGTCCAGCACTATTCGCGCCCAATCAGTTCGAAAGAACAAAAAATTAGTATGAGTCCAGCACTCTGCGCTCAGTTCCACGGAACAAAACTTAGCAATAGTCCAGCACTATTCGCGCCCAATCAGTTCGAAAGAACAAAAAATTAGTATGAGTCCAGCACTCTGCGCTCAGTTCCACGGAACAAAACTTAGCAATAGTCCAGCACTATTCGCGCAAAAGGACACGGTTCGAAAGAACAAAATATTAGCAATAGTCTAGCACTATTCGCGCCTAAGTTCGAAAGAACAAAGATGAGCACCCAGCTCGCACACCCTCCGCGCGAGGGAACAAGGCAAAAGCAGTGGTTGTCGCTCATTCGCGCACACAAAGTTATTGCTCATTCGCGCACACAAAGAACAAAAATGAGCACCCAGCTCGCATATCCTCCGCGCGAGGGGACAAGGCAAAAGCAGTGGTTGTCGCTCATTCGCGCACACAAAGTTATTACTCATTCGCGCACACAAACATAGTCGAAAATCTTTTGTTCTAATCAAGGAGGGAGCCATGATGCCGTGCCCGGCTACACACAAGAAAACAAAAAAAAAGAAGAGTACAAGAAAACAACAAAACAGCTAAGGCTCAATTGGGCCACATCTAAGCAGAACCAGTATCGGGCTGTTCGCCCTCCCTGCTCAACTTGCGGCGCAATAGAGGACGCTCCTCTTCCTCGTCCTCCTCATCTTCGTCGGCCACCTCTCCATCCTTCCTCTCCTCCCCTGTCGGACGCTCAACCTCCTCCCGGCGCTCCGCTTCTTCCTCCTCCTCTTCCTCGGACTCGGAGTCAGAATCCAAAGGACGCTTCTCGCTGATCCACACTTTGACGTGCTGAACCATCTCGCGAGTGTCCCAGCGCATCCCCGGATTCTCAGGGCGGACCTTCTTACCAACCGCTATCACGGCCTTGGTCATGGCATCCGCCATGATCTTCCCGAAAGGTTGGGAAGACTTGAACTGGCGGACGGCCGCGACTTCAGCTGCGCGAACGGCCTCCGCCTTAGCAACGGTGTGAAGGCGAACAAGGTCGTCCTTCTCCTTCTGGAACTCCTCGCGAGCTTTGCGCAATCTCTCAGAAAAGGAGACTTCCAGTTCTTCTCGGAGAGCAGTGCGCTCCTCGTTCCGCACCTGCTCTTTGGCCGCCTCCACGTCCGCGGCCAATCGGCTCTGCAAAAGGCCGAGTGACTCCAGTGCCTCGTTGGCCTTAGAGGTAGCGTCCTCCGCGCGATTGTTCGCCCCGAGGACCTTCCCCTCCAGCTGCACGATTTGCGCCTCGTCGGCCTTCATCTTGGCGCGCATCGAGGCGCGCTCTTGCTGAGCGCGAAAGGTCGCCGACAAACCCTGCAACGCCACGAGTCTTAGCCAAGCAAAAAAGAAGGGGGGAGGCTAAGAAAATAAACCTTAACCTAAACCGAGTCTTACCGCGAAATGGATCTGCGCCAGGTCGTGAAGAGGGTCCGTCTTCTCCACCCGCGGGGGAACGGAGAGAATGGGCCCGATCGCCCGAAGCGCATGATTGGCTGACACCAAGTTGCACGCCGCGGCGGTGTGAATCCGCACGTCGCGGACTTGGTGGACGGCGGCGGAAGGAGGTACAGCGCTGACGGGAGGAGTGGTAGCGGATGTCCCGGATGAGCTGCCAGCCCCATCCCCCCCTCGACGAGCGGGCCGGCTCACCGTCGCCTCGGGCTCCGAAAGCGCCAGTGAGAGCTGCTGCGCGGCGGACAATTGTGGCGTCGCGGGCAGTTGCTTCGCCGCTTGGACGGTTGGCTCCGCTATGCGAAGGGTCTTGCGGGGCCTCTCTACAACCTGCGGTTGCGGTTGCTCGACCTCCTTCCGCTTCGAGGGTTTTGGCGCCGCGCCGACCTTCTTCTTCCTTTTCTTGTCGGCACGCGGCGCGACGTCATCCACCGACATCATACTCGCGAGGGAAGAGAAGTCAACACCTGCGCCAATAAATCGTAAGAGAGCGGTTAATAAGATAGAATACAAAAAGGAAGGAAACATAACTAACCATCTCCAAAGAGCTCTTCCAAACAGGCTTCGCGGACTCCCCGCTTGTATAAATTCATGCGGTGAGGCATGCAAGCCTCATACTCATCGTTGAGCCCGTCGTATTTACCGACGTCGGACTCGAAACCGGCTATACTGCCCTTCATCCAGGTGGTGGGCTCCGGCAGCGACCCACTCGCCCATTCCCCGGGAGCGGGCTTAACATAGAAAAACTGACCAAACCAAGTCTTCTTCAACTTGGGCGAGCCGTACACGAAGCCATCGGGGCGGTGGTCGCGTCGCTGGATGGAGAGACAGTCGCTCACCTTTGTCGGCTCCTTGATTTTGTACATCTTGCGGAATAAGCCGTAAGTAGGCACGATGTTAAGCCTCTTGCACGCGAGACGAAGGCAACTCGCGTGCATGATCACTGACGGGGAGAGCCGACCGATGGAGCATTTGAGGCGGTCGTATATGGCGCATAACAGCGGGTCGATGGGGAACTTGAACCCCATAACCCAGTATTCGGCATACACACCGAACCACCCAGGGGGGCAGTTACCCACCATACTGCGCACCGAGGGAGCGGCGTACTCCCAACTGGGGGGCAAACCCAGTCCGCGAACCAACTCCTCCACGTCATCCACGTCATACGTCGAGGAGTGCTCGGGTCCGCGCTTGAGATTGTCAGACGGCGCCGGCTGGTCACCCCACATCTCCGCCCATTCGATCACGCGGTATGTAGAGCCAACACCCTGCGGCCCCAAGCGGGCCATGGCTTCGGTAACGCGCTCGACTGCTCGCGGCGCGAATTGCACATCAAAGTCTCCTTGCTCTGTCTCATCGCCGAAGTCTTCATCGTCGGCGACTTCATCGTCGCCGACCTCACCATCGGCGACTTCCTCGTCGGCGATTTCCTCGTCGGCCGCTTCGTCGCCGGCAACCGGCCCACCACCCTGGTTACGCCGAATAATCAGAGTCCCCCGAGCCGGCCGCGCCACCTCCCCACTACCGGAAACGGTATACCCTGATCAGAAGAGCTTCCGGCCCCATCGCCCGACCTAGCATCGAACGTCGGCGTCGCCGGAAGTCCACCACCACTACTGCCACCCCCACCGTCGGATCCACCGTTCCAATCCCCAGAACCTCCATTCCCACCACCGGAATGGTCAGAAGAAGTATGCGAGAGAGGAGAGACATTACCTTCTTCGCCTTGTACGACCTCGGCCTCCTGGTTGTTGATGTTGGACATGATATCGACTCGAAGTTGATCAACAGCAGAAGAGGATTGGGGTAGTAAAAGGAGGAGAGAAAATCTCGAGGAAAGAGAAGTGAAGGAGGGGAAATCTTAGGAAAACAAAAGCGAGGCTATGATCGGAGAAACAAGTGAGCCCCCTCCTTCAACAATCTCATATTTATAATTGATCCGGGGAAAGCGCTAGTCACAATCAAGCTGTCATGCATCAATCCGAAAACCATTCAATTCACCAATCACAACACAGTGCCAATATGATCAAACAGCAGTACTTGGAGCCCTCAAATCGTAAGATTCGGACAGCGGACTAGGCTCCAAGCACACAAATAAGGATTCCAACCGATACAAAGCACCCCCCCACACTTAAGGATGACATTTCCCTCAATGGAGTAGAGGGAGAGATAAGGGGAACGATGTTACCGGATTGAAATACTGCTGGGGGACTGGAAGTGGACCAGTCAGCGAGAAACAAACGGGAAGATGGACAGTTCTGCACGAATCGAACACCAAGAACACACTAGCACTCTGTGCGTTAGGGATAAGTGTTAGCCCAGATGGCTACAATATAAACAATCCACCAAAGAGAAACAAAAACAAAAAACAAACGACACTAAGTTCAAGCTCCTCACACATGGAGCAACCACACAAAAGTCTAAAACGAAAAAAACACTGAGATGGGCAACGAGTACAGCCTACTCGTCGCCAAGATTATCCAGGTCGATGTCGTCCATGAAGGCGTCATCACCATCAGCACCATCATCACCATCCGCCGGGGGAGGTGGAAGTGGAGAGTCCTCCCAGGGAGTCCTCCAGACGGGCTGCTCGCCCGGTAGCAGTTGGAGTAAATGCTACTGGACCTCCTACATGCACCGTGAACGGCGCTTCTCCCGCTCGATGTGTGCGAGAGTCACCCCCTGCTGGGTCTGGATCTGGTCCAATCTCTCATCGTAAGCAGCCATCCTGGCAGTATACTCTGCCTGGTGGGCCGCGAACTGCTGCTAGAACTACATCTGATGGTCGAGCAGTTGCTGGTTCTGGAGTCGCAGCTGCTGAAACTGCTGAGTGAAGTAGTCCTCTGCTGGAAAGCTGGAACTGCTACTCCCGTAATGGAAGTTAGTCTGTGGTGGATCAGCAGCAGCGTCCACCTCATCTGGGTGGACATCCTCACCTGCCTCATCCGCAGGATCATCTGGCTGGTCGGCCTCTGGCAATGGCGGAGCAGGAAATCCCTCGATCCACTTCACTCCGCGCTCCTCTCGAAGCAGGAGCATCTTCTTGATTGTGCCTTCCCCGAAGGGACTAGTGCTCCCCTGCTCCGTACAACCATTCAGAGGAATCTGGAAATAGGCCGCAAGGCGGGTGATGAGAGGAGTGCAGTGCAGGCCCTTCAGCTCAGAAGAACTCTTCTCAAAAGTCTTCGCCACCACAGATCCCAGGTGCAGAGGATGGTCCGCCGTGCGAATCGACTGGATGAAATATAAGGACCTCTTCGTGATAGTGCTGGCGCTCTCCTTAGCTGGAGTGTACGACTTGGTCAACAACTGGTGAAGAATCCGGTTATCCAGCTGCAGGGTGCTAGCCTTCGTTCGCCCTGCATGGAAAACAGCCTGACGAGGCTGAGCCAGGCGGGTATAGAGGACCCTCAAGTCGACACTCGCTAGACTCTCGAGCTCAGTGACGTACTCCTCGCCATCATCAAGTCCCAAGTCGAGAGCTATCGCCAGATCATGATAGCTCAGAGAACGTGGCTCACGGCCAAGCCTGAACTGGACGGCCGTGTCGTCTTGCCAATCCGTCATTTCTTTGTACTTGAAGGTGGTGTAGAACTCGAGGACGAGCTCGTTGTAAACCTTCTCATGGATGGACAACAGTCGACGCCATGCACGGTTCGTAGAAATGGAGAGAAAGTGGTCGTAGCAATGAAGCTTTTCGAATTCCCTCCGGGACCAGTAGTGATGCTGCTCAAATTTGCATTTGAGCACTTGTTTAAAATGTTCCTTTTGGTCCCTCTTCAAGTCGCGAATGAACGGGTGCTTAAGGTCGGGTTGCGGCATGTTCCTGCAAGAAAAAAAACCATAGTGGAGCCAAAAGATCCATTGAAAATGTTAATCTCACCCCCACACTTGAAAACTGAAAATCAGCCGAACCATAGTTTCATCCATAGTTCGGGGGTCAAAAACTTGAGCAAACAAGCATAATTCGGTTGGGGGTGCACATCTATAATGAACTAGGCAACTCAAGGTTCACATTCATAGCAAATAGGCTCTCAACCGACTCTCACAAAAGTGAATGAAAAACTGGCATTTCATCGAACACCTTGTGTGCATTATTTATTCGAGCATGCAATGAACACATTCATAGCACACAAGGCCTCAAATCAACATTGTAAATATGCCCTAACATCAATCATACATTATCCAAGCATTCCCCACATTGAATTTCATTCAATTCACTCATTTCAAATGGATTCTCTAAACATACACCCTAATATCCAATTCTCCTTAATTGATAAGGTAAATGGCGAAATCAAACCTGGAGACTCAAGTAGGATTGTAGGGATTGATGAGATGAATGAAATGCACTTGACGGAAGTGCGAAAATCTGCCCGGAAGTGGTCGTCAGAGTCTCGACGGAGTCTCGCAGGAAATCGCCACCGGCGACGAAAACGTCGGCCAAATCTCCTCAAAATAGAGGGATAGGCCGCTTTTGGTGTGTGAAGGATGGGTTTGTTGTTGGTTTGGTGAAAAAATGAAAAAAAATGGCCGAAAAAATCGAAATGGGTTGGTTTGTCGCGGTTTTCCGACGAGTTTCAGAGAATTCCGGCGAGGATTTTGAGTTTTCTGACCAGCACGGCCGTGTGGGTCATATTTATAGCCGTCAGGCTCGTCACACGGGCAACCCACACGGCTGTGTGAAGTGCACTTTTGCCCGTGTAGGCCGACACGGGCTGGCCGAGGAATTCCACACGGCCGTGCGAGATGTACATTTGGCCGTGTGGAATTTGCCGAGAGCTCACACGGCTAGGGGATAAAATCCACACGGCCGTGAGAGCAGATGAGTTGCCCGTGTCGGCCACACGGCCAGGCCAAGCCACATGGCCGTGCCAGTTGCACTTTTGGCCGTGTGGAATTTGCCGAGAGCTCGCACGGCCAGGGGATAAAATCCACACGGCCGTGTGAGCATTAGGCCTGGCCGTGTGAGCTGCTGGAGCCCCAAATTCAACCTGTTTTCACTCAAAAACGTAATTCGACTCTGGAACAACATCTCAAGACTCAAAAAATACAAAAAACAAAAGGGAAAAAAGTAAGAAAATGCAAACCTCGGTGGGGTTGCCTCCCCACAAGCGCTTCTTTACCGTCTTTTAGCTGGACGCCAGTATGGATGCTCAGAGAAGTGTAGGATCAGGTGCCTTCAAGAGCGGATCCACATCGCTCTTGAGGTACAGCTTCAAATGGTGGCCATGCACGCGACGAATGTGGCCACCAGCATTTTCCAACTCGACTTGGCCATCCGACAAGATGCAAGCGAGTGAATACTCGGATGGCCAAGGTGGGGGCGGGACCAGCTTGTAATGGTCTCCGGCTCCCTTTCGAGCAGGCTTAGCTGCCTGCAGTTTCGGCCGCCACCCCTCCTTGATCTGTTCTTTTGGTGACAGAGTGGTCAGGAGTTGCGGCGAAGGTATGGGAGACGGATCCTGCAAAATAGGCAACACAAAAGGATACACGACAGACTCGTGCTCCTGGTGAGATACTGCATGCAGAGGTAACGAAGCAGGTAGAGTATTAGCAATTGAAAACGTTATTCGCTCCTCGCCATCCCTCAAAACTAAGGTCCCATCATGCACATCTATGAGAGCCTTGGCGGTGGCCAGGAAAGGCCTTCCCAGTATAAGGGGCACTTCTGTGTCCTCATTGATGTCCAGGGCAACAAAATCCACAGGATATTTGAATTTTCCAACCTTAACCAGAAGGTCTTCCACTATGCCCCTAGGATGCACTACAGATCGGTCAGCTAATTAAAGGGTCATCCTAGTCGCACGGGGTTCACTTAGGCCTAGTTTCTTGAACAATTTATACGGCATAACATTGATACTAGCACCTAAATCCGCCAAGGACCTCTCTACATGCAATTTATCTATAGAGCACGGGATAGTAAAACTACCTGGGTCCTTCTGCTTCTGCGGAAGCTTGTTCTGCAGAATAGCCGAGCACTCCTCGCTGAGCTCCATAGTGGCCAGCTCACTCAGCTTCTGCTTCTTCAAGAGAAGCTCTTTCAGAAACTTCGCATACTTAGGCATTTGAGATAGTGCCTCCGGGAAGGGCACTTGGACATTCAGCTTCCTAAGCATGGCCATGAAGTTTTAGAACTCTGCCTCCAGCCTGTCTCTGTGCAACCGAGTAGGGAAGGGGAGTTTCGGGATATACTCCTTCACTACCGGTTGCGGCTTAGGTGCAGGCACCTCAACCTCCTTCTCTGCTTCTTCTTCAACCGCTGGAGACGCTAAGACAGGGGTCTCTCTCTCTTGTTCCCGAACAGGTGGATCTACAGTCATCTTGCCACTCCTGGTTGTGATGGCATTGCAGTGCTCATTCGGGTTCTGCGGATGAGGGATGGTCTGACTGGGTAGAGTACCAGGAGCCCTTTGTGCCACTGCCTGAGCCACGCTCCCCAGCTGGGTTTGGATATCCTGCAAGACAGCCTGTGTGTTCCTCTGGCAGCTTCAAGAGCCAGGAATTTACCCGAGGCCTTTTCCATGAACTGCTCAATAGTGTTGAATTTTTTAGCACTAGAACTGGCGAGAGAACCCACCAAATCTCTCAATTACTCCATCGGGTCACTCTGTACTGGGCTGCAGGTGCTGCCCCTGTCTGCTGAAATGGTCGCACCTGTGACTGAGGTGGAACTGGCCCCTGTCTGGGCGGGTAGAGTGGCTGCTGTGGCTGCTAAAATTGCCCTTGTCTGGGCTGGTACGGAGGCCTCTGGAAACCAGGTGGTCCCTGGGGAGCTGGTGGTCTGGGATTTGCCCCAGCCCAAGAAAAGTTAGGATGCTGGCGCCACCCCTCGTTATAGGTGTTGCTGTAGGGGTCGAAGCGCCTGGCATTACTGAAGAAGTCCACCTGCTCCTGGGTAGTAGACGATTCCCTCATCGCTTGACAGTCTTCCACCGTGTGATGGGTGCTCTCGCACTAGTGGCAGAGCATCGCCTGCTGCTGTCCGGTCCCTGGAATCATCCCGGAACGATCGATAGCTGAAACCAGCTTCGATACTACCTGCACCAAATCTGAGGGGTGGGCTCCCACAGTATGTACACCTCGGCTTGGTGCTCTCCTCGACCTCCTAGCAGTGCCCCAATCATACCCGTTCTCTGCCATCTCCTCAAAGAGTTGATTCAGCTGTGGCGGTGTTTTGGTCAGCATGTTCCCGCCACAAACCGAGTCAATCAGCTGCTTGTCGTCTGGGAAGAGGGCGTGATAGAAGGTGCCCACCTTGAAAGCATCATTGAAGCCATGATTTGGAACCTCAGGAAGAGACTATTGTACCTCTCCCATGCATCCCTGATGGTCTCATCCTCATCATGAGCAAAATGGGTATTTTGCTTCTGCAGGTCAGCCGTCTTGGATGGAGGATGGTAGCGGGTGAGGAACTTGTCCGCCAGATTGGCGAACGTGGTGATAGAACCCGGAGGTCGAGTGTCTAGCCACTCCTTTGCCTGCCTCTCCAGAGTAAATGGGAAGTACCTCAGCTGGATGGCATCTGCTGGTACCCCATTGATCTTGATTCCATCGATGAGCTCGTGGAATCGCCTGAGATGTGATCGGGGGCACTCCCCCTCCTTACCACGGAACACCACTGAACCGCGCAGCATGGTGATTACAGAGGTGCTCGCCTCAAAATTGTTGGCTGGGACATGAGGGTGTTGAATGGGTGACCTCATGTCCGCGGCTCTGGCGGTCTAGTAGGATCCCATGGTCTGCTCCTCTGGATTGATCATATTCTGGTTCTCTGGATCAGCCATCACTTTTTCTTCTTCGATCTGCAGCTGTGATAGCGCCTCCTCTGCAGCCAGTCGCGCCTTTAGAGCCCTCTTGAAGTTCCTGCAGGTTCGTTCAAGCTCCTGGTCTAATGGTAATAGATCTCCTGACTGGCTACCGGTCATACACTACCTGCACACAATCAGCAGAAACAATCCGTGAAGGCATACAGGTGGAAGAGATAAAATGCAATAAAGAAAAAGCTAGAGTAACAAACTTTCACGTTTCCCCAATAACCTAGAGGGTCCCTGGCAACGGCGCCAAAAACTTGACACGCCAAAACACAACACCAAACTGCGACCAAGTGTAATCGCAGTCCGGGAATGCAGTAATAGGCAAGTTCTATTATCAACCCGGGGTCTAGATCTACTGCTTACTCCGTGATTATTTATTATCTAGCCAACTAAGTCGATTGATTGTTGTTTAAACTAAAAGCAGTAAGAAAGCAGGAAATAGTTCGGTTTTCTAAAGCAAGAACGAGTCACTCGGGAATGAGTCCCCCTAGCTCCTTAGTTAGGTTCAATTGTAATTACCCTGGGTTGATTCACTATTGATTAGACTGCGCAAGATCCGACAGTAGCTTGGAAGCTTGGAATCTCTTAAGCTGACCAAGCCCTCTCAGTCTAACTACCCGGCAGACGACTAGTCTTCACCGGGATGGAAAGCTGAGGCTATGAACACAGAACTCCACTACTGGAATTGAATTCCAGTACAAAGCAGTAAACTGGCTAACTCTCGTATAACCAATCCCCTACTATCGAATGAAGAGGATCTAACAACCTAATCAGATTCTATCTATCTCAGGTTGCAGCAGAAATCAAGAAAAGCTGATCAGACTTCAATCAATTCAATAAACATGCATCATTCGATTAAAACCAAACAGTATAATCATCCCAAGTCATTACAATCAAATCCCTAACACAAAGAACTAGGGTTCTTCATACCCAAGTGAGAGAAGGATTCTACTCCATAGAGAGAGAGAGAAGAGAACAGTAATCAGAGTAGTCATACTCATAAAGATGAGGAAAATCTGCTCTGGGATGATGATTTCCACTCCTATGACGATCTCCAAGCTCGATTTGATGAAACCCAGCTCCAAGATAGCTTCTAGGATGTGTTCTTCGCACTTTCTCTCTCTAGGGCTCTGTTTTTGCTCTGAAAATCCGATTCTCCCACTTGTGGCTCGGAATTGTCTGAAAAACCAAGATTTCCCGACTCACACGGGCAGGCCACACGACCGTGTGGCTCACCCAGTTGCCCTTATGAGTCAAAACGCGGCGTATTAATAAGTCGAACTTCAGGCTTCCCACACGGCCGTGTGGGAATTTTGCTCTGCCCTTGTTTGCTCTCGGCGAAAATCGCACGGCCACAAATGTGAGTTGCACGGCCGTGTGATGACTAAGTGTGCCCGTGTTGCATCCTTAGCACCTCGACACGCGCCCGATCTTCGTCCAATCGACCCCAAACTCGCTCCCAAGCCTCCATTCACGTACTAGGACCTGAAATATCACAAACAAGCACAACCTAGCGTGAAATCGGCCTAAAACACGAGAATCAACACCTCAAACGGCTCAAGAATAGGGGTGAAAACATGTGTAATTAACGGTCTATCACCCTACGTTTGATTCTCGCGAAAGTAACGACCCTTTCTTTTTTCCTTTCCTTAATTTGTTGGGTGCCATTTACCGTAACTCCTTGACTACTACTTGTCGACTTCCTACATACTATGTGTCTTTCTGAACCTTATGTTGATCAGCTCGCATCCCCGTAGGGTAGGAGCTGCTTTGGACAACCTCTTCTCGCTTACGAAAAGAGTTCACTAAGTGATCCTCTTAGGAATCTCCTCCTCTCCTTTCCGAGACATATCATAACCCCGTCGGGCATCCTAAAGTTATTTCCTTATCATGATTAGAGTATACTGGGCATTCTAAAAAAATTCCCGAAAGACTCTGACTCGTTTGGCCAAACTTTTAACTGACACTCCCTTTTTTCTTTCCTTTAAAAACTAAACACTTGAAAAACGCAGATCGTCACTCCAGTATTCCTTGGAGACCAAGGAACAGAGGAGTGTCGGCTCTGATACCAAAATAAAACGACTCGGTCCTTTTTCAAAACCAAACCATAACTCAAATCACAAACCGGTTCCTCCGGAGCAACCCAAATAATTTTTTTAAAATAACTAAACCGACAATGTTTAAGAATTTCAAACACAAAGGCTAAACACTTGGGCAAATGACAATCCCAATACTTAAAATGAATGAATTCAGAATCTCTAGTTTACATTCCTAATCATATAACAAAGAAATTAAACTATTCTAGCTCCGACTCTTCACGAGTTCTTGGACTTCTCATCAATGCTGGTGCAGCTACTCGCCTCGCCTTGCCTCTTCTCGAAACCCGCCTCTGCTAACCCCTCCTCGACCTGGTGAGTGAGAAGGGGTCAGTCTCGTCGTTACTTCCTAAGGTCTTTGCCCTAAGCAAACTTTCTACTAACATGTTATTAGAGTTTCCTTCCTAGCATGAAAGCCATTCTCACTTTCTACACTTAAATAATCATCCTTACTAAAACACGTTATTTGGGTTCATGACTTAGACAAAAGTCGTTCTCGCTTTTATCCTCAATAACTTATTTCAACATCAACTCACGGAAGCTCTCGACTTCTATCCTTAACTTAAACACAAAAAACTAGGACCACCGCGTTACGTCTCGCCGTCCGGTGTCCTACCCTAGTATGCCAATTGCGTTACGTCTCACCGTCCGGTGGCATACCCAAACTCGGCAATGGCACTGCGTTACGTCTCGCCGTCCAGTCCATTCCCAATCAACTACTGCGTTACGTCTCGCCGTCCAGGAGTGACCCAACCGCCCGGGGGTTCCTCATACCATCAATCCATACAACATCACATACATTCGTACATAGCACAACGCGTGCCTCCACCCTTACAGGCGGTGGGATGCCTCACACACATATCGCGCATTACTCAAAAATTAACTAATTAATAACTTGAACGAAAAGCATAAACTAAAAGACCTACGACAGATATTTTATCCCCTTTACACTCACCTCGAAAAGATGACTCCTCGATTCCTTCTGCGACGAAACCCTCCTTAGCCGGATTATCTTGGGGAAACCTATTAATAAGAATCCATTTTCTCAGACGACCTTTCTTGACTTAAAACCCCTTTTGAATAACTAGAACATCCTCTCCTCAAACTCCATTCCTCGAGCCTCATTCCAAAGGTCCCTTAAGCCCCATTAAAAATTTTATAGAAATAATCCCTTTAAAACCGACCATTTTCTTAATTATTTTTATATTGGATGAATTTTTCACCTAACTTGATCCTTCTTAAAATTCCGGATAATAATTTTCCCATGTCAATCATGAGCACCTATAGCCTGGAAAATTATCAAACCCTTCAAATGAATATTCGAACAATTTCTAAAAATAGAAATACATCTTCAAAAATTCTCAAATTAAATTACAGTATATAATAGACCACCCTCAATTTATAAAATGGTTAAACCTAGGAACAAACACTCGCAGTGGCTCGAAACAATTTAAAACATCCAAAATATGTTTCTACAAATTCCCAGCAGCTTTAGTGACCACCCAAAATCTGTCACTAAAAGCCTGTAACGCCTGTTACTAAAAACCCAGAATTGCACCCTCATGAAAAATCCCCAAATTAATCTGCCTAACTCAAAGGGATCGAGTTCCCTTAGCTCTAGAACGTGCCTAGGACTAGATTGGGTGACCCGGGATGTAGATTCCTCGTTGATTGATGATCGAATCCTCAAACGTCACCGCTAATAAAATACGAGCTTTGGATTAGACTATCGATGAATCAAGTTTAGAAATTGCGAAGGGGTTCGTGATCCTTACCTAGAAACACGAAAGGGATGGGATCGGGATCGGCTGCGAGTGGCGAGGCTGCTTGGTTCTTCAGTCGGCGCTGGGGATGGGGTTTTGAGGATTGTGGGGGTTTTGGCTGGGGAATAATTGGGGAAGTTTAGATGGGAGGGGGTTTGGGTTTATTAAAGTGGAGGTCGGCCTCCGCCCCACTATTTATATATACTTTTTTTTACACATAATGTTATAATAATAATATTATTATTCTTAATCCGCGGTTGTAACTCATAGTACGTAACCGTCAATCCAACCGATCACGTATTAAGATCGAACCTAAATCTAAAATACCGGGGTGTTACAGGAGCCTTTTGTATGCCCAAATTTCAAAAATTTGAGGGCTCCAAGCATTGTTTGCATGATCAAAGTGGTCGGATGGTGGGAAATTCTCGTGTTTTTGGGAATTGATATTGTTTTGTTGCATGTGATCGATTATATCCTATGATGATGACTGAGATGTTCATTAGGATAGGGCAAAAGTTTAGCTCTCAGGTGTGCATAAATAAATGGATGTCTTGACTTGATCACTTGTTGCTTACAATTGCCATGCATCGCGTTGGTGAATTGGAATAGATGGTTGGGTAACTAGGTAGCCTGTGAGCTTTGAGCCAATCGTTTTCTTCCGGTGTGATAGTTCCCTCTTACCACGGTGTGTAGCTTTACAAGTTGTCACTAGCAAGTATGATGGAGGCATAGGATGAGTCCACGCCCAAATGTTGATTGTCCCGAAATGTATCATCCTTTAGTCAAACCCTTTGAGCCCTGTGACTTCGTGGGTCGTTCTCAATTTAGGAGCTTCATGCGTGTGAGCATAAAGGTGTTAATAGAACGACCCCCAATCCTTTCTTCGTGTCTAAACATGAGTCGCCCGTGTGTTCCGGAGATCTCACCTTTGAGTCTCCATAGAGGTTCTACATAGGAGGTTTGTGTGCGGTTCTTGCTAGGAATGCGAAATGAAGTGTAGTGTTGGAGTGAGTTCTTCAAAAAGAGAGCATTGGTCGTTAAATGTTTAGGTGGCAAGTGTTTTACTCTCTAGTACCCCCCTCAAAAAGAAAAAAAAAGAGAAACGAAAAAGAGGTAATAAAATGAGGTAAATAAAGTAGTGAGTGCCACGAAAAACCAATGTACATGCTCTATGAGGGGTTTCTTGGAAACCAAGCCATCGAAACCCCCACATTGTTTAGAACTCCTTCACTACCAACCCTAAAGAGCTAGCAAGAGTTGACCGAGGTAGAGTGCTTCAAGGTAGTTCATGATGAGTGATAGTTGGAAGGGAGAGATAAGGTTTTTGGCCGATGTTAATGGCCTTTGATTGAAGAGAAGGGTTTTAGTCGAAACCATAGACCCTTTGGGTTTAGGTTGAAGATGTAGAACCTCACGTCATGATTGCCACCACCCAAAAATCCTTTTCCCCATGCCCGAGCCAATCGCCAGTCATCTGAACCCGTGTCTAAGACCTCCGGACGAGCTAGTGGTGACAACCATTCCATGAACTATAGCGTTTAGAGGTTCCCGTCGTGGTATTGAGACGATATGGCAGAGAGGTTATGATTGTGCACATCTTTTGCACCAAAAAGGTCCCGACCCCACTGGTCTTGAGAGTGAATGATCCATTCTTGTTTTACTTACGATTTCATACCCGGTGAGGACTTTTGTTGCCTGTCCATTTGTTCCTCGGACTTGAATTCCATGCATGGTGGTTGTGGTCGATAAGTGGTTTTGTTGAGACTTGCATTTATCCATGAATAGGTTGAGAACTTTTCATTTGCCCGTTTTGGTGGCTTTGAATGTCGTTTGTGGTGGATGTCGGTATTGCTTGCAATGATTCATGGGTTGATTGTCAATAAACATCGAGAATTCCCATTACGTGCCCTTTGAGTTGTCCCCAACTTGTGTAGGTTGAAATATTAGCGTGTGCGTGAAATGGTTTGCTTGGGGACAAGCAAACTTCTAAGTGTGGGGGAGTGATTCAGGCCTAATTGCACATGTTTTGCCCCCGTTTTACTTAGGCGTTTGTGCCAAATTCACTCCTTAAAGGTTGGTTTTACGCTAGGTTCTTCGTGTTCGAGTGTGTTTCATTCAGGATTCAACAAGTGAAACCAGCCTCGGAGTTGAAATATTGGCGAAAAGGATCGAAAACCGGGAGAAGAGGTGAAAAAGATCCAGTTGACGGCTAACAAAGGGAGTTCACGGTCTTGCATGACTGTAAAGAAGAGGAGTTGACCGTGAATCGTGAGGCGTCCAGAGCCAAAGTGAAGTTTACTGACGCAAGGTGAGGTCACGATCACTAAGACCGTGAACAAAGACAGTTGACCGTGAACTCGAGTGAACGATGCGACGCGTTTTGGCGAACGCCTGCAGTTCACAGACGCGTTTCATGGTTCACGACCGTGAACTCAGGCTGTGAACTCAGCTCATCTCTGGTTTAAAAGATGATGTGAAAGGAGGAGAGAGGGGAGAGCCCATTTGGTGGAAAAGCCTTCTTCTACATTCTAGAGAGAGAAACACGAACCAAGGTGGAAGAAGGCTAGGGTTTAGCTTCAAGGCAGATTCTGGGAAGATTTCCTCCAAGGAAAGCTCAAATCAAGGGCCAAGAAGACTGGGAGCATCCTCCAAAGATGGTTTCCATATCTTTCCCTTTTGTTTTTCCCACTTCGAGCATGGAGTAGACCTCCTTTCACTTAGGTGTTGTGAAACCCTAACTCTATCATGTAGATTTCTTTTATATGTATTGGATGATTGTCATTGGGTATTGTTCAATTCAATGATTGAGGCATTATTTATCATGATTGTGCATGCTTGTGCTTAGCAACTTAGGGGTTAGGGTGGGCATCGGTTCGGTTCGGTCGAAACCGAACCGAAAATGAGCATACCGGGTTCCCCGAACAGCCTAGAGGCGAAACCGAATTCGAACCGAAATATATTTCGGTTCGGTTTGGCCGAACCGAAATATATCTCGGTTCGGTTCGGGATCCCGACCAACCCGAGCTTCTGGAGACATCATCTTCCCCACTTCCCTTTCAATCATTCGTCCCCTTCTTTCACTCTCTGCTACTCTCTCTCTCTCTCTCTCTTTTCCAAACAAAGATTCATCTCTCTCCCTCCCACCAAACTTTCTCCCAAACAAAATTCATCATCTTCTTTCATCCTTCCCTCTGCTACTCTCTCTCCCTCCCACAAAAATCCCAATTTGTACTCTTCCCCCACTTCCTTCTCTCCTCTCCAGCGACCACATTAGAGCTTCCTCTGCCGCCGGATTCGAGCTCTTCTTCCTATGCCGTCGTCGAGCTCTCTTCTCCTCTTTCCGGCGAGGCTATTCTTCGTCCGCCGCCGTCACGTCGAGCTCAGCTCCCTCTGCCGCCAGGTCGAGCTCTCCTCTCCTCTTTCCGACAAGGCTCTTCTTCTTCCGTCCGCTGCCATCGGGTCGAGCTCATCTCGTCGAGGTGATTTCTGTCGGCGCCGTTACTGGATTCTGGATTCTGATTTCTGCATGTCGCCGCTGATCAATGCTTCTCTGCCTCCCTTACTTGGGTTTGTTTCTAGGGATTTTCTTCTTCAATTAGGGATTTATTAAAGGGTTTTAGCCTATGCTTGTTCTTGCATGTCGCCGCTTGATTCACTATTGATGGCGGTTTTTATATGGATGTGTTTCGTTCTATGTTTTGTAGGTTTTTGGTGGAGAGATCGAGCGGAGGGCTTAGAAATGGAAAGGGGGTCGATCGGTGAGTGGCGATGAGGGATGTCGAGCGCCGACAGCTGTGCGTTGAAGGGGAGGCAGGTTGAGATGAAGGTGATTAGGGTTAGGAATTTGTGAGCTGGGCTGTAGGAGAAATCGGGCTGTGAGAGATTGGTCTATGAGTTGGGCTGTGAGGGATTGGGCTTGGTTGGTTAGTATGTATATTGTATGGTGGGTTGAATATTTTAGTTCGGAACTCGGTTCGGTTGGTCGGAATTCGGGTTCGGTCGTGCAACCCTGATTTCCGAAGTATGGCTTTTTGCTTTCCGAATTCCGAACCGATTAATGTTAATTTCGGTTTCGGTCGGTTCGGGATCGGTTCGGCTCGGTTCGGAAGAGTAAACCCGAACCGGATGCCCACCCCTATTAGGGGTTGTGCATGTTTTGTGCTTAGCACCCATAGGTTTGTGCATGTAGGTGCTAGCAATCAAATTAGCCACCTTAATCTAGCTTAGAGAGGAAAATCCCCCTTCCAAGGGAGACTCAATCGAGTTGGTTTTCCTTCCGCTTTCTAAGCCACCTAAACTAGGTTAAGTTATGGAAAATCTCGATATTGAGTTAACCAAGTCGGTTAATCGCGATCAAGCCGTCCAACCGTAGAGTTGAGCGAGGGAGTAACTCAATTACCGATTGTCTAAACCGAGAGGTTCGAGTGACATGGCCTTTCATGCTTACCTCGGTTTAGCAATTGAGATTGTGGTCTCTAACCATATATGCATCCCTCTGCGATTCACGGTTACCGTGCCCAAAGCAATCGTTCCAATTCACATAGCATGGTAGCAGTTAAGGAGGGAGCGATACCCGAGTGATTTTCCACAAAAGAGTTATCAAAACCATTTACCTTTGCTTTCTTTCATTTCAATTAGCAAACCTTTAAACCAAAGTTTTGTTGCTAGATAATGATTTCAACAACTGAAGTAGGGGTAGACAGACCAGCCCAAGTCGATATCTAAATACTTGCCCTATACTGCACCCGATTAGAGTTTAAAAACTTGGGCTCTATTTGGGATTTTATTGTGGTGTAGTTTTGTGCGAGTCACTCCTCTCCGCCGCCGATCCCCGACGTTGCCGGACGATCCTCTCCTCAGTCCTCTACCTCTCCCTCGGAAGAACTAAGAAGACAAACGCATCATTCCTCTCCTTTAGCGCCCCGACGCTGACAACCCGCCCCCGCGACGCCAACAACCCACCCCTTACGCGGCGCTGACAGCCACAGCGACATAGATTTGGATGAGCTTCTTCTCCCCCTACGCCGCCACCCACAGCACCTGATCTGGATTATTTTTGCCTAGCCTTGTGGGTATATTGTGTCTCTTTTGGGTTCTGCTCTCTCTTAGTTAGTCAGTTGTGTTGTGTCTCTTTTGCTTTATTCAATTGATACTTCTGGTTGCTTGATTGAGATAGAAATGATTGTTGTGTCGCTTTTGTTCAATTCAATTTAGCTGTGTGGTTTTTGACTTAGTCTGTTGATCTCTTTCTATAGATGTGTAGAAGATCATGAGCACTATATGATAATGCAGTTATTAATTAGGAAATCTCCAACCAACTACCAAAGTCATTGTGGGACGCAAAATCTATAGCTATTAATTGTGTCCATTAGTCTTTGATGTTACAAGCGACGAGCATCTATATAAGAAGTGGCCCTGATATGTAATGATCATCGAGTAAAGGAGAAGTACAAATTATTAGAGTTCTATCGAGATGAAACAACCACAACCATGACTTTTGCTTCTCTAGCTATCTATATTTTATTTTCTAGCTGCTCTTGCTCCTAATTCAATAGTTAAATTCTTCTTGCTTATCTTGTAGTGATGTCTTTTCCCAGGTAATTTGATTTTCGATGGCTAGTCAAGAGCTTGTACCCGTCTCTGAAGTACCTCAAACTCAACAAGCAAGTAATGTTGTGGTTAATGAAAAACCATCCATTGGGCCGGATTCACATTGTTATTTGCTTTAGAAGGAGTACCACCAATTGAGGTATGAAAGGAAAATGTAATCGTTGTGGAACTATCATTTCCGTCTCAAGCTGCCATGGCACAAATGGCTTGAAGAACCATAAGACCGCTTGTGAGAAGAAACATTTGGAGCAGGTACAACAATCGTATCTTAGTTTCCAAGCTGGCTCATCCAAATGGGATTGGGTACTCGTTTCAAACGGGAAGGGTACCCAATCCCGTCCCGTTTTTCACCCCTAGACCCGTCTAAGGGTCTCCGCGTGCCCGTCAAATCTTGTTGTTTATCAAGATTGTCGGTTCAATAAATGAATTTCATTAAAAAAATTATTAATTTTTTTTGGGTAAATACAATTTAATATCCAAACCTTTCGTTTTAAACAAAATAATAGTCAAACCTTTTCAAAAATAATTGAATAGCCAAACCGTCAATTTTCCGTCCGATTGATTGTTAGTTGACTATGATGTGGCATAACTTTAAATGAGCTGGATGATTCTTTTACTGATGTGGCATGAAGTCAAACATTTTGACTTTGGCATTCAAGCAAAACTAATTAAATAAATAATAATCCTAGGGGAAGTAATAATTAGGAAAAGTAAAAAGTGAAAGAAGAAGAAGTGTACAGGGCAACCGAAAAAAGACTTTGCCCAAAGATTCTCTAAACCCTCTCTCCAGCCCCATTTTCCTTAGCTCCTGAAGCTCGTCCTCCATAACCTGCAATCTCGCGTGGCTCTCTTCCTTATCAATTTATGCGTTCTTAGCGAAGATATTTCCCTCCAATTTGGGTGCAATGGTGGCTGTCTCCTTCAGAAGCTTGAACTCGAGCAGCTCCATCTTCAAATTGGATTCTCGCTCCCGAGCTCCTCGACGAGGCGGAGGAGGTCCGCGACGTCGGCATGGCGGGGCTGGAGTTGAGCGGAAGAGCCAGCGATACAACTGCCACGTCACAGTAAACTAACAGTCAACCGGACGGAAAGTTGATGATTTGACTATTAAATTGTTTATGAAAAGGTTTGGCTATTATTTTGTTTAAATTGAAAGGTTTGGATATTAAATTGTATTTACCCAAATCGTTTTGTATATGGTATTTAACATATTTTCTGGTATAAATGAATTCCATAAGTTTTCTATTGGTATTTAAAAAAAATAATTTTCAAATTTAAATTTTGAATTCTACGAAGTTAGAACTAGTTATAGCAATTTCAAGTAACTAAGATGAAATTTTCAAATGAATTCCACAAACATTCTACTAATTATAATATAATGATATAATTATGTTCATTTGTTAACAAAATTCTTAGATGCAATATGTATCTGACGCCATGCACTTCCTTAGTTGTTATGCTATGAGTCTTAGTTTTTTATATTTTTCTAGCATCCCTAGGTTTGACGCTAGGTATCGGCAAACTGGAGAGAACAAAACCCTTGTCCCACAACATCAATAGCCACGCCCGAACAAAGACTGCAGAACAAAAAAATGTACTAATTGTAAGGGTTAAAAAATTAAATTGTCATTTGTTTAGAAGATGGATCTTCAAATTATTTACTAGTTTTTTTGTTGAACTTATATTTTAGATTTTTTTTTAGGGTTGTAGGTATAACATGCCTCTTTATTATGACGTTTTATCAAATATGCCCATCTACTATTTTTTTCAACAAACATCCCCCTTTACTTTGTAAAAATTATCAAACATACACTTTTGTTAAAATTTTCATCAAAAAATCATTAACCAAGGTCGGACTTATGTTTGTGCGACACAAATATCTAAAATATCCCTAATAATTTCACTTTAAATTTTTTTTGGTTCTTTTGTATAGCCAAATAATTCAAATAATTTCAATTTGAAGAGACACAGAGAAATAAAACGGGACACAAAACTAACATTTTCGCTTTCATTTGCCGATGTTGGATCGTCTAAATTTCGGTTCAACCATGTTTGACGATTTTTTCAATGGAAATTTTAACAGAAGGGTATGTTTGATAATGTTTTTTTAAAAACATGGTCATGTTTGATTTAAAAAATAGTAGAGGGGCATGTTTGATAAAACCTCATAGTAGAGGGGCATATTATACCTTTTCAACTGCGCTTTTTAGAAGATGAATTTTCAATAAATATTGCTTTTGATGGAAAATTAATAATGGTGGAAAGGAAGCTTTTAATGTAATTCAATTTTAAAAATATACCAAACATGGTTTGCAATTTGAATTTATTTTATTTCTAAAAATTTGAATATGAAATACCAAACACAGGATTCATTTGACAATGAATCCTACACAGTAATTCATTTTAAAATGAAATTAATTTTTAATTTATTTGGTACCAAATGATGCGTAAAAGAATTCATTTTCAATTCTAAATTTTGAATTCAACGAAATTGGAACTAGTTATATTATTTCTGGGGAATTGAGATGAAATTCATAGGAATTCCACAAGTATTTTTCTAATCGTGATAGAATGATATAGTTATCCTCATTTATTAACTAAATTATTTGTACATATATTATTCGTCCCCACTTCCTCGTTCGTTCTGCTAATTGCTCTTCCAGCATGCGGGAGAAGATACGATGCTAACTGCATAGTGGGTTAGCACCATGCTAACTATTATCTGAACCATCCACTTTTGTTTTTCATCAAACGAATATAATTAAAGAACGGGTATAATAGGAAAATAATAGAATAAATTAAAATATGAATTAATATAATTTATGGAAAATGGTCGAATTTAGTGGGATGTGGTTGTTATTTGAGGAAATAATTATTAATCCCGATTTCTTAGGAGGAAAATCAGAATTCACTCCATATTCTGTCTCCTTATTTGATACATATTTAATAGTAACATTATTATGGTATAGTAGTTATTATTCTTGGTAGTAGTGTTTTTATGATAATAGTAGTGTTCACTATCATTGGTAGTGTTTTCAATAGTAGTTGTTTACATCATACTCATTCCATTTCTCACTTGATTGCTTGTAGTAGTAATTTCGGATATAGTAATAGTGTTTCCAAATAGTAGTATTATTCCAGTATGGTAGTTGTTAATCATCATGATCCTAGTATTATTTTAGGATGGCAGTAGTGATTTTACAAAAGAAAGTGGACAACATAAGAAGATTGAATTTATTATAAACAAACTAATAGAAAAGTGAACTTGTTATCGCTATACATAAACATCTATTATATAAAGTTAAACCACTATTATATTGAAACACGACGACATAAATTGGAAACGGGAGAAAACTACTACTTTTCTTCCAAAGAAGACCCCAAAATGAAAAATGTGTCATAAATGCTACGCATAAAAACCACTACAATAGATTATAAAGAAAACTACTTAACCAAAATCCACTACTACCTAATCCCTACTAAAATTAGAACCGAAAAATCTCAACCCTCCCAACCCTTTTTCCTTTCCCTCTCACAAACCTGCTGCTAAAACTAGATAAGTAACCCAATAGGAATGGGCCCATTCCTTCACCTTGGCTGGTAGAGGGTACATCTTAATCAGTGCATAGGAATCCCTCCGCCTCGCCCAAACCAGAAACTTTAAAAACCACAGTTTTACTGTCGTCTCATTGATCTCCCACATCGATGTCGTTGACTCCAATAACAAAATCGCCGACGCCCTTTAGTTAGAGATTTTCCCAATGGCCGCTTTCTTCTTCATCTACTCGATTCTTGGTTTAGCAACTGAGATGAAATTCTTCATCTCCGTTCCAAATCCATCGCGTAATCCGCGTTCACCCCGTTGCCGCTGAGATTTTCTAATGTCGCCACTCGTCGTAACCGTTAGAAACCGAACAGAAAAATTAGGGTTACCGATCTGGCTGAGTCGCGGACTAGGTCGCTCTCTTTAAGACGTTCGCGGCACTACCTCGTATTGCGCACAGCAGACTATCAACCGGTCGCCTCCAGGATAAAACAGCCATTCTAACTCTATTTCCCTGCTCTCCACTCTTTATCGACGTGTTGTCGCCATAATAGTTAATAATGAATGAATGATTGATCGTGGTCAATGTCCAATGTCAACGGATAGGGTGTGTCCATATTAGACAAAGGAGCATCGCTGGTAGACAGCAGCGTATTGCTCAAACCCCCCGCAATACAGTGACAGCTTCTATGCCACTGTATTGGTTTTATCCATAGAAATTCAAGGCCCACTAAATTGACCGGGCCGTCAGAATTCCATAAAGTCCACTTCTTCCCTAAGACCTCGTTATTCATCTTGATAAACTCGCCAGAAGCTTTACTCGAGAGTCACCACAAGAACCTGCTAATTCGATCGTGAGTGGACGTGTAGCAAGTGTCCAATTCAACTCTTTCAATCGTTCCAAAGGTCTCTATTTTTCCTATTCTTTCTATTCGCCCTGTTGATAAGCCAAAGCCCTGGGCGCCACAACAAAAGCCGAAACCGAGGTGGTGGAATTTAGGCGACGGCAGGTGAAGGCAGACGGAGCAAGACTCCAATCTCTGTGGCATTCGCTGAAAGAATTACCAATATGCTTCCTTTTTTCCAGCTCCAATATATCTGCTGCCTCCGGCTAATCGATTGGCAGCGCCGGTAGCGAGATGCCGTCACTGCTCTGTTTCTTCCCCTGTCTATCTCCTCTTTCCTTCCGTTTAGCAGCCGGTTGATGAAACATTGACCGATATTGAATTACTTTAATTAATTGCAACCTGCAAGGATAAATACTCAACCACGTGGAGCTAGTTGCGAAAACGCATGCCCAATCACAAATTTCGGACCGATATCAATCGTGAAGTCGATCGTCTGGTTTTTCCTCCTTTCCTTGGCTTGGGTAAATTTTCCAATTCACAGGGGAGTTTTTTCTTATGGCACGAAGGTGACTCGTGTTTGAGAGCGAGCTACGGCGCGCATGCATGGCCGCGAGCGGTGATTTGGATTTGTTGAACCCAGATGGATCCAACCTATTCGGTAATCATAACAGCAACCAACGTCTTAAAATTGTTAGAAACCGAACAGAAAAATTAGGGTTACCGATCTGGCTGAGTCGCGGACTAGGTCGCTCTCTTTAAGACGTTCGCGGCACTGCCTCGTATTGCGCACATCAGACTATCATCCGGTCGCCTCCAGGATAAAACAGTCATTTTAACTTTGTTGCTCATCGGTTTTGTGCGAAAACCGGAGCTCTTTGAATTCACTCTCTCGTGTTTCTGCTCTTCTGAGGTATGTTTAGAGGGTCTGGGGCGTCTCCTATTTATAGGAGCAGAAAATCCAGAATATTCCCTCTTTCTTTGGGAATAAGTCACATTTTAATTAGAGAGATAATTACTCCCATAATTAAAATATAATCTATTAAGATAATTATTCCTAATTATCTCCATAATATTCTTTTTATTAATTATCCATCTTAACTTCGTATTATGGGAAAATACTGGATAATTAATTATGAATTTCATTATAGCTTTTCAAAGCTATTCATCCCAACAATAACCGCTTGCTTGGGGCTTGGGTTGCTGTCCTTAAGCCCAAAAGCTTAAGCATATTGCTTAACCCGTTCTATTGGTTGATAGTGGACTAGTTAGTTAATAAGGAGTTAGTAGTTAATAGGTAGTTGAGAATAAACAGGGTATTGCAAATATAATTAATATTAATAATTGATTATTCTCTTTGTCTTTCCTCCCATAACTTTCTCCATAACCCTCTCTCTTCACTACAATTAAAAGGAATCCCGAAATTAATTTAATTAGATTTTAATATTTTAAAAAAAATTAAACGTAATAATTTTCCCCCTTTTTAAAATAGAAATTAAAAATAAGCTCTCTCACTTCGTGACAACTTGCAATGTAATATTAACGTTTTGCAATGACATTATCAACGTTTATGAAATAAATCATTATTACTATACCTTATCACTATTAATGATTTCAATAAACGTATCGATTCTTTAAAATTATATTATAAGAATTTTGAATCAATCGTTACCATTTTATATTTTCATCATCAAAGTTTATAAATGAATCATTGATTTACAACATCTGTCTAATAATTTACAACATTATCATTATTCATACTATTAGTAATGAGCTCCCAAAACATTGTCATTACTTGTTTATTAGACAGACTTGTTCAGTGATTATATTTAACATTGTCAAGTTTTCATTAATTTGTAACGTCATGTCATGTGTGCACATATAGTTTTCATTATCAAAGGTTTAATAAGCATTATTATCAACTTTTACATGAATTGTTAATAAAACTCTTTATGATGTTATTAGTTTTATACTTTATTATGAATGTTTTTGTATTCAATAAAACTGTGTTCGTAACCTTTAATAAGAACACACTAAATCATTGATAAAGACTATATTTAGTTGATAATAAATGTTTTGTATTCAATAAAAACATAATGTTTTGGTTCTTGATGTTTTTGTTATCATTAAATTTTTATTACATTATTAACAGTTTGTTGCATCTCTATCAACCTAGGAGCATATGTTTTCCAATTTGGACGTCAGGTTTAAAAACTTCTTGATAAAGTTTACTATTTGTTTGTATTGTTGTTATCAACGTTTATGAAACAATGTCCAACAATTATACCATCAACTTTTATTGGTTCATTGTTATCAATCCAAGGTACTGCTCTGAATTTTCAACGATATACAAAAACGTTATCATCGTCTCCTAAATCATTTTTTGTTGTTTGTTAATGGATTTAGGGTCATTGTCAACAATCTAATGTAATATTATCATTGTTGGTGTAATGTAAAAACGTTAAGCAACTCTCATCAAAATGTTAACAACGTGAAAGTATAAATTACTAATTGCTCCAAACCGTTTAACAATTGACCTAAAATATTTACAATTTTTTCATGTACTTGTAATAGTGAACATTGTCAACGTTTGATGTATCATGATATTAGTTGTTGTTTGTTTGTGAAAACGAGTGAGTCATCTTTGAGAGCTCATTACTAATAGTATCAATAATGCTACAGTTGTGAATCAATGATATTGTGAATCGTTAGTAAAGATGTTGTAAATCAATGATTCATTCATAAAACGTTGATGATGAAAATCTAAAACGGTAACGATTGAGTCAAAATTGTTAATAATAAAAATTCCAAAGAATTGATACTTATATTGAAATTGTTAATAATGATAAGATATAGTAATAATGATTTATTTATTACATTGCAAGTTGTCACGAAGTGAGAGAACAAAATTTAATTTATATTTTAAAAAGGGAAAAAATTAAGAAGTTCTAATTTTATTAAATATTAAATATTAAAATTTAATTAAATTAATTTCGGGTTTACATTTAATTGTAGCGAAGAGAGAGGGTTATGGAGAAAGTTATGGGAGGAGAGAGAAAGAGAATAATCAATTATTAATATTAATTATATATGCATAATACCTTATTTATCCTCAACTACCTATTAACTACTAACCTCTTATTAACTACCTAATCTACTATCAACCAATAGAATGGCCTAAGCAAAATGCTTAAACCTATTGGCTTAAGCACCGGATCCTACCCGCCTGCTTGGAGAGAGATAGGTCGTGGAACGCGAGATCTGAGGCGGCCGAATGGGTGAAGTGTTCAGGAGAGGAATATATAATTAGGGTTTATGGAAAGTCATGTGGCTATTGACTTGCTCTGACTATCACAATAAAATCTCACCATAAGGTTCAAGTATAAACCTTAGATGGGTGCAATATAGGGCAAGTATGTTTAAATATCAACTCGTGCCGGTCCATGTACCGCTACTTCGACTGTTTGAAGCATTATCTAGAGGATTGGTTTTGGTGAAAACAAAGGTCTAAAACTAAATTGCTTTGTAAAGGTAAAATGGATTCGACTCTAGTTGAGAAAGCTTCACTCGGGTGTTGCTCCCCCAGCTAACAATTATGACTTGAAGAATCGAACGACCGTGTGTGGTTAGGGGGTCATAAACCGTAGGGAAGTCTAACAAGCAGCCGAATCTACCCTCTTACCGTCTAGGTTGAGGAATGAGATACGATCCAAGCCACTAATGTGACCCTCTCAACCTATCAACTAAGGAATGGTTAGACATCACCCTCGAATTGGAGTTTGGACGGCCACCCACAACCAAACCCTAAGTGCTAATGCGAATTAGGAGGTTTGCCCTTTAACTAACCTAGAATACGAGGCATAGAATGCCCAAGGAAACCCATCTCTAATAGAGCCTCTTAAGTTAAGGAGGGTTCTCTCTAAACTAGCTTAGGAGGCATTGAATGCCCAAGGAAACCCATCTTGAAATGAGCCTCTTAGGTTAAGGAGGGTTCTCACTAAACTAGTTTAGGAGGCATTGAATGCCCAAGGAAACTCGGCTCGAATCGAGCCCCTTTTGGGTAAAGGTGGTTTTGTCTCTAAACTAGCCTAGGAGGCATGAAATGCCCAAGAACACCCATCTCAAATTGAGCCTCCTAACCTAAGGTGGTCTCCTCTCTAAGTTAGGTTAGAATGTCAATTAGATTGATAGGCTTTCACAGAACACAATCATTTCTGAATAATACCTCCACATTCACATTAAAACACAACCACACATTAATCATTCAATTCATACAAGTGTTCACATAATTATAGCTAGGGTTCACAAACACCCAAGTGAAAGAAGGGACTACTCCATGCTATGAGAAGGGAAAACACAAGAGAGGGAAAGGGAAACCATCAAGAAGATGCAATTCTTGCCCCTTATGCTGAAGAAATCCTCCTTTGTGGAAGGAATTCCCAAAACCTTGCTTGGAGATGAAACCCTAGCTTTTCCTCTTCTTTGGTTCGTCACTTTCTCAATCTAAAATATGAAGAAGGAGAAGTTTCTCACTTTAGGTCTCTCTCCCTCTTCTTCCTTTCAGCTGGCCTTCTAAGTGGAGATCGTACTCAGTTCACGGCCTTGAATATTGAAACGCGTCTGTGAACTCAGTGCTGAGACCAAAACACACCGCTTCAATTATTCGGGTTCACTGTCAGTGGCCTCTGTTTACGGTCTTAGCGACCGTGAACAGCCTGGGTGTCAGTAACCTTCAAACCCTCTCTGTTCACTCCTTGGTTCACGGGTTATTGCTCCAGTTCACGGTCATGTAAGACCGTGAACTCCAATGTCTGGTCGTGAACAACGACTGTCTCCACCTCTTTGCCCGGTCTTTGCTCCTTTTCTTACAACTTTCGACTCCGAGTTTGGTTGACCTGTTAGGATATGAAACACACTAAAACACAAGCAACCTCGCGTAAAACCAACCTTTTTGGAGTTCAATTGCAACAAACGTCAAAAAGAATCGGGGATAAAGGTGTACAATTAGGCCCTAATAAGCTATTGACCAAAATAGCCTAAACTAATTTTCACCATAAGATTGTTAATTTTTAATTTAATGCCTATAAATATGTTTATCATGGTGCTAACTTCTTAGGGAGTTAGCAATCCATCTCATTCCCCAGCATGCAAACCACCTAGTTTTTTCTGAATTAATTTTATGTTTTGTCTTATTAATTGAATAATAACTTTTCACTTACGTTGTTTAGAAGATTGATGAATGTTTTTCTGAATTAATTTTATGTTATGTGAATGCATATTATTTCATCTCATGCTTGTTCTTGTTTATGACTTTTGATGTATATGATGATCATTTATGCTTAAGGTTTTTCGATGCTTATGATGTTCATTGATGTTTCTATAGTATGAATCCTCTTAATACCACTGATGTTTATGATTGTATTGTATGCTACTATATACATTATGTTTAGTGTTGCCTATATTGTTAAGAAATTACCTTCCCATTGATGCTACACGAGTATGAGATGATTGATCACCCATCTATGCTTCGAGTAGTATCAATGCTTGATTGTTAGATCATCGATGCCATAGACTATAGTTATGGTTTGTAAAAGACCATAATTAACTATATGTTATCCTAACTTCCTTGTTTTTCATTGATAGGTAATGGCACGAAGCAAAAGCATGCATTAGCTAGTTAAATCTCTATCGCAAGAGGCGCACACCGAGTAGAGAGTAGCCTTAGAGAAAGGGATAGGACATTAGAAGTGTTGCTTGGCATGCAAGCTTTAGGAACACTTACATGTTGTTTCCCTACAACACTCTTGTGCTTGAAATTGAATAGCAAATGTAGAAAGAAAGGTTGTTGTGAACGGGTTGGTAATTGGTTGTGTTTTAAAATTGTGGGAAGTGTGGTTTTTGGCCGATGCTAGTGGTTATTGATTGTAGAAGAGGGTTCTGGTCAAAACAATAGAACCTTGTGTTGGTTTTAGGTTGAAGATGTGAAATCTCATGCTATGTTTGCTACCACACAAAAAAAAAACATTTGCCCCATGTCCTAGACCCTAGCCAGTCATACGAACTCATGTCTAAGACCTCCGGATAAGCTAGTGACAACAACCATCTTATGAGCTCTAGCATTTAGAGGTAACCATCATGGTGAGGAGACGATAGGGATGAGTGTTTGAGTATGCACATCTTTTGCGTCAAAATGGTCCTGACCCCACTGGTCGAGAGTGAGTGATTTATTCCTCATGCTTTGTTCTTATCATGTATCCCGGTGAGGACCTAGTTTGCTCGGTTATTTGTTCCTATGACGTGATCTTTGTGCATGGTTAACTGTGATGGGTGAGTTGTCATTGCAGGTTATGTTTTGGTTTGTGAAGAAGATGAGCACTCTTCCTTTCCATAGTTCTATTGCATTCAAATGTCATTGGTGGTGGTTGTTAGGATTGTTGTTGATGTTGTCCATATGTTTAGGTATAATAGCCATTGAAATTCAAATGTTTTGTTCCCTATGACATGCCCCAAGTTTTCATGAAAGAAGTTGTAAGCTTACCTTGTTTTGTACTTGGTTTGCTTGGGGACAAGCAAAAGTTCAAGTGTGGGGGTGTGATTCGGGCTCAATTACACATATTTTATCCCTCATTTGTTGATTATTTGTCTTCTTTATCATCGTCCCTCGACCTATTTTATGCTAAACTTGACTCGCACAAAACTACACCGCGAACTAATCCCGACTAGAGCCCAAGTTTTGAAAATCTAGCCGGGTGCAGTATAGGGCATGTATTTAATTGTCAAACCCGGGCTGGTCCATTTAACCTACTTCAATCGCTTAAGTTGTTATCTAGCAAAACGGTTTTGGGTTTAAAACTATGACAAAAACAAGCAAGTAAAGTAAATCGAGGGGAATTCTATATGAGAGGACCTCACTCGGGTGTTGCTTCCCCCTAACTAACAATTAAGACTTGAAGAATCGAACGACCGTGTGTGGTTAGGGGCTCATAAACCGAAGGGAAGTCTAACAAGCAGTCGAAGCTACCCTCTTCGACTCTAGGTTGAGGAATGGGATACGATCCAAGCCACTAATGTGACCCTCTCAACCTATCGACTAAGGAATGGTTAGACTTCACCCTCTAATTGGAGTTCGGACGGCCACCCACAACCAAACCCTAAGTGCTAATGCGAAATAGGAGGTTTGCCCATTAACTAACCTAGAATAGGAGGCATAAAATGCCCAAGGAAACCTGTCTCTACCATACCTAATAGAGCCTATTAGGTTAAGGAGGGTTCTCTCTAAACTAGCTTAGGAGGCATTGAATGCCCAAGGAAACCCAGCTCAAATTGAGCCTCTTTGGATGAAGGAGGTTTCCTCTCTAAACTAGCCTAGGAGGCATGAAATGCCCAAGAACACCCATATCCAATGGAGCCTCTTAACCTAAGGAGGTTTCCTCTCTAAGCTAGGTTAGAATGACAATAGATTGATAGGCTTTCACACAACACAATCATTCATGAATAATACCTCCACATTCACATTAAAACACAACCACACACACAAATCATTCAATTCATACAAGCATTCACATAATTGTAGCTAGGGTTTACAACACCCAAGTGAATAGGTAGGCTAATCCATAGCTTCGCAAAGGAAAACAACAAAAAGGAGAGAAAGAACCATGGAGAGGTGGAAATCTTCCTCCCTTGTTGCTTGATTCTCACTTGAGAAGAAGAAATCTTCAATCCCCTAGCTTGAATTGAGCCCAATCTCCTTCTTCCTCCTTGAGTGTCACTTTCTCTCTCTAGAATGGGAAGGGGAAACCCTAATCTCTCACTAGAAACTCTCTTTATTATGAAAACTAAAACCCTACCTAAAGCTCTCCCTTATTCTTCCTTTCAGCTCTCCATTTATACTGAGATCGCGCCTAGTTCACGGGCTTCCAGTTCACGGCCGTGAAGACCTAAACGCGTCTGTGAACTCAGTGTCGTGGGCCAAAACGCACCGCTTCACTCCCGGAGTTCACAGTTTGTGCTTACAGTTCACGGTCTTAGCGACCGTGAACTGCCTTGTTGTCAGTAACCTCCGTAATCCTTCTGAATGCTTCTCTGTTCACGTTTTGTGGTTCCAGCTCACGGTCCTGGCGACCGTGAACTCGGAGCTCTGACCGTAAACTACGACTGGTTCCTGGACGCCTGCGCTTCACTGTCACAGGACAATTGTCACACCTTTGGACTTTTATTCGGTTTTTGTGCTTTTTGACCTCCAATCATCTCGAAACTTGTCCTCGACCCTTCCACACGTGCTAAGACCTGAAATGTATCAAAACAAGTACAACCTAGCATGAAATATGTCGAGGAACGATGAAATGCAAAGTCAAACTATCAAGAAATGAGGGGCAAAATGTGTACAATTGGACCCGAATCACTAGGTTGTGCTTCTTTTGTCACATTTCAGGTCCTAGTACATGTGGGAAGGTCCGGGACAAGTTTCGGGCCATTCGAAGGTTAAAACGAGCCAAAAAGTGGACGTTGAGCACTGTTCACGAGCTGGAGGCAATGTCACGCCCTTAGACCATGAAAGTCACCCCCAGGGAGTGAAGAGCAAGACTTCAAGGGAAAGACTCATTTATCACGATCCTAAAGCCGTGATAATCACCCCCAAACCGTGAAGTGGCCAATTTCCAGAGCGGTTTGCCGTCTCACTGGAGTCCAACCAATTCACTGTCGCTAAGACCGTGAACTCAAGCCCCAAATCGTGTAGGGGTGGGCAACCGGAAATGTGTATTTTGGTATACTCATACCCATCCCGTTTTATGAGGGTTACGGGTACCCAAATATCTGTAATTGTTTTACGAAATGGGATTTGGGATCAAGAAACCCTATAATGGGTACCCGTACTATCCGCCATATCACAACGGATATCTCTGCTGCATTGCATGCCTACATATATATTTGGTATTGCAGGGCTACATCAAATGAGATTCTAGTTATTAATTTCCATTTGTCAGGCCGGTAACCACCTTTAGGGGTGGGAAACGGTGCGGTTGCGGTTAACTGCACCGCAATTTGCGGTTAACTGTAACCGCAAAACACCCATATTGGCCAACCGCGACCGCAACGGTTAGCGGTTAACCAAAAACCGCAGAACGCGGTTAGCGGTGAACCGCGGTTTATGGTTGTGAAAACCACAACAACCGAAACACCATATGAAACCGCAGTTAGCACTCTAACCGACAATTAACCGCGAACTAACCGCAAAAAAATCATGGAAAAGGCGGACGGGCCAGGGCCAGCTCACCCACCGTCGCAGGGGAACGCCGGACGGCCAGGGACAGCGGCGACCGGATGGCAAAGGCGCAGCAGGAAGATGAAGGGTCGAAGCTCCGAAGGGTTTTGGACTTTTGGTTTTCATACTTCAGTTTCCGGTGGGAACTGGGAAGGGACGAAACGAAAAGAATTAAGTCAATTAACGAAGGGTTTTGATTTTTGTTTCTTCAAAGTTCAAATCATAAGTCACTCAAAACGATTAAACGACGGCGTCGGCAGGGAGAAGTGGGGAGGGTCGGGTCGGGTTTGGGGGTTTGGGCTGCTGCCTGCTGTCCAGGCTGGGCTTGGGTCAATTATGGGCTGGGCTGGGGGTGAATTATGGGCTGGGTTTGGTTTCGCGGTTAGCTATGCGGTTATATGGATTTGCGGTTTCGGTTGCGGTTAAACCGCAAACCGCAAAACAGGCCATATCTCCAACCGCAACCGCAAAATAGGCCAAATATGCGGTTTGCGGTTAACCAATAACCGCGCGGTTTCGGTGCGGTTGTCGGTTTAACCGCCAACCGTTTTCCCAGCCCTAACCACCTTTGTTACACAAAATAACCAGAAAGCTCTTAGTTAAGTTCACCTAGAATTTCACGTAGCAGTAGCAGCAGCCGCTAATGAAATACTAATCTTTATATGCATGCAGCAGGAATTCTCCTTCATCGTATAAGTCAGCAATCCATTCATAATTATAATCATCTTTCCACCAGAACGCCATATTGCTCCTCTTTAGAATTTTGACTAATTGGATAATCCGCCACAATATACATAGCTTTTGGAATTTCTGAGCATCTCTCTCTTCACGATTACCAGTTGTACTGAGCTAGTGACGATGATGTGCATGTGGGTAAGTGAGAGTGGTGTTATTTTGAGGTGGAACAATTATGTTTTTGTCATTTTAGGTATTATACGGGTTACCCGCGAGTACTCTCACATGTGGCAGATGACATGGCGCCAACAAGGTGACAACATAGCGGCTGCACATGTGGCGTGTATGGAAGACTAGTAGTATAGAGATGCTCCTAGGATTCTCCACCTAAATGAGGGCTTAATGGTGCACTTATGAGTTACATAATGGATGACATTTATAGAGTGCATAATTGGATGGGGGGACTTAATGGGTGTATTGATGTAGAGGGACATTATGAGGGGCATTGATGCCTTGTATGAGGAGAGGCTTATATAAGGAGTCATCTCTCTCACTTGTAACTCATTCCATCATTTTTTAGAGTAATACACACTAGAGAGTTCTCTCATCTTCTTTGTCTTGTTCTTGCAAGTCACACTAGAGAGTTCTCCCATCTTCTTTGTCTTGTTCTTGCTTCTTTGCTTGCTTGTGAGTTTGAGAGAAGGCTGCTTAGTTCTCTAACAGAATTGAGAGCTAAGGCCGCACGACCGAGAGTAAGGCTGTGACAGTACCCGTTATCCGTCTCGTACGGGTAATGGGTAACCGTTAACCCGTACGGGTTTGGGATTGGGATGAAGTTTTGTCTCCAAATGGGACTGGGTACCCATTTCAAACGGGACGGGTACCCAATCTCGTCCCGTTTCCCACCCCTAAGACCGGAAAGTGGCCCAAAATGCTGTGTTTTTTGTCTGAGATCAAGGTAAAGCCTCCGAGTTCACGGCTGTGAACAGTAATCGTTATGTTGACACTTTCGGGCTGTATAAAAGACAGTTGCGGAGAGAGAGAAAGGGGACCTAGTCTTTTGAGAGGAATTGGTTTCTTTCTCTAGGGTTTCGAACCAAAACGCCAAAGGGGAGTTCTAGAGAGAGGGAATGAGTTCTTGAGTGATCTTAGAGTTTAATTGAAGGCATTGATCAAGTTTGGAAGCAAGAAATCAAGCCTAGAAGAAGAAGAAGACCTTGTGCTTTGTCTGTAATCTCTCTCTTCTCTCTCTAGAAACTCACCATCTTCTCTTGGTTTTAAGAACACTAGGTCTAGATTTTGTTTCATTGTTGATGTATGTGACAAATTCCATGTTTGATTGATGATTTTATTTAATTGATGGATGTTTTCATGAATTGCATGAGTTTGGTTTCCATTTTCATGTATGAGCTTTTGACCTAGGAGGGAGAAAATCCGCTTAGAGACCATTATTGGCGTCTTTGGGTCACTCATCATCCTATCGTCAGGGTGATCCCTAAGGGAGTCGATTCCATCAATCTCCTACGATATAGGGTTGCCCTAGGTTGAATAGAGCACACCTCATTTATCGATTCGTCGTTCCGGATCATTCCCGAGGGAGTCCATCTCCTAACGGTAGAGTATTGAGTTGATCGAGCGACGAGGATACCCAACATCAATCCAAAGGACCGACCCAGGACGATTCAATCCAAGAGAGCTCCAAACCTTGTAAATAGCTAGATTAGTGGTTAGTTTAGGTTGATTAGTTTAGTTTTATTAATCACTATCCTAGATTGGATAGATAACGAAACTTAAAACGAAGTAGAGTAAGCCTAGATCCCCATGGTACGATGATTTATTACTACTTGCTTGCCCTATGCTACACCCGATCAGAATGTTGCAGTTGGAACTGAGTCAACCCACCACATCTTTCCGTAACCTCCTCGTTTTCCCGCCGCTGCCTGAAAATTATACATTCATTACCCCTACCCAAGTATAAGTAAAAGTGGAGTTAAGCGCTCTTCTATTAGTAAAGATCCTATGTATATGCATGCAACATACAGGGGGCAAGACAAGCAACAAAAGGCAGCACCCGACGGTTCTTTCCATCCTCTTTTTACATCATCTTTTCCCCCCTTCGTTACAAGTGAGATCAGAGCAAAAGAAAATGCTCCCTCCATTCACATTCTTCTCTTAATCAGCATCTCTTCAGTTAACTAACCCCAGCACCAAATTTTAACATATTGCAACACCAATCCAACTTGCTCTTTCACTTCCCAGCGGGCTTGCTAGACAGCCGCCTCTTGTACCGTTTCAGCACGGAAGCCAGGTTCTCTTTACCCTTTGGGAAAGCTACATCCCCAGCAGCTGTCCCTGATCGACCTTTCCTGCATGAAATGGCAATCTCCACGTCTTTGATCAAGTCCAGCACCATCGCTGCCGTTGTGCATTTCCCACCTCTACCTTGTTTTGCCGGAGGAGGCAGCATCCCATTTGACGCTGCTGGTTGAGCCGACGAAATTCTCTGCTGGTGTGCTGCTGAGAGTTGCAGGCAGAAGCATGGCTGCATCTGAGTTCGTTGTCTCATAAATGCAGGCTCCACAACCCCCTGTACAAGAAAGAAAGGTACAAAAACAAACACATTGCTGCCTTTAGTGCCTACAAATAACCAAGAGTGCGTTTGTTTCGAAGAACAACATCAAGTAACTTCGAAGTCACCCCAAATCCCACGACAACTCTCGGGCAACATTGGTTCAACAAAACATTGTCAGACTACACATCGCGGGGAATCACCAGCGGACTCAACGAGTAAAGATACATCAATCCCCTAGCAAAATCGACGGGGATGTTGAACCTATGGTTCCCCTCAAACAGCTTCGAGCGCTTTGAGTTAGTTTGCTGTAGTTGGCAAGAAAAATTAAGAGGAACGAGAAGGCCACAGTGCACCGCCGAGTGGAGGGAGAGTGGAGACAGCGACGATGAGAAGATGACACTACTACTGTGGAGATGGTTGATGATTTGCTCTGCCAAGAGAATAAGGCAAAACGGCATGATATTTTGGGTGGGGGAAAATCTGTTGCTGCATATGGGATTGTTGGGGGGATTAGATTTAGGATTAGGGGTTGGGAATTTTTGGGTAGGGAAAGAGAGATGAGTAGAGGAGGGTGGTTGGAGGAAATTTTTGAAGGGGATATTAAGTGTCATTTAATCTTGACCAATACTCGGTTAGATCATGGTTCTTGTAGTTTGGACGAAAAACTTAACAAAAGGTCTTGTGTGAGAACATGACTATAGTAAAAGGGCAAATTTGACATAAAAATAGTATAGGGTTGAGAAAATGCAATAGTAGAGGGTCTGATGCTATTAACCCAAATAAATTTACACTACCCTTATTGAAAAATAATAATCATATAAGAACATGGGTAGTTATATGCTATAAATGTTAGTCAACTATCTAATGTAAACGTGCATGCATGAATTGTTATGCTGATAATGTTTGATTAAATACATGGTTGAAGAGCTCCAAACCCACACATCACTACTATTTTGATAAATTTATGTTCTTGTTCCTATAAATTTCACAGCCCAAGTTTGAATTTCTATGTACGATGGGTGTGAAGTAGTTCAGAGAGAGAAGAGGGGGGGGGGGGGGGGGGGGGGGGGAAACTAACCTGAAGGCGATTGAGCACATAGGTGTATTTCCCCCAAAGCTCAGGCCGGCTTTCCATGAGTGATAGATCAAGAACCCGGTGAATGCACCAAACTCCAAAGCTCACGATCAGGTCAACCTTCCAAACGCAGCCTTCTCCACAGTGAGGAACCGAGGAAACCAAGATATTGGCAATGCTAGTGGCATCTTCATTCTTCTGCCCAGAACGACCACCTTGCTGCTTCTTATCACTACTGCATTGAGACTCAATGCCCAAGTGGTGGATCCCCCCATGCTGCTCCATCTCTCTCGCTTCAGCTTCATATATACACCTCTCACGTGCTGCCACACGGTCAATCAAGTCCTCGTCGGCGCCATCATTTTGCCTAAACAACCAATCAGAGCCTTCCAATTTCAGCAGCTTTACAATGCAGCATCTGAAGGACCGAAGAAGTTGAGCTTCTGCATCCACTATGGAACTACTAGCTTCCAGATGGGTATTTGAGTTCGGCCTGCTGGTTCCTCCTCCTAAAGCACTACTGCCAGCTACTGCACGGCTTTTATCCCCAACACCAAACTGCTCAAATGGCTGTTTTGACCAAAGAGATCCTCCTGTAGCTGGGGAAGTAGAAGGAAAGGAGAAAGCATCTCCATAAAAAGAAGGGTTGTAACTTGTTCTCCCACCTAAGGAGGAGCCAAAATCACCGACAGAAGTCTTGTCCTGCTGGGTATTACCTTTCCCAGCTAGATATAGCTCCCTGTAAGGAGCAACAATTCCTGAAATGTCAGGCAAACTGTGATACTTCTTTGTACTGGTGGTCGTTGGTCCTGCTTTATCAACAACAGAAACGGGAGAACCAACAACATCATAGTATTGTCTTTCAGACTGTAACGAGTTGTTTCTGGATGGGGCAAGGTTCTGATATCCTGCTGTTGCCTGTTGTGAAGAGCTTAATCCATTCTGTAATCTCTGACCTAAGGCAATAGCTGCATGTGGGTCCCTGTAGTTCCGGATGCCGCTCATAGAGGAAATTTGGGACAGTGCTTCTGTCCGACCATTTAGGCCATTAGCACTCCTCTCCTTGGCAATACGGTTTGCAATCGAAGCAATCTGATAACCATGTATTGTAGCTGGCTGGTTGTCCCAACCATCAGAAGATGGTGGTAGGGACTGCATGCTAGAATATCGTCTTTCAGAAGGATCCACAACACTCGAGGTGGGTGTTGTTGGTACATATGAATCCAGCAGCTGCGTGCGGTTGGGCCATAATGATGAAGAAGATATTCTTGGAGCCCCACCACTGTATGAAGAAGATTCAAGAGTGCTCTGTTGCATCATCAGCTGCTGCTGCCTGTGAGAATCGCAGAAACTTGAATTCATGAAAGAATCTGATGATGCTCTACCACTGGCCATTGCTGATGAATTATACCCAGTACTGTATTCTTTTCCAAGGGGAGGGTCAACTTTCAGGAAGGAAAATGATGAAAGCTTTGAAGAATCAGCAGCAAGTAGCAGATGGATCCTTCTATTCTTGGCATCGTTAGTTGCTTGACCATGGAAATCATACAACTGCCCCCAGAATTCATCAAGAACTGTAGCTAATTGACGCCTAGCAGCCCTGCCTAACCCTGCCAGCCTCGAAAGACTTCCAGCACCATTCCCACCGTCATCGGATTTTCCACTGAGACTTCTGAAAGATGCTGGACCATCAGAGGTCAAAGATGAGAAACTCCCAGAAACACCTATGGATGATGACTCTTCAGGCTCCCCCCAGGCATCCCCCTCATCATCCTCTTTTTCTACCAGGAAATCACCTTCAACACTCACAGTCTTCTCAACAGGTTCAAGTGATTCAAAAACTATCATCTTCGAGTCCGGTAAATAATCAAGATCAGCAGCAACAACTACATTCCCCACTGCTTTGGATACTGATGTTGGTTCTGTTGAAGGTACTGATCCCTGATTCAGTTTGAGAGGACTAGGAAACTTCATATCCGGCTGATTCTCTTCAATAGGTGTCAAATGAAAGTCCTCATGAGACTCCAGAATAGTTTCAGGTAAATGGGAATCAGGATGTAAGACACTTCTATCTGAGTAGCCCACTAACGACTTCACTGGGGTTGGTGCAGCGGCTTCCTGCTTATGAAATCGGCCTTCTCCATACCTAATACCATCCAGATACTTTTCATCTCTAATACGGATGGATGGCTCCTGCACAGTCTGCTTTGCATTCCAGTTCAATGCTTGAGCCGCCTCTAACTGGGTTGTTGCAGATTTCAAAGGTGTTGCTGCTAGCCAAAGCATCAAACAGAATGATGAAAAAGCAGTTGCGAGAAGAACAACATAGGGGAGAGAAGAACTGCTACCCATGTTCCATCTCAAGTTGCCAATCCAGTCACTATCCCCGAAAATCATTTCCACCACAAAAATTATCTTCAATCCTAGCATTCCCATGAATGCAACAACTGCCAAGAGCTCGAGAAATTGAGAGATCTTGTGTGCCCCCATTATTGAAGTTGATGATGCAATTCGGAATAGTGGAATAACGGAAGCTGGTAGCAGCAAGGCTACTATAACCTGAGAAAATATAAGCAATTGGTATGCCCCCTCAACTCCAGAAGTCCACACACAGTAAAGGGCTGGGACAATGGCAACAATTCTGGTAGTAGCTCGCTGCAACCAGTTAGGTATATCGAGGCTGAGGAAATCGTTCAGAACTACTTGCCCACCGATGTTCCAAGTTAATGCAGAGATTTGATTTGAAAGGTACAAAATCAACACAAAGAACAGAGGTGCCACTGGACTACGAAATACCTACACGGTACATTTCAAGAATATGTCATATTGTATATCGACTTTATGCAGAAGTATAGGACTAGTGGATCAATGAAAGTATCGTCATCGGGATTCAGGATAATTATAATACATGACGTAAGAGCTCTCTACCTGTTCCATGAGGGACATTGCATCCGGAAAAGTAACCAAAACAAGGCCTGTTTCGTGGAACACGTTCGCAGCTGAGTTCATAAGCACATAGTTCACCAGATAAATGCCACTGAAGATGCATAAGATTGCACAAAAATTATCATAGCATGAGGCACTTTTGGAAACATTTGGCAGTCTCTGATGATGCTGCAAGAAGTTGGAAATCTAGATTTCAGAATTAATCTACCATGTATAATATTAAAAAAAAATCCCGAGTCGGCACAGATGATCACATGACATTTACGATCAAGATTTTATGAGACATTGACCACAACATCAGACATATAATAGCAAACAACACAGGTACCATTCTTGGGAAGATGTGCCTCATTCAGCCCCACATCATTTTAGTATTACATCACTCATACACAAAAAGGATAAAAGAAGGAGAGAGACGTACCAGAATAATAGAAGAATGCATATAGAAGTTGTGAGGCATAATGCTTGCTCCAAGAAGACTCATCAGAGCAAATGCACTTTCCTCCCTTAACTTCATCGGCATCGCACTCATTGAGAGAGGAACCTCCGATTGACTAATGAGCACCCCGAGACAATAGAAGATCAACACAAAGCCTGCCACGCATATGGATGGGAAATAGCCCTTATATTTCTCCTACAAGTATAAAGTAGCGAACTTAGTGAGATACATATCCTACAGAAGATGACAGGGTAATATTGTGCAATGACTCACCAGAAAGGCGGCAAAAAACGGAAACAACACAGCATCAACAGCAGTTAAAAAGATACAAGTGGGCAAGTCCACCCCAAGAAGAAGATTAAGCCCATGTGCGATGCCAAGTATCTGGAAAAAGATAATATATATATCCATTCATCAGAAAAAAGCTCAACAAGTTCAACTCGAAAGATTCAGCATTGTTGTTGTCATAACATATCTTCAGAAGAAGCACCAAGACACGCATTTTAACCAAAAATAAGAAAGGCTACCATGCTGAGGTCCAACGCCGCCACTGAAATTGCTGTTTGAACTCCTAGTAACGTGCAAGTGAATTTGTCATACTCCTCACTGCAAATCTACAGCATTAGAAAATGAAAAACAGAAGGCTGGACTTCAGTAAGTGATAGTATTAGAAATTATCGAATGGAAGAGAGAGCTAATCATTCAGATAACAAGGAAATATTAATGTTCAGAGGACATGAATATGTAAATATATCAATACCATATATCCCTTACTACCCGGGTTCAATAAATTTACAGGAAGAAGACACATCAGAAAAATCACTTGGAAGTTGGAACAAGAACATCAATGACTGAAATTAATAAAAATACAAACTAGGAAGAGACACTACAAATAGAAACTGTACCTGGGCAAGATCTCTAGCAGTAATGATTCCCACTTTAGCTGATAGATACTGGCACAATATTGCAGCCAAATTAAAGATGAGCATTGGCAGGACTAGATCAACTCCAAAACGGGCACCACCTTCCACAGTGGCTGCCCACTTCCCAGGGTCAACATATGCTACTGAAATCAAAAGGACAGGTCCAACAGCAGGAAGTAACCGCCGAAGAACAGCCGGTAGGTGGATAGCATTCCCTGACTGTGTTTCCATTATAACAAAGAGCTCTGCAACTAATGCAGCTCACAGCTGTGGTATCACACTTAGCAAATCAAAGTAAACGCTCCACCTTGCGATCTAATCATTCAAAAAGCAATCTTCTAGACTTAACCAGGTGAACACAAATTATACGGGTTCACCCCAAGCTACTTCACTGCCTTCAAATACTTGATATACACAAATCTACAGGAGGCAATAGCACTTTTGCAGCTGAACTAGGCCAAAAATAACCGTGATGAGATTGCCCCACATGAAATTTGCAGCATGGTGTCATCAAGCAACTCTTTTCACTAGCTGTGATCGTCCGACACAAGCCGAAAGGTTTTAATCAGATTAACTTGAATACTGCCACATGTCAAGCAAGATGTCGAATGAAATATTCTGTTCATCTCCTGATCATGACAAAAAGTTTCAATCCAACTTGAGAGAAATTCTGGCACTGACAAGGAGGAAGCTTACAGACCCTTTAACATCTATTCCTCATGCGCTGAGAAGAAATGAAGAAAGGAAGAAAGAAATAAGTAATGGACACATAACAGGCAAAGAAGGCGTTTCCAGAAAATCAAAGCACCAAAATATTAAAGGATGTGAATCATAATATTGCAGACCTCAAAGACAGCCAGTAGCCGATCTGATTAGGGAATCAGCGATGGCAGACAGTAGAATTGAGATTTGAATTTAAACTAGTCACAGCAAATGGACAATGCAAGAGTCACCGGAGCAAAGAAGAACTAGTTGAAAGACCACCATATACAAACACAAGATCACGGCATTCTACTAACAAGTTCTGTTCACATGGATTTACAAAAAACCAAATTACTCAAAAGAAAATCCCTCCAACACTCACAAAACAATCAGCTCCTTTTGAAATGTGACTTTCATCAACTTCAACAAATCACGAAAAGATTGAGAAAAAAAAAACCCCATTCCCAAACCCAACAGCCGTAAAATCCAACAGCTACCCAAAAGAAAGAAGCCCTATTACCAACAAAACACACCAGCCAGAATGTTAAAACCATCTCAGATCTCACCTTTAAGAACCAACAAAGCAGATTGAGGCGACACAAAATTGACCAAAAGAAAACAACTACCAGAGGCATAAACCCTACCCATAAACCACGAGGAATCAGACAAGAGAGCCATAGCTGGGATTTTTCATTCATCAGAAGCAATCCATCACAAGAAAGAAAGTAGAAAGAGAAGAGCCTTTCCATTTGTGATTTTGTGGTAGTTCCCAAAGGTCAAATTGCCAAACTTTCTCGAATAAAACCAATGACCCACCAGTGAAAACTAGAGCAAAATGAAAAAACAATCTGTACCATAACAGTGGAGGAGAAATGGTAGACAAACTTGAACGAGTAGCGTTTGAGAAATTAGAAGGTGATGGGCCGTTTCGTTTTACCTTAGTCTCTGCAAGCTCGACTCCATCCCCCTCTTCTCTCGCTCATTCCCTCTCTCTCCCCTCTCTCTCCTCGGGTTTCAACTTCCAATGATCTCACTAAACTCTAATCTATTATAGTGGCGTACAAGTAGATCTCAGGGACGGCTTTACGAGAGAGAGCTTAAGCACCAAGGTTGTCAACCCGCGGGTTGACCCGGACCCGGTCGAGCTAGTGGGTCAAGGGTTAAAGGGTCAACCGTTTTAGCCCGGTTTGGCCCGGAAATATAGAAAGAGTCATTATATTATACTTATCCTCATAAATTATATCAAATCTTATCTAACATATGAGTTATAACATATAATATTACACCAAAATAACATATCGTACTTAGATCCAACATATAGTGAAAATTCACACACACTTATATAACATAAATATTCAAATGTTCAACTTAGTATTCCAAAAATTGAGTTAGGCGAAAAGAAAAATTGGAAAATAGGCGCATTTCGCAAACTAAAGAAAAAATGACACAATTTGACCTCCAACCCGGTATCTTATAGCGGTCGGCCCGGCGGGTGCTTGCGGCCCGTTTTTCTCATCGGGTCAGGGTCAAATTGGGTCGACCCGTGGGTCAACCCGCGGGTTGACAACCTTGAATAAGCAGTAAATCCGCCCGTAGACCAAAAATGGAAAGCTAACTTTTTCAAATGCCACATAGGGCTCGTTTGCTTGAGGGTTTTGGTGACGGATTTGGTCATGGAAATAGATCCATCATGGACTTGAACCGAAATCCATCGTTTGCGTTAGGGAATTAGGAAGATGGAATTTGTGGGCCCCACCTCTTTTGGGGTTCCAAATCCGTGGACCCCACGGACTTGGAAGTTCCACCTCTTGAGGTGGGATTTGGGTGATGGATTAAAATCCATGATGGTAAATTACCTTTCTACCCTTAATTATTTCTTTAATTACAAATGTGTCCTACTTTAATTCAATGGTCATGCAACTATAAACTTATATAATTTCGTATTTTATAAATATGTGAATTTATCATTTCGTTTTGTAATATCGTATTTTATTTAGATTCACCTAGAAACACTTTATGCTCATTTTGTGCATTATTATTTGATTGACTGTCGGATTCCACATCGGTGAGTTAGCAAGAAGATGATGAGTTGTAGCAATAAAGCAAGCAATTGGTTGCAATTGATACATAATAATGCGTACATTATGAGATGAATTGTTAATTAGTGCCAAATTGTAATACATTTCTTATATTTGTAGTTGAGTTATTAATCCACAAGTTTAAAATTTCTTTCTATGTTTTAGATTAGTTTTAAATGAAATATTTAGATTATAATATAGAAATATAATTAAATAAGGATAACAAGGTAATTTGTATTTAAAATCCACAAATCTAATCAAACAAAGTCCATAATCAAATCCATCAAGCAAACAATAGACTTGTTCAAATCCATAATGCCACCAAATCTATCATATATCCATGGTTTTCCAAAACCCAGGTTTTATCAAAACCCTCATTTTTCAAATCCATGAAGCAAACGACCCGATAGTGGCAAATGGATTGATCTATGAATTGGTGGATTGGATTGATGAATCTATGGACCAAATGGATTGGTGGATTCATTGATTGGATCAAGTGGATTGGTGGATTATCCTTAAATCCAAATGACATCCTCAACCAAGGACCAATATGTAAAATGTGAAAAGTTTAGGTACTAAATTGGTATAATGAAAAATTTTAGGTACCAAAATGTAATTTTCCAATGATATTTTTGGTATAAAAAATGTAATTTTGGGTACCAAAATGTAAAATATAAAAAGTATAGGTACCAAACCGTAATTTGTCATTTGAATCCATGAATCCACCAATCCAATTGGATTTGGATCAAATGGATTGGATTAGGTGGATATTTTTAATGGGTTGGTGGATTGGATTGAAAATTGCCACCTCTATTTGTCACTGATATTACTAAATCATTTCATGTTTAGTCACTAGAAAAAATTAATATCATTTTTGTCACTCAAATTACTGAAACATGTCACATTTAGTCACTCTCCGTTAGGCCTAGGATTGGGTTAGTAACCGTTTGTTACTCACCCGTCAGTGACCAATTAGTAGCCATTGATATGGGGCGGACTCATCGTGTGGTTGCGATTGATGCGGGATGGTCAAGGGCATTTTTGTCCATTTATTTGAATTAATTACTTTCCCTCTTTATCCGTTGCGAGTCTTTTGCGCGAGCTGGGATTATGTTTTTGGAGAGAGAAAGTACGAGCAGCAGCTTAGAAACAGGAGCCGAGCTATGGAGAATTTTTCTCTCCATAATTGTTCGACGGCGAGAACTTAGGTGGATTACCTAAATCGACGGCGAGCTTATCTCTGGTCAGATATTAGTTTTTCTGATTCTTCCTGTTCTCTCGTTAACTTTTAACCTGGCGTGATTTATTGAGCTTTCTGTCGATCTTTGGTTTCGTTGTAGGTTTTCGTTGCGATAATTGCTAGTTACATTGAGATTTTGTTTATTTGTACTAGATTCTTCTTCTATGTGAGTTTTTTTGTGTTTCTGTTTAGCTAATCGAGCTTGTTCATGAGTTTTACTGTTTGGTTTATGTTCATGTTCTTTGTGTGTTTGGTGTTTTTGCAGGATTCTGGTGAAATGAGTTACGAAAATTGTGGCGAGGTTGTTCCATTTGATAAATCTGTTTCTTTATCTAGCGTTGTAGGATCTGGTTCTTCATCCAGCGTTGTTGGAACTAGTTCTTCATCTAACGATGTTGGATTTGGTCATTCATCTAACTTTGATGTATCAGGAGGTAAGATATACAAATTTGTTTGTTAATTGAAATTTGAATGGTGTTAGATACCATATGGTACCATGGTGGTAATTACTGGTATACGCTGAGAGGTGATACCATAGTGTTGTGATACTATTGTGTTGTGTAATTAATTTTTACCATATCATACCATGATGGTAATTACTTGTACCATGGTTGTCATCATTGGTATATGCTGAGATGTGATTCTGTTGTGGTGTGGAATTCATTTTACCATATCATACCATGGTGGTAATTGTTGTATCATGGCTGTAATTATTGGTATACGTTGAGATTTTATACCATGGTTGTCATCATTGGTATATGCTGTGATGTGATTTTGTTCTGGCGTGAAATTCATTTTACCATATCATACCATGGTGGTAATTGTTGTATCATGGCTGTAATTATTGGTATACGTTGAGATGTCATACTGTTGTGGTGTGGAATTAATTTTGTCATATCTTACCATGGTGGTAATTACTGGTATATGCTGAGATGTGATTCTGTTATGGTGTGGAATTTATTTTACCATATCTTACCATGGTGGTAATTACTGGTATTTTGTCATAATAGTATAGTTATGTTTTTTCAGAAATAGTTTGTTGTTGTGATTGGTGTAAAACAGTATACCATGTGGGTGTATGTTAATGAAATACACTTTATCTTATTATACCATGGTGGTATTATATTTGTACATATTTAATATGTTCACTACAAAACAAACCACCTACGGCAGGGTATTTTTTTGTGAGTGGGTCGAGCGCGAGACCTACCGCCTTCTTCTCCGCTTGAACTGAGGAAATTTAGTTCCTACAAAACCCTAATCGGCACAGTTGCTGAACAAGTGAAGGAACTCAGTTCTATGGTTTGGGTTTCGATTTTTTGCAAGAAATGAATATTGAAATAACTAACAATTAACTAGAAATAGAAATATAATTATCTGGAACAACTTTGGGCTTGCAGCCCACTCGTTTGTTCTCACGTAAACTGGGCTTGGGCCCTGACTAAACTTTCAGGCCTGCTGATTGCTTCTCTGCTTTGATCGAGCTCACCTCCCTGCTTCGAAGTCTCCCCTGTACCTGAACAAGGAGATCAAACACACAAGCAGAGAATATACCAAGGCTAAAAAATGAAGAACACAAACACAGCACCACAGTTTTTACGTGGTATCCGATATTGGGAGAAGAAGGATCCCAATATCGACTAATCCACGGTAGGAATCTCTCCTCTTGAGGATTCCTACGAATCTACTAGATCGTTTCCTTGATCGTGTGTACAATGCCGGAGTTCAGGATGAACAGCTCCCTGCCTACCAACCTAACTCCTATGCTGAGAACTAATCTCCCTGATTGTTCACTCAGAACCACTAGCTATTCTCTCCGATTAGCCAACCAAGTTTTCTATCAAAAGATTATCACTTTTCACTAAGCACTCTGTTCTTTTGATTTGCCCCAAAAACTCTGCCCTCTTCATTGCTCAAACTCATGGTTATATAGTTCGCTCTCCTCAAAGTAGTCGTTGTCTGATTGAGGTTTGAATTGTTGTAATTTAGCTCCAGGTTTCCTTCTTTGAAACTTTCCATCTTGGTCTTGATTTGATTTGTTGATTCTTTCCTCATTGACGAGCTTCCCTTAACATGCTCCCCCTAAGCTTGTCAATGGCTCTTCCTACTGCACTAGTTTCTTTCCTGCACACACTCAACAAACTATTGGTGCAGTCTGTTCTATGCAAAGTGCTGGCAAAAGTGACAAGGGAAGTTCTTATTCCTGATTAATCAGTTCAACCGAAATACAAGCTTCGAAATTCAAATCAACAAGAAAACCAACTCAATACTGACACCATTCAAACACAGACTTAAACGAACTACAAGACTTCCCTAGTCAACTTGTGACTCCCCCTAAGTACCACCATCGAATCTCTAGAAGGGATAGCCAGGAGGTGACTCATAGTCTGAGATCTCATCATCAGAGCTTGAGTCAGGAGTGATTGGGTCAAAGTCGTCTGGAGCAGGCCTTGCTTCATCAAACTCCATGAGTTCCAAACGTTCTTTGCAGACCAAAAGACTAGTAGTTTTTCCCCTACCAGTTTCCCTTCTTCGTTTGACTTCACCATCTATGGCTGTGACAGCAGCTTGAGTTAAAGCTGGAAGTAGGTTGTCAGAGATGGGATCAGCAGGAGAGAAAATGGGGCAGTGGGCTTACGGCGGCCCACGTTGGCATCAAGTCGGACAAGAACATGATTGGGGCGCAAATCATCATGGATGTTGCAAACAGCCACCTTATCCCGAAGATCTATGCCTAAGCGATGCAAATAGCGAGTGATGAGGGGGTCCAAAGGGTAGAGCACCACTGTAACCGCCGCCACCAAACTTGAGTATGTGAGCGAACATCAGGGATGCATAACTGATAGGTTGATGGGCACAAGCATTACTCAGAATCCAGAGATCATCATAGTGGAGAAGACCAGCACTATCAACGTCTCTGGGAAGGAAGCATCGAGTAATGAAGAAATGAAAGACCTTTAGGTCGTCAGGAAGTCGACCAGCTGAGAGTCGATTGGGGAAGGCCTTGCCAATGTCCCTGGTCAGTCAGTCAAGAGCAGCACAGAAGTCGAACCCATGTTCAACAAAGTCACTCTCGTAACTGGCGTGAATCCCAGAGTAAGGTAGAGAGAGGACCGAAGCGAGTAAGGTAGGAGTGACAGTGATTTCATGGTCATAGACCATGGTGGTGAAGGACTGTGGCTCAGGTCCACGATCACGATGGATATTCACGTAGAAAGCCTCACTGCTTCAGGACAATGAAGAAACCGTTGATCCTCTGTCAACGATTCTCACCCTAGTCCAGCAACCAGGGAGGGGATGTCCATGTCATATTTGGAGAAAGCTGAAGGAGAGATGGTAAAGGATGGATAAATGGGACGATCACGAAAGCAGCGAAGGTACCTTGAGTACATGATGGCGTTGCGAAAGCCTTGATTTTTGAATACCACAACAGGGCGGAGCTGAGCATTGTTAAAGGACATGGTGTGTTTTTGAGAGGGGTCTGTGTGTTATGGTTTTTGAGAGTGTGGCTTGTCGACAGAACCCTTCTGAATTTATAGTGTCTCTACGAGGATGGGTAAGGTAAGTGAATCACTCTTGATTTAAGTATCCATTGGATATCCAGCAGATAACTGCTGATTATCAGGGACAGAGAAGGTAATGGCTTAATGGACACTCTTTAGAAGATTTTAAGGAAAGTGAGAGGGCACAAAATCCTAAAGGATTTCCAATATTTCTTCTAGAGTAAACATACCAAGTTCGCGTCTGATGGGTAAGAATTTATCAATGGACAGGGGTTTGGTGAATATGTCAGCCCATTGAGAATCAGTACCTACAAACTCTAGGTGAATTTTTCCTTCCTGGACCAGATCTCGGATAAAATGATAACGGACCTCTATATGCTTGGTTCGAGAGTGTTGGATTGGGTTTTTGGTCATGTTAATTGCGCTGGTGTTATCACACAGGATAGGAAGATATCCCAACTTAAGACCATAGTCTTCAAGCTGGTATTTCATCCACAAGACTTGAGTACAGCAAAAGCCAGCAGCAATATACTCTGCTTCAGCAGTAGATAGAGCCACTGAGCTTTGCTTTTTACTGAACCATGACACGAGAGAGGAACTTAGAAAATGACAAGCACCTGAGGTGCTCTTCCTATCAACTACACATCCAGCATAATCAAAATCACTGTAACTGATCAAATCTAAACTGGATGTGCTGGAGTACCAGAGACCTAGAGTGGGAGTCCCTACTAGATAACGAAAAATTCGTTTAATAGCAGAGAAATGACTCTCCTTTGGATTACCCTGAAATCGTGCACACACACATACACTATGCATAATATCAGGGCGACTTGCAGTGAGATATAAGAGAAAACCAATCATTCCACGAAATTTCTTACAATCTACTGATTTTCTAGATTCATCAGAAGTCAGTTTAATAGAAGATCCCATGGGGGTTGAGGCTGCTTTTAGATTGTTGAGATCAAAACGTTTGAACATGTTTTGTAAGTATTTTGACTGACTGATGAAGATTCCCTGACTGGTTTGTTTTACTTGTAGTCCAAGAAAGTATGTTAATTCCCCCATAAGACTCATTTCAAAAGCATTCTTCATGTCATTTTCGAATTCAGAGCATAATTTTTGACTCGTAGAGCCAAAGACTATGTCGTCGACATAGACTTGAACAAGCAGGGTGTGTTCTTTTTCAGTTTTAATGAACAGAGTCTTATCAACTTGTCCACGATGAAAGCCCTTTTCAATTAAGAAATTACTTAGCTTCTCATACCAGGCTCTAGGAGCCTGCTTGAGTCCATACAATGCTTTATTCAGTTTAAACACATAATCAGGGTGATCTGAGTCCTCAAACCCAGGAGGTTGAGAGACATACACTTCTTCTTTTATTTCACCATTTAGAAACGCGCTTTTTACGTCCATTTGATACAACTTAAAGCCTTTAGAGGCAGCAAAAGCACACAAAAGACGTATGGCTTCTAACCTGGCTACAGGTGCAAAAGTTTCTTCAAAATCTACCCCTTCTTCCTGACAGTAGCCTTGAGCTACTAGCCTAGCTTTGTTTCTAATTATGATTCCAAGTTCATCAGTTTTATTTCGAAAAATCCATTTGGTTCCAATGATTATTCTGTCCTTAGGTTTAGGAACTAAGTCCCAAACATGAGTCCTAGCAAACTGGTTCATTTCATCATGCATAGCTGCTGACCAGTACTCATCATTTATTGCATCCTTAATGCATTTAGGTTCAAATTGAGCTACAAAGGCAGTGTGCTCAACATAAGACTTAGAACGAGTAAGCATACCTCGACTAAGGTCTCCAATGACGAGAGATGGGGGGATGTCGTCGAACTATATGAGGTGGTGCCTGAGGGTTGCTGTCCTTTTCTTTCATTTTCCCACCTTCATCTGAAGGCACAGCTTCTGTTTCCTGACCTCAGAGGCTTCCTGACTTGTGTGAACTGTTCCCAACCCTAAATCATCATCCTCATCGACACTATCTGCACACTTAGTTTATGTTTCATCAAATATCACATGGACGGACTCCTCAACCTTGAGGGTCCGTTTATTAAACACACGATAAGCCCTGCTGTTAATAGCATAACCAAGGAAAATAGATTCATCTGACTTTGATTCGAATTTTCCTAAGTGATCTTTGGTGTTTAAGGTGAAACACTTGCATCCAAAAGGATGAAAGTAACTTAAATTGGGTTTCCTGTCTTTCCAGAGTTCATAAGGTGTCTTATTAAGCTTAGATCTGATAAGAGCTCTGTTGGTGACATAACAAGATGTATTGATTGCCTCTGCCCAGAATTGTTTTGCAGTTCCATAATCATTTAGCATTGTTCGAGCTATATCAATTAAGGTTCTGTTCTTTCTTTCTACCACCCCATTCTGTTGTGGAGTTCTGGGTGCAGAGAAGTTGTGAGTTATCCCCTTTTTGTTACAGAACACTTCAAATTTTTTAGACACAAACTCACCTCCATGATCACTTCTTATGCTTTCTATCTTTGATTGTTTTTCATTTTTAACAAAGTCTTTGAAGTTTTAATAAGCCTCATCCTTTGAAGCTAGAAACAGTACCCAAGTGAACCTTGAGTAGTCATCTATAATTACAAAGGCATAGTGCTTACCTCCAAGACTTTTGACATTACTAGGACCAAACAAATCTAGATGAAGAAGTTCTAATGGTCTAGATGTAGAAATGACTGGTTTGGTTTTAAAAGAGGACCTAGAATGTTTTCCTTTTGCACATGCATCACAAAAGAATTCCTTTTTGCTTAGAAGTTTTGGAATCCCTCTAACTATTCCCAAATTGACCAATTTTGACAAAATTCCAATACTTATGTGTCCTAGTCTTCTGTGCCATTCAAATTGATCATTTTTATCAATCGAGACAAGGCATGTCTCATTGAAAGCAGTCTTGTCTTCAAGATTTATTGAGAACATTTTTCCTTTTCGGTTACAGTTAGTATGAGTTTTTTACTTATTATATTTTCTACAAAACATTTGTTTTGTTCAAAAACCACCCTGTTTCCATTTTCACAGAGCTGTCCAATAGATAAGAGATTATGCTTCAAGTCTTTTACTAGTAGCACATTACTTATAGAAGGAACAGTACCTACTGTGCCTTTTCCTAGTATCTCAGTGCTGAAATTATCCCCAAAGAAGACTTTTCCTTTGTTTTCAAGAGTTAGTTATGAGAAGAGATTTTTATTACCAGTCATGTGGTGTGAGCACCCACTATCAAGTATCCAAACGCTGCCCTCCATGCCCACTTGGAGACAGGTCTGCAAGATAAGTACACTTACTTAGTTTTGGGTATCCAGACTAGCTTAGAAACTTTTCTGGAGTGGATTAAGTTAGTGTAATTATCGTGAGAATGTTCTAAACATTTGTTCTCATGTTGCTTCATTATGTTTTCTTTACAAATATGTTTTCTACAATTTGCTATGTAGTTGCTAGTTTGATGACAGTAAAAGCATTCATGGTTCTTATGAACCTCTGATTTTCTTGACCATACTACCTTTGTTTTAATCCTTCCTTTTATCTGAGACAGTTCTGCTTTAGCAGTCTCAACTTGTTCTTTCAACCTACTGTTTTCTTTCACTAGATTCTGAACCCTGAGTTCTGCCCTAGTCTTTTCATTTTTCATTTGCTCAAGTTCATTTTGTAGGTTTTCATGACTGGCTTTAATTAAGATGTACTTGTTTTTCACAGTTACAAACTCGTTCTGAATGTTTCTAATTGTTTCGTCAAGCATTTCATCTTCATCACTACTAGAGTCTGAGTAGTAATCATTTACCTGAGACGCTTCCTCGTCAAGCTGGTCAATGGCCATGTATGCACTGAACTTTGGAGTGGCTTCATCATCGTCTTCATCCTCCTCGCTGCAGCTCCAAGTTGCTGCAAAAGCTCGTTCCTTTTTGCCTAGTGGACATTCGGCTTTAATATGCCCTGTCTTCCCACATCTGAAGCAGCCAGCTTGAGATTGAGACTTCTCATTGCTCGTTCCTTCCTTTCGATTTCTAAATCCCTGTCTTCCCCCTTTGTTGCTTTCTCTGTCAGCTTCACCATCCCTCGATCTGTTTGGGAATCCTCCTTGTTTCTTTTCTCTTCGAATTTTGAGAAGCTTTGCCACATGCTTGCTTAGCATAGCAAGTTCATCATCTTCCATTTCATCCAAGCAGTCTAATTCATCTTCTTGAGTGGTGGCTTTGAATGCTATCCCCTTCTTTCTTTCTTGGTTTCCTCTAGTTCTTCTCTTCTTAACTTGTCTTCGTGAGTAATCAAGGAACCAATTAGTTCATCCAGGCTGAGTTTGGTGAGGTCTTTGGATTCCTCAATTGCAGTGACCTTTGGCGTCCATTTCTTTGGAAGAGCCCAAAGAACCTTGCGAACCAAATCGGCACTGGCATATTCTACCTCCAAATTTCTCAGGCTGTTTACAATCGTGGTGAATCGATCATTCATCTCCTTGATTGATTCTTCAGGCTTCATGACGAATGACTCGAACTCTTGCTTAAGACTGTTTATCCTCGAAATCTTGACATGAGACGTGCCTTCATGTGCGATCTGCAATTTGTCCCAAATTTCCTTAGCAGACTTGCAGCCAGTCACCCTGTGATACTCCTCTGGTCCCAGTGCGCAGTACATGAGGTTCGTAGCCTTCGAATTGAGCTGGAAATTCCTCTTGTCTGTCTCAGTCCAGTTTCCGCAGGCTTCCTTCACTTCCAGAGGACCATCCAGAACAATGTTCCATAGGTCTGGATCAGTTGATCCGATGAACATCTCCATTCGATTTCTCCAATAGCCATAGTGAACACCTTCAAACCTCGGAGGGTGGGTTTGTGAGAACCCATCTGCCATGAAGATCCCTGCAGTTGATCCCGAGCTCATCTTCTCCGAAGACGGTTGCGCCTTTGATGTCGGAGCCGGGCTCTGATACCACGTGTGAGTGGGTCGAGCGCGAGACCTACCGCCTTCTTCTCCGCTTGAACTGAGGAAATTTAGTTCCTACAAAACCCTAATCGGCACAGTTGCTGAACAAGTGAAGGAACTCAGTTCTATGGTTTGGGTTTCGATTTTGTGCAAGAAATGAATATTGAAATAACTAACAATTAACTAGAAATAGAAATGTAATTATCTGGAACAACTTTGGGCTTGCAGCCCACTCGTTTGTTCTCACGTAAACTGGGCTTGGGCCCTGACTAAACTTTCAGGCCTGCTGATTGCTTCTCTGCTTTGATCGAGCTCACCTCCTTGCTTCGAAGTCTCCCCTGTACTTGAACAAGGAGATCAAACACACAAGTAGAGAATATACCAAGGCTCAAAAATGAAGAACACAAACACTGCACCACAGTTTTTACGTGGTATCCGATATTGGGAGAAGAAGGATCCCAATATCGACTAATCCACGGTAGCAATCTCTCCTCTTGAGGATTCCTACGAATCTACTAGATCGTTTCCTTGATCGTGTGTACAATGCCGGAGTTCAGGATGAACAGCTCCCTGCCTACCAACCTAACTCCTATGCTGAGAACTAATCTCCCTGATTGTTCACTCAGAACCACTAGCTATTCTCTCCGATTAGCCAACCAAGTTTTCTATCAAAAGATTATCACTTTTCACTAAGCACTCTGTTCTTTTGATTTGCCCCGAAAACTCTGCCCTCTTCATTGCTCAAACTCATGGTTATATAGTCTGCTCTCCTCAAAGTAGTCGTTGTCTGATTGAGGTTTGAATTGCTGTAATTTAGCTCCAGGTTTCCTTCTTTGAAACTTTCCATCTTGGTCTTGATTTGATTTGTTGATTCTTTCCTCATTGACGAGCTTCCCTTAACATTTTTGACATTTAGCGACGGAAAAAACCGTCGCTAATTGTTCCGCCAGCGGTTTTTATGACCCCTGCATAACCGCCGCAAGGGCAACCGCCGCAAAGTTACGCCAGCAGTCAGCCGAACCGCTGGTGGATGCCTTAGCGGCGGGTTTTGCAGCAATTGAGACCGTCGCAAATATTCTTTTTCAGCCGAGTCAATAGTGGACTTTTGCAGCGGTGAAGGGTGATATGGCGACGGTTTCAGACCCCCTGTTGTAACCATTGTTGAACATTTAACAACAGTAGCAAACCCCGAAGTCATATTTAACGACACCATTAGAGACGATACTGCAGCAAAAGCGTCGCTAAAAGTTACAAAGGTGGAGTTCCATTATGAATTCCCCATATATTTTATAACCTGTTACCTGCTACTGAATTTCAAATTTCCCATAAATTTCTATTCATGCCACAACTTGCCAACTTCACCCAAAGTACATGAAGAGAAACTCAAAACCAACAATTCAAATCAAAAGTAATGTTGTTAAACTTGAACAATGACAAGTTCTAGTAAGATCCATAACGTCGAACTTTGTTGTCTTCTGAATCGTCCATATCATGCACTGCTTTCTTTTAGACCCATATTCACCTGTTACAAAGCCATAAAAAGATTCAATGCAACAAAAAGTCGTACAAAATAGATTGGAGAAGATAATGAACACATAGCAAGAAAAAAGATTCAATGCAACAGAAAAAAACCCTGGAAATACAGAACCTGAAGAGAAATAAATAGACGGACATACAAAACCCAGACCGATCCTAAACACATGCGTGAATAGACAAAAAAAAACAACTACAGCCCTTTTAAACCAAAAAACCAACAAAATGAAATGAAACAAACTAATTGCTAAGATATTAGAAACATACAGAGCCCTTCTACTAGTTACTTTCTACCCCATCTACACCAACTATACTTCCCTTCTTACAGTAACCAACCAAATACTGCACTCAGAACACAAATACCAATATAATTACCATGGAACTACAGCTTCAGATGATTCTTATTACTGATACTACAACAAAAATCCAAAGAAGCACCTAACACTGTAGCTATGCGAGATCAACCTTTACCTATGATTAGCTAAAGCTAACCTGAACCAGAAAAAGAGCTTTAAGCGAAAAATCAATTCTAACCTAGAATAATGCGAGAAGACAGCTCAAACAGAGAGCATAAATGGTGGATGTGGAATTCTAGAAAGAACATGTTTTTGTACACCAACATAAGCTTGAGTTCAACCTTGCCATTTCCACCACTAGTTCCAACTACTCCCCTTCTCATTCTGGAGTCCCAAAAATTAATTTCGTTCACTTTCCAAAGAAAATTAAAAGACGACTAAAAAGATTCATGCCCAATTTTAATCATTGGAAGGTAGTTCTAATTGATAGGGATTCAATAACCCAAAAATAAAAAATACCAAACCCTAATTACCTCTTACAAGGCCTGACTTTGATTAAGATTGATCCACATCACGCTTCTCCTCAATGCACACAGCAAGCACAAAGTTCATCTCGCCCTCAAAACTGAAGTTTCAATTGCTTGCCGACTCTGCCTCCTTCATGCTAGAGCTGACTGCATGAAAGTTCACCATAAACTCAAGTCAATAAAGAGAGAGAAAGAAATCTATCTCATTATATTCAATAATAGCATATTTGGTTCTCCCAGATATCCCTGACTAAAGCCAAGTAAGTCCGAGAGTAGTGTGGAGCAGTAAGAGAATTAATCACAGTAGTATTCGACAAACCAAACAAAACAGTTAGATGAGAATTGAACCTTGAAAATCACTGAACAGAGCAGCAGTGATGTACTAATGCAACCAGGGTGCTGACAGTCCATCCTACTTGATTGGTAAAACACATAAATTAAACCTATGAAAAACTGGAAATATCATAGTTACCGGGAGGTTATCCATCCAAATTAGATCTCATAATAGAAGCTGCAAATACCTCAGAGTGATGAAACACAAGGTTTTCTATATGAAAGTCCTCTTTAACTATTGTTGTTTGTTGTCCCCACATAGACATCAGTATACAACAATACTACAAAAGAATGCAAGTCAGAACACATAGAAGCCACATTTCCACCATATCTTTCCGCTCTTCCTTTCTCCTTGGGTATTTCAAAGTATGCATTTGAAGACATGGAACATTGCTTATAGATTCGCAATAAATATCCCTAACTACACAACCACGTTCAAAACACGGGCACCAGTGCATATTGGAATGATATTATTCAATAGCTCAGCTAAAGTTTTAAACAGGGGAAGAAATTGTATCAAGTTTTTACCTGTGTTGCATTTTATGGGAAGCAGTAGAAGAAGATTATGATGAGGGTGAGAGGTTTAGAGATGTCGATCTAGGTGTCAGTGAACCTTCCTTCCTCCATAGTTAACCTTGATCTGAGCACGAACAGCCTGAGAAAGCCAGAAGAGAATGGCAAGGGTTGAAGGCTATCATAAGAATGTTGTTTTGTTTTGATTTTGCTAATTAAGAGGGAGTGACTTGCTTCCTAGTAAGAATAAGCAAAAAACATCTAAAGGGAGACAAACAGACCTAGGAACAACACATAGCATCACTCGAAGAAAATTTAAAGAAAAACCTGAAATTAGTAGTGCACCTTGTAATTCACGTGGCAATGATTCGCAAGGAACATCTCAAAAACTGTAAAGAAAACAACTGCATTCAAATAGAAAAGACAAGAGATATTCATTGTAAATTTTGCGGACTATAAGATGAATCAATTCACTCAAGAGTTGGCAATCACTGAAGAATAGAGAAAAACAAACTTACGTAGCAGTTCCAAGTCTTCTAAGATGCATCAATTCATTCAGGAGTTAATAATCACTAAAGAATAGAGAATAACAAACTTATTTCAAGTCTTCTAAGATGCATCAATTCATTCAGAAGTTAATAATCACTATAGAATAGAGAATAATTATACCACCAGAACAGATTTACCTCAGGGTGATCTCCAACAAAATCTGCCAATCGATTTCGGAAGACTTCTCCTCATGCCATGTAAGGGCTGCTCTCCTCCAATATGAACTACGACGCAACATAATCGACATTCAGAGAGACACGGAGCTCAGGGATCATAGAGCTGGTTTGTTCATTGAACTTGAGAGCTTTAGTTATCTCAATGGATTCAGGGAAAATATACTTCACCTGTGCCAAATGTCCGTAAGAGGGCTCTTTCTCCGTCAAGAATTCAACCTTGGGAGATCCCTTCAAACCCAACAACCGGATTGAAGTAAATAAGCTAGTGAAACAGTCAAGCAGAGTCTCTTTCCTACTGTGAAATAACAAAATTATTGATTGGAAAATTAGAATCAATGAAAATAACCCAAACTTGGAGGAAAAGGAAGAAGTTGTATTGTTTTTACATTTAATCGAGTTGATCAAAAGAAGAACAAGAGGCTCAAGCTTTTACACGAATCAACCACTTAACTTCTTTACCTGCTAAGGAATAAAGCTTATACCAACGAATCAGTAACACTATCCAACTAAATCTAGAACCATAAGCATGCTATAGGATGGTAAAATCCAGCCAGAAGATCAAGGGTAATGATTATACTCTATACTATAAACTGCACTGCAATAAAACAGGTTACTACCTGCCTAAGAGTTGTGTGAGCAAAAATGGCTCCATGAGCTCTTGCATGCTATTAACTGCCTGCTCTAGGCCAGAGACCTACCTCAGCGAAGTTTGAACGATGCATACAACCACCAATCTACAACAACAGTGTTTGTCACCACAATTCCGTCGACATGCCTAATGCCGGTGAACTTAGGGTTAGCAGCAAAAAAAATTGAAAGAATAGATTTGCAATTAAGAGTAGGGAAGAGCAATGGATATGCAATCGGAGTCAAGGGAGAGGTCTCATTCACCTCAAAGATCTGAATCCGGCCAAGTCGGTGAGGCACGGAGCCATGAGAGTCGCAAGCAGTGACGCCGCATTGCAGCGATTCAGCGAGAAGGTTGGGGGTGGTTCAGTTTCAGATGTTGATATTCTTGGAAGAAGCAGGAGGATTTATTGTTAATGGAGGATTCGGATTGTGGTCGTGTTTTCAATCGTAGCAGGGCCAGCGAACTAGGCTCCGATGGTGATAAGGAAGCGGATTTAGGAGCGGTTAAACTTTTGTGAGTTAGGGATTTATTTTTGGGGGGAGGAGAGCTCAGCAGAGGACAGAGGAGGTATTAGTTCGAAGGGTATAAAAAGATAAAAAGAAAAAAAAAGGATGCAGCGATTTGCAACACCGCTGCAGAAGTCGCTGCCCATAATAAAATTTGCAAAGTCCGGCAGCGGTTAAGATATTCGCTGAAAGGAAACCCCTGGGCTAGGCCCATTTCCTTGTAGTGGTTGCTTTGGTGTATATCCTACTGTTCGTGATTCTTGGAAGGACTTACAATTCAATAAGGAAGGTTGGAGAAAAGGTAGTGAGAATAACTCTGATAATGTAGGTGTTGCTGATACGAAGGTTCGTGTTTGTAATTTTCCAGAACTCAGGGGTGGATGTAATGGTGCTTATATACGACTGAGGTGGTTTAAAGAGGTGAAATGCTACAAGATCTATCGTTGGTATAATGTGCACAACCATGACATGATTTCTGAGTCTCTGCGTCACTATTTGAGATCTAGCAGACAAATAGCTCATGTGTACAAGATGTTGGCAGAGGTGAATGATGTTGCTGGTATTGGTGTGACTTCTTCGTATAATGCAATTAGTAGGACTAGTGGTGGTCGGAAGTTTGTATGGTTCACAAAGAATGATTTGAAGAACCATCTAGGAACTGTGAGGACGTTATCAATGGAGTATGATGATGCGACTACATTGCTTTCATGCTTTAGATGTCAAGCACAGCTGGATCCTAGGTTCTTTCATGAGGTGGACATTGATGTTGAAGAGAACATTGCTAGTATTTTTTTGGCAGATGGAAAGATGCGGATGGATTATCATTATTTTGGTGATTCAATTAGTTTTGATACTACTTACCGGACTAACAAATAGTATCGACCACTAGGTATGTTTTCTAGTTTGTTGTTTATTATTATCTTTGTGAGTTTGTATGATTATTTTTATCATTATGTATCATGGTATATATGAGGTGGTGTTTGCGTTGTTAGAAGTCTGTACTATATGGTATGGGTTGGTATGGATTAGTGTTTTGTTCTTAGAAGTCTTTACCATATGGTACGAGGTGGTATTATTGTTATTTGTACCTTCTACCACGTGGTACGTGTTGGTAGAATTGTTTTTACTCACATTGTTTTTATGTTTTTTAAGCTTTGTTTGTTAGTTTCAACCATCATCACCAACTCACTGTCTTTACGGCTGCTCTTCTATATGATGAAACAACAGCAACGTTTGAATGGCTTTTCGATCAGTTATTGAAATGCATGGGAGGTGTGAGACCCTCATCAATGTTTACTGATCAGGCTGCTGCAATTGCTGCTGGTATAAGGTCTGTTTCCCCATATTGTTTTCATGGGCTGCGTACATGGCATATTGCTCAGAATGCAGTTGTTAATCTGGGAAGTTTGTTTGACTCTGATTTCCTTCGTGAGCTTAGTTATTTGATGTATATGCTGATGATGAGGATGATTTTGAGTATAATTGGAAGAAGATGATCGAGAAGTGTTATCGTGGGAAGTGACCTTTGGGATACAGTTGGTTACATGTTAGGTTACCTAATTCGCCATTTGACCTCCGTCGCTCCCGCTTTGGAGCGTGAAAACGCGAATTCTCAAAGATTCGGCAAAAATTCACGAATTCAATTCGGGCAGAGCGTGAATTAATTTTTATGAAGCGTGATTTAATTGACGATCCATCACTTCCCCTGACCAAGCAGCTTGTTTAATTCTCTAAATGGCTTCCGGCACTTCTCCGGCGTTGCATGCACCCATCTATATCCTTATCGCTTGCGCTCGTTTCACTTCATGCGGTCGCCGTCAACAAGATGTGCCAGTAAAGGCTGGACTTGCTCCATCGTCAAACTGCTCCAAGTTCTTTGACTTATCGCCGACCGCTCATGATTGGGAATTTTCGACGGAGAGGATAAATCGGCCGAACAACGGGTTTCTGGGTCGGGGCAGATAGAGGACGGGAGCAATTTGGGTTTCCTGAATAGTCATATGATCGACGGGGATGAAGTTAGTATTATGATTTTGGATCAGGAAGGTTTAGCTCCCACAAGCTAGAGAAAGGGTCGAAGTGGAGAAGAAGATCGATTACAGATCCAAACTGTACAAAATCAATTTTTTAATCCTTATCCCTTTTGCAGCTGGTTTCTATTAATATTGGTACTTGTAAAAATGCTATATGGTCCTCTTAAATATAGCTATGCGTTGTTCAATCATTATATGTCCATTGTCCACTATTAGTCGTTTAGAAAATTTAGGCAAGAGCTGTGTAATGTAAGTAATTGCCGCTTGGTTATTGGATGGTCACCGGATCCTTCAATTTTTTTTTGTCATTACTCATTATACTTAATCAAAGTTTAAACATTTTTGTGCTTCATTATACATCCAAGCTTATGACTTAGATAATATTATAATATTGACGCTTTTTACACGCTCTCAATATTGAATTCTTCTAAATCATACGCTCTCCCGCTCTCGCTCCCGCTCTCGCTCCCGCCCCCGCTCCACAACTGGTTACCTAAGTTACAGGGCATTTACAAAGTCAGGAAGAAGTGGTTTTTGAGCCTGGGTGAATTGTTATTTTGGTGCAGGAATGAAAAGTACCCAGCTAAGTGAGTGCAGCAATAGTAATATTCGACATTACTTGCAGTCAGAGTTTAGCGTTACTAGATTCTTTGTCCACTTTGAGAGGATGCTTGATAATAAGAGGTATGCTGAAGAACAAGAAGAGTACTATGCGTTATCTAGGTTGGCTGATTCTTGGTTTTGTACTAGTCCTATTGTGAAGCAAGTTGCTATTGTGTATACGCCGAAGATATTCAAGTTTGTCCTGTATCAGTACAAGGAATCTCTTGCGTATAATATTTTTTCAAATATGGAGATAGAACTAGAAGAACATGTAGGAATGTTTGATGTCTTCATATTGGAGGATGACCTTACAAGGTTAGATAGTAGGGTGTTGAAGGTTGATTTTGATAAAGGTGAAATCAAGTGTTCCTGCCGTAAGTGGGAGTCAAGTGGTTTGATCTGTAAGCATCAAATGAAGGGATATGATATGTTGTGGTCTACCACATGCAATCTGAAGTTCCAGCACATTCCTAGTAGTTTGATTTTGAAACGATGGACAAGAGCAGCAAAAACTGGAGGGAACTTTCGTTTTGAAGTTCCGTCTACTGATAGTCCAGCGAAGTACCAGTCTCGTCTGTTCAATCTGTTAGTTGTTTCTGCATCAATGATCAGCAAAGTTTCGTTGGATAGTGATTTGTATAAATCAGCCATGGCCTTCATGACTGATTTGATCAAAAAGTGTGAAGTCCTACTGATTATTGAACTTGCTGGAACAAACACATCTTCTAACTGTGACAGTAAGTTTTTTATTGTTTAGAGTTTTGTGTTTTGATGTATATAATGGTTGAGGAGGATGATTTTTATATATATATATATATATATCATTGATTATAGTTTGTTTTTGTTATCTTGGTGTAGATGATGTACCGGTCCGAAAAGTGAAGGGGTTTAAGCCTAAAAAAAATTATTTCAAGCCTTCGAAAATACCACTTCCAGTTGCGGAGACTGCAAGGGCTGTAAGTAAGAAGAAGAGAAAAACTAGCAGGCTTGAGGAGGAGAATTTGAAGGCTGTTGAAGAAAGTTTGAGGTTGAAGCTGTGAAAGTTGTTTAATTTGTTGAATCACAGTTTTCATAGAGGATTATGTGAATGAACGGTTGAAGCTGGTTGAGTTGTTGAACCTATTTTGTTCTTTCGGATTTGTTTTGGTTTTGTTGGATATTTTTCTTGTCTTGTTGAATTTATTTTACCATTTCATACCATGTAGTATAGTGTATTTTTTTGGAAGTGCAATGTGGGGTTTGTGTGTGGTAAGTGTTTTTGCAATGTCATACCATGTGGTATACTGTGGTAATTTGATTTTACCATGTCATACCATGTGGTAAAATATAGTAATTTGGGAAATGGGCATGTGGGGTTGTGTTTGAGAATTGATTTTACCATGTCATACCATGTGGTAAAATGTGGTAATTTGGAAGTGGCATGTTGGGTGGTGTGTGGTAATTGATTTTCCAATGCCATACCATGTGGTAAAATGTGGTAATTTAGAAGTGGCATGTGGGGTTGTGTGTTGTAATTGATTTTACCATGTCATACCATGTGGTAAAATGTGGTAATTTGATGTTACCATGCTATACCTTGTGGTATAATGTGGTTCTTTGGTAGTGCGTTGTGGTGTTGTGTGGTAAGTGATTTTACCATGTCATACCATGTGGTATAATGTGGTAATTTGATTTTACCATGCCATACCATGTGGTATAGTGTGGTAGTTTGGGAGTTATCGACACATGTAAAAGATTATTATATTTTGTTTCAGTAGAATGCTAAGTATTAGCTAACATAATCATAAACATAACATATCACTTAATCACATAACACACCCATAATAAGCTGTTTGACATCTAAGTACTAGCACAGATAACCATAACATTAGTTTCATACCATCCTACTAACTAACACAAATGAAGTGACTACTGAACATTGTGAGTTTGTTCTCAAAAGCTTAGTTATACCCTCCTACTACTTAACACAACCATAATGGAAGTTTCATGTCCTTTCTTTTAAATCTTCCTCTTATTCTTCGTATTGCAGTACTTTGTTGAAGCTTTCATGATCTTGTCCCGTTCAAGATTGTCTTCATCAAGAATGACGTCCAACATCAGGCACTCTCTTTCTTCATTTTTCAGATCAATCCTTTTCCAATCTTTGGTCAGGACACTGTTGTACTTACCTTGCCAGTGCCTCATCCACCTGATTATGTACATCCCAAATTACTTGAAGTCTGGTTGTGTAACCTTTTCGAGGTTGAACCAGATAAACCTCTCCCATTTTACTGTCTTGTGTGCAAACTGTGTCTTCATGTAGTTGATTGCGTACTGGACAACCCTCTCTGTCATTTTTTTGTAGTTTTTTTCAAAACTTTTGTGACGGAGACTGTCGAGCACTTCAAACCTTCCTCATTTGATGTTCACACAAATCATGATGTAGTGTTTGTTATAATAGTAAGGGAAGAACCACTGCAAAAGAATTTATAACTGGTTAGAAGAAGTTTACATGGTAAGCACTAAAAGTATATATTGCCACATGCTATGATATAAAATTATGTTGAGATACTTACAAGGTTACATTCTGCAAAGCTGAAGTTTCTTGCCCATTCTTTGTTGCTGATGTCCAAGTCCACTTTGTTGTAGTAATCGTCTGGAGTTAGTGGAGGATTGTTACTATCAATGTCCAGTTGGCATTCACCCTCAAAGTCGTGGTTTTTATTTAGTGTTTTATATACGGGTTTTTAAGAACCATTGACAGAATATGGGTGGGTTTACTTACTGCCAAAGATCCAACAAAGAACCACCTTTCGAATTTTCCTCTTTTTGCTTCAATCTTGTTCATTCGATCTCCATACCAGTCGATGACATCATATGTGATTTCACAGCCAATGTCAATCGACTGTAATGACTCCCTTTTCAGTAAGAATGTTGCATCCTTCCTCTAAACATTATCTCTTTACTATATAAAAGCACATCACAACAAGACTTATTGTTTACTCCATTTTATAACATCAAACCATAGTTTACCACAACAAACCACAGTTTACCACAACAAACCATAGCTTACCACATCTAACCATATGGTATTAAACCAAAACAAAACAGGACTTGTGGATTACACCATTTTATAACATTAAATCATAGATTTATCTAATCTTACCATATGGTAATAAACCAAAACGCAACAAGAGTTATGGTTTACTCCATTCTATAACATCAAACCATAGCTTACCACATCGTACCATATAGTATTAAACCAAAACAAAACATGACTTGTGGATTACTCTATTTTATAACATTAAACCATAGATTATCACATCTTACCATATGGTAAGAAACCAAAACACAACATGACTTATGTTTTACTCCATTCTATAATATCAAACCATATCTTACCATATGGTAACAAACCATATCACAACAGTATTTATGGTTTCCTCCTTTTTGTAACATCATATAACATCATGTAATTTTGATATTCTACTTATAGGATATTCTAGCTTACCATAGAATACATTAGAAGTTTTAAGATGATGACTTACATGTTGACAACTTCTTGTTTTTGCATCTTAGGTACTCTAGGATGTTGCTGAACAGGTCATCAGGTGTTGTTTCTGCTGGTGTTGTCATTGTTGCAATTGGTACCGCATTCACAACGCCATCCTTTATTTCCACTGGTGCACTTTGTGATTGTGGAGCAGTTGGTTGTACAGTTGGTGTATTCAGGTCCTCGAGGTAAGCATTTATGCATTCTTGTACTTCCTTGAGCTTCTCTTGGCTGTTTGTGTACATATTTGACCATGCTATATATGATTCCTTTTGTGACTGCATGGTTTGTGTTGTGTTGGTGGTGTTGTTCTTCTTGCGTTCTTTTCATTTCCAGTCACATTCTTCACCACGATTCTTCTTTTGCAAGGCTCTTCCGGTTGATTGGTTGTCGTGGTGGTAGTCAACTTTATTGTTGTTGTTGGTGTTTGATGGTTGAGAGGGCTGAGATCGAAGGATGGAATGTCGTCTTCTCATGTCACTTTAGAGTTCTCATTAGCCTTGGTTGGCAATGTCGGAGTCTCTTCTCAAACAACATCATCTGACTGTGTTTTCTCTGCTGTGTTTTTTGCAGCTTGACTTTGTTTCTCTTCTTTTGGTGTTTCCTTATGAAGATTCATTGGAGCTGCTGTTTCTCTAGCTCCTTCTTCTCCTGTTTCTTTTGAAGGTTCTAGAACTCCTTTTGGGGTGTTTCCCCAATTCAGAACTTCTTGAACAGATTGTGCTGGTGCTTCTGTTGCAACTGTCACCAGTGGAACACCTTCTTGGTTGCTTTCCCTATTCACACCTTTTGGATAAGATTTTGGTTCTTCTTCTCTTGCAGCCGGTTTTTCTGGAACTTCTTTGGTGGTTCACTGGTTTGAAGTTTCTGGAACAGATTTTGACGATACATCTACTTCAACACCAGAATCATCATGCTCCTTTTCTTTTGGCTTTGGTGTCTGTGCAGCAAGATCGACTGTAGTTGGTTGTGAATCATCTTTTTGTTGTGTTCCCTCCTTGTTCTCTTTTTGCTTCTTGTCTAGCTTTGCCTCTTTGAATATTGTCTTCAGGGTTTTATCCAAAGTGGCATTGATTTCTTCATCGTTCTCTTCTTCATCATCTTCACACTCACTGTCTCTTCCTACAACCTCATTGTCAGATTTTTCTCCTTCTGTGGGCTGAACATATTCATCAGAGCTTTCTTTCTGAAGATTCTCTTTGTGTTTGAGCAGCTTGTCAAGTTGGGTGTTGTACTGCTCTTTGATTGCTTTCATCATTGCCTTCATCGATGCTTCAATAAGTTTGATTGTATTACCAGCCTGCATGAGGGATTTTAGTTTTGTAAGATACCATGTTGGTAATGTGTGTATGGTGTATAGTTAGTTACTATAGTGGTAATGTGTGTATGGTGTATAATTAGTTACCATGGTGGTAATACATGGTATTGGCAATTATTATCACTATGTTACATTGTATTAGCATGAATTGGAATATATATAATTTGTATTTACTTGGTTGACTATTTTGATATTCTTCAAATCAAAGTTCAGTGATGATGACTAGTCTGGAGTTTTGATTCTTTGTCTTTTTGGTGATTGATAAACTGACTCATTCTCATGATCCTCATTAGTTGTATCATTAGCCTCATCAACAACATTGTTGGCAAGCTCTGCTAGCTGGGTCAACTCTTCTCCATTGTAGTGGCTCTTTATGTTCTCAAAGTTGCTTGGGACATTGAGATCATCATAGTAGCTTACTGTTGGGGTTCGAAGCTGGGTTGAGAAGGTCATTTCTACCAACTTGTATATGAAACATACCTTTTTTGTAATGGTTGGCAATGCAGATAGTTGTATTAGTTTTTTTCAAAGACTACCATTTGTATATAAAATATATGATAATAAGGTTGAAATGGCCAAGGGAATGGAGACTTACTGTAAGGAAGTGAAAATCTGCATTGAAGTAATGGTTTGCTGATTTCAATCCTTCATTCATGTGTTTGAAAAAGTATTTGCCCCAGTTGTAGCTGGTGAAATGTTTGAGTTCTTCAGTCTTCAAGTAATCAAGCATGTTGAGTTCAGCTACTCTGGTCGGGCTGCACCTTGTGCGAAAACTTTTTCTTTCTTTTACCATAGTGTACTGAATGTAGAAAACAAGAATAGTCTATTAGGAAGCTTTTTACCATAATATACCATATGGTATCCTACCATACCAAATCTTACCATACGGTAATAAACCACATCACAACATGATGTTTGGTTTACTGCATTTTATAACATCAAACCATAGATTATCACATCTTACCATAAGGTAACAAAGTAAAACACAGCAGGACTTATGGTTTCTTCCATTCTATAACATTAAACCATAGATTATCACATCATACCATATGGTAACAAAGTAAAACATAACAGGACTTATGGTTTCTTCCATTTTATAACATTAAACCATAGATTATCACATCATACCATATGGTAACAAAGTAAAACATAACATGACTTATGGTTTCTTCCATTTTATAACATTAAACCATAGTTTATCACATCTTACCATATGGTAACAAAGTAAAACACAACATGACTTATGGTTTTTTCTATTCTATAACATTAAACCATGCATTATCACATCTTACCATATGGTAACAAAGTAAAACACAACAGGACTTATGGTTTCTTTCATTCTATAACATTAAACCATAGATTATCACATCTTACCATATGGTAACAAAGTAAAACACAACAGGACTTATGGTTTCTTTCATTCTATAACATTAAACCATAGATTATCACATCTTACCATATGGTAACAAAGTAAAACATAACAGGACTTATGGTTTCTTCCATTCTATAACATTAAACCATAGATTATCACATCTTACTATATGGTAACAAAGTAAAACACAACACGACTTATGGTTTCTTCCATTCTATAACATTAAACCATAGATTATCACATCTTACTATATGGTAACAAAGTAAAACACAACAGGACTTGTGATTCAACACCAGTTCAGCAATGTATGGTAACGATTTGGTAATGGCGGGGTTACTAATGGTTACTGATGACCCGGCTACTGAGACGATCCGGTCCCCTCTGCTAGCCTCCGTCCAACTCCATTCAAGCAGTAAATCCGCTCGTAGACCAAAAATGGAAAGCAAACTTTGTCCTAGTAAACAAAATGTCACATTTGGTCACTGAGATTACTAAATCATGTCATGTTTAGTCATTAGAAAAAATTAATATCATTTTTGGTCACTCTAATTACTGAAACATGTCACATTTAGTCACTCTCCCATTAGTTTTCATCCAACTCCGTTAATTGAGTTGGACGGAGGCTAACAGAGAGTGACTAAATGTGACATGTTTCAGTAATTCGAGTGACATTCATAAAAAAAAAAGTAATTCGAGTGATCAGAGTTGGACGGAGGCTAACGGGAGAGTGACTAAATGTGACATGTTTAGTAATTGGAGTGATCAAAATTTATATTAATTTTTTCGCGTGACTAAACATGACATGATTTTGTAATCTCAGTGACCAAATGTGGCATTTACCCATTCCTTATCTTTGCTTGCTTTAGTGAAAAACGGATGGAGAGAGAATGCTCACTTCCCTGAGAAAGCAGTAGAAAAGATAGAAGTAACCTAGGCGATGACTCGAAGTGAAAAACAATGCGAATGAGCACTTGTTAGGGCTTGTTTTTTTTGGCATTAGATCAATCTTAAATAAGAGGAACAAACAAAGATCCATAGAATTACAACAGAATCATGCCTACTGCGAAACTAGAATTACAACAGAATCATACCTACTGCGAAACAAAGTCCAATCTCAAACAAATCATCAAACCCAGAAAAGTACAAATTATGGCACCCGCCAAAACAACCCGAACAACATAACCCATGAAATGAGCAAAGTCCACGGTAGCTGCTCGAGTTGCAGAAGCCTTCCAAAGATCCAAATTAAAACCTAAAGAATCAACCCATCGAAGCTATAATCCGTTGTCCAAATCCGCCACAACAAATATACTACCTGTAGAAGAAAAAAAACTTTTCCATCCTACAAGTGAAAAACAAAAGCATATAGGCTTTGGAAGAAAGAAATCCACCCCTCAAAAAGGGTAACTACGCATCAATAGGTGGGGAGTGTGCGTGGGGGACACCCATGACTTCCTCAAGATCATCAATCGTGGTTAGGGATGGCAATGGGTCGGGTTGGGGCGGGTTTTTATCAAACCCAAACCCATGGGTTTATCCGCCAAAAAAACCCGGGGTAAAACCCGTTGGGTTTGAAAAACTCAAACCCAACCCAACCCGCTGGGTATCCGCGGGTTCATGGGTACCCGTGGGTTTTTTTGGTAAAAATTTTACAATGACAAGTTTCTTTCAAAATAAAAGTTTAACATCAATTTTCTCATACAAATTAATCATACAAAAAACACCAATCTAGAGCATACAAGCAAACCGCAAATGATCAATACAAATTGTTCAAAATTAAAGATAAACATCTATAAACAATAATATTAATTGAAAGCTTCTTCCTCGTCAACTAAGTTTCTTCACTCTCCACTTCATAATATCAACTTCATTCTAAACAATTACAAAGAACAAATTATACATGTCTCCACAAACATAAAGAATATTAGTTGTTTAAGGAAGATATATTATTTAGAATATTAAATATACCGGGAAAGTAATTATATGTGTGTGTGAGCGGGTACCCATGGGACGGGTTTACCTAAATCCAAACCCAACCCAACCCGGTGAATAGTGTAGCGGGTTTAAACCCGAACCCGGCCTAAAACCCGTCAACACGGATTTTACCCGCGTTGACTGCGTTGGGTCGGGTGGGTACCCGTGGGTTCGGGTTTTGTTGCCATCCCTAATCGTGGTTGCGATCAAGATCCCCAATTCTTAAGCGTTGAAGACACGACATCGACCAGAAGCGAAGCAAGGCAGAAGAAATAAACCTCCATCCGCTCCTCATGTGTGGGTGATTCCCACGGCTATTGAAGTACACGAACAAAGGAACCAAAGCAAGGGAAAACAGAGAACATATCGGAACTACCCGCTTCTCTTCCTAACCTCTGTTTCCGAGACTCATGGGCCAATCTATATACATGCGTTGGTGATGCCCACGACTACATGATTACCCGAAGAGTGATACAAGACCAAGGGGCGTCAGGAAAATGCCTCCTCCCTGCCAACCACTCGCCGATGACCACCTAAAACCACTCCGAACTGTCAAGAACTCCCTTTTCTGTCCATGTTAGGGCTTGTTTGCTTGATTGATTTGGTGATGGATTTGAGTTTATGATGGACTTTGTTCAAAATTCATTGGTTGCTTCAAGTATTTAGAGGTACCAAATCTGTGGGACCCATGGACTTTGAGGGTCCCAAGGATAACACGACTAAGGAAGAGACATGGGTTTAAATTATCCAATAAATTAACAATTTTTTCTATATTGCTCTAGTTTGGAATTGAAGTACTTTTGCAAAAGTCACCTTTAATTGTAAATTTTAGAAAATTACATTTTAAAAGAAATAACTAAATGTTTGACGGATCAATTAATATAAGTACATTTTAGTATCATAGGTCATGTAAAATTATTAAAAATAATTTCAAATAAAATAATCAGAATCAAGATTTTGGATTTTTTATATTCAGTAATATTAATAAATTATATGATTTTTTAATAGATATAAATGAAAAGAAATTATGGTTTTTGAAAAAGATTATAAGGATAATGTAGCATTTCTAACATTTTTCTGAAAAGATATTGTACGCTTTGAGCCTAAACCCTCATTGATTTTGTCTTGGGGTGCATATTAAGGTGACTTCACATAATGTCACTCATCCTCGCAGTGCTCCACGCTGTGCACGTTTAACTTTGGCGACTCCTCCATTTCACCCCAAAACGCGTCTTGTCAGTTATGGTCGGTTTCTCACTTATGAACCATGGATCTCTATCGTGCTTTGTCGATGTGGAATTCACCTAAGGTGTAACATACCATCCCCCCCCCCCTCCCCCTTTGGGACTCAATGTACTCCTTGATGTTTGCTTCACCATCCTTCAAGAGGGACGTAGAAAGGCTCTGATACCACTTGTAACATCGTGAACCTTTGCCCGACGAGATATTATTTGATTTGAGCCCAGACCCTCACAGATTCTTGTCTTGAGGTGCATATCAAGGTGACTTCTCATAAGGTCACGCATCCTCGCAGTGCTCCACGCTTAGCACGTTTAACTTCAGAATTCTCACAAGAACTCGTCCATTTTATCGCAAAATGCATCTTGTCAGTTATGGTTAGTTTCTTATTTATAAACCATGGATCCCTATTGTGCTTTTCTCAAAGTGGGATTCGCTTAAGGTCTTACAGATTATCTTGTATTTTCAAAATAACTTTCCATAGAAGCTCCATATAGGAGTTTATGCGTTTATGTTATAAAAATACTGTTTAATTTTTTTTCAAAAGTTGGGCTTATAGTGGTGTGTAGCCAGAATTCAACTTTTGAAACATAAAAACATTTCTAGAAGTCCAGCCAAACATAGGCTGAAAAGGTTGCAAGCCTAGATAATGCCTCGATGACCACCATTCATCATGCATAAAAGTTTATCAAGGATTGACAATTAAACAAACACTTGGTGGGCATTTCTCAATTCAATCACCAAAAGATGCAAAATAAAGCCTATCAAGGCATAAGAGTCGCATCTAACACTTTAGCAACATTCAACACATCATCATTCATCAAACCCCTCAATCAATTTTAACATTCAAGAAAAATTTCCAATTCTCCCAACCTAAAAACCCTAGATCCGATTCTTCAAAATTAAGCAAATTAAAGATAGAAACACATCTGGAGACTCAAGTAGGATCGAAGTGGAAAGTAAAAATAAGGGGAGGGGATTAAAAATCGGTCGAAAAAGTGGTCACCCGTACTAGGACGTCCTCCACAATGCCTCTAGAACTAATCACAAAACGGTTAGCCAAAGTAACACTCAACCTAGTGGGTTTCAATTCACCTATGTATAAATTCTTGTAAAGCTTATATGGCATGACATTGATGCTTGCTCCTAAATCCGCCAAGGATTTTTCTATATGACATGTTGCAATGCAAAGGGGGATAGTGAAGCTACCTGGATCCTGTTGCTTTTTTGGAAACTTGTTATGGATGATGGTTGAGCACTCCTCGCTCATAGTGGCTGAGGCGAGGTATTCAAACTTCTGCTTCTTTTTAAGAAGCCCTTTGAGAAACTTTGCATATCTCGGCATTTGTGTTTGACTCGTCCCAAATACCACAATAATTTCCCGCCTAAGGTCCAAGTATAAACCTTAGTCGGGTGCAGTACAGGATAAATATGTTTAAATATCAACCCGGGTCGGTCCGTGTACCCCTACTTCAGTCATTTGAATCATTATCTAGCAACAAATTTGGTTGAAAAGTTTGCTAATTAAAATAAAATAAGGCAAAGGTAAATGGTTTTGAAAGCTCTTTGTGAGAAGGATCACTCGGGTGTCGCTTCCCCCTAACTACTACCATGGTATGTGAATTGAAACGATTGCTATGGGAAAGGTAACCGCAAATCGCAGAGGGATGCAAATATGATCGTAGACCACATTCTCGATCGCTAAACCGAGGTAAACATTATAGGTCGTGTCACTCTGCCCTCTCAGTTTAGGCAATCGGTGGTTGACTTACTCCCTCACTCAACTCAAGGGTTGGACGACTTATTCGTGCTTAACCAACTTGCTTAATTCAACATTGAGGTTTGCCCTAAATTAACCTAAATTAGGTGGCTTGGAAAGCTAAAGGAAAACCAACTCGATTGAGTCTCCCTTGGAAGGGGGATTTTCCTCTCTAATCTAGGTTAAAGTGACTTTAGATTGCTAAGTATCAACATGCACTAACGTAAGGATGCTAAGCATAATTATGCACAATCCTTAGGTTGCTAAGCACCAACATGCATAAACCTAAGGATGCTAAGCACAAAACATGCACAATCCTTAGATTGCTAAGAACAAGCATGCACAATCACATGAATAATACCTCAATCATTGAATTAAACAATACCCAATGATAATCATTCAATTCACATAAAGGAAACTATATGGTAGCTAGTTAGGGTTTCACAACACCCAAGTGAAAAGAAATCTACTCCATGCTAGAAATGGGATAAACACAAGGGGAAGAGGTAAAAACCATCTTGAGGAGGCTTCCAATCTTCTAGACCCTTGTGCTGAACTTCTCTTAAGGAGAATCTTCCCAAATTACACCTTGGAGCAAAAACCTAGCCTCCTTCTCCTTTGGTTCGTGTTTCTCTCTCTAAAAATCTGAAGAAGGCTTTCTCGCATAATGGGCTCTCCCCTCTCTCTTCCTTTCAGCTCAACTTATAAACAATGAACGAGCTCAGTTCACGGCCTGAGTTCACGGCCGTGAACTCTGAAACGCGTCCGTGAACTCCAGATGGGCATCGAAACGCACTGCTTTGCTTCCATAGGTCCACTGCCAACAGCTCCTGTTCACGGTCTTAGCGACGGTGAACTAATTAGCGTCAGTAACTTGCATTTTGGCCCTAGACGCCTCAAAGTTCATGGGCAACGAATCTTCTTCACGATCATACAAGACCGTGAAAATCCAAGGAAAACCGTGAACTCGCCGTTTTCACCTCTTCTCCCGATTTTCGCTCCTTTCCGTCCAACTTTCGACTCTGGGGCTGGTTTCACCTATTAAATCCCGAAACACACTAAAACACGAGAAACCTAGCGTAAAACCACCCTTTTGGGAGCAAAATTGCCACAAAACCCTAAGGAAAATGGGGGTAAAACATGTACAATTATGCCTGAATCAGTGTCATTTCTTCCAAGAAAGGAATCGTGACATTGAGCTTCTTGAGCATCTCCATTAATTTGCCACATTATGGCTCCAAGCGGTCCTTGTGAAACCTTTAGGGAAAGGGAGTGGAGGCTTGTACTTAGCCACAGGTGGTGGCATCGGCGATGCCTTCTTAGCATCTTCACCCTCTGCTTCTGAAAGTACTTGTTCATCGACCTTTGGAGGGCTTCGTCTTCTTCATTTGTTCATTTTGTTGCAACCTCTTGAATTACCTTCCCGCTTCTTATTTGAATAGCATTCACCCCGACTTTTGGATCTTTAGGGTTGGCAACGGTTTCGGAAGTTAAGGCTCCTAGAGGTCTCTCGGTGAGGATCATGATAAGATTACCGACTTGAGTCTCCAAGTATTGTAGACTCGCTTGATGGCTTCTTAAACCAGCCTCAACCGAAGTGAACATATCTTCTCGAACATTTGAGAACTTGTACTCACAAAAGTGGTGAATAGGTCTTGAAGCTTGGAAACCTTGTCGAGTTGTTGTTGTTGGAAACCTTGCACACCTTGTGGTTGAAATTGTTGTTGTTGGAAGTTTGAGGATTGAAATTATGGCCTTTGTTAAATGAAGGAAGGTCTTGTTTGATAACCGCTAGTTGGTCTTTGGAAACCAAGTGGCCTTGGATTGGTTGGTGAATACATGCAAAGTTTGGATGATTGGGCCACCCCGGATTGTATGTATTGCTAAAGGGGTTGTTGTTAGGATTGACCTAGCATTAGAGATGAAGTTTACTTGATCTTCTAAAGTGCTCGATTCCCTCATAAGTTGACATTCTTCAACTTCATGATTCAGACTTGAGCACCAATCACAAACCATAATCGACTTCTTTCCTTGCTTCCTATCATGCAAGATCATCTTGATCAACTCATCAATCTTTGACACAAGGGGAGGGTTAGCTTTGTTAGAGTGTACTTCTCTTTCTTGTGTCCCCCTTCCAAACCTTGTCAACCTCCAATCATAGCCTCTTGCAGCCATATCTTCAAACAATGCGATCATTTTGGGTGGAGTCTTGTTGAGCATGTTCCCTTGACATAATGAATCAATGAGAATCCGATCTTTTAGAAGAAGACCATTGTAGGAGGTCTCGATCTGGAACTGTTCTCCAAACCAAAGGTGTGGACACGGAAGAAAAAATCCGAGTAACTCTCTCATGCATCCCTTAAAGTGTCTCTTGGGTGAATGAGTGATCCTCTTGCGGTATTTTGCCATTTTGGATGGTGTAAATCCCAAAGCCATCCAAGCTCTCTTTCTCTCTCCCAAAGGTTCCTCTTTTATACAACCCGAGACCCAACATCACGGGCTAAAGATCACAGATGTGATCTCGACAGCCTGCTCCTGATCTCGATCAAAGACACAATCATTCTTGCTCATCTTCACTGTCCGTTGGTAAAGATCACAGTCTTGCGAGCCATTCGAAGCCTCCTGTTCCTTAGCAATCTTCACAACCAATGATCTATGTTCACGGGCTGGGACCATGATATTTTCTCCCAGCCCGTGATCTATGCACTTTCTTTATACTTTGGCACTTTTAGACCTCCATTAATTCTGAAACTCGTGCTCGACCTCTTCACACGTGCTACGACCTTTTCACCCGGGCCGGTTCATGTATCCCGACTTCGATTGTTTGAAACATTATCTAGCAAACTGTTTTTAGTTGAAACTACGATTTAAAACTAAAGTGATTGGAAGTAAATGGTGTGAACACTAATTGAGAAGGCTTCACCCGGGTGTTGTTCTCCTTAGCTACATATAAAGGTAAGTTAAACCGAATGAAAGTGCATGATATAGGTGGTTGCTAACCGTTGAGAAGCGCAACAAGTGAATCGGGTTCATTCTCTAGATCAATTTGCTAAGGGACTACAAGTCAAGCTACCTAGGTAACTCTCTTAGCCAACCGTCTAAGGGTTGCCAAGACTTCACCCTCGAACCTAGGTCCGGACAACTAAATCGCAACCCAAATAAGGTGTTTAAACGTAGAAACTAGCAAGAGGTGTGCCCTAATTTTCCCTAGATAGGTGGCTCAATAAGGTCAAGGAAACCCAGCTTTTGAAAGCCTCTTAGCAAGAAGGGGGTTTCCCTCTACCTAGGTCAAATTGGCAAAGTAGTTGGAAATTGAAAACACAACACAACATCCATGAAAATACCTAAATACTTGCATTCAAATACAACTATACTGTAACACCCTGATATTTTAGATTTGGGTTCGACCATAATAAATGATCGATTGGATTGACGGTTACGTACTAAGAGTTACAAGAACGGATTAGGAATAATAATAACTATTATTATTATAAAAATAATACAAAACAGTGGGGCGGCACAAGGAGGCCGGCGCCTCCACTCCCCCATATATATTAATTCCCCAGACCCCCACCCCATCCCCCGAAAACCCCACCGCAGCAACAATTTTCATCCCCCAGCGCGAGGCGAATTTCCCTAGCGCAAGGGGAAAAGAAGGAGCCGCCACCACCTGTGCCCGACCCCGATCCCATCCCTTTCGTGTTTCTAGGTAAGGATCACGAACCCCTTCATGATTTCTAAACTCGATTCATCGATAGCCTAATATGAAACTCGTATTTTATTAGCGGTGACGTTTGAGGGTTCGATCATCGATCAACCAGGAGATCAACGTCCCGAGCCATCCAATCTAGTCCTAGGCACGTTCTATAGGTAAGGGAACTCGATCCCTTTGAGTTAGGTCAATTAATGGGGATTTTTTGTGAGGGTGCAATTCTGGGTTTTTAGCAACATGCGGTATAGGCTTTTAGTGACAGATTTTGGGTGGTCACTAAAGCTGCCGGGAATTTGCAGAAACTTATTTTGGATACTTTAAACTGTTTCGAGCCACTGCAAGTATTTTTTCCTAGGTTTAACAATTTTATAAATTGAGGATGGTTTATTATATGGTTTTAATTTAATTTGAGAATTTTTGAAGATGTATTTCTATTTTTAGAAATTGTTTGAATTTTTATTTTAATTAAATAAAAATCTTAACGAGGGGATTGTAAGGGTTTGATAATTTTACAGGGTATAAGTGCTCATGATTGACATATAAAAATTATTATCATAATTTTTAAAAAGGTTCAAGTTAGGTGAAAAATTCATCCACGACAAAAATAATTAGGAAAGATAGCCGGTTTTGGAGGGATTATTTCTAGAAAATTTTTGAAGGGGGCTAAGGGACCTTTGGAGTGAGATTTGAGGATGGAACTTTGAGGAGAGGGTGTCTGATTGGATAAAAAGGGGGTTTTAATCGAGAAAAGTCGTCTTAGAATATGAATTTCTTATTAATAGGTTTCCTGGGATAATCCGGCTAAGGAGGGAGAGAAGGTGAGAAAGTTAGCCGCCGATCAAACGTTGTAGTCTCTCGTGATGAAGAGGTTCACGTTGGTTAGTAGGAGAGGTAGAAATGCCTCTAGCGGAGGCGGGAGGAAGGCCGAGAACTCGGCAACGACGATCGCAACTGGCGGGGGTAAAGCGATGGAGAGGCCCCGACCCTATCCTCCTAGACGACCTGGGGTGTCAGGAGTTCGAAGTTGGCCGCTGAATTGTGGTCAGAGGAGGGACCTCGAAGAGAATGGCGATGGAGCTCCAATGGTGAGGGTCGTCGAAGAGGAAGACGATGAACCGATAGAGGAGAAACCATGGGAGGAAAAACACCCGGGGCTTGAGCGTGATAATGCAGACGTTGGCGCGACTAAGAAGGTGAGTGTAAAGGGGGGGTAAAATCTCTGTCGTAGATCTTTTAGTTTATGCTTTTCGTTCAAGTTATTAATTAGTTAATTTATGAGTTTGCGCGATATGTGTGTGAGGCACCCCACCGCTTGTAAGGGTGGAGGCACGCGTTGTGCTATGTATGAATGTATGGATGTATGATTGTAATAGTTTGTTGATGGTAAGATGAACCCCTCGGGCGGTTGGGTCACTACTGGACGCCGAGACGTAACACAGTAGTTGACGGGCATGGACTGGACGGCGAGACATAACACAGTGCCATTGTCGAGTTTGGATATGCAACCGGACGACAAGACGTAACGCGGTTGGCATACTAGGGTAGGGACACCGGACGGTGAGACGTAACGCGGTGGTCCCTATTGTTGGTGTCCATGGATTAAGAATATAAGTAAGGAAACTCTAAAGATAAGACAAGAGTAGAGATCTCTTATAGATTGGTTGATAACAAAGTATAAAGGATGAAAGCAAGAACGGCTTCGTCTAAGTCAGGAACCCGAATAACGTGTTTTAGTAAGGATGATTATTTAAGGGCAGAAAGCGAGAACGACTTTCATGCTAGGAAGGAAAATTTCTAATAACGTGTTAGTAGGAAGTTTGCCTAGGGCAAAGACCTTAGGAAGTAACGACGGGACTGATCCCTTCTCAGTCACCAGGTCGAGGAAGGGTTAGCAGAGCCGGATTTCAAGAAGAGGCAAGGCGAGATGAGTAGCTGCACCAGCATTGATGAGAAGTCAAGGAACTCGTGAAGAGTCAGAGCAAGAATAGCTTAATTTCTTTGTTACATGGTTAGGAGTGTAAACTGGAGATTCTGAGTTCATTCATTTTAAGCATTGGGATTGTCATCTGCCCAAGTGTTCAGGCTTTTTGTTTGAAATTCTTAAACATTGTCGGTTTAGTTTATTTTAAAAAGTGGTTTGGTTGCTCCGGAGTAACCAGTTTTTAGTTTGAGTTATGGTTTGGTTTTCTAAAAAGATCGAGTCGTTACATTTTGGTATCAGAGCCGACACTCCTCTGTTCCTTAGTCTCCAAGGAAAGAAAAAAGGGAGTGTCAGTTAAAAAGTTTGGCCAAACGAGTCAGAGTCTTAAGGGAATTTTTTGAATCTCCAGTATACTCTAATCATGATAAGGAAATAACTTTAGGATGCCCGACGGGGTAATGATACATCTCGAGAAGGAGAAGAAGCAGGTTCCTAGAGTGTTCGTTTAGTGAAAACCCGTTCATGACTGAGGGTCAAGGCAGCTCATATCTTACGGGGATGCGAGCTAATCAGAATACGGTTTAGGAAGGAGCCAAGTATTTAGTACGTCGACAGGCTGTAGCCAATGAGTTGCGGCAAATGACGACCATCATCTAGAGGAAAAGATGCAAGGAAGGTCCGTTGAGTTCGCGAGGATCGAATGTAGGGCTTCGACCCAAGGAGTAGTGGAAAGTTACACGTTAAGCAACGCTAGGGGCGCGTAAGTAAACCGGAGGTGGAACTAAGTAGGTCACAGGGAGCCTGTCAAGATGTCTTGGGATTTTTACATCAAGGCTAGAAGGAGGTACAATTCCTTGTAAAGAGATTATCACAAGTGAAACTTGGAGTCGTCACAACAAACAAATTTCGAGGTCGAAATTTCTCTTAAGGAGGGGGGAAATGTGATGTCTCGATTTTGGATTTAGGTTCAACATCAACTACCAGGAAAATTAGATCAACATGACAAGGCGAATTGGCATTTTGTTTCACCACATTTGGATTAAGCTGGGGAGTAAAAAGGGCAGTGAGGCTCTTATGGTTACACGAGTGCTGCAAGCTAAGGAAACTTATTTGAGCAAAAGGTACCAACGAAGTTGTTATAGTAAGAATAGATGATTAGGGGAAGGAAGAACAAGTAGGGTGTTGATGGAAGGACGAGTTCCGAGCAAATTTTGGGGACAAAATTTTTATAAGGGTGGGGGAAATGTAACATCCCGATATTTTAGATTTGGGTTCGATCATATTAAATGAGCGGTTAGTTTAACGGTTACGTACGAGAGACTATAATTGCTGTTTATAAATAATAATAATAATAATAATATAATAACCATTATATTATTATTTATATATATGGTTCAGGCTAGGGTACGCCCGGGCGTACGCTAGGTTAGCGTAGGCCCCATTGAGTTTTGCTATATAGATCATGAATTAACCGGAGTTTGGGGCATGATACTATACCCTAACCTCTAATGGGTAAACCCCAGTCCCTAATTTTCTAACCCAAACCATGAGATTCGTTTAATCTTAAAATGAAAATCAATGAAAATTTCGACGAATCAGGATCGTTGATTTCATTTTTAAGATTAAACGAATCTCATGCTTTGGGTTAGTGAATTGGGGACTGAGATTCACCCATTAGGGGTTAGGATATAGTATCATGTCCCAAACTCCGATTAATTCTTTGTCTAAATAGAAAAACTCAATAGGGCGTATGGTAGGCTAGCTTCATGGTACCATCATGTCTATTATCCCTCACCTTATTGTCGATGGAGTAATTTTTATTTGGTCTTAGTAAGAATCCATTAAAAGGAAAAAAAGGAAAAAAAAACTAATTCCCCAAATTGAAAAGATCAATATTCTTGTAAAAAAGAAGAAAAACAAAACCAATCTTGACCTCGATTTCATGATAGGGTTCAGAGATGAAAATGGGATGGCTGAACATATTGTTGGGAATTCTAGGTTTTGCATTTGGATTTCCCATTGGTATTGTGATCGGTTTGGCTGTGTTGTCTTACTTTCAACAGACCTATCTTAAGGTTAGTTCAATGATTTTTAATGAAATGCTCGCAATCGCAAGCAATATGAAAATCTTGAATTAATTACTTCCCTTCAAACCTATCTTCTGATTCATTATTAAAATTGATTCACTTTTGGTTTGTTTTCTGTAGGAACTAGTTATCGAGCCACTTCATGAGCTGGACAAAGCTTCTTTGCTTGCAGTTTTGCCCGAGATTCCCATGTGGGTGAAACATCCTGATTATGAACGAGTAAGCTCTCCGTCAATGTGTGTTGTGTGTTTTGCGTCTAACTCTATATATCTCTAGCTCCGACGACACTTTTTCTCTAGTAATCAATTTTGAATTCATTTCTGACGATGGTCGTCTCAAAATTTCAGGTAGATTGGATAAACAAATTTGTGTTGGAATTGTGGCCTTCCCTTGACAAGGTGATGATATATTTACACTTTCGACTTTTGAAGTTTTAATCTTTTGAATATTAATTGTGTGAGAAATCGAACAGGCAATATGTGACATGATAAGAGATATACTACATCCCATTTTTGATGAGTGTATACGACAGTACTGTATAACCTCGATTGAGTTTCGAAGTTTGACTCTTGGGAGTTTGCCTCCTAATATTCAAGGTAAAATGATGCATAAATAGGATTTCAAGTGTTTCGTCTCAATATATCGTGGTTCAAATTCTGCTCTTTTTTTGTGGAAATAGGTGTGAAGGTGCATGAAACGAATGAAAAAGAGTTGATAATTGATCCCATAGTTAGGTGGGCTGGAAATCCTAACATAAATTTGGTGGTGAAATTCCTCTTCTTGCCAATCACACTCCAGGTAATTAGATAGAAAGTTGAGAACAATAGCTAATGAAGTAGTGAATGTTTGATTTCTTGAGTAAAGGATACAAGTCCGGTGAATTAATGAGGACATAGTTTTTCAGCTATTGGATCTCCAAATATTTGCAGCGCCGAGGATCACTTTGAAGCCTCTGGTCCCAACTTTCCCATGTTTTGCTTCCATTGCAGTTTCTCTACTTGACAAGGTGATCGATCGATGATGCACGTGCACTATGTTTATTTCTTTTCTGTTCTGTTCTGTTCTGTTCTTTCTTGTATCAATGTATGATCATTGATGCATGCATGCATGCATGCATGCATATGGGAGTCAGTCACTGACGTGAAAAAAGTTACGTTGTATGCATAGCCGAGTGTGGATTTTGGGCTCAAGTTGCTTGGAGGTGATGTCATGGCCATCCCAGGTCTTTACCAATTCATCCAGGTTCGTACCATTCCACCCAAATTGAACTCTATATTATCATTAGAATCGACTTCCAAAGTTCAACTTGTTCTTTTCTTTTTGGGTGTATTCCTAGTCAGGGCCATATTTTGTATCATAATCCTATGCTTTCTTTTGGGTCTTTTTGTCACGACGACACCGGGAGCAAATTGTTTGGATGATTTAGAACCATCGCCATTGTTGTGGATTAATATGGCAAAAACTGGTTCGTACGTGATTCAGTCACAAAGTGATAATTCATGGATATATATGCTCTAATTAACTATTCGCTTGGTGTTTCTTTCTTCTACTATAAGCAGGAGCAAATACGCACACAAATAGCGAATATGTATCTATGGCCTCAAAATCTCGTTATTCCAATCTTAGACGAGTCACTGTAAGTTTCTCGCATGAACATATAAATAACATGGTTCATATTCGGATGTAATAATCATCAACACTAAAATCGTGCATGCATGGATCAGAGGGGCTATCAAGAAGCCTGTTGGCATTTTATACGTGAAGGTGGTTAAAGCAGTGCAACTCCTAAAGAAGGACTTGCTGGGAGCTTCCGACCCTTATGTTAAGCTCAGCCTAAGCGGGGAGAGACTTACAGCCAAGAAAACTAGTGTAAAAATGAAGAATTTAAACCCTGAGTGGAATGAAGAGTTCAGGATGACTGTAAAGGACCCCAAATCCCAATTCCTTAAAGTCCATGTTTATGATTGGGAAAAGGTCAGGTCTTCTCAATTACATTAATTATCAACATACAATACAGTGAAAACATTAATTAATTATCATCTCCTACTAAATATTGTATGTATGGGTTTTTGGTACCAGATTGGGAAGCATAACAACTTGGGAATGCAAGTCGTTCCTCTCAGTTTGTTGGTTCCACATCAGAAGAAGGAACTTACCCTGGACCTTATGAAGAACATTAGCCTCAACAATAACAAGAACAAGTATAGAGGAAAGTTGGTTTTGGAGTTGACATTCAACCCATTCAAGGAAGACAGCTTAAATTACAGTGGACGTCATTTGGATAATTCTTCTACAACCACTAATAATAAGGAATTGGGTGAGGGTCACATGAGTCGTCATTCCATAGGCGGATTGCTGATAGTCACAATTCCAGGAGCTGAAAATGTGGAAGGAAACCACCACAATAACCCTTATGCTCTTGTCACATTTAGAGGAGAAGAGAAGAGGACCAAAGTAATTAAAGTCGCACCTTTTTTAATTTTTAATGTTGATCTTAATTGTTTCCAACTTTTGCTCATTGAATCTCTTAATTACATGCATTACGGTGGTTTATAATTAATTAATGTGACTTGGTGGTGGTGGTACGTAGTTGATGAAGAAGACTCGGAACCCAAAATGGAACGAGGAGTTCCAATTCGTGTTGGACGAGCCACCGTTGAAGGAAAAGATACATATACAAGTGATGAGTAGGAGGACAGGGTTCGGATTCCGACCTAAGGTTGAAATAAGTAAACACATATATTTCCCTTGTTTATTTCTTGATGCTCCCTCATAATTAGATACATCTAATTAATTAATGGCTTCTATTTCTTTCTTCTTAATTTTGTGCAGGAAACTTTGGGTCATGTTGAGATAAGTTTAGTAGATGTGATTCACAATGGGAGGATAAATCAGAAGTACCACTTAATCAACTCCAAGAGTGGATTTGTAAGTGTTGACATAAGATGGAAGGTGATTTGAGACCACCAAATTTTGAGCGCAAATCCCCTTTTCAGATAATTCTTATAATGTTTTAGTTTCAACATGCACATGTATATACAATTAATTATACATTTTCAATATACAAAAACTATCCCGTAAATTAAATACTTGTACATGGTTTTAAATCAAATAAGAAAGAGGAAAATGTTTCAACAAAAAAACATTTGGTTCAATGTAGAATAAAGGATACAAATTAAATGATGTGATCCTCCAGAGCGATCCAAAACCCCTCATTGGAGTCACCAGCATTGGAGTCCAAGAAGAAGGGTCCAACTCAGCAGAAGGAAGAAAGGAATTACTTGAGGACTAAGTCATTGCTTTTGGCCAGATTCTTGGAAGATTCTTACTTCATTTCCTTTCCCTTTTAGGCGGATCCTTGCTTTATTTCCTTTCCCTTTTGGGTAGATTATTAATTTATTTTCTTTCCCTTTTGGTATTCCTTTCCCTTTATTTCCTTTCTCTTTTGGTTAGATACATTGTTTTGTAACCTCTATAAATAGAGGAGGAATTGCTTATGAGTGGGGCAGACTTTGATGACTATTGATATTTCCTTGTTCTTTGAGCTTTAGGCTTGAGAATTTTCTGCTTTGTATCAATCAAGTTTTCCCCTTGATTGTGGTCAAGCTTCTACCCTATATTGATAGAGCCTTCTCCCGATTTCGTGTTGAGATTGCACTTTCAATTCCATACTATCCCCAAACAAACAAAAACCCCTAAAAATCTCTTTTCCGGTTTGTTCTTGGAGCTGCGTTACTTTGATAACTACGGGTACCGGGTCCGTGCTCGTATCAAGTGGTATCAGAGCCTGGTTCAACGCAGTGGCAAGATCGAAAGCGAGAGGACCTGTTGCTTGTCGAACGAGGTCCAAATATCCGATTGCAGAACGCAGAGAAGAGGAAGAATCACTCTCTAAAGAAGAAACCCTAATAGAAGAACCAGTCATGGGAGAGCAGAGTCAGAATCTTGCAGAAGCTATGAAGTTGCTTGCCGCGCAGATGGCACAGATGGGAGCGTTGCTTCAGGCCCAACAGGACGCTACCAAAGGTCAGCTGGTTGAGACGAATCAGCGACTGGACACCCTAATCACTAGGTTGGAGATGCAACCAATGGGTAATCCACTACCACCAGAGAATCCAGCAGTTGTCGTAGCTCAGACTGGAGCTTCGAACCAAGAGGGTCCAAGAGCAAATCGAGTGTATCAAGCTTTTCCTGAGACCCCAGATTGGCAGGTGCAGAGGCGCCAATACACGGAGCAACGTCGTCAGGTAATTCCACAGAACAGACCTCCATTTTATGACTATGATAATGGTGATTATGAGTATGGAAGAAGACCACCGGAAGTAGGAGGTTATGGCGTTGAACCGATTCGAGGGATTAAGCTCTCAATCCCATCGTTTCAAGGCACTAATAGTGCATCAGCTTACCTCGACTGGGAGAGGAAGATGATTATGTTTTTCCAGTGCAATCCTTACCCAGAACATCAGAAAGTTGTTATAGCCACATATGAGTTTACAGATTATGCGGCTGCTTGGTGGGAAAAGATTCAACAACGACGAAGAAGGAATCTGCAACCTGAAGTTTCTACTTGGGCAGAACTCCGAGGTTTGATGCGTGATCGGTTTGTTCCTCCTTTCTATCAGAGAGATCTCCATGATTCCTTGCAGGGAATTCGACAAGGAACGCGCTCTGTTGATGAGTACTTCAAGGAGCTGGAACTGCTCATGATGAGAGCAGATGTGAGGGAGGACAAGGAAGCAATGATTGCTCGTTTTCTACATGGGCTTAACAGAGAAATCAAGAATAAAGTGGAGCTTCGTCAGTTTGTGGAATTGGAGGAGGCGGTGCATTTAGCCATGAAGGTAGAGAGGCAGTTGAAGATGAACTCGGGAAGAAGGTACCCACCTTCACCCAAACCTATTGCAGAGAACATTCCTGAGGCTAACAGAAATCACCCTAATCAAGAAGGAGACAAGCCAGCTGCCAGGAACACATCCCCAGTCATTCAAGCCAAGAATGAAGGGTCAACGGGAAGCATCCAATGCTTCAAGTGTTTTGGTCGAGGTCACAAGGCTAATCAATGCCCCAACAAGAAGGCTCTTGTCTTGAGAGATGGAGAGTACTTTTCTGAAGAGGAGTGTGAAGAGAAGCCGATGGGGGAGGGACTCGACCGCTATTATGATGATGACGATGTGGATGAGCACATCGAGGCTGAAAGGCCTCCAGCAGGTAAACTTCTGGGAGTGAATCGCAGAGCCTTATCTATTGAAGCTTACACGGAGACGGAGCAGAGGGATAATCTCTTCCACTCTCGTTGCTTAGTCGATGGGAAAGTGTTGTCCGTGGTCATCGATGGTGGTAGCTGCACCAATGTGATTAGTCTGGACGCAGTCAAGAAGCTGGGATTGAGCACCATCAAGCATCATCAACCTTACACCCTGCATTGGTTGAACGACTATGGGAATATCAAAGTCAATAAGAAGGCTAAGGTTTGCTTTCATATCGGTGATTATACAGATGAAATTTGGTGTGATGTTGCTCCAATGCAGGCTGCTCATCTCTTATTGGGTCGTCCATGGCAATTTGACCGGGAGGTTATTCATGATGGAAGACACAATAGCTACCGTTTCAAGAAAGGAGATCGGAAGTTTCTGTTGAATCCATTGTCACTAGCTGAGGTCCGAGAAGATCAACAACAATTGGCAATTAGTTGGGCCATGGAGAAAGGGAGTGCAAGTGGCTCGAAGTCTGAGGACAGAAGTGGAAATCATCTCATTGCTCGAAGGAACATGTTGACTGCACTAAGGAGAATTTCATTTAGAAATTCAGTTGATTTTGTCTCTTGCAGTAAAGCACAAGCTTTGAGGGCAAAGCTTCTTCAACGAGGAGGGACTGATGTGATCCTCCAGAGCGATCCAAAACCCCTCATTGGAGTCACCATCATTGGAGTCCAAGAAGAAGGGTCCAACTCAGCAGAAGGAAGAAAGGAATTACTTGAGGACTAAGTCATTGCTTTTGGCCAGATTCTTGGAAGATTCTTACTTCATTTCCTTTCCCTTTTAGGCGGATCCTTGCTTTATTTCCTTTCCCTTTTGGGTAGATTATTAATTTATTTTCTTTCCCTTTTGGTATTCCTTTCCCTTTATTTCCTTTCTCTTTTGGTTAGATACATTGTTTTGTAACCTCTATAAATAGAGGAGGAATTGCTTATGAGTGGGGCAGACTTTGATGACTATTGATATTTCCTTGTTCTTTGAGCTTTAGGCTTGAGAATTTTCTGCTTTGTATCAATCAAGTTTTCCCCTTGATTGTGGTCAAGCTTCTACCCTATATTGATAGAGCCTTCTCCCGATTTCGTGTTGAGATTGCACTTTCAATTCCATACTATCCCCAAACAAACAAAAACCCCTAAAAATCTCTTTTCCGGTTTGTTCTTGGAGCTGCGTTACTTTGATAACTACGGGTACCGGGTCCGTGCTCGTATCATTAAAGCTTAAGAAACACCATATTTTCTATGAATGAGACGAGGATTACTGTTGAAGCATTTTAGGTACATACTACTAAATGGGATCTCCAGCAGGAGAGGAACTTCACATCAATTCTAACATGAGATATCTGTATTGAAATCAATCATGATATCACCAGCCATCAGGCTGGGTACGTAAAATACATCGGTAATGCAGGTTGGGCACGTAAAATACATCGGTAGCATTAAACTATAAGAATTTGGGAGCTATACCACTTAAGTAATAATAAGATGTCTGGTATCACTAATGTCGTTAAATTGTGCATCCGTTAAAATTACCGTCTATCTACCTTTAGCAAGGAATATAATAAAATATTATTTCTGGTAAAAAAATTTAAAAAACAACTTAAAATTCTTTTGCAAGTTCCGACCAGTGGCGTAGCCAGGATTTTATGTAAGGTGGGTCCGAATTTTTTTTAATATTCTGGTGGTTCATTGAAAATTTTCTTTCAAAACTTGCAGTGTAGCCTTAGTTTGAGTCTAAAACCTGATTTATTGAATTCATTATTAGGATAAAAAGGATCTAGTGAGTTTCAACAAAATGAAACTTTGGCGATAGATAATGGATACATTAAGAATTTGAAGTTTGGAGGATGAAGTTATATTTTATGCTAATATTATTTATGTAGAAACTAAAATGTATTATATATAATGATGATAGCTAAATTCATGATATAATTATTGTTTGATGGTAGAATATTGATCAATATTGATGAATTTTAGGTGAAAAAACTCATTGTCACTTAATTATTGTATTAAAGAGTGAAAACCCGTAGCGTACTAGTGGTTCGATAAGAAAAATCTCATGCTGGAAGCGAAATTGATAGAAGATATTAATGATATGAAATGGTTGAATCATGATTAAACCACATTTTCAGCATAAAATACCCTACCGTTAACTTGTCCAATACAACCTTCTACCACTATTAACCTAGACGTACATATTTTCTCCCGAGCCAAGGTGGGTCCCGGGACCCACCTTGATATGCACTACCTCCGCCACTGGTTCCGACCACCATAGCGTTTATACTCCAAGACTCCAAGCTAATTAATTATCTCTCCAAAAAGAAGGAATCAACAAAAAGAAAAAGCTCCTTCTCGGTACGTACAAAATTAAATTCACCAGGATGAATTAATGTCGCGCTAACCCCAAAAACCAAAGGAAGAAACCCCTAGAGTTGGAGAGCACGACAGTCCGGGAACATATAAGGATGAGCTGAATACTCGAATTGCATGCACGAGTAGAGCTGTCAAAATGTAACCCGACCCGAGTAACCCGCCCGATCAACCCGACCCGCAACCCGATTTGGCTAAAAGTCAATGACCCGTAACCCGCCCGACCCGCAACCCGACCAACCCGCAACCCGACCAACCCGCAACCCGATCGACCCGAAACCCGATTAACCCGCAACCCGACCAATCCGCAACCCCACTAACCCGAACTCGTAACCCGACCAACCCGCAGCCCGACTATAATAGAAGGAATTCGATGAAGATAAACCAAAAGTTGACATTTGAAATTTTAATTCACTAAAGTCTGATCATTTGGAATTCAATTTTGTTGTCTGTTTCTTAAATGTAGTTTATTTATTTAATGTTGTATATATTCTTTTTTGGATGGGTAATAATGGAATGTTAATTATCAAACGATACCTCTTTCTAAACTTGGATGCTCATCGAATCATATAAGCTTTCATGTACTTTTTTTTCCGATTTGGCTAAAAGTCAATGACCCGTAACCCGCCCGACCCGCAACCCAATCGACCCGCAACCCGACCAACCCGCAACCCGATCGACCCGAAACCCGATTAACCCGCAACCCGACCAATCCGCAACCCGACTAACCCGAACTCGTAACCCGACCAACCCGCAGCCCGACTATAATAGAAGGAATTCGATGAAGATAAACCAAAAGTTGACATTTGAAATTTTAATTCACTAAAGTCTGATCATTTGGAATTCAATTTTGTTGTCTGTTTCTTAAATGTAGTTTATTTATTTAATGTTGTATATATTCTTTTGTGGATGGGTAATAATGGAATGTTAATTATCAAACGATACCTCTTTCTAAACTTGGATGCTCATCGAATCATATAAGCTTTCATGTACTTTTTTTCCTTCAGTTAGTACTCAATATGATAGGTATTAGTAATTTCCCATGAAGAAAAAACTTCAGTTATAAGTATTTGTGTAAGTAAACAATTTGTTAAATTAATTAACCATCACAACATTCAAGACTCCGGCTTTTAATGAAATCAAGCGTGCTTTCCTGCAACTTCATCATAATTCTTTGCTTTTACAGTCATCATTCCTGCAGCAGTAGAGGGTGAACCAGTTTCACAAGTTCTATCATACTGTTGAGCATAATGCATCACAAGAGATCCAGAACCAATATGTATTAATTTGTTTTTGTAACTTAGATCCCGGCGCGGAGGCGCGGGCAAAGATACTAGTATCAATTAAAACTAAACCCAATCACAAATCTGGTGTTCATTTGACAAAGAATAAGAAGAAAACAGACAGCCAGATTGGGAACCCAGATCACCGGCAACCCTGGTCTCCTTTAGCCCAAGCGGTGGCGCAGCCGATGGAGAAGAAGATGAGGAGGCACTGAGGGAGGTCAGATAACGGAGGCCCCTTCTACCTCCTCATTCTTGGTCCGAGAAGGCTACGAGAAGGCTTCTTCTTGAAGATCTGGAGCGAAAACCCTAGCCTCTGCCGTCTCGATCTCTCCACCGCCACCATCTCATCCAACCTTCGAAGCCTCACTCTCTGCCCCCACCTTGCTGGAACCCTTGCTCTGCCGTCTCGATCTCTCCGCCATAGTCGTCTGGCCTTTTCCCCAACGTTGCCGCATCTCGCCAGAGCAAGCCGCTAGAGGCGGAGGTGTCGTTTTTTTTAGAGGAATCAAAGGAGATGAAAGAAGGTTCTGTTTTCTTTGAGAATAGAGTGGCAGGTGAAGGAAGGGGTTGTTGTTTGCAGAGGAACGAAGGGTAGGTAGATGAAGGGCTCGTTTTCAATTTCCAACAGAGAGAAATAGTGGTTTGAAATTTGGGCGGTGGTCGGTTTGATTTTACCTACTGAAAATTTTCAACCATAAAAGGAGGGAAATTTTGGGCGATGGTCAAAATTTGGGTGGGCATTTCTCAAGAAAAAATTAGGCGGGCATTGAAAAATTGGGCGGGCAAAGGATTTGTGTCGGTTCAATACGAAACTGACCCAAATCAATAATAATTGTGTCGGTTATAGTGAAAACCGACTCAAATACAAAAAAAATTGTGTCGGTTCTCTCTAATCGATGTAAAAGCATAAAAAATTGTGTCGGTTGCTTAACCGACACAAATCTCCGATGCTAAATAATTTTTTAGTGTTGGTTCAATGAACCGACACAACACAACCGACACAAAACCCCTATTTTCTTGCGGTGGTGACTGATTATTAGTCACGGGATGTGAAGATTAAAAATAGGTAAATTAATTCCCGTGATTGTAACTATAAAATTAATTACGGGAAATTTTACCGTGCTTAGTAGCATATCTCTAAGTACAGGAAACACTACCGTGAATAAGATATCGTGACTGAAAACCAGTTTTCCTGTAGTGTAATAAGGTATATAGACTATAGAGTCGATGTATAGGGTATATGGTTAGTCTAATGGGTTAGGGTATAAGGTATTAATGGTTTAACAATTATTAGTCAAAATCATAACTAATAAGATCAACTTTTCTTATTAACACATGTTCATCAATCAGAATTCAGATCATTAGGGGTTTAGGGTATAGGTTATAGAGTCGACTTATAGGGTATATGGTTAGGGTATAAAGTCTTAATGATTTGACCACGGTTTGTCAAAATCATAACTAATAAGATCAACTTTTCTTATTAACATATGTTCATGAATCAAACCAGTAGGGGTTTATGGTATAGGTTATAGAGTCGACTTGTAGGGTATATGGTTAGAGTATAAGGTATTAATGGTTTGGCCAGATTAGTCAAAATCATAACTAATAAGATCAAGTTTTCTTATTAATATATGTTCATGCATCAAACCATTAGGGGTTTAGGGTATAGATTATAAAGTCGACTTATAGGGTATAAGGTATTAATGGTTTAGCCATGATTAAACATATGTTCATCAATCAATCCATTATGGGTTTAGGGTATATGATATAGAGTCGACGTATAGGGTAATGGGTTAGGGTTAAGGTATTAAACTATTAATGGTGTAGCCAAGATTAATCAAAATCATAAATAATAAGGATCAAGTTATTTATTAATACATGTTCATGAATAAAATCATTTGGGGTTCAGGGTATAGACTATTTAGAATTTAGATTATATGTTATCGAGTAAAGTTACAATTGAACTCACAACAATTTTTCTAAATTTTATAATTTAGTTTAATACAAAAATCATATAAACAATTAACTAGCTAAAACAACAATTTCTCTATACATTTATATGAACAATTTAAAAAAAAATATATGAACAATTTTACCTGTTTTGAAAAAATTAAAATCTATTTTTAAACTTTTCTCTCCAAATTTTGGATTCCCCCAATACTACAGCCCAAAAATTTGATTCCCCCCACCCATCGAGACCCGCCAATGATTCCCCCTGTAATGTTTCCCCAAAATTTTGGGAAAAAATCCAAAAGTACCACTGTTTAAAAAAAAATTTCCAAAAATACCACCCAACCCCAAAAAATTCCAAAAATACCACCCTTTTTCAAAAACCGCCACCCCACCCAGCGGTTTGGTCGAAAACCGCTTGTCGGGGGCGCGGTTTTGGACCAAACCGCGGGCCTAGGGGGCGGTTATAAAAAAAAAAAATTTGGACCAAAACCGCTGGGTGGGGTGGCGGTTTGGCCCAAAACCGCCACCCCAACCAGCGGTTTGGTCCAAAAGTTCGGTCGAAACTTCAAACGAATGTAACTTTGCACTCGGGTATCCGATCGTAGCGATTTTTTTTTTTCATTTCGCATAACTTTTCAAGGTCTACAACTTTTACTAGGATGAAATTTTCAAAACAGGAACTATTTGTGGATATACGGGACCTTGAGAATAACTTTACCTTTACTTTTCAGAAATCCATGTACATTTTGAAATTATGATTATATTAAAAGTTGTAGATCTTGAAAAGTTATGCGGAATCAAAAAAAAGTTCATAACATTCGGAGTTTGGAGCACAAAGTTATGGCCGCCCAAAGTTTGACGAAAGGCGAGACCCGGCGGTTTGCGGCTTGCAAGATCTCAAAAAGTTTGCGGCCTCCATTTTTTGAATCCGAATAACTTTTTGAGATCTTGCAAGTCTCAAACAGTCTGGTTCCGTCTTCGTCTCGAAAAAACGTCATTTGCCACCCCGAACGACCTTTTTTTATTTCGTCAAACTTTGGGCGGCCATAACTTTGTGCTCCAAAATCCGAATGTCATGAATTTTTTTTTTATTCCGCATAACTTTTCAAGATCTACAACTTTTAATATAATTATAATTTCAAAATGTACATGGATTTCTGAAAAGTAAAGGTAAAGTTATTCTCAAGGTCCCGTATATCCACAAATAGTTCCTGTTTTGAAAATTTCATCCTTGTAAAAGTTGTAGATCTTGAAAAGTTATGCGAAATGAAAAAAAAAATCGCTACGATCGGATACCCGAGTGCAAAGTTACGTTCGTTTGAAGTTTCGACCGAACTTTTGGACCAAACCGCTGGTTGGGGTGGCGGTTTTGGGCCAAACCGCCACCCCACCCAGCGGTTTTGGTCCAAATTTTTTTTTTTTTTGTAACCGCCCCCTAGGCCCGCGGTTTGGTCCAAAACCGCGCCCCCGACAAGCGGTTTTCGACCAAACCGCTGGGTGGGGTGGCGGTTTTTGAAAAAGGGTGGTATTTTTGGAATTTTTTGGGATTGGGTGGTATTTTTGGAATTTTTTTTTTAAACAGTGGTACTTTTGGATTTTTTCCAAAATTTTGTTTCCCCCCACCTTTGAGTCTTTGACTTTGAGTAGTGATTCCTGTTTTTTTACAAGTATTGTGCTAGCTTCATATAGTGAACTCGGTTGTTTTTTAGACACACAAACGTTACAAACATAATGGACAAAAATGACAAACTAGACCGGCAAACCATACAAAATGGAAAAACACCCGGGTTGACTTTGGAGGTTTTATCTCTATATAGAGAAGTTTCATCCAAAAGTCAACCAGGTTGTTTTTTAGATATAAAAAACATTACAAACCTGGTTGGCAAAAATGACAAACATGGTGGACAAAAATAACAAATCTTATAAACATTACAAAAGAAACCAATAAATATTACAAAATAACAAATCTTACAAACATTCTAAAACAAATCGATAAATAGTACGAAACATACTAACTATACAAAATACCACTACTTATAATACAAATCGGTAAACTTGTATTACGAACCAATAAATAAAAAGTATATAAACTAGACAAACAAAAATTACGAATTATAATATATACAAATTAGTTCTATAAAAATTACAAATCTAATAGACAAAAATGACAAACAATATAAACCGAATTGATATAAATATTACAAACCGGACTTACAAACATTACAAAATGTACCGACAAACATCACAAACCCAGTATTATCACTAGAAAATCCTCCACCGGTTGCCGAAAAACTCTCTCTCTCTCTCTCTCTCTCTCTCTCTCTCTCTTGTCGGGGAAGCCGCAAAGCCAAAATGGGGTTATGGGGTTAAAACCGGGGGCAGGGACGCCAGAAACCCACGTGAAAATTCCTAGCCGCCGGAAAAGGTTGCACCCAATAAAATCCCTGGCCGTCGGTGGCTACCGTACCCCAAAAACCCAGCAACGATAAAACTCGCGAGCAGGGAAGTGGTTTTTAAAATTATTAATAACTTAAAATAAAATAATCACGCAATTATTACATTGCACTTCATTAAATGAGATCAATTTGAATCATTAGATTTAAATGAATTTGAATGGTTGTGAACGACTTAGTCATGTGACTAAGGGACCCCGCCTTAGTCACGTAATCTTAGCGAGGTGTAGGATGAAAAAACACAATCAGAAGGTGGAGATTAATTTTTTTTCTTTTTCCTTCATATTATTTTTTAGTTTTTACCAAAAACTAATATTGTATTCCTTCCTAAAGGTAGGTGGACGAATTTTTTAACGATTGCACAATTCAATGACGTTAGTGGTACCCGGCACCCTATTCTTATTTTACTGTCATAACTCCCCAATTCTCATATTTTAGTGGTACCCTAGGTATTTTCCCTCACTAGACTACATTCTTATTTATTTTTCCCTAACGATCTTCAGTCTTCTGCCCCCTTGCTACACTTGTGACCTTGTTTTGTACCTAATTCGCAATTATCGTATAACACACCCTAAAATCACATCAAATTCAAATGTGAATGAAATAGGGATGCAATTGACGATGTTCAAGCAATTATGCACATGAATTGGTGTTATGAAACTCCCCCGCACTTGGGCGTTTGCTTGTCCCCAAGAAAACCTACGCAAACCTAATGCAACATGATAGACAAATCAATGGGGAATGCACTCTATTTCTTCATTACATAAAGAAGAGTAGACGGAGATGAATGAACATTACTATCATCTTACTGTGCAAGCACAAACTCTCGGGTGAGAACCATACCCACTACCTTAGGTCGAACTTCAAGGTGTGCTCCGGGGGATTCTCAAACAACAATAAAGCACCTGAAATCTTGAAGGTGTTGTTTATTCTTTCTTACAATTAGGAGTTTTCTTTTATTGGTCTCCTTTTTCAACGTTGTGCGCATTGCACCAAGCTTTTGCAATTCTTTTGCAAATAAGCATCTCTCCCTCATGACCAAGAGCGGATGAACCATAACCTTCCCTTTCTAGGTCACATTTGGGAAAGTTGATGGGCGAATTTGTCTTAGCCCGAGCACCACTTCCCAGCCTGCACTCCACATTGGGTTGCCACACATGTCGGGTACAAACGAGAGCTTTGAGGTCTCATCAATCGCTAAAAGGTACTTTGGACCTTGGCATACGATTCCGTGAGGAGGAAAGATGCTTCAGGGATGGTAAGTAGTGAAAGATGGTCGGACGCGGTAAAGCTATCCGATCCCCAAGCATATGCTCAAAGGGCACTCCAAATCCGTGAGGATAGGTTCCCTCTCACGTGAGCCTCATTTTCAAAAAAAAAAAAAATTCTCTCTTCTCTTTCTTTTCTAATACGCACAAATATTTAAAAGCTTCAAAGATCAAAAATCAAACAAAGCAAAAGAAAATCCCGCACACATGTTCTTTCTAAAATAGCACATATTATTGACTCATAAAAGAGGAAGAAGATAGTAAAATTACCCACACACCGGTACTCTAATCATGCAACTATCACATGGCGAGCACAACACATCAATACTCTAACAAATCAAATCACATTGACAAGGGAGTTGCAAGGAACGAGGTGATTTGGAACTTTCAAATTTGAAAAAATTTGGGTATAGCATTCATGGTTCCAAAACACTATCATTTGACCATTGATCACCACAACACAAACACAATCGCTAGCACACACTCCCATAAGTATTCATCAACATCTTACATTCATAAACAAGGGAGGATACTAGCAATTTATGGTTCAACCAATCATGATATTCATTCAAACATTCACACACATCCCCCCGCCCCCACTTGAGCAACACGTTGTCCTCAATGTGGGAGCTTCATAAGAGAAGATCCTGAAGGTTACCATAGTTTGGGTTTTGGGTTGGTGAAGGTTCACAAGTGCAGTTCTTTGTCTTCCTGGTGGTTTTCACAATGATAAAGCGCATAAGAAAGAGGGACGAAGTCGAATAAGAGTTATAGGTACGACAAATATATAATATAAGTACTAATACTACTAGTGCTAGAATATTTAAAGTAATTAAATGAAAAATAAAGCGATAATTAAACATTTTTTAATTAAAATAAAGAAAATCAAAGTAAAATAAAAGATAGAACTTAGGCCCTGGGTGCCTATTACTCAATCCTCCGTGGAGGGTCCTTCTTCCTGGAGTGGTGCAAGGGGAGTGGAGCGATCAAATTGGGTGGAACATCTTCGATCGGAATGTTCATATTCTTCATGATCGCGAGGATGCACGCCATAATGTGGAGTCCTGATTCTTTCTCCCTCTTATGGTTGTGAAGGATCACCACTATCATTGCTTCAGCTCGGTAGTCCCTTGCATTGTTGAACTGTGGGTGGACCGGTTGAGGAGTGGATATGGGTCACTCTCCTCCTTCATATATGCTCTTCATTTGATCTCCCTCGGTTGTAAATCTTCTTCGCTCTCGTGTCACCTTAGCTTCCGGAAGATGGAACACGGTACCCTCCATGTCCAACATATTAGTAGTTGGAAACGGAAGTCCCCGTAATCCCCAAATGACATCGTCGTTCATGTGTAGAAATTTGAGTTTCGACTTCAAGACTTCGAAGGATAGAGGATTGGTCCTACTATCCAATCAAAATTGAACGATCCCGAAGTCGATTTGGAAATACTTTGCTAGACAAGTGACAAAATCGATATAAAGCGCGGCAAGCCGATGATCCGTCTCGTAATGCTTGAAGATAGATAAGATAGCCTAATCGATATGCAGAGATCAGGGTAGGTGCATACTATAAAAGAAGGTGATGTCTCGGGCAGTTAAGTTGCCTTTGCTCCGGTTCTTTCCTCCCACGGACCTAGCAATCACGTGATGAATGAGCCGCCACTCCGGTTTCACCTCACTAGATTTTGATAGCTTGACATCCTATGGTTGAATATCGGATTTCCTGACCTCAGATTCATAAAATTCCTTAAATCAAGGGAAGTCAGATTCCCTTTTCAAGGTAGCAAAAGTGTCTGGTGAGTCAACGAAATCCTTCGGGTAAATCTCCATTGCCCTAGTGAATTATCGGATCGTCAGTTGGCGATGCTCTCCTCCTAGTCGGAATTGGATGTTTCCTTCTAGGTCGGCATCACCTCTCATGTCTCGAAGGGTAAGTGTACTGATAAACTCCATTTGAAGCACCTGGTAAATGTTTTCTTGAATAGAGAGCAACTTAAGCCATTCCAACTTCTGTATTTTAGAGTGGATTGCATCCTCAATCCCAAGTTGCACGAGGAGTATCTAGTTGAGAAATATACTCTCGCCTAAGGGTAATGTGCTCTATGCCTCCTCCGTCATTGACTTGATTATCTTGATGAAGCTCCCTTGATATATTCGGAATAGATGATGGTGGATGTGGGTCTTCAACAACTACTTCCTTTGATTTGGATTTCCTTGTCTTCGTCCGGTGGCCTTCCCGAGGGTGAGAGGTACGAGAAGAGGAACTCTCACCACGAGTTATACCTTTAGTCTTGTATATTATCCTTCAAAACAAGTAGCACATAATGCACAACCCATCAATCCAAACATCACATGATATAAGGATAGTTTTGAAATGAACTATCATAAGGTCTCTAAGTTTCCCCACACACTTGAGTGAGACTAACACTTGAGCAAGAGAGGGAACTTAGATGGAGAGATAGATCCAAGATAATGAACACTAGATTCTCCCAAATCAATGCAAAATCAAGTAATAAAAGTTAACCCATGCAAAGAAGTTGATGCTTAATGAATAGGATTGTAAAGAATGAAGCCTATGTATGGGGACTTTCTACGAACACTTGGTGGGCGGTTTTTGAAAACAAAAGGAATGCATGGATATTGCCCACCAAGGTCTCCCAAAATACATAGCAAGTTCATTAAAGAGAAGAAAAATAATCTAATGCCATAAAAATGTCATGCCAAAATGAAAAATGGGCATTCAAGAACTCAAGCATTCAACACATGTTAAGCAAGATAAGGTGATTAAAATATGGAACATGGGAAAGGGTACCTTATCTTGTTAGGAGACATGTTGGGAATCCAAAAAACAATTAAAAATCCTCCTCAAAAGATGATGGAAAGTGAAAATAAAGAAGGTATGCTCGTCAAGCTAAGAAGGATGGAGAGACATGGCATGTAGATAAAAAATATAAGATGGATAAACTACACAAAGATAAAGTGTGGAGTTTCCTATATAAATAAGCATGAACAAAATCGTGGACTGATGACTTAAGATCGCGACCGCGATCTTCAACATGTCAATCGTGATTTTTGCCTTGTTCAGGACAACATGCTACATCCAAATCCTTAAGCTCGATCATTCATCCAAATCATTATAACATCCAACAATAAGAGCTAAGCCATATCAATCATTGTCAATGCATCTTTGACTTGATGAGAAACTTTGAATAATTCTTGAGTTTCCATTTCGTAGGAGAACTTTTCCTTACCCGGTCTCTACATAGTCATGCAAGAGTCACTTGGACCTTCAACTTTACTATTATGGGGGCCAATATGAGAGACCATATTGAACCATTCTATCTTGGGGTTGGAAGGTGGTGTGATTGAAGGTGTGACCAGCTCACAATCCATCTTGATATCGTCTCATTGGAGGAATTTGTGCAAATTGGGGATTGGAGTCATATGGTAGCTTATCTCCTCCTCACGATACATTAAGGTGATCTTGCTTCCACTAACATAAATGATAGTCAGTGTCGTGGCTAAGATGGTCGGCCTAGGATAATTGATGCATCTTTCTCCTCTATGTCGAGAACCACAAAGTCCACCAAATAAACAAAATGAGCACACTTCACCAAGATGTTCTTTATGATTCCTCTTGGCTCGACGATGGTCCTATTGGCCAACTCAATCCGCATCTTAGTAGGTATGAGTGGTCCAAGACCCTAAATCGACTAACGAATATCAAAAAGTTTTGACTCCTAAGGTGCATGGAATAGTGAAGATTCCTGGATCTTGTAGTTTGGGAGGGACTCCTCCACATCTGATGGATGTCGAAGCCACTTCACTAATGGATACCATAGCTACTTCTTCCAATTTCCTCTTTCCCGAAAATTTATCCTTCAAGAATTTAGTATATTTAGGAAGCTTCATCACCATGTCTAGGAAAGGGACCATTACCTTCGATTCCTTTAAGGTATCCTTCCACGGAGCACACATGAATTGGCACGAAAAAAACCTCAATATGTAGGCTAAATAATACCAATTTAGGTGTTATCACTCTCCTGCCTCCACTCTCCTTTCCGTGCCTTGTCTGGGCAAGGCTAATGGTCTCAAAAAATGGCCATTGGAGCGGAGGGCGGAAGATCTAGTTCGTCGAAATATGAAAAATATGAGATTTGGTCGAACAACTTCCTTTTCAATATGATTATGGGGGAGCAAGCAACCAATTTAATACCCACTCCATTTTCCTGCAATATTTGGGATATAGATTTGATTATAGGGTTATGGGGTATCTGGCAATTGGGGGAAGAAGGTGGGGTGGTGGTGATGGTGATAGTGAATCTTTTCCCTCTTTGGCAGCGGCGATTTCTAGGTTGAGTTCATAGTGGGAATGAAACTTCGATCATGTTTGCGACATTATCGAGGATGAAGGAAGGGTTAGCTTCGAGGACCAATGCAGGCAAAATCGCGATTCTATGTAGAAGCGTTTTGGTGAACTAGAAGCGTTAAAACAATATCTTTTAACCTTTAAAGCATAGATTTTAACTACAATTGTAAGTGAAAAACGTGATTCTATGTAGAAGCGTTTTGGTGATCTATATGTGTAAAAGGCGAAGCTTTTAAGTTTCAGAAAATGCAATTTTGACTACATTGTCGAGGACAACCAGTTGTACAACGACATTGGAGCTTCTAGACGAGTAGGAGAAGGTGAGGAAAGACAACACGGGGAGCTCTGAACAACTCTTCCACTTCCTCTGTTGTTGTTGATTTCCTCTGCCTCCAAATCTGACGCCCTTGTGTCTTTGGTGACCATGTTGTGGCAGAGGATATTAAACTCGTTGAAGTCGATCAACTTGTCGCCGATGAAATCTACCTCACCACCTCTCCTCCACCTCTGTCTTTGTTAATGATAAGATATTGGAAATAAAAGTTTTATTTTCAATAGTCAGCGACTGCAGCTCATTCTTTGTGATGAACTCGGTGTCCTTCTTGTCGAACTTCGCGAACACGCCATTCTTGTCGAATGTCACGAACACGCTCAACATCTCCCTGTCTGCCTCTTCATCTGTCTCCTTACCATGAACAGCTGGAGGAGGGGAGGGTTTTTCTTTGCTGATCAAGGTTTGCTATGATGCAAAGGAGGATCGGATTTGAGTTGGAAGAAAAGACAGATGGAGGACCGCTATTTTTAGTATCATTTTTTAAAATTATTTAATTTTAATTTTGATGGACTTGGGTGGTTTAATATATTAGTTCGAGTTGTAAGGTTGGGTTAGTTGTTGTTCTGACTTGTCGAGTTTAATGACATGGTGGGTTTGATTTTACTTTTTCTAGGTTAAATTTTGGTAACTATTCATTTATATTAGATAAGTTAGCATAAGAGATTAAGGAAAGGTAATGGTTAGTGACAAAACTTGGACTGTGGGACAATCTCAGTGACCACAAATGGAAGAAAATATTTTTAGTGGAAAACGTGAAACAATTTAGTAACCCCATGACAAAAAATTGCGATTTACCCACAAAATAAATAAAAATTTCCAAGTTCATAGGAGAAACTAGATCCATGTTTGCTGTTTGTGATTTTTATAATTCATGTATTATGGAATGATTTCATTATAGATTGGTATATCGTTTAAATGGATATTTTAACATTACAATGTTTGGTGTTTGTGTTTGTAGTTTACAGAATGAAATAAATAAAGTTATATTTTTAGGGTAAAGACATATATAACCTTCCTTTTGTATATACAAGACCAACAAGTCTTCCTTTTGTATGTTTCTCTCTAATTATCTAACCACATATAGTAAGATGATAACGATGATTATGTTGATGCAAAAAGAAAAACCTTCATACTTTTATAAAACAATGACAAAAAAAATTAGTGCTGATATGATAATTATATGGGTAATGTCTATTTTATCCAAACATTTTTCAGATTCTTTTATATTATCCAAACCTATTAAAATACTATTAATTAGCCAATTGTTTTGTAATGCATCAAAATATTAGCCATTTTTACATCATCGTTAATAATTTTATAACTCTTTTCTTAGTTAAAATACTAAAAAATTTTTGTAATGTTGACATTCATGTGTCTCTTCCAAGTTAGTATCATGTTGCCAAGTCAATATTATTAACAAAATTGCTAATTGAAAGTTAACATTTGCCTAATTCTTAGTATTTTGAAAGGTTCGGATAATATAAAACAATATGAAAAAATAGACATTACCCTAATTATATTACAATAGCTTAAGTTTGGAAAACACAACAGATTTAATTCGAATACACCCACGAACTATTGTTGGATGCATAAAATTAGGATGGACAAGTATAGATATTGGTTTGCTTGTCGTGAATCGAGCTTTACATTTCTAGACTCGACCATCGACAATAATAACTACCCAACCTAGGACACTATGTTGGTGAAGTAGTAAGTGGTGATCCTCGAGGTCGTAGCCCACGTATCATCAAATCTATTACTATTATCGGGCTTAATTAATATCTAACCTAATATCTTATTTGAAGATATTCCAAACCTACTAAAACTAATAAGCTGCATTGGACTTGTTCAAGAGAGATACTTGGGGCTATTTTCTTAACTCTAGGATGAGATAAGATATAAGTATAAAAGAAACAATCTCTTCCTTCATGATGTCGTAATCCTATATTAACACATCTAGGGCACTGCTCATGTGTCCTAGAGCACTCTTAGTGGACTTCTCGGCTCAATGGTCATGCAACCAACAAACCACTTGGGTGGTAAGGTTGGATTCCTACGATGGTAAACCCATGGGAAAACATGGCTTCAACCCAAAGAGTGACACAGTTAAAATCATGTCTCACTTGATGTGAGGGAAAAATCCAAAACTACCACCATTAAAAAAAATTACAAATATACCACCTAAACCAAAAAACTTCAAAAAGTACCACTTTTTATTAAAAGTTGGATGGGTAAGCAGCGGTTTTAAGGGAGAACCGCACGGGGAAGGGGCGATTTTCCTTACGGCAGCCCGGAAACCGCACCACAAAGCAGCGATTATGCTAACCGTTAGATAAAGGGGCGATCCGACGGCAGACCGCACGCCAGCTCAGCGGTCCACATCTACCCATGAGAACCACACATCTGGAGCGCGGTTTGCGCGTTGGAGAATGAAAACTGTGGGCTTGGGGAGCGGGTTTTGTTGGGATAAAATTACAAAACTGCCCCCTGGTCAGGCGGTTCGAGCACTATAAACCCACCCCCTCCTCCTCATTTCTTCACACCAAAACTCATTCTTCTCTCTCTCTAAGTTTATCTCTCTATTCATCCCCTCTCCACCCAAAACCTTGGAAATAGTGTTTGTTGGTTGCGACTAAGTCCAAACTGCCATTAGAAAACATTTCTTCGGTTTTTCCTTCAAAACCCGTCGAATCTCTGTCCAGTTCCTGAAAAGATGGCCGATATTTTCAAAGAGGAGGGTATTTATTATGAAGACTATCAAGCGGTACGTACTCATTTAACCTAAATTTTGTTGTTGTTATAATGATTTTATTTAATCTATAAACTAATTAATTTTGGTTGTTCTTATGCTATTGTAGGTTGGGGAAGACGTTGATATCTACAATCAAAGATATTATGTTGATCAAGGTAATCAGCGTTAAAGGGATGTTTGGAACGATCACAAGGTACATATAATTTATCATCACTTGTAAGTTTTTATTTTGTTAACGTAAGTTAGTGGTATGTGAAATAAATTTAGTAATTGTTAATCGTATTGATTTTGGCATCTAACTATGAGCCTCTTCGTGTCGGAGTGAGTTGTGTGCCATTCGAAACTCCGAGTCATCCCATGTGTGGCAATAGCATGCCGCACCTCATTTTTCGTAGCCAACTGTTGGCCCTTCGTAAACGCAGTAAGTGGACCGCATACTGGAACCTCTGGCAGCTCCATGTCGGCATCAACATACCCATTTCCATTTGGAATGTGATTGTAGTATAGGATAGGTACACGGTCATGTGACACCTCATCATCATTTGCGTCTGAATCTAGGCCTGGATCATCAGCACCTTCAAGAGTTTTGACGTTGTCTGCACTGACATCACCTTCTTCCTTTTCATCCTCAGGATCACTAACTAGACATGGTAGGGCATCTTCCATTTGATTCGGATATGAAAGGCACCTTCATCAGCTTTATAATGGTAGTTGTTATAACTACCGCTGCCTTGGTGGAACTTGTACTCGGGTTGGTACTGGTAGCCTTCTTGTTGGTTGTCATGATACCCTTGGGCTTCTTCTTCGTATGATGGGAAGGATTCTTCTCCATATGATGGGAAGGATTGCTGATGACCTCTACTTCCTTCCTAGTACTCATGATAGGTCCGAGGATCATGGTAACCTTGGTAGGGATGATCTTCGTATAATTCACCTCCATCGTGGATACCAAATGTTTTGCCATCTCCAGAATTACCTCCACCGCCTTCGACTGCCTCGGTGTAAAAAAATATCGCTGCTTGATTTTTGTTATTGGCGTTCAAAAATTCAACCATGGCATTTACGTCCTCCTGAGTGGTTATGAGAAATTCCTCATACCACAACGACCCGCCATGTCTGTTTGGATATCTATACACCATACGATCAACTCTTCTTGTGCCACCATGCAAGTAACCTCAGTACACATTTGAGGGAGCTCTTCAAGCTTCGACCCCATAGCGACCTTGCCTTTATGATAATTACCACTAACCTAACGTACCCCCTTTCCGGTCTCTTCCGTATAGCCATTTCATCGTAACCCAAGCATGAACTTTTGAAATGATATCTGCAATAAAGTCGTAACTAAATTAATACCATCAAAATAAAAAATCACAATAAAAAGTACTATAAAACAAACTTACGAAGTAACGTTAATCGCAAAAACTCAAAAAAGTAAGGTGCACAACAGAAATATGAAGAAGAATAATGAGAGAGGTGAGGAGCTGAGGTTCTCAGAGCTGCCTTTTATAGGCAAATTTTTTACTGAAAATCGCAGGGGGCGGTTTTAGTCTACCATGCATGCAGTCGCACCCCCTGTATGCTGACATGTCGGATGTCGGGGGAATTGGGACAAAACACAAACCGCTCCCTCCCCGGTTGGTTTTTGTGTCGACAACACAAACCGCATCCTCAAGGAGCGGTTTATATTGTCGACGTAGAACTGCTCCTTGAAGATGCGTTTGATTGTCGGGACACCAATGAACCGCACCTCCAAGTGGCAGTTTGTACAAATAACTTAAAACGACTCCTCCCCATGAGTTTCTCCCTTGAACCGCCACCTAAGCACGCAGTTCATATGTACATTGCCTCCTTGGGTGGCGGTTGTCAATTACGGTGGTACTTTTGCAAAAATTTCGGTTTAGGTGGTATATTTATAAAAAAATTTAAACAGTTGTACTTTTGGAAAAAAAAATTCCTTGATGTGGATTCTAGGCTTAACCGAGGGGATGGTCATTTCAACCTAGGTTAAGAACATGCACCAGTTAGCTCTACTTAAGCAAGATAATGGCATCATAAAACATTAAGTAATCATAAATAGGGGAAGAGAAATCATTCCGTTCATATAAAACCTAGCCAATCATCTCAGAGTTAGGGGTTCTTACCCCAAGTATAAAAGGGATTATCCCATAAAAAGATGAGGAGAAAACAATAGAAAGGGAGGAAAGAACCATCATCTTCATGATTTTCAATCACAAAAGAGAACCATGGGTTACTACTCTCTATCGAGAGTTGATTCTACACAATCTCCTATCACTCGAACAAACCAAACAAGAGAAGCTACTAGATTGACCCGAAAATAGTACCCAACCTAGACCAGTAGCACGACTCGCTCTTTATAAGAGTCTTAAAGGTCCCAAAAATCCGAAACTATTCTTCGAACCCATGGTGAGGGTATTGAAGAAAATAATCGGAGTATCTCTCCCAAGCATCCCTCAAGGTCCCTTCTTCTTCTTGCTCGAAATGGGTAATCATCTTTCTCCACTCGGTCGTCTTCGAAGGCAGGCAGTAGCGGGACATGAATTTGTTCAGAAGATCGTCCCATGAGGTTATTGAATGAGGCGGGTAGTTGTTTAGCCACCGGAGTGCTTTCCCCGAAAGTGAATAAGGGAAAAGCCTCAACTGTAAAGCTTCAGCCGGCATGCCATTGATTTTCAAGATCCCCGCGAGCTCTAGGAATCTTTGCACATACTCCCTTGGTGACTCGGTCACATGACCGTGGAACAAAGCATTGTTCTGTATCATTGTCACTAGAGCCGGCTTGATCTCGGAATTGTTGGCCGCCACGGGAGGGTGTAGGATTGGCGATTGGATGTCCGCCAGTCGTGGGGCCATATAGTATCCCATTGTCCTTGGGGCTTCCTCTTCCGTCGTCGCTTCATTTAAATTACGAGCTTGGTCGGCTCCCGCTTCTCTTTGGTTCCCCTCCATTTCTACTCCAATGTCGAGTTCACCTTCCACTTGTTTAACTTCTAATCCACTAACACCGAGACCAAATTGTTGTCCCCTTTCTTCACTTCTTCTCCTTGCTGCCGCTAGCTCCCTCTCCCGTGCTAGGAGCTGGAGAGTTCGGTTTATGTCCTCGTCACGGGGTAGAAAAGGTGTCGGATTGCTCCGGGTCATGCACCTCCCTACACACAATCAGAAAACAACACCAAGTATAGCACAAGCAAAGAACACACTTTCAAAACTGGAAATTAGAAGCTAGATTCCAATTATTATTTTTTTACTCTATTTCGAAATGGGTAAATGAATAAAAAGAAAATAAGAGAAATAAGCTACTATTCCTTTTTTAGAAGATCATTAACACCAAACAACCTTTTCAAGATAACAGACCGTTGATCCCTGGCAAAGGCACAAAAAACTTGACTCGTCCCGAATATCACAATTGATTCCCGCCTAAGGTCCAAGTATAAACCTTAGTCGGGTGCAATACAAGGCAAGTATGTTTAAATATCGACTCGGGCTGGTCCGTGTACCCCTACTTCAGTCATTTGAATCGAAGTGATTACTATGGGCAAGTTGACTGCGAACCGCTAGGGGACGCAAATATGGTCGTAGACCACACTCTCGATTGCCAAACCGAGGGTTACATTATAGGCTCTTCAAGAGGCCCTCTCGGTTAAGGCAATCGATGGTTGACTTACTCCCTCTCTCAACCCAATGGTTGGTTGGCTTAATCGCGCTTAACCAAATTGCTTAATTCAACATGGAGGCTTGCCCTACATTAACCTAGTTAGGTGGCTTAGAAAGCAATAGGAATCCCAACTCAATTGAGCCTCCCTTGAAAGGGGGTCTTCCCTCTCTAATCTAGGTTAAAATTGCCAATTAGATTGCTAAGCACAAACATGCACAATCAACATGAAAAATACTTCAATCCTTGAATTAAACAACACCCATAAACAATCATTCAATTCACATTACAAAAACTACATGGTAGATAGTTAGGGTTTCACAACACCCAAGTGAAAAAGGAAACTACTCCATGCTAGAAAGGGGAGAAACACAAGAGGAAGAGGTAGAAACCATCATGGAGATGCTTTCAATCTTCCTTGAGCTTGTCCTGGACTTCTCTTCGGGAGAATCTTCCCAATTCACCACTTGGAGCAAACCCTAGCCTTCTTCCTTCCTTGGTTCGTTCTTTCTCTCTCTAAAATCCGAAGAAGGCACTTTCTCATTCTTGGGCTCTCTCTTCTTTCTTCCTTTCAGCATTCCTTTTAAACAGGGATCGGGCTTAGTTCACGGGCCTCAGTTCACGGCCGTGAACTCTTCAACGCGTCCGTGAACTGAGGATTGGCGTCGAAACGCACTGCTTCGCTAGCACGGGTTCACGGGCAATAGCTCCAGTTCGGTCTTAGTGACCGTGAACTCACCTCGCGTCCGTGATAGCGTCGTATTTGCACATGTTTTCACTCTTGTTCCCTGACCATTTCAGCTCGAATCTGTTGTTCCTTGGCCTATTTTACGCTAGGTTGTGTTGTTTTGTCGTATTTCAGGTCCTAGCAAGTAAAGAGGTGTATGGGCGCAAGTTTCGGGTCATTTGGAGGTCATTTGGCGGTTCAAGATGAGAATTACGGGCAGACCCTGATCAATTACGGTCGTAATTGTTCCTATCTTGCCCGTAAATGCAATGTCGAGCCTAATTTCCCATAATTCTTGTTGCATAGTCAATTACGGGCAAGAGTCACATTAATTACGATCGTAATTCAGTAATTACTGGCAGTAATTGGTAAATTACGACCGTAATTCTCTTCCTCAGAGCTAAGTAAAACGCGCGTTTTGGGCTATTTATGGGCAGACCATGATTACGACCGTAATTCAGCTCGTAATTCGCACAGAATCGGGTTTTTGAGGCAGATTCAAGTCAAAGGAGAGGGAGTCGACTTTTTGGAGCAAAAACAGAGTTTTAGAGAGAGAAAGTGCGAAGAACAAACCCTAGGAGCTATTTGGAGTGGATTTCTCACCATTGAAGCCCAGATTGCATCCCCAGGAGTGAAGATTGACATCCCAGAGCAGATTCTTCCCATTTTTATGAGTATGACTGCTTTGTATTCTGTTTCCCTCTCTCTCTCTCTCTATGGAGTAGAACTTTCTCTCACTTGGGTATGAAGAACCCTAGTTCCATGTGTTAGGAATCTTGGTTGTAATTACGTTTGGATTGTGATATTGCTTGATTATAATCGATTAAAGTGTTTTGAATGAGTCAATTGAAGTCTGATCACCTTTTATTGATATCTGCTTCAACCTGAGATAGATAGAATCTGATTAGGTTGTTAGAGCTTCTTCAATTGGTAGTAGTGAATCGATTATACGAGAGTTAGTCGATTTACTGCTTTGTACTGGAATCTAATTCCAGTAGTGGAGTTATGTGTTCATTGCCTCAGCGTTCTATCCCGGTGAAGACTAGTCGTCTGCCCGTAGTTTGACTAAGAGGGCTTGGTCAGCTTAAGAGATTCCAAGCTACTGTCGGATCTTCCGCAGTATAATCAGCAGTAAAGCAACCAAAAGTAATTACAATCGGAACCTAACTAAGGAGCTAGGGGGACTCATTCCCGAGTGACTCTTCCTTTGCTTTGGAAAACCGAACCAATTCCTCTTTTCTTACTGCTTTTAGTTAAAACAACAATCACTCGACTTAGTTTGCTAGATAATAGATAATCACGGAGTAGGCAGTAGATCTAGACCCCGGGTTGATAATTAGAACTTGCCACTTTACTACATTCCCGGACTGCGATTACACTTGGTCGTAGTTTGGTGTTGTGTTTTAGCTTGTCAAGTTTTTGGCGCCGTTGCCGGGGACCCTCTAGGTTATTGGGGAAACGTGAAAGTTTGTTACTCTAGCTTTTTCTTTACTGCATTTTTTCTCTCTTCCACCTGTGTGCCTTCACGGGTTGCTTTTGCTGATTGTGTGCAGGTAGTGCATGACCCGTTGCCAGTCGGGGGAATTACTACCATTAGACCAAGAGCTTGAACGAACCTGTAGGAACTTCAAGCGGGCTCTAAAGGCGCGACTGGCTGTGGGGGAGGCCTTAGCACAGCTGCAAATCACAAAGGAATAAGAGATGGGGGACCCACAGAACCATGAGGTGGTCTTTCCCGAGGATCAAACCATGGGATACTACTGGACCGCCAGAGCCGCGGACATGAGGTCGCCCATTCAGCACCCTCAAGTCCCAGCCAACAACTTCGAGGTTAGCACCTCTGTCATCACCATGCTGCGCGGTTCAGTGGTGTTCTGTGGCAAGGAGGGGGAGTGCGCCCGATCACATCTGAGGCGATTCCACGAGCTCATCAATGGAATCAAGATAAATGGGGTCCCAGCCGATGCCATCCAGCTGAGGTACTTCCCATTTACTCTGGAGGGGCATGCCAAGGAGTGGCTAGACACTCGACCTCCAGGCTCGATCACCACGTTCGCCAACCGGGAGGACAAGTTCCTCACTCGCTACCATCCCCCGTCCAAGACGGCGGACCTGCAGAAGCAGATTACTCACTTTGTTCAGGATGAAGATGAGACCATCCGGGATGCTTGGGAGAGATACACCAGTCTTTTCCTCAAGTGTCCCAACCATGGTTTTACCGACGCCTTCAAGGTGGGCACCTTCTACCATGCCCTCTTCCCGGAAGATAAGCAGTTGATCGACTCGGTTTGTGGCGGGAATATGCTTACCAAGACCCCGTCACAGCTGAATCAACTTTTTGAAGAGATGGCAGAGCAGGGCTGTGATTGGGGGACTGCAAGGAGATCGAGACGAGCACCAGGGCGGGGTGTGCATGTTGTAGCCACCCAGTCATCTTATTTGGTGCAGATGGTATCGAAGCTGGTTTCAGCCATTGATCGATCTGGGATGATTGCAGGTACAGGACAGCAGCAGGCGATGCACTGCCAGTGGTGTGAGAGCTCCCATCACACCGTGGAGGACTGTCAGGCGATGAGGGAGTCTTCTACTCCCCAGGAGCAGGTGGACTTCATCGGCAATGCCAGGCGTTTCGACCCTTACAACAACACTTACAACAAGGGGTGGCGCACGCATCCTAACTTCTCCTGGGCTGGAGCCAATTCTAGACCACCAGTCCCCCAGGGACCACCTGGCTTCCAGAGGCCTCCCTACCTGCCCAGACAAGGATAATTTCAGCAGCCACTCTACCCGCCCAGATAGGGGCCAGTTCCACCTCAGTCACAGATGCGTCCATTTCATCAGACAGGGGCAGCACCCGCAGCCCCAGTACAGAGTTACCCGATGGCGGAATTACGAGATCTGGTGGGTTCTCTAGCCACCTCCAGTGCAAACAAGTTCAATAACATCGAGCAGTTCATGGAGAAAGCTTCAGGTAAATTCTTGGAGCTAGAAGCTGGTCAGAGAAACACACAGGCTGTGCTGCGGGATATCCAGACCCAGCTTGGGAGTGTTGCCCAGGCTGTAGCTCATAGGACTCCTGGTACTTTACCTGGTCAGACCATCCCTCATCCGCAGGACCCAAATGAGCACTGCAAGGCCATTACTACCAAGAGTGGCAAGATGACTGCTGATCCACCTGTGCGGGCACAGGAGAGAGAGACCCCTACTTCAGCACTTCCAGCGAATGAGGAGGAAATGGAGAAGGAGGTTGAGGTGCATGCGCCTAAACCGTAACCAGTGGTGAAGGAGTATGTACCACAGCTTCCCTTTCCTACTCGGTTGTACAAAGACCGACTGGAGACTGAGTTTGCCAAATTCATGGAAATGCTGAAGCAGGTAAACATAAGCATGCCTTTTGTGGAGGCATTATCGAAGATGCCCAAGTATGCCAAGTTCATGAAGGATCTCCTCACCAACAAGAGGAAGATTGGGGAGTTGTCAACGGTGATGCTCAACGAGGAGTGTTCTGCCATCCTGCAGAACAAACTACCAGAGAAGCGAAAAGACCCAGGGAGTTTTACTATCCCTTGCATGATTGGTAGTTTGCATATAGGGAAGTCCTTGGCGGATTTAGGCGCTAGCATAAATGTCATGCCTTATAAACTGTTTAAAAAGCTAGGCCTAGGTGAACCCAGTGATACTAGGATGAGCATTCAACTTGCTGATAGATCCATTGTGCATCCTAGGGGCATTGTAGAGGACTTGATAGTCGCAGTAGGGCCATTCTCATATCCTGTTGATTTTGTGATTTTGGACATAAATGAGGATGTGGATGTGCCATTAATATTGAGTAGACCTTTTCTCGCCACCGTCAAGGCGCTCATTGATGTGAATGATGGTAAATTGATTTTGCTAGCTGGGGGTGAACAAATCACCTTCTCTGTTTCTGATAATATGAAACACCCCCAGCTCCATGATGATCTAGACTACTATGATGTTGTTGCTGATTTTGATATCGCACTCGCCATCACGAGTGCGGGTACTGACGATTTCCTCGAGCGTTGTCTTTTGCTAGGCGAACAGGCATCACAGGATGTGCAGCTGGAGGAGCAGCTTGCGGAGCTAGACGAGGCCGCGATCGAGGGGCGAGAGATACCATTCAAGCTGATCCCTATCTCGCCCCAGATCGCTACATCATTGGAGGAGCCGCCAGAGCTGGAGCTTAAGCCCCTCCCCTCTCACCTGGAGTATGCATTTCTCCGGGAGGGGAATAAGCTCCCGGTCATTATCAGCTTGGATCTGACACCCGAGCAGAAGAGCAGGCTGGTGGCTCTGCTGCAGAAGTATGCCCGGGCCATGGCATGGAAGATCACAGATATCCGAGGCATTAGCCCATCCTTCTGCTCCCACAGAATTCTGATGAAGGATGAGGTTAAGCCAGTCAGGCAGCCACAGCGGATATTGTCTCCCAACTTGGAGGCAGTGGTCCGGGCAGAGATTGTGAAGCTCATGGATGCAGGGATCATCTTTGCTATATCTGATAGCAAGTGGGTCAGCCCCACTCAGGTGGTCCCGAAGAAAGGCGGGATGACTGTGGTCCCGAATGAGAAGAAAGAGTTGATCCCGATGTGGACCGTGACCGGCTGGAGAGTCTGCATCGATTACCGGCGCCTGAACGACGCCACCAGGAAAGATCATTTTCCCCTACCTTTCATTGATCAGATGCTGGAGAGGTTGGATGCCCATGAGTTCTATTGCTTTCTGGATGGCATGTCTGGTTATTTCCAGATTCCTATCGCACCGGAGGATCATGCGAAGACCACATTCACTTGCCCCTTCGGTACATTTGCTTACCGGAGGATTCCATTCGGGCTGTGTAATGCACCGGCGACCTTTCAAAGATGCGTGCTGGCGATCTTCGACCGACTGGTTGGAGAGATCATGGAAGTTTTCATGGATGACTTCTCGGTTTATGGAGACTCCTTCACTCATTGTCTCCATAACCTGGAACTCGTTCTGAAGAGGTGTGAGGAGACTAATCTGGCACTCAGCTGAAAGAAGTGCCATTTTATGGTTCGTGAGGGGATTGTGCTCGGGCACAAGATCTCCAAGCAGGGGATTGAGGTGGATCGCGCGAAGATTGAGACGATCAGTCAGCTACCTTCTCCCATTTCTGTGAAGTGGATTCGGAGCTTCCTAGGTCATGCAGGCTTCTACCGACGCTTCATTAAAGATTTCTCGAAGATTGCCCTGCCTTGACCAAGCTGCTGGAGAAGGATGCACCATTTCAGTTCACTCTTGAGTGCACAGCGGCATTCGAGACTTTGAAGGAGAAGCTCACCCATGCTCCCATCATGGTGACTCCTGACTGGTCTCTTCCCTTTGAGCTGATGTGTGATGCGAGTGACTATGAAGTCAAAGCCGTTCTGGGTCAGAGACGCGGAAAGCACTTCCGGCCCATCTATTACGCGTCGAAGACCTTGAACGACGCACAGGAACATTACACAACCACTGAGAAGGAGCTCCTTGTTGTGGTGTATGCATTTGATAAGTTCCGACCATATCTGGTTCTCTCCCATGTGGTGGTCTACACAGACCACTCGGCGATTCGCTACCTGATGAGCAAGGCTGATGAAAAGCCTAGGCTCATCCGCTGGATCCTGCTTCTGCAGGAATTCGATATAGAGATCCGGGACAAGAAGGGAGCCGAGAATGTTGCTACAGATCATCTTTCACGGTTGGAAGCCCCTTCAGTGGACAACTTCGTGGAGGAGATCGATGATTCTCTCCCGGGGGAGCGATTGATGGCGATGACATTGGTGGACAACGTGGTCCCCTGGTATTCTGACTTTGCCAATTATCTGGTGGGCAAGCAGCTACCAAAGGGGATGTCCACTCATGCAAAGCGCAAGTTCTTCTCCGACCTGAAGCATTACTTCTTGGAGCATCCTTACCTCTTCATGATCGGAGCAGATGGCATGATCCGGCGCTGTGTCATGGAGCACGAGATGGGAGACATCCTGTCTCAATGCCACGAGGGACCTACTGGAGGTCACCATGGAGGAAACCGCACGGCGCGGAAGGTGCTACAGTCGGGCTTCTATTGGCCCTCGCTCTTCAAGGATGCAAACACCTTCGCACGATAGTGCGACCGCTGTCAAAGGTCAGGTAACATTTCTTCCCAGGTTGAGATGCCCCCACATATTTCTGTCATTTGTGAAATTTTTTATGTTTGGGCCATCGATTTCATGGGCTCATTCCCTCCATCTTTTGGCAAACTGTACATACTGGTTGCAGTGGACTACGTCTCGAGGTGGGCAGAAGCTCAAGCCATGCCCACCAATGATGCAAGACGGGTCTGCTCATTTCTGAAGCAACTGTTCTCCCGGTTCGGGACACCTCGCGCCATCATTAGTGATAGAGGAACCCATTTTCAAGGGCAATTCACTAAACTCCTCTCTCGCTATGGTGTTAAGCATCAGGTGTCGTTCGCCTACCATCCCCAGTCAAATGGGCAAGCCGAGCTGACGAACCGGGAGCTAAAACGAATAATTGAAAAGAAGGTGGATCAGTCCCTCAAGGATTGGTCCACCAAGCTCGATGATGCTCTTTGGGCATATAGGACGGCCTATAAAAACCCAATTGGCACTTCTCCCTATAGGCTTGTCTATCGGAAGGCGTGTCATTTGCCAGTAGAGCTAAGCAGAAGGCCTTCTGGGCCATTAGGCTGTTAAACCTGGATTTGAGTGTTGCAGGTACTGAACGTAAGCTGCAGCTGCTAGAGTTGGAGGAATGGCGTTACCACGCCTACGAGAACACCCTGCTCTACAAAGAGCGAACCAAGCGTCTCCGCGACGCTCGGTTGAGGGGCCCGAAGGAGTTTCATGTAGGTGATCGTGTTCTGCTTTTCAATGCACGCCTGAAACTCTTCCCGGGCAAGCTACGCTCGAGGTGGTCGGGACCCTTCACGGTCACCCAAGTTTTCCCGCACGGGGTGGTGGAGATCAGCAATGCTCAAACCGAGCCATTCAAGGTGAATGGCCAACTCCTAAAATTGTATTTGGGAGGTGCTGTCGAGCGCGCAGAGCTGCTGATCAAGCTCGAGGGGTTCAGTTTTTCAATTGTTTGCTTACCAACTGTGACTTGGATTGATCACTTGTTCTTGACAGTCGTTTATGCATCTAGTTCAGGGAATCAGAATGAGAGATAGAGCATATAGGTAGCCATGTGAGATTTGAGCCTGCTCGTTTCTTTCTTGTGCGATAGATCCCTCTTCCATGATGTGTAGCATTCACGTTGTCATTAGCTAAGATGATGGAGGCATAGGATTGGCCCACGACCAAATTGACTGTCCTGATGTGTCATACCCCCTAGTCAGCCCTTTTGAGTCGTGTGTTATCCTTTCTTTCGGTCTACAATGGAAAATCACCCTTTTGCATCTCTTAGAAGGTTCCACAGAGTGGTTTTTACATGTTCTCTGTTGTTTCTGCTAAATATAATGTGAGGGTTGGAGGTAGTGCTTAAAAATAGGGCATGTGTTTGAAAAATGTGCAGAGGTGGTGGTTCTCTTAAGAAATGAAAAAAATGAAAGAAAAACAAAGCAAAAAATGAAAGCAAAAGAGAGCCACTACCAAAAATATGAATAGTGTCCATTAAGTAGTGTTTCTTACCAGTCTGGCTTGGAAATGCTAACATTTATATGACCTCCTTGGCTCTTGTACTTCTTGGTGACTTTATCTTGTTGTCCATTTCGATCAAACTGCCATGGTCTTCCAAGCAAAACATGAGCCTCTTCCATTGGCACCACATCACAAAGGACTTCATCTTTATATCTTCCAATCTCAAACTTCAATATGGCTTGCTTGGTGACCTCAATTGATCCATCTTCATTAAGCCATTGAAGAGTGTAGGGTTTCGGATGTTGCAATGTGTTTAACCCCAATTTCTTCACCGAATATTCACTCACCAGATTAGTGCAACTCCCTCCATTAATCACAACCGATAGTAGCTTACCATCCACTAAGCATCTCGTTTGAAATATATTCTCCCTTTGCTCGAGAACTTGCTTTGGATTTGGACTCCCTATCATCAAATGAGCTTCAGGTTGGATTATTGTTGCTGGCGCATTATTCCCCTTTAATCCTTGAAGAATAACTTCTGTCGTCTTGAGCATTTGCTTCATCATCTCCGTGAATCGTTGATTTTGCTCCATTGTTGCCTTTCAAGAGCTAGCAAAAAAAAAATATGATCCAAATCCGAAGAGAACCCTCGAACTCGGATTATATGACCAAAGTACGCAGCTTCAACGATCTTTTTATGATTTTCTAATGTCTCCTTTCTTGAACTCGAAAAATAAAAGATAATGCGGAATCAATCGGACAATCCCAATCGTGATGAAGGGCAATTGGTATATGAAACCAATCGGACAGCACCAACTCGTGGAAAGGGGCAATTGATATAGGGTAGATGCTCGCCACAACTAGACGCGTTCTCTAGTTGATAAGAGACACGTGAAACTCCTGGAGACTCTCGACAGAAGCTTGCACAAACGTTCACAAAGGAACACGAGTAAAAACTCTTAATTGATAACTTGAATGTTGGGTATTGGGTACAAAATTCGTAGCTCTTACATCCTCTATTTATAGAGGTCTCAAAAACATAAAACTAACCTAAAAGGAATAGGAAAACAACTCCCAAACTAACTAGGAAACATAATACTACTTAAATAAAGAATAAACTACTAATTTAAAACAAATAAATCCACCGCTCCAGTTTTCCATTTCCGCTGCGGAAACATACCCGCATCCCTTCTCCATGTCCGTCACGGAATTGACCACCAAGTAATCTTTGTCTCGACGTGGGCTGATTGTTCAATTAAAATGAAATTGCCTTCTCCATAATTAATGATCAATAATCACGTGTGAATTCCTCTCCATTTCTTGTCATGTATGAGACATCAATCAAAGCACTTTTGTCTCAATTTTGTCAATGCCATCCACGTGTGCTTCAATTCAAAGAGACCCAGCTATGAACAAAACACGTCCCACTTTGAACAACATGGAATTAGTTGACGTGTTGACATTTTGCGAGTAGGCAGCAGCTATGAGCTCCATTTTGTCCATCAAGTACACTCCTAACTGATCCTTATATCTTCTAATTCGAACCTTCATCTTTGGACCACGGGAGTTAAATATTGTGGTAGTCGATATCGCATCACTGACTGTCTCGAATAAGTGGTTGAGTCAAGTCTAGGTTGGTTGGTGAACAGAAGGGAGACTCTTCCTTTACTCGATTTTGCTGCACTCGCATGTCCTCTGTGGTGGTTGTCCAGGTTGCGGTTGAAGTTGTTCATGTGTTGATGTTCGAAAGCTAGTGTGATTCCCATGTTTCGTGCCTATGTGATATGTCCCCAAGGGTTGCATGATTGAGCTGTTTCGAGGTTACCTTGTATCTGACATGGTTTGCTTGGGGACAAGCAAACGGTTAAGTGTGGGGGAATTTGATAGCGTCATATTTGCACTTGTTTTCACTCTTGTTCACTGACCATTTCAGCTCGAATTTGTTGTTCCTTGGCCTATTTTATGCTAGGTTGTGTTGTTTTGTCGTATTTCAGGTCCTAGCAAGTTAAGAGGTGTATGGGCGCAAGTTTCGGGTCATTTGGAGGTCATTTGGCGGTTCAAGATGAGAATTACGGGCAGACCCTGATTAATTACGGTCGTAATTGTTCCTGTCTTGCCCGTTAATGCAATGCCGAGCCTAATTTCCCGGAATTCCAGTCGTAGAGTCAATTACGCGCAAGAGTCACATTAATTACGGTCGTAATTCAGTAATTACTGGCAATAATTGGTAAATTACGACCGTAATTCCCTTCCTCAGAGCTAAGTAAAACGCACGTTTTGGGCGATTTACAGGCAGACCATGATTACGACCGTAATTCAGCCCGTAATTCGCATAGAATCGGGTTTTTGAGGCAGATTCGAGCCAAAGGAGAGGGAGTCGACTTTTTGGAGCAAAAACAGAGTTTTAGAGAGAGAAAGTGTGAAGAACAAACCCTAGGAGCTATTTGGAGTGGATTTCTCACCATTGAAGCCCAGATTGCATCCCCAGGAGTGAAGATTGACATCCCACAGCAGATTCTTCCCATTGTTATGAGTATGACTGCTTTGTATTCTGTTTCCCTCTCCCTCTCTCTCTATGGAGTAGAACTTTCTCTCACTTGGGTATGAAGAACCCTAGTTCCATGTGTTAGGAATCTTGATTGTAATTACGTTTGGATTGTGATATTGCTTGATTATAATCGATTGAAGTGTTTTGAATGAGTCAATTGAAGTCTGATCACCTTTTATTGATTTCTGCTGCAACCTAAGATAGATTGAATCTGATTAGGTTGTTAGAGCTTCTTCAATTGGTAGTAGTGAATCGATTATACGAGAGTTAGTCGATTCACTGCTTTGTACTGGAATCTAATTCCAGTAGTGGAGTTATGTGTTCATTGCCTCAGCGTTCTATCCCGGTGAAGACTAGTCGTATGCCGGGTAGTTTGACTGAGAGGGCTTGGTCAGCTTAAGAGATTCCAAGCTACTGTCGGATCTTCCGCAGTATAATCAGCAGTAAAGCAACCAAAAGTAATTACAACTGGAACCTAACTAAGGAGCTAGGGGGACTCATTCCCGAGTGACTCTTCCTTTGCTTCAGAAAACCGAACCAATTCCTGTTTTCTTACTGCTTTTAGTTAAAACAGCAATCACCCGACTTAGTTTTCTAGATAATAGATAATCATGGAGTAGGCAGTAGATCTAGACCCCGTTTTGATAATTAGAACTTGCCACTTTACTACATTCCCGGACTGCGATTACATTTGGTCGCAGTTTGGTGTTGTGTTTTAGCGTGTCAGTCCGTAACTTAAGATTTGGCCCTAGACGCATGGGTGTTCACGGGCAACAGCTCCTCTTCACGGTCGTAGCAGACGGTGAACAGCCAAGAAAAACCGTGAACTATCGGTTTTTCACCTCTTCTCCCGGTTTTCGCTCCTTTTCGTCCAAATTTCGACTCCGGGTCTGGTTTCACCTGTTAAATCCTGAAACAAGCTAAAACACAAGAAGCCTCGCGTAAAACCACCCTTTTTGGAGCACAATTGCCACAAACGCCTAAGGAAAACGGGGGTAAAATATGTACAATTAGGCCCGAATCAAGGATCTTGCCTGAAACACATAGCTTATCTATCTCTAGAGGATGAAGCAAATGATAGTGCAAATCATGCCAAGATATAGCTAGAAGATTTATTTGGATTTTTTTTTTTTTTTTTTTGAAATTTTGATCAAATATTATTTTAAAGTTGACTATCATCCAAATAATGTTGTCAAAAGAATTTGGAAATAAATTTGAAAAGTTTCTCAGAAAATTTGTCAAAATACGGGAGCATGTATTCGTAAAACCGCTCTTCCCTTCTCCCAAACCATTACCAACCATGCACTACATTCAAGCACACTTCCTCGGTCGATTCTTGCTATCTACATCTCAATCATCATAGCGAAGGAGGTTAACAAACACTTAGGTGTTGCAATGGCTTGCATGCCAAGAAACCCTTTCTAGAGCATACACTTAGACTTTTGTGGCAACTCTCTACTTTATTTGCCCCGTTTTATTACCTCTTTTTCGTTTCCTTTTTCTACTTTCCATTTCTTTTTCTTTACTTTCCTTTCGTTTTATTTTTATTTTTGAGTATGGTACTAGAGAGTTATACACTTGCCAACTTAACACTTAACGAACAATGCTCTCTATTAAGAACTTCCTCCAACACTACTTCTTCATTCCTAGCAAGAACCGTGCAAAATCATCCTATGTAGAACCTCAATGGAGCTCAAAAGCGACAGCTCCGAGACACAAGGACGACTTACAACGGTTTAGACATGAAGAAAGGAGATGGGTTCGTTCTATAAATCACCATTAAGCTCAACAAGCACAAAGCTCCTAACATTAGAACGATCCCCAATGTCACATGGCTCAAAGGGGTTGACTAGGGGATAAGATATTTCGGGACAATCAACTTTTGGGCGGGGACTAATTCTATGTCTCCATCATACTCACTAGTGACAACGGTGAATGTTGCTTGCCATGGTAAGAGGGATCTAAGCACACAAGAAGAAGACGATCGTCACAAAACTCACATGGATAACTAATCACCCAATCGTCTATTCCGATTTCACAAAATTCTATGCAAGGTAATTGTGATAAAAGAGTAACCAAGTTAAGAAATCCATTCATTTAAGCACTGGCTCGCTATGACACAACGCCAAACTACGACCAATCGCAATCGTAGAATGGAAATGCAGAATAGTGAGTAAGCTTTATTTATCAACCCGGGGTCTAGATCTACTACCTACTCCGTGAACTTCTGTTATCTAGCAGTAAGAGTTGAATGATTGTAATTCTAATCTAAAGCAGAAAGACAACAGTAAATTGTTTGGTTTACTTAGCAGAAGAAGAGTCACTCGCGATTGAGTCCCCCTAACTCCTCAGTTAGGTTCAAGTTGTAATTCCCTTTGGTTCAAGTTGTAATTCACTTTACTCTGAAAACTTGATTCCCCTCTCTTTGGCACGAAACAGCCTATTTAACCCGACACTGGGAAAAACACGGGCAAGGACACAACCGTGTTCTTCTTACTCCACCTGTGTTTTGAATTCGCCACGTGGGAAACATAAGTTGAGGATGGTTACTACACGCCCGCATCCACGAAACGAGGTCGTGCCCTGTGATGAACACAGCTGTGTTTTTGCCTCTACCGTGTTTTGAATTCTTCTGCAGCTGCCCCGAACCATCCTTCGTGTGCCCTGTAATGAACACTGCTGTGTTTTTGCCTCTTCTCGCCCATGTTTTGAATTCGTCTGCAGCTGTCGCGAACCATCCTTCGACATAATAAACACGGTCAAGGTCCTTTTATGTATACCACCGTGTTTTGGAAAATGTCGCACTTGTTCTTCCCATGTCTTGACATCACCTTCGCACTAAAAAGCACTGGCGTGGCCCCGGGTGAAACATGGTCGTGTTCATAGGGAAAGTTGCTCATGTTATGCTCCAGCTTCGCCAAATGATCTCCAAACGACACTAAACTCGCACCTAGACCTTTATTTAACGATTGGGGACCTAAAATGTGACAAAAGAGCACAACCCAGTGTAAAATCGGCCAAGGAAACACAAATTCGAGCTAAAACGGTAAAGAAACAAGGGTGCAAACATGTACAAATACGACATTATCAAGCACACATGAGAACTAGGTTTTTTCACACACCTAATGCAATTCTCAGTCATCATCATAGGACACACTCAATCACATGCAATCGATTCACGATCAATGACAATAAACACGAGATTCACCCACAAAATGGCCACTTTGATCATTCAACGCTTGGAGCTCCCAAATCCGGCCATATACCAAGGCTCCAAGCAATCAATCACAAACACAAGCACAATAATAAACTACCGCCCCCCCCCCCCCACACACACACACTTAAGCTCGACATTGCCCTCAATGGCATAAAATAGGGGGTGAGCGATGTTACCGGAAAGCTTGGCAAGTGAAAGTGGGAGAGTTTCAGGGTCTCGCTCGAGGCGAGGTTATTACACATAACAATATTCCACTTCACGTTAAAAGGAAGAAAAACTCACAAATGTACTACTTCACACACTAAAGAAAAGTAAAATAAAAGAGTTCCGAGTTTCAAGTGGAAAGTGGGGCGAAAGAAATCAACTCTACCACATGTCTCACTCGATCCGCTACCTCTCATTGGTCCTAGCACAGTCCTCCTCCTCGTCATCGTCCAGGTCACCCGGCTTGCGGGCAATCCGCACTAGAAGGTCGGTGGAGCGGTCCAGGAGGGTGTAAACCCCCATGACGTGCTCCTCAAGGTGTGTGACTCGGTCCACCAACTGGACTCCGCATGAGGAACCAAATCCAGCTGATGATGGTGGTGGTGGTGGTGTAGCACGACAGCGATGCCCTAAAGCTCAAGTAGCTGGTTGCTAAGGCGTAGGGACCTCTGGATCAGGCTCCACTAGAGCATGGTCAATCTATGGCATTAGAGCGGCCTAAGTTCGAATTCCTTTGAGGTACTCAATCCCTCGCTCTCCCTTGATACCCAGCTTCATGTTGTAAAATGTCTCCACGGGGAATGGCTCGGCCCGACAGATGATGTAGCATCCCGTCAAATCAACCCCGAAGTGTCAGGCGAGCCTCATGATGATGCCCCCAAGTGCATCGTATCCACTCGATCATGCCCCAGGCCTCTAGCGAATGTGGTAGCAACCACTTATCCCAGATGGTGTGGCTCTGCTGGGCGGCTCATGGTGTGGAGGGCTATCAACCCTCTGTTGGTGATCATGTGCCCCAATCGCATACTAGGGATGATCGACTTCATGAGTAGTGTGTGTAGGATTCTCCAAGGTGTCCGGAGCTTCATTGCATTGGTGTTCGAGCCCTTGAACTCGTTGTTCTAGTGCGCCGAAAGGCACATGGCGTCGAAGGCCTAGTCATAGCAGAAGTCAGATGTGTACTGCCTCTCCGTCATGGTCATGTGTGTAGGGTCGAGCCTGATGGCCTGGGTGAACCCATCATAGGTCACCATATGATGCTGACCTCCCAGCATAAACTCCACATACGACTGGTTGCGCTTGCTTGACAGGATCACATGGGAGAAGGTGGAGTAGAACTCCACACAAAGCTCGCGGTATATGAGCTCGTTAACCGCATGAAGTGTCACCACTGGGGATGAATGAGAACCCTAGACATTGCTGCCAAGTACCTGAACATGGTGAACATTTCCAAGTCCAACACTAGTGAGGTCCTGCCTCGTTGTACCGCCATTGCTCCAACATGGTGCCTTATTTCTTGTGGTTTACCAGGTGGTGAATGTACTCATAACTTGCATCAACCATCCTGCAAAACATCAAAGACATGCACCATTCGTGGAAACATTCATCAATCTCAAATCATTGGGCAGAAAAGAATTCCCCCACATTTAAAATTCCAATGTGGTCCTATGCCTTTGAAGGCTTGTCACAAGATCGGATTTCAAACAATTTAAGGTCAACCACGTATAGATCTCATCGAGACATGATTCTAGGTGATTCATGGTTCTTCCAAATAAAAATATCGAACCCAAACCATGCCTCAATGGCTGCCAACCATCATTCACACAAGTGTATCAAGTCATTTTTCCTTATACTCCACTTGGCGGGAATTCTCAATTCAAACCACAAAATCATGCCAAAATTCCCCCCCCCCCCAGGCTCAATTAACTTAACAAACACTTCATGCAACATTCAATCAACCTAATTCGACATTCCCCTTGCCCAATTTCATCATGCATGCAAAATTTTCCCAATTCTCCTCACCTAAGAACTCTAACCCGATTCTCCTAAAACGACAAAGGAAAGGTTTGAAACAGACCTGGAGACGCAAGTAGGGTCGAAGAAGAAGGTGAGGAGAGGGCGAGGGTGTCAAAAATCGGCCAAAAAACAGCCTGGTGGAGCTCGTTGGAGCCTCACTGGAAATCGTTCACCTTGAAAAAAAATCGAGCCAAATCGCCTCAAAACTTTGGCAAAGGGGCACCCGGGAGTGGGGATAATGGGTTTGTGCTTCGATTTTGATTTGGGTGACTAGAAGTCGACAAAAAACAACAAGAGGGAGCGGTTTTCCGACAATCTTTAGAGAATTTTGGCGAGGTGGGTGGCGTGAAGTGAAGAAGAAGGGTTCACGCCCTTATATAACCCGAGCTTGAGGTTCACGGACGGAGGCTTTGTTCACGGTCGCTAAGACCGTGAACATAACTCGCAGAACGTGACCTCGGGGAAAATGGCGTGTTTAAAAAAATGGAATTTCCCTTGTTCACGGTCTGCACCCGATTATCACGGTCTCTAATACCGTGATAATGAGGCTAAAACTGTGAATTGAGTGAAAATAGGGCATTTCCAGAATTTTAAAACTCGACTAATCAACTGTGCCCCTAATTCAAACACACTCAAAATTGAATCAATCAGACAGAACATGGTGGCACGGTGATACCCATTCAACCACTTGAACTCTTCACTCAATCACCAAAAGAGAAAATAAGGAAAAGAAAAAAACCAACGTTGGGTTGCTTCACAACAAGCGCTAAGTTAATGTCACTAGCTTGACGTTGCAGATCTATCATGATTGAGATCACGAAGCCTCCGAGAGTGGATCAGCCACGCTCTCGGGGCGAGGTTTTTCACCTCCCAACTTAAGCTCTAAAGGATGGCCCTCTTGGCGAACTGCCTTCGTTTTGCCCTTATCCTTCTTTCGGGCATAAGCGCGATTCATCTTTTCTCTCCATTCTTTCTTGTTCTTTCCTTCGGGGATGATACCCTCCTCAATTTCCTGTTTCACATCAACATAAGGAACACAAGAAATAGTGGGGTTCACCTTGAGAGGCTCGCCTCCACTTACAATCATGTCATTCGAGTCCATTTCCTTTACAGCATCATTCTTAGCCTTAGGATCAATTGAGAGAGTAAGTTGCTCCTCTCCATCTCTCAAAATCAAAGTTCCCTCATTAACATCGATTAAGGCCTTGGTGGTGGCAAGGAAGGGGTGTCCTAGAATGGGTGGCATATTCGCATCTTCACTGATATCAAGGATAACAAAATCCATCAGATAGTAGAATTTGCCAACTCTCACTAGGACGTCCTCCACAATACCTCTAGGCCTAATGATAGAGCGATCGGCCAATGTGACACTAAGCCTAGTAGTCTTTAGCTCACCTAGATTCAACTTCCTAAAAAGCTTGTAAGGCATCACATTAATGATTGCTCCTAAGTTCGCCAAGGAGTTTTCTATATGATGTGTTCTGATGCATAGAGATATAGTGAAACTACCTGGATCTTGTTGCTTCTTGGGAAACTTGTTGAGAATGAAGGCAGAACACTCCTAGCCCAAGGCGACATTGGCGAGGTCTTCATATCTTGGCTTCTTGGCGAGAAGCCCCTTCAGGTACTTGGCATACCTAAGCATGTGCGCCATTGCTTCCAAGAATGGAATTGTAATGTGGAGCTTCTTGAGCATCTCCATGAACCCGCCACATTCCGCCTCCAATCGGTCCTTGTGCATCCTCGAGGGGAAAGGAAGAGGAGGCTTGTACTCAACCACTTGTAGTGGCGTCGGCAATGCCTTCTTAGTCTCTTCTTCTTATCCTTTCATATCTTCTTGTTTGTTGACCGTTGGAGGAGTCTTCTCTTCTTCGATTTCATCTCTTGCAAAACCCTCCGGGGTCACCTTCCCACTTCTCATCTGAATAGAATTCAACCTGGAATTTTTGATCTTTAGGGTTGACAATTGTTTGAGAGGGAAGAGCTCCCCTTAGTCTCTCCGTGAGGATTCCAGCAAGGTTGGCGATTTGAGTCTCCAAGTTTTGAAGACTCGCTTGGTGGCTTCTTAATCCCGCCTCAACCGAAGAAAAATTTGTTGTTGCCACATCCACAAATTGCTCAATCTTCTCAAACTTTTGAGTGCTCTTGCTCACAAAGGTTGTCACTAGGTATTCAAGCTTTGCAAACTTATCAGGTTGTGCTTGGAATCCTTGACCACCTTGAGCTTGGAATGGTTGTTGGAAGTTCGAGCCTTGAAATTGTGGCCTTCGTTGAATGAAGGGAGGCCTTGGTTGATAATTCCTCATCGGTCCTTGGAAATCGGGGGGTCTCGGATTACTTGGGGAAGACCAAGCGAATTTTGGATGGTTCCACCACCCCAGGTTATAAGTGTGGCTATATGGATTGTTTTTCCTAGCATTATCGATGAAGCTCACTTGTTCCTCGGGGGTGCTTACTTCCTTCATCAATTGCCACTCTAAAATCTCATGGTTAGTACTCGAACACCAATCACACGCCATCAACGGCTTCTTACCTTGCTTCTTATCTTCAAGGAGAGCATCAATCAATAGGGTTGGGTCATGTTCATCAATTTCCCTTGACATAGAGAGTCAATGAGGATCTTGTCATCTTGGAGGAGACCACCATAGAAGGTCTCAACCTGAAAATGTTCTTCAGAATACCTCTCCCATGCATCCCTCAATGTTGCATCCTTCTCTTGTTCGAAATGGGTGATCTTCTTGCGCCACTCCGCTGTCTTGGAAGGTGGGCAATATCGAGTCATGAACTTGTTGAGCAAGTCTTCCCATGAGGTAATCACACGACAACAATGGCTTCTTACCTTGCTTCTTATCTTCAAGGAGAGCATCAATCAAATGGTCAATCTTAGCGGCAAGCGGAGGACTTGCTTCCACCGAACCTCCTCTCTCTGTATCCCTTATACCGTTTCTTATCCAGTCCCAATCGTACCCTTCTGTCGCCAGATCTTCAAGCATTTGGGACACTTGGGGTGGGGTCATGTTCATCAATTTCCCTTGACATAGAGAGAGAATGAGGATCTTGTCATCTTGGAGGAGACCAACCTAAAAGGTCTCAATCCGAAATTTTTCTTCAAATACATGATGTGGGCATTGGAGGACGTAGTCAGAATACCTCTCCCATGCACCCCTCAATGTCGCATCCTTCTCTTGTTCGAAATGGGTGATTTTCTTGCGCAACTCCACCATCTTGGAAGGTGGGCAATATCGGGTCATGAACTTGTTGAGCAAGTCTTCCCATGAGGTAATCGAGAGGGGTGGTCTATTGTTGAGCCACCTGAGTGCATTCCCCACAAGAGAGTAGGAGAATAGCCTCAACTTCAAAGCATCTTCGGACACCCCATTTATCTTCAAACTTCTCGCGATCTCGATAAACCTCTGAACATGCTCCCTCGGAGACTCATCTCTAAGCCCATGGAATTGCACATTGTTTTGAATCATTGTGATGAGGTCGGGCTTGATCTCGAAATTGTTGGCGGCCATGGGTGGATGTAAATGGTAGGTTGAATATCCGCCTCCCGTGGAGCCATGTAGTAGCCCATGGTCCTCGGTTGCTCTGTACATCCCGCTTGAGCTTCTTGATTAGCTGCCATCTCGGCTTCACTTCCTTCCTCTTCGGATTCAAATTCTTCCTCAATTGCAACTCCTTCAACTTCGGGACCAACTTGTGGTTTCTTCACCCTCTCCTCTATCCTTCTTCTTGCTTCCGCCAGCTCCCTCTCACAAGCCAAGAGTCGGAGAGTGCGGTTGAGATTCACATCTAGTGGCGCCAAAGGCGTCGGATTACTTCGGGTCATACACCCTCCTGCGCACACTCAAAAGAACCACAACTCGTCTAACACAAGAAAGATTCACACGCACAAACGCAAAAATAAAGCTATATTAACACCAAACTATTTTTTCAAAAGAATGGACCGGAAGTTCCGCGTCAACGACGCCAAAAACTTGACTCGTCCCGAATATCACAATAAAAATCCAAATTAAGGCCCAAGTATAAACCTTAACCGGGTGCAATATAGGGCAAGTATGTTTAAATATCAACCCAGGCCGGACCATGTACCCCTACTTCGATTGTTTGAAACATAAATAGCAATTGGTTTTTGGTGAAAATAACGAATTATAACTAAAACGTTAGGGAAATTAAATGGATTGGACACTAATTAAAAAGGCTTCACCCTGGTGTTGCTCCCTCTAGCTAACAATAATGACTTGTTGGATCAAATGCAAAGGCGTGGTAAATGAGGTTGTAAACCGTTGGGAATTGCAACTAGTGATCAACGCCACTCGCTCGGTCAATAGGCCAAGGGATTGTGAATCAAGCTACCAAGGTAGCTCTATTGGCCTATCAACAAAGGGTTGCCTAGACTACACACTCGTAACGGAGTTTGGACGGCCAAATTACAACCAAATCTAGGTGCTAATATGAATTAGGAGGTTTGCCCTAATTTAACATAAGTAGGAGACAAAAATTGCCCAAGGAAAACCAGCTTTTACTAGCCTCTACTCAAAGAACACTACAAAAAAGACTATCACTAGTGACAAGAGGTTTCCGTCAGTAAAGGCCAAATGTCATCGCAGATTGCACTTTTGCGACACCATGAGGTCGTCGCGCGCCGTTCCAAATACTAGCATCACAAAAACTTTATTCGTGACGAGCCGTCGTAAAAGCTATTTTGCGATGGGTAGGTGTCATCTCTAATGCATCTTCAAATTGACGAAATACACAGCTTTGTTTTGTGATGGCAAAAAATCATCGGAAAAATTAATAATCGTGTCGATAATAAATTCAATTTGATGAAGATTGATAACATTATCATTTTGTTTGACGACACATAGTTGTCGCAATAATAAATAATGTTATCAATAATAAATATTTTAGGACGATGTTTAATGGTATTTGGAACCATTGAAAATCGCCGCACATTATCTTTACGACGAATGTATCGTTAACACTTTTTCTGATGAAATGTAATTGTCATAAATATTTAGATTTGTGACAAAGAATATTATAAATTGACGAAAATCATATAAGTTGAAAATTTTAACATTCTAATATTGTAAATAACCAATATTCTAAATCACCAATATTTGATAAATACAAAATAGCGAAATACGAAATCCTAGGAAATGACACCAAGTCCAAAAATGAAGCAAAATATCAATCTGGATTGCTCTTTTTTTTATCATTTGAGTCGTATCCTTAATTCTCATCTGAATCTTCTTCATCACTACTTTCGTCAACCCTCTCGTGATGCTTGCGTTTATTTCTAGACTTTCCAACTGATAGCACCATATTTGCACATGTTTGCACCCTTGTTTCATAACCATTTTAGCTCGGATTTGTGATTCCTTGGCCTATTTTACACTAGATTGTGATATCTTGTCATATTTCAGGTCCTACGGAGTAAAGGGAGGCATAGGCGCAAGTATCGGGTCAATCGGAGGTCGTTTGGTCACTCAAAAGCCTCTCAAAAGTGGAGATGAGGAAGAAATACGGGCAACCTTCCCCAAATTACGGCCGTAATTCACAAATTACTGCCGATATTTTTTATGCCGAGCCTGGTGATGGCTTAGGTACATAATACGACCAGTATTCCCAAAAATACGGTAGTATTCCTCAGTGCTAGCCCGTAATTTCAATGCCGAGAAGAGCCTTTGGATGCGCTAAGACTTAAGCAAAACGCGTGTTTTGAACGAAATACGGGCAGAAGAAGAATACGATCGTATTCTTGCCCGTATTTTGCCCATAATCGGGTTGAAGAGGCAGATTCGAGCCAAAGGAAGGGGATTCGACTTTTTGGAGCAAAAATAGAGTTCTAGAGAGAGAAAGGGCGAAGAACAAACCCTAGAAGCTATTTTGCAGTGGATTTCTCACCATTGAAGCTCAGATTGCATCCCCAAGAGTGAAGATTAACATCCCAAAGCAGATTATTCCCATCTTTATGAGTATGACTGCTTTGATTTTTGTTTTCCTCTCTCTCTCTCTCTATGGAGTAGATCTTTCTCTCACTTGGATATGAAGAACCCTAGTTCCATGTGTTAGGTATCTTGATTGTAATGACTTTTGGGATGATATATTGTTTGATTTTAATCGATTTAAGTGTGTTTATTGAGTCAATTGAATCCTAATCTCTTGATTTCTGCTTCAACCTATGGTAGATAGAATCTAAATAGGTAGTTAGAGCTTCTTCAATCGATAGGAGTGAATTGATTGTACGAGAGTCAGTCAATTCACTGCTTTGTACTGGAATCTGTTTCCAATAGTGGAGTTATGTGTTAATTATCTTAGCATTCTATCCTGGTGAAGACAAGTCGTATGCCGGTTAGTCTGTCTAAGAGGGCTTGGTCAGCTTAAGAGATTCCAAGCAACTATCGGATCTTTCGCAGTTTAATCAACAGTGAATCAACCAAAGGATATTACAACTTGGACCTAACTAAGGAGCTCGGGGGACTCATTCCCGAGTGACTCTTCTCTTGCTTCAGAAAACCGAACAATTTACAGCTTTCTTTTTGTTTTAGTTTGAATTCACTTTCACTCACTTAGTCCCGCTAGATAATAGAAGTTCACAGAGTAGGCAGTAGATTTAGACCCCGGGTTGATAAATTAAACTTACCCCCAATGCAGTTAAAAGCGCGATTCTACCTATAAGCGGAAAATGGGTAAAATCGTAAAACGTAGAATCAAAGCGGAAAATGGGTAAAATCGTAAAACGTAGAATCAAAGCGTAAAAACGTAAGTTTTTGACGCACCCTCTAAAATAGCTAAAATATGTGAAGTACAACATATAGTATGTAAAAGGTGAGTGTGTAGATTTTTTATAAGTGAATAACTACATGAAATTCATAATTAAATGTAATATCTAACACATAAACTAATTTGTGTTGACTCAAAAGTAAAGAAAACTCATAACATCTTAATAATAAACTCATAAACGTAGATCGTAACCCGTAAACGAGTTTGAGAATCCGAATTCTCATACGCTGGTTTGAGTTTACAGAATTACATACGATCAATTACCCATAAACTTTTATCGTAACCCAGGTAAGAGCCACAGGTGAAGATTAACGGAGAAGACTGATAAATGGTCAGCGGATGTTGAGAACACCATTAGGTGTCTTTTCAACCTAATATGAAGCCCCTATCTCGATACTAGTTGTAGAATGAGTGATGAATCATGTTTTCCTTTTTTATTTTTGCTGATATGTCTCCAAAATTACATCAGTTTGGGCCAATTAGCACATTTTTATGAGATTATCAAAATCGTATAAAAACGCTTCAGAATCGCGATTTTACCGATTTTAAGCGATATTACCGATTTTACCCATGTTTTTACCAGTTTTTGTGACTAAGCGACTTTAGGTAGAAACTGAAACGTTTTGGTGGGCTGGATACGTAAAAACGTAAGTTTTTACATTTTAATGCGCGATTTTGACTGCACTGCTTACCCCTATTATGCATTTCTAGACTGCTATTATACTTTGTCGTAGTTTGGTGTTGTGTTTTAGATAGTCCGGAAAACATAGGAAAACCACAAAATAATCAATTCTTCTCCCTGATCATATTCGAATACCAATCAATTCTCTTAACAAAGCAGGGTCAAATCCTGAAGATTCCAAAGCCAGAAAAAGAGGACTATCAAGCACGACCACCATTAAAATTTAATGATCCCTAATAAGCACAAAGGCATATATGCAATAGCCCTCGCTGAAGTTAATTAGTCATGGTATCATCTGTTCTAAATCAGAATTAGCCTAGAGTCAAGGTCTATCGGCACAAGGAACAATAACCTAATCAAATTATACAAAGACAAGGAAGAGAGAAGAACTAGCAAGGCAGAGTTCCCGAATCCTCAAAGTGAGCCTCCGGACCTGCAGCTGAACCAATCTGCAATTTATAACCCGTGCAGCTAGAAACGACCATCAATGAAACAACGAAGAGAGAAGAACAATATGTCCATTTAGCAACGATAATATGTCGACGCCATCCATATGACTCCACAGCTCCCACTACACAATCAAGCATCGATCGTGCTTCAAGATCCTAGATGGGCAAGAAGAAACAACAAATTAACCCTATAACCCAATAATCTCGATCCCTTCGCCAGAAGCCCAGAATCGCCCAAATCTCCAGCTCCCTTTGCCAGAAAACCTAGAAATGCAAGCTAAATGGAGAGTCAAACCCTTAAAAGTCAGGGGAAGGCAAATCAGAACCCTTGTTCTCGTTAATCTCCGCCGCTCCTCTCAGATCGGACAATGACCGGCGCACCTCACCAGTCACCACCACCAACACAACAATTAATCCGTCGCCGCTCCTCCCCGTCGACTCCGTGTATAGATCAGTATCAATACCTGCAACACAAAAAACCAAAATCGCAACCAAAACCCCTCAATACATCCAAATAAAAAAATGAAAAAGGAAGAGGGGAAGATGTTGGGAAGAAGATGAGGGGTACTGAGGAAGGAGGAGTATAGCGGCAGCCGGCCATTGGCTTTAATTTGCTGCCATCGATCTCCGTCGCGTTCTTTGGACAGGAAAGAGAGAAAAAGAAAAATTGGAGGAAGAAGAAGAGGCCACTACGCACTGGGGAAAAACATCGAAGAAGAGGAAAGAAGGGTATAAAATTATAAATTAAAGTGGTGGCTCGAAAATTTTTGGGAGAATTATTTCAATTGGAGAAGGGGGAGATGTTGGCGGGCGGGCTAGACAAAATTCGGGAGGGTTAGGCAAAATTTAGGCGGGCGGGTTACGGGTAGGGCTGGAAATTTGGTACCGGTATTTGGGATATACCGAATACCGTATCGAATTTAATCTTATTTAGTATTATCGAATATCGGCTTATTTCTTAGGGATTGGGATTGAGATTCATTTTCGAATGCTATTCGGTATTCGGGATTGGGATCGCTATATACCAAAATACCGAGAAATACCCAAAATTAAAAATTAATAAAATATAGCCCACAATTTTTGGTTATTGCTCACTATTTCACAACTCAGAAGCCCCCATCCAACTCAATTTTGACTTTTCCTTTTAAGTCACTCTCGTCTCTCACCTAATCTCTAATTATTTTTATAACATAAAAAAGCAAACACTAGTATAGTCGTCTCTCAGCCTTCGGCCAATTCGTCAAATTAAAAATTACCAATGACAACAATTTGAGCTGTCACCTCTCCTCCATTCTCCTTATCCATATCCTAGCTCTAGACAAACTCAAGACTCGTTGCTTAGTCTCTCTGCCCTAAATTAAACAATCAAATTTAATTTATATATTTAAATATTAATTACAAAGGTAATTAATTTCATATTCGATAATACTGATTGGGATACCAAAGTACCGATTGGGATAACGAAATACTTAGAAATTGGAATTGGGATACCGAAATTATTTAGGGATTGAGATTGGGATTGATTTTATGGTGTAATTCGATATTCGGGATTTCGGTATTTGGTATTGGAATACTGATACCGTACCGACTTCCACCCCTAGTTACGGATATGTATGGGTAGGTATTGATGGTTTAGTGGTTAGGATACAATCTATTGATGATGGCGTTATGGGGTATATGGTTATGATTGTGATTGGAGTTAGTTACAAGTCTAGTCATGACAAAATATATTAATAAACAAAATCATAACTCATAAGATCAAGTTTGTTATTAATATATGTTCATGAATCAAACGAATTACCATTAGGGTATAAGGCATTGATGTTTAGGGTATACGATATTGGTTGGAGTTTCTCAATTTTTGTTTAAAATATATGTTTTACAATACTCTTTAAGTTGCGGTTATATTAGAATAATTGGATAAAAAATTAAAATGTTAATATCACCATAACTATTAGCCTGTATACTTTACCCCTCCTAAACCCTAAGTCCTTCATCCAAACTACCAACCTTCTACATCAATCTATCCACTTGGCATAATCACTACAAACTCCACTAATAACAATCGTTCGCATCATAGAAATACTCATGCTAATCCCCATAAACTCCGTTTCGACCCTCGGAGCCTTCAGAAACCTTGATGGAAGATTTGGCACTATTCATGTTTTCTTTGCCTGGGGTTCTCAAATCGAGAAACACATGATTTCAGCACATTTAGGGTCACATTTCATGGGTTCGACGAAGATTTGGCCATTTCACAAGTCGGTAGCTTAGGAAATCGCAAAAATACGATTTTATAATTAACAAGCAAACTAATTACCATAGTTAAATATACTTTTCGTAGTAAAAATAACATATTTATAAATTATAGAATTAGTGAGCACATTGAACAAATTATATGATTAAGTATGATTTATTTTTTCAATTTAATTACAAATATAATCTATTATAAATTTAATATCCTAATATAATGTAATTAATCTATGAAGTATTTTTAAGTTCAAAATATTACTTCCATAATAACCTCCTTGTTCTCATTGTCCAGTAGACTAAGATGACTCGTCATTTGAACGTCTAACAACGCGCAACACGTTCCACCTCTACGAGTATGGAGTAATTAAGTAACAAATACATTACTCATTGACGAAACATTATTGACGAAAATGAAACATCATTCCTAAAAGTAATGTATAGTGAAAAAATTGACATGCCCTCGCTAATTTTTGTCATTAATAGTTATCTTTACATGACTCATTGACGAAGCATTATTGAAGAAAGAGGAATATCATCCCTATAAGTGATATTAGCGTCGGAATTTATCGGCACTCGCTAATTTTGTCACTACAAGCAGTCTTTACTGACGACGCCTAAGCTTTGTCGGAAAACACAGTGTTTTGATGAAACAATACCAACGACCAAATTTTATTCGTAGCAAATAACCATGACGCCAATTTTTCCCTCCAAAAAGATTATTGTCTGTTACGACAATGACTATGGTTTGTCACAAATAAATAACTCGTTGATGAAACAATATTGACGAAAGAGGAATATCGTCCCTAAAAGTGATTTTAAGCGACGAAATTGGCCGGCCATTGCTAATTTTTGTCACTAATGGCACACTTTTTTGTAGTGGGAGATTACCCTCTACCTAGGTTAAAATAGCATAAGGCATTGAAATGCACAAACACAATCAATCTTCATGAAAATACCTCATAACTTTGTATTAAAATACACCCCACACACTAATCATTCCATCCATACAAACATTCACATTATTATAGCTAGGGATTACACAAACCCAAGTGAAAAGAGAAACTACTCCATGCTAGGTAAGGAGAAAACACAAGGGAGAAGAAGGGAAACCAATCTTGGAGATGCTAGCCTTTCTCCTTGTGGTGTAGTGATCCTCCTTTGGGGAGGAAATTCCCAAAACTTTGCTTGGAGTTGAACCCTAACATCTTCTCTTCTTTGGTTCATCAATTTCTCTCTCTAGAAAGCTGAAGAAAAAAAGTTTCTCACACTAGGTCTCGCCCCATTTTCCTTCAGCTCACCCTCCTTTTATACCTAGGTCGAGGACAGTTCATGGTCCTAGTTCACGAACAAGAATAGGGGTGTTCAAATGGTTACCATGGTTATTACCAAACCAAATAAGGCTAAATTTCATTAACCATGGAATACAATATCATAACCAAACCATCCAAACTAATACAACAACCAAATTAACGAAACTAAAGTTTAATCGGTTAACCAGATTAACCAATATAAAATCACATTATCATTAAGTGATAAAATTTTTGGTTAATTTATCAATTCACAATTTATATAATGAATAAAACATAACAATCAACACTTGGTTATAGTTGACCTTTAACATAAATACATGCAACTAAGACAATTATCCTACGGTTAGTATAGAAGTATTCACCTAGCAAAAATTTATCACAATGATATGGGTTAATGAATTGTTGTGTTTGTTTGAATTGACTTAGTATTTTAGCAATTTTCATAGGCAGAAAAGGACCTTGCTTTCAAGTTTTCATCCAACATAATGTATGAGATTTATCTAAATTAGGCGTTCATATGTTGTGGTCTACACTCTACATATACAAATATACATTATAGGAACAATATCAAGCTTTATATTTTATGAGTCTAAAAGGGATGAACGTTTAACTCTTGAGTGGTTATTCAAAGTATTAAGTATGTGTATATAACAGATATATGGCTAATTATTTATCTGGTTAATTTTGTTTGACTGGTTAGGAGTGTCTGAAACCAAACCAAACCACCTAAACCAAACAAGCTAAAAACTTTAATCAAACCAAACCAATTATCCAAATTAACCAAACCAAATTATCCAAATAGTACTTGTTAAAACGGTTACCATGGTAACCACACCGTTTGAACACCCCTAACCAAGAACATCCTTTATGGACCGTGATGTCGAGCAAATCCGCACCATTTCACTTAGTATGTTCACGGTTTGTGGATTTGGTTCACGGCCTTAGCGACCGTGAACTGACTAGGATCCAGTGAGGTGTGCATTCCGCTTCTAGACTTTTGGCACTTTACGGTATGTGGCTTTGGTTCACAGGCTTGACACTTCACAGCAAAGTATAGTGCAAATCATGCCAAGATATAGCTAGAAGATTTATTTGGATTTTTTTTTTTGAAATTTTTATAAAATAATATTTGAAATCTGAGACTATCAATCCAAATAATTTCGTCAAAAGATTTTGGAAATAAATTTGAAAATTCTCTTAGAAAATTTGTCAAAAATATGGGAGCATGTATTCTTAAAAGTTTGCCATGGTTTTTGGATGTAATTGGAGTTTACGATCGATGATCAAAATAGGGGAAACTTGCATTTATCATAGTGCAAATTTCACGCAAAATACTCAAGATACTAATCAAACGAAACCGCAATTCAAGATTGTAAAGCACCATTTCAATCTACAACCATGTAACAAAGTTATGCAAATAAGAACTACAATATCTGGAAATTTGGGCATAGACCTAAACATAATTTCGATGGAGACAAATATAAGCGAATAATTTTTAATAATTAAAAGACGAGACAAACTGAATCACATATTCCGAGGACTGAGGCACTGGGCCACGACTTTGTTGGGCCTAGCAATATGACCAGTTGAGGGGAAATGGGCACAAGAAATGGATCCTATGACCCATTTTGCTTATTTTGAGCGCACGTCACTACGGCTTCCGCGAAAAGGAAGAAGAAGAATCAAGGGAACAGAAAAAGAAAATTTGTAAAAAAAATAATAATAAATTATCCTTCGTCAGTAAATATCTATCTAGCATAGCTTAGGGTGCTTGGCTAGCTTTATAACAAAAAAAAATCTGTCTGGCTAGCTAGTCGAGCTTTGTCCCTTACTTTGGACGAACAAGATGATTTGGTTATCTAGGAGTGTAAATCGGTATGGTATTGGTATCCCAATATCAAATACCAAAATCGCGAATACTGAACTGCACTGTATAATCAATCTCAATTTCATTCACTAAATATTTCGGTATCCCAATCGGTAGTATCGAATACGATATGAATTACCTTTACAATTAATAATTAAATATATAATTTAGATTTGATTGTTTAATATAGGACAAAGAGACTAAACAAAGAGTTTTGAGTTTGGCTAGAGCTAGGATATGGATAAGGAGAATGGAGTAGATGTGACATATCAAATTTTTGTCATTGGTAATCTTTAATTTGACGAATTAGAGGGTGAGAGAATAGTAATACTAGTGTTTCTTTTTTGGTGTTATGAAAATAACAATAAATTGGTGGTTGAGGATATTGTAGTAGTGAATGAGATAGTGTAGTTGAAAGGATAAAATATACACTAGCGTATATTTCAGAATTGTTCGATATTTACCGATCCCAATTCCATAATCTCTAATACCGAATAAAAATTAAATTAAATCTCAACACTAAAAAATAATACATGCATTCAATAATATCAAATATATACAAATTTGATACTGTATTCAATATATCCAAATACGGGCACCAATCTTCCAACACTATGATTACCAACAAGTTGGCATTGCTGCTGCTTCTTGAAAATATCTACACGGTCCTTGCAGAATTGACGATCGCATCCTGAAAAATCGAACGGCCCAGATCATGCTATTTCTCAGTGCCAGCGCCGGAAACCGTCGAGGAGCCCAAGGGCCAAAAAGGACATCTAAGCCAAAAAGTCACCAAAATGCTACGCTTTCTTAAACCCTCGCCAGCCCTCACTTTCTTCAAACCTTATCCCTCTATACATCTCCCTCCTTCCTTATCTCCGAAACCTCCGTTCCTTCAAAGCCATGGCTGCCACTGCTACAGCTACAGCTACAGCTACGGCTTCCGCTTCAACCCCAATTCTCCCGTCTGTGAACGGGAAGGCCTTGTCTTTCTGCTCCCTCGCCAAACCCACTTCCGTGTTTTTTGCTCTCCCTTCTTCTTCGCTCAAGCTTTCATGTCTCCACTCCTTGGCTCCCCTCCCTCAGATTTTTTCACCTTCCTCTGTTTCCGCTCGCTTTGTGAGGAGGGTTTCGATTTCTTCCGAGTTCGACCAAGAGGAAGGCCTGCTCAGCGACAGCGATGAAGGGACCAGTTTCTCGCCCGCCCTCAAACTGTTCGTCGGGAACCTCCCTTTCAGTTGCGATAGCGCGCAGCTAGCTGAGATTTTTGAGACTGCTGGAAATGTTGAGATGGTTGAGGTAATTTTGGTCGAACTGTTGCGTGTTGCTTTGATTAAGTTGTTTGGATAATGCTGAAATGGCTGTAGATGTTTTAATTCTATCGTCAGAAGTAGCTCTCCTAGTCGATGCCAAATTCTTCGCCTGCTGAAATAGTCGTTGGTGTTCCTCTGACAGGTTATATATGACAAGGTAACTGGAAGAAGCAGGGGGTTTGGATTCGTCACCATGTCCAGTGTTCAGGAGGTTGAAGCTGCTGCTCAGCAATTCAATGGCTATGTGAGTCCAAACATTACGCTATCCATTTGTCAATGTCTATCCCTAGCGCTCCCATAACATCCTGCTAGTAATGACTGCCAATTGTTTGATTTCTACTATGAATACTTGGGTTTGTTTGTCTTCTTAGCGACAGTTTTGGTTAACCTTGCTCACTTCACAGGAACTCGACGGAAGAGCATTGAGAGTGAATGCTGGCCCCCCTCCACCTCGCGAGAGGGACTCACCTTTTGGCAGAGGAAGCAGAGGCGGGGAGTCCGCGTTCGCTAGAGGAGGCAGAGGTGGTGGCGGCGGTGGTTATGGTGGTGGGAGAGATGATGGGGGCAACCGCCTCTACGTAGGGAACCTATCGTGGGGTGTCGATAACTCAGCACTTGAGAGCTTGTTCCGTGAGCAAGGAGATGTTGTGGAAGCTAGGGTTGTTTATGATAGGGAAAGTGGTAGGTCAAGGGGGTTTGGCTTCGTTACATTCAGTTCAGCCGATGACATGAATTCTGCCATGGATTGCTTGAATGGCGCTGTAAGTTTGCTGTTCCTTTCCGCTTTTTTTGTTTGCTTGTTTGGTTGGTTGATTTTCATTCTGATAGATAGGGTACTTTTATGACCTGTATGTGTTCAGTATGTTGCATAAGCGTGATCTCGAGCTCAGATATCATATCAGCAGTCAAGTGCGTTGTTGTTAATTTGTGCTGTCCTTGATTGCTACCTGCGGCATAGTATGTACAGTGATGCTTAATGTTTCCTTATTCGTGGGTCTTGTTTCAATGTTTCAATTGAGCTAGCCCTAGCCGGTGGTTATGCATGCCGAGATTAGTTACATCCACATTGTCGATTCTCTTATTACTTGGCACATGCAATACAAATGTGAACTGATTTTAACAATATGTCGTTCTGGTTCAGGAATTGGATGGGAGACAGATTCGGGTTTCTGTTGCCGAGGCTAGGCCCAAGCGTTTTTGAACATTCAACATTAGCTGCATATCCATCTTTCAGGTACTTGACCCAGCTTGTTGTACTTGGTTCTTCTGTATATGATTGTTGGATTGTGCACAGCAGAACAAGTTGACTGGTCTTTCACTAATCGCCAATCGTGGGCTTGTGCTTCCTTGCTTGTTGCTGATAAACTCAGAATGACTGATGCAGGGAATCAACTTCATCAAGACATTATGGAGTGCCTTGCAACTGGGCTACGTTGGTGAATTTGAAGAGCTGGATGGCATGTTCACTGCCCAGAGGTCGTCAATGCTACCGCTCCAGCTGGTTTGCAAAACGTAGGGTCCTTTTCATTTGTTTTGCGGATACAGGAGCAACATCCCCTAACTTTTGGCTTTGAATCCCTTGATTACTTCATATTAGAAACACGGAATGGAGTCTTTCTACTAGAGTGCTCTCTCTGCTCTTATGCATGACCCAATATTTTTGTCTTCCCAGATGTTTGCGCTTGATTTTAATTTTGGAAGGAATGAATTTTAGTCATCGTTGATGTAGTATTCTTCGGTCGATTGCAGACTCCCACCTAATTGCCATATCCTGATCCAGGTTTTGGCAAGTCGGGTAGTTGGATAGCCAGTATTGAGAATGAGAACCATTCACAATAAGTACCAGTTTTCGAGCCTACAGTAATAACTTAGGCATTGGTGGCTTATATCTCCACTTTGGTTGGAGCTAGATGGTGCAAGTCCTCGTGAATCAACGCTGTGAATGCGCTGCGACGACTGTTCTCCACAAAATACCCTGTGACAATTCCCTTGCACATAACTCGCGCAGCTGCCTCTGGTCGACAAGCAATGAGAATGAGGGTTTGCCAAAGCGGACGAACGTTGTTGGAAACACCTTCAATTGGTGACGGCGAGTAAGTACATACATTGAAGGATTCACCAATCACCACTCATTGCAGACTGCCAGTGCCTAGCAACCATAACCCCATAACGTCCTCGTTGCTCCATCCCTCCGACTGTAGAAAAGATAAGGTCCTCTCACCTAGTGTTGGAAGGACGTCCTCTCAGCGGAGAATATGATATTTGTGTAATGATAATATAGTATACGATTTACAGGAATACATATTCGTTCAACAAGAAAATTGTATTCTTATAATATATTCTTATAAATTCTTTCGTAGTCTGGATATATTAAATTTATGTTGTTGAGATGACTGTGAAATTAACAATTAATTTATTAACTCTAGCAGATTCTCTTAATTGAGTTGGTAAGAAGGGAGAAGGAATCTGGGATATTCCTAGAAGCAAAAGTGGACCTTTTGTGAGTGTTAATCAACAGAAGGGTGATTAAGTGAGTTAAACTTCGTGGATTAGCACTAACTAAGAATCAGATTACTTTTGTTTTTGGCAACAACCATGAAGGGTGTTCAAAGAAGCCTCAATACGTACTACACTCTGGAAGTATCGATTCTACATAATTATACTAGTTATGATAAAAAGTTTTGGCTTCTACATAATTATATTAATATCACTAGCTTTATATCCGCCCGTTGGCCGGTGTGTTTTGCTTGATTGTTCTTTGTTGTTGTATTCTTATTTGTTTATAGTTCATGTAAATTATAATAATATGCATGAAATTGTTAATCTTAATTACCTTATTTCAATTATTGTTTCACACGTTTTTATCTATTGTTTATTTATTAAAAATGTTAATTTTTCTAAATTAACTATTTGTAGACCTTTTGTTTATTGATTTATAATTTGGTATCGAAACTGCTGCATAAGACATAAGTATTGAATGTAAGAATTATAAAAATAACTATATCACACGTTGATTTATTATCGGACTCATAGAGAATATTACAATCTAAATTTTTTTGTATATCATGCAACATTAGTTGTCTTTACACTTTTGGAAGAGAGGAACCACATTTTCATCTACATCGTCTATCTTCAGCTTACTCATTTAATTTACCTTGAAAATATTTAACAAAACCAACAACAAAACTAACTATCAGTTGCAAAATAAAAAAAAAAACATAGAACAATATATTCAGCAAACCAAACCACTTATACACACAATTTATATTTATTAGAGAGCTACAAATTCCTTGCGCTTTTTTATCTAATATTCGCAGAGATAAATCATGGAAGTCGCAAACTTCAATACAACCCAGATCATTCTATCTTGCGTAGTCTCCATTCATGAACCGGGTTTAATGCATCAATCAACTTCAAACAATAGTAGATAAGAAAATAGTTAGGCCAAAGTCAAAGCTTTAATTAGGGATTCAATTAGGCCAAAATCAACACTAAGAATATAAACAATTGTCATTGAAAATGTGTAGAAATTTAAAGAACATCGACACAGACAACCTAGAGATCACCACCACCATTTTTTCTTCATCACCTTTAAAAATCCCACATATATTTCCTTCTATTTATAACCCCACTGCTACATACTACTCACTTATCGTATCATCATTATATGGCTAGGTAGTAGCATTTTTCTCTTGAACATAACAAACATAAACAAACATCCTCTGATGGAATTTGACAAGATGACAACCCTCATAACTCTGTTTTCCATTTAGCATCCAAGGAATCATGTTGTAAAAGTGTTCCTTCGGGGAGGCCAAGGGCCGAGGGAAATAAATTATAAAAGTCAAAACTTCAAATTAATTTCATCACCCTCCAAAAGTGAAACCCAAAAAAGGTAAAGCGAGAAGCTCGCTCAAATTTCCCTCCTATAGCACATGGAGCGGTTTTAGGATGAGCAGCACAAAATTTGTGCTAACGGGTATTACGGGTACCCGTATTACCCAAACGGGTATTAACGGGTAACTCGTGGGTACCCGTTGTAGAAATTATAAATCCCAAGTCCCATCCCGTTAGAAAAAAACGGGTATTTGGGTACCCGTAACCCTAAAAAAATGGGACGGGTATGGGTATACCCAAATACCCGTTTCCCGTTGCCTACCCCTAATTTATACATCTACCTTTATTTGCTTGATGATGCATACATGTCTAACCATAGAACTCCATACCCAGCCTAGAAGCATAAAGTAGGCTAATAGAGAGGATTAGGGTGACTTACCCAAACACAATCAATGATAGAGTAGCAATAGAATCACCTAGATAAACACATTCATTCATTCAAACCCTAGAATATCCCATACATACATAGTAAACCCTGAAACTAGGGTTTGGGGTTTAGAAACCCTAGTACGTTAGAGAACTACTCCATAAAGGAGGAAAGATGATACATAGAAGAGTTGGAAGAAGACTTGATGTTGAGGAAGATGCATCCTCTCCTCTAGCTCCCTCTCCTTCTTCTCCTCTTCTCCTTCCTTCAGCTTCACTCTCTTCTCACTCTCTAAAACCATAAATCTTCTCTCAAAATTAGCTCCCTTAAAAGGGGGAAAGGGGTCTTCTATTTATGGGCAATTAAGGGACAGAGAAATTCGCAGCTGGCAATGCAGAGATCGCGGGCAGGATCTTCAATGGCAAGGTCAGGATGTTGCAACGCAATTGTATGGGCCTTCGGGGTCGAGGATATTGCGGGCTGACTTCATGGCCGCAATCTTCCTCGCTGTCAAAATACACTATGGCCGTGATTCAACTGGGGAAACTTTCTATTTCTCCTCGTCTCCTTCTTCTCGAAGTTCGTGCCTTGAGAACTCAAATTCACGGCCACGATCCTCAGCTTGACTTCGTGGTCCATGATCTCGGTTGTGATCTTCTCTTCTAGGCCACAATCTTCAGTCTTCTGTCCCCTTGCTATACTTGTGACCTTGTTTTGTAACTAATTCGCAATTATCGTCTAACACACCCTAAAATCACATCGAATTCAAATAGGAACGAAATAGGAATGCAATTAACGATTTTCAAGCAATTATGCATATGAATTGGCATGAAACAAACCTCAATCTGTAGGCTAAATAATACCAATTTAGGTGTTATCACTCTCCTGCCTCCACTCTCCTTTCGTGCCTTGTCTGGACAAGACTAATGGTCTAAAAAAATGGCCATTGGAGCTGAGGGCGGAAGATCTGGTTCGTCGAAATATGACAAATATGAGATCTGGTCGAACAAATTCCTTTTCAATATGATTCTGGGGGAGCTAGCAAACAATTTAATACCCACTCCATTTTCCTGTGATATTTGGGATATGGATTTGATTATAGGGTTATGGGGTATCTGGCAATTGGGGGAATAAGGTGGGGTGGTGGTGAATCTTTTCCCTCCATGGCACCAGCGATTTCTAGCTTGAGTTCATAGTGGGAATGAAACTTCGATCGTGTTTACGACATTATCGAGGATGAAGGAAGGGTCAGCTTCGAGGAACAATGCAGGCAAAATCGCGATTCTATGCAGAAACGTTTTGGTGTACTAGAAGCGTTAAAACAATATCTTTTAAGCTTTAAAGCGTAGATTTTAACTACAATTGTAAGTGAAAAACTTGATTCTATGTAGAAGCGTTTTGGTGATCTATAAGTGTAAAGCGAAAGCTTTTAAGTTTCAGAAAATGCAATTTTGACTACATTGTCGAGGACAACCAGTTTACAACAATGCTGGAGCTTTTGGAAGAGTAGGAGAAGCTGAGGAAAGACAACAAGGGGAGCTCTGAACAACTCTTCCACTTCCTCTGTTGTTGTTGATTTCCTCTGCCTCCAAATCTGATGCCCTCGTGTCTTTGGTGATCGTGTTGTGGCAGAGGATATTAAACTCGTTGAAGTCAGCCAAATTGTCGCCGATGAAATCTACCTCACCACCTCTCCTCCACCTTTGTCTTTGTTAATGATAAGAGATTGGAAACAAAAGTTTGATTTACAATAGTCAGCGACTGCAGCTCATGCTTTATGATGAACTTGGTGTTATTCTGGTCGAACTTCGCGAACACGCCATTCTTGTCGAATGTCACGAACACGCTCAACATCTCCCTGTCTGCCTCTTCATTTGTCTCCTTACCACGAGCAGCTGGATGAGGGGCGAGTTTTTCTTTGCTTATCAAGGTTTGCTACGATGCAAAGGAGGATCGAATTTGAGTTGGAAGAAGAAGACAAATGGAGGACCACTCTTCTTAGTATCATTTTTTAAAATTATTTAATTTTAATTTTGATGGAATTGGGTGGTTTAGTGTATTGGTTCGAGTTGCAACGTTGGGTTAGTTGTTGTTCTGACTTGTCGGGTTTAATGACATGGTGGGTTTGATTTTACTTTTTCTAGGTTAAATTTTGTAACTATTCATTTATATTAGCCAAGTTAGCATAAAATGACACATTTAACGGAGACTAAGCAAAGGTAATGGTTAGTGACCAAACTTGGACTGTTGAACAATCTAAGTGACCACGAATGGAATAAAATATTTTTAGTGGAAAACGTGAAACAATTTAGTAAATCCATGAAAAAATTGAAATTTACCCACAAAATAAATAAAAATTTCCAAGTTCATAGGGGAAACTAGATCCATGTTTGGTGTTTGTGATTTTTATAATTCATGTATTATGGAATGATTTCATTATAAATTGGTGTATCGCTTAAATGGATATTTTAAAATTACAATGTTTGGTGTTTGTGTTTGTAGTTTATAGAATGAAATCAATAAAGATATTTTTTTAAGGTACATACATATATAACCTTCCTTTTGTTTGTATATACAAGACCAACAAGTCTTCCTTTTGTATATTCCTATCTAATTATCTAACAACATATAATAAGATGATAACGATGATTATGTTGATGCAAAAAGGAAAACCATCACACTTTTCTAAAACAATGACAAAAAAAATTAGTGCTGATATGATACTTATATTACAGTAGCTTCAGTTTGGAAAACACAACAGATTTAATTCGAATACACCCATGAACTATTGTTGGATGCATAAAATTAGGACCGACAAATATAGCTATTGGTTTGCTTGTCGTGAATCGAGCTTTACATTTCTAGACTCGATCATCGACAATAATAACTACCCAACCTAGGACACTATGTTGGTGAAGTACTAAGTGATGACCCTCGAGATCGTAGTCCACGTATTATCAAATCTATTACTATTATCGGGCTTAATTAATATCTAACCTAATATCTTATTTGAAGATATTCCAAACCTACTAAGACTAATAAGTTGCACTGGACTTGTTCAAGAGAGATACTTGGGGCTATTTTCTTAACTCTAGGATATGGTAAGATATAAGTATAAAAGAAACAATCTCTTACTTCATGATGTCGTAATCCTATATTATCACATCTAGGGCACAGCTCATGTGTCCTAGAGCACACTTAGTGGACTTCTCGGCTCAATGGTCATGCAACCGACAAACCACTTGGCCAGTAAGGTTGGATTCCTACGATGGTAAACCCATGGGAAAACATGGCTTCAACCCAAAGTGTGACACAATTAAAATCATGTCTCACTTGATGTGGGAAAAAATCCAAAACTACCACCATTAATAAAATTACAAATATACCACATAAACCAACAAATTTCCAAAAGTACCACTTTTTATTAAAAACCGGTTGGGTAAGCAGCGGTTTAAGGGAGAACCGCACAGGGAAGGGGCGGTTTCTCTTAGGGCAGCCCAAAAACCGTACTGAAAGCAGCGGTTATGCTAACTTTTGGATAAAGGGGCGATCCAAAGGCAGACCGCATGCCAGATCAGGGGTCCGCGTCTGCCCATGAGAACCGCACCTCGGGAGCACTGTTTGTGCATTGGAGAATGAAAACCGTGGGCTTGGGGAGAGGTTTTTGTTGGGATAAAATTACAAAACCGCCCCCTGGTAAAGGGGTTCGAGTACTATAAACCCCCCCTCCTCCTCATTTCTTCACACCAAAACCCATTCTTCTCTCTCTAAGTTTATATCTCTATCCGTCCCCTCTCCACTCAAAACCTTGGAAATAGTGGTCTGTTGGTTGCGGCTACGTCCGAACTGCCATCAGAAAACATTTCTTTGGTTTTTCCTTCAAAACTCGTTGAATCTCTGTCCGGTTCCTGAAAAGATGGCTGATATTTTCGAAGAGGAGGGTATTTACTATGATGACTATCAAGCGGTACGTACTCATTTAACCTAAATTTTGTTGCTGTTATAATGATTTTATTTAATCTATATACTAATTAATTTATGTTGTTCTTACGCTATCGTAGGTTGGGTAGGACATTGATATCTACAATCAAAGATATTATGTTGATCAAGGAACGATTGATCAAATCGTGTTATACGACCAAGATAATCATCGTTCAAGGAATGTTTGGAACGATCACAAGGTACATATAATTTATCATCACTTGTAAGTTTTTATTTTGTTAACGTAAGTTAGTGGTATGCGAAATAAATTTAGTAATTGTTAATTGTATTGATTTTGGCATCTATCTATGAGTCTCTTCGTGTCGGAGTGAGTTGTGTGCCATTCGAAACTTCGAGTCATCACTTTTGTGGTAAATTATTGGCCCTTCGTAAACCCAGTAAGTGGACCCCATACTGGAACCTCTGGCGGCTCCATGTCGGCATCAACATACCAAATTTCATTTGGAATGTGATTTTAGTACGGGATAGGTACACAGTCACGAGACACCTGATCATCATCTACGTCTGCGTCTGAATCTAGGCCTGGATCACCAACACCTTCAAGAGTGTCGACGGTGTCTGCACTGACATCACCTTCCTCCTCTTCATCCTCAGGGTCACTAACTGGACATGGCAGGGCATCTTCCATTTGATTCGGATCATGAAAGGCACATTCATAAGCTTTGTAATGGTAGTTGTTATAACTACCGCTGCCTTGGTGGAAGTTCTACTCGGGTTGGTAGAGGTAGCCTTCTTGTTGGTTGTCATGATACCCTTGGGCTTCTTCTCCATATGATGGGAAGGATTGCTAATGACCTTCACCTCCTTCCATGTACTCATGATAGGTACGAGGATCATGGTAACCTTGGTAGGGATGATCTTCGTATAATCCACCTCCATCGTGGATACCAAATGTTTGTCCATCTTCATAATTATCTCCACCACCTTCGACCGTCTCGGTGTAAAAAAACATCTCTGTTTGATTTTTGTTATTGGTGATCAAAAATTTGACCATGGCATTTACATCCTCCTAAGTGGTTATGAGAAATTCCTCATACAACAACGACCCGCCATGTCTGTTTGGATATCGATACACCATACGATTAACTCTTCTTGTCCCATTCATGTAAGTTACCTCAGTACACATTTGACGGAGCTCTTCAAGGTTCGGTCTCGTAGCGACCTTGACTTTATGAAAATTACCACTGACGCAACGTACCCCTTTTCCGGTCTCTTCCGTATAGCCATATCACATAACCCAAGCGTGAACTTTTGAAATGATATTTGCAATAAAGTCATAACTAAAGTAATATGATCAAAATCACAAATCACAATAAAAAGTACTACAAATCAAACTTACGAAGTAACGTTAATCGCAAAAACTCAAAAAGATAAGGTGCACAACAGAAATATGAAGAAGAATAATGCGAGAGGTGAGGAGCTGAGGTTCTCAGAGCTGCCTTTTATAGGCAAATTTTTGACTGAAAACCGCAGGGGGCGGTTTTAGTCTGCCATGCATGGTCACTTATCAATAATATATACGTTAAGGAGTCCTCTCTTCGCCCGCACTTTACAACTTTTCGTCTCTGGGTATCCCTTTCTGAGATAACCTTTGATACTCATTTCTTTCTATCGTCAGTCTCTACTCTCTAACACTATTCTTATGAGTTTGGAGGTAAGTTGTTCCTTCCTGGCTCGTGTTTATTTTTTCCGTTTTGGTTCTAGTATTGAATGTAAATGTATTAGTTTAGAGGTAAGTTCCCCGTCTCTAGTTGTTGTAAGATTTGTAATATTTTTTTAAGGTAAATGCTTTAGTTTTATTGATAAGCAGAGCCGATTACAAGACGGCAAAGAAAACATAAATAAAAAGAAGAGTTGCGTCCCTCTCCAAAACAATAACATATACACATCACAACTGCAAAAAAGGTAAATATAGATAACTGATATATGGTTTATTGAAGCAAAGTGGAAACGTGTTCATTGACTTTTCTTCATCAGGGAACTCTTAAATTGTTAGTTCATAATTTCCGTGAAATCCTTTTTACATATGCATAATCATATTGACACTTATAAATTATAATATAAGTGGAAGAACTAGTTTGATTTTAGAATGCTGAAAATAAGGCATTGCTACTTTTACTCGCCCCATGCGGGGTAAGGAATGGGCAGAAAGTGTCTACCCATCGCGGGGCACGTGGCAGGGTGGGTAAAAAAATTATAGGATAGGACAAGACGCGAGTTTGATACTACCTGACCCAAAGTCTATATGTTGTCATCACTACCCTCCACGGGAGGGTGGTCCCAGCGGACAAAAGGAATAAAGGTATATGTATTATTTATAAGAGATATGGGTATCCCAAAGGATATGTAGATGGCATGGTCGTTCGTGGATCGATCTATGGCTTTGATATAGTAGATCCGGCACACACGAAACCCTGAAGACTCTCACCTTCCTATGAATATCTAGCCTCCAGTTTTGCATGGGTAACACATTTATATTCCTTACACTTTACATTTCCTTCTCTCTCACCCCTTTCTAGTCTCCCAAGCCTGAGATTTGCGTTGCCTGCATGTTAACTGATGCGGGTCCAATTGTACAGATTTTACCCCTCATATCTTGATAGTTTGGCTTTGCATTTCATCATCCCTCGACATATTTCACGCTAGTTTGTGCTTGTTTTGATACATTTCAGGTCCTAGCACGTGTGGGAAGGTTGAGAACGAGTTTCAGGTCGATTGGAGGTCGAAAATTGCCAAAAAGTGAAGAAAAAAATGTCCGAATTCATGGTTCATGGTCCAGCATTGGAGTTCATAGTCTCCCAAGACCCTGAACTGGAACCTCAAAACCGTGAACAGTGAGGCGTCCAGCGAGGTTTCAGAGGTTACTGACGACCAGGCAGTTCACGGTCTCTAATACCGTGAACTTTGAGTGCAAACCGTGAACCCTGGAGAGTGAAGCGATGCGTTTTGGAGACGACACTGAGTTCACGGACGCATTAAGGTGTTCACGGCCGTGAACAGAGGTCGTGAACTGGGTTCGACCTGGCTATAAAAACAACAGCAGAAGGAATAAGAAAGGGGGGGCTGGTTTTTGGAGAAGGAACACTTTCTTTCTCTAAGGTTTCGACCCAAAACACCAAAGGGGATTTCTAGAGCGTGAGAGAGTGATCTTGGAGCTTAATTGAAGACATTGATCAAGATTGGAAGCAAGGAATCAAGCCTAGAAGAAGAAGATCTAGAGGTTTCTTTGTAATCTCTCCTCTCTCTTATTTGGGCCCAAATGTACACATTTTACCCCCCATTTCTTATTCGTTTAGCTTAGTATTTCATCGTTCTTCTACATATTTCACGCTAGGTTGTGTTTGTTTTGATACATTTCAGGTCCTAGCACGTGTGGAAGGGTCGAGGTCGAATTTTGGGATAATTGGAGGTCAAAAAGTGCAAAAACCAAAGAAAAGTCCGAACAATTGCCTCGTAACAGTGAAGTGAAGGCGTCCAAGGAAACAACCGCAGTTCACGGCCGGACGAGGCATTTCACGGTCTCCTAAGACCGTGAGACTGTGAACTTCGACCATAAACCGTGAATACCGAGGCGTCCAGCGAGGTTCCTGAAGTTACTAACGATAAGGCAGTTCACGGTCTCTAAGACCGTGAACTATGGCTATTGACTGTGAAGCGGTGCATTTCGGACGACGCTGAGTTCATGGACACGTTTAGGCGTTCATGGTCGTGAACTGGCAACGCGTCCGTGAACTGATCGCTTTCGGGCAAATATGAAGACATCAGCAGGGAGAGAGAAGGGAGAGCTGGTTTTTGGAGAAGAAACACTTTCTTTCTCTAGGGTTCCAACCTAAAACACCAAAGGGGAGTTCTAGTGAGAGAGAGAGTGCCAGAGTGATATTGGAGCATAATTGGAGGCTTGGGTGGAAGATTCAAACTAAGAAGAATAAGAAGAAGATCTTGAGCTCAAATTTGTAATCCCTCTCTCTCTCTTTAGAAACTCACTCTTTTATCTTGGGTGTTGTAGATCCCTAATTAATACTTTGTAATTACTTGTTTAGATTGAATGATTAAGTGTGGGTTTGCATCAATTTGAGTATTAGAGGTGTTTTCATGGTGATTCTGCATGCTCGTGCTTAGCAATCTAAGGGTTGTGCATAATTGTGCTTAGCACCCTTAGGTTTGTGCATGTTGGTGCTAGCAATCTAATTAGGCACCTTAGCCTATCTTAGATAGGAAAATCCCCCTTCCAAGGGAGACTCAATCGAATTGGTTTTCCTTCTGATTTCTAAGCCACCTAAACTAGGTTAAGTTAGGGAAACTCTCAATATTGAGTTAAGCAAGTCGGTTAATCGCGATTAAGCCATCCGATCTTAGTGTTGAGTGAGGGAGTAAGTCAACTACAGATTGTCTAAACCGAGAGGGTCCAGTGACACGGCCTTTCATGCTTACCTCGGTTTAGCAATTGAGATTGTGGTCTCTGGCCACATATGCATCCCTCTGCTGTTCGCGGTTACCACTTTGCATCTAGGTTGGTTGTGATTAAGCCGCTTAAAATCCGGTTTGAGGGAGAGACCTAGGCAACCACTAGAGACTGAGTGAGAGGAACGATCCCATGACAAATCGATCTCTAGCTAATCCATCCCGTGACAAATGGATCACTAGTTGCTCCTCCTAGCGGTTCCCCTAGACTTGGTGAGTGGATCGATCCCGTCACAAATTGATCGCTAGTGAATTGATTCCGTGACAGATTAATCACTAGTTGCTCACCCCCGCGGTTCACAACCACCTATGCCACACGACTTCATTCAATCAAACGAGTCATGGTAGCTAGTTAGGGGGAAGCAACCCCTGGGTGAAGCTCCCTTAGTTAGGAATTTCCTTTATTTACTTTTCTTTGATTGGTTAGTTTGTAGTTCCAATAAACCTATACCCTAGAGTTGCTTGCTAGATAACAACCTAAGCGATTGAAGTAGGGGTACATGGATCGGCCCGGGTTGACAATTTAAATACTTGCTCTATACTTCACCCGACTAGGGTTTAAAAAATTGGGCTCTAGTCGGGATTAATTTGTGGTGTAGTTTCGTGCGAGTCACTCTCTCTAGAAACCCACCCTCTTCTCTTGGGTTTAAGAACCCTAGGTCTAGATTTGGGTTTAATGTTGATGTATGTGACAAACTCCATGATTGATTGATGATTTTACTTAATTGATGGATGTTTTCATGAATGACATGAGTTGTGTTTCCATTTTCATATATTGAGCTTTTGATCTAGGAGGGAGATAATCCCCTTAGAGCCCCCCCTTTTGGCGTCTTCGGGTCACTCCTATCGTATATTGTTCAGGTAATCCCCGAGGGAGTTGATTCGACCGGTCTCCTAGCATTATACGAAACCCTAGGTTGAATAGAGCACTACCCATCCATCGATTCCTCGTTCTGGGTTATTCCCGAGGGAGTCCATCTCCAAACGGTAGTGTAGTTAAGTCGATGGAGCTAGGATGATACCCAACATCGATCCAAAGAATGGACCTAGGACGATTCAACCCAAGAGAGCTCACCACCTTGTAAATAGCTAGGTTAGTTTAATTCTATCAATCACTATCATAGGCTGGCTAGATAATGAACCCTAAACCTGAAGTAGGGTAAGCCTAGATCCCCGTGGTATGATAATTTCTTATTGCTTGCTTTCCCTATGCTACACTCGGTCGGCGGTTATACTTGGCCGCGATCGGGATGTTGTAGTTAGAACGAGTCATTAACTGACCGAGAGCCGATTGGAGACAACCAACACACCAAACGACAATGATCAAACCGCCCTTTCTTTCACCGGCAATGGCTTGGAACCAAAATTCTATTGATTCGATTCTTTAATAGAGGTTGACCCCAAGGACCTTTTCTGAAACACTTAGCATATCTATCTCTAGAGGATGAAGCAAAGGATAGTGCAAATCATGCCAAGATATAGATAGAAGATTTTTTTGGATTTTTTTTTTGAAATTTGGATCAAATATTATTTTAAAGTTGACTATCAATCCAAATAATTTTACCAAAAGACTTTGGAAATAAATTTGAAACGTCTCTTAGAAAATTTGTCAAAATATGAGAGCATGTATTGCTAAAACCGCTCTTCCCTTCTCCCAAACCATTATCAACCATGAACTACATTCAAGCATACTTCATGGGTCTATTCTTGCTATCCTTATCTCAATCATCGTAGTGAAGGAGGTTAACAATCACTTAGGTGTTTCAATGGTTTGCATGCCAAGAAAGCCTTTCTAGATCATACACTTAGACTTTTGTGGCAACTCTCTACTTTTATTTACCCCGTTTTATTACCTCTTTTTCGTTTCCTTTTTTCTACTTTCCATTTCTTTTTTCTTTTCTTTCTTTCTTCCTTTTTTTTAGTGGGGTACTAGAGAGTTAAGCACTTGCCACCTTAACACTTAACGAACAAGGCTCTCTATTAAGAACTTCCTCCAACACTACTTCTTCATTCCCAGCAAGAACCGTGCAAAATCATCCTATGTAGAACCTCAATGGACCTCAAAAGCGAGAGCTGCGAGACACAACGACGACTCACAACGGTTTAGACATGAAGAAAGGAGATGGGGTCGTTCTATCAATCACCATTAAGCTCAACAAGCACAAAGCTCCTAACATTAGAACGATCCCCAAAGTCACATGGCTCAAAGGGGTTGACTACGGGATAAGATATTTTGGGACAATCAACTTTTGGGTGTGGACTAATCCTATGCCTCCATCATACTCACTAGTGACAATGATGAATGTTGTTTGCCATGGTAAGAGGGATCTAAGCACATAAGAAGAAGACGATCGACACAAAACTCACATGGTAACCTAATCACCCAATCGTCTATTCCAATTTCACAAAATTCTATGCAAGGAAATTGTGATCAAAGAGTAACCAAGTTAAGACATCCATTCATTTAAGCACTGACTCGCTACGACACAACACCAAACTACGACCAATCGCAATCGTAGAATGGAAATGCAGAATAGTGGGTAAGCTTTATTTATCAACCCAGGGTCTAGATCTACTGTCTACTCCGTGAACTTCTGTTATCTAGCAGTAAGAGTTGAGTGATTATAATTCTAATCTAAAGCAGAAAGAAAGCAGTAAATTGTTCGGTTTACTTAGCAGAAGAAGAGTGACTCTGGATTGAGTCCCCCTAGCTCCTCAGTTAGGTTCAAGTTGTAATTCCCTTTGGTTCAAGTTGTAATTTATTTTGCTCTGAAAACTCGATTCCCGTCTCTTTGGCTTGAAACAGCCTATGTAACCCGACACTAGGCAAAACACCGGCAAAGACACGACCGTGTTCTTCTTACTCTGTCCGTGTTTTGAATTCGTCAGGTGGGAAACTTAAGATGAGGATGGTTATTACACGCCCCCATCCACGTAACACGGTCATGCCCTGTGATGAACACGGCTGTGTTTTTGCCTCTACTCACCCGTGTTTTGAATTCTTCTACAGCTGCTGAGAACCATCCTTCGGCATAATAAACACTGCCAAGGTCCTTCTTTGTACACGGTCGTGTTTTGGAAAACGCCGCCCGTGTTCTTTCCCTGTCTTGACATCATCTTCGCACTAAAAAGCACCGGCGTGGCCGCGGGTGAAACATGGTCGTGTTCTTAGGGAAAGCTAACAATGTTCTACTCCAGCTTTGCCAAATGATCTCCAAATGACCCGAAACTCGCACCTACACCTTCCTTTAACGACTGGGACCTGAAATGTGATAAAAGAGCACAACCCAACGTAAAATAGGCTAAGGAAACAGAAATTCGAGCCAAAACAGTAAAGAAACAAGGGTGCAAACATATACAAATACGACATTATCAAGCACACATGAGAACTAGGCTTTTGCGCGGCTGAAGATAGGGTGCATAACCATGGGTTAAAGGTCATTTTTATTTTCCCTTGTTTTCTTAATCGGCACATATCTTCTTCGTTTTAACTCGGATTTCAATTTTTTTTGCACAGATGGAACGAGTTCGATGTGCTCTACAAAACAAGATCCATTTTAAATATTTTTTGAGAAAAAAAATTCTTGCCTCTCGGTACCAACTGCATACCATATGGTATGTTCTTCGTTTTTAATTCGTTTTTGAAAACGTTTGCACAGAAGAAACAAGTTCATCATGATCTATTAGATCTACAAATTTCTGGGTGAACAAATTACAGGACCAAAAAATACCACAAAATACCACCCTGGTACGGGGTGGTATCTTGTGGTACACAATGTTAAAAGTCGTAATTGACAGTTAATATACTTCTACTGTCATATATTCAACCATCCTATAGTCTTGGTTTGTTCATACCACCACCATGGTACGCTTTTCAAACCATAGGTATGCTCTTATTTCAATACCAATCAATACCATATGGTATAGACTGGTAAAAAATGGCTCTTTTTTTGTTCAAAAAATATATCAAAGTGGATATCCTTTCGAAGAGCACAATTAATTTGATCTAACTGTGCAAAGAAAATTAAATTTTGACTTAAACGAGTGAGAAATCGTCCGTCAAAAATTATGGAGGAGAAAATTAAAGGCTTTCCAGGGGAGAGAGGGATGTTGATGTCATGCTGATGTGGACGAGTTACTCATGGTTACTCATCATAAGGTTACTGAACTTATCCGTTCCCCTTTTGCACACACCTAATGCAATTCTCAGTCATCATCATAGGACACACTCAATCACATGCAATCAATTCACAGTCAATGCCAATAAACACGAGATTCACCCCCAAATTGAAATTGGGCACTTTAATAATGCAACGCTTGGAGCCCCCAAATTTGGGCATATATCAATGCTCCAAGCAAGCAATCAATCACAAACAATAATAAACTTCCCCCCCCCCCCCCACACACACACAAGCTCGACATTGCCCTCAATTGCGTAAAATAGGGAGTAGAGCAATGTTACTGCAAAGCTTGGCGAGTGAAAGTGGGACAGTTTCCAGGGTCTCGCTCGAGGCTAGGTTATTACACATAACAATATTCCACATCATGATAAAAATGAAGAAAAACTCACAAATATACTAGTTCACCCACTAAAGTAAAGAAAAATAACAGAGTTCCGAGTTTCAAGTGGAGAAGTGGGGCAAAGGAAATCAACTCTACCACATGTCTCACTCGGTCGACTACCTCTCGGTGGTCCTGGCTTAGTCCTTCTCCTCGTCATCGGCCAGGACACTCTGCTTGCGGGCAATCCGTACCAGAAGGTCGATGGAGCAGTCCAGGTGGATGTAAACCCCCATGACCTGCTCCTCAAGGTGTGTGACTCGGTCCACCAACTGGACTCCAAATGAGGAACCAACTTCGGCTGATGATGATGGTGGTGGTGGTGCGGCACGACGGCGATGGCCTAAAGCTCGAGTAGCTGGTTGCTCAGGCGTAGGGACCTCTGCATCTGGCTCCACTAGAGTAGGGTCGATCTGTGGCATTAGAGCGACCGAAGGTCTAATTCCCTTGAGGTACCTAATCCCTCGCTCTCCCTTGAGACCGAGTGATTCGGGCCCAAATGTACACATTTTACCCCTCATTTCTTATTCGTTTAGCTTAGTATTTCATCGTTCCTCGACATATTTCACGCTAGGTTGTGCTTGTTTTGATACATTTCAGGTCCTAGCACGTGTGGAAGGGTTGAGGACGAGTTAACAGTGGGGAGAGAGCTGGTTTTTGAAGAAGAAACACTTTCTTTCTCTAGGGTTTCAACCTAAACACCAAAGGGGAGTTCTAGTGAGAGAGAGAGAGAGGGTGCTAGAGTGATCTTGGAGCATCATTGGAGGCTTGGGTGGAAGATTCAAGCTTGGAAGAAGAAGAAGAAGATCTTGAGCTCAAATTTGTAATCTCTCTCTCTCTCTCTCTCTAAAAACTCACTCTTTCCTCTTGGGTGTTGTAGATCCCTAACTAATACTTTGTAATTACTTGTTTAGAATGAATGATTGTCATTGGGTATTGCTTAATTCAATGATTGAGGTATTATTCATCATGATTGTGCATGCTTGTGCTTAGCAACCTAGGAGTTGTGCATGTTTTGTGCTTAGCATCCTTAGGTTTGTGCATTTTGGTGCTTAGCAACCTAAGGATTGTGCATAATTGTGATTAACACCCTTAGGTTTGTGCATGTTGGTGCTAGCAATCTAATTAGCCACCTTAACCTAGCTTAGAGAGGAAAATCCACCTTCCAAGGGAGACTCAATGGAGTTGGTTTTCCTTTGGCTTTTTAAGCCACCTAACTAGGTTAATTTAGGGAAACCCTCAAAGTTGAATTAAGCAAATCGGTTAATCGTGATCAAGCCGTCCGACCTTTGAGTTGAGTGAGGGAGTAAATCAACTAGCAATTGCCTAAACCGAAAGGGTCTAGTGACACGGCCTTGAATGCTTACCTCGGTTTAGCAATTGAGATTGTGGTCTACGACCATATATGCATCCCTCAGCGGTTCGCAGTTACCTGGCCCATAGCAATCGTTTCAATCCAACGAGTCACGGTAGCTAGTTAGGGGGAAGCAACTCCCGGGCGAAGCTCCCTTAATTAGGATTTTCCTTTATTTACTTTTCTTTGCTTGTTTAGTTTGTAGTTCCATTAGACCTAAACCCTAAATTTGCTTTCTAGATAACAACCTAAGTGATTGAAGTAGGGGTACATGGACCGGCCCGAGTCGGTATTTAAATACTTGCTCTATACTGCATCTGCTAGAGTTTAAAAACTTGGACTCTAGTCGGGATTAATTTGTGGTGTAGTTTCGCGCGAGTCACCGAGCTTCATGTTGTAAAGCATCTCCACGAGGAATGGCTCGGCTCGACATATGATGGAGCATCCCGTTAGATCAACCTCGAAGTGTTAGGCCTGCCTCGTGATGAAGCCCCCCAAGTGCATCGTATCCACTCGATCACGCCCCAGGCATCTAGCGAATGTGGTAGCCACCACTAATCCCATATGGTGTGGCTCTGCTGGACTGCTCAGGGTATGGAGGCTTATCAACCCTCTGTTGGTGATCATGTTCCCCGATCGCAGGCTATGGATGATCGACTTCATGAGCAGTGTGTGCAAGATCCTCCAAGGCATCCGGAGCTTCACTGCATTGGTGTTCGAGCCCTTGAACTCGTTGTTCTGGTGCGTCGAAAGGCACATGGTGTGGAAGGCCTAGTCGTAGCGGAAGTTAGCTGTGTACTGCCTCTCCGTCATGGTCATGTGTGTGGGGTCGAGCCTCATGGCCTGGGTGAACCCATCATAGGTCAGCACATGATGATGAATCCCAGCATAAACTCCACGTACAGCCGGTTGCGCTTGCTCGACGGGATCACATGGGAGAAGGTGGAGTAGAACTCCACACAGAGCTCGTGGTAGATGAGCTGGTAAACCGCATGAGGTGTCGCCACTGGGGATGAAAGAGAACCCCAAACATCGCTGTCCAGCACCTGAACATGGTGAACATTTCCAAATCCAACACTAGTGAGGTCCTGCCTCACTGTACCGCCATTGCTCGAACATGGTGTCGTATTTCTCGTGGTTTCACCAAGTGGTGAATGTACTCATGACTCGCATTAATCATCCTGCAAAACATCAAATACATGCACCATATGTGGAAACATTCATCAATCTCAAATCATTGGCAGAAAAGAATCTCCCCCCCCCCCAATTTAAGATTCCACTGAGGTCCTATGCCTTTGAAGGCTTTCACAAGATCGGATTTCAAACAATTTAAGGACAACCACGTACAGAGCTCATCAAGACATGGTTCTAGGTGATTCAGGGTTCTTCCAAATGACAATATTGAACCCAAACCATGCTTTGATGGCTGCCAACCATCATTCACTCAAGTGTATCATGTCATTTTTCATAATATTGCACTTGGTGGGAATTCTCAATTCAAACCACAAAATCATGCCAAATTTTCCCCACCAAGGCTTAATTAACTTAACAAACACTTCATGCAACATTCAATCAACCTAATTCGACATTCCCTCACCCAATTTCATCATGCATGCAAAATTTTCCCAATTCTCCTCACCTAAGAACTCTAACCCGATTCTCCAAAAATGACAAATTAAAGGTTTGAATCAGACCTGGAGACGCAAGTAGGGTCGAAGAGGAAGGTGAGGAGAGGGCGAGGGTGTCAAAAATCTGCCGAAAACAACCTGGTGGAGCTCGCCGGAGTGCCGTCGGAGCCTCACCGGAAATTGTTCACCCCGGAAAAAATTCGAGCCAAATCGCCTCAAAACTTTGGCGAAGGCTCGCTTGGGCGTGGGGATAATGGGTCTGTGCTTCGATTTTGATTTGGGTGACCGGAATTCGATGAAAAACAGCAAGAGGGAGCGGTTTCTTTGATGATCTTTAGAGAATTTTGGCGAGGTGGGCGGCGTGAAGTGAAGAAGAAGGGTTCACGTCCTTATATAACTCAAGCTCGAGGTTCACAGACATAGGCTTTGTTCACGGTCGCTAAGACTGTGAACATAACTCCCAGACCGTGATCTCGGGGAAAATGACGCATTTCACAAAAACAGGAACTTCCCTTGTTCACGGTCTGCACCTGATTATCACGGTCTCTAAGACCAGGATACTGAGGCTAAAACTGTGAACTGAGTGAAAATAGGGCATTTCCAGAATTTCAAAACTCGACCTAATCAACTGTGCCCCTAATTCAAACACACTCAAAAGCCAATCAATCTGACACAACATGGTGGCACGGTGATACCCATTCAACCACTTGAACTCTTCACTCAATCACAAAAAGAGAAAATAGGGAAAAGAAAACAAACCAACGTTGGGTTGACTCCCAACAAGCGCTAAGTTAATGTCACTAGCTTGACGTTGCAGATCTATCATGCTTGAGAGCACGAAGCATCCGAGAGTGGATCCGCCACAGTCTCGAGGCGAGGTTTGTCACCTCCCAACTTAAGCTCCAAAGGATGGCCCTCTTGGCCAACTGCCTTCGCTTTGCCTTTATCCTTCTTTCGGGTAGGGCTGGAAGTTTGGTACCGGTATTTGGGATATACCGAATACCGTACCGAATTTGTCTATATTTGGTATTACCGAATACACGAATTATTTTTTGGGATTGGGATTGGGATTGAATTTCATTTGTTATTCGGTATTAGGGATTACGGGATTGGGATCGGTATATACCGAAATACCGATCAATACCGAAATATAAGCTAGTGTGTATTTTATCCTCTCAACTAGACTCTCTCATTCACTACTATACGACCCTGAACCACCAAAAGTGTCATTTAATTATACATAGATCATTCCATCACTATTAATAGTCGTTTGTCAACCTCCAATTCGTCGAATTAAAGATTACCAATGACAAGAACTTGAGATGTATCCTCTCCTCCATTCTCCTTAATAATATCCTAATTCAAGACTCTTTGTTTAGTCTTTTTCTCTAAATTAAAAAATAAAATCTAATTTATATATTTAATTATTAATTGTAAAGGTAATTAATTTCGTATTCGATAATACCGATTGGGATACCGAAGTACCGATTGGGATACCGGTATATTTAGGGATTGGGATTGGGATACCGAAATTATTTAGGGATTGGGATTGGGATTGACTTTAGGGTGTAATTTGGTATTCGGGATTTCGGTATTTGGGATTGGGATACCGATACCGTACCGATTTCCACCTCTACTTTCGGGCATAAGCGCGATTCATCTTTTCTCTCCATGCTTTCTTCTTCTTTCCTTCGGGTTCGATACCTCCTCAATTTCCTGTTCACACCACCACAAGGAACACAAGAAATAGTAGGATTTGCCTTGAGAGGCTTGCCTCCACTTCCAATCATGTCATTCGAGTCAATTTCCTTCACATCATCATTCTTAGCCAGTTGAGTCCATTTCCTTCACATCATCATTCTTAGCCTTAGGATCAATTGAGAGAGTAATTTGCTTCTTTCCCTCTCTCAAAATCAAAGTTCCCTCATTAACATCAATTAAGGCCTTGGCGGTGGCAAGGAAGGGACGTCCTAGAATGAGTGTCATATCCGCATCTTCACTGATATCAAGGATAAAAAAATCCGTCGGATAGCAGAATTTTCCAACTCTCACTAGGACGTCCTCCACAATACCTCTAGGACTAATGACAGAGCGATCGGCCAATGTGACACTAAGCCTAGTAGTCTTTAGCATCTTGAGCATCTCCATGAACCCACCACATTCCGCCTCCAATCGGTCCTTGTGCATCCTCGAGGGGAAAGGAAGAGGAGGCTTGTACTCAGCCACTTGTGGTGGAGTCGGCAATGCCTTCCTATCCTTCCAAGTCTTCTTGCTTGTCAACCATTGGCGGAGTCTTCTCTTCTTCGATTTCATCTCTTGCAAAAACCTTCGGGGTCACCTTCCCACTTCTCATATGAATAGCATTCAACCCGACATTTTGATCTTTGGGGTTGACAATTGTTTGAGGGGGAAGAGCTCCCCTTGGTCTCTCCGTGAGGATTCCGGCAAGGTTGGTGATTTGAGTCTCCAAGTTTTGAAGACTCGCTTGGTGTTTTCTCAATCCCGCCTCAACCGAAGAAACTTTGTTGTTGCCACATCCATAAATTGCTCAATCTTCTCAAACTTTCGAGTGCTCGTGCTCACAAAGGTTGTCACTAGGTCTTCAAGCTTTGCAAACTTATTAGGTTGTGGTTGGAACCCTTGACCACCTTGAGCTTGGAACGGTTGTTGGAAGTTCGAGCCTTGAAACTATGGCCTTTGTTGAATGAAGGGAGGCCTTGGTTGATAATTCCTCGCCGGTCCTTGGAAACCGGATGGTCTCGATTACTTGGGGAAGACCAAGCGAATTTTGGATGGTTCCGCCACCCCAGGTTATAAGTGTGGCTATAGGGATTGTTGTTCCCAGCATTAGCGATGAAGCTCACTTGTTCCTCAGGGGGTGCTTCCTTCCTTCATCAATTGACACTCCGAAATCTCATGGTTGGTACTTGAATACCAATCACACGACAACAATGGCTTCTTACCTGCTTCTTATCTTCAAGGAGAGCATCAATCAAATGGTCAATCTTAGCGGCAAGCGGAGGACTTGCTTCCACCGAACCTCCTCTCTCTGTATCCCTTATACCGTTTCTTATCCAGTCCCAATCGTACCCTTTTGTCGCCAGATCTTCAAGAATTTGGGACACTTGGGGTGGGGTCATGTTCATCAATTTCCCTTGACATAGAGAGTGAATGAGGATCTTGTCATCTTGGAGGAGACCAACCTAAAAGGTCTCAATCCGAAATTTTTCTTCAAATACATGATGTGGGCATTGGAGGACGTAGTCAGAATACCTCTCCCATGCACCCCTCAATGTCGCATCCTTCTCTTGTTCGAAATGGGTGATTTTCTTGCGCAACTCCACCATCTTGGAAGGTGGGCAATATCGGGTCATGAACTTGTTGAGCAAGTCTTCCCATGAGGTAATCGAGAGGGGTGGTCTATTGTTGAGCCACCTGAGTGCATTCCCCGCAAGAGAGTAGGAGAATAGCCTCAACTTCAAAGCATCTTTGGACACCCTATTTATCTTCAAACTTCTCACGATCTCGATAAACCTCTAAACATGCTCCCTCGGAGACTCATCTCTAAGCCCATGGAATTTCACATTGTTTTGAATCATTGTGATGAGGTCGGGCTTGATTTCGAAATTGTTGGTGGCCATGGGCGGATGTAAATGGTAGGTTGAATATCAGCCGCCGTGGAGCCATGTAGTAGCCCATGGTCCTCGGTTGCTCCGTAAATCCCGCTTGAGCTTCTTGAATAGCTGCCATCTCGACTTCACTTCCTTCTTGTTCGGATTCAAAGTCTTCCTCAATTGAAACTCCTTCAACTTCGAGACCAACTTGTGGTTTTCACCCTTTCCTCTATCCTTCTTCTTGATTTCGCCAGCTCTCTCTCACAAGCCAAGATTCGGAGAGTGCGGTTGAGATTCTCATCTAGTGGCGCCAAAGGTGTCGGATTACTCAGGGTCATACACCCTCCTGCGAACACTCAAAAGAATCACAACTCGTCTAACACAAGGAAGATTCACATACACAAACGCAAAAAGTAAATCTAGATTTACACCAAACAATTTTTTCAAAATAATGGACCGGAAGTTCTGCGGCAACGGCGCCAAAAACTTGACTCGTCCCGAATATCACAATAAACATCCCAATTAAGGCCCAAGTATAAACCTTAACCAGGTGCAATATAGGTCAAGTATGTTTAAATATCAACCCAGGCCAGACCATATACCCCTACTTCGATTGTTTGAAACATTATCTAGCAATTGGTTTTTGGTGAAAATAACGAACTATAACTAAAATGTTTGGGAAAGTAAATGGATTTGACACTAATTAAAAAGGCTTCGCCTGGGTGTTGCTCCACCTAGCTAAAAATAATGGCTTGTTGGATCAAATGCATAGGCGTGGTAAAGGTGGTTGTAAATCATTGGGAAGTGCAACTAGTGAACAAATGCCACTCACTCGGTCAACAGGCCAAGGGATTTTGATTCAAGCTAGCCCTGCTAGGTAAGGAGAAAACACAAGGGAAAGAAGGAAAACCAATCTTGGAGATGCTAGCCTTGCTCCTTGTGGTGTAGAGATCCTCCTTTGGGGAAGAAATTCCCAAAACTTTGCTTGGAGTTAAACCCTAACCTCTTCTCTTCTCTTCTTTTGTTCGTCAATTTGTCTCTCTAGAAAGCTAAAGAAGAAGAAGCTTCTCACACTAGGTCTCTCTCCATTTTTCTTCAGCTCATCCCTCCTTTTTTACCTAGGTCGAGGGCAGTTCATGCCCATGAACATCCTTTATGGACCGTGATGTCGAGCAAATCCGCACCATTTAACTTAGTCTGTTCACGATTTGTGGCTTTGGTTCACGGTCTTAGCAGCGACGTGAACTGACTAGAATCCAGTGGGGTGTGCATTCCGCTTCTAGACTCTTGGCACTTCACGATCTTGGGCTTTGGTTCTCGATCTTAGCGACCATGAACTGGTTGGACTCCAGTGAGATGTTCATTTAGCTTCTGTAACTTCAGCGCTTCACGGCCTAGGCGCCCTTTTCACGGTCCGTAAGATAGTGACAACTCGGCTTCCGCCGTGATCCTCAGGTGCTTCCACCCTTTGATTTCGGGGTCAGTTTCACTTGCTAGGATTTGAAACATACTAAAACAAAGTTCAATCTAGCGTAAAACCACACCTCACGGAGTACAAACGCATCAAACGTCTAAGGAAAACCACACCTCCATGTACATGTATTAGTTTGGAGGTAAGTTCTCCGTCTCTAGTTGTTGTAGTTGTTGTAATATATTTTTTTGAAGGTAAATGTATTAGTTTTATTGATAAGAAAAGCCGATTACAAGAAGGCAAAGAAAACATAAATAGAATGAAGCGTTGTGTCCCTCTCCAAAACAATAACATATACACATCACAACTGCAAAAAAATGTAAATATAGATAACTGATATATGGTTATTGAAGCAAAGTGGAAACGTGTTCATTGACTTTTCTTCACCAGGATACTCTTAAATTGTTGGTTCTTCGTGAAATCCTTTTTACATGTATACAATAATATTGACCCTTATAAATTATAATATAAGTGGAAGAACTAGTTTAATTTCAGAATGCTGGAAATAGGGCATTGCAACTTTTACCCACCCCATGCCCGGGGGGGGGGGGTAACGAATGGGGCAGAAAGTGTCTACCCATCACGGGGCACGTGGCAGGGCGGGTAAAAAATTATAGGAAAGGTGAATACTCGAGTTTGTTACTACCCGACCCAAAGTCAATATGTTGTCATCACTACCCTCCACGGGAGGGTGGTCCTAGCGGACAAAAGGAATAAACCTATATGCAGTATTTATATGGGATATGGGTATCCCAAGGGTTATGTAGATGGTCTGGTCGTTCGTGGATCGATCTCTGGCTTTGATCTAGTCAATCAGGCACACACGAAACCCTGAAGACTCTCACCTTTCTATAAATATCTAGCATCCAGTCTCGCAATGGGTAACACATTTATATTCCTTTCACTTTACATTTCCTTCTCTCTCACCCCTTTCTAGTATCCCAATCCTGATATTTGTGTTGCCTTGCATGTTAAGTAACCGAGAGCCAATTGGAGACAACCAAACCACAATGATCAAACCACCCTTTCTTTCACCGACAATGGCTTGGAACCCAAATTCTATTGATTCGATTCTTTCACCAAGGTTGACCCAAGGACCTTACCTGAAACACGTAGGTTATCTATCTCTAGAGGATGAAGCAAAGTATAGTGCAAATCATGCCAAGATATAGCTAGAAGATATATTTGTAATTTTTTTTTTGAAATTTTGATAAATTAAACTTTAAATCTGACTATCAATCCAAATAATTTCGTCAAAAGATTTTGGACATAAATTTGAAAAGTCTCTTAGAAAATTTGTCAAAAATATGGGAGCATGTATTCTTAAAAGTTTGCCATGATTTTTTGATGTAATAGGAGTTTACGATCAATGATCAAAATAGGGGAAACTTGCCTTTATCATAGTGCAAATTTCACGCAAAATACTCGAGATACTAATAAAACGAAACCGCAATTCAAGATTTTAAAGCATTATTTCAATTTACAACCATGTAGCAAAGTTATGGAAATAAGAACTACAATCTCCGGAAATTTGGGCATAGACCTATACATAATTTCGACATAGACAAATATAAGCGAATAAATTTTAATAATTAAAAGACGAGACAAACCGAATCACATATTCCGAGGACTGAGGCACTAGGTCACGACTTTTTGGTCCTAGCAATATGACCATTGACGGGAAATGGGCACAAGAAATGGATCCTACGACCCATTTTGCTTATTTTGAGCGCACGTCACTACGGCTTCCGCGAAAAGGAAGAAGAAGAATCAAGGGAAAAAGAAAAAAAGAAATTTGGCAAAGGAAAAAGGGAAATTAATAAATTATCCATTCGTCAGGAAATTAATAAATTAGGCTGCTTGGCTAGCTTTATAACAAAAAAAAAGTCTGTCTGGCTAGCTAGCCGAGCTTTGTCCCTTACTTTGGACGGACAAGATGATTTGGTTACTTAGGGGTGAAAATCGGTACGGTATCGGTACCAATGCCAAATACCGAATTACACTCTAGAATCAATCGCAATCTCAATCCCTAAACATCTTAGTATCCCAATCAGTACTTCGGTATCCCAATCGGTATTATCGAATACGAAATGAATTTCCTTTACAATTAATAATTAAATATATAAATTAGATTTGATTATTTAATATATGACAAGGAGACTAAACAAAGAGTTTTGAGTTTGGCTAGAGCTAGGATATGGATAAGGAGAATGGAGTAGATGTGACATATCAAGTTTTTGTCAATAAATTGGTGGTTGAGGGTAGTGTAGTAGTTAATGAGAGAGTCTAGTTGAGATGATAAAATACACGCTAGCTTATATTTCGGTAATGTTCGGTATTTCGGCATATACCGATCTCAATCTCGTAATCCCTAAAACCGAATAACAATTGAAATTGAATCACAATCTCAATTCCAAAAAAAAAAATACGTGTATTGGGTAATACTAAATATAGAAAATTCGGTATGATATTCTATATATATTAAATACTGATACCAAACTTCTAGCCCTATGGTTATAGGTGTCAATCGGGCGGGTTCGGGCTGGGTTCAATCGGATTCGGGTTTAGTTGGGTTGCGGGTTAGTCGGGTTGTCGGTTCATCCGGTTCGGGTTCATCGGGTTCGGGTTCAAACGGGTTGCGGGTTAGTTGGGTTGTGCGTTCATCGGGTTCGGGTTCAATCGGGTTGCGGGTTCATCGGGTTTTGGGTCGGTCGGGTTGCGGGCGGATAGGGTTTTGGGTTATTCGGGCCAGCGCATCGAGTAACTTACTCATTACTCGTTACCAACTTACACATTTTATCACAATAATTTAAAATATTTTTTTCAACTTTTTAACCAATTTATTTCTACCTAGTATATATATATATACTGAATTTTTTTGAAAAAACTAGTGAAAATGTTAAATCAATTTGTATGACTTGCAAACTTGTTATGTAATTAATCATAATTGGTAAAGTACACTAGCTAATAGTAATGGTGATATCAATATTTGCAACCAAAAGACTCCATTAATTATAGACCTAGCAATCGGGTCGGGTTGGGTATGTTCGGGTTGGGAACTTCGGTTACGGGTCGGGTTATGTTTGGTTGGCTTATTTTGGGTCAAATATTGACCCAACCCATTCGATTTCGGGTCGGTTTACAGGCCATTTCGGGTTATGAGCGTTCTCAGAAACAATATCAAACATGCTTCATATTTTCTTAAAGAACACATATATTCAAATATGCAGACAATAGTTTACCTAACACATGTCAATTAACATATTCTCAAATCCTCCCACGCTAATGAAATGCAATATAAATTGCGCAAATCGTCAAAAAACAATCACAAGAGTAATACTACTACAAGAAACACATGATATTTGATTATCCTAAAACTCCAAACATGTCATTGAAATCCTTGTGATTTTTTTAAAGATCTCACCAATTTATGAGTGATTTTATCATATTGGGAGTAATATATTAAATGGAACAGGTCTAACGGGTCGACTCGCTAACCAATCCAACATGACCCAAAAAATAACGGACTATCGGGTTTGATTCATTCGGATTTCGGGTTACAAAAATTTCTAGGTTTTGGGCGGTTTCGAGTCGGGTCAACGGGTCGGGTTGTAATTTGCCAGGTCTAGTTAATTATTTATTTGATATTTTAGTATTAATTCAGTAGTAATTGGATTAAAGTATCTCGTTTAGTAATACCATGCAAATCTGGTATTTGGCTTGTGGTATTTGGCAAAAGCAGAGTGATAAAAGGAGTTATTTCGAAATAACTCATTGCCCAAATAACTTCAGTAAACTGTTGCCAAACGAGTTATTTGTAAAATTGTTCAAATTATCCTAAAAATTGAACCATTAAAGATTAACTATCAAATTTAGTAAAATTATTGTGACTTCAATCATAACTTACTCAATAACATATATCATATACACTTAGTCTTACCCTCAATTGACAATATTAAGTTAGTATATGGTATTGATTGTATACCCTAAACCATCAATACATTATACCAGTGTCATTAAAACCGAGCCGAGCCGGTCGGTAAAACCGTCACCCGGTCATGAAACAGGCTTGGCACAGTCAAAAAGTAGAAACGATTTTTGGAGCGGTTTTTGGTGCGGTCGAGGCGGTTAATCGCTCGAGCCACTCGTCCGATTTCTTCATTCCCACCGTTAATTTTAATTATAAAAAAATAGGAAAGAAAAAATCAAAATTTCCATTGGCCCATCTTGAACGACGAAACTGAACCAGAGAGTCGCCGACGCTGCTCTCTGCTGGAGAACCCAGGTCCTATCGAGTGTCGACGAACCCAGCGAGGCCTACCGTCGGCGCTCTCTCCGGCGAACCCAACCCTTCCTGTCGAACCAGCCGACGCTGTCCAACTCTCCCCGTCGAACTAGCTCCTACCATCGGCTAGTTCCTGTCGTCGAACCAGCAAATGAGAAAAAAAAAAATAATAAGAAGGAGAAGAAATATAGAGAGTGGGGGTGGGGTTAGGGGGAAAAAGAAATTGATATTGAGAGATGGCTTGGGGGGAGGGTTAGCGACGCTGCCGTTTAGTGGTGTAGGATTTAGATGATTTATTATTATATATAGTGTAATATTATCTTGTGGTACTTGACAAATTTTATTTTAGTCATTAAATTGTTCAATTACTAGCATGTGTCTTTTACTTATAATATTATTATTTATAAGCTACCGGTTCTTTAATGGTTTTTAAACGGTCCAACACCGGTTGGACCACTAAAATGCAAGCCGTTCACGTTATCGGGTCATGCTCCGTTTCGGTTCTGACAACATTGCATTATACACTAACCACATACCCTTTACCCTATACCCTAACCATATCTCGTTGAGTTGTGATTTTGCTAGTATAGTTAATTTAAAAGTGAAATTCATACTTTGATTTTCAAAACATAGATAAAAGGGTTAATACCTTAGTTTGGCCCGAACTATACACATACTTTCTACTTTGGCCCGAGGTATTGGAAATTGCTATTCTAGCCTGAACTATGTAGCAAACTTCCTCATTTGGCCTGGATGCGGGTTTGACCGTTAAATTAGACGGTCAAACTTGTTGACCGTTAGTCAATGTCCACCTCACCTACCACGTCAGCTTTGAGGACATAAAAAATATTTTTTTTATTTCTAATTTTTTTTCTTGTCATTTGCTAAAAATGGGCCCTTTTTCGTTCTTTTAATTAATTTTTTTGATTTATTATTCTTATTAATCGAAAGAAAATAAAATTTAGATATAAAAAAATAATTTTTTATGTCCTCAAAGCTGACGTGGCAGGTGAGGTGGACATTGACTAACGGTCAACAGGTTTGACCGTCTAATTTGACGGTCAAACCCGCCTCTGGGCCAAATGAGGAAGTTTGCTACATAGTTCAGGCCAGAATAGCAATTATCAATACCACGGGCCAAAGTAGAAAGTACGTGTATAATTCAGGGCAAACTAAGGTATTAACTATAGGTGTCAATCGGGCGGGTTCGGGCTGGGTTCAATCGGGTTGCGGGTTCATCGGGTTTCGGGTTCATCGGGTTGCGGGTTTATCGGGTTCGGGTTCAAACGAGTTGCGGGTTAGTCGGGTTGCGGGTTCATCGGGTTCGGGTTCAATCGGGTTGCGGGCAACTCGGGTTCGGGTTCAACGGGTTTTGGGTCGGGCGGATCGGGTTACGGGTTGTTCCGGTCAGCGCATCGAGTAACTTACTTCTAACTTAGGTAACCAGTTCGCGGAGCGGGAGCGGGAGCGAGAGCGTGAGAGCGTTCATTTGTGAAGAATTCAATATTGAGAGCGCAATAAGAGCGCGAAATTATATTAATTTTCCTGAATTAATTTACTCATTTTAGTAAATGTACTATTACCTAATTAAAAAATAATAGTACTAATAACTAGTGAGAAACTGAGAATAGCATAACAAACACTTTTTTATTTGTGTAACCAAAAATAAAAAAGAAATTGTATTTTATTATCCTTATCACCCTCATGGCTATTCTTTGTGGACCCAAATAAAAAATATTTTATTATCTTATAGTCTTACTCTTATCCCCTTTCTCCGTTCAGAATTCAGATCCAGAGAAACAGAACCCATGACTCTCTATCTTCTTTGTTCACTCTCTCTCTCTCTCTCTCTCTCTCTCTCTCTATATATATATATATATATATATATATCTCAACCATCAAAATCGAAGATCGTCTCTATAGAAGAAGGAAAGGGAGAACCCAGAATCAAGAGCTAGCGAGGTCCCAATCGCTCTATTGGGTGCCCAATTAACGACAGGCTGGAAGAGTAGATGGGAGTAGTTGATCATATGGCAGGGTGTGGGAGGCAGAGGTTGCGATGGGAGCTGAGATGAAGATGGAGGCGATGGTGGCCGGTTGGGGGCAGAGATTCTACTTCGATGGAGAAAAAGCCAGCACTATAGATTGAAGGAGGGCGAATATGCTAGATCTAGAACGTTGCATGTAGACCTTGAATGGATTGATAGCATCGAATGGAAGACTGAGGTCTGTGACACTGGTCTTCTTCCGAGAGGAGAGGCTAATGACAGCGGCTGTGAGATAGCTACAAATCGCGCTCTTCCGCACAAAATTCGCGCTCCCAAGGAAAGAAATTCGTGAATTTTGTACGCTTTTTCTCAGATCCGCGTTTTGACGCTCTAGCGCGGGAGCGTTGGGCTCATACCCACGAATTGGGTTACCTAACTCCTAACTCATTACCAACTTACACATTTTATTACACTAATTTAAAATATTTTTCTCAATTTTTAACCAATTTCATTCTGCCTCGCATATATACTTAATTAAAAAAATACTAGTCAAAATGTTGAATCAATTTTCATGACTTGCAAACTTGTTATGTAATTAATCGTAATTGGTAAATTACACTAGCTAATAGAAATGGTGATATCAGCATTTGCAACCAAAAGACAACATTAAATGTTTATTTAGTATTTTAGTATTATTTCAGTAGTAATTGTATTAAAGTATATCGTTTAATATAATCATGCAAATTTGGTATTTGGCGTGTGGTATAGGGCTAAACAAACTGAGCTGAGCTTTTACTTTGCTCCGGCTTCGAGCTCGACAAACAAAGCCTCAACTCCAACTAAGCTCAAGCTTGATACGAGCTACAAAATGTTAGCTCGAGCTCGACTCTATTAAAAAAATGTCAATTCGAACTCAATTTGAGCTCAACTATACGAGCCAAGTATTAAACTCGGCCCATATTCAGACACAAATTAAACTCAAGTTCAGCTTGAACTAACTAAAAGTCTGGGCTTTCTTTTCAGCCCAACCTAACAAGGCCTTAGCACTATAAGCACTACACCTTGATATGTCTATATGACATGCCAGTCACTTTATTTTATAGGCATGGAAAAGCCACAATTTTCCATTCTCTCCGATGTGGTAATAAAGATCATAATGATGCTGTTATAAAATTTGGAGATGTAGCAGGGAAAAACGAATGACAATAATATAGCTGAACCTTACTAATACCACGGATTGGGGATAATGGTTCCTATCTTATCATCCTCTGTTGTGATCACAACCTTACTAATAATTCACCTTCCCTCCATTTAAAATTGACAGCAGAGAATGAGTTGGTGTGTGGTGAGTAGCACGCTTTACAGTTGCAGCAGCAAGTGTTAAAACCGGAACAACAACAAGACGAGGATACCGAATCTGGAGCTGAGTCGCGGACTAGGTCGCTCTCTTTAAGACGTTCGCGGCACTGCCCTCGATGCGCACGGCAGACTATCAACCGGTCGTCTCCAGGATAAAACAGCTCCTCTGTGTACTCGCGGTTTTGTGCGAAAACCGGAGCTCTCTGAACACTCTCTCTATTTTGTTTATGCTCGTTGTGGTGTGTTTAGAGGGGCTGGGAAGGCGGCTATTTATAGGAGCCGAACCCCTAGGAATATACCCTCTTGCTTGGGGAATAAGTCGGGTTAATTAAGGAAGATAATTACTTCCTTAATTAAAACCGTCGGTTAGGATAAATCCTGCGGAGATTATCCTTCGAATATTCCTTTTCAATCGATTATCCCATTAATTATTATATAATTAATTTCGTTCGGAATTTCTCCAAAAAATATGTATATAGTCTCAACCAACCAACCAACCGACCGACCGACCGGTCGGACGGACGGACGGCGCGCGTGTGTGGTGGTCCGTTAGGTCCTCCCTCTCCCACAAAAGTGGGTCACCCCAAGGGGCATGCCCTTAGGAGAGAGGCTCCTATCTTTATACTCATTTCACCAAGTAAAACTACCAATGTGGTAGTTTTTCCACTTGAGACTCTATAGCTTTCAAAGCTATTCATACACATTTCCAACAATCCCCCACTTGAATAGTTTTGAAACTATCTCTGAGCATCAACAGTTCCATAAGATCGGGCATAAGCTAAGGTATCGCGAAGATTTGAACCTTAGCGTAGTGGTTACACTTCCGATTTCATAAGGGTGACTCGTAGTCTTGAACCCTATTTCAGATAGTGTAGCACACCGGATCTTTTCATTGAGTTGTGTTCTCTTCTTAGCCCGTGCGTTTATGGCCATGCACGTTATCCTGGTTTAGTGAACGCTCTAGCAACTTTGTGCCTCTCAAAGTTCCATAGGGAGCGGCCCCACTCCCACATTCACATAGGTGAGTCTATCAGGAGTACCCCCAAAGTAAAGTACTCCACCCCACTTAGGGTATAGATCTCATTAAGAGTTATTAACTCAACCTCCATTGCTTTGGGATTCATGCTTCATTATGCATGAACTTTTCGCATACTACTCATGACTTGTTATTACCCATTGAACCCATTTCTTGGGATCTCCAGTCTATTGGGTCGGGTTACCATCACTTGTAGTCCGTGGTTCGGTAGGCATAAGTCCCATACCCTTGGCGGTATTCTGGACTTTCTCTCTAGGTAATCCTTTCGTCAAAGGATCAGCTAGATTCTGTTCGGATCTTATATGATCCACCCTCACTGCTCCTATCGTTAGGAGTTCTCTAACAGTACTGTGCTTACGACGAATATGTCGTTTCTTTCCGTTATAGAACCGATTCTCAACTTTAGCGATAGCTGCGGTACTATCACAATGTATCAATACCGGAGGGACCGGGCTTTCCCATAGGGGAATCTCTGACAACAATCCTCTCAACCAACTTGCTTCTTCACTAGCCGTTGCTAGTGCTATCATCTCTGATTCCATAGTTGATTGAGCTAGGATTGTTTGTTTCTTTGACTTCCAAGACACAGCTCCACCAGCGATGTTAAAAACATATCCGCTGGTTGCCTTGGAGTCATCTGATAGGGTATTCCAATCCGCATCACTATACCCTTCTAGTACAGCGGGAAACCTTTGATAGTGTATACCAAGGTTTGCTGTTCTCTTGAGGTATCTCATGACCCTCTCTATAGCATTCCAATGCCCACGACATATGCAATGTCTGGTCGAGTGTAATCCGCAGCATAACGGAGACTGCCAATGATGCTAGCATATTCTGTTTGTCTTACACTGTCTCCAGTGTTCTTGAATAGCTTTACACTAGCATCATACGGAGTACACGCAGGTTTACAGTCGAAATAGTTATACTTCTTCAAGATCTTCTCTATGTAACTAGATTGATTTAGAGAATAACCATTTGCTGTTCTAGTTATCTGGATTCCAAGCATAAACTTTGCTTCTCCCAGATCTTTCACCTCAAAGCTCTCTTTTAACATGGCTTTCGCTTCATTGACCACGTGAATATTTGTACCAAATATCAACATGTCATCTACATACAAACATATGATAGTGCAAGTGTTATTCTCTGACTTGCAGTAAATACACTTGTCACTTTCATTCACCTTAAAGCCATGTGAGAGAACGAGAGTGTCAAACTTCTCATGCCACTGTTTTGGAGCCTGTTTCAAACCATATAATGATTTGTCCAACTTACAGACCTTCGAGGCATGTTCAGGGATAACAAACCCTTCTGGTTGTTCCATATAGATTTCTTCATCTAGATCACCGTTCAAAAAAGCAGTCTTAACATCCATTTGGTGTATCACGAGATTGTTCAAGGCAGCAAGAGCAATCATGACACGAATGGATGTTATTCTAGATACTGGTGAATAGGTGTCGAAGAAATCTATATTCTCTTTCTGCCTGTAGCCCTTGACTACTAGGCGAGCTCGGAACCTTTCGATTGCACCATCAGGTTTCCGTTTCGTTTTTAGAACCCATTTATTACCTAAGACTTTGCAGCCAAGAGGTAAGTCTGTTAGATGCCAAGTCTTATTAGCCTCTAACGATTCCATTTCATCTATAACGGCCTCATTCCAAAAGTCTGCATCTATGGAAGTTAATGCTTCCTGCAAACTTTTTGGATCCTCTAGGGTGTATACTATAGTAAAGTCATCACCAAAATCTTTAGAGATTCTAGCTCTTTTACTTCTTCTGAGTTCATCCTCAGATCCAACACCCCCACTTGTTCCGTTATCTCTAATAGCGGGTAGTACATTACCCCCACTATTTCTCGTTTTAAATGGAAATCGTGTCTCAAAGAAATCAGCATCAATGGATTCTATTACTGTACGAGTATTCAAATCATAGAATCTATATGCCTTACTATTGGCCGCATAGCCAACAAAGACACATTCATATGCTCGACTAGCCAACTTAACCCTCTTAGGATCAGGAATTCTTACGTAGGCCAAACAGCCCCACGTTCTTAAATAGGACAGATTAGGTGGCTTATTCTTCAAGATCTCATAGGGTGATTCTTTTCTATTTGTTTTTGGAAGACGATTCATCACATAGCAAACCGTCAACAAAATATCACCCCACCAAGAAGAAGCAGCTCCAGAATTGAGCATAATAGCCACAACTAATTCTGTAAATGTCCTATTTTTCCGCTCAGCTTTACCATTCATTTCTGGTGAATATGGTGCCGTGGTTTCATGAATGATACCATGTGAGCTATAGAATTCCTTGAAGGGATTAGAGTCATACTCTGATCCTCTATCGCTCCTAAGTCTTTTTATCTTTCGATTGCACTGATTTTCGAATTCAACCACAAATACCTTGAACATGTCAAGGGCTTCACTTTTGTTTTTCATCAAATAAACAAAGCAATAATCAGAGCAATCATCTATGAAAGTGATAAAGTATCTCTTGCCAGACCTAGTTAACGTCCCATCTAGTTCACAAATATCAGAATGAATCAGATCTAAGGGTTCTGATTCTCTACTCACAGATTTATGGGGTGTTTTCGTTATTTTAGCTTGGCTACAGAAATCACATTTATCAAATTCATTCATTGAGAGTTTAGGGATATGTCCTAGCTTGCTTAAATTCTTCACAATTCGTGTGTTCACATGACAAAGACGAGCATGCCAAACATTCAAATCACACACCATGTAAACTGAAGAATGCATCTTATTAATTTCGACATTCAACTTGAACATCCCATTACATGCATATCCCTTTCCCACAAAAATCCCATTCTTAGTAAGAGTATACAAGTCTGCCCCAATAGATTGATTAAACCCAGCCTTATTAAGAAGATATCCCGAAACAAGATTCTTCCTTATCTCTGGAGTGTGCAACACATCCTTAAGCACCATCTTCTTCCCAGAGGTGAAGTTCAGCTCCACTTCACCAGAACCAGCAACCATAGTGGTGTGAGTAGTCCCCAACAACACTTTCTTGTCAGCAGGTGCTTCTTCATATGTTTTAAACATAGCACGATTGTTGCATACATGCTTCGATGCACCTGTATCCAGCCACCATCCTTCTGAGTCACCAGTGAGGTTAACTTCAGCGATCATATCTGTGATCATGGCTACCAAATCCTCTTCTGTCAAGTTAACCCTGGCCGCAGCGGCGGGGTTATGCTTGTTCCTGCACTTTTTTGCCATATGACCCGGTTTTCCGCAGTTAAAGCAGATAAACGGTGGGTCATTCTTAGAGGTTTGGGCCATGACCCTTTGGTTACCTCGAGAGGCACCATTCTGGTGGGGGCGGACCTGTTGGTTCTTACCCTTAAACCCTTTCTGGTTAGGTTTAAGAGCTCTAGGGGTGGGTCGTTTAGCAGTGACGACCATCACCTCTTCTTTCATATCCTGCTTGCGGGACTCTTCCTCAATCCTTAGGCGAGTAATCAAACTTTCCAGTGAAAATTCTTTGGTTTTATGTCTAAGCATATTCTTAAAATCTTTCCACGAAGGGGGCAGCTTATCAATAATGCAAGCAACTTGAAATTGATCGTCCAGAGGCATACCTTCAGAGACGATCTCGTGAGCTATTTTCTGAATTTCGTGGGACTGAACTTCGACAGACTTGTCATCCACCATCTGGTAGCGCAGGTAGCGGCTGACAGCATACTTCTTAGCTCCAGCCTCCTCCGTGTCGTACTTCTTTTGGAGCGCATCCCAGACCATCATTGCGGTGTTCTTGCTGTCCGCATAGTAGTCGTAGAGGTCGTCTGCCAGGCCGTTGAGGATGTAGCCCTTGCATAGGAAGTCATGCTCCCTTTCCTTAGCAGAAGCAGTCCTCTCCTCATCGGTCGCTTCTTCCGGCAGCTCGATGGGCATGCTAGTGAGGCAGTGTGCCAACTTCTTGGTCGTCAGGTAAAACTCCATCTTTTGTTTCCAGCGACGAAAGTTGACTCCAACGAAGCGAAACGGTCGATTGATATCGACAGCACCAGATCCGGCCATGTTGTTCTGTTCAGTCGACATAGCAGCAACCGAACGTCTTAAAATTGTTAAAACCGGAACAACAACAAGACGAGGATACCGAATCTGGAGCTGAGTCGCGGACTAGGTCGCTCTCTTTAAGACGTTCGCGGCACTGCCCTCGATGCGCACGGCAGACTATCAACCGGTCGTCTCCAGGATAAAACAGCTCCTCTGTGTACTCGAGGTTTTGTGCGAAAACCGGAGCTCTCTGAACACTCTCTCTATTGTGTTTATGCTCGTTGTGGTGTGTTTAGAGGGGCTGGGAAGGCGGCTATTTATAGGAGCCGAACCCCTAGGAATATACCCTCTTGCTTGGGGAATAAGTCGGGTTAATTAAGGAAGATAATTACTTCCTTAATTAAAACCGTCGGTTAGGATAAATCCTGCGGAGATTATCCTTCGAATATTCCTTTTCAATCGATTATCCCTTGGAATATTCCTCAGAATAACCGATTAATAATTAATTATTATATAATTAATTTCGTTCGGAATTTCTCCAAAAAATATGTATATAGTCTCAACCAACCAACCAACCGACCGGTCGGACGGACGGCGCGCGTGTGTGGTGGTCCGTTAGGTCCTCCCTCTCCCACAAAAGTGGGTCACCCCAAGGGGCATGCCCTTAGGAGAGAGGCTCCTATCTTTATACTCATTTCACCAAGTAAAACTACCAATGTGGTAGTTTTTCCACTTGAGACTCTATAGCTTTCAAAGCTATTCATACACATTTCCAACAGCAAGGATAGTACTGTTTCCATTCTCGTTGGCCATTGGAGCATTCCCGTTAGGGAGCTTGGCGACTGCATTCATGACCATTGTGTTTGCAATTACCCTATGAAACTGGATGTACTACTAAGGATATGAATGAAATAATTGGTCGGAACAGAGTGATTGGCCGAAACTGATAACATGAGTGGTGTCGCAAGAGGCAGAATAGAGTAATTGGCCAGAACTGAACATGGATGATAGAGAACTCGAGATTGACTACTGCGGAATTGTGTTCTTCGCTTGTGCTGCGGAATTGGAGTCATGCAGACACACATGTCAAAACAAATGAGAATGCGAAAGGTGGATGGACGGGCAATGTGGAAGTCACGATGATTATATATACTATAATGGGTGGTAATTATTATTAGGGTTATTACTTATTAGTAATTGTAAGTTGTGATAGCAGACGAATGTTAAATTTAGTTAAACATTGAGTTTTAACCAAACATTGGTATTGTTGTGAGTGGTGATTCAACCAAACTTTGAGTTTTATATCTAAACCATCAATACATTATACACTAACCACATACCCTATACTCTAACCATAATCCTTATGAGTTGTGATTTTGCTAGTATAGTTAATTTAAAGTGAAATTCATACTCTGATTTTCAAAACATAGATTAAAAAGTGTCAATTGCTATACCCTAACCATATATTCTATACTCTACACCATATACCTTGTACCCTAACCACGTACTATAAACATAAATTAAAAAGGGATCTCCTACCGTTAAAGACTTCAAATGACTTCAAGTGAAAATATGTTAATAAAAAACTTAGAACCGTCAAAATCATTAGAATTTGATCCATATACACCCTAACCATATACACCCTAAACCATCTGTACCTTATACCCTAACCATATACTTTATACCCTAAACAACGAATCGTCAAAGATTACTTATCAAGTTTTGTATAATTGTTGGCTCATATTCACCCGCCCATATCAAAACCATCAAAACTTTCCCACTTCTTTCTCTTCCCACATATCAAAACCATCAAAACTCCCCCTTGTTTCTTTTCTCAAAAATTCAAATAACCAAATTTCCCTCTTCTTTTAAAAGCATCAAATTACCAAATAAATTACTTTACTTTATTTATATGTAATTGATAATTTTATTGAATAGTTAAATTAACCAAACTTTTAATTTACATATTATATTAATATTGTCCATGATCTCAATTATGAATTCTTCATTATTAATATTGACATTGTGATTTTATATTTGATATTTACTTTTTTAATTTTGTTAAAGAACTTAGTGTTCAAGTGACATTCATGTTTCAATTTTTGTAATTTTCTTAAAATACATAATATCACGTGAGTTTCATATTTTTTAAATCCCTTATACGAGATGAAAAATAAATTTTACCTAAGTTTAGAATGAAAACTTTATTTTGAAAAACTATGTATTGTATAATATAATAATTATTCAAGTGGATTAGGTGAAGTTCGGGTTGAGTCGGTCGGGTTACCGGTTAGTCGGGTTCGGATTGATCGGGTTCGGGTTAATCGGGTTTGGGTTTAATCGGGTTGCGGGTCAATCGGGTTCGGGTTAATCGGGTTGCGGGTCAGTCGGGTTGCGGGTTAGTTGGGTTGCGGGCCAATCGGGTTGCAGGTCGGGCAGGTTGCGGGTTGTTGACTTTTAGTCAGTTCGGGTTGCGGGTCGGGTTAATCGGGCGGGTTAATCGGGCGGGGTTCTGTTTTAACACCTATAGTATTAACCCTAGATAAATTGTGATATTTGCTAATTGCTATACCCTAACCATATATCCTATACTCTACACCACATACCTTGTACCCTAACCACGTACCATAAACATAAATTAAAAAGGGATCTCCTGCCATTAAAGACTTCAAATGACTTCAAGTGAACATATGTTAATAAAAAACTTAGAACCGTCAAAAGCATCAATATCTTATACTCTAACCATATACAGCCTAAACCATCAATACCTTATACCCTATATCCTAACCATATACTTTATACCCTAAACAACGAAGTGTCAAAGATTACTTATCAAGTTTAGTATAATTGTTGTAACTAATGGTTAGTTTATTTATTAGCCCATAAAAAATTACATATATATATATATATATATTAGCCTTCAAAGCATATAAAAATAAATTTAACTAGTCATGCTCTCCATATAAAAGTTAAAAATTCATATTTCAAAGGCTAAAATTTTGAAAAAACAAAAAATTGAAAACACAAAATTTGTTTTCTTCTTTCTTTAAAAAAAAAAAAAAAAATTTCCCTCCTTCGTTCTCCTTCCATAAATTAGAAACAAACAATTTTCCCTCCTCTTTCTCTTCCATAAAATTGAAAGAACCAAATTTCCCTCTTCTTTCCACAAAAAGTTGAAAACTCAAAATTTCCCTCATTTGTCTTTCATAATCAAAAGAACCAAACTTTCCCACTTCTTTCTCTTCCCACAAATCAAAATCACCAAAATTTCCACTTGTTTCTTTTCTAAAAAATTCAAAAAATAAAATTTCCCTCTTCTTTTTCTTCCCAAAAAGTTGAATACACCAAAATTTCTCTCTTATTTTAAAAACATCAAATAACCAAATACATTACTTTAATTATATATATTTAATTGATAATTTTATTGAATAGTTAAATTAACCAAAATTTTAATTTATATATATTATATTAATATTGTCCATGATCTCAATTATTAATTCTTCATTATCAATATTGACATTATGTTGATTTCATATTTACTTTTTATTTTTGTTAAAGAACTTAGTGTTCAAGTAACCTTCATGTTTCAATTTTTGTAATTTTCTTAAAATATATAATATCAAGTGAGTTTCATATTTTTTAAATTCCCTATACGAAATGAAAAAATAATTTTACTTAAGTTTAGAATGAAAAATTTTATTTTGAAAAACTATGTATTGTATATTATAATAATTATTCAAGTGGACTAGGTGAAGTTCGGGTTGAGTCGGTCGGGGTAGTCGGGTTCGGGTCAATCGGGTTTGGGTTAATTGGGTTGCGAGTCAATTGGGTTCGGGTTAATCTGGTTGCGGTTCAGTCGGGTTACGGGTCAGGCAGGTTACGGGTTGTTGACTTTTAGTCAATTCGGGTTGCAGTCGGGTTGATCGGGCGGGTTAATCGGGTCGGGCTATGTTTTTGCACCTATACCTATGGGCTAGTGGCGGACCCAGAAATTTTCCATAGGAGTGTCCTCTTTTAAAAATAAATTATAAAAAAATAATGAATAATTAATAAAAATAAAATCGTAAATTTGAAAATACCTTACTCGCACAGGTTAAAAAAGTCCATGATTTGTTTTCATATTCGGAAATAATTGTAGAATATACTTGGTGTCTATAGTGTTAAAAAAAATTGTCTCTATATACCCTACTAGACAATCATTTACGAACTTGTCGCATATTCGATTTGTAAACTTGTTCTCGATGTAACCCAAAGCTGAAAGACTCTTTCAACAATTGTAGTATTAAGGGTAGCTTGAAATTAGTTTAATTGTTAGGTTTTTAAAATGAATAAAGATTAGGAAATGACATTTTACTATTACATTTTTCAAAATCGAACAACAAATGAGTTGTAGGTCAATTAAAATTAAGTTTATTAATAAGAATAGTGTTCTAGATTTGAATTACCCAATCTACCATTTATATTCCTATACACAAATAACAGTAAGATAATCATGTTTTCAAATTTCAGAGGTGTCCCTCACTATCAATTATATATATTTTTTTCCATACATAAATTACGACAAGAAATTGGATAATCGTATTTCCAAAATTTAGGGATGTCCAGGTACACCCCTAAAATCCCCTGGGTCCGCCCCTGCTATGGGCTATGGTTACCTACAAGTTGCCATTGCTGCTTCATCTTGAAAATATCTACACGGTCCTTGCGGAATTGACGATCGCATCCTGAAAAATCGAACCGCCCAGATCATGCTATTTCTCAGCGCCATCGTTGGAAACCGTCGAGGGGCCCAAGGGCCAAAAAGGACATCTCAGCCAAAAAATCACCAAAATACTACGCTTTCTTAAACCCTCGCCAGCCCTCACTTTCTTCAAACCTTATCCCTCTATCCATCTCCCTCCTTATCTCCGAAACCTCCGTTCCTTCAAAGCCATGGCTGCCACTGCTACAGCTACGGCTTCCGCTTCAACCCTAATTCTCCCGTCTGTCAACGGGAAGGCCTTTTCCTTCTGCTCCCTCGCCAAACCCACTTCCGTGTTTTTTGCTCTCCCTTCTTCTTCGCTCAAGCTTTCATGTCTCCACTCCTTGGCTCCCCTCCCTCAGATTGTTTCACCTTCCTCTGTTTCCGCTCGCTTTGTGAGGAGGGTTTCGATTTCTTCCGAGTTCGACCAAGAAGAAGGCCTGCTCAGCGACAGCGATGAAGGAACCAGTTTCTCGCCTGCCCTCAAACTGTTCGTCGGGAACCTCCCTTTCAGTTGCGATAGCGCGCAGCTAGCTGAGATTTTTGAGACTGCTGGAAATGTTGAGATGGTTGAGGTAATTTTGGTCGAACTGTTGCGTGTTGCTTTGATTAAGTTGTTTGGATAATGCTGAAATGGCTGTAGATGTTTTAATTCTATCGTCAGAAGTAGCTCTCCTAGTCGATGCCAAATTCTTCGCCTGCTGAAATAGTCGTTGGTGTTCCTCTGACAGGTTATATATGACAAGGTAACTGGAAGAAGCAGGGGGTTTGGATTCGTCACCATGTCCAGTGTTCAGGAGGTTGAAGCTGCTGCTCAGCAATTCAATGGCTATGTGAGTCCAAACATTACGCTATCCATTTGTCAATGTCTATCCCTAGCGCTCCCATAACATCCTGCTAGTAATGACTGCCAATTGTTTGATTTCTACTATGAATACTTGGGTTTGTTTGTCTTCTTAGCGACAGTTTTGGTTAACCTTGCTCACTTCACAGGAACTCGACGGAAGAGCATTGAGAGTGAATGCTGGCCCCCCTCCACCTCGCGAGAGGGACTCACCTTTTGGCAGAGGAAGCAGAGGCGGGGAGTCCGCGTTCGCTAGAGGAGGCAGAGGTGGTGGCGGCGGTGGTTATGGTGGTGGGAGAGATGATGGGGGCAACCGCCTCTACGTAGGGAACCTATCGTGGGGTGTCGATAACTCAGCACTTGAGAGCTTGTTCCGTGAGCAAGGAGATGTTGTGGAAGCTAGGGTTGTTTATGATAGGGAAAGTGGTAGGTCAAGGGGGTTTGGCTTCGTTACATTCAGTTCAGCCGATGACATGAATTCTGCCATGGATTGCTTGAATGGCGCTGTAAGTTTGCTGTTCCTTTCCGCTTTTTTTGTTTGCTTGTTTGGTTGGTTGATTTTCATTCTGATAGATAGGGTACTTTTATGACCTGTATGTGTTCAGTATGTTGCATAAGCGTGATCTCGAGCTCAGATATCATATCAGCAGTCAAGTGCGTTGTTGTTAATTTGTGCTGTCCTTGATTGCTACCTGCGGCATAGTATGTACAGTGATGCTTAATGTTTCCTTATTCGTGGGTCTTGTTTCAATGTTTCAATTGAGCTAGCCCTAGCCGGTGGTTATGCATGCCGAGATTAGTTACATCCACATTGTCGATTCTCTTATTACTTGGCACATGCAATACAAATGTGAACTGATTTTAACAATATGTCGTTCTGGTTCAGGAATTGGATGGGAGACAGATTCGGGTTTCTGTTGCCGAGGCTAGGCCCAAGCGTTTTTGAACATTCAACATTAGCTGCATATCCATCTTTCAGGTACTTGACCCAGCTTGTTGTACTTGGTTCTTCTGTATATGATTGTTGGATTGTGCACAGCAGAACAAGTTGACTGGTCTTTCACTAATCGCCAATCGTGGGCTTGTGCTTCCTTGCTTGTTGCTGATAAACTCAGAATGACTGATGCAGGGAATCAACTTCATCAAGACATTATGGAGTGCCTTGCAACTGGGCTACGTTGGTGAATTTGAAGAGCTGGATGGCATGTTCACTGCCCAGAGGTCGTCAATGCTACCGCTCCAGCTGGTTTGCAAAACGTAGGGTCCTTTTCATTTGTTTTGCGGATACAGGAGCAACATCCCCTAACTTTTGGCTTTGAATCCCTTGATTACTTCATATTAGAAACACGGAATGGAGTCTTTCTACTAGAGTGCTCTCTCTGCTCTTATGCATGACCCAATATTTTTGTCTTCCCAGATGTTTGCGCTTGATTTTAATTTTGGAAGGAATGAATTTTAGTCATCGTTGATGTAGTATTCTTCGGTCGATTGCAGACTCCCACCTAATTGCCATATCCTGATCCAGGTTTTGGCAAGTCGGGTAGTTGGATAGCCAGTATTGAGAATGAGAACCATTCACAATAAGTACCAGTTTTCGAGCCTACAGTAATAACTTAGGCATTGGTGGCTTATATCTCCACTTTGGTTGGAGCTAGATGGTGCAAGTCCTCGTGAATCAACGCTGTGAATGCGCTGCGACGACTGTTCTCCACAAAATACCCTGTGACAATTCCCTTGCACATAACTCGCGCAGCTGCCTCTGGTCGACAAGCAATGAGAATGAGGGTTTGCCAAAGCGGACGAACGTTGTTGGAAACACCTTCAATTGGTGACGGCGAGTAAGTACATACATTGAAGGATTCACCAATCACCACTCATTGCAGACTGCCAGTGCCTAGCAACCATAACCCCATAACGTCCTCGTTGCTCCATCCCTCCGACTGTAGAAAAGATAAGGTCCTCTCACCTAGTGTTGGAAGGACGTCCTCTCAGCGGAGAATATGATATTTGTGTAATGATAATATAGTATACGATTTACAGGAATACATATTCGTTCAACAAGAAAATTGTATTCTTATAATATATTCTTATAAATTCTTTCGTAGTCTGGATATATTAAATTTATGTTGTTGAGATGACTGTGAAATTAACAATTAATTTATTAACTCTAGCAGATTCTCTTAATTGAGTTGGTAAGAAGGGAGAAGGAATCTGGGATATTCCTAGAAGCAAAAGTGGACCTTTTGTGAGTGTTAATCAACAGAAGGGTGATTAAGTGAGTTAAACTTCGTGGATTAGCACTAACTAAGAATCAGATTACTTTTGTTTTTGGCAACAACCATGAAGGGTGTTCAAAGAAGCCTCAATACGTACTACACTCTGGAAGTATCGATTCTACATAATTATACTAGTTATGATAAAAAGTTTTGGCTTCTACATAATTATATTAATATCACTAGCTTTATATCCGCCTGTTGGCCGGTGTGTTTTGCTTGATTGTTCTTTGTTGTTGTATTCTTATTTGTTTATAGTTCATGTAAATTATAATAATATGCATGAAATTGTTAATCTTAATTACCTTATTTCAATTATTGTTTCACACGTTTTTATCTATTGTTTATTTATTAAAAATGTTAATTTTTCTAAATTAACTATTTGTAGACCTTTTGTTTATTGATTTATAATTTGGTATCGAAACTGCTGCATAAGACATAAGTATTGAATGTAAGAATTATAAAAATAACTATATCACACGTTGATTTATTATCGGACTCATAGAGAATATTACAATCTAATTTTTTTTGTATATCATGCAACATTAGTTGTCTTTACACTTTTGGAAGAGAGGAACCACATTTTCATCTACATCGTCTATCTTCAGCTTACTCATTTAATTTACCTTGAAAATATTTAACAAAACCAACAACAAAACTAACTATCAGTTGCAAAATAAAAAAAAAACATAGAACAATATATTCAGCAAACCAAACCACTTATACACACAATTTATATTTATTAGAGAGCTACAAATTCCTTGCGCTTTTTTATCTAATATTATTAGGCGTATGGTTAGAAGAGTTGGATAACACGTATCAAACAATGGGGAAGTATTCAACATATCTTTCAAACTTTTGGGTAGCATGTCAGACTGACATAATCCAAGACAAGCAAACTAGTAAAAAGGAAAAAAAAAACCAATGATCCGACTGAAGTTAATTGAAGGATAATGAGATCAATTATTCAAAAAATATAGCCAAAAATTCAAATCTAAACGTGTCGCACTAATGGGTTAAGTGCATACTGCGATTTAATATGTCAAACTAAATTGCACATTCTTTTACCAAAAACTCACTAACCACTTTATCCGATAAACTAAAGTGAGAAGCAGAATAAAGGGGTTTTCCTAAAATATTATATTTTCTAAAAATATTATCCAAAATACTACACTTAAGAAAATATTCTCAAATCTACTATCAATATAAGCGAATTGGGGCGGGCGCGCATTGGGGCGCGCACTCCCCAACCGGGCTTATTGCCGCCTAAAAATGCTATTCTCTCTCCTTTTCTTTGTGGGTTAGGCTTCTTGACCCCTACATGACTTCTCCTCGTGAATTGGGTGCATGTTGGGCTCATCCTCCTTAACAGTGGTCGGACCCGATGCAAGGCCGCCACTGGTTTCTTCGTCAGCTTTGGCCGAGTCTTGATTTTATATGACAACTTCTAGTACACTTCTCCGTCATTGGACTTCATCTTTTTCACGAAAACTCCATTTTCTTCTATTTATAGCTCCTTTTCGTCCTCCAGAGGACTCTAGTGCCTGATCCAATTTTCCATAGATTTATTTGTACCTTCAATCCACAAAAAACATACCCCAGAAGACATCAAAGAGTACATAAACATAACATTGGTCTATTAAAGGCTTATTGAGTTACCTCTGCCAAACAATTGGGGAGGAGAATGACCAGCAAAGCCTCATTGGTCGTATGACAAACACTTATGGCTTCGCCTAGCTCAAAGTCATAAAAGATAGAGCGGAACCCATGGTTTGTCTAATTTAAAGATGCAAAACAAAGTATTACTGGGAGATAGCCTAGATTTGTGCTTTCTTTCGTAGAGTAGCTTTCATATTTGCCTAAAATTATTAAATTCGATTGGCCCTAGCTCCTGGGATGCACGTCATCGTCAAAGCTTCATGGAATGACATATGGCTGGGACAAATTGTCGTCTCTACTTCTTAAAGGTATTACTAAACCCATGCTATATATTGATTTCTCATGGTGTTAAATGAATTTTTGATTGGTATCCTTGGGAACATAAACAACAACTCAAATTAGAACCACCCCATCCACCTCAATTGGCAGAAAAATTGGCGAAGCAAGCACTATTTATGAGAGGTTTCAGAGTTAGGATGAAGATCGTGAAATAGTCCTCGATTCTTTTTTATTCTTCTTTGTTTGTGGACTCCTCAAGATCGCGACCGCGACTATTACGTGTCCCGTAATCTGTTCGTGGCTTGAGGAGAACTCGATCATGAATTGGCGCCTTCGGTTGTGAAATTCTATTTTGCCTCTCTTTGCCCATTTTTCCTTACACATGAGCCATGTTCTTTGCCAATATCGCTTGTATTCTCTTATGCCACAACAAATACCATGAGAATGCAAAAGGCAGGCAATCTAGACTACAATGGGGAATTAATGACTTGTATGCTCAAAATGGAACGAAAATACTTAAGAAATGAAGGCTAAATAACACCTTTTTAGGTGATATCAAATTCCCCCACACTTAAGAGTTTGTTTGTCCTCAAGAAAAGATATAGTAAATATCGCTACTCTACCCTTCCTAACCATCCGTATGCAAGGTGATTCATCGAGAGTTAGTTGTTGACTGACTCGTTCCTAACTACATAATTAAATCCCGACTAAATCCCAAGTGCAAATTCTAGTAGGATGTAGGATAGGGAAGTCGTTTTAATTGTCAACCCGAGGCAGTCCATGTACTCCTACTTCAATCATTTAAACTGTTATCTAGTAAACAATTTGGAGTTAAAGCTAAAGAGCTTCAGTTGAAACAAAAGAAAATAAATTGCGATGAACTCGATGTGAGAAGGCTTCACCGGGTATTGCTATCCCTAGTCTTGTATCAAGGATAGCCGAATGGAACTCTAGTGTGGAAGGGTGTGTTCATAAACCATGAGGAGGTTGCAATTAGTGGAGAAACCTCACTCTCTTATATGAAAAATCAAGGAATGTCGAAATAAGCTAGGAACCTAGCTCTCTTGACTAATCGACTAAGGATTGTTAAGACCAATCCCTCGGAAGCTAATATGGAATGGTGAAAAAATAACCAATCATGATAGTTTCATGGCACTAATCCGATGCTTGAGGCCTACCCTTAATTGCCCTATATGGGGTTACCCAATTTGTCAAGAAATCTATCTTCTTAAGACCCAAAGGGGGATTTCGTCCACAAAGGTCAATTTGACCTAACTTTCAGATATGAAGAACAATTCTCAAGAATCATGAAAACACCTCAAACATTGTATTAAATACAAACCCAACACACATAGCATTCCCTTCATAAAACCTATCACATTTATAGACTAGGATTTACAATACCCTAGTAAATTAGAGAACTACCCCATGACTAAGAAGAGGCATACAACTAAGACGGAAAGAATAACCATGGTAAGTTGCTTCTATTCAACCTTAGTTGCTTGGATTGCCTCCTTGGAGGAGAAATCTCCACTCTTCAAGCCTTTGGTAGGTCAATAACTCCTTCTTCCTCCTTTGTTTCGTGACTTTCTCTCTAGCTCAAGAAGAAGAAGCCAATCTCACTCTAGAATTCCCCCCTTTTGTTGCATCTCACTCCTCTTTTTATACTTCAGTCGGGCGATTATCACGGTGAAATCTCACGAAAGTGATCTCGGCGGCTTGCTCGTGATCTCGAGCAACAATACGCCATTTCATTTAGAGATTTCACATTCGGGGGAATTTCCACGGTCCGGTGCCCGTGATCTTCAACTTGTCTGTGAGGCGTACAAAAGCTCCTGGATCCCGTTGATCTTCACGATATGCCCATATTAATAGGTCATGGGCCGTGACCTTTGCCTTTATGTCCATTTCGCTCCATTTTAGCCCTCTTTTGTTCGACTTTCACTCTTAAGCTCAATTCCACCTGTTAAGATATGAAACATGGTAAAAACATGCACAACCTAGCGTAAAATTGAACCTGGTGTGATAAAAATGCCTCAAGCATCACAAGAATATGAGGTGAAAACATGTATAATTATGCTCGAATCATTGACAACTTCCAAGCAAATTCCGATGCGAGAACTTTCCATTTAGTGAGACTTATCACGTCGGAAAGGCACAAGGGAAATGCACTAAACTGAGTGTAGATAGGCATATGGTACCCAAGTTGATCATTAAAATAGGTTAACAAAATGAATGCTCTTGATGGTGTTTTTCTAACTTTGCCAAAAACCTTTATACTTTCCATTTAGTGAGACTTATCACGCCGGAAAGGCACAAGGGCAATGCACTAAACTGAGTGTAGATAGGCATATGGTACCCAAGTGGATCATTAAAATAGGTTAACAAAATGAATGCTCTTGATGGTTTTTTTCTAACTTTCCTAACAACCTTTATTCTCTTTTCTATTTACTTTAAGGGTTGTAGCAACTTTGAACTTTCATTTTTTTTTCAAACCGTGCAAGTGGGAGAATTGATTTTTGTGAAATTTCCGCCTACCTATACATCCGCCCTTGTGGAGAGGCACAACATGGAGATGACTGACCTTCGAATGGTTGTGAGCCAAAACTACCCAGGGTCCCCATGTGAATCACCCTCTAATTTTCAAGCAATCGAGAGTAGTCGTCTTTGCGTTACTATACTAAGGATTCTTTTGAAAGCATTCGATCGGTGCCTCACCTGCATACCTTTGAAGAACAAGCTACAACCCACTTTATTTTGTGTAAAACTCTGGTTACGAAAAAACAAAGAACCGAGCATCATCCAACCAACCTAAGATCGGTCGTGATCTAGAAGCCTAAACTCACTTCTAGCACAACCAAGAATGACATCATATGGAGATCGCGGGCTAGGAAAAATTATCAGGACGGCCATCTCAATCTGGTCTGTGCCCTGGCCTCCTATAAATATAAGAATGCCCTAATTTCGGAAGGGGCATCCTAGAGAGAGAAAAACATAGTATGAGATGATGTAGAGTGAGAGTTACGTACTTAGAGAGATTTTGGGTGATTTCTACTTCATCCTAACCCCAAAACCTCCCAAGATTCAAGAAGGGTGGTGAAAGAAAAATTGGAAAAGAAAGATCCAGCCACAAATTGTTGTTCTTCTACCCATTTGTACATTTCTCTCTCTCCATATTTTAGCTTCTCTTGTTGTTTAGGAAGATGAACCCTATATTATAGATTGTTTATGGGTCATATGTAAGAATGATTGTCAATCTATCAATCTATGTCTATTTTATGTTTTATCATATGCCAATCCTTGATTTAGTAAAAGTGGTTATTGCTTGTTCTTGACCTAGGTAAGTTGACCATCACCTTAGGTCGAGATTACAACATACATCAAGTAGTGTGAGATTTGGATTGCATGACCATTTAGTTGAAGTCCCATTTGCTTAGGCTTGTTCCCAATTGGAGGAATCTAGGTGATTTGTTGGTTGCATGACCATTGAGCAAAGAAGTTACCTAGAATTTTATCGAAGTGCATGATCATTCACTTAGGTGCTAGCATGAGTGATTCCTTGCAACATAGAAGATAGGGAAACCTTCATACCTTGCATATGAATATATGGTATGATTGTTTAGAGAATGTAATTCTTCACCCCTAGTTAGGAAAGCCGATTGGGTGACAATGGGCAGGTGGACGTGGCTATGAGTGGGGCCGAGAGACATGACCATTGCATTCAACTCTAGTGACCTTCGCACCTCAAAACACCATAGGTGACCGCACGATTCAACCTATAGATAGAGGGATTCAACCGAAACAACATTATATCTTTTGTGATCTTCTTCGTAATTAGTTTTATTTCTTTCTTCCTTTGTTCGACACTTAAACCACCAACCATTTCATTTGGCTAGATAGTGGGTCGAGGCCGAGAGGAGTAGTAGACCTAGAGGGCTCATGTAATATGACCTCAGTCACCACTATACTACTTTGCTTATCTACGGTGCACTTGTCCTAGATTGGGGTAGTTAGTATTATCGAAGATCGATTTTATAAATTGTAAATCTCAATGACAATGCGCATCATGTTTTGAGGATGTTGTTGGGGACGTCTAAGTTATTATGAAAGGATTAGATCTAATAGTTTAGTCTTGTGTTTGTGTTTTTTAACTGTTTTACCGTATAGTAATTGTTTTGATAGTTATCTTGTGAATTCATTTGTGTTTTTGTTACCCCACTCTTCTCCAGAGCCGTAGCAAAGATTTCGTGAAAGTTGGATCCATTTTTATTAAAATTTTCAATATTTATGATACAATTTAATATTTGATGTTTTTAAATAAAAATACATTAGTATTCGAAACTATAAAAATATCTCTTTGTGTACTAAACAATTATTCATGGTTTAGGTAGTCATTCACTTTTGAATGGTGTTCTTTGCTAAGAACCGTTTAGTATCAGTAATTCGAGTTGTTGAGAGAGATTCAATGATGTCACTTATATCAAACTGTTAGTCATGTTTGAGTTTGTCGATCGCTTTCCAATGTTCTTTGTCAAGAATCATTAAGTATCAATAACTCGACGATTTAGTTAGTCGTTCACTTTCAAATGGTGTTCTTTGTAAGCAATTATTTAATATCAATAACTAGAGTTGTTAAGAGAGGTAAAATAATGGATTGTATACCATTTACTAGTAACCCCCTTTAAAAGAAAGCTAACTTATATGGGCTTGAAATTTGTACAAATCTAAATATCATATGTTTAACAAATAATGTCATCGATATTAGAACACAAGACCTATCAATCAACCATTCGCAATTGGATGCGCCCTAATTTTCATTGTCAATTAACTATTATACCTAATTTATTAAATTTTCTCCCGAGCCAGGTGGGTCACGGGACCCACCCTATTACCTTCTCCCTCTTCCCTTGCTCTTGTCCCCAAAGGGTGGTTTGCGTTTGTTTCTTTTTTCTTTTTGTTTGTTTATATGTATTAAAACATGGATCCCTACGACTTCAACTGAGTGTGGGGTTATCAACTATCGACCGAATGGTGTTTACCTTTGACTTCAAGGATGAATGAAGGTCAAGGTTCCCGATTTCAAGACAACCACCTCTCCATGCACATCAACCATACCCCCATGGTTATCGAGCTCCTCCACCATTATATCAAGAACTACCTCCTTAACCGAAGGTGAAGACCGAGTTTAAGATATCCCTAGAGCGGCTAGAGGCTATAAAGATAAAACTAGAGGGTATTGAGAACTCACCCTACTTCACCCCCAGAACCAAAGAGCAGCTTTGAGATCGTAGTGGAAAGATTCATAGCCAGGAGTGAGAGGAAATTTCATCCTTCACCACCACCTAAACTGCATGAGTTGGCATTTGAGCACTTTAATATCCCAAAGGGGGTGCATCTGTACCAGAAACCCTGACCTTCCCCCAGGCTTTTTTTACAATTTTTTTTTTGGAGATGAAGCAAAGAATAGGTGTTTTAAAGAGGTGAAAACCAAAGGTACAAGTTCCAATGTGAAAGATACAGACCTTCCTCAGCTACACTTCCTTTTCAAACAAGAAGAGATGATGAGAGGCTAGAAAAAGAAGAAGAGAGATCTAGAACAAATTTGTTCAAGACTCATTCGTGATCGCCCCTTAGCCATCATAAATAAAGAGAAAGGAGAATTGTTAGAAGAGGAAGAAATCTAAAAGGTGAACTAACAAGTGGACCTCATCAATCCATATATTGAAGACTGGCTTGGAGGACCATCAACGCTCCCATTCAACAAAAATAAAAGGATAGAGAAGGAAGCATTGTGAGGTTTTGGAGGAAGAAGAAGATAATGATGAAGAGGAGGAGAAGCTCTACCTCAACAGGCACTACTAGAAAAGGGTGACTTAGTGATAGTCAACAACAGTTGTTGGTAAATGAATGGATTTGACAGAGGCATGTGCCGTTTACTTGAGCGTCGGAAAAGTGCATGACTAGCTGCGGTGGCCGGTGGGAGGTACTAAGTTATTTTCTAAACATATAATGCTCTGTTTGTAAAGAGGCGTAAATGAAGGGGGGGGGGGGGGGGGGGGAGGGGGGAGGTAAATGATGGGGGTAAATGGCCTTCCCTATGTATTTGTGCCTGTTTGGCAAACTTCTGAACAGTAGAGGGCGTAGGAAAAGAGGGGCAAATCTACTGTTGGAGCGTGCTGACACGTCCCGATCCTCTTTGAAAACCAAACCATAACTCAAACCAAAAACTGGTTACTCCGGAGCAACCCAAACCACATTTTAAAATAAACAAACTGACATCATTTAAGAATTTTTAACGAAAAGCCACAACACTTGGGCAAAATCCTCAATCTCAAACACTTAAAACGACTCAACACAGAATCTCCAGTTTATACTAATAACCATGAAACAGAATAATTAACTATTCTAGCTCTGACTCTTCACGAGCTTTCCGATATCCCGTCGGCGCTGGTACTGCTGCTCGCCTCGCCCTGCTTCTTCTCGTGATCCCCTTCTGCTAGACATCTCCTTGTCGCATCCGTTTGGTGGGTGCTTCTCATCCCGGTACAAGTAATGCCACCACCAACTCCATATTTGTCCCATCAACAAATTCCCATTCCTTCTACCGGTCTTCTTCTCCGTGTCGAGCTGGGGAAAAGGGTTGAGCGGCGGAAATCAATGTCGCCTAAGGGTGGGGAGGGTTAAATATCTGGCGAAAGGGTTTCATGTGGGATGGGTTAATGGGAGCTGGGAAAAATAATATGGGGCCGAGCGGCTCCTGCTTTTTTTTTAATTTTAGTAATAATAATAAAAATATTTATTATTATTATTCCTAAACAGCGGTTGTAACTCTTAGTACTTAACCGCCAATCCAACCGATCACGTATTAAAGTCGAACCTAAATCAATATTATCGGGGTGTTACATTTCCTCCACTCTTATAAAAATTTCGTCAGTATTTTGTAAATGCGTAATCATCTTGAATATATTAACTATTTCTTTTTTTCCGATCGCCTGGAAGGGGCAAAAGAAACACTGAAATTTGATCGGGCTCAACCTTCCATACTCCTCATCCTCGTGCTTCTTTAGCTCAAGATTTCACTCTTGCTATATGAACTTCAATGGCGTGTCCTTACCTTGTCTTGAGTAGCTTACTATAGTTCTTATATGTACTCTTGACCATAACAGGTATTCTCATCTAGCTCGGCAGCATCGAATAGGTTGAGTGACTCATTGCCCCTTTCAAAAATTTCCAACTTGGGTCCAGGATGTGATGGGACAAACTTCTAGCTCGATTTATTGGTCCAACTCATTCAGTACTTAATGTTGAACCTAAATCGAAGTCGAGGTATCACATTTCCTCCCCACTTATAGAAATTTTGCCCTCGAAATTTGTCCTCTGTGATTACCCTAAGCATCGCTTGTGGTAATCCTTTTCACCATAAACTAAGTGGTCATCTCCTTGTTACTTCTTGCTTAACTCCAAAACCTCATACTACTGCTTTTACTTTCTGATTACATTAAAACTGATCCTTTGCATCTTTCTCTATCTTGCTAGAAACTTTATGACTCCCTTCAAGAGTCATGACATTCCCTTTGGCTTATTTGTTCACCCCTAGCGTCTAACTTAGCACTTCCTTATCGCTGCTTGATTTTTATGTTCTCGAACTATCCATTCTGCCACTCTTATACCCTAGTTGAAATTCCTCGTACGGTTTCCTCGTCCAATAAATTTTTACCGGCGAGATCGACACCTTTAAACCTGATAGGCGATCTTGGCTTCACTTTGGGGTACCCTATCAGATTCCCTAAACTCATATCTCTCTTACTTCTATACCTGTCCCTTTTCTTCTTGATGTTACTCGCTAGTTCCAGACGCCTCTTGTTCTCGATGTAGTCATTGAGGTTCTCATATTCTCTTCTCACTTATGTACCTTGACCTATAAGGTTGCCCCTTCGATTATTCTTGACGACCTTCATTCCACCTTGAAAACCAAACCATAACTCAAACCAAAAACCGGTTACTCCAGAGCAACCCAAACCACATTTTAAAATAAACAAACTGACATCATTTAAGAATTTTTAATGAAAAGCCCCAACACTTGGGCAAAATCCTCAATCTCAAACACTTAAAACGACTAAACACAGAATCTCCAGTTTATACTAATAACCATGAAACAGAATAATTAACTATTCTAGCTCTGACTCTTCACGAGCTTTCCGATATCCCGTCGACGCTGGTACTGCTGCTCGCCTCGCCCTGCTTCTTCTCGTGATCCCCTTCTGCTAGACTATCCTCAACCTGGTGAGTGAGAAGGGGTCAGTCTCGTCATTACTCCCTAAGGTCTTTGCCCTAGGCAAACTCCTTACTAAACACATTATTAGGGGAATGCCTTCCTTAGACGAAAGTCGTTCTCACTTTCATCCTTTAAACTTTACTATCAACAGTCTAAAGAGATCTCTACTCCTGTCTTATCTTTAGAATTCCCTTACTTATGTTCTTAATAACTCCTTTCAACTTTAACTCATAGAGGTTCTCAACTTTTATCCTTAACTTGTAGAAGCTCTCTACCTCTATCCTTAACTCATACACAAAACACTAGGACCACCGCGTTACGTCTCGTCGTCCGGTCTCCTACCGTATGCCAACCGCGTTACGTTTCGCCGTCCGGTTGCATACCCAAACTCGGCAATGGCACTGCGTTACGTCTCGTCGTCCAGTCCATGCCCATCAACTACTGCGTTACGTCTCGCCGTCCAGTAGTGACCCTAACATACTCGATCAACTGCTGCGTTACGTCTCGCCGTCCAGCAGTGATCCGACCATCTACTGCGTCCAGTAGTGGCCCAACCGCCCGGGGGTTCCTCTTACCATTAACCAATTATTACAATCATACATCCATACATTCATACATAGCACAACGCGTGCCTCCACCCTTACAGGCGATGGGATGCCTCACACACATATCGCACATTACTCAAAAATTAACTAATTAATAACTTGAACGAAAAGCATAAACTAAAAGACCTAAGACAGAGATTTTACCCCCTTTACACTCACCTCGTTAGAACGGAAACTAGCTTGAATCCTTTCCCAACCTTCTAGATCACCCACATTCCAACTCTTGCTTTCGGTGCACAACTATCGATCCTCTCCATCCCGGTGTAAAGGATGGCGATGTGATTGCAAAATTAGATGGGTGCTTCTCCTTCTTGTCCAAATAATTCCACCGCCAACCCCGTACAATTTATCTCCTCCTTACTAAATCATGTCACGTAGCAGCTCGTGGCCCAATCAGGTTCTTCAAGCGCCCCTACGGTAGCTCCCTCAACAAATTGCCCCGTGTCCTTTGGCCGAGAGTGACTGGGGAGCTACTCCACTTTGTTTCCTTGCACTGTCCTTTTCCCTTGCACAAAAAGACAATGGACTTGGTCCATTTAATTCCCTGAAGCACCTCGCCTGTAATTGAGGAAGGGATCATTCCCTCGTTGATTGTCACCTCATCATCCATCAAATTGGTAAATGCCCTTCCCTTCAATTCCTGGTTCAAGAAAATCCTCCACCCACTCCATTCTTCTCGCCTCTTGATCCTTTTCCCCTGTCGCCAGTAGTTCTCAAGGACGAAGACGCGAGTCATCTCCTTTATCGCATCCGTTTGGTGGGTGCTTCTCATCCCGGTACAAGTAATGCTGCCACCAACTCCATATTTATCCCATCAACAAATTCCCATTCCTTCTACCGGTCTTCTTCTCCGTGTTGAGCTGGGGAAAAGGGTTGAGCAGCGGAAATCAAATGTCGCCTAAGGGTGGGGAGGGTTAAATATCTGGGGAAAGGGTTTCATGTGGGATGGGTTAATGGGAGTTGGGAAAAATAATATGGGGCCGAGCGGCTCCTGCTTTTTTTTTTCTTTTTTTTAATCCCTTCTATAATATATAGTCGTTCTTCAGGAGATTTTGAGCATTTCAAATTCCTTGCACTCTTCTTAATTGTAGCTAGGGGTAAATTTGTAAGTTCAACTTAAAATTTAAATATCTTCTTACGAGAAAAAAAATGTCATTACCAAGACTTGAACTCGAGTCCTCTAGATTGATAGTAAATATCCCTAACCAACTTGACTACAATAATGTTTATGTATTTTTTGAATTAAAGAGGGAAAATACTGAAATATCTCAAAATCATAACACTATTTACCGCAACAATCAATCATCGAATTAATTAATAACTGTAATTATTTACAAAGTGAATCATCATGATATACCTAGCTTTATGAATAAACTAAGTGAGTTCCTCTAATCACACAATTCTTCACCAAGAATCAAATAGTACATTTTGAGTTTATGTATGTCTTACAACTTTTACATTTATTAGGTTACATGACTTTGTAGTTTGTAGGAATACAAGGATTGTTTACAAAAGTGCTATACAAAATTTTATTTCAAAACATAAAATTTGACATTTGTGATCTATGGTTTTGTAACGAGATATTGTCAATGCTATAAGTGAATGACCAAAAATCATTGGCTAACAATTTTCCTAACGGTTGATAATTATAAGTATAGAATTGAAAGACTAAATACCATTGACAAATGAGCCAATTATCATTGACTAAATTTAACAAACAATGGTATGTGTATATACATTGGAAATTCTATGGTACGCTCCATGGATTGAGGGTTATTGCATCTCCTTAGTTAAATAACATTATCTAGACCATAGATTAATCACGTAACTAAACTCTATATCATAATCATTGATTATGTTCTTAGTATATGTGATATTAGGGTTTAAGTTCTATAGGTTTAGGGTATATGATTTAATTATTTTGAAACTTAATCTCCCTTTTCAAATTTCCTGCAATGAGAGGGAAATTAGGAAGAACATTTTTGTCTTCACAATTATCTGTATTTTTTATTTATTTATAGAAAAAGATAGACATATTGATATTTGAACCATGGTCACTTCAAACAAAGTGAAGGTTTAAAATCAATCAGACTATGTAGATGTGTTGTATTTTTTTTAAATTAAAAATATATACGAACCTAAAATATGAAATCACAGAACTTTTCAACAGTTAGCTAGCCCAATAAATATTTCGTAAGTACTTATATGGTGTTTTGATACTTCGATTTTGATATTTTTTATTTTAATTATAGTTTGATACTTAGTTTAAAATTTTATCTATCTTATAAATAGACGATAACCATAAATTTGCAACCAATATATTGTTGGGGTTAATTGCATGGTTGGTCACTGAGATTACTAAAAACATTCATGTTTGGTCACTCGAAATATTTAAATCCATTTGTGGTACCTAACTTTACAAAAACCGTTCGCTTATGGTCACTCTCCGTTAGCTGCCGTCCAACGCCGTTAACGGCGTCCGTTAAGTGATGACGTGGCTGACGGATTCATCTAATCAACACTTTTTAACCTGAAAATTGACTGACCCGACCCGCCACGTCATTTAAACCCGCCATGTCAGCTAAACCTAACCAACCCTCCTCAAAAAATCAAAGTGGAATCCTCAATTCCTCGTACGACATTCCCTCATCCCTCATTCCCCATCCTCATCCTCCTCATCACCGCCTTCCCCGACGCCCCCCGCTCTGGCGATCTAATCGAGGAATTGTGCAAAAAACCCCATTCAACGGCCTCTGCGCCGCCACCCTCCACTCCAATTCCTCCTCCGCCGCCGACGTCAAGTCCCTCGCCTCCACCCTCACAAACTTCGTCCTCTCCAACGCCACGGACAAGCTGTCCTCATCCAGGCCCAGCTAAAGCATGAGAAGGACCCCAAGGCTGAGAAGACCCTGGCGAATTTCGCCGAGCTCTACATTCCCGTGGTGAAATACAACCTGCCGCAGGCGATCGAGGCCTTCTTCAGGGGCTACTACGACTTCACCAGGTACGCCCTTTACGACGCCGCCAACCAGGCCGGCGCGTGCGAGGACAAGTTATCCGGTGCCGACGGCGGGGATCTGAGCGCGAGGAACAAGGTGGTGGGCGTTGGGTCGGGTCTGGTCTGGTTAGGTTAGAGGGTTGGTTAGGTTTAGCTGACATGGCAGATTTAAATGACGTGGCGGGTCGGGTCAGCCAATTTTTGGGTTAAAAAGTGCTGATTAGGCGAATCCGTCAGCCACGTCATCACTTAACGGACGCTGTTAACGGCGTTGGACGGCAACTAACGGAGAGTGACCATAAGCGAACGGTTTTTGTAAAGTTAGGTACCACAAATGGATTTAAATATTTCGAGTGACCAAACATAAACGTTTTTAGTAATCTCAGTGACCAACCATGCAATTAACTCTATATTGTTGGTTCGAATATTTCATATCAAATTATAGTATTGAATATGTAGAAGCGATATAGAATTCTTAAATTACCATTAATTTCCATAACTATAGTGAAGCAATCATATCTTTGTGCAAACTATAGGTAACTGGTTCTCTGAACATTTTTGTCCAGTTAAATACTAAGTTTTGAAACTCTTCCTAGGGGTGTACGTGGGTCGGTTCGTTTGGGTTTAGATATTTTAATCACCTAACTTATATACCACGATTTTGAAAACACTAAATACAAACTCACCCAAATAATTTAGAATTTTAACGGTTTGTGTCCTCCATACCAAATGAACCAATTTACATGTCTCTTAACTAAGGACGATCTCATTGTCCAATCACATCATTCTAATGTCAATCCATAAAAGTAGCACATATTTGCATTTGTTAACACATGTTTCACATTGTCATTACTGTGAAAGGTAACTTCGCTGCAACTGATTCGGTATTGCTCATCATATGGCCTCCAAACTGATAAACATATCGGGCCAGAAGTTTTGTGACAAAACTCAAAGTGAAGACAACTCATCGTTTGGTGGAATTTTGGCGCTTGCTGGTGTCCATTAATCTAATTGCAAGCATAATGATTGCTAAAATTAAACTTTCACGCAACACACTAGGAGTTGGGGGTGTGTACTTGGAGTAAAAGTTGATATTGGGTTTGGGAAGGGATTAAGGGAAGTGGTGAGAGGGAGAAATTGTGTTTGGATTTGGTAGCAGGTAAAGTTCATAGTTTGGTTTCTTTTCGTAAAATGCTTTGATTTATTTTAGTTAGAGGTATAATATCATGGTTATGTGAGATCAAATGAACCAAAAATGAGCTTGGGGGATGAGAATTCCAACTTAGAAGGAGTGGATTAGATTTTGATAAACTCATCAAGTTCATGATTAACTGAAAGAATATTTAGATTTAGACTTTGTGGTATTGAGATGTTCATAGAGAGTTTAAAACTAATCCAAGGCCATGGATTGATATTGGTTAGTTGATTGTAATTTTGAGGAAGGTGTATAAAAAGTCATGGAAGTAGTTTGCAGCAAGTGAAGGCTGTGAAGGCAGTGAAGAGGCAGTTGGTCAGGGTAGTGATTGAACCAAGGAGGGTATTGAAAGACATAGAAGCAAAATCAGAGCAGTTGAAGAGAGAGAAGTGGTAGATGATCAGGATTTTAATGAAAATGGAGAGGGTATTGAAAGGCATGGAAGTGAACTGGATCAGGTGAAGGCAGAGAAGGAGGAGAAGAGCATATTGATGGAATTGAAGATGAGTGTTGGTTTTACGAGCTTATTAAAACTGCCCCGAGGAAGATGAGTTGGCCAAATACAAGAAAGAGGATTGAAGAGTTGGAGATCAAGTTGACAAGAAACTCAATTGAAAGAGAAATTCAGGTTCATGGAGAGAAGGTCCATCAAAGTAGCATAAACGGAGTTGCAGAAGGAGGATTAGAAATTGAATTTTGGTTTAAAACATATACGTCGAGATATTGAAGATGGAGGGGATAAAAAGTTGGTTGTACAATGGAGAGTGAAAAGTATTGGATCTTTAGGTGTTATGGTTGTTGCAACTACCACAACCTATGTTTATGTTAAAACGAGGAATCATTGATTGATTTACTAAAGTTAAGGTCGATTCACTATTCAAACTACTAGAACCTGTAGATAAGCAGTGTCTAATTTTGTGTCTCATTACTTTGATCGAGTCTATTAGTATATTGGATGTAACTCTAATTTTGTCATTTGCTTTCAAGTATTGATGGTCTCCTTTTAGTTGAGTTGTTAGCATATGATTTACTTGAATCAACAACTCTTCATTTCTGTTTTTTTTTTATAAGTCCATTTCTTTTTTATTAGTGGCATGTTATTCATAGAGGAGAGCTTTAAACCATTTATGTGGGATTGTGAGGTTTCATTTCAGTTTCAAACTATCTATGGATCGTGTGGGAATTCCAATAAGCTTTTATATTCTATATTTCTGGACAATCTATTAACCAATATCATTTTAATGAGGCTCAATTATCATTATGAAAATGGAATTAATGATACATTTTTATATTCGAAAATGAGGAGGGTATTTTCCTGAATGTTCGACCGATATATTCATTCTTTATGTAGAATCTCGATTGAATGATTTTCAATAAACTTAAACAAATTAATAGACTGAAACATAACATAAAAATATAAATATTAAAATATGAACATTCCGGCCAACGGGCCGGATTATAAGCTAGTTATAGTAATAATAATAATAGTTATTATTAGGACTTTGCTACGGTGACATGCACTTTTCGGTCGACCTCATATAGGATCAGGTCGACCTAATATGTTGTTTCAGTGTAAAAACAGTTTCATGGTGCCTACTTTGGAGATTCATATCTTACAATTGGCTAGATGGAAATTGGAGATTAAAGGCTTGTTTTGAAGCTGAAGTGTCTCTCTACACATTAAAGTACTTGGGAGCTCAATAGAAAGTCCAGAAGACCATTTTTGAACCTGACCAAAAGGCTATGCCAAAACTGGGAAACTGCTTGAAAATGGCAAAGTCTGGCAACTTGTTTGTCAAGCCTACTTTGGAGCTCAATTTGAGAAGTATGGATGTGAGTCAAGTCCAGGGGCCTCTACCACGTTAAATTACGTATTTTTTATATAAAGGCAAGGCATTGGATGAAAGATTGAATATCTTTAAGGCTTCAAACAAAAGGCTCGAAGTTGCTACGAAGGCAGTTTTTCTGGCCGCTTGCTTGTGCTCGAAGTCTATCAGAAAAACAACCTTCGTAGCAACTTCGACCCTTTTGTTTGAAGCCTTACAGATATCCAATCTTTCATCCAATGCCTTGAATTTGTATGAAAACATACCTAATTTAACGTGGTAGAGGCTTGTGGACTCGACTCACATTCATGCTTCTCGAATTGAGCTCCAAAATAGGCTTCACAAACACGTTTCCAGACTTAGGCATTTCTAGGCAGTTTCCAAGTTTTGGCATAGCCTTTTGATGAGGTTCAAAAATGGTCTACTGGACTTCCTATTGAGCTCTCAATCACTTCAATATGTAGAGGGACACTCCAGCTTCAAAACAAGTCATTAGTCTTCAATTTCCATCTAGCCAATTTTATGATATGAATATCCAAAGTAGGCACCATGAATTGTTTTTACACTAAAACAACAGATTAGGTCGACCTGATCCTATATGAGGTCGACCGAATCCTAAATGAGGTCGACCAGATCCTATATGAGGTCGACCGAATTCTAAATGAGGTCGACCTAATCCTAACTGAGGTCGACCAGAAAGTGCAAGTCACCGTGACATGCATGTCACCGTAGGCACACCCTATTATTATTATTATTATTCCTAAACCGCGGTTCTAACTCTTAGTACTTAACCGCCAATCCAACCGATCACGTATTAAGGTCGAACCTAAATCTAAATTATCGGGGTGTTACACGTGCCCCCCAAATCGGGGCAGAAGAGGAGAGAGAAAGGCTGAACGACCTCTCACTTTTTTCCTGCATTTTTTTCATAGCTATTATTTCTTTCCTCCGTTGAATCTGCCTTCCGGTGAATCCGTCTCCGCTGGAGTGAGAGAGGAGCCGCTGGTAACGCCTGTAAAACTAAATCCATAAGCCAGAATCAAGAATCAGAATTAACCCAAACAACATGCACGCCCAAAACTTACCGGATCTAGGATTCTGATCCCTCGCTCCTCATGCCGGTAGCTTCTCATCTTCACCCCTTCTCATCTTTGCTATTCCGATCCCCCTGAGAAAGATCAACGGCGGCGGCCGACGAGCTTGAGGGAGTGGATTGATGAGAGAGAGAGAGAGAGAGAGAGAGAGTATCGGAGAAATCAGAGAAGGATGTGAGAATGCTATAAGGCCGAGGAAGAAGATGATAATTGGGGTATCTGGTCGATTTTAAGTGAGAGAGAGAGAGAGAGTCGGAGAAAAAGGGAAAAAAATGGAATGTTGAGTTAAGACTGAACGCGGAAAAAGAGTAAGAGAGATAAACGAGGAAGGTCAACATAATTAATTATGATTTTTCAATTATTTTTCTGATAAAATATTATTAATTAAATACAATCCTATTTCAATTTGCACCCTCCTACTTTTTCTCCCAAACAACATTTTACCCCCTAATTTACACCTACTTTAAATTTGCTACCCCCTGCAATTTACGACTCAATTTGCAACCCCTTTGGATTTGCGCCCCCTCGTTGCCAAACAGAGCGTAACGGTTAAAAAAAAATGATTTCCCTTTATTCTTGTTATTCTAAATAGTGGGAAAACATAAAATTATAGAGCTCTGTATGCAAAATAAGGGAAAAGAGCTCTCTCTATGGCAGTTTTGGAACCCTAGTTTCGATGGCACTCTGAGTTTTCTAATCCTCCGTCTACCTACCGACCTCGTCGCCGCCACCGATACTTACATCCTCCTATATTCTCTCCTCTTTCCTGTGATTTCCCAATTCTAGTTTTGTTTTCAAATTTTCTTGTCGTTCCTCGATCTTCACTTGCGTCAACACCGCTAGCGGCACCACAGGTTTCTCGATCTCTCTTTTCACCTTCCCATATTGTCGACATGCATGGTTGCGATTCCTCTTAATTGAAAGATCTCAATCTTAGTTTTCTTATCCTCCTTCTCAGAGAAGAGTGAGGGAGCCAAAGGAAAGCTTCTCATATGAGTTCTTCGAGGTAGCTCTAGCTCGGTAGTCCAATATCCAACACATGCATCTGCTCAGTTATTCCGAGTAGTTATGTTGTCAATTTCGATTTCATAGTTGAACAGGGCATCACGGTCGAGGATTTGGTCCTTTCAATGGAAGCTCGAATTTAGTAGACTCTGATTTCGGTCGAAAAAGTTAATCTGCTCACAGTGGGTCTTGTGAGTAGATACTCATAGACCCACAGATCTGCCGAGCCGAGAGGAGGGAGACGGGCTCACTTAAATTAGCGTGGTGAGTTTTTTGGCCCAAGCCGAGTAGAGAAATGGAGCCAGCAGGCTGTCTTGATGAGTGGCGAAATATTGGGCGGGAATTTGGAGAAAGAAGAACGAAATTGGAGAGGTGGCTTGCAACCTAGTAAGGGCTGTCGGCCGAGGGCCCATGGGCCGAAGGCTCATGAAATAGACATTTGGGCCCAACTACTTTGCTGATTGGCAAATTTTTGGGCAGGATTTTGAGATCAGAAGAAGATTTGGTGAATATTTGTTGGCTGATAAAGGGGAAGTTTGCATTAAATGATCTCAACCACTTTCACTCTCTAACCCTCTCTCTCTCTCCTTTGTTTCCTTTACTTTTCTGCTCTTCCACCGCTAGAGTCGCCGGTGATCGTCACTCCCGGCAAGACTCTCCTTGCGGCGAGACTCTTCTTGCTGGCGAGCAGATCATTCTTAGAAAGACACTGCTTTTTGACGACGACGGCGAGTTGGACGGTGTGGCTGCATTCATTTTAGAAGAAGAACTCGATCCTACACTAGATGAATTTGTTGATGAAGACTCAGATGGTGTGGATGCCTTCATTGTAGAAGAAGAAGATGAAGAAAGTGAAGGTGGATTCTATTATATATATGTTTGTGTTGTTGAGTTTTGTTGTGTGCATTGAATGGTGTTGATATTATTTTGGGAGTAACCTCCTGTTTCATTGGGTATTTGGGTGTGGATATTATTTTGGGTTGTCATTGATACATTGTAGAACTATTTAAGATATTTTTCTGGGCATGTTGGATATTGTTATGGACGTGATGAAAGTAGTTGGATATTCTTTTGGGTTTTTGGGTATGGATATTCTTTTGAGTGTCAAGGATATGTTTTAGGAATAGGTGTAATATTATTTTGGGTATATTGGATATTTTTGTGGACGCGACTGATACTTTTCTGGAACAAAAGGATAAGATGTATTTAAAGGTTGGATACTTGTCGAAGCCTAAGAATTCAGTCTGTTTATGGGTATGATTTAGACGTCTATTGGACACTATTGTGGGGGGTTTTGGTGTTCGAAATGCTGCAGAACACCAAAGAAAAATGAAGAATTCTAATGGAGAGGCGGAGAAAATTTATTTCTACCTTTATTACTTTTGTAATAAGCAAAGTTGGACTTCCACTAACAAAGTAGATGTGGAGAAACAAAAACAGTCCGAAGACAAAGTTGTGGAGAGAAAGCGTCCTAAAAAAAAGAGGCCTCGAGTTTGGGTTGGATGTAATGCCCGTGTTCATTTTCAATGGGATGATACTAGAAACGGATGTAGTGTATGAATTCGTGGGAGCCCACAATCATGATTTGCACTCCACCGAGCATACGCACCTTATCAAGTCCAACAAGTGCATGAGTGATGCTCATAAAAAGATGGCCGAAGCTAATCGCGATGCCGGGATGAGTCTTAGTGCATCGTATCAGTTATTGGCTGACTGTGCTGGTGGCTATCAAAATCTGAAATTTACCAAATCCGTTCTGAAGAACCACTTGAACAGTAAAAGGCAAAGGAAAATGGCTCATGGTGAAGCGACTTATTTGCTTGACCACTTTGAGGACCAAAAGGAAAGCATCTTGGCTTCTTTTATGCTGTAGAGGTAGATTGCGAGGAGAAAGTTGCTAATATTTTTTGGGCGGACAGTAGGATACGTGAAGATTATGCACTTTTTGGAGATTCGGTCTCCTTTGATACTACCTTCCGAACCAATAAATACTTCCGTCCACTAGGTACGTGAATCACTTAATTGCTTTGATTTTTTCGACACTCGTTCGGTTATGGATTGTTAGTAATAGTTGTCTTGTGCATGAATGTTTGTACGTATATTACGGAAATGGTTATGAATAGAATGTAGGTGGTTCGAGAGTGGTCTCTTGTGATCCGATATTGACATGGCCTGACAAGATATGTTTTTGTAAAAGGACGAATATTATTATGGCATTATGAGATACTAGTCTAGGTTTTACAGATATTTGTTGACATGTGTTGGCACAATATCAATTCCTAATTCCCTTAAGTTTTTTCGACACTCGTTCGGTTATGCATTGTCATTAATAGTTGTCTTGTGCAGGGATGTTTGTAGGTTTCAATCACCACCGTCAAACTTTTGTGTTTGGTGCTTGTTTGATGTATGATGAGACTACACCATCTTTTGAATGGTTGTTTTTAGCATTTAGTCGGTGCATGAAGAAGAAGCTCCCAATCACTATTTTTACTGATGAGGATGCCGCCATGGCAGCTGCCCTTAGAAAGGAGTGGCCTACTGTGTTTCATGCCCTCTGTACTTGGCACATCCTCATGAATGCCAAGAAGCATCTTCGTAAGGAAGTCTACCAATCAGTAGCAGGAGTCGAGCTGCTTGAACCTGATTCCCAATCCCTCTTGACACGCTCTGGACGGAAGCGGGATCTCACTTCTTCCCTTGACAACAACATGGGACCCATGATATATTTGTCAGCTACCTTGGGGATATTCGAGCACACCTTATCCACCCTTGGGTCGAACCAATAGCTGCAGGTCGGGATGGTTTTTGTGGCAAACCCTCTCACATTAAGGAAGTCTAGCAAATGAATCTACAAAAAATCGTTCAAAACAGATATCAGGAATGAAACGAACTACTATTCTAGGAATGGTTATTAATATCACAAGCACACAAAAAAGGTATCAGGAATGAAATGAACTATTATCTCTAGAATATTAACTAATATCAAGCATCAAATCAACAATATCAACAATCTTAACTGATATCATGCTCGAACAAAACCAATATCAAGATACATCAAACAACAATCCAGGCACAATACAATGGATATCCAGAATACAAAGAATGAATATCCTGCTGAACAGAACTAATATCGGAAGGAACACAAAGCAAATCCACAAAACCCAAAAATAAAATCCACAAAAGAACGAACTCATACCCAGTGAAATATAAGTTACCAGAAAATAAATACTTCACCCACGAACCCAAAAGACAAATCTACAAAAGGAAAACCGGATCAAGTCATAGCCATGAAACCCTAACTCAAATCTGTCCAAACGAAAATGAATATCCGTGAACAATGTATAATTAAACCCAAAAGACAAATCCATAAAAGAAAACCCCGAATCAAGTCGTAGCCATGAAACCCTAACTCAAATCTGTCCAAACGAAAATGAATATCCATGAACAAAGTATAAATAAGACGGTTACCTCAGTCCACGTAGTAGTTCTTTCTTCAACGACCGCCGTCAAACCAACCGCCGTTGCTTCGTCGCCGTGAAACCCCGCCCTTCATCGCCGCCGCCGCTACGCTCCACCCTCGCCGCCGCTTTGCTGCTCCGTCGCCACCGCTTCCCTGCTTTGGTCGCTGCTTCTTTATCTGCGTTCGTGAGAGGAGGAAAGCGAGAGAGAGAGGGGGGGGGGGAAGCGAGAGAGAGGGGAAAAGCGACTGGCAGATTTGATGACCAAAAAAGGCTTTTGAAACAAAAAGTATTTGGGTTTTGAATTTGTGGGCCCGGTGGGCCCCGATTTCAGTCGTGCTCTCCTCCCTCACAAACCGGCGCCAGATCCTGTCTCGCCTTCATGGACATCAAATCCGCCGTGTGAGTATATACCCACAATTTATGTTGTGAGCAGCATAACTAAGTTGGATTTCGTTCATTGCAGTTCACAACCCTTTTTATTCCCTTAGTGATGGATATTTCAGATCTAGTGCAATTCTTGTCTGATCAATTCTATTAACCCAAGTTGCGGAAAGTACCAAAAGGATTGATAGAGCCTCTATGCTTGTAAGACTTCTTTCCTTGAATCATATATCTGTAGTGTCTACCAAATATTCGATGAATGTTCTCAAAGAACTACTTAACTTGCACCAATAGTAGGACTTGACACCTAATTCGATTCCAGATTGGTTTTGATGAAATTATTTCTAATGTTGTGTCATATAATATATTAGTAGATATTTAAAGGGTAGTGAATTGATGATGAAATTTCTTTGTTTAGTTTTGACATAGAGCACAACTAGCAATTTGAGTGTTTATATTTAGGTGGTTAATGCCTATGGAATTCAGATATAACATGTACGGGTTACTTCTAAGAGTTCATTGGTATATTATGTCCAATACTTAACCATGATGTTTACACCCTGTAGCCATGGAAGATGATGTTTCCCAAGTGTTCGAGACAAATGATTTAGTTACAAAGGTTTAGTTAATTTTGGCCAATTATGGTGATCCTAATAATCGTTTTCATATCGTGGGAATGAGTGCAACCATGCCAAATGTTGGAGTTGTTGCTGATTGTCTTGAGGTAACTAGATTACTGGGTCTTTTGTAAAGATAATTTCTATGTTCTTTGTCTTCTTGCTAGCTTATCCCTATGTAATGTTTTTGAAGATATTTGTTGCATTATTAGCTCCCGATAACTTTTGACAAACTTGTTTGTGGGAATCATGATAAGGTGTGCAGTGGTTTTCTAGCTTCTCTTCATTTTGATAAACTTGTTCACCGAAAGTCTTGTATCAGAAAAATTTCTGGCCTATTCCACTTGAGGTATACATCAAAGTTGGTAACACCATTTATGACAAGAAATTGAATATTATCAGAACCATCCCAAAAATAGCATACCTTGGTGGTAAAGATGCAGACCACATAGTTGCACTATGTGATGAGGTATGGCTTTTGACTTTCTCTTATAATGGAGCTGTGTCATCAACGACTTAATTAATTGTTGAAATCTTTCTGCCAGGTTGTTCAAGTAGGGAAATTCTGTGCTAATCTTTTGCTTAGTTGCAAAGGGTGTGAATCAACTGCCAGACATGTTTCAAAATTCCCGAAAGGGTTCTCTTTTCATGGTGAAAATAATAGAGAGAGGTCGGAACTGTGAATTTTTTGTATTCAGGTACATGACGAATTAAATCCGGAAGCTGATCATTCTGCCGTCAAAGAAGTGGCATTATTGATACAATTTACCATGGGTAGAGCAGTTTTACTTCATGTTTTTTCCTTCAACATCATCCTATTTTGTGGAACTTGGTTCTGAGAAATCTTCATTGTTATCCTCAGTTTTGATGCAAGTCAAACTGAGAGTTGGACCAACATGGGGTTCTTTGGAGCCGTTTGCTGTTGAAAATTATGCAGATAGTATTGAAGTTCCCGGTTTCTCAAGATTAATGCTATGTTTTTGGCTTGTGCAAGTAAAACAATATTGATGATAACAAAGGGAGAATCGAACGTCAGTAGCATGTGTAGTTTAAGATACATGTAGGTGATTGATGACCTTCTAATGGCTTACAAATTGTATAACATAACCTTTCTCTTGAATTTTTATGATATTTATCTTCGGATTGCTTACAAAGTTTAGTGACACACTAAATATGGTCTAATTATATCAATTCCCCTTGCAGATCACTCACTGTAGACTTAATAACTGCATTGGCTGTTGATTGTAGGTGAAACTTTCAAAAAATATACCCAATCAGGTTACAATTAGTTGATTGGTTGATGACCTTGCCACCAGGTGTGCTCTCTGCATCCTTTGTGTCTTGTTATCCTTTTTCGGTTTCACTTCTGGATATATCAAATTCATGTTGTTGAGATGATTGTGAAATTAACAACTTATCAACTCTTGCAGATCCTCTTAAGTGAGTTGGTAAGAATGGAGAAGGAATCTGGGATATTCCTAGAAGCAAAAGTGGACCTTTTTGTGAAGGTGAGTGAGTTAAACAACAGAAGGCTGATTAAGTGAGTTAAACTTCATGGATTAGCACAAACTAAGAATCAGATTACTTTTTTTTTTTGGCAACAACCATGAAGGGTGTTCAAACAAGCCTCAATACGTACTACACTCTGGAAGTATTGCTTCTACATAATTATATTAGTTATGATAAAAAGTTCTGGCTTGTACATAATTATATTAATATCATTCATAAACTTTTTTATTTTACAGGTTTGTTGGGCTTTTGTATGAAATAGCGGCTGCCATTTGCATAGGGAAGTTGATCTGCTAGATAAAAAAGTATAAATTTGTTTCATTTTTCATAATAGCATTCATAAATATCAAAGTTGTGTTGGAGGCCATGTCACTACTGCCAGCTTTAAAGCTATTTCCATGTTTAACTGCCTAAGACCATGAACTAATGTCTAAGACCATGAACTGAAGCCTCCGATCATGAACTGGGCCTTATCGGGCAAATATAAAGACAACAGCGGGGAGAGAGAAAGGAGATATGGTTTTGGAGAGGAATTTGATTCTTTCTCTAGGGTTTCGACCTAAAACACCTAAGGGGAGTTCTAGTGAGTGAGTGAGAGAGAGTGTAACACCCTACCCTATACATATTACCTAATCATATTGTTGATACAATTGCAGCGGAAATAATCTCGGGTGTTACATTAATTATCAGAACTTACCCAAATAAAATTTCGACATGAATTACTCGCGTAATGGGCTAACAGTTCTTCCATCTAATCCTGCAAAATAATTCATCTAAATCCATGCATTCATAGACAAAAATATACACTCACTCATTGGCTTTTCATAGCTATAGTCACAGTTTCATGTTACACAACTGCATACTATACTGATACATGACATAATCGTCACAACTTATATAATTACATAAATATACACATATCATCAACTTTCCACACCTGTGGATATCTCACACTACATCAGAAGCTAGTATGCACATGAAAAACTTTCTCAAAACATTTTACAAAAAGGTGTGGATCACTGGCCAAAATCCCGAGTAGTAGTCCAAGCACATAATAGTTGAAGACCATACCTCATCTTGCCTTCAACTTTTGCTCAGCTCCCACCTATACACCTATCTACATAAGCAGAGAAAAAGGATAAAGAGGGTCAGCTCATAGCTGAGTGAGATAATCATCGCATAGTGAGTTCATAACCAGCATACCCCTACCATACATATAGCAAACAAGCCAAAGCACTAGGATCAGACCTCAGGCATCCGACATCCCAATAGGCAAAAGACTCAACCACATTGACTTATGCATATGCATCTTATCATGTTTTACTTATAGGCGCCTGGCTACTCCCATGCTAATAACTCTCCTGGGAAACATACCCCACATCCCGTCGGATGTAGTCATACATATCCCAACATCCCGTCGGATGTGGTCATACATACCCCACACCACTATGGGTATAGTCATACCCCGACACCGCTTTGGGTGTGGTCATATCTCATAAGAATTCTTCAGTCACCACCACAAGAGAGGTATGACTATCATACATATCATAATAGAGTAATAGCATAGGGAGCCCTAATTACTATGTAGTTGATCGTGAGACCACAAAACTCATATTTGGTATCATTATACATAATTCATATATCATCTTGCTTAATCATAATTCATTACTTGCACATGTACTTGACCTGGCCATAATTGGCTCAACACAGGTAAATCAGGAGTCGTATAATTGCACTTCCTCGGGATAAACCCTCGTGCAAGTCATCCTCCTTAAATATCATAATATCACCATGAGATATATATTTTCCCACTTGTACATCCAAATACATCAATCATGAAATATCATACCCAATCACCTTTTCGAACCATCATAAGGCATATCAACAGTCAAGCCCACAATTTGCAACATATACGAAATCATCAGCATAAACAAGGTCCATCTCGATTAGGGCAAGTCAATAATATCATACAGTAGTCCAGGGTTCATCATATAGCACAACAGTTCATACACCCCTAATCATGCCATTCTAGTTCACCTAGGTCAATTCTAAGCATCAATATAATTATCGTGATACGACAAACCCAGTATGCCGTGCTAATCCCTCACCAGTTCTGGTCGTTTAAACACCGGTTCTAGCCTCCCGTACTAAAACGTCAATTTTATGAACAAACCCCGAATTAAAATCCGAGACCGTCCAAATACCTGCAGTATCCCCATCAATATTAGTTCTAGGCTCCGGGTCAAATTCTCGATAAAAAGTTAAAAACACATCTAACCCTGGCCGGAGCTAAATACAGCGATTTCGGCTCCGACCTAAATAATAGCCGAAATTCATGGATTAGAACTAGAGGATTGATTACCTCGCTGCATGAAGCTCGTATATGAAATTTGGGCTCAATCCGGCTTCCGGATACTCCGAAACCCTAATTTGGCTTATCGGGAATTCAAGAAATTCCTTAACCAAAAACTCGTTTTAAAGCTCTAAATCGATAAATCACGATTTATAGATGAATTAGGCATTACTTACAAGATTTTTGGATCACTTTAAACTCAAGAATTTGAGCTTTAGAAATTCTCTGTCGAGCTCCCCTGCACGCTCTGCTTTCGATCCAGGAAAAGGAAAAAAGAAAGAAGAAGAGATATTGGTGGGGAAAGAAAATGTACGGGTGGGGAATTAAATGGACCGGCCGGAGTATATATATATATATATATATAAAATTAATACGTATACTTATCCGATCGATCGATAATCGGATTTTCGTCGAAATACTATCAAAACACTCGATTTTAAATCGCGAACTTTCTAGCGATCGAAATATGGGTTTAGCCGAAATGGGATGTTACAATTCTCCCCTCCTTAAAAGATTTCGTCCCCGAAATCTAACCTTGAGTTGTACCCTTAGTCCGCTTACTTACTCTTAACATGGTCTATCGTAGATAACCCATTACCTAACTCTTAGGTTAGGAGATCTGAATTACGTAACTAAACACATAACACCTCAAGTTCCCAATATAAGGTTTCAAAAACCTATATCGGGTCATCACAACAAAAGCACATCAACAAGTTCAAAACATAACTTACTAAGGAAGATTGTTAACCTGCAAGGTAGGTTGCTACTAACTCAGGGTACTTCTCTCGCATACTTGCTTCAGTCTCTCAGGTAGCACTCTCACTTTCTTGATTCCTCCACACAACCTTCAACATTGGAATTTCTTTCCTACGAAGAGTCTTAATCTGAAAACCAACATCTCAACTGGAACCTCTTCAAATGTCAAATCTGGACCCAAATCGATCTCTTCTGGTTGTATAACATGGGAAGGATCCACTTTGTACCTCTTTAGCATGCTAACATGAAATACATTGTGGATTTGGGATAGCTCTGGAGGCAATGCTAGTTTATATGCCACTGGTCCAATCTTCTCTGTGATTTTATAGGGTCCAATATACCGAGGTGCAAGTTTCCCTTTCTTACCAAATCTCATTACGCCTTTCCAGGGTGACACTTTGAGAAATACTTTCTCACCCACTTCGAAATTAACTTCACGCTTATTCGTGTCAACATAAACTTTCTGTCGATCTTGAGCCACCCTCAAACGCTCCCTGATTTCCTTGACCTTGTCAACGGTGATATGAACTATCTCTGGCCCTGAGATTTGCCTCGCTCCTTCTACATCCCAACATAATGGTGTCTTGCATTTCCTCCCATAAAGTGCTTCATAGGGTGAAACACCCAAACTACTATGGTACTGATTATTGTAAGCAAATTCAATCAGAGGCAAATGGTCAATCCATGATTCCTCCCATTGCATTACACATGAGCGAAGTAACTCCTCCAAGGTTAGGATTGTTCGTTCACTCTGCCCATCAGTTTGAGGATGATAAGCGGAAGTAAAATGCAGTTTAGTTCCCAAGGCATCATGTAAACTTTGCCAAAACCGAGATGTGAAGCTCGGGTCTCGATCAGAGACAATAGAAATTGGCACACCATGCAATCTGACGATCTCCTTAATATATAGTTGAGACAAAGTCTCCAATGATGGTTTCCATCTAATGGGTAAAAAGTGAGCCGATTTGGTCAGTCGGTCCACAATAACCCATACTGCATCTTTTCCCCTTGATGATGGGAGACCATATACAAAATCCATTGTGATTCTTTCCCACTTCCATTATGGAATTGGAAGTGGTTGCAGTTTCCCTACAGGAGCTTGATGTTCTGCCTTAACTTTCTGACATACCATACATGTGAAAACATGTTCAGCCGCTTCCTTTTTCATCCCACGCCACCAAAAATATGGTTTGATCGTGTGATACATTTTAGCTGCTCCTGGGTGCATAGCATAAGCAGAAGAATGAGCTTCATCTAGGATCTCTTTCCTCAAATTATCAACATTAGGAACGCATGCCCTTCCATTAATCTTCAACATGCCATCTACCATTTCAAATGGGCTTTCTTTTCCTTCCTCATTGTCTTGAATGATTTTTGCCAACTCTGGGTCTTCCTTCTGCTTCTCACGAATTTTGTCGTGCAACAAAGGTCGAATGTTCAACCGAGCTAGTAACCCTGTTACACCATTCATTGCCCTCAAATCAACCAGATCATTTATATTCTTCTTCCCCTTTCTGCTTAGGGCATCAGCAACTACATTAGCTTTACCTGGATGGTAATCAATTGTACAATCATAATCTTTTAGAAGTTCAATCCATCTCCTCTGGCGACTATTTAAATCCTTCTGATCCATAATATACTTCAGGCTTTTATGATCAGTGAGGATTTTAAAAGTCTCACCATACAAATAATGTCGCCAAATCTTGGGAGCAAATACCACCGCTGCCAACTCCAAATCATGAGTGGGATAATTTACTTCATGAGGACGCAATTGCCTAGAGGCATATGCAATACCTCTTCCATCTTGCATTAACACACAACCCAATCCTTGATAAGACGCATCACTATACACCACAAACTCTCCCTGACTTGAAGGTAGTACAAGTACTGGTGCGGTGGTCAATCTCTTCTTCAGTTCATCAAAACTCTTTTGACATGATTCATCCCAAACATACTTGGTATTCTTCCTCAACAGTTTAGTCAATGGTGCAGCAATTTTAGAAAATCCTTCTACGAACCGCCGATAGTAACCAGCCATGCCAAGAAAACTTCTCAACTCCGACACATCTTTTGGTGGAGCCCAACTCACCACTGCTTCCACCTTTTTCGGATCCACCTCGACACCTCTTCCAGAAATTACATGTCCCAGAAATATTACCTCCTTCAGCCAAAACTCACATTTTGAGAATTTTGCATATAATTGTTTCTCCCTTAGAATTTGCAATACAATTCTAAGGTGATTTTTGTGCTCCTCTTCGCTTTTAGAATAGATGAGAATATCGTCTATGAACACAATCACAAACTTATCAAGATATTCATGAAAAACTCTGTTCATAAGAGCCATAAATACTGCTGGCGCATTAGTGAGTCCAAAAGGCATTACCAAGAACTCATAATGCCCATATCTTGTTCTAAAAGCTGTCTTTGAGGTCGCTCCATCTGCCACTTTCAATTGATGGTACCAGGACCTCAAATCAATCTTAGAAAAGACTGATGCACCCTGCAATTGATCAAACAAGTCATCTATTCTTGGGAGGGGATCACGATTCTTCACTGTCGCCTTATTCAACCTCCGGTAGTCAATGCACATTCTCATGGAGCCATCTTTCTTCTTGACAAACAAAACCGGTGCACCCCAAGGTGAGATGCTAGGTCGAATAAAACCCTTGTCTAGCAATTCTTGCAATTGTTCTTTAAGCTCCTTCAGCTCAATTGGTGCCATTGAAATTGGTGTTGTGCCAGGTACCAATTCAATATCAAACTCTACTTCCCTTTCTGGTGGAAGGCCAGGAAGTTCTTCGGGGAATACATAAGGAAATTCCCTTACTACCTCAACATCCTCAACCTTCTTATCATTTACAACAGTAACTTGAGCAAGAAAGGCTTCGCAACCTTCCTTCACTAATCGAAAAGCTTCCAAGGCAGAAAGAAAACCATGAGTCTCCTTTTTCTTAATGCCTCGGAATACAAAAGGACCTTTATCTGGTGTGTTGAATAACACTTCTTTCTTTTGACAATCCACAACAGCTCCATGTGTTGCTAGAAAGTCCATCCCAAGGATGACATCGAATTCATCAAAAGGTAGTAGAATTAAATCTGCTGCTAGGAAAGCTCCTTCCACACAAATGAAGGAACTTCTAATAACTGAGTCTACCTTCAAGGTATCTCCCACAGGTGTTTTAACACATAAGGTATAACCTAGCTTATCTGGAACTAAGCGTAGCATATGTGCAAACGTATATGACATGAATGAGTGAGAGGAACCAGTATCGATCAGAGCATATAATTGCTTGCGAAGGATAGAAAGCATACCAGTGACAACTTCTGGTGCCACTTCTGCCTCACCTCGAGTCATTGCATAAACCCTCGGTGCTCCCTGTGCTCTGGTACCCTGCGTACCACTTCTTGATGGCTGATTTCGACCACCACCTCTACCACCCTGTGAACCACCACGACCACTCTGAAATCCACTACGGCCTCCCTGGTAACCACCCCTGAATGGGGCTCTACTAAATTGCACTGAAGGCTTGGACTGTGTAGCTCTTACTTCTCTCAAATGCGGACAGTCCCTCATGATGTGCCCAGGTTGGCCACAGTGAAAGCATACACCATAAAATCTCCTGCACTCTCCAAGATGCATCTTCTGACAAACTTGACAAAATGGAAATTGTGTGGCTGTGGAAATTGGTGCCCTTTATGATGTTCCCGACATAGATTGACTCGGTGTTCTCCCAAAACCTCTAGGACCCTTTCTTGATGGATAACGAGGTGCAGAATAATTTACTCCTAGCTTCCTTTTCTTTTCTTCCTCCTTCGCCTTGTGTTCCTCTCGACCCTCAACTTCATAGGCTTCATACTTAAGTGCTGCCTCCTTGATTGTGGCCATGCTCTCTTCATCAACCCTATGTATCTTTTCTTTCAACCCTAGGCGCAGCCCATGCAAGTATCTCATCTTCTTCTTATGCTCGGTATCCGCCAACCCATCTTCAAAGTAAAGAAGTCGAACAAACTTGATGGTGTACTTAGTAACTGTCATATTCTCATGCTTAAGGTTGGCGAATTCATTATTCTTTGCCCTGATAAATGCTTCGGGAAGAAACTCTGTCTTAAAGGCCTTCAAGAATTCCTCCCAGGTGAACTGAACTCGTTCACCATTAACTCTAGAGACTGAGGACCACCAGCTCCCCGCGTACCCCTTTAGGAGAAAAACAACATATTGTACTTTTTCCTCTGGGGTCGCATAAAGATACTCAAACACATCTTCCATCTCCCTCAACCACTCTACCACAGCATCCGGACTCACACTACAAAAAAGACTGGCAGATGTTACCAGACGATTGGCGTCACAAAAGCCCTTTTCTCGTCACTAAAATTTTATTCTGACGAAATACGGTCGTTAGCGGGTCGTGGGGTAAAGGTCCGTAGGTAATAGTATAAAAAAACTTGGCGTCATAAAAAAATTTTTTGTGAGGATAAATTATCCTCAAAACCCAATTTATTGTTGTCAGAAAAGAAATACCCTTGAGGAAAAAACTTGACGAAAAGTTTTTGTGAGAGAGGAAAAACTATTTCTAAGGAAATTATTTTGTCAGTTTAAGTATTTGTGAGAATATTTTTTGTAAGCAATAATATTTTTTTGTTAATAACACTTTGGAATTTCCATCCCCAAAATACCCTTATGTTTTTTGTGATGACTTGTTTATTGTCAGAAAAGGTTGTATAATTAGGCAAAAATATTTGTTCCCAAAATACCCTTTTGCTATTTCTGAGGAGTAAATGTTCTCATGAATGGAGAACTCCTCATAAATAAAATTATTACCGATCCAATGGTTTCGTCAGAACACTAGATAAATACATTTAATACCTAAAAACGTAATTATTGTCTGTGCATTCCCAACAACAAAATAAATGATCATATATTAAAAGCACCAACAAAATATTATTCAATGACATTTTCTATAAGAAAATTTCTTTGATATTAATGAAAATTATTGTTCACAACTTACTATATACATTTATTAGAAAACCAAAGTACATTATTAATTAAAATGATTAATTAAAAAATAGAACAAATCTCTTTCGCTTCCTCTCCCACCCACTGCATCTGCCCTTTGCGATTTCTTCCTCCTTCTCCAATGGCCAACCACGGTCCTCTCTTAGGTTGAATCATCCTCATCATCGTGATGCATCTTGTGATGCCTGTTTTAGAGGACAAAAGAAACAATAAGTCAGAATTAATAGGAAAAGCGAGTCAGAAAACAATCACAACCCAAACTAGAATCATTCAAGATCGACTAAGCGATGTTAGGAGCATACCAATAAGAAAACTCATCCTTCGACGTTGGTGGGTGTTGCTTCCCCACCTCCACCGGCGACTGCTCTTCTCACCTCCATTGAAACCCCAGAAAAATAAAATAAAAACTACCAAAGGGGTCAGAATCGGATCAAAAGTCTCAAGTATGCAATGCATCTTGGCTTGGGTAACCGACGACAGAGAAGAAGAGTGATTGTGAAAAAATAGAATCATCTCCATAAATTCTCAGCATGTCACTTATGAGTTCTGGACTTAACATGAACCAGTCAGACCCTTGAACAAATATCCCTTTTCACTCATAGCGATTACAATGAAACAACACTAGATCAATCAATGGAATAAAGGATCATGATGCTGAATCGCTGAAAGGGGAAAACAACAGTGGATACTCGATTGGGGATTGGAAAATTTTAGGGTTCGAAAAAAAAATTCCCGATTGAGAGAATCAACTCAATCGAAGGCCTCCAAAACACTTACCTTGTGATTTGGATCTCCGGTCGAGGAGATGAGAGATGAGAGATAAGAGGAGATGTGTCGCGCTTGTAGCTTCACCATCAGAGGGTGGACGAGAGATCGAAAGGGAAGAAGAAACTGTTCAATAGAGGGTTAGGAGGCAGTGAATTAGGGTTTAACTTCTAAGTGAAGTTTATATACCCCTCCCCAACCCCAGCGTGTTTACCTTTACCCTTGTAAATTACCAAATTCTCAAAATCTCTTTTTTTTTTTTAATAATAAAACTCATAATCTCTTTCCTTTTACATCACCGAAATAAATCTTTCCTTTTAAGTGTATCTAATCCAAAATTAATCAAATTAAATAATTAAATAAGTGACAAGTAATAATACACTTACCCTATTAAGCGATTAAGTAGTACCGATTTAGATTGTTGCAGGGTGTAGGCATAAGCGAAGCCAGATTCTTTGGGCCTTGTCCCAGGACTGGGGTAAATTTCAGAGGAACAAAAATACGCGATATATATTTATATTGGTGATGGAACACAACACCTATAGGTAGAATTAGAGTATTATGTCACTAGAGCACAACTCATTTTTTGTTCATAAATTGACATAAAATTAATTTATTATACTATAAAGGAAATTTCAATTGCAATATAGACCTAATCAGGTCTCTTTTCTCCTTATGCCTATTTGATTTTTTCCTCCAACAACTCTAAAATTGTCTAGCGACAACGACAATTCCACTAGTTTTGATTCTACCAATTACAACTGCAAGTGTAAAAAGAGCAATTTTCAGCTTTGAGTTATATTAAGAACAAGTTTCAAAGTCGATTTGGCGACCAGTTTGCTAATGCTTGTTTAAAGAGATATATAGAAAGACACTTATTTAATAGTGTGTAGATAACAAATATTTTTTAGTTTCTTTCACAATATGAAATTCATTCGTGGTTGTTTATGAAAATAATGATTTTAGTCAGCTATTTTTAATCTATCAACGAATTATTTAGATATAATTAATTTTAATATTTTTATTAAATAATTCTTAATTAAATACTGATATATTTACATTATGAAAAGAGGACAAGGGTGGTTTGAAATGTTGCCTCCGCCACTGGATGTAGGGCACTCCTTTGCACATATACCTTAATTGGACAAATTGAACTTGTACATGTACCTTATGGTAAAATTTCAATTGAATGGTCAAATTCAACTTGTACATATACCTTATGGTACAAATTAAAAATAATTTTGTACCTGTACAATATAGTACAAATTGTATTTGATTTGGATTGTGAGTCAATACAATTATATAGATCAATGAAGTTAAAAAGTCGCACTTGATTAAGTTAAAAAGAGGCGACAATTTTTTTGACCATAGGTGGCACTGGGAACGAATATATTTAAATTAATAATAATTTAATAAAGAATCAAAGGGATATTGTTTAACTGTTAACAAAAACTTAAGTAGCCTAATTGGTTAAGTACGTTGTCTTTTTTTTTACAAGGTTCATGATTCAGGGTTTAGGGTACAAGGTATAGGGTTTAGTATTTATAGGGTTCAGGATTCAGGTTTTACGGTTTGGAGTTTAGTTTAAAAAAATTAATTAAATAATTGGAAGCAATTTGGAGAATCGAAACCCATGTCTTCTTGACAAAAACATACGTACTAACCAATTAGTCTGATGAACTTTCATGTATATTGATGTAGGCCATTATTTTTATTGCTTTACAGATGGTGCCTAAAATGAAGGGACAAAGCCATCGTCTTCTTCTAATTGAGAACCCTTGGTTGTTATCGTTTCATCTGCCCATACAGAACCCTTGTCCATTTGTGTTCTATGGTTCGAGTACATCCATGACTTTCTCTTTAATTTCAACTCTTAAAACTAAGAATTTGTTTATATGTAACAAAAATTTTCTGACAACCGAAATTTGTCAATAATATTCTACTTTCCATGACATTTTTTGCATATTATTGACGACATACAAATTCTTCACAGAAAGTGTTTTCCTCACGAAGTTTTTTCAATGAAATAATCACTTGTGATGACCATTTTTTCAAGCCACTTTTCTAACAAACTTTATCGACGATCAAATACGTTCCCTCATAAAAAAAATTATTTTCTCTGAGAGATACAAAAATTCCTAACAAATAATACTATTTCCAACAACATTTTCCGAGGACAAATTTATGTCCTCAAAAATAATATTCAGGAAATTTTCCCTCCTTTTCGGCGTCAGAAAAACATATTATTTCTGACGTCTATTTCAATTTGGTCATAAATAATTTGTATTTGTGACAAAAGTTGAAATATCCTCGGTAAAAGTGAGATGGCGTTCCTCGTATTTACGATTTTGACTTATAGTGACGAATGTTTTGGGCTTTATTGACAACTTTTGATGTTCGTCACAAATATGTTACGTTTTTATGAGGACGACAAATTTTTGTCACAAAAAAAGTTATTTCCAACCAAAAAACACTGTCGTCAAAAGGATTTCGTCACTTCTGCCTGTCTTTTTTGTAGTGTCACATCTACTTTAAAGTCCCTACCACCCAAACTCTTCATCTTTGCATAGTCTAATACTGGCGGTCTTGCATCAACCGCCCCGATTCCTCTCGACTGGTCAGTAGGAACATTATGACAACTTCCGTGCGAGCTACAAGGAAATATTGGCCTTAGATTGATCCACACAAAATTCATTCTTCACCAAATCTCTCACTTGGTTAAAACAAAATTTTCCCAAAATAATTACTTGAAAACAAATAAGTTCAAAACTCAATTTTGAAAACCATGATGCAGGTAATTTCATCCAACGTACCAATACACATAATCATGTCAAACTCAATTCCCAGTTTAAGTCATTATGTGGTACTCCCCTCCTTAGGAGTGTTTAACCTCCCATTGGGCATAGTACGCCATAACAGCAAAAAGAGGGAACCAGGCTCTGATACCAAGCTGTAACACCCTACCCTATACATATTACCTAATCATATTGTTCATACAATTGCAGCGGAAATAATCTCGGGTGTTACATTAATTATCAAAATTTACCCAAATAAAATTTCGACATGAATTACTCGCATAATGGGCTAACAGTTCTTTCATCTAATCCTGCAAAATAATTCATCTAAATCCATGCATTCATAGACAAACATATACACTCACTGCCATATGCATTGGCTTTTCATAGCCATAGTCACAGTTTCATGTTACACAACTGCATACTATACTGATACATGCCATAATCGTCACAACTTACATAATTACACAAATATACACATATCATCAACTTTCCACACCTGTGGATATCTCACACAACATCAGAAGCTAGTATGCACATGAAAAACGTTCTCAAAACATTTTACAAAAAGGTGTGGATCACTGGCCAAAATCCCGAGTAGTAGTCCAACCACAGAATAGTTGAAGACCATACCTCATCTTGCCTTCAACTCTTGCTCAGCTCCCACCTATACACCTATCTACTTCTGCTAATGATGATAATCTGCTTACACATGGCATAAGCAGAGAAAAAGGATAAAGAGGGTCAGCTCATAGCTGAGTGAGATAATCATCGCATAGTGAGTTCATAACCAGCATACCCCTACCATACATCTAGCAAACAAGCCAAAGCAATAGGATCAGACCTCAGGCATCCGACATCCCAATAGGCAAAAGACTCAACCACATTGACTTATGCATATGCATCTTATCATGTTTTACTTATATGCGCCTGGCTACTCCCATGCTAATAACTCTCCCGGGAAACATACCCCACATCCCGTCGGATGTAGTCATACATACCCCAACATCCCGTCGGATGTGGTCATACATACCCCACACCACTATGGGTGTAGTCATACCCCGACACCGCTCTGGGTGTGGTCATATCTCATAAGAATTCTTCAGTTACCACGACAAGAGAGGTGTGACTATCATACATATCATAATAGAGTAATAGCATAGGGAGCCCTAATTACTATGTAGTTGATCGTGAGACCACAACACTCATATATGGTATCATTATATATGATTCATATATCATCTTGCTTAATCATAATTCATTACTTGCACATGTACTTGACCTGACCATAATTGGCTCAACATAGGTAAATCAGGAGTCGTATAATTGCACTTCCTCGGGATAAACCCTCGTGCAAGTCATCCTCCTTAAATATCATAATATCACCATGAGATATATATTTTCCCACTTGTACATCCAAATACATCAATCATGAAATATCATACCCAATCACCTTTTCGAACCATCATAAGGCATATCAACAGTCAAGCCCACAATTTGCAACATATACGAAATCATCAGCATAAACAAGGTCCATCTCGATTAGGGCAAGTCAATAATATCATACAGTAGTCCAGGGTTCATCATATAGCACAAAAGTTCATACACCCCTAATCATGCCATTCTAGTTCACCTAGGTCAATTCTAAGCATCAATATAATTATCGTGATACGACAAACCCGGTATGCCTTGCTAATCCCTCACCAGCACTGGTCGTTCAAACACCGGTTCTAGCCTCCCGTACTAAAACGTCAATTTTATGAACAAACCCCGAATCAAAATCCGAGACCGTCCTAATATCCCTTGCAGTATCCCCATCAATACTAGTTCTAGGCTCCGGGTCAAATTCTCGATAAAAAGTTAAAAACACATCTAACCCTGGCCGGAGCTAAATACAGCGATTTCGGCTCCGACCTAAATAATAGCCGAAATTCATGGATTAGAACTAGAGGATTGATTACCTTGCTGCAGGAAGCTCGTATATGAAATTTGGGCTCAATCCGGCTTCCGGATACTCCGAAACCCTAATTTGGCTTATCGGGAATTCAAGAAATTCCTGAACAAAAAACTCATTTTAAAGCTCTAAATCGATAAATCACGATGTATAGATGAATTAGGCATTACTTACAAGATTTTTGGATCACTTAATCTCAAGAATTTGAGCTTTGGAAATTCTCTGTCGAGCTCCCCTGCTCGCTCTGCTTTCAGTCCAGGAAAAGGAAAAAAGAAGGAAGAAGAGATATTGGTGGGGAAAGAAAATGTACGGGTGGGGGAATTAAATGGACCGGCCGGAGTATATATATATATATATATATATATATATATATATATATATATATATATATAATTAATACGTATACTTATCCGATCGATCGATAATCCAATTTTCGTCGAAATACTATCAAAACACTCGATTTTAAATTGCGAACTTTCTAGCGATCGAAATATGTGTTTAGCCGAAATGGGATGTTACAGAGAGAGAGAGAGAGATAGAGAGAGAGAGTTCTTGAGTGATCTTGGAGCTTAATTGAAGGCATTGATCAAGGTTGGAAGCAAGGAATCAAGCCTAGAAGAAGAAGATCTTGGGCTCCAATTTGTAATCTCTCTTCTCTCTAGAAACTCACCTTCTTCTCTTGAGTTTAAGAACCCTTGGTCTAGATTTTGTTTCATTGTTGATTTATGTGACAAATTCTATCTTCGATTGATGAATTTATCTATTTGATGGATGTTTGGTAAGGATTGAATGAGTTTAGATTCCCTGATTTGTCTATTGAGCTTTGACCTAGGAGGGAGAAAATCCCCCTAAGCGATCATATTGGCGTCTACGGGTCACTCATATTGTATATTGTCCAGGTAATTACCGAGGGAGTTGATTCCATTGGTCTCCTATCAATATATGAAACCCTAGGTTGGTTAGAGCTCCTACCCATCCATCACTTCATCGTTCCGGGTCCGTCCCGAGTGAGTCAATCTCATAACGGTAGGATAGTGAATCGATAGAGTTAGGATAGTACTCAACATCGATCCAAAGGCTAGAGATAGGGGGATTCAACCCAAGAGAGCTCCCAAAACTTATAAATAGCTAGGTTAGTGGTTGGCTAGGTTAGTTAGTTTAGTTCTTCTAATCACCATCCTAGGTTGGATAGATAACGAACCCTAAACCTGAAGTAGGGTAAGCCTAGATCCCCGTGATACTATAAATTCTTATTGCTTGCTTTCCCTATGCTACACCCGGTCGGCGGTTATACTTGGCCGTTAATTGGGATGTTGAAGTTAGATTGAGTCAAGTTTTTGGCGCCGTTGCCGGGGAACCATTCTAGATTATTTGAAAAAGGGTCAGGTCGTTACTTTAGCCGTTCCGTGATTCGTTTTGTGTTTTGTTTACCCACTCTTCGCTTTGAAGGGTGGTCTGTGTAGGTTGAATCATGGATCCTAATGGCTTCTACAACATGTGGGGGTATCCAAAACCACCTGAACGGGGATACCCTAGAGCTTCACGGAGTAACCAAGAAGTTGGAAACCAAGGAACCGGATTCTATGATCAACCTCCCTTCCAAGAAAACGAAGAAATATACCATTGGGGAGTCCAAGAAGCTTTCCCATATGAAGACAAACTTCCTTCACTACCCGAGGAAAAATCCAAGTTGGAGTTGGCAATGGATTCATTCATGGGGCGTACCTCAAGACCGTGTGTCACTCCACAACCGGAGCCAAATAGCCAATTGGAGATCATGGTGGAGCGGTTTGCTCGAGGCGCCGATGAAGGGTGCTTGAATTTTGATATCCCCCAACCCGAAGTGAAGTCTAAGTTGGAGATGTCAGTGGAGAAATTTGAAAGAACAAGCTCCAACACAGATTTCCAACTCCTCCCTTCTCCCGGTTTGACACTAGAAGAGAAGGTGGCATGAGCTTGTGCAAGCTATCGGCGAGGTCGAGGGAGCTACCAATGACAAGCATGTGGAGAAAGATGAACTCGCCTTAGAGAGCTTCCGTGGTGAGGATGAACAAGAAGGTTGCATTGATGACTCTCATCAATTTCCCCTTCTAGAGGGTAACTTTGAAGACCAAGTCACGAGTGTGGAGGAGCAAGAGTATCCTTTCTATGATCTTGAATGGCATCTTGCCCTCCAAACCGTGCTTGAAGACATGAATGGAAAGGAGAAGGAAGAGGTTGAAGAGGAGGAAGAAAGAATTCAAGAAGGGGAAGATCTTGATTGTTCCCAAAGGGAGGAACACATTGAAGAAGTAGGAAGGAAGGTTGAAGAATAAGAAGAAGAAGAAGAATAAGAAGGTGCAAGTGGAGTCCAAGATGAGGGCGAGGTCGAGGTGGATGAAGCATCCACGAGTTACAAGTGCTACCAATTCTTTCCACCCGTTCTCAATGCACTTTTGGAGAAGGATCCGTTTGTGGCTCTTTGCCAATCAAAGGCTAAACCATCGGCGATCCCACTTAGTGGATGCGATGGAAGCCAATCGAGTTTGCACTATATGGTATGGGGCAAAGAGAAGGAAGAAGAAAGAAAGAAGGAGAGGTCTCGTGGGTGGAGCCTCATGACAACTCAAGTTCACGAACCCTCAATCATGGATTCGTCCAAAGCTCGTGACTTGAGACACCACCTCGCCGACGAGAAACTCAACTTCAATGAGGTTCTTGGGTGGACCGATACTTGAGGAGCAACCGTCCGACTCATGACGTTAAAGAAGCGCTTGGTGTGAGGCAACCCAACCATCAACGATGTGTTTTCTTTTCTCTTCAATAAGATGACCAATGGAGAGATTTTGGTGGTGTTTTGCCCACTCATTGCTCTTCTGGATCTCACCCGACCTCCGCTCCCGAACACCAACATTCACCGCTATCAGTAACATCGTTCTACCTCCTTATTTTACACCATTGGTGGCAAGGTCGAGCTTAGGTGTGGGGGGTAGTCTATTATGCTTGTGTGTGTGAATGTTTGGTGTGATTTTGAATGCTTGGAGCCTAGCTGTATGCCCAAATTTGAGGGCTCCAAGCATAACAACTTCTACATATGCATGATCATAGTGCCACTTGTGGTGATTTATTTTGAATCTCGGGGTTATTAGCATTGTCTATGGATGATTTGCTTGTGCATAGGTTCAATTCTCATATGTTTGTGAACCGATAGATGCTTTGAATCGATTACTTGTTTTTCACAGTTGCCTATGCATCGAGTTTAGGGAGTTAGAACGAATGATTGATCACATAGGTAGCCATGTGAGACTTGTGTCGTTCGTTTCGTTCTTCTGTGATAGATCCCCCTTTAGATGATGTGTAGCATTCACGTTGTTGCTAGCGAAGAAGATGGAGGCATAGGATTAGCCCACGACCCAAAATTTGACCTACCCGATCATATTATCCCTTAGTCATACCCTTTCTGAGCCCCATGTGTCAGGGTCGTTCTCGTGTTAGGTAGTTCACGCTACTTGAACTTGATTGATTTAGATAGAGCGACCCTACTTTCTTCGTGTCTACACCGTTATCGAGTCACCCTTGTGTTTGGAAGCTCCATTCATACCATTTGAGCAAGGTTGTCAACCCGCGGGTCGACCCACGGGTCGATCCAATTTGACCCTGACCCGGTGAGAAAAACGGGCCGCACGCACCCGCCGGGTCGACCGCTACAAGGTATCGGGTTGGAGGTCAAATTGTTTCATTTTTTTCTTTGATTTGCGAAATGCGCCTATTTTCCGATTTTTCTTTTCGCCTAACTCAATTTTTGAAATCCTAAATTGAACATTTGAATATTTATGTTATATAAGTGTGTGTGAATTTTCACTATCTGTTGGATCTAAGTACGATATGTTATTTTGGTGTAATATTATATGTTATAACTCATATGTTAGCTAAGATTTGATATAATTTATGAGGATAAGTACAATATAATGACTCTTGCCATATTTCCGGGTCAAACCGGGCTAAAACGGTCGACCATTAACCCTTGACTCACTAGCTCGACCGGGTTCGGGTCAACCCGCGGGTTGACAACCTTGCATTTGAGCTTAAATGAGGTTCCACATGAGTGATTTGTTTGTGGTTTTGCTAAGAAAGTGAAGTGAGTGTGGAGGTAGTTCTTAAAAGTAAGCATTGTTCCTTAAGTAAAAAAATGTGGCATGTGTTTATAGCTCTCTATAGCCCTCGAAGAAAAGAGAAAATAAAAAGAAAGAAAAAAAATCAATAAAAGGGCAAAGAAGAAAAGAGAGTGGCCACCAAGAATATAATAAATGTGGAATATGTTCTTAGAAATGTTTCTTGGCATGCAAGATATATAAACACTAGCATGTTGTTTACCTCTACACTCTTGTGCTTGAAATTGAATAGCAAATGTAGAAAGAAAGTATGTGTGACATGGTATAGTGATAGGTTGTGTTTTGGAACGGCGGATTGTTTGGCCATAGGTTGTGTGAGTTGTTTTGTTTTGGTGTAGGTGGTTCTAGACCCTAGCTAGTCATTTGAACCCTTGTCTACGACCTCTAGACAAGCTAGCTACAACACCCATCGTGTGAGCTCTAGCATTTAGAGGCTACCATCATGGTAAATGGACGTTGAATATGCACTTTTTTGCATCAAATGGTCCTGACCCCAATAGTCGAGAGTGAGAAATTCATTCATCATGTTTTGTTCATTTCTTATAACCCGGTGAGGACTTAGGTTGCTCGATCCGTCATTCCTATGATGTGCTCTTCATGCATGAGTAACTGTGATTGGTGAGTCGTCGAGCCACTTTGTGTGTTGGTTGATGAATAATGTGAGAACTCTTCATTTGCACAATCTTAATACAGTGTAATATCTTTTGTGGTGGTTGCCATAATCACTTTTTGTTTGTTCATAGGTCGGTGTCAAATAACCATTGTGATTCATTCGTTTTGTTCCCTATGATATGCCTGAAAACAATTTAGTTGAAAAAGAAGTTGTAAGCTTACCTTGTTTTGTACTTGGTTTGCTTGGGGACAAGCAAACGTTCAAGTGTGGGGGAGTGACTCGGGTCCAAATGTACACATTTTACCCCTCATTTCTTATCCGTTATGATTAGTAGATCACCGTCCCTCGACCTATTTTATGTTAGGATGTGCTTGTTTTGTTACATTTCAGGTCCTAGCACGTGTGGGAAAGGTCCAGGACGAGTTTCGGGTCATTCAGAGGTCAAAACGAGCCAAAAAGTGGAGGCTGAGCCTTGTTCACGGACTAGAGCTTCAGTTCACAGTCTCCAAGACCGTGAACTGAAAGCACAGACCTTGAAGTGACCAATTTCCAGAACGGTTTTGCAAGTTAGCAGTGAAGTGGTTTTTAAAATTATTACTAATTTAAAATTAAATAAATGTGCAATTACTACATTGCACTTCATTAAATGAGATCAATTTGACCATTAGATTTAAATGAGCTAGAATGGTTGTGATCGACTTAGTCATTTGAATAAGTGACCCCCCTTAGTCACCTAATCTTAGCCAGGTGTAGTAGGACAAACGTATCAAGAAGTTGGAGATTAATTTTTTTTCTTTTTCTTTCGTATTATTTTTTTACTTTCTACCAAAAACTAATATTTTATTCATTCCTAAAGGTAGGTGGACGAATTTCTAACGATTGCACAATTCAATGATGTTAGTGGTCATCGACGCCCTATTCTTATTTTACTGTCATAATTCCCCAATTCTCATATTTTAGTGGTACCCTAGGTATTTTTCCCTTGCTAGACTACATTCTTATTTATGTTCCGTTTAAAATAAACTATAGAGATAGCAAAATAAAGGGTAAACCCGCCATGTCACCAATGATCCAACCTAAGCACTTTAGGCATGCCATTCTATACCCTCCTCATCCTTCCATAGTGACATTGTCGTCTCACCACTATGTCAACCACTTCTATCTCTCGTCCCTGACCTCGCAGATCCATCATTTCAAATCCCTTGCTCGAACCCCAGATCAGGGATCGATCTTTGGATGCTGGAAGCTCCTCTTTCGGTCTCTCTGATCACATTCATTGGTGAAGGTTATTGTCAGTGGTTAGCACGTGTCAATGACTTGCTCTGACTATCACAATAAAATCCCACCTACGGTCCAAGTCTAAACCTTAGATGGGTCAATATAGGGAAAGTATGTTTAAATAACGACCCAGGCCGGTCCATTTACCGCTACTTCGACTGTTTGAGACATTATCTAGTAGATTGGTTTTGGTGAAAACAAAGGTCTTAAACTAAATTGCTTGGTAAAATGGATTTAACACTAGTTGAGAAAGCTTCACCCGGGTGTTGTTCCCCCTAGCTAACAATTATGACTTGAATCGAACGACCGTGTGTGGTTAGGGGGTCATAAACCGCAGGGAAGTCTAACAATCAGCCAAAGCTACCCTCTTAGCCTCTAGGTTGAGGAATGGGATACGATCCAAGCCAATAATGTGACCCTCTCAATCTATCAACTAAGGAATGGTTAGACTTCACCCTCGAATTGGAGTTTGGACGGCCACCCACGACCAAACCCTAAGTGCTAATGTGAAATAAGAGGTTTTCCCTTTAACTAACCTTGAATTGGAGGCATAAATGACCAAGGAAACCCATCTCTAATGGATCCTCTTAGGTTAAGGAGGGTCCTATCTAAACTAGCGTAGGAGGCATTGAATGCTCAAGGAAACCCATCTCGAAATATGAGCCTCTTAGGTTAAGGAGGGTTCTCTCTAAACTAGTTTAGGAGGCATTGAAGGCCCGAGGAAAACCAGCTCAAATCGAGCCCCTTTGGGTAAAGGAAGTTTCCTCTCTAAACTAGCGTAGGAGGCATGAAATGCCCAAGAACACCCATCTCAATATTGAGCCTCTTAACCTAAGGAGGTTTCCTCTCTAAACTAGCCTAGGAGGCATGAAATGCCAAAGAACACCCATCTCAAATTGAACTTCCTAACCTAAGGAGGTCTCCTCTCTCAGCTAGGTTAGAATGGCAATTAAATTGATAGGCTTTCACACAACACAATCATTTCTGAATAATAACTCCACATTCACATTAAAACCCAACCACGCACAAATCATTCAATTCATACAAGCATTCACATAATTGTAGCTAGGGTTTACAAACACCCAAGTGAAAGAAGGGACTACTCCATGCTAGGAGAAGGGAAAACACAAGAGAGAGGGAAACCATCATAAAGATGCAATCCTTGCTCCTTGTGCTGAAGAAATCCTCCTTTGGGGAAGGAATTCCCAAAACCTTGCTTGGAGATGAAACCCTAGCTTTTCCTCTTCTTTGGTTTGTCACTTTCTCACTCTAAAATCTGAAGAAGGAGAAGTTTCTCATTCTAGGTCTCTCTCCTTCTTCTTCCTTTCAGCTGGCCTTTTAAGTGGAGATCGCGCCTAGTCCACGGCCTGAGTTCACGGTCATGAACATTGAAATGTGTCCGTGAACTCAGTGCTGAGACCAAAATGCACCGCTTCAATGGCTCGGGTTCATGGTCAGTGGCCTCTATTCACGGTCTTAGTGACCGTGAACAACCTAGGCATCAGTAACCTGAGAACCCCTCTGGAAACTCCTCGGTTCACAGGTTCTGGCTCCAGTTCACGGTCTTGTGAGACCGTGAACTCCAACGTCTGGCCGTGGACATTGGCTGTCTCCACCTCTTTGCCGCTTTTCTTCCAACTTTCGACTCTGGATTTGGTTTACTTGTTAGTATCTGAAACACACTGAAACACAAGCAACCTCGCGTAAAACCAACCTTTTTTGAGTTCAATTGCAACAAACGTCAAAGAGAATCGGGGATAAAAAGTGTACAATTAGGCCCGAATCAGTCAACAACTACCCCATCCTATGCAAAGTTTAACCAAAGATGGCATTGTCGTATAGTGGCAATCAAGATCGTATTTAACTCGAGTCCTGGTAGCCTAGCTTACTTCCCACCTCGTCATTATTTAGTCAATCGGTTGGGAGGGTTGAGTGGAGGATTTGAGTGAATTACTAGTTTAGAGATTGAATAAAGATAAAAAGCAGGTACTTTGAGGAACTATCCCTCACCCTAGCCTATGACTACTATGTAATGTCTAGATACTTAGGGTTTATCGAATGTGGTGAATGAGCTCTTTTTTATGGGCTTTCATGGTTATCCACACGCCTCCGAGTACGGCTCCCCTAGACCCATATAAAGTCACCTCGATCTAGGCTATCGTATACGGGGCATTAAGCTCATAGCTCCTTTTAATGGTTACCATCCACCGTCCACACCAAGGTTTTATCGCGGGTTCTATCTAGGAAGGCTACCTATGGCAGGGGTTCGGTCGCCTCGACCACCATAGGTCTCTATTCATACAACTACCTTAATTTGCTTGATGGCGCATACCCGTCTAACCCTAGAACTCTATATCCAGCATAGAAGCATAAAGTAGGCTAATAGAGAAGATTAGGGCGACTTACCCACAACCAAGGATGGAATAGCAATAGAAACAACTAGATAAACATATTCATTCATTCAAACCCTAGAATATCCATACATACATACATAGTAAACCCTAAAACTAGGTTTTGGGGTTTAGAGCCCCTACAATCGTAGAGGACTACTCCAAAAAGGAGGGAAGAAGATACATAGAAGAGGTGGAAGATGCCTCCCCTCCTCTAGCCCCTTTTCCTCTTCTCCTTCCTTCAACTTCTCTCTTTTCCATCTCTCTAAAACCAGAAATTCTTCCCTCAAAATCAACTCCCTTTAAAGGGTGAAAGGGGTCTTCAATTTCCCTCTCTAAGACCGTGAAATGAAGCCTAAGAGCATGAACTCAAGCCCCTGCCCGTGAACTGTGCCTTGTCGGGCAAATCTAAAGACAACAGCGGGGAGGGAGAGAAAGGAGAGCTGGTTTTTGGAGAGGAATTTGATTCTTTCTCTAGGGTTTCGACCCAAAACACCAAAGGAGAGTTCTAGGGAGAGAGAGTTTTTGAGTGATCTTGAAGCTTATATATGAAACCCTAGGTTGATTAGAGCTCCTATCCGTCCATCACTTCGTCGTTCTGGGTCCTTCCCGAGTGAGTCAATCTCATAACTGTAGGATAATGAATCGATGGAGTTAGGATAGTACTCAACATCGATCCAAAGGCTAGAAATAGGGGGATTCAACCCAAGAGAGCTCCCAAAACTTGTAAATAGCTAGGTTAGTGTTTAGCTCGGTTAGTTAGTTTAGTTCTTCTAATCCCCAACCTAGGTTGGACAGATAACGAACCCTAAACCTGAAGTAGGGTAAGCCTAGATCCACGTGGTACCATAAATTTTTATTGCTTGCTTGCCCTATGCTACACCCGGTCTGCGGTTATACTTGGCCGTCAATTGGGGTCTTGTAGTTAGATCGAGTCAAGATTTTGGCACCGTTGCCGGGGAACCATTCTAGGTTATTTGAAAAAGGGTGAGGCTGTTACTTTAGCTGTTTCGTGTTTCATTTTGTGTTTTGTTTACCCACTCTTCCCTTTGAAGGGTGGTTTGTGTATGTTTGATTTTGTTTTTGTGTTATTGTTTGTTTAGGTTGAATCATGGATCCCAATGGCTTCTACAACATGTGGGGGTATTCACAACCACCCGAATGGGGGTAACCTGGAGCTTCATGGAGTAACCAAGAAGGTGGGAGCCAAGGAACCAGGTTCTATGATCAACCTCCCTTCCAAGAAGACGAAGAAGTATACCATTGGGGAGTTCAAGAAGCTTTTCCATATGAAGACAAACTTCCTTCACAACCAAAGGATAAATCCAAGTTGGAGTTGGCAATGGATTCTTTCATGGGGCATACCTCAAGACTGTGTGCCACTCCACAAACGGAGCCGAAGATCCAATTGGAGCTCATGGTGAAGCAGTTTGATCGAGGCACCGATGAAGGGTGCTCGAATTTGGATCCCCCCTAACCCAAAGTGAAGTCTAAGTTGGAGCTTGCCATGGATAATTTTAAAAGAACAAGCTCAAACACATATTTCCAACTCCTCCAGGTTTGACACTAGAAGAGAAGGTGGCACGAGCCTGTGCAAGCTATCGGCTCTCATCATTGGAGAAGAAAGACGAGGTCGAAGGAGCTATCAATGACAATTGTGTGGATCGAGATGAACTCTCCCCGGAGAGCTCCCGTGGTGAGGATGAATAAGAAGGTTGCATTGACGAATATCATCACTTTCCCTTTCCGAGGGCAACTTTGAAGACCAAGTCTTGAGTGTGGAGGAGCAACAGTATCCTTTCTATGATCTTGCAAGGCATCTTGCCCTCCAAACCGAGCTTGAGGACATGAGTGGGAAGGAGAAGGAAGAGGTTGAAGAGGAGGAAGAAAGCATTGAAGAAGGGGAAGATCTTGATTGTTCCCAAGGGGAGGAACACGTTGAAGAAGAAGGAAGGGAGGTTGAAGAATAATAAGAATAAAAAGGTGCAAGTGGAGTCCAAGATGAGGACGAGGTCGAGGTGGATGAGGCATCCACGAGTTACAAGAGCTACAAATGCTTTCCACCCATCCTCAACGCACTTTTGGAGAAGGACCCATTTGCGGCTCTTTGCCAATCCAAGGCCAAACCTTCGGCGATCCCTCTTGGTGGATGCGATGGAAGCCGATCGAGTTTGCACTATATGGTATGGGCAGAGAGAAAGAAAGAAAGAAAGAAAGAAAGAAAGAAAGAAAGAGAGGTCTCGTGGGTGGATCCTCATTACAACTCAAGTTCAAGAGCCCTCAATCATGGATTCGTCCAAAGCTCGTAACTTGAGACACCACCTCTCCGACGAGAACCTCAACTCCAAGGAGGTACTTGGGTGGACCGATACTTGGGGAGCAACCGTCCAGCTCATGAATTTAAAGAAGCGCTTGGTGGGAGGCAACTCAACCATTAATGTTGTGTTTTCTTTTCGCTTCAATAAGACGACCAATGGAGAGATTTTGGTGGTGTTTTTTCATCTCCTTGATCTTCCGGATCTCACCCGACCTCTGCTCCCGAACACCAACATTCTCCACTATCGGTAACATCGTTCTACCTCCTTATTTTACGCCATTGAGGGCAATGTCGAGCTTAAGTGTGGGGGGTAGTCTATTATGCTTGTGGGTGTGAATGTTTGGTGTGATTTTGAATGCTTGCAGCCTAGTTGTATGCCCAAATTTTTGAAATTTGAGGACTCCAAGTATAACACCTTCTACATTTGCATGATCATAGTGGCACTTGTGGTGATTTATTTTGAATCTCGGGGTTATTAGCATTGTTTATGAATGATTTGCTTGTGATTATGTGCAACCTATGATGATGATTGAGACATGTATTAGGTTTGTGCATAGGTTCAGTTCTCATATGTTTGTGAACCAATAGATATTTTCAATCGATTACTTGCTTTTCATAGTTGCCTATGCATCGAGTTTAGGGAGTGAGAATGAATGATTGAGCACCTAGGTACCATGTCATACTTGTGTCGTTCGTTTGATTCAGGTGTGATAGATCCCCCTTTACATGATGTGTACCATTCACGTTGTTGCTAGCGAGGAAGATGGAGCCATAGGATTAGCCCACGACCCAAAAGTTGACCGACCCGATCGTATTTTCCCTTAGTCAACCCTTTTGAGCCGCATATCTCAGGGTCGTTCTCGTGTTAGGTAGTTTATGCTACTTGAGCTTGATTGATTTAGATAGAGTGACCCTACTTTCTTCGTGTCTACACCGTTATCGAGTCACCCTTGTGTTTGGAAGCTCCATTCATACCATTTGAGCTCAAATGAGGTTCCACATGAGTGATTTGTTTGTGGTTTTGCTAAGAAAGTGAAGTGAGTGTGGAGGTAGTTCTTAAAAGTGTGCATTGTTCCTTAAGTAAAAAAATGTGGCATGTGTTTATAGCTATCTTTATCCCTCGAAGAAAAAAGAAAATAAAAAGAAAGAAAAAAATCAATAAATGGGCAAAGAAGAAAAGAGAGTGGCCACCAAAAATATAATAAATGTGGAATATGCTCTTAAAAGTGTTTCTTGGCATGCAAGCTATAGAAATACTAACATGTTGTTTACCTCTATACTCTTGTGCTTGAAATTGAATAGCAAATGTTGAAAGAAAGTATGTGTGACATGGTTTGGTGATAGGTTTTGTTTAGGAACGGCGGATTGTGTGGCCATACGTTGTGTAATTGGTTTTGTGTTGATGTAGGTGGTTCTAGGTTTATGAAATTGTGGGACCTCTTTACTTTTCGTGCCACCACCCAAAAAGCCTTTTCTCCATGTCCTAGACCATAGCCAGTCATTTGAACTAGGGGTGGGCAAACGGTTCGGTAAACCCGAACCAAACCGAACCGAAACCGAATTAAACCGAACACGAAACCGAAATAATGCTATTCGGTTCGGAATTCGGAAGGAAAATATAGATATTTCGGAAAACATGGTTCTTTCAACCGAACCGAAATTCCGAATTTCCGACCGAAAAACCGAAATACTACAATTGCAACCTCCAAATGGTGGATTTTTATATTTGTAGTTGTTTTTATACTTAAATATTTGGAATTCGGTTTGAGGTTTGGGAGAATTCGGGGACCCGGTATTCATAATTTCAGTTCGGTCGAAACCGAACCGACCGAATGCCCACCCCTAATTTGAACCCGTGTCTAAGACCTCCAGACAAGCTAGCAACGACACCCATCGTGCGTGCTTTAGCATTTAGAGGCTACCATCATGGTAAAGGGACGTTAGGATTAAGCCTCAATATGCACATTTTTGGCATCAAACGGTCCTGACCCCGCTGGTCGAGAGTGACTGATTCATTCATCATGTTTTGTTCATTTCTTATAACCCGGTGAGGACTTAGGTTCCTCGATCCTTTGTTCCTATGATGTGATCTTCATGCATGAGTAACTGTGATTGGTGAGTCGTCGAGGAACGTTGTGTGTTGGTTGATGAATAATGTGAGAACTCTTCATTTGCACAATCTTAATACAGTTGAATGTTGTTTGTGGTGGTTGACATGATCACTTTGTTTTTGTCCATAGGTGGGTGTCAAAATTCCATTGCGATTCATTCGTTTTGTGCCCTATGACTTGCCTCAAAACCATTTAGTTGAAAAAGAAGTTGTAAGATTACCTTGTTTTGTACTTGGTTTGCTTGGGGACAAGCAAACGTTCAAGTGTGGGGGAGTGGTTCGGGTCCAAATCTACACATTTTACCCTTCATTTCTTATCCGTTATGCTTAGTAGATCACCGTCCCTTGACCTATTTTATGCTATTTGCGCTTGTTTTGTTACATTTCATGTCCTAACACGTGTGGGAAGGTCCGGGACGAGTTTTGGGTCATTTGGAGGTCAAAACGAGCCTAAAAGTGGAGGTTGAGCCCTGTTCACGGGCTGGAGCTTCAGTTCACAAGCTAAGCCAAAAAGTGAAAGCTTAGACCGTGAAGTGACCAATTTCTAGAACAGTTTTGCAAGTTACTGGCTTCAAGTCAGTTCACGGTCTCTAAGACCGTGAACTGAAGCCCCAGATTGTGAATTCGTCAGTTCACGGTCACTAAGACCGTGAACTGAAGCCCCAGATCGTGAATTCGTCAGTTCAAGGTCACTAAGACCGTGTACGGAAGCCTATGACCGTGAATTGAAGCCCCCGGCTGTGAACTAGGTCCTGTCGGGCAAATATAAAGACAACATCGAGGAGAGACAAAGGAATCGATAGAGTTTGGATAGTACTCAACATCGATCCAAAAGCTAGAAATAGGGGGATTCAACCCAAGAGAGCTCCCAAAACTTGTAAATAGCTAGCTTAGTGGTTAGCTAGGTTAGGTAGTTTAGTTCTTCTAATCACCATCATAGGTGGGCTAGGTAATGAATTCTAAACCTGAATTAGGATAAGCCTATATCCCCGTGGTACCATAAATTCTTATTGCTTGTTTGTCCTATGTTACACCCAGTCGGTGGTTATACTTGGCCGTCAATTGGGTTGTTGTAGTTAGATTGAGTCACCAACAAACATACAACCTTGATAAACTCCTTGCAATGGATTCATTTTCCAAGTCCCTTTTCCAAACTGAGGCTACACCATCATCGAACCCTCTTGGTGGATGATTACTTGAGTCTGTGCAGATTATTGTCAATGGTTAGCACGTGTCAACAACTACCCCATTCTAAGCCAAGTTTAACCTAAGATGGCGTTGTCGTATAGTGATAATAGAGTTCATATTTTACTCGGGTCCTGGTACCCTAACCTACTTCCCACCTAGTTGCTAATTAGTAAATCAGTTTTGGAGGTTTGAGTGGTGGATTTGAGGGAATTACTAGTTTAGAGATTAAATAAAGCTAAAAGCAGGTACTTTGGGGAACTATCTCTCTCCCTAGCTGAGGGCTACTATTAATATCTAGATACTTCGGGTTTCCGTGGGCTTTCATGGTTATCCACACACCTCTGACTCTGAGTACGCCTCCCCTAGACCTATATAAAGTCACCTCTATCTAGGCTATCGTATCTGGGGCACTAAGCGCGTAGCTTCGTTCAATTGATACTATCAACCGTCCACACCGAGTTTTATCCCGGGTTCTATGAAGGAAGGTTACCTATAACAAGGGTTCGGTTGCCTCGAGCACCATAGGTCCCTATTCATACATCTACCACAATTTGCTTAATGGCGCATACCCGTCTAACCCAAGAACTCCATACCCATCGTAGAATCGTAAAGTAATAGAGAAGATTAGGGTGGCTGACCCAAACGCAATCAAAGATAAAATAGAAACAGAATCAACTAGATAAACACATTCATTCATTCAAACCCTAAAATATCCATACATACATAATAAACCCTAAAACTAGGGTTTGGGGTTTAGAACCCCTAGTACCTTAGAGGACTACTCCACAAAAGAGGGAAGACGATACGTAGAAGAAATTGAAGAAGACTTGAGGTTGAGGAAGATGCCTCCTCTCTTCTAGATCCTTCTCCTTCCTTCAGCTTCTCTCTTCTCTCTCTCTAAAACCAAAAATTCTTCTCTCAAAATCATCTCATCTAAAAAGGAGAATGGGGTCTCCTATTTATAGGCAATCAGAGGGCGGACAAGTTCGCGGCCAGAAGGACCGAGATCGCCGGTGGGATCCTTCCGAGGAGAGGTCCCGATCTTGAAACGCAGTCGTACTGGCCTTCGGGATTGAGGAGATCATGGGATGACTTCGCGGTCGCGAGCCGTGAGTCACACCACGATCTTCCTTGCTTTCAGAATGCATTATGGTCGTGATTCGACTCGGAAAATTCTCTGTTTCTCCTCGACTCCTTGTTCCCAAAGTTCGCATCCACATCCCTCCAATTCGCGATCGTGATCCTCACCTTATCTTCATAGTCCAGGATCTCAGCCATGACATTTACTTCTAGGTCATGATCTTCAGTCTTCTGCCACCTTGCTACACTTGTGACCTTGTTTTGTACCTAATTCGCATATATCGTCTAACACACCCTAAAATCCCATGAAATTGACAATGTTTAAGCATTTATGGACATGAATTGGCACGAAACAAACCTCAATATGAAGGGTAAATAACACTAATTTAGGTGTTATCGGTGGATGCAATGGTGGTCAATCAATGTTACACCATATAGTTCGGGTCAAAGAGAAGAAGGAAGAAAGAAAGAAGAGGCGTTGACGTTGGAGCCTTAAGATCAATCAAGTCCACGAACCGTCAATCGTGGTCCTCCAAAATGATAATGACTTGAGACTTCACATATCCATTGAGACCCTCAATTTCGAGGAGGTCTTGGGATGGAATGAAATTTGAAGACAACCATCTATCTTATGACATTAAAGAAACGCTTTTTAGGAGGCAACGAAAATTTGGTTTGATTTCTTTTCCTTTAACTTGTATGCCTTGTAGCTTAATAGTAAATAACTATCTCATGTATGTGTGTCTCTCTATCCACTTCCAAGAGCCTCAACAAACTTTCAATCGACTTCCTTCATCATCTTGGTTGATTGATTAATATGGTGAACTTGTTTCTATCCACTTATACCTCGCTATGTGCACATTGGGGATAATGTGTGATTTAAGTGCGAGGGTGTTTAGTATACATGTATACAAATGCTTGCATGTATCCATATGCTTAAAGTTTGAAGATTTCCAATATATTACATGTTTTTCTTGCCTTGTGTTGTGTTGGTGAATGATGGTTTTTGGCCGTTTATGATTGCTTGGAGCCTTGTATGTACACCCCAAATTTTAAGGGCTCTAGGCAACCTCTTTGCTTAGAATGTACTCATTTGCTTGAATCTACCTCTCTTGATTGTTAGTGCATGAGGAGATGAGGAGAGTTTAGTGATCTTTGTCGCGGGCTTTGGGTGGGAATGGCCGTGAAATAAATGGCGATTCTTTCTGCTTCTTTTTTGTGTGTGGCCTCCTCAAGATCGCGATCGCGAACTGTTACGTGTTTCACAATCTGTTCGTGGAATGAGGAGATCTCAATATGAATTGGCACCTTCAGTTGTGAACTTCTATTTTGCCTCTCTTGGCCCCTTTTTCCCTACACATGATCCCTTTCTTTGCCAAAATCGTTGGTATTCTGCGATGCCACCTAAAAGACCACGTGAATGCAAATGGAAGGAAATCTTGGCTATAACAGAGAATTAAATGACTAGGTATGCTCAAAATGGCATGAAACACTTAAGAAATGAAGGCTAAATAACACACTGAAATAATTGACGATAACGAAAAACAGTAAGAACGATACACGGTATTTATGTGGTTCGTCTCATTCGATGTGAATGAGCATACTCCACGGAGAAGTTATGCTATCTCAGCTTTTCTCATTAGTAGTACCGCCGATTACAGGTTACAAATATATATGAGATAGAACTCATCCCCCTGTACACTCAACTAGGGTTTCGTTGCTAAGCCTCTGGAAGAGGACATGCACGTTGCATGGGCCAAAACAAGGAAAATGGGTTTCGACCCATCGGTGGCTACTAATGCGACGTCGTTACAATCACTACACTCAACATCTTCAAATACCCCTCAACATCAGACTTATAAGCTCATCAAATAAACCCATGTAGCACGGCTGAAATCATCCACTATCGTGAGAAAATAACGTGCTTTATCCGAAGTAGGGACCTTGAAACTGCCCCAAATATCAACATGAATAATCTCAAAACAACGATTGGTCTTTATAGAGTGCTTAGGAAAAGGCGTCCGAGTTTGTTTAGCTCGCATACAAGAATCACAAGATGCAACTGGACATTTATTTGGAATAGCTAGAAAAGAGCTCTTCTTCGGCGAAGGATGGCCAAGTCTGGAATGCCATAGCTCCCCCATTCGTGCATCACCACTGGCTACCATAGCATGCGATCCCTGAGCCCCAAAAAGCCAAAGATAATAAAGTCCATCACGAAGGTGACCCGTCCCAATCATCTTCTTGGAGTGTGAGTCCTGAATGACGCCGAAATCCTGTAAAAATATTAATGCCACATCAAAACCCTGTGTTAGCCGACTGACAGACAAGAGATTGCACTTAAACAATGGGATGCTCAAGACTCGGCTGAGCTTCATCCCGTTGGATAAACTGAGATCACCAACATGCTTGACTGCTACGCTGTCTCCATTTGGAATGTTAACATGCAAGTATCCAGACACCTCGTTCAAGTTTTCCAATAACGATGCATCATGAGTTATATATTCATTACAACCATAATCAATTATCCACTCAGAGTCAGAAGGAAGCTTACCATCCATATTAACCTGCGGTTCGAAGGAACCATGTGAAGGACCAGTGCCGCCAGCGCCATTTTGGTTCATGAATTGAAGAAGTTGTTGCACTTGGTCGGGGCTGAGGCCAGGAATAGTCACGCCTGCAGCAGATTGAGTCGCGCGTGCTTTGCCAGGTCGAGTACCACGAGGTCGTTCCTCACGATCGCCGGAACGAGGTCGCCTCTCTGGGTAGCCAATCAGCTGAAAATAAGTCTCCTTGGAATGCCCAAGCTTTTGACAGTGGCTACAACGAACAACCCCTTTGCGATCCGGACTCCCCCCGCGCTCATCTCGTTTATGACTATCAGGTTTATCTTCACGTCGGTCGTGATCACCATCATCCCGATCGCGTTTGTCCTGAAAGGCAGCAGCATCTACATTTGGCTTCCTGTTGGCGGCGACTTGTCCTTGCTCCTCTTCTGTGGACACCAACCTGTAAGCTTCACTAAGTTTTGGCGTGGGTTTCATGGACAAAATTTGGGTCTTGACTGTTGCAAAAGCATCTCGTAGTCCCATAAGAAAATCAAAAAGATGCTCATTCTCCAAATTATCCATGACTGTCCGCCCAATGTCACAGGTACATAAGCCGCATTTACAACGCGAAACAGGGGTAATAGCCTGCATCTCCTCCCAGATAGAACGAAGCTTGGTGAAAAAGGTAGAAACACTTAGCTTTTCTTGCCGAAGCAGACTCAGGTTTTGGCGCAGCTCATACGCACGAGCAGCCGAGCCACGTCCAAAACGTGATTCAAGGTCGATCCAAATTTCCCGAGCTGTCTTAGCATAGGGGATCGAACTCCTGACCTCTTTGTCCATGGCGGTCTTCAACCATCCCTTGACAAGGGCATCACACTGAATCCAGGCATCCTGGATTGCACCAGCTTCCTCCGGACGGGCAACCGTGCCATCCACAAGACCAAGTTTATTCTTGGCAATCAAGGCTTCTGTCATATCAGTAGCCCATTCCCCATAATTGGAATCATTCAACAGCTACCGACAAACATCAGACCAGATTATCCGACGCCTGCATCCTCAACTTCACGGTGATCACCGGAGGGATCTGGCCTCCTCCGCCATTGCCGCCTGAGTTGAGTAGCGCATGATCGCTCGTAACTATCACAGGAAAAATAGGCAAGGGTACCTATCGTTCTAAGGTAGTATAGCAGGAAGCGAGGTCGTATCCACAGAGACTTCGTGTACTAGTACTCAGCTTTTACCTATTATCTAGTCAATCATTTTTAGTTGATTTTCATTTAGAAATAAAAACACCCGCAATAATAAAAACACAATAAAGTAGTTTTCAAAGTAAAATCAAGTGGAGAAGGCGTTGTCCCGGAAGTGAATCCCCCTAATATGCATTTTACAGACAAGTTGAATTTAACATAGACGAGTGTTAATATCTTAGACTGTGAAAATTCCCAATTTAGTGTTAACCCGTTCGCACATGTATTAACACCCTTTTGACTTAAGAATCAAGTGAAACCGTGGCTTACAAAAATCTTACACCAAAGCAATAACCAGATTTATGAACTTTCGTATTAGGTTTTTAAGCTAATCCAGAGGAACTACGTGACCCCATCGCCGGTGGCTCCGATCAATTCCTTCTTTTCACGAGGGATCTAACATGAAAAATTACCTCGCAATCTCATTTACATGTATCAGACAAAATATACAATAGACGCGTACTATTGATACTTGCACATGATAAGTCGAGAAAAGATTGTAACAACGAGAACAACACGTCTATATCAAAGATACCACTCAATCAAAGTAAAACATATTAGGGTTCATCAAATCCGGAACAACTAGAAGATTAGCCGGACATGATGAGATTTAGAAAGATGAAGGTTGAGAACATTACCACGATGATGACGACGACAAAGACGGAGGGGTTGAGAATACGGTATGTATATTGAGTTAATAGACTACACCTAGCAAACATCTGACGGGGGAATAATCGTTGGGCGAAGACGGTGGAAACCGACCAATCTACCACCACAAATGATTATCAAAACCCCACAGAACAGAAGCTTACTTTGGTAATCTCAATAACGCAACATACCACGGTATTCCCAAATACGAATACGAACATGAGAACCACGATGGATGAAACACGAGATATGATTAACGAAATGAAAAGATGTAACAAGAGATTGGAATGAAAAGTAGACAGAGTTTCGGCTAACTTCAAATACAAGAAAGGAAGAGCAAAGTGTAGAAGTAGGGTGTATAGTGTGTGTGTCTTCTCTCTCTTTCTCAACACAAACCCTCCCTCTATTTATAGTACAAATTCAGCTACTTGCTTGAGCTACTTGCTTCAGCTACTTGCAGGCCAGCTACTTGCTTGTCTCACGACCGCTTTGATTTGCGCCAGCTGCTTGCTTTCAATGGCCAGCTGCTTGCTTTCATTCATGGACGAGGCAGCTACTTGCTTTCAATTAATGGACGAGCTTGCTTTCAGTTATGGACGAGCTATAATGGACGAGCTATAATTATTTGGACGTGCTTGCTTCATTATTTGGACGTGCTTGCTTCATGTACTAGCCTCCCACGAGAATTCCAAAATGAACCAGCTTTTCCTTATGTTTAGCAGTTTGCGGTTTGACTCTGCATTCTTAATTAGCTCTCTTTCCGTGATCCATCACCATAATACACTATGGGTTTTGTATATTGATAACAAAAGGGGACACAGCCGGAGTGGTACGGCTCTTTGCCCTCGCCTGGGACGTCGCGGGGTCGAGTTCCACCGACGCCAGATTTCGAACCCTAACCATCTTTTTGTTGAATTGACTCATTATTCTGTTCTTATTGGATAGAATGCCCTGAAACATGACTCAAACACAAAACCAAGAATAAAATCGGGAAATCGAATGAACTTGGTACAATTTAGGTCATTTTAGGATGTAAAAGTGTTAGTGAATATATCTATAATTTAGGTGTTATCAAATTCCCCAATACTTAATCCTTTGCTTTCCCTCAAGCAAAGCATGAAAAATGTAAGTTCAATCAAAACCAATTTCACAAGAACTCTAACCAGGAGTTGGGAAAATGTGAATTTCATATGATTGCTAAAGATGGTGCAATAGGTAGTGAGTTATGGATGTGTTCAACCACCACAAACAACATTCGATCGTAATACTCCTGTGACATTGGCAACTCTGACTCAGATTTATAAGATCATTCTTCTATCTTTATTAGTCATTCGGCACAATCAATTGTTCAAGCATAAGGTTCACAAAACATAGCATGAGAGATCGAGCCAATAGATCTTACTTGGGATTTTAGAACTTGAAAGTCTCTCTCACTCGACCAGTGGGGTCAGGGTAAATGTATGTAGCATGTAATTATCACTCTTTCCCTACCATCTCTCTGCCATAATCTTATTGTTCGAGTCTCCAAAGTTGTGTCACCACTGACTTGTCAAGTAGGTATTTGATCGGGTGTCAAATGGGGTTAGGGGTACGGACATGTGGAAGTACTTTTGATCTGGTGGAAGTTCAAGGTTCCAAAATTTCTTTTTTTTCCGAAAATCATGACTTTTCTGCATATCTTTGTAAGATGAAAATATAGACAAGGGAGAAGATTTTGAGGATTAATAGGAGTTTAAAATGTAGCCAATGTGGGTTTTGAAGAATGACTCCTATTTATCATAAGTGCATGAAAGATGGTGGCCAACTTATCACTTTTTTTTCTTCTTTTTTTTTTCTTTGTTAATTTTTTTTTCGAGTGGCCAACAATTCCATTTTTGAAAAATGCACTTACATAAATCGTTTCTCCCTATCTTAACTTTTGTATTTAATAAATGAAGCAGAAAGTCATTTGTTTAAACCATTCACACGGAACCTTGAAAAAGGGTTCAAAATGAATTGAGGCTTGAAGAACAGGGATTGGTTTAAAACAGGTTGTCACCTAACAAAAAGGCTCGTCTCAACGGGGTTTGACTAAGGGATATGATGTTCAGGGTAGTCATTTTGGTTGTAGGGGTAGAACCTATTGCCTCCGTCATCCTTGTCAGTGGTGTCACGACTCAAACATGTATAAATCAAGCATATCATCATGCACAAAGAGGGATCTAACACACAAGAAAGAAACGATCATGCTCAAGTCTCACGTGGTTTACTATATGCTCGGTTTCCCATGCTATGCTTCCCAAACATTATGCAACAACAATCAAAGATGATAAATTTCTTTTTCAAGATTTCAGATAGTTCTTTCCATCAAAGAATGAGTAGCACGAGAAACATTTGTTTTAATCCCTCATTCGTCATTATAGGTTGACATGCATACAAATTGCACTATTCTTGTACCAATTTTAGACAAAGATGAGACTCAAAACAAAACATTCTTTTTAGTATTTATTTGAATTTTTTTTTTAAATTTTATGATTTTTCAAACTTTTTTTTTATGGATGTTGAGATTATTGAAAACAATCACAGTGATTCTTTGTCAAAACACATGAAAACGAACGAATATACCTCCCCACACTTGAATTGGACATTGTCCTCAATGGACGAAAATATAGGGAGTAAGGATTCGAACTGTTACCATTTTCCTTGTCATGGGAAATAGTGGCATGATGTTCGGTGATTGTGGTTCCACTTGGCGAGTTCTTTGGTCGATGTTTCGTGACGGTTTTTATTCTTGAAATTGAAAAACTCAAAGAAATATAAAATAAAAGAAAGGGAAGGAAAATGCAAACCGGCATTGGGTTGCCTCCCAATAGCGCTTCTTTAACGTCGTATTAGCTGGACTGTAGTGTACTTCATCAAGGTTTCTGAAGATGAAGTGCCTCGGCATTGGGGTCGAAATTGCCACCGAGGTATGGTTTCAGACGATAACCGTTGACTTTGAAAGTTCCCCTCTCGGGATGCGAAATTTCAGCAACGCCGTAGGGAAATAGTTGTGTGATCACATAAGGACCGGTCCATCTGGACTTGAGCTTCCCAGGAAACAACCGAAGACGAGAGTTGTATAGCAAAACTTGATCTCCAACGTGGAAGTTTTTGTCTTGCTTTATTTTGGAATCGTGGAGTCGTTTCGTTCGTTCCTTGTATAACTTGGCGTTTTCATAGGCTTGTAGGCGCATTTCGTCAAGCTCATTGATTTGGGCCTGACGATGGTCCTTAGTAGCATCTCCGTCAAGGTTGAGGTATTTGAGCGCCCAGTAAGCTTTGTGTTCCAACTCGACGGGGAGGTGACAGGCTTTGCCATACACCAACCGATATGGTGAGGTGCCGATTGGTGTTTTGTATGTCGTACAGTAAGCCCATAGTGCAGTGTCGAGCTTTGTTGCCCAATCCTTTCTTGATTGACTGACTGTTTTCTCCAATATCCTTTTGACCTCACGGTTGGTGACCTCCACCTGACCACTATTTTAAGGATGGTACGCGGTGGAGACCCGGTGAGTTACACCAAATCGTTGGAGAACTTTGTCGAATTGACCTTGGAAATGGGTTCCTTGGTCGCTGATGATTGCTCGCGGTGATCCAAACCTGGAAAACAGTTTCTGCAAAAACTTTCCAACACTTCGAGAGTCATTAGTTGGCAAGGCTTGTGCCTCGACCCACTTGGATACATAATCCACTACCACGAGTATGTATTTGTTCCCGAATGAGGTCGGAAAAGGTCCCATGAAGTCAATTCCCCAAATATCAAATATTTCACAAACAATGGACATTGTTTGTGGCATTTCATCACGTTGGGAAATATTACCTGACCGTTGACACGCATCACAGGTGCGTACATATGAGTCACAATCTTTGAAGATTGTTGGCCAATAAAATCCACATTCCAATACCTTTCGCGCTGTGTGGTTGGCTCCGTGGTGTCCTCCGGTCGGACCTTGGTAGCTATGAGAAATTATGCTCCGTGCTTCGGGTTGCGGGATGCATCGGCGGATGATACAATCTGCACAGACTTTAAACATATATGGCTCTTCCCAAAAATAAGATTTAAGGTCAGAAAAGAATTTCTTCTTTTGTTGGTACGAGAGCCCAGTTGGCAGAGTCTTTCCCACCACATAATTGGCAAAATCCGCATACCACGGGGTGTCAAGTTCAACTCTTCCTATAGTGTAGAGTCGTTCATCCGAAAATGTTTCGTTGATTTCATCCGAAACATCATCTTTTGGATTTTCCAGTCGGGAAAGGTGATCTGCTACCAAATTTTCTGCTCCTTTTTTATCTCGAATTTCGATGTCGAATTCTTGGAGAAGAAGAATCCATCGAATCAGACGAGGTTTAGCATTTGTCTTGTTCATTTAATACTTCAAAGCAGAGTGATCAGTAAAAACAACGCATCGTGATAAAACTAGGTATGATCGGAACTTATCAAATGCAAACACCACAACTAGTAATTCCTTTTCAGTTGTTGTGTAATTTTCTTGAGCATCATTTAAGGTTTTACTTGCATAGGAAATTGGTTTGAAATGTTTGTCATACCTTTGGCCGAGGACAGCTCCTACGGCGTAGTCAGATGCATCACACATGAGTTCGAACGGGAGGCTCCAGTCGGGACCCACCATAATCGGGGCGTGGGTCAGTTGTGCTTTAGTGCCGCAAATGCGTCGTTGCATTCCGCCGTAAAGTCAAATGGAGCATCCTTCTCGAGAAGCTTTGTCAATGGTCGAGCAATTTTGGAGAAGTCTTTGATGAAGCGTCGATAGAAGCCGGCATGCCCAAGAAAACTCCTTATTGCTTTCACATTGACTGGTGGTGGAAGGTTGGAGATGACGTCAATTTTGGCTCGATCAACCTCGATGCCTTGTGATGAAATTTTGTGTCCAAGGACAATGCCCACGGTCACCATAAAGTGGCATTTCTCCCAATTGAGAGCAAGATTCGTCTCTTCACATCGGATTAGAACTTTTTCGAGGTTGTGGAGGCATTTGTCGAAGGAATCTCCAAATACTGAGAAGTCATCCATGAACACTTCCATGATATCTCCCACCAACTCGTCAAAGATGGCAATCATACACCGTTGAAAGGTTGCTGGTGCATTGCACAATCCGAAAGGAATGCGCCGATACGCAAAAGTGTCGTACGGACAAGTGAATGTGGTTTTCTCTTGATCTTCTGGTGAGTTGGGAATCTGAAAGTAGCCAGATATCCCATCGAGGAAGCAATAGTAATTGTGGCCGGACAATCGCTCGAGCATTTGATCAATGAATGGGAGTGGGAAGTGATCTTTTCTGGTGGCATCATTCCGGCGACGATAGTCGATGCAGACTCTCCAACTGGTGACTGTTCTGGTGGGGATGAGCTCATTCTTTTCATTGGTGATGACGGTCATCCCGCCTTTTTTCGGGACTACCTGGACAGGGCTCACCCATGAACTGTCGGAGATGGGGTAAATTACTCCAGCATCGAGTAACTTGATCACCTCAGCTTTCACTACTTCCTTCATGTTCGGATTGAGTCGACGTTGGGGCTGGACCACCGGCTTATAGTCATCCTCCATCAGAATTTTGTGCGTGCAAAATGAGGGATTGATTCCTCGAATGTCGGAGATCTTCCAAGCCAAGGCTCGTTCATGACTTTTCAGTAGTTTGATCAATCTCCCCTTCTGCTCCTCAGTTAGGGCCGCGTTGATGATGACGGGGAGCTTGGAGTTCTCTCGAAGGAAAGCATACTCGAGGTGGTTTGGTAATTGCTTCAGTTCGAGAGTTAGTGGTTCTTCGATGGAGGACTTGATTTTCTCCGATTTAGGGAGTTCTACCGCCTTCTCCTCATGCTCCAATTCTTCGGATTCCTCCAATAGTGTAGCTTGCTCAATTTGTTGGACAGATCCCGTTGTTTCCTGTTCTTGAGTAAGGCAAAGCTGTAAAGCATCTGAATGAAGAATCTCAGAAACAAAGTTAGCAGTCTCAGCATCAATTATATCCGAACAAAAATTGGCATCATCATTTTCACGAGCATATTTCATGCTTTCTGGAATTTTGAATGTCATTTGTTCTTCCCCTACTCTCAAAATCAATTTTCCATCATTCACATCAATTAGAGCCTTTGCAGTTGCAAGAAACGGTCTACCAAGAATTAATGACACATTGACATCCTCATCAATATCTAGGATCACAAAATCGACTGGGAATATGAATGAGCCAATTTTAACAATTAAATCTTCTATGATTCCCCTTGGATGCACTATGGAACGATCAGCCAACTGGATGCTCATTCGTGTAGGATTAGGTTCACCTAGCCCTAACCGTTTAAACATTTTATATGGCATAACATTTATACTTGCTCCAAGGTCAGCTAAAGATTTATCAATATAGACAGAACCAATTAAGCAAGGTATAGTAAAACTCCCTGGGTCTTTTCGTTTCTCCGGAAGCTTGTTTTGGAGGATGGCCGAACATTCCTCATTCAGCATCACTGTTGACAGATCCTCCAATTTTCGCTTGTTGGTGAGGATTTCTTTCAGGAAGCGAGCATACTTTGGAATTTGAAACATGGCCTCCACAAATGGGATGTTAACATGAATTTGCTTCAGGAGGTCCAGGAATTTGCCGAAGTGTGCGTCAAGCCGATCCTTGTGGATTCGTGATGGGAATGGAATTTTTGGCTTGTATTCTGGCACCACGAGCTTTTGGGGCTGAGTGGTGTCCGTATCTTTTTCTGGATTTGTATCTTTGTCGGTTTGAGGGGAGTTGCTCGGTTGCAACTTTGTGCCGCTCCGGAGTGAGATGGCCTTCAAATGTTGCTTCTGCTTCGGATTGATTTCGGTGTCGCTCGGCAGGCTGCCTTGATTTCTCTCAGAAAGTAGCTTGGCTATTTGCCCAACTTGTGTTTCCAAATTATGCATAGAAGCTTGAAGATGTCGTTGGCCTGCTTCAAGGTTTTGGAATCGATCCTCGGAGACGGAAATGTATTTGTCCAAAGCTTGGAATTTGGAGTCGGAGGTGGAGATGAACTTGCCAATCATATCTTCGAGACTAGATTTCTTTTCTTGTGGTGGCAGTTGTTGATGGTGCTGATTGGAATTGCTTGATAATGCTTGATTAAATCCGGGTGGAGCTCGTTGATTCCCTTGGTTGGACCAAGAGAAGTTTGAATGGTTTCGCCATCCTGGATTGTATGTGCCGCTATATGGATTTCCGCTCCTCTGAGGATTGTTGATATAATCAACATGCTCGGTGGTAGATATTGAGGAGATCAACTTGCACTCGGTAGTGTTGTGGTCACCAGCACACCATTCACACTTGTACACCTTGCCGGATACAGTGAGCTGGTCGAACTTTTTGTTGAGGTTTTCAACTTGTGCGGCCAAGGATGTAACTGGGTCGACTTGGTGTAGTCTGGCACTTCTGGTTGGCTGTGGTCGGCACTTGTTTCGGGGGGAATACCATTCATAGCTATTCATTGCCATGTCTTCGATTAGCTGCTCTACTTGGGGAGGTGTTTTGTTGTTGATAGTGCCACCCCCTGCTCCATCAATTGATTGTTTCGTCTTTGGATTTAGCCCATTGTAGAAAGTTTGCATTTGCAGCCAATGGGGAATGCCGTGATGAGGGCATCTGCTGAGGGTGTTCTTGAATCTCTCCCAAGTTTCGTAGAGAGTTTCAGAGTCTTCTTGGCGATAGGCCGCGATGTCGTTCCTCAGCTTCGCCGTCTTGCTTGGTGGGAAATATTTAGCTAAGAATTTTTCAGCCAACCCGTCCCACGTTGTGATGGAATTCCGTGGTTGACCGTCAAGCCACTCCCGTGCTCTGTTGTCGATAGAGAACGGGAACAGTCAAAGGCGAATAGCATCGACGGATGCACCATTGATTTTGATGGTGTCACAGAGCTCCAAAAACTTCTTAATATGAGTGTTGGGATCTTCGTCGGGCATCCCATTGAATTGCACCCGATTTTGGATCATTTGTAGCATCCCAGTTTTGATTTCAAAGTTGTTGGCTTCGATATTGGGCCTTCGGATGCTTGAGTGAGTTCCGTCCAAGTTAGGACGGGCATAATCAGACATTGTCTGATTGTTCACTTCGGTGTGTTCTTCCACCATTGTGTGTGGCTGCACTTGTAGCTCTCTCCTTCGTTGACGAAGAGTTCTCTCGATCTCGGGATCAAGGTCGACCAGTCCAAGTGGGTGGTTTCGGGTCATGCACTATTTCAATCACAAAAACAAGAACAACCCGTGAAAACAACAAGTGTGATATAACAAGAAAAATAAAGTGAATAAATTAATAGTTCAAAACTTTTTCTAATAACTTAGTCCCCAGCAACGTCGCCAAAAACTTGATCGCCCGTAACTATCACAGGAAAAATAGGCAAGGGTACCTATCGTTCCCACTAGTCAACCACATTGAGCCTTCTGACTTTGGGGGTCGATCTTATGTTAGGAGCATTTTTCTTGTGAGCTTAATGGTGTTAATAGAATGACCCCCCTCCTTTCTTCGTGTCTATACATTTTTCGTCCTTGTGTCCCAGAGCTCTCGCTTTTGAGCTCCATTGAGGTTCTACATAGGAGGATTGTATGCGATTCTTGCTAGGATCGAAAGTGAAAGGAAGAGTAGTGTTGGAGTGAGTTCTTAAAGAGAGAGCATTGATCTTTAAAAGTAGTGTGGCAAATGTTTAACTCTGTAGTACCCCCTCCAAAAGGAAAATAAAAAGGAAAGTAGAAAGAAAAAGAAAGAGTAACGAAAAAAAGGTAATAAAACGGGGTAAATAAAGTAGAGAGTGCCACAAGGAATCAAAAAGTATGCTATAGGTGAGGTTTCTTGGCACACAAGCCATTGAAACCTCCACATTGTCTTAGAAATCCTTCGCTACCATATCAAGGTGTGATAGCAAGAGTGGACCGAGGAAGAGTGCTTAATGGAAGTTCATGATGGGTGATAGTTTGGAAGGGAGAAGCAAGGTTTTTGGTCGATGCTAGTGGCCGTTGTTTGTGAGGATGGTTCTTAGTCGAAACCATAGAACCTTCGATTTTAGGGTGAAGATGTAGGAGCTCATGATGTGTTTTCCACCACCCAAAAAGTCTTTTTCCTATGTCTAAGACAATCGCCAGTCATTTGAACCCGTGTTTAAGACCTCCGGAAAAGCTAGTGATGACAATCGTTCCGTGAACTCTAGCATTTAGAGGTTGCCGCCATGGTGTTGAGACAATAGGGCCGAGAGTTTATGATTGTACACATTTTTTGCACCAAAAGGTCCCGACCCCACTGGTCAAGAGAGTGAGTGAGTTATTCTTGTTTTGCATGTCATATCATACCCCGGTGAGGACCTTTGTTGCCCATCCGTTCTTTCCTTGGACTTGAACTCTATGGATGGATAGTTGTGGTTGGTAAGTGATCTTCCTTAAACTTGCATTGATTCATGAACAAGGTGAGAACTTTTCATTTGCCCGTTTATAGTAGCCTCGAATGTCGTTTGTGGTGGATGTTGGTATTGCTTGCAACGGTCGTCTTGTTAATTGCCAATAGCCATTTGCGATTCACCAATTTGTGCCCTTTGAATTGTCCCCAAAGCATTTTGATAGGTTGAGTTTTTACCTTGTGTGAAATGGTTTGCTTGGGGACAAGCAAACGTCTAAGTGTGGGGGTTTGTAGCATTTGGAGTCCCAAAAGGGTGGTTTTACGCTAGGTTTTGTGCGTTTTAGTGTGTTTCAGGATCCAACCGTTGAAACCAGCCCCAGAGTCAAAAGTTGGACGAAAAGAGGCAAAGACCGGGCAAAGAGGGTGATCTAGGGGCAGTTCACGGTTTCTCATGGGAGTTCACGGTCCACTATGGCCGTGAACTGAATCCCAAAACCGTGAACCACGATGCATCCAAGGAGAATTCTGCAGTTACTACCGCGGGATGAGTTCACGATCAACAAGACCGTGAAAATTGAGGCCAAACCGGGAACTCCTGATGGCGAAGCGGTGCATTTCGACATCGCGCTTGTGTTCACGATGCGTTGAAGAGTTCTCAGTCGTGAACTAAGCCTGATCCTGGTATATAATGTGAGCTGAAAGGAAGAGAGAGGTGGATCCAAAGTGTTAGAAAGTGTCTTCTTCAGATTTTAGAGAGAGAAAGGACGAACCAAGGAAGAAAGAAGCTAGGGTTTAGACAATCGATAATCGGCTTACTCCCTCACTCAACTCTATGGTCGGACAGTTAAACCACGATTAATCAACTTGTTCAATTCAATATTTAGGGTTGCCCTAACTAAACCTAGTTTAGGTGGCTTGGAAAGCAGAAGGAAAACCAACTCGATTGAGTCTCCCTTAAAAAGGGGGATTTTCCTCTCTAAACTAGGCTTAGTTGGCAAATTAGATTACTAGCACCTAAATGCACAAACTTAGGGGTGCTAAGCACAATATGCACAATCCCTAGGATGTTAAGCACAACATATGCACAACCCCTAAGTTGCTAAGCAGAAGCATGCGAAATCATGGTGAATAATGCCTCAAACATTAAATTGAACAATACCCAATATCAATCATCCAACCCACATACAAGAAAACTACATGGTAGAGTTAGGGTTTCACTACACCCAAATGAAAGGAGGACTACTCCATGGAAGAAGTGGGAAGAACAAAAGGGATAAAGGCGGAAACCATATTTTGGGGATGCCTCCTCTCTTCTTCAGCCTTGAGCTGGGATTTCCTTGGGAAAATCTTCCCAAAATCTGCCTTGGAAGCCGAGCCTTAACCTCTTCTTTTTTGGTTCTGTTTCTCTCACTAGAATGATGAAGAAGGTGTTTCTCTCACAAAAGTTGCTCTCCGCTCTCGCCTCCTTGCAACTCAGCTTTTAAACCTGAGAAGAGCTGAGTTCACGGCCGTGAACCATCAAACGCGTCCGTGAACTCAAGCCTTGTGCCAAAATGCTCCGCATCGCTCACGTCAGTTCACGGGAAACTGCTTGTTTTTATGGTCTAATTAGTGACCGTGAACTCGCCTTGCGTAAGTAACCTTCAACTTGGCTCTGGACGCATTGCACTGCACGATCAACTCCCCTTCTTCACGGTCTTGCAAAAACGTGAACTCCTACCTTTAGCCGTGAACTTGCGCTTTTTCACCTCTTCTCCCGCTTTTCGATCCTTTTCGCCAATCCTTCGACTCCGAGTCTGGTTCCACCTGTTAAATCCTGAAAAGCACGCAAACACAAAGAACCTCTCGTAAAACAACCTCTAATGAGTGAATTTTGCACAAACATCTTAGCAAACCGGGGGCAAAATATGTGCAATTAGGCCCGAATCAGCATCAACTTTATGGGTCCTTTTCCTTTGTCTTTTGGAAACAAGTACATTCTAGTGGCTGTGGACTACGTCTCGAGTTGGGTCAAGGCTCAAGCTCTGCCCATCAATGATGCAAGACGAGTCTGCGAATTTCTTAATAATTTTTTTCCCGATTTGGGATCCTGAGGGCCATCATCAGTGACTGAGGAACCCATTTTCAGGGGCAGTTTGTCAAACTCCTCGATCGCTATGGTGTTACCCACCGGGTGTCAATGGCATATCATCCCCAAACAAGTGCTCAAGTAGAGTTATCAAATAGGGAACTAAAAAGAATACTAGAAAAGACCGTGGATCAATCCCGCAAGGATTGGTCCGCAAAACTCGATGATGCTCTATGGGCGTACCGCACATCCCACAAAACACCAATAGGCGTCTCGCCTTAACAATTGGTGTACAGCAAAGCGTATCATTTTCTTGTAGAGCTAGAGCATAGGGCTTTATGGGCCACAAAACTATTGAATATGGACCCTACTTTGTGTGGAAATGGAAGGAAGTTTCAGGTGCTTGAACTCGAGGAGTGGCGCATCCAGGCCTATGAGAAAACCTAAATTTACAAGGAAAAGACGAAGTGCCTGCGTGATGCGCGATTGAAAGGAGGGAAGGATTTTCAACCAGGAGAGCAGGTGCTTGACTCGTCCCGAATATCACAATTAATTCCCGCTTAAGGTCCATGTATAAACCTTAGTAGGGTGCAATACAGGGCACGTATGTTTAAATATCGTCTCGGGCCGGTCCATGTACCCCTACTTCAATTGTTTGAAACATTATCTAGCGAATCGGATTTGGTTGAAAATATTGCTAATTAAAGTTAAGCAAGACAAAAGTAAACGGTTTTGAAAGCTCTATGTGAGAAGGATCACTCGGGTGTCGTTTCCCCCTTACTACTACCATGGAACGAGGAATTGAATTAGTTGTTACGGGAAAGGTGATCGCGAACTGCTAGGAAACGCAACAATGGTCGTAGACCACACTCTCGTTTTCCAAACCAAGGGATACATTATAGGCTACTCAAGTAGCCCTCTTGGTTAAGGCAATTGATGGTTGACTTACTCTCTCACTCAACCCAATGGTTGGCCGGCGTAATCGCGCTTAACCAAATTGCTTAATCCAACATAGAGGTTTGCCCTACATTAACCTAGATAGATGGCTTAAAAAAGCCCAAGGAATCCCAACTCAATTGAGCCTCCCTTGAAAGGGGGTTTTCCTTCTCATGTAGGTTAGAATGGCCAATTGGATTGCTAAGCAGAAACATGCACAATTTGCACGAAACTACACAACAAATTAATCAAGACTAGAGGCCAAGTTTTTAAACTCTAGCCGGGTGCAGTATAGAAAAAGTATTTAAATTGTCAACCCGGGCCGGTCCATGTACCCCTACTTCAATCGCTTAAGTTGTTATCTAGCAAAATGTTTTTTGGGTTTTCAAACTAAGAAAGCTACAAACTAAACAAGCAAAGAAAAGTAAATAAAGGAAAATTCTAACTAAGGGAGCTTCACAAGGAAGTTGCTTCCCCCTAACTAGTTACCATGACACGCTGGATTGAATGGAGTCGTATGGTGTAGGTGCTTGTGAACCGCGGGGGTGAGCAACTAGTGATCGATTTGTCACCATGAACTACATTTAAGCACTCTTCCTCGGTTTACTCTTGCTATTACATTTTGAATTGGTAGTGAAGGAGTTCTAAGACAATGTGGAGGTTTCGATGGCTTGTGTGCCAAGAAACCTCCCCTAGTGCATACTCTTTGATTCCTTGTGGCACTCTCTACTTAATTTACCCCATTTTATTACCTCTTTTTCGTTTCTCTTTTATTTCCTTTTTTTCTTTTATTTTTCTTTTTGAGGGGGGTACTAGAGAGTAAAACCTTTGCCACCTATACATTTAACAACCAATGCTCTCTTTTTGAAGAACTCACTTCAACACTACACTTCATTTTTCATTCCTAACAAGAACCGCACACAAACCTCCTATGTAGAACCTCAATGGAACTCGAAAGTGAGAGCTCCGGGATACAAGGACGACTCATGTAAATACACGAAGAAAGGATTGGGTTTGTTCTATCAACACCATTAAGCTCAAAAGCAACAAGCTGCTGAAATGAGAACGACCCCCAAAGTCGCGAGGCTCAAAGGGGTTGACTAGTGGATAAATCATTTCGAGACAATCAACATTTGGGCGTGGACTAATCCTATGCCTCCATCATACTTACTAGTGAAAATTGTGATGTTACTGGCCATGGTAAGAGGGATCTAAGCACACAAGAAGAAAACGATCGGCACAAACCTCACATGGCTACCTAATCACCCAATCATCTATTCCAATTCACAAAGCAACATGCATGGCAATTGTAATAAACAAGTGATCGACTCAAGACATTCATTCATTTTAGCACACATGAGAACTAAACATTTGCACTATCCTAATGCACCTCTCAGTCATCATCATAGGACGCACTCGATCACATGCAACACTTCAAGGTTAATGCCAATAACTACGAGATTCATCAACAAGTCGACCAATTTGATCATGCACACATTGCTTGGAGCCATCAAATTTTTCAAATTTGGGCATACATCAAGGCTCCAAGCATTCAAAACCACACCAAACATTCACACCCACATGCATAATGGACTACCCCCCCCCCCCCCCCCACACACACACACTTAAGCTCGACATTTCCCTCAATGGCGTAAATTAGGGAAGTAGAACGATGTTACCGGATAGTGGGGAATGTTGGTGTTTGGGAGTGGAGGGCAGGTGAGATCCGGAAGAGCAAGATGACGCAAAACAATACTGACATCCACCACAAACTGGGGTTTGGAAGGCTTAATCACAATTAACATAGGTGTCTAATTTGAGTTTAGAGGTTTGTCTTACATTAACTTAGTTAGGAGGAATGGAATGCCTAAGAAACCCAGCTCAATTTGAGCCTCTTAAGGAAAGGGGGATTCTCTCTATGCTAGGTTAGGGCAACACAATAGATTGCCAAACATACACAATTCACAATCATCATGAACAATACCTCAAATCTAAAATTAAACATCACCCACATACGATCATTCAATCCACACAATCAACTACATGGTAGAAGTTAGGTTCTACAACACCCAAGTGAATAGGAGACTACTCCATGCTAGAAGAAGGAAGAACACAAAGGAATAAGGAAAAAACCATCATTGTGATGCCTCAACCCTTCGTTGTGCTTATAGAGATCCTCTCTTGAAGAGGAACTTCCCAATCCTTGACTTGGAGCAAACCCTAGCCTCTTCTCCCTCTTAGTTCGTGACTTTCTCTCTCTCTCTAGGGTTTCAAGAAGAAGAAGGTTTCTCTCACTTTGGACTCCCCTTTCTTCTTCCTTTCAGCACTCCATTTATACATTGATCGAGTCCAGTTTGCGGTCCCAGTTGATGGTCGTGAACATCTGGCCTCGACCGTGAACACAGCCAAAATGCACTGGCTTCTTTTGTTGAGTTCGCGGTCCATGGCTTCAGTTCACGGTCTTACGACCGTGAATTGACTCGGCATTAGTAACTTCCGAAACCTCTCTGGACACCCTTCAGTTCGCGGTTCGTGGCTCCAGTTCAAGGTCCTGGCGACCGTGAACTCACAGCTTGGACCGTGAACAGCGGCTGTTTCCTCCTCTTTGCCTAGTACTCGCGCCATTTCTTCCAACTTTCGACTCCGGGGTTGGTTCCACCTGTTAGACTCTGAAACACATTGAAACAAAACAAATCTACCGCAAAACCACCCTTTATGGAGCTCAAATGCCACAAACACCAAAGAGAAATGGGGATAAAAAGTGTACATTTAGTCTCGAATCACTCCATTGGTATGCTTGTTCACCTTGAAAGGGGTTTGGTAGTAGAACCTGGATCCTTGACTTCCCCCATTTAGATCGTCCCATAAATTTTTGGGGTAACCACTCTTGGGTGGTGATGGATACCCTCACACTTTTGTGAACTCATAAGGATCCATGATCCAATACCTACAAACACTAAAACACTAAAAAGGAAAATCGAACACACACAAACCACCCTTCAAGATGAAAAGTGGTAAACAAAACACAAATGAAAAACAAAACAAAAAAAAATGCAAGATAGAAAATGCTAAAGTAACACTAAGCGACCTTTTCAAAAAAATGGACCAAGGCTCCCTGACAACGACGCCAAAAACTTGACTCGCCACGGATACACCACGAATTAATCCCGACGAGAGCCCAAGATTTTAAACTCTAGTCGGGTGCAATATAGGGCAAGTATTAACGTCAAACCCGGGTCGGTCCATGTACCTCTACTTCAATCACTTAGGTTGTTATCTAGCAAACGGTTTTGGGTTTTAAAAGCTAAGAAAGCTACAAAATGAAAACAAGCAAGAAAGCAAATGGTCCATGTACCTCTACCTGTACAAATTGTTGGGTGGGAATAAAGGACCAAAAAATACCACCTCATACCACCCTGGTATAGGGGTGGTATCTTGTGGTAAACAATGTTGAATGTCGACAAATGACAGTTAGTATATTCCTACTATCATGTATTCAACCATCCTACAGTTTGGTATGTTGAAACCGCAATGGTACACTTTCATACCATATGGTATGCTCTTATTGAATACCAATCAATACCCTATGCTATAGACCGATAATGAATATCTCAATTTTTTTGCTCCAAAAATATATCAAAGTGGATATCATTTTGAAGAGCACAATTAATATGATTTATCTTTAAAAAAAATGTAAATTCCGACTTAAAACGAGAGAAATCTCTCGTTAAAAATTGAAGGGGAAAAGGTTAGAGGCCTTAGATAAGTGGCAGGGGCCGCTGATGTGGCGGCTGGTGGTTGGATTATGCAGGGTTACTGAGCAGAAAGTTACTCACCTTATCTTCTCCCTGCCCGACCCTAGTTCTCCCTTTTCTTTTCTTTTTCCTTCTTTTTCCTATTTTTTCTATTTTAATAGGAAACATAGCGGAAAAGGTCCCTGTCTTTTGCCCTTGCGCCTGATCAGTGGGGGGAGGGTGTTGAGAGAGTGGTCGAGTGGGTTGCTAACACGTATTGGTGAGTCGACTAGGTCCACAGTTTGGTCCGGTAAACCGCAGTCTGGACCAGACTAAGCCAAGAGATCAAAACAACATATAATACAAACCAAAGACCATACCATTCTTAAAGGTCTATGTAACGGACCAAACTGTGCGGTCCGGTTTGGTCTATTTTCCTAGCCCTAGTCCCTACTTCGTTAAACTTGCTCAATTCCATCGATTCCCTCTCTAGACCTCTTTGCCTCTGCTTTTGTTTTTCTTTGACTATGCATTTAGTTGTTGCATCTACAGGGCAAAAACACGAAAAAACCACCTTTCTAGATAAAATTTGGGCTCAAATTAAAGGGAAAACATCAAGGGATTCCTAATAAAAAGAAATCAAAGAAAAGAAAAAAAAATGGGGAAAATGTACATTGGCTTGCCCCCCCACAAAGCGCTTGTTTAACATCTCGAGCTTGACGTCCCTAGTGCTCAATCTATGTGGAATGCTTCAATCTCCATCATTGAAGCTCCCTCGACATAATGTTCGAGTCTTTGACCATTAACCTTAAATGTTCCCCTTTCTCCAGTTATTCCAATAGCTCCATGGGGGAATACTTTAGAGACAGAGAATAGCCCCAACCATATCGATTTTAGCTTGCCAGGAAAGAGACAGAGACGAGAGTTGAAAGTACCTTTATTGCTTATGATGACCCTCGGCACCCCAAACCGTGTCAACACGTTCTTCCTCAAGAAATTGATCATCACATTGGAGTCATTGGTAGGGAGGGCTTTCGATTACACCCATTTGGATACATAGTCCATAAGGACTAAGATGTACTTCTTGTTATTAGAAGATGGGAAAGGACCCATCAAATTCAAACCCCAAACATCGAAGAGCTCCACTTCTAAAATCGAATTTTGTGGCATCTCCATCCTGCTTGATATATTCTCAATTCTTTGACATCTATCACAAGCAACAACAAAGTCAAGGGCATCATGAAATAATGATGGCCAAAACAAATCCGATTGCAGAACTTTGCCTTTTACCCTGACCGAAGTGGCCTCCTCCATCTAGGGTATGACTAAAATTAAGCACACTTGCTACTTCATTCTCATGAATACATCGTCTCACCACAGAATCAACACAATTGTTATATATGAAAGGATCTTCCCATATGTAATTCTTAGCCACGGTTGGTAAGAAAGGTTAGGAAGCTTAATTGTAGCAAGATAATTTGCTATGTCAACATACAAGGGCTACTCTCACTACTAAAGCAAAAAGTTGTTCATTAGGGAACAAGTCATCAATATCGATGCCATCCTTGGGAATCACATTGACTCATCCCGAATACCACAATAAAAATCCCAATTAAGGCCCAATTATAAACCTTAATTGGGTGCAATATAGGGTAAGTATGTTTAATTGTCGACCCGGGCCGGTTCATGTACCCCTACTTCGATTGTTTGTAACATTATCTAGCATTTGATTTTTGGTGAAAACAACGATCTATAGCTAAAATGTTTGGAAAAGTAAATGGATTTGACACTAATTGAGAAGGCTTCAGCCGGTTCTTGCTCCCCCTAGCTAACAATTATGACTTGTCGGATTGAATGGACACATGTGGTAAGGTGGTTGTAAACCGTAGGAAAGTGCAACAAGTAACCAAATTCCACTCTCTCGGTCTCTAGGTCGAGGGAATTCGATTCAAGCCACCAAAGTGACTCTCTCGACCTATCGACAAGGGTTGCCAAGACTTCACCCTCAAATCAGAGTTTGGACGTCCAATTACTACCAACCCTAGGTGCTAATACAAAATAAGAGGGCTACCCTACATTAACCCAAATAGGAGACAATGAATTGCCTCAGAAAATCCAGCTTTGCAAGCCTCTTTCAAAGAAAGGGGGGTTTTCTCTCTACCTATATTCACAATCTTTCATGAATAATACTTCCATATTCACATTAAATACATCCACACACAAATCATTCAATCCGTACAAACATTCACATAATTGTAGCTAGGCTTTACAAACACCCAAGTGAAAGAAGGGACTACTCCATGCTAGAAGAAGGGAAAACACAAGAGAGAAGAAGGAAAACCATCAATGAGATGCTAGCATTGCTCCTTGTGTTGAAGAGATCTTCCTTTGGGGGGAGGAATTTCCAAATCCTTGCTTGAAGATGAAACCCTAGTTTTTCCTCTTCTTTGGTTTGTCACTTTCTCGCTCTAGAAATATGAAGAAGAAGAAAAAGAAGAAGAAGTTTCTCACACTAGGCCTCTTCCTCTTTTTCTCCTTCAGCTCAACCTCCTTTTATAACTAGTGAACTGACTTGAGTCCAGTGAAAGCGATTTACGCTCTAGATTCCTGGCGGGTCACGGCTAGCGTCTCCAGTTCACGGTCTTAGTGAGCGTGAACACACAGCTCAAACCGTGATATGCTGCTGCTTCCACCCTTTGACTTGATTTTTCGCCCTTTCGTCCAACTTTCGACTCCGGGGTTGGTTCCACCTGTCATAGTCTGAAAAACACCAAAACAAGGCAAAACCCGACGTAAAACCAAACCTCCCATAGTAGAAATGCTTCAAACGACTAAAGAAACCGGGGGGTAAAAGGTGTACAAATGAGCCCGAATCACTCCCCCACACTTAGACGTTTGCTTGTCCCAAAGCAAACCATTTTCAACCTATGTGATATCTCAACCTAACAAAATAACTTGGGGACAAATCAAAAGGCACAAAGCGGTGAATCTCAATGACTATTGGGCATGAACACATGAACCGCCTCAAACAATACTGGCATCCACCACAAACGACATTCGAATGCATCAAGAATGGGCAAATGAAAAGTTCTCACCCTTTTCACAAATAAATGCAAGTGTCGACCAGACTACTCACCAACCACAACTAACCATGCATATAACTAAAGTCCTAGGAACAAACGATGGGGCAATATAGGATTGACGAGGATTAACGAGGAGGAGGAAGATGACGCGGCAGGGTCTAACTATGACGGTCGTTGTGTTTCGAGTTATGGGTTTATGGGGCTGATTTCATACGAGCAGATATGCCAGTGTCGGCTGCGATGGGCAGGCGATTGTTCGTGGCAGCAACAGTGGGTTGACAGTAGAAGACGCCACTAATTTGAGATCGATTTGCTGGGATTTGCTCCATTGAGGGATTTGCACTTTGATGTTGCTGCTAGGCTATGCTCAATTGAGGGATTTGCAAGGATCAGTAGTTGCAGGTTTGTTTGTTTCTATGTTTCAAAGGGGGTAAGGGAGGAAGAAGAGAAGAACGATGCATAAGGAAGGAGTTAAGAATTTTTATGTTCTATCTATTTTAGTTTATTGTTATAATGAGGTGGAAATGGTAAATATATTTTTTATTTGCCACGTCACTAATTTGACGGTCAACCATAAGAGTTGACTGCCACATCAGAAAAGTTAACGGAAATTAACGAGTGTGAACAAACTTGAATTTTAAATTAATTTTAGTAATCACAAATGGTATAAATTAATTTTAGTGGCAAACATAAAATATTTTAATAATTTGAGTGACCAAACTTGCAATCTTGAAATTTACCCGATTTTTTGGGCATTGCTATTCATCGCTTTAAAAATTTGTATTCGTCGCCCTAGTTAAGTCAAATTTACTTCAATGTCCTTAAACCATTTATTTATCTTTCAAACACTTATCCCAACTTAAACTCATATATTACACCAAAATTAACAAAATATTAAACTCATATATTACACCAAAATTAACAAAATATAAGGAAAGAAACAACAAAATAAACCTCAAAATAAACTCAGCTACGGTGGCAACCTTTCTATGTCCATATGATCAATGCCCTTGACCTCAGTTCCACCCTTGCTAGAACGTTGTGTTTTTTTTGTTTTTTTTTGTTTTTTTTGTGTATGGTTGATACATATAAACTGGGTTCAACGGAAATTAGCAATTTGACTTTGAATCAGCGAGAATAAGAAATATATTGGTACTCTTAAATTCATTGAGCAAATTTGAGTAGTTAATTGGGTTAGGTTCGGATTGGGTCTAACCGGGTTGGCGTCAATCGGGTTGTGAGTTCAATCGTGTCGGTTTCAATTTGGATCCAGTTTAATTGGGTTGCAGGACAATTGGGTTACGAGTCAATCAGGTCGCTGGTCAATTGGGTTACGGATCGGGTCGGGTTACGGGTGCATCAAATTACGGGTTTATTGGATTGCACGTTAATTCGGGTTCGGGCAGGTCGGATTATGGGTTATTCGGGTCAACCCATTGGATCATTTACTTCTTGACAGAAAATAATGTTTTACAAACTATCAATATATGAATATAAATTGTAGGTAATGATACAAAATTTAAGAAAATGATAATATGATAATATTTTACACATACAAATTAAATAATCATTATGTTAGTATAAAAACTAAATATAAATAAAATAGTGTATATAAAAGCTTTGTTGTTGGTTGTAATTTTTTTGTTTATAGTGTGAGATTGTAACTTCACTTATTTTATTAATTTATAAAAAAATTGAATCAGTAAAAAATTGAGAATGAAGTAAACAAGGTAGACTATATGCTTATACATCTCGAAATGAATCGTCTTAATTAAATATAGTATGAACTAGATGTGTGTCTCTTGATTTCCACGAAAACTTATGAACATCATTCCGAATCACCCACTTATATATCTTCACAATTTTTTATATATTCACGGTAACATCTCATCCTAAAACTCATGGGTCGAACACCGGTTCGCTCAAATATGATATTATCATCTAGCTCGAATCGTCGATTAATTAATTTATAAAAAAATAAATAAAATCAGTAAAAAGTTGAGAAGTAAAAAGGGTAAACTATCCACTTTTATATCTTGATAGGGATCATTGATTTTGTGGATTTCATTGATTTTCAAGGGTTGATTTTTTTAATATAGTTATGGGTGGTGGAGATACGAATTTGTGTCTAACTCTTCCTATTATTTTCAAAAATTTATCCTATGAATTTCATAAAATAAAAAATGAATGAAAAGTTATTTCACATATTATTATTTTAAAAATTAAATATTTAAGAAAAACCTCAATTTATACTATCAATTATACAAAAAAATTTCAATTATTACGAGAACAACAGTTATTTCTTGGTAAATTTAAAATATAATAATGTATACATTGAATTTTTGTACAAGCATTCGGGTCAAATGGGTTATTTAGGTTATTCGAATTGGGTTCGGTTCGGTTACGGTTATTTGGGTTATGAATCATTCGGGTTATGAGTTGGATTGAATAACGAGTTATGGGTTGATCGCATTACAGGTCAATTGGTTTCGGGTTACGGGCGGGCTTCGAGTGGTTGACTTTTTATCAAATCGAGTTACGGACGGGTTGTGGATCGGGTGGGTTTGACGGATTGGTCGGGTCGGGTTCAATTTTGACAGCTCTAGTCAAAAAGCACCAAATCACCAACTTTACTCACTAATCGAGTAGGAACTCTTCTTTCCTCTGTAGCCACAGTGGCAACGGGAGGGAGATCGGCATCAGGCAGGAGAAGGGCAGCCGGCTTCCTCCATCCCTCTGCACTCGAGTAGCAGCGGCGGGAGCAGGTGGCAGGGTTAGAATTATAATTGAGTTGAGGGTATATATGTCAATTTGTTGTGTTTTAGGTTGATAAAATTTAAATTTTAGAGCGACGAATAGCGATTCAGATTTTTTCCTCAAACGGTTACGAATGATAATTCCTAAGTAGCAGAGGGGGATTAAACTTTACGGGCCTTCCGATAACTTTTAGGTTTGTCCGGCCCACAAGCAAGCCCAGGCCGCAGCACAGCGCTTACACATATATCTAGTTCCTCTAACTGTTCAACATCCCGGAGCGGTACGAATGCCTCGCCGCCAAAATCCAAAACCCCCAAATCTTCAAATAGTTCGAGGTTTGCCCGCGGCTTTACCACTAAGCTTTCGAACCGTCCACCCTAATTCGTTTCTCATAACCTCTCCGGGATGGAGGAAGATAACGAGGCAAAAAACTGCGTGTGCCAAGTGTGCGGCGGCCGCAGCTTCTACGAAAACGACGGTTTCTATTATTGCCAGGAATGCAGTTCTCAGGCTCAAGGAATCATGCTCACCGACGTTGCCGACGAGGATTTCTTCGATAAAACCGGCGGCGGTGGCGGCGGCCTCTATAGTGCTCGCTTCACCCGGCGTTCCCAGCCCACCCTTAGTCAGCGAACCGAAGCCAATTTCACTTCCCAACTGTGGTACCAATTCTCGCAGGAAGTGGAAGGGAGCAAAGAGATTACGCCCAAGAAAGAGCTGAGTCGCTATTCTAATTGCGACGGCGACCCGATTGGTCCTACGGAGCCGGAGGATTTTGCGGCGAAAGCGACGGGGACGCTCGATTACGAGGATTACTTCAATGAGGTGAGGATTAGGTACATAATGGGGATACAGTGGATGATTCAGTTACAATGCGAGGCTTTGGTTGAGAATTTCGGTGTCAGCCCTTTGATCTGTGGGATTGCCTCTGCTGTTTGGTTGAGGCTCGTGGTTGTGGCTGGAGTGTTCAAAGATGGCTGGGCTAATGCCACATTAACGGAATCCGAGATTCAAAACCGGGGTACGTAAGAAACCATCGCTTTGTCATTTGTTGCTCTTGCTGATGCTTTTTTTTTTTTGTAATGGGTACTGAGATTTGAAGCTAGACTGTAACTTGTCAGTACTAGTTCGTAGTAGAGGTTAAATTTTCAGTGGCAATTTGACTAGTTCTCTTTATTTTATTTTCCAGCTTGAATTTTAATGCATAGGAGCGTTATTGCTTAACCCTCCATGGTCTGCAGGGGAAGCTTACTACAGTAAAGATCATCGCAAGCGCAGCAATGAACCACATAATGCATATGGCCAGCGAGCTGTAATGGTTTGGTTTAGGAGTTTGAGGAAAGTAATACCTCTAGATTACTCTTTGGCTATCTGTTTTTTAGCTTGCCATGTTGCAAGGGAAGCAGTTCTACCTACTGATATAGTGAAGTGGTCACTTGAAGGTAAGATTCCTTTTTTTGCTGCCCATGTTGAAATTGAGAAGCGCTTCGAACAACCATCGCTTGCCTGTCCGATAAGTTCGTCCCTAATGTTTAGGCCTTCTCAGCCAGTTCCTTTCCAGAAATTGGAAGCAATGGCAGCTAGTATTGCCGAGTTAATAGGTTTGAGTTTGCCACCAGTGAACTTCTATGCAGTAGCGTCTAGCTTTCTCAATCAACTGTCTGTTCCTGGCGAAAAGATTCTTCCACATGCTTGCCACATCTATGAGTGGTCAATGCCTCCTGATTTGTGGTTGTCAACAAATGAGTTGAGACTTCCCACTCGTGTCTGTGTGATGTCGATATTGATTGTAGCAATTCGAATGCTATACAATTTAAATGGTTTTGGTGCATGGGAAAGGAGCTTATCTAAATGTGTCCCTTCTGGAGTGAGGGGAGATGCTGACAGGGATACCGGCTACCTATCTGATGAGATGCCTGATTCAGGTGAAAAAATGGTCATCAATGAACGCGTTGTTCAGGGATTGAAGTTTGATTCCGGGGAACTCTTGCGCAATCTTGAGTCAAAGTATAGTGAGATTGGAGAACCATGTGGTAAATAGTTGGATGTGTTAAATTTCTGCTGTTTTTGGCAAGTAGTTTCTCTGGATCATCAACTTATGCATAACATGTTTGTCCAATTCTTCCCTTCCACGCCTGCAGAATTTGCGAAAGACTTGCCATCATATCTCCAGTACTGCAATGACGTGGTATTTGCCGGAGGTGGTTCATCTTCGCAGGACCAGCGGGAGGAAGAAGAATTGATAGAGAAGCTATGGAATTATTACCAGAATGCAAAGGTAACTCATTCTTTGGATTTGGCTAGGGTGCACCTTTCCAATAGTTTTCTGGTGATAAATAGAACTACTTGATAAGATGATGGGGAATTTTTTGATGGTAAAAATGAAGTGAGTTTTCAAAATTGTCAACTATGTGTATAATTTGAAGATTTTTTGTTACTTTTATTTTGAACTTTTCCGTCTATTTTTAGGCTGCAACAAACTTACTTCAGATGTATGCATGGTTCAGTATCATAGAAAAAGTTTGCCCCGCTAGCAGTGGTTTTAGTTTTGACCTAATTATGATGCTTATATATGTACATATACGTGTATCAGGATTGCGAGTCCGGAGAAGAAGAGCCTGAGATGCATAGCTATACTGTTAATAAAAAAAGATCAACGAGTGATGACGATGGTTATATCCCAACACAGCCAGTACCAAGGCAATTCAGAGAGATGTCAAATGAAAGCCCCTCTCCTCATAGTTCCAACAACCACGGTAGCGATTCCCCGCTCCAGGATTCTGATAATACCGACACTTCCGAAGAAATCGCTCTCAGGAAATTGAAAACGGACATGGAGGAGAATCATTTCTGCTACATCCCACCGAGGGTTAATGCCAAGAGATCTGGCTATCTCCAATATGCAAGGAAACAGGACGAAGGTATTTTGAGATATATTGCGCATGCAGATTACTACATCCTGCTGCGTTCTTGTGCAAAAGTTGCTCATGTCGATATAAGGTTCATGCACATTGCGGTGTTGGGTCTGGAGAGGAGATTGGCTTGGTTGGAGAAAAGGATTCATCATTGCTTGCATTAGACCCCTCCTAGTATTACTTGTGACAGCTATAGGGATGTTCCAGCTTGCGAGTACGATGTTGGAGGTCGAACTCCTAGTCCAAAACTTAAATCTCTGAAATTTTGGTGCAGTTTCCAAATCTTCTGGCAAATGACCCTTTTAGTTCTAGCATCAGACGTGTAATTGTGTTTTCAATTTTATATAATTTCATTAGGGAAAGTGGGATTGTGCCACCTTGAGGGCCACTATTTTGAAGTTGACAACTTCACAGGTATATTATTATTAGTTAGATTTTTAATAGAATTAGTAGAGAATTTACTGTTTCTTAGAGTCAAATTAGTAAGGACAAACTTGATTTATTAGACCCTCTACTAATTAATTAGACTATCTTTCATATCAGATTTTTTTTTTTTTTTTTTGCCCTCTTTCTATTTTAGAATGGCAATGCTTCCTTATACCCTCTTTTATTTTATCTCCCTCTTACCCCATCTCACACACACATACCCCAATCGCTTCTCTCGGCTCCAAAAATCCCATGCAGAAACCAGAAGAAAGAACAAACTTCTCTCTGGTTTTTCCCCCCATTTTCTTCTCTTTCATTTTTCCCTTATCTCCTCTCACCAACCCAACTCTCCCTTGAAGAAGCGTGGATGCCGATGACCAACCCTAATTCCTTCCAACTCCTCCTTCCGCAGCGATTGGCATCAACGACCAGTGGAGCAATGGTGGTCTGTAGGAGCCTCTAGGCGTTGACACAATGATGGCGAGGTGATGGAGGTGGCCAGTGGTGCATTGCCCGCTCTATCGACCTGAGGCGGGTCCGCAAGAGCGCAACGATGATGGAGATGGTAGTGAGGCGCTGCGGTGGCTTGGAGCTGGTGGAGTAGACAGGATCGACGACGATTCCTGGTTCGATTGGCGAGCCAGTGATGACGATGGCAACCGCACTGGGATGGTGTAGTCGAGGTTGGCGACCGTCTAGTGGTGTCTCAACGATCTAGGGCCTGTAGTGCAGCGACGGCGACGGGGATAGGCGCGTCGCTGCGTCAACAAGCCAAGCGGAGATGAGGGACACAACTTTGGCTGTTTTGCCTGGTGAACACCCTGACCATGTTGTGGTCATCAAGGTAAAAACTCTTAAGCTTGGAATCTTTGACTGTGTTATGAGGATAGTACAGTAGGTGATTGTTAAGCCATGGATGAGTACACATCCTAGATCTTCTTGGGTGAGACCAACACTATTGTAGTGCACAACACATGTGAGGATTCCTTGTTGGCTGCACCAATCATCCTGGACTTGGTACTTCTTGCTAAGCTCAGCTCCAGGATTCAGCTTTAAGTTGAAGGAAATGTGATTTCACGTACCATAATTGAGACCAAATTGATGGTTGTTTAGTTGATGAATTAATTTGAATTAGCTTGCTTTTTAATTTCCAGGCCATGTTCCACCCTTTCCACCCTATGCAACCATTCTCAGTTACCTTACCAAGGTTTCTCTGGTGAGTTAAAACAGATGGATAGGTTGTTTCTGTTCAAGAGATGTTTGATGAATCCGAAGTTTGACCAAGTTGTCAATTGTGATTTTTTTAATAGGTTCCATGAGGCAATACCAGTTGTGAATGCACCCTCAAAATAGAGGGCAATGCTGGAGAATATCCTAAGCTTGTTTTGGTTTGCCTCCTAAGAATAACATGATCTTGGAATACAAGTGAAGGAAGGAAAAACAAGAGGAACAAAAAATTATTTTGCTTTTCCTACTTATACATGATATGCAGCATGAAACTATGAAGCAAAGTGCCAAGTGTTTGGAGTTATGTTCGAGTAACGCCGGAGAAGGAGATCTATCTGAATTGGTTTATAGTTTCATTGATGCTATAATTTATTCTTCTCTTCCATTATGGGATTTTTGGTTGCTATATGTTTCACAAATGTTACATGATTCAATCTTTGTATTAGTCTCCATAACTAACATTTTGAAATAGAAATATTATTTGTCTCTATATGTCATTATATCTATCTCAATTTCATAACATTTTTTAAGCCTTTAAGAAACAAATATTATTTTTCTCTACATGTCATTGTATCTGAGTCTGTTTCATAACATTTTTTCAATCTTTTAAAAAGAAATATTATTTGTCCTCAAATGTTATTGTATTTTCATCGTTTTCATTATATTTATAGAGACAATAAAAAATTTCAAAATATGAACTTTAAATATTCTTATATAAACAATACTTATAAAATAACTAAAAAAATTAAACTTACATAATAAAGTAATAAACCATATTAGGGTTTTAGCGGGCACCACTCATCCACCCCTAGGCGGCCGCCCCTCCTTTCTCATTCACCTTCCCCCTATTATCAAAACAAAAACCCAATCTGAGAAACAATTAAACAAATCCAAACCCATTTCTGAGTAATCAAAATTTCGACAATCTGTGCCGAATCAAGAAGAAGACCCATCAGCACCAGCACCCGTCGCTTCTCCTACGATCCTTGCTTTGTCTTTTTCTTCTAGGTATACTTTCTCGAGATGCCAAGGAGTCGAGCAAGGTGACGAACTGTTCTCGTCTCTGAGTGGTGTTATGCTTTAATCAATTTTGATTTGTTTTTTAGTTTCAATTTTGATAATGCTTTTTTTTTCTCATTCTGTAACACTCTGGATCTTCCGGGCAAGTTTATAGAGAATGGAATTGGAAAGAACTCGTAATTGCAGAACATAATTAGAATTAGAGGAGAAGAGGAGGAGAGATTGGGGAAGAAGATCAGAATGAAGAAGTAGACGGAGAACGAGAGGGAGAAAGCAGAAAGAAGAGTTGGGCAAATTGATTCTGTAATTTCTTAATCTTCCCATTATAGTAACGTCCCTTTTATAGGACCAACCAAATTACAAAAACATCTCAAACTAACACTTGTTTACAACTAAGTCCCAATCGTTACAATCCCCACTTCTTGAGAAAGGCTTGTCCTCAAGCCTAATGAAAGAAACAAAAACTAACAAGGGTAAAAATGAACTCAGTCCTGCAATCATCATGCTAAAATACAATGAACAACCAGAGGCGAGCACTAGAAGGAAACTTTCCAGCCACAACACTAAATCTGATGCAAATTAAACAGCAGCCTTGTATTAGTGCATGATGAGAGCTACTTCTGCTAGAGTTTGATGGAGGATTGCTTCTCAATAACAAACAAACTGCTGCAATTTTCTTCATCATCCAACCAATATACTTTTGAGTCACTATCTGGATAAGAGAACTACCTGCACACAGAACAGGTACAAGATAATAGAACAACTGAAAATGATACCCCATGGGAGGAGCTCTTTTCATAGCAACATCCTTAGCAACTCTTGGCCAATTAAGGGCTGCACAATTCCTCTGTTTAGCTTCCTTTTGTTGCACTTCCCCTGGTGTAAGAGTAAGCTTTGATGCTTCTAAACTCATATGCTTCATAGACTCATCAATCTTGTACACAAACTCTGAATGACCTGTTCTCTTTATGTCCAAATCAGTTTCTCCAACAGGGACAGTTCCTTTTCTTGAATGAATTGGCCAAGCACTCCACTGCATTGATGGGACCTCAACGATTCATTGAGCAGCTTCAATACCAGCCATTATAACGACAATCCTCTGTTGTCTTCCATTGACTTCAGCAACATCAATTGTAACTTGGCTTCCCAATGTATCCTTATAGGGCTCCTTTAAGCTAGGGCACCTTCCCTGCCACGCGAAGTCACAAAAACCCCATAGTAAGCAGGAAAACCCCTATACCCATAATCCCAGTTGCCATCTTCACCAACATAATCAGCCATGCTCTGACTGCCATATTGAACCCCTCTAAACCCCTGAGAAGACAGTCCACTAACATTCATAGTTATTGAAGACAAATGCTTAATCCCACAATCTAGTTGATCACCATACATTAGCTTCGCAGTTTTGGTTGCAACTCCAATTTGAAGTAACAATTGTCCTTCTTTGCAATTGGTTAGTAGTTTTGGTGCTTAATTGAAATTGTACTCTGACTATAACAGGCGAAGCTAGTGGCTGTGTAACGACATTGAGAAGAAATTACAGAATCAATTTCCCCAACTCTTCTTTCTGCTTTCTCCCTCTCGTCCTCAGTCTACTTCTTCCTTCTGATCTTGTTCCCCAATCTATCCTCCTCTTCTCCTCTAATCCTAATTGTGTTCTACAATTACGAGTTCTTTCCAATTCCATTCTCTGTAAACTTGCTGGGAAGATCCAGAATGTTGTGTTACACATTCCAGATCTGTTATAGCTTTGTTCCAATCGCCAGATCTAATTAGAGTGGGCCAGATCTGGTGCAATCCCAGCGAGCGAGTTGGCTTCGTTTCAATAAGAAATCAATATTCCCATGTTTTTCCTTTTCTCTATTCTAGTGTCGCATAATAATCAAAACTCCGCTGCTTGATATGTGCTTATTGTTCTAGCTTCTCACTTATTGTTTTTACGGGTTTTTCCTCTATTTATTGTTTTGGGTTCAATTTCATCCATTCAGGTTATGTTCGACAACCATGGAAGCTAATAAGCTCAAGTACAAGTTGCAACACGAGGCCAATAAGAAGGTAGTTGTCTTAGCGAGCGAGCGAGAGAATAAGAAGACTGTTGTTGTTGTTGTTGTTGTTGTTAATCCCTTATTGTAAAAGAGCACCTTCATTGGTCGTTCTTTTTTATTTCCTTGATCATGTACATTGTTTTCTTTTGTAACTGGTGAAAAATAAATAAAATAATGTTACTTATATTCTAACTACGTTCGTAGCCAAATGTTTCTCCCTCTAAAAGAAGCAATACTAACAATAGTATTTGTCTCCAAATATATGCATCAGAAGCTATATATGTTTCCATAAAGTTCTTTGAAAGCTAATACAGTTGTCTCTAAAACTAATATTGAAAACCAAATATTTGTCTCTAAATATATCTATTGGAAACAAATGTTTATGTCTCTTTAAAGTTCTTTAGAAGCAAATATAGATGTCTTGAAAATAAAAAACATTTGTCTCGAATTTCATTATTAGAGACAACTACCATTTGCATCTATATTTGTCTCTAAAATGAATCCGAGATAGAGACAAATGATTCAAATAACATATTTGTATCGAAAGATATACAGAAGCAAATAAGTAAAATATATGCTCAAATAACCTCTATCTCCGAAGCTTAGTTTTGTTGTAGTGGAATTGACTAATTTTGTTCAAGAGGTGTTTGATGAATCCAAAGTTTGACCAAGTTATCAATTGTCATCTTTTTTAATAGGTTCCATGAGGCAATACCAGTTGTGAATGCACTATCAAAGTAGAGGGCAAAGTTGAGTAATATCATAGGAGCTTGTGTTCGTTTGCCTCCACAGAATCTCTTTTGCCCAAACCATCACCAATCAATCACAGTGTTTGAACGGGTTAGTTCTTCTCCTTTTCTCGCTTCTTCTTCCTTTTGCTCTTTTGTTTCCTTGCTAAAACTTATTCATCCTGAAATCGATAGAACTTTAGTTTTGCGGCCAGCATCAATCAAGCGATTAATTGTCCAACAACACTAACACGAAAGTGGGATAAGAAGAAGGTGCTAACGTTGACATTATTTGGTCCGGGTAAAAGTGGATGATAATCCCCTTCTTATAAGAAAAGAAGCACTTTGGGGTAAAGGAACATATTGGACGATATTTGATAGACTTGGCAATCTGCAGAGAGCCAATACATGGAGAGAAAGCGCGTTGCATGATTTAGCGATGAATTGTTTATAATTAAGGTAGGGGTTTGGTTTAGTTTCACTAGCTGCTTCTACTATGTTTTTATTTTCATTCATGTTGCTTCTAATGGTGGATTCAGTGTAGATTGACACTTTAGGAGACCATTTGTTGTCCATTTACTTTGCCCTCTTTTTTCAATCGCTCTGTTTGTTGCCATTTTCTTTTGTGTGAATTACGTTTTTGTTGGTTGTATTGATTCTTTACTCATGGCATTGCCTATGCACCTTTCTTTTTTGTCAAGTAGAATACTCAATATGGCTTGGAAAAGTTCAACAATTACATGCAAGTGTGATGCCAGATTATGATGCACAAAATGGTGAAAATGGTCGTACCATTTGTTTCACCACACAAAAGGACTAGGAGGTGGGCACGAAAGCAGTATGATTTGACTGAGTAGCCTCTCATATTGCATAAATCATGACATAATGCAGTACCTACAGTTGGCCAACATGATCAAGTTTATTCATAAAACCTATTCTTCGACAGGTAAGTGGTGACCTTCACTTGCTTTGTTCAGTTTCTTCTTTATTGCTCAAAAGAGTTTGTTCAATCCTTCCCGAAGGAAATATGGATTGTGCGTTTGGTAATACATATTTAGGGTGATTGTTGAATGCTTACTGAAATTTCATTCTTAACCATCAATCTCCAAAATTTGTGTTTCTAATTAGTGCACTATTGAGATCCTTTTCTATCGAATTGATGAGTTCCTTTAACGATGATAGTAGAGATATCTTGGGTTGTTAGACACATGATGTGATTGGCCTTGGTTAACAACTAAGTAAGCCACCTGCCAGTAGCAGCCAGTGAAGCTTTATGGAGAAACTTCAAAGGTATAGAAACTTGGATTTTTTGTTGTTGCGAACTTGGATTGTGTTGCTCATGCTATGAGAGAAATTTTATAAGATGGATTCTTGTGCCTCTTATGATTGGAGTTATAGGACATATTGGTTCTCGGAACACATGTTTATAACCCGCTTATTCCTGCTGCAATTTTTCCATATCAAATTAAAGAGAGGCCAGCTGAAATATGTTATATGATGATGGTATGTGCATTAGCAAGCCGTGAGTTTGGACCAATCTGGAAATGTTGGCAGCTAGGATGAAGAGCAAAAAATCAGAATTGCAATCTAACATGCTAATATATGCTAAACTTCTTGCCAAAACTCAGATTGTTAGTGATAGAAACCTGGATTTTTGCTATTTAATAGTTGGACTGTTTTGTCGGTTTATTGTTCTTTATGACTAGTTCGGATTATTTAAGGGCCATTTGAGGGAGGATAATACTTTGGAGTAGTATTGAGGGATTTTTGGATTATATAAATATTATTGAAAATGGACATTACCCACTAAGAAAAAGATTAAACCTAATTCAGTTTCCCTAATCCCCTCTCTTTCTATCCTCTCTGCCGAAATCCTCCCCTCTCCCTACCAAGTTGTGTCGCAGCCTCTGTTCTTCCTTCCCTCTCATTTCTCAAACTTCCTTTTTCCTTCTATTTCCATAACAAAAGAATAGATCACTTCCTTGGTGATTGCTCTATTTCCCAAATCGCTAGAGACTCATAGTAGCTCGTAATTCGGGTATTTATAAGTTAGGCTGCTAATTTACAAAAAGATTGGGGAGAAGCATAAGAAAAGGAACAAATGTTGATGAGAATATTTTTTATAGGATTGAATGTACCTAAAGTATGAATGTTGTTTAACTTCTTGCCTCATTTTTGGTTTGACCTTGATTCTAAATCCACTTAAAGTAACTTTCAAATATAATTTACTTTTGTTGAGTGAACCACCTATTGTCCGAATGAATGTTATATCAGTTGTTAAACGAAAATTGGAGGAACTTGAAGCAGCTCCTTTCGAAGTAACAGAAATAAAAGCAACGACTGGAGTGGGAGGGTAGTAGTCATTCTAACAAATTCATGTACAATTAATAATAGATATATAACCCTATAGTTCTATTGACAAATTTAATTTCTTATTAACCCGATAACTTTATAAAGCATAATTAGAACTTCCCACTCACTGTGAAGCGCAAGCGAGCGGATTTTTGTTAGTTTATGTAATTGAATATGCATCATCAAAGAATTAGGTAAAATATGTATGGTATCACTTATATTTATGTATTAGTGGAGACGTGCCACTTAAGTTCAATTAGGGTACTGTATACTATTGAATTCGCCTTTTTTGTGCACCTTGTGCCTTTTGGCACTTAATTTAATGTTAACTGCACACGGTTAGTTTTTATTTTTTATCAAAGATCGCTTGCATTACTAAGAATAACAAATATACAACATTCAATAGTCCAATCGAAGCTAAGCGCAAAAATAAAACATGCTCTAAGTAAGTAAAAACAAAGAGAGGGCCTTTCTGGCCACTACATGGGCTACCTTATTGTTCAGTCTACTTAGAAAGTGCACCGAGAATCCCCTATTATTGCGAAGCATCCACTGGACTTCATGGAAAATTGCCCCGCCTAGTGCATCAGTAACCATCCCTTTAGATGTAAGTGGCCCCAGAAAATCTAGATCTAAGGGTTGTGATTTAAAGAAATTTTATTTTCCCTAGTTTTCTTAATTGGCTCTTATCTTTTTCGTTCTAACTCGGATTTCAATTTCTTTTGTACAGATGGAACGAGTTCGTTGCGCTCTACAAAATGAGATTAATTTTCAATATTTTTTGAGAAAATTTTTTCATACCTCTCACCACCTACTCTATACCATATGGTATCTCCTTCGTTTTCAAGTCGTTTTTTAAAATATTTTCACAGAAGGAACGAGTTTATCAATATCTATTGGATCTACAAATTTCTGGGTGAAAACAACACATGACAAAAAAATACCATACTATACCACCCTGGTATGTGGGTGGTAACTTGTGTTACACAATGATGAAAGTCGTAAATGACAGTTAATATACTCATACTATCATTTACTCCTATCTTATAGAAATTCTTTACTCCTATCCTTAACTTATATGCCAAACATTAGGGACCACCACAGTACGTCTCGTCATCCGGTGTCTCGACTCTAGTATGTCAACCACATTACGTCTCGCCGTCCGGTTGCATACCCAAACTTGGCAATGGCACTGCGCTACGTCTCGTTATCCAGCCTATGCCCGGTCAACTACTGCGTTATGTCTCGCCGTCCAGTAGTAACCCCAACAAACACGATCAACTGTTGCATTACGTCTCGCCGTCCAGCAGTGATCTGACCATATAACGCGTCCAGTAGTGGCCCAACCGCCCAGGGGTTCCTTTACCATCAATTATACATTACACATACACACGTTCATTCATTCATACATAACACAACGCCTGCCTCCACCTTCAGAAGGTGGTGGGATGCCTCACACACATAATGGCGCGTTACTCAGAAAATTAAATAAACTACTATAAGTAAATGCATACTAAAAGACCTTGAAACGATGACTCATCGATTCCTTACTCGAAGAAATCCCTCATTCGCCCAACTATCTCGGGAAAACCTGTAAATCATAAATTCATTTTTAGACGACCTTTCTCGCTCTAAAGTCCCTTCTGATTTACCAAAGCACCCTCTCCTCACCTCCCCTTTTCTAAATAATTTCGTCTTGAACGAATTTTTCACCTAACTTGAACCTCCTTAAAAATTCAAAAGATAATTTTCCCATGTCAATAATGAGAAAATATATCCTGGAAAATTATCAAACCCTTAAAAGCACCTTGGAATGATTTTTATTTAATAAAAATTAACATTTGAATAAATTCTGAAAATAGTAATTCATCTTCAAAAATCCCCAAATTAAATCACACTCATATCCATGACCTCCCTGAATTTATAAAATTGTTAAATCTAGAAACTAACACCTGCAGAGGCTCAAAACCATTAAAATAACAAAAAAATACATTTCTTGAAATTTCTTGCAGCTTTAGTGACCACCCAAAATCTCTCAATAAAAGCCTGTGAAATTCGTCGCTAGAAAGCCAGAATTGCACACTCACGAAAAATCACCAAAAAAACCGGTCTAATACGAAGGGATTGAGTTCCCTTACCTCTAGAATGAGCGAATGACCGGGGATGTTGATCAATGTTCGAACCCTTAAACGACACCGCAAACGCTATAATACAATAATACGAATTTTGGATTAGACTATCGATGAATCGAGTTTTGAATCACGAGGTCTATCATGATCCTTACCACCGAAACCGAACGCGTGTTGGCGATCGGTGGACTGGGATGGGGTCGGGTCCTTTTCCTCCATTTTTTCTTCCGCTCCGCTACGCTGCCGCGGGGAAATAGATGTTGGCGGGGGTGGTTTCCGCTGGTGCTGGGGAAAACAAATGGGAAAGGGGTTTTTGCTGGGGAGTGGGGAGGGTGTTGCTAGGGAAAGAAAATGACGGGGTATGGGGTTTTGGGATGTGTGGACCGCTCGGCCCTTTTGGCCAAGTACTGATATATAGCGTTTTCATACTCAAGGAATATGGTACCCCGGGTTTCATCCGGGGTACCGTATATATATATATATATATATATATATATATATATATATATATATATATATATATATATATATATATATATATATAGTGAATATTGGTGTACGTCAGGCGTATAGTATACGTCAGGTGATCTAGCCGTTAGATGTAGTTAGATGAGCTCCGGCCGATCTCAACGGTCAATTAGAGGTTAGGGTATAGTATCATACCCCAAACTTCGGGTTAGGGTTTAATCAAACTTCGGGTTAGGGTTTAGAAAACGGGTGTCTGGGGTTTATCCATTAGAGGTTAGGGTATAGTATCATACCCCAAACTCGATTTAATTCATGGTCTAGATAGAGATATCTCACTAGTAGTACCTGACATATAGTATACGCCTGACGTACGCCTGTCTGACCCATATATATATATATATATATATATATATATATATACACTAATAGTTAATATATATATATATATTATAATAATAATACTAATAGTTATTATAATTCCCAATCCACGGTTGTAACCCTAGTACGTAACTGTCAAACCCACTGCTCATTTGTTATGGTCGAATCTGAATCAAAACATCGGGGTGTTATATTTCCTCCACCCTTAATAAAAATTTCGTCCCCGAAATTGGAATTATCTGATAGGAACTGGGAATATAACTACATGAACTCAAACTTATGGTGTTTGACTGAAATTTCTCAAGCTAGGATATAACATATCCCTCCCTCTTAATAAAATTTTGACCTCAAAATTTTTAGTCATAACTTATTTAATAGGTTCGGTACCGAGTACTAAAACTCAAAGTGCGTCTTTCAAAGGAAACAACCAATTAGCGGTCTACGCTTAAAGTAAATACTCTCTTCAGAGTCCCCATTTGCTCCACATTATCACACCAATGTGTTTGCCCATCCCCTCTATCGTCTCTGTGGTCGCTCTCTATCCCTCCCATGGCAAATACCCTCGAATCTCCCCCCTGCTACAGGCCTCTTGTCTCTGTCTCGATCAGTGCGGTCGAACCGCCTAGTGCGTTCTGCCACAAGACGGTTTGACTCTAAGTACCACCAAAGCTAACGGTACCACTCAGCCTCCTCCTGAACTGACTAGGCTGCTCAGACCCCTCTAGCATGTTGCTAGCCTTCCTCTTACTTCCCTCTTGCTGCATCCCTTTCTCATGTGAGGTTGCCTGATGACTTGATATTTACACATGTTTTCGTCCACTATTCTTATACTGTTTGAGTCTCGTCTCTCGTGTTTTAGGTTGATTTCACGCTAGGTTGTTCTTGTTTTTGATATTTGGTCCTAGTACGTGAATGAAGGTTTGGGCACGAGTTCGGGGTTGATTGGACGAAGTTGGGACGTTTGACGAAAAGCTGATGAAATCACACGGCCGTGTGACTTGGCCGTGTGGAACCCCTTTTGCGCGGGCAAAGCCACACTGGCCGTGTAAGGGCCCTTTTTGGCCGTATGGGATTTTGCAGAGAGTTCACACGGGCAGACCAAAAATTCCACACTGCCGTGTGGTTTTTGCCGTGCATCATACATGAAGCCACTTAAGTGAAACGCGACATTTTGCAATGTCACACCGGCAGCTGGGAAATTCTACACGGCCATGTGGCCTGGCCGTGTGATCGGACAAAGCTGGGTTTTTAACCCAATTTCGAGTCTTTGAAGAGGGAATCGATTTTCAGAGCTAGAAACAGAGTCTTAGAGAGAGAAAGTGTGAAGAACACACCCTAGAGGTGATTTTGGAGCTGGGTTTCATCAATCAAGCTTGGATTTCATCCTTGGAGTGAAGATTATCATCCCATAGCAGATTCTTCCCATCTTGATGAGTATGACTGCTTTGTATTCTGTTTTCCTCTCTCTCTCTATGGAGTAGAACCCTCTCTCACTTAGATATGAAGAACCCTAGTTCCATGTGTTAGGTATATCGATTGTAATGACGTTTGGTTTGTGATACTGCTTGATTATAATCGATTGAAGTGTTTTGATTGAGTCAATTGAAGCCTAATCATCTTCTATTGATTTCTGCTGCAACCTGAGATATATAGAATCTGATTAGGTTGTTAGAGCTTCTTCAATTGGTAGTAGTGAATCGATTATACGAGAGTTAGTCGATTCACTGCTTTGTACTGGAATCCAATTCCAGTAGTGGAGTTCTGTTGTTAATTGCCTCAGCGTTCTATCCCGGTGAAGACTAGTCGTCTGCTGGGTAGTCTGTCTGAGAGGGTTTGGTCAGCTTAAGAGATTCCAAGCTACTGTCGAATCTTCCGCAGTTTAATCAACAGTAAATCAACCAAAGGTAATTACAACTTTGAACTAACTAAGGAGCTAAGGGGACTCATTCCTGAGTGACGCTTCCCTTGCTTAAGAACTTTGAGGTGGCCACCTTCTACCACGCCCTATTCCCAGAAGACAAGCAGCTGATTGACTGGGTTTGCGGCGGGAACATGCTAACCAAGACCCCGCCGCAGCTGAATCGACTCTTTGAAGAGATGGCAAAGCAGGGATACGATTGGAGAACTGCCAAGAGATCGAGACGAGCACCAGGCCGGGGTGTGCATGCTGTAGCCACCCAGTCGTCTGAGTTGGTGCAGGTGGTATCTAAGCTAGTCAAGGCCATTGATCGTTCTGGGATGGTCCCAGGGACAGGACAACAACAGGCATTGCATTGCAAGTGGTGTGAGAGCTCCCATCACACTGTAGAAGACTGTCAGGTGATGAGGGAATCTACTACTCCCCAGGAGCAGTTGGACTTCATCGGCAATGCCAGGCGTGTCGACCCCTACAGCAACAGGTATAACGAGGGGTGGCGCTAGCATCCCAACTTCTCCTGTAGTGGAAATAATCCTAAGCTACCAGTCGCCTAGGGACCTCCAGGATTCCAGAGACCGCCATATCAACCCAGGTAGGGGCAATTCCAGCAGCAACAACAGTCTCTCTACTAGCCCATGCAGGGGCAGGCTGCTCAACCGCAGTCGCGACCTTTCCAGCAGCCAGGTGCGGCTCCTGCAACCCAGTGCCTACTCCTAAGCCGCAACCAGTGGTGAAGGAGTATGTCCCTCAACTTCCCTTCCCTACTCGGTTGCACAAAGACCGGCTAGAGGCAGAGTTCGGGAACTTCATGTCCATGCTTAGGAAGCTGAATTTTCAAGTGCCCTTCCTGGAGGCACTATCTCAAATGCCTAAGTATGCGAAGTTCCTGAAGGATATTCTCTCGAAAAAGCAGAAGCTGAGCGAGCTGGCCACTGTGGAGCTCAGCGAGGAGTGTTTGATCATCTTGCAGAACAAGCTCCCGCAGAAGCGGAAGGACCCGGGTAGTTTTACTATCCCGTGCTCTATTGGTAATTTGCATGTAGAGAGGTCCTTGGTGGATTTAGGCGCTAGTATCAATGTTATACCATATAAATTGTTCAAGAAACTAGGCCTAGGTGAACCCAGTGCAACTAGGATGAGTATTCAATTAGCTTATCTGTAGTTCATCCTAGGGGCATAGTGGAAGACCTTCTAGTTAAGGTTGGCAGATTCTTTTATCCTGTGGATTTTGTTGTCTTGGACATCAATGAAGACGCAGTAGTGCCCCTTATTCTAGGTAAACCTTTCCTAGCCACCGCCAAGGCTCTCATAAATGTGCATGATGGGACCCTGACTTTGAGAGATGGTGAGGAGCAGATAACATTTTCCATTGCTAATAATATGAATGTTATCTCGCCTGTGCATGCTTTTCTCACCAGGTACACAAGGCGGTCGTGTATCCTTCTGGGTCTCCCGTTTTGCAGGACTTTGCACCCCCTCCTCCTCCACCGCCCCCGGTTTCTCAGTTACCAACAGATCAGATTAAGGATGAGTGGCGATCGAAACTGCATGTAGCTAAGCCTGCTCGAAAGAAAGCTGGAGACCAATATGAGCTGGTCCCGACTCCTGAGCCACGATTGCCTTGGCCATCCGAGTATTCACTAGCTTGCATCCCGTCGGATGGCCAGGTCGAGTTGACGAATGCTGGTGGTCACACCCGTCGTGTGCATCCGCTCTTGGAGGCACCTGTTCCTACACCGCACTGAGCATCCACCCTATTGGAGTCCAGCTAAAAGACGGTAAAGAAGCCCTTGTGGGGAGGCAACCATACCAAGGTTTGTTTTCCTTTCGTTTGTTTTTCGGTTTGTCCACTTAGAACTATGGTTTCTATCACCCAGTGTGTTTTGCTGAATGGTCTCATGTCCAGTCCCCTGGCATTTCATTTTCCCGGTAACATCGTTCCCCTCATCTTTCCCTCTTCTCCATTGAGGGCAATGTCATGCTTAAGTGTGTGGGGTTGTTTATCTTTCTTTGACTGCTATATGAGTTTGTGTGCTTGGAGCCTAGTCCACTGTCCAATTTGATGAATTGAGGGATACAAGTACTATTCCCTGCAATATCCTGCTCACTATGCTTTGAATTGACAGTCTTTATGGTGATATGCAACCTAGGGAGGTAGTGTAGCACTATGGAGGATGTTGATGGATTTAAGAAATCTCATTTCTTCTTCATATTGTGTTGGTTGATTGTGTGAATTAGTGACCTTAGGACCCTTGAATTCTGTGGTATTGTGGACTCTCTACCTGTCATGGACTCCTGTATCATGTTTTGGGGGGAGAAAAAGTTGCTCTAAATTATGCTTTTAAAATAACGTCTCCCGTGCGAAAAGGGTGAAAGTGTGTAAGGGGAGATGGGAATATGTTCCTAATTTCCACCTACTACCTCCAGCCCCCTCATATTTCTTTCCCCCGCACGAGGCCCGAGGCATCTGCTCCCGGCATGGCCGGTAAGAGCTACTCCTGGCATGGGCAGTAAGAGCCGGGCTCCCTCAAAACCTTTAATAGGTGGGAGCCCCGTTTTTTGGAAATAACAGGTTGGGACCCTTGAAAAAAAATAAACAACAAAACAAAGAAAAAAAAAAGAAGGGTTCCAACCATATTCAAGAAGAAAATAGAGCACCTTAAAAAAAGTGAGTCCATGATATTTCTGTATTTGAGAGTCCCTTCTTCCATGATTCATTTGTCCTCTGATCACTGTTTGTCATGATGCCGACTCGAGACTAAAGTTCTCGCCGAAAAAGCTAGGAGGTGTCTTGTGCGTCGGTTGACCTCATAAGCTGTTAAATGATCTAGGAAATCCTCTAACGATGATCGGGGGTGCATGTTGCTATAGAGGTCTGGAGAGCTGCATTGGTTTGAGTCATGTTTTCTTGGGGACAAGCAAAGGGTTAAGTGTGGGGGAATTTGATGACTTGATATTTACACATGTTTTTGTCCACCATTCTTATACTGTTTGAGCCTCGTCTCTCGTGTTTTAGGCCGATTTCACGCTAGGTTGTTCTTGTTTGTGATATTTCAGGTCCTAGTACGTGAAGGAAGGTTTGGGCACGAGTTCGGGGTCGATTGGACGAAGTTGGTACGTTAGATGAAAAGCTGAGGAAACCACACGGCCAGAGCTAAATTCCACACGGCCGTGTGACTTGGTCGTGTGGAACCCCTTTTGCGCAGGCAAAGCCACACTGGCCGTGTAAGGGCCTTTTTTGGCCGTGTGGAATACCCAGAGAGTTCACACGGGCATACCTAAATTCCACATGGCTGTGTGGTTTTGGTCGTGCAGCGTACATGAAGCCACTTACGTGAAACGCGACGTTTTGCAATGCCACGCGGGCGGCTGGGAAATTCTATTTTAACCCAATTTCGGGTCTTTGAAGAGGGAATCGATTTTCAGAGCTAGAAATAGAGTCCTAGAGAGAGAAAGTGCGAAGAACACACCCTAGAGGTGATTTTGGAGCTGGGTTTCATCAATCAAGCTTGGATTTCATCCTTGGAGTGAAGATTATCATCCCCGAGTAGATTCTTCCCATCTTGATGAGTATGACTGCTTTGTATTCTGTTATCCTCTCTCTCTATGGAGTAGAAGTCTCTCTCACTTCGGTATGAAGAACTCTAGTTCCATGTGTTAGGGATATCGATTGTAATGATGTTTGGTTTGTGATACTTCTTGATTATAATCGATTGAAGTGTTTTGATTGAGTCAATTGAAGCCTTATCATCTTTTATTGATTTCTGCTGCAACCTGAGATATATAGAATTTGATTAGGTTGTTAGAGCTTCTTCAATCGGTAGTAGTGAATTGATTATACGAGAGTTAGTCGATTCACTGCTTTGTACTGGAATCCAATTCCAGTAGTGGAGTTCTGTTGTTAATTGCCCCAGTGTTCTGTCCGAGTGAAGACTAGTCGTCTGTCGGGCAGTCTGTCTGAGAGGGCTTGGTTAGTTTAAGAGATTCCAAGCTACTCTCGGATCTTCCACAGTTTGATCAATAGTAAATCAACCAAAGGTAATTACAACTTTGACCTAATTAAGGAGCTAGGGGGACTCATTCCCGAGTGACTCTTCCCCTGCTTAAGAACTTCGAACCATTTCCTGCTTTCTTACTGCTTTAGCTTAAATCACATTCACTCAACTTAGTCTTGCTAGATAATAGATAATCACGGAGTAGACAGTAGATATAGACCCTGGGTTGATAAATTGAACTTGCCACTATTCTGCATTTCCGGACTGCGATTACACTTGGTCGCAGTTTGATGTTGTGTTTTAGCGTGTCATTGCCTAAGCCCTCTCTATCCCGAGAGCCGCTTGATAAATCTCCTCTCTGTTATTCCACATCAGCATACTCAACTGCTTCTTAAGGGTAGGCTTCATATTCTCTAAATAGTGGACACGCTAGGCCGCCTTCCTTGGAATTGGGGTCCTCCGTAGGGCAGTAGCTTCTCGAACCGTTAAGTATACTCCGCAATGCCCTCTTTGTCCCACTTGTGCTTGATCAATATGAACTCCCTCTACTTGCCGAGATGGTAGGCCTCGGGCACAAAAGGTTCGCGGAATATCCGCATCAGCTCTAGCCAGGTGATGGCTGGTGGGACTCTATAAACCTTTTCAAATCGGTTGGCCAACCCTTTTTCTTGAAATTCCTCTTTTCCTTTAAAAACTTAATCTTTTGAAAACTCAGATTGTCACTCCAGTATTCCTTGGAGACTAAGAAATAGAGGAATGTCAGCTCTGATACCAAAATGAAACAATCAATCCTTTTGAAAAACCCAATCATAACTCGAACCAAAAACCGGTAACCCGGAGCAACCCAAAACAGGTTTACAAGTCAAAACCGAAAATCAACAACGACAATGTTTAAGATTCTCAAGGAAAATGTCCTAAACACTTGGGCGACCTCAATCCAAAGAAACAAAACATAAAATACAATGCTTGAGTTTCCCAGTATACTCATTAAGACATGAAATAAAGACAAGAATATTAAATGATTCTATCTCGTTACCCCGATCCTTATGACATCTCCAAGTCTGGTGCGACTGTCCTCCTCGTGATGAACACGTCCTCCTCCCCTCTCTATACCTAGTGAGTGAGAAGGGGTCAGTCTCGTTGTTACTTCCTAAGGTCTTTATCTTAAGCAATTCCTTACTAAACACATTATTAGGGTTCCAGCCTTAGACAAAAGTCGTTCTTACTAGTCCAGGAGGTCAATACTAGCGAGAGTCCCACAGCTACGCTAGTTCGTTAGGTATAAAGTGTTAACATTGTATTTCTCCATGAGATCAAGGTAACAAGTGATCATCCAAACGCACGAGCGCCGACCTCGATGAGGAAAGGGATTGGCTTTGGGCCATAAATGCGGTAGAGAAGGGTTGCACGAGGTTTACGTCCAATTGAAGTTCTTTTGGCCAAGGTGGTCGCTTTATTTGTATAGAAAGAGGAACTTGACCTCGCAGGTGATGCCCGCTCCTCCAGACCCCAACTCGTATCGTTCCTGTGATCTCCAGCTCATGTCATCCTATATACTTTATTCTCAAAACAGTCTATAGAAGATCTTTACTCCCATATTATCTTATAAAAGTTCTTTACTCATAAATTTAACTTATACACCAAATACTGGGGACCACCGCGGTACCTCTCGTCGTCCGGTGTCCCGACTATAGTATGCCAACCGCGTTACGTCTCGCTGTCCAGTTGCAAACCCAAACTTGGCAATGGCACTGCATTACGTCTTGCCATCCAGCCCATGCCCCGCCAACTAATGCGTTACCTCTCATCGTCCAGTAGTGACCCCAACAAACACGATCAACTGTTGCATTTCGTCTCGCCGTCCAGCAATGATCCGACCATCTACCGCGTCCAGTAGTGGCCCAACCGCCCGTGGGTTCCTTTACCATCAACCATACATTACACATACACACGTTCATTCATTCATACATAGCACAACGCGTGCCTCCACCTTCAAAAGGCGGTGGGATCCTCACACACATAAGCGCGCGTTACTCACGAAATTAACTAAACTACTATAAGTAAATGCATAGACTAAAAGACCTCAATGGAGATTTTACCCCATTTACACTCACCTTGAAATGATGACTCCTCAATTCCTTACTAAAAAAAATCCCTCCTTCGCCCAACTATCTCGGGAAAACCTATAAATTCATTTTTGGACGACCTTTCTCGCTCTAAAGTCCCTTCTAATTTACCAAAGCACCCTCTCCTCAACGTACCATTCTCGAACCTCTTTCCAAGGATCCCGTAACCTCGTTTAAAAAGTTTCGAGAAATAATCCCTTCAAAAACCGCCCCTTTTCTAATTAATTTCGTCTTGGACGAATTTTACACCTAACTTGAACCTTCTTAAAAATTCAAATAATAATTTTCCCATCTCAATCATGAGAACATATATCCTGGAAAATTATCAAACCTTAAAGTACGTCTGCATGATTTTTATTTAATTAATAATTTCTAAAAATAGTAATTCTTCTTCAAAAATCCCCAAATTAAATCACAGTCATCTTATAGAACTCTCACAATTTATAAAATTGTTACAATTAAAAACAAACACCTGCAAAGGCTCGAAACAATTAAAATCACTAAAATCACGTTTTTGGAAATTTCGTGCAGCTTTAGTGACCACCTAAAATATTTCACTAAAAGCTTGTAAAGTCAAACGCAAGAAACCAAGAATTGCACCCTCACGAAAAATCACCAAAACAACCGGTCTAATACGAAAGGATCGAGTTCTCTTACCTTTAGAACGAGTCTAGGACTAGATTGGATGGCCCGTGACGTTGATCTCCTCGTTGATCGATGTTCGAACCCTTAAATGACATCGCAAACGCTATAATACATTAATACGAATTTTGGATTAGCCTATCGATGAATCAAATTTTAAATCACGAGGGCTATCGTGATCGTTACCATCGAAACCGAACATGCGCTGGGGATCGGTGAACTGGGATGGGGCCGGGTCCTCTTCCTCCCTTTTTCTTCCGCTCCGCTGCGCTACCCCTGGGAAATAGATGGTGGCGGGGATGGTTTCCGCTGCTGCTGGGAAAACAAATGGGAATGGGATTTTGTTGAGGAGTGGGGAGGTTGTTGCTGGGGAAAGAAAAGGACGGGGTGTGGGGTTTTTGGAATGTGTGGGCCGCTCGGCGTTTTTGGCCGAGTACTGATATATATTTTTTATATAATAATTATTATTATTATTCCTAATTCGCAGTTGCATACGTAACCATCAAATCCACTGTTCATGTGTTATTGCCGAACCTCAATCAAAACATCGGGGGTGTTACATTATACACAATCCGCAACCCAAACTTCGCCCCATACTTGGAACAAAATGGACAAATTGAACCATTAAATTCCTATTAATGCCCCAAAGACGTCCAGAAGAATTTCGGCCCAAATCTCCTCCCTTTTGATTTGCTGGGCTTTAAGTCCAATTCATACTCGCCCTCTGCTACTTCCAAAATCTACATGTGCCATTTTTCTCATCTTCACCTAAAAACACCAAAATTTAACACAAAATGATAATGTATTTTCAACCATTCCAAGGTTAATTGTCCTATAAACAAACATTATATGTCTCAAACATATCGAGAAATAATCACATAATATCACTATGTTTTCGACAATTATCAGTTAATGTGTTAACATTTAATCACTATCACGAAAGAAACCAAAAAAATATTCGAAGTGGGATGGTGATGCTATTCAAACACTTTTGAAGTAAGATTAATCCAAGCTAGGTAGCCTTAACTAGATATATTGTTAGTCATAGTCTTGGTCATTCACTATAGGTGAAACTATCCAAAGCAACACATTTACTTCCTGGTTTCCTACATCCTACCAGTCACTCTTTACTGCTCTCTTTACTTTTATGAAATTTTCTTTACTTCTTGTACCTATGATTCTTTCTGCTCTTTGTTAGTTTAGTAGGAATAGCACTAGGAGCACCTCAACCCCATTAGCTTTACTTGTAATACTAGTAGATGGTCTAAAGGAGAGACATTTTCGGAGGCCTTACAAAAATATGACTCTAGAAATTAGTTTAGGTTATTTAGTTTCTAAGAAATATTATAGTCGTTGCTACACGTCCTATTTTCACCTGGTAACCTGTACTAGAAGATGTTGGAATTTTGTTCATGACTTGTTTTTTTCTAAAGAGGAATTGTTGACAGAGGAAGAGGGTAACGCAGGATTAGAGTGTGAGAAAATAAGAGCAAGGATACTTGTGGCTGAAATAAATAGAGCAGTCTTCCCATGGTTCAAAAAGGCACGCTTAACCTTACGCTTAGGCATGCCTAGGCGCAAGGCAATGGAAAAACGCCTCGCCTAGGGGTTTAGCGCCTAATTAGATGCTGGAACACTTCAACGGAGTAAGGCGACATCTAAGTCTGTCCTAAACATTTATAGATGGAGCTAGGAAGTCAATATTAATGGATAAAATTAACATCAACTACTAAATCAATTTTCTATATCAATATTTTCAATAGCACAATAACTTTGTGAGCTATTGATCTATAAATCTACGAATTCGTAAGTTATGTTCTTGTCAATAAGTGTTGAGTAAGTTATTAATCATTTAAACTGAAGTGAGGAAGTATTGTAGATTATTATTCCATTCGTCATGTAGTGTGAATAGCTATTTTCTTACAACGCCTAGGCATGCTTAGTCTACGCCTAGGCAAGCTAGGCGCGCTAGGCAAAGGCTCAACGCCCGGCTTACGCCTAGCGCCTTTTTGAACCTTGAGTCTTCCATATTGGGGCAACGCAAGCATTTGTTTCAGGTGGCATTACGAGCGTATTTTTTTATAAAACACTTGGATATTGTGGACAGGTATGTAACATTTAACCACACGTGGTTGGTTTTAGACTTTTAGTTACCAAGGTTGAAAAGTAGGGAAATTGAAGCAACTCCCACCGATTACTCTTCGAGAAATTTAGGTTGAAAAAGTAGGACATTTGGTGCTATTTACCCTTCATATTTAGGATTTTTCGTGCAAAATCATGTTTATAATTAGAAGAATATCATCGATTGCATCCATATTTCGTCCCTATTTGATTATATCGTGATTTTAGGGTGCTTTAGACGATACATGTGAATTAGGTACGAAAAATGGCACAAGTGTAGTGAAATGGGTAGGAAACTAATGATCACAGCCTGGACGTGGAAGATCTCGGCCGAGACATCAGATTTTGAATCAAAAGAGAGGATCGCGGCCTGAGACTATAGTTCGCAGCCGCGAAAATGGATCCCTTGGGCGCGAACTTCGTGAGGAAGCAACCCAAGAGAAAACAGAAAGTTTTGACAGTCAAATTACAGTCACCGCCTTCCCTTACCGCGAGAAATTTCGCGACCGCGACTCACCAATCGCGATCGTGAAGTCAGCCTGCGAACTCTCAGAAGACGAACACCAAAACGACGATGCTTGACGATCGCGGGCTCGAAGGGAAAGATCGTGACCGCGAACTCCCTCTGCTCGGCCGTGAACTTGTCCGTCGTCCTAAAGTATAAATAGAGGACCTCTTCCCCCATTTTAAGAGAGCAAATTTTCAAATAGAAATTTCTGGTTAGGGGAGAGAGAGGAGAGAGGGAATCTAAAGGAAGGACAAGAGGAGAAGGTAGAGGAGAGTAGCCATCTTCTTCAACATCAAGCATTCCCCTAATTCTTTTATGTGTCTTCTTCCCTCCTTTATCGAGTAGTCTCTTAAGATACTAGGGGTTTTAACCCCCAAACCCTAGTTTTAGGGATATTATGTAATGAATGAACATGTTAGGTTTTTGAATGAATGTGTTTGTCTAGTTGATTTTAATGCTTCTTCTAGGTTTAATTATACTTGGGTGAATCGCCATAATCTTCTCTACTAGCCTACTTGAGCTTTTACATTGGGAATAGAGTTTTAGGGTTAGACGGGTATGCGTCATCTCACATCTGGCAGATTAGGGTTAGATGAATGAATAGGGTCTTGTTGTGGACGAGACGACCGAACCCCTGCTAGAAGAACACATTCCTAGATGGAACCCAGGATGAAACCTCGGTGTGGACGGTGGGTAGTACCCATTGAAAGGAGCTAGGTTCTTAAATCCCCAGATACGTGAGGCTATACCGAGGTGACAATGGAGTAGGTAGGGCGTACTCGAAGGCGTGTGGATAATCATGAAGGACCACTAAAAAGAGATCACTCGCCGCATTCTCTTAACCTAACATGTTTAGACATTTGCACGATAGACCTAGGCTAGGGCGAGGATTAGTTCCCATGTACCTGTTTTATCATTGTTTGTTCTATCTACTAGTTATTTCATTTGAATCCTCCAACACAACCCTTAAACTGATCGGCTAGATAACGACAGCGTGGGAAGTAGACTAGGGTACCGGGGCCCGAGTGAATTCGACCTTGATTGCCACTCTATGACAACGCCATTATAGGTTAAACTTGGCCTAGAATTGGGTAGTTATTAATACGTGCAAACTACTGACAATGACCTGCACGGAATGAATCGATCATCTACCATCTCTTGTTGGCTAGTCTAATCTCGAATTTTTTTGTTTGTTGAGTAAAGGTTCATTAGTAGGTTACTAGGTTAGAAGAGATGATGTCCCTCTTAGGCTGTGAAAGAGGTGTAGAAAAAAGTTGTTGCCAATACGCTTCTTTTTCATTTTATGTGATGTCCTATTTTGGATTTCTTGCCTCTCTATGTAGGGATTTAAATAGACATTTGGCTCATTTCTGGTTGGGGATAAAGAGATGAACGTTGAATTCATTGGGTCCCTGAAAGTTGCTATGCCTTAGCAAATCGGAGGGAGATGGGTTTTCAGCGATTTGGAGAAATAATGAAGCCCTCATGGATTAGTTAGGTTGGAGACTTTTGATGGAGCCATATTACCTAGTAGTCATATTTACAAAGTTATTTATCATCTTAATTCTTCCTTTTATGTCAAGAACAAGTAATGAAAAGTAAAGCAAGAAGAACAAAGTTGTTTAGGGGGGGTTTTCAAATTATAGATGCATCAAAGTAAAAAGATATATTATTGTATAAGAGAGTGAATCTCGAATAGCATCATGCATACTAAGGCTCAATCATATCATGTATCATTGACTCAACTATAGCATCACTTTATCCCTTCCACTAAGACCATTCTCTACCCGTGCGTGTGCCTCTTTCGATAGAGGTTAATTAGCTAATGTGTGCTTTCGCTTCATGCCATTACCAAATTAATGAAGAAAAAGGAAGTTAGGATAACATATGATTAAGTGTGGGTCTCTTAAGCCATAATCGATGGTCTATAGCATTGATGATCTAATAATCAAGCATTTCCACTCCTCGAAGTATAGACGGTTGATCATTCCCTCTACACTCGTGGTTTCAGAAATTAACATCATAGCCTCAACTATGCAACATATAGACTCAATTGGCCCGACACATGGTTTGACCGTCAATTTGGATGGTCAACACCGTTGACCGTTAGTCAATACGTCATTTCATTGCCTCGTCAGCCTAAAAATTATTAAAAAAATCAAATTCAAATTATTTTCCTAATTTCTATTATTAATCATTTTTAAATTAACCAAAAAATAAAAATTTTAAAAATAAATAAATTTTATATTTTATTTGAAAATGATAAATTTTATAAATTAACCATTATCAATTTAAATTTAAATTTTTTTTAAAATATGATATAAATTATATATTTTATTTTTGTGTAATGTTAAATATATAACATAATTTGATAATTTTTGGTTAATTTATAAAATTTGTCATTTTCAAATTACACAAAAATAAAAAAAATAAATTTATTTTACGTTTTTATAAATTATTTTTTGTTAATTTTATTATAAATAATAAAAATTAAAAAAGTTTGAATTTGAATTTTTAATGATTATTAGGCTGACGTGGCAATGACATGGCGTGTTGACTAACGGTCAATGGTGTTGACCATCCAAATTGACGGTCAAACTTGGTGTCGGGCCAATTGAGTCTATATGTTACATAGTTGAGGCCAGGATGTTAATTTCTGAAACCACGGGCCGAAGTTGATTATATGGTCATAGTTCAGGCCAAAATAAGGTATTAACTCTAGATAATACTAAGAACAATGCATATATTAGCACAACATCATTAATAAAGAAATCATTCATACTAGATAAACAACAATGATCATCACATAAGAATCAAAATCAAAATCCATCCAAACATAACAAGCATAAAAAATATAAGCATCATATCAAATCATAACATCCACACATGTGAAGATAAACGAGTTCACATCCTCACTCAATAATTTTGAACGAACAACACAGAAGAGAAGGAGGGTACCAGCATCGATAATGAAAGCATCTCCTTAGTTGCACCCTCTCCTACGAAAGTTAAGCTCTTACTCAAGCAGAGTATATAGAAGTTTGAGTGTAGTTGTGAAGCTTACTGAACTAATGAGTCTAGCCCTCTATCAATAGGGGTAAAACTCGGTCAAAACCCTCCCAAACCAACTAGGAAAAGGTTTTTTTTACTTAAGGCCAAAGTCAAGGAATAAAATCTTGTTTTGGGCTTAGGCCTACTGCTGCACGTTTTCTTCTTGGGCTGGTCGTTTTAACCCATGACAACCTCTCATAAAGATTTGATTGCATTTTGACCATGTCTCCATGGGCGGTGGTTGGACCAATTGTTGGGCCGCTGCTGATTTATGCTTCTACTTTGGCTGAGTCTTCCTCTGTTGGGCTTCACTTGGGCTCTACTTGTGGACACTAGTAGGCTTCTCCGTCATTGGACCTCATCTTTATCATGAAAACTCCTTATTCTTCTCTTGATAGCTCCTTTGGTTATCCAGAGTTGTCCAATGCTTGATCCAAGTTTCCTTAGGCTGCTTGTACCATAAATACCATCAGAAAACATACCAACAAGCCATCAAAGAGTACAGAAACATATCCTAGGTCTAATAAAGGCTTATTGATCAAAGATTAATGATTTAGATAACAAATACAAGAAAAAAGACTAAAGATGCATTGATAGAAGGGAGAAATGTATCAAGTGTGGGAGTGATAAACACTATATAAAGTGTCATCAGCAATATCCCACATTTGAACTTTGCTTGTTCCCAAGCAAACACTATTCATAATCATACAAATCAATGAACCTTAGGAAACATCATGATAACACCGTATTTACACATATTTTTCCTGACAGTTCTCGACCATTTGGCTTAGGCGTTGATTGCTTTTTGGCCCATTTTACGCTAGGTAGTGCTTGTTGGTGATTTTTCAGGTCCTCGCACGTAAATGGAGGCTGATGAGCAAGTCTGGATGTAACTGGAGAGCAGACGGGAACCGGAGGCCAAAGTAGCAAAATCCACGGTCTGGTCCCTCAATTCCACGACCGTGGATTCCACGATTGGAGCGTCCAGGAGTAATCCTCGGTCTGGCGCCTCAATTCCACGAACAGGGATTTAAGTTGGCCAATAGTGGATTTGGCTCGTGTGCCACTTAGCGATGCGCGCCGTTTTTGGAAATCCACGGTCTGAATCTCAATTCCACAATCGTGGATTCTGACCGTGGATTTCGACATCGGGTCTTCTAAGCCGCAAACTTGGGATTCTAGTTCATTATCCCGGATTTTTTAGTTCTAAAGAGAAAGAGAGAGAAAGTCACGAAGAATAACCTTGGGAACAGATTGGAGTGATCTCGGGACGTTGGAGCTTAATCTTTCACCCTCTGAGTGCCGATTTCCAGCCTAGAGCATATTTTCATTTTTCATAAGATGATTTCTCTTCCAAGCTTGGTGTTTTTCCTTTTGTCCATGGAGTAAACTCGTCTCTACCACTTGGGTATAAAGAACCCTAGTTGTGCATGTTATGAGCAGTTGTATGAACCGATATCCAGTACATTGATGATTATATATCCAATTGAGGTTTTTATCCAGAAATTTATGTGTCTTGATCAATCTTGTATGTTTCCAACTTTAACCTAGAACGATAGAATTTGAATAGGTTAATAGAGCATCTTGATTTGGAAGTGGTGAATAGATTGTGCGAGAGTTGATCGATTCATTGCTCTGTGCTGGAATCTATAGCAGTAGAGGAGATCTATTTTTACTGCCTTAGCACCTTATCTCGGTGAAGGCTAGTTGCTTGCGCTTGTTCAGCTTAAGAGATTCCAAGCTAGGTTCGGATCTTCTACAATATAAATCTGAATTAAATTGGATTGGGTGAATTACAACTCGACCTAACTGCCAACTAGGGGGAATCATTAACACTTCACTCAACCTTTACTACTAGATAATAGATAATCACGGAGTAGGCAATACATCTAGGCCCCGGGTTGATAAGTAAAACTAAACCACTATTCTGGGGTAGTGAATCATAGAGAGTCACATCACTCGACCTTTCTTGGGTAGTGAATCATAAGCAACTAACAAGGTAAAAATTAGCATGAGAGAATCCTAAGCACATCAACATGGAAGAATATCATGCTGGGTAATCAAAGCATCAACTACTAACTTTCCATTAGAGTCTCAAAACGATAGGGTGGAGCTTTTGATAAACTTTACGTTGTGAATGCTTTCTACCATAAACTTGACATTTCGGCAATCACCTTGCATTATTCAAACCATACTCTTTTTCTGTTTTTCAAAATTTTCTTCCCTTGCAACCAACTTTTTTTCCTTCTTTTTCTTGACTTTTCTTATGGTGGAGAGTTCTTTTAGGACTTTACCCTTTTTGGTTGAGCAAGAGTTTAGAAGCTCCTATATCTCAACTCATATGGAGAGTCAATGAAATTAAGGGGTTTCTATAGCTCTATACATAGCCTTTTTTACTACATTGTTTGAAAAGACTCAAAATGTTCAAACCCAAGAAAATGAAAGATAAATTCCTTGATTTCTTGATCTCTTAACTGCTATTTCTCATGGTGGTGGTCCACTGTGTGGAAAGAGGGTCTGAATGAACTCCCAAAGTCCTTTATCAATGAAGATCTCCACTGTTGAACTACCTCTTGTCTCACGCGCCAAGCTCGAGTTTCATCAAGCTCCATTTGTCTCTCCTGCTCAAAGTCATCCCGCTCCTACTAGTTCAAGGTCTTGTAGGTAGTCATACTCTCCTCCTACCTCTCATTGGCTGCTCTCAACTCTCCTAGTTAGACCCAATTTCTCTATGCTAAGATGGTGGTGGTGGGTAGCCAACTCCATATCCATTCTCGTGTATCCTCTCTTGGTGCAATGCTAGTCTCCCTACCTTCGTCCATGTTGAGAAACGTGGGCAATCATTGCTTGCGAGGTCTGCTCCCTTGCTTGTCATCTTGTCTACTTTAAAGGTGTAAGTCGTCTGTGAATTGGTCCTTCCCTTGCCAGAGTAACCCACAATTCAAATATGTACTCCTCTCTATGCTCGTCTATGTGTCAGCGATAGTGAGGATATAGCCTCCTCTTGGAAGTCCTCGTGGAGAAGTGACAGATGTGCACATGACTCGCTAAAACACAACTCCTAACAATGGCCAAGTGTAACCAATGAAAGGGACTACACTATAGTGGCACAAGTAATAATTGTCAAATCCACAGGTCTCTAGAGTTACTATTACTCAGTTTCAGTTCATTGTCAAGCAAAACAAATTAAGATAGAATAACTATAACTACTCTAGCAAACTACAGTTAAAGTTAATCTAATTACAGGTTGGGAACTCACAGTATGATTCCCCTTAGCTCCTCAATTAGGTACAAATTGTAATTTTCTTTGGTTGTTTTACTATTGAGTAAACTCCGAAAGATCCGATAATACCTTGGAATCTCTTAAGCTGACCAAGCCATCTGAGACACAATACCCGGCAGGCAACTAACCTTCACCAGGATAGAATGCTAAGGAAATTCATACAAATTTCCGCTACTTTGAATGAATTCCAGTACAAAGTAGTGAATTGATTGACTCTCGCACAATCAATTCACTACTAACAATGAAGAAGCTATCTTAACCTAATCAAATTTTTTCTATAATAAGTTAAACTAGAATTCAAAAAAAATATTATTAGGATTCAATTGACTCAACAAATCATGCCTCAATCGATTAAAATCAAACAGTATAACATCCAAAAGTCATTACAAGCAAGATCCCTAACACATGGAACTAGGGTTCTTCATACCCAAGTGAGAAGGAGGTTACTCCATAGAGAGAGAGAGAGAGAGAGAGAGAAACAGAAATCAAAGAATCATACTCATAATGATGTGTATAATCTGCATTGTGATGTCAATCATCACTCCAAGGGGCAAAATCCAAACTTCAATGGTGAAAACCCAGCTCAAAGCTGCTCTTGGGTCTTGTTCTTCGTCACTTTCTCTCTCTAAAACTTTGTTTTTGTGTTCCATAGTCGAATCCCCTCTTATTGGCTCAAATATGCCCATTTAAATTCGGGAAGGGGAAAAACATCGGCGGTGTTTTTATGAAACATGGTCATGTTCTGAGGAAACACAACAATGTTTGTGTCTTAGCAACTACAAGGTGAAACACTGGCGGTGTTTAAGCAGGGGTTGCCGGTGTTTTGCCTCCCAAGTCTCCAAACGACCTGAAACTTACGCCTAAGCCTCCTTCTACCTACTAGCAAAGCACTTAAAATCGAGATTTTATGTAAAATCGAAAATAGGGGTAAAATCGAAATGGTAAAATCATGTCCATATAAAGAGGGATGTGCTATTTGTAGCCCTAAATAAAGCTTATTTGTAGCCCTAAAAAATTAAATTCACTAAAATACCCGTGCCAAAAATAACTTTCTCTTTTTTCAAAATACACTCTCCAAACAATCATTGCCAGCAACTCTCGTTGGTCGACCACTGTCACCGAAAGCCATATCGGGCGACAACATCACCGATCATCATCAACAAGTCACCACCGCTTTTCTCGCCGGAGATTACTGGTGATGTACCAAACACGAGTCGGCGCCACGGCCGGACATGAGGAAAGTGCGTCGCCAGACAACGCTGGACGCCCCGGCAGGACGTGGGGCCATCGCCGGCGACACCCCAGCAGGACGTCGGGTCATCGCTTGCGACGTCCTCTCTAGACGTCACTGTGAAGCTTTTTAAAATATTTTATTTTCGTATAGATTTGTGAAGAATGTTAAATATTTTAATTTAGATTTTTTGGTTACTAATTTTGAATTTTTATAATAAATTTATGAATAATTTAGATTTTTAAGAATAATTAGTGTTTTTGTTGTAATTTTATATTTTATGAATATTGTAATTATCATATTTTTTAGGATAGATTTGTTATTTTATTATTATTATTTTTAGAAGGAAGTTCTTTAATTTCATTTTTAATACTTTGAAACTAGTTTAATGTTACTAAGAATATTTTTCTTAAACCTTTTAATTTTAGAATCATGTTGAATTAGTTATTATTACGATGAGGCCTAGTCATTGATAGAATGCTTAAATATTTTATTTTTTACAATGATATATTGTTCGAAAAATGTAGAATTATTGATTTGTTGCGTTAATAATTTAATTAGTATGTGTCTAAATATTAGGTTTTGGTAGCTAATCATGCTTAATGTGCTATTGGATTATAAGTTTATGTTCGAATAATGAATAATTGTTAAAAGTGTTTAATATTTTCATAATTCAAAGATAAATGTAAAATCTAATATTGCAAACAAGTCATCAAATTTTCTAAAACTTACATAAGACTCAATCCATATCAAATTGTAAGAATTCAATTTACAACAAACGTTACAAGTAATCAAAAATTTTGAAACTTAAAACTCAATCTATATCAAATTGAAAGAATACAATCTACAACAAACATGTCAAAGTTAGTATCACTAATAAGATGAATGTGTTTATTCTAGGGAGATCCGAACGATAGGGGGCACAAAGTTTATTATAATCAATTTTTCATAACAAATACGAGATATAAGTCATGGAATGAAGCTATGGAAGCCGCGATGACTCAAAACTACCACGAGCCCCACGTCTAGTATGAACAAACTGAGAGGACGAAGAAGACACAAAAGGAACCTCGGGCCCTAATCTAGGTCCACTAGAACCACTTTCATTCGGATGGTTGCCCTCGAAGAAAGTCTCATTTACATTCGGGAAGTCATCATAATTGTCATCACTACCATCATACTCAGCCACTCCCTCAAAAGCTGTATCTAAGTCAAAAGGCACGGGAGCCGAGAAAGACGGATTCTCCACAAGCCTAGCACGTCGACGCTCATTCTCTGCTTCCTCACAACGCGACCTCAATACTATACGGTTGGCCACCCTCGATGGCTCTACCTAGGGATGGCAATGGGTCGGGTTGGGGCGGGTTTTGTCAAACCCAAACCCAAATCCATGGGTTTATCCGCCAAAAAAACCCGGGGTAAAACCCGTTGGGTTTGAAAAACTCAAACCCAACCCAACCCGCTGGGTATCCGCGGGTTCATGGGTACCCGTGGGTTTTTGTGGTAAAAAATTTACAATAACAAGTTTCTTTCAAAATAAAAGTTTAACATCAATTTTCTCATACAAATTAATCATACAAAAAACACCAATCTAGAGCATACAAGCAAATCGCAAATGATCAATACAAATTGTTCAAAATTAAAGATAAACATCTATAAACAATAAGATTAATTGAAAGCTTCTTCCTCCTCGTCAACTAAGTTTCTTCACTCTCTACTTCATCATATCAACTTCATTCTAAACAATTAGAAAGAACAAATTATACATGTCTCCACAAACATAAAGAATATTAGTTGTTCAAGGAAGATATATTATTTAGAATATTAAATATATAGGGAAAGTAATTATATGTGTGTGGGCGGGTACCCATGGGGCGGGTTTACCTAAACCCAAACCCAACCCAACCCGATGAATAGTGTAGCGGGTTTAAACCCGAACCCGGCCCAAAACCCGTCAACATGGATTTTACCCGCGTTGACCGGGTTGGGTCGGGTGGGTACCCGTGGGTTCGGGTTTTGTTGCCATCCCTAGCTCTACCTCCTTCATCTTCTTCTTTCCTCTTGTATCCACAATTTTCTACAAATTAAAATTTGAATTAAAATTATTGTCAATTTATTATCGTCATGTAATAATTATTAGCAAGGTTCATATGATAATTACTAGTTCTCCTGGAATAAATTTCTATATTCAAATGATTCAATGTTCGTATATTTCTCTATTATAATAATATTCATATATAATTTCATTTACAATAAATTTTCCGATCACAATATAATGTTAGGATTATAACGAACTTCACAATAAATTCTAACTTACTTTTCTTGCTTAACAAATTTTTCAATTACAATTTAAGTTTCGTACTACAATTAATACTTTTCTAGAAATAAGTTTCTATATTTAAATTATTAAACTTTAATATATTTATTAATCAATACAACCTAAAATTCATATCTAAATCCAAATTGAAATAAATTTTATAAAACTTACCGAAAAAAAAATTTATAAATCATAACAACAATTAACTCCGATATAAAACTAATTAATAACAACAAATTCTTTTGTTGAATAAATTTTGCTACATAAATATTTGTAATATAAAAAATTTTATAATAAAAATTTAAATTAACAAATTAAATAAAACACTAACGGCGACGTCCTGTCCCGGCGTCGCCAGCAACCGCGCAACGTCTGGTTAGGATGTTTGTCCATCATCGGCTACGTCGTGGCAGTTTGACCAGCTGCCGGCGACTTCTTGTTCAGACGTCGCCGATGATGGACAAACATCCTAGCCAGACGTTGCGCGATCGATGGCGACGCTGGGAAGGACGTTTGTCCATCGCCGTTGACGTCCAGACAGGACGTCGCCGCGGTCCTTCGTACAAAAATCAAATATAACTTCAGTGACGAGTCTTCTTCTCCGGCAACGCAACTCTTCTCTTCTCGGGCGACGCTCGTCTCCCAAATCTCCGACGACACTGCTCTCTGTCGTCTCCCGATGAAAAGTCGTCCTCTCCGGCGAGATGTCGTCGTCTCCGACAAGAAATCTACGACAACACTGCTCCCCGTCTTCTTTTGGCGAGAGTCGTCGTCGGCAACGTTATTTGGGAGGAAACCGACAACTGTTGGATGTTGGGAGGGAAGGGGATGTTTGGTTGGATTCTTAGGCTCAAGATAGGGTACATAACCATGGGTTATGCACCCATCAATAATCAAATCTGGACCCTTCATTTAGAAAATCCAAATATAAGAATGGAGAATTAAAGACCATTTTTATTTTCCCTAGCTTTCTTAATTGACTCATATCTTTTTCGTTTTAACTCGGATTTTAATTTTTTTTCACAGATGGAACGAGTTCATCGTGCTCTACAAAATGAGATCAATTTTCAATATTTTATGAGAAAAAAAATTCTGGCCTCTCGGTACTAACTGCATGCCGTATGGTATCTTCTTCGTTTTTAATTCGTTTTTGAAAACGTTTGCACAGAAGGGAGGAGTTCATCATGATCTATTGGATCTACAAATTTCCGGGTGAATAAATTGCAGGACCAAAAAACACCACACAATACCATACAATACCACCCTATTACGGGGTGGTATCTTGTGGTATACAATGTTAAAATTTGTAAATGACAATTAATATACTTCTACTATCATGTATTCAACCATCCTACAGTCTTGGTTTGTTCATACCACCATGGTACTCTTTTCAAACCATAGGTATGCTCTTATTTCAATACCAGTCAATACCATATGATATAGACTGGTAAAAAATGACTCAATTTTTTTTGTTCGAAAAAATATCAAAGTGGATATCATTTTGAAGAGCACAATTAATCTGATATAACTGTGCAAAAAAAATTAAATTTCGACTTAAAACGAGTGAGAAATCGTCCGTCAAAGATTAAGGAGGGGAAAATTAAGCTTTCGAGGAGTGAGAGGGATGCTGATGTGGACGGGTTACTCATGGTTACTCACCTGATCAATTCCCGGATTCTTACACAAAATTTGAATTTGAAAACGGAAAAAGGGTAAAATAGTAATTGGATTATTTTAGGACTATAAATAAGGTGAAATTAGTGCAACAAATAGCAATTCAGTATAAAAATTACTATAACTTTTATATTTCAAATTTCCTCTGTCCTCTCTCTTACTCCGCTTTCCCTTTCAGTTCTCAAGGGCTGCCGCCGGCACTTCTTGGTGACCGGCGGTAGCCCAAAGCACCGTGTCTCTTTTGGTTCCGTGTTCCAGTTCCTTTGCCTCTGTTTGTAGGCGATTTTCCTTCGGATTTTCCTGATGTTTCGCTTTTCTTGCCTTTGTGGCTTTTCTTGCCTTTATGGCTTTTCCTTTCCCTGTTCTAGGGTCTCTCTGGGTTTGCTCTCCTTGGGGCTGGGTTATGCATCTGGGGGACTCCTTCAGATCTTTGGTGGTCACCTCTCAAGATGGTGGATTTATTGTGCTGCATGGTGAATCCATTCACCGGTTCCGCCTCTGACTTCCCCTGTTGTGTGGTCTGCCTCATGGTCGTCGTTGGTGGGAGGAGGATGGTGTCTATTCCGGTTAGCTGCGGTGGCATCTCTTGGATCTTGGGGTTTGCGTTCGTCTTCTCGCCTTGATCAAGACTGGTACCTCGGTTCCCCCTGCCTTCTCAGCTCGGAGCATTTCGATTCTCAACCTTGACCACCGCCATGTAATCCCACATCTGAGATTCACTGTGCTGAGACGTCTTCGAGCGACTCCTAGGAGGCGGCTTATGGCGTTGTTGTGTTCAATAGCCATGGTTTTGGTCGGATCGAACGAGCTGATTGTGCTTGGTGCTTCTTTGTGTGGTGTGGTTGCAAGAGAAATTTGTTGATTACTGTTTCCGGATCTAGAGTTTCCAGGTCCTTTGTTTTGGTTGGTTTCATCCTGCGTTGGTGCTCACGTTGTTGTTTTCCTGAAGCACATATGGTTTCAATTATGTGCTTTGGGGATCTGCTCTTGATCTTTTTCTAGTTTTCTTGTTGGTTTCTCTTGTAATCTATCATTCAAAGTGCAATACAAGCAATCCCTTTGTAAAAAAAAAGTATAAAAATATAGGTGTCAATTACTTTGTCAAAAAAAACCATCTCACATGGGCCATGGCTACAACGAAAAACCAGCAGCGACAGCATTCATCCGTGGTTGGGTACCTCGCCGGTGTGGTAAAATCAATTTTGAAGAGAAATCTCTGCTTTAAGCCCGAGATCATCACGTCTTTGTCTAGTTTCCAATATAAATAAGGTTAAGTTTAAATATTGATTTTGTTATGATCGGCAAGTCATTAGGTAAGTTCAAATAATTTAAAATTTCTTAAATACCCTTAACTAACAAATAACCACTAATAATCACTAACTAATTACTAACCATTTGAGATTAATCTAACAGCCAGCATTGACTTGAGTAGTTAAGTAACTTGTTAAGTTTAGTGGCTTAAGGAACTGAACCCATCCCAAATCCACATGCAAACCAGATTATCAATCAGCATAATGAAAGAAATTAATATCTCCTCGCTCAGTTCATGGAACCCACATTCACTCACAGCACATATATATGTGGAAAGGAATCTAGTTCTTCCCATGGTAAAGGAAACCGTACCGGAAAGTCATACCGGATCCGCCAGTGGTAAGGTATTTTGTGGTACGACCGTGGTTCAATCGTTTCGTACCGGTAAATACCGTTTTTGTAATAGTAAAATAAATTTTTTATCAAAAAACCGTATCGGCAAAATCAGGGTAACGTTTTGAAGAAATACCGGAGTGTACCGGAATAAACCGGATAATATATACTAAATAATTATAAAATAACAATAAATACCAAAATATGTTAATTGAAATAACTAAAAAATAAAATTATATCTCCCCCAAATCCGTCTTATCCCAATCTCATCTTCCCATCTTAATATTTAATTCCAACTCTCCTCTCTCCCTTTGGTTTGCGAGGAAGGAGGGATCTTCCCCAACTAATTCCAATTTCCAACTCCCCTCTCTTCTCTTTCTCTTTCAGGTTTGTGATGCATGAGGGATCTTCCCCAACTAATTCCAACTCTCCTCTCTTCTCTCGTTTGCGACTAGTTGCAGGAGGATGTTTTCCATATTTCTTCCTTTTCTTCTAGGAATAATACCGATTGGGACAAAAGAAAGCATATCAATCGGAGGCAGGCAAGCTGGAGTTGCATGTCGAATCCCTCTGTTTATCCGTCTTCGCCGCGTGAAGTTGCATGCCGGGTCCGATCAATCGAAATCGGCGTTGTCTGTTGAGTATAGCGACGATCGGGTCTGGAGAAAGGAGGAGCAGCAGAGTGAAAGACTGAAATTTGGAACGTGGAGGTCGAAGGCCGAAGAGAAGAATCAATTAGGGCAGTTAGCTCGGTTAATCGTTTCTTAATTGTTTTTTTTTTTTTTTCAATTTTGTCGCCTGAAACGACGACGTTCACATACAAATTTCATTACCGCCGGTCTGATTTAAACCGGACGGTATCTCGATTTATGCCGGTTAAGCCGATTAAACCTGATGACGTGGTAGAAAGGAGGCTGGTCGGGTGCCGTTTCGCCAGTGGTCAGATTCCCGGTTTTACTGGTTGAACCGGCCAGTACAATCCGGTTTCCTTTACCATGGTTCTTCCAAGTGCTGCAAGTGTAACTCAGACCTTAAGAAGCATTAAATTTGTAGTCTCTCAATACAACTACCCCCCTACACCAGACACCCAACATCTTAAGTCTTAACACGATTTTGACAGCCTCGCCTAAATTGACAGCCTATGCGGCTATGCTAATCCTTACATAAGCAACTACATGGTGTTGCCAATCCTTACATAATTAACAGCAGGATTTCAAAACTACATTTCAAGACGCGAACTAGCCAATTTATGTTCACATTCTTAGCTAAAAGGTTCAATCCTACACGAAATAATTCCCATCTCAGCAAACAGATTACAACCGTCTCCAAGGGAACTTCCAAATCATATTACCAAGCATCCAACACAATCAAACTTAACAAATACCTTCTAGCTTCAAGCAATTACTTCATCTATTCTATGGGCTGCTTCTATGACTTGCAGACCAGTGAATCGCATCATAGTATTAGTAGTAGTACCCAATCCCCAGAAACCCTAACGAAATGAGAGACTAATCAGAATCAGATATGAGCCTGCGACCAAATAGGCATTCATTAACAACTGTAACCATCTCCAACCCCAATATCAAAACAAATAACAACCCAACTGCGCCGAACACTGCATCCATTCAAATCAAGCAGCAAGTTTAAAAGCAGAGAAAGCTACTAACCATTGATCCAATATTCGGATAAATTCATGGATTCATCTAAACTTTCAACTTCTTTCGCAATCCAAAACTGAGAGTAGTAACATTTCAGAAGTGAAAACACTAACACAAAAGAACATGGGAAGAAAAAAAAAGGTTGATTTCCTGCTCTCGAATAAAAACTTTACTCAGAGGGAATCTCAACATCACCGTCGCTAATCTCCTGCTGGAGATCCTTTGGGTCCTTCCCATCGACAGTACAACCCACGGAGACGCAAGTCCCCAAGATCTCCTTCACTGTTCCGCTCAAGTCCTTGGCCATAGATCGAGGGCTCATGACCTTAGCAATCTCGATAACATCATCAAGCGAGATGTTGCCATTGTGCTTGATGTTCTTCGTCTTCTTCCTGTCACGCTCGGGCTCCTTCAGGGCCTTGATGACAAGAGCAGCAGCCGAGGGCACCACCGTCACCTTAGCCTGACGGTTCTGGACAGTGAGCTTGACTGTGACGCGCAATCCCTTCCAGTCTTTCGCGGTCTCCTTGGCGATGTCCTCACCGATCTTCTTTGGTGAGAGGCCCAGCGGACCGATCTTGGGAGCGAGGGAGGAAGCCGCTCCGACCTCACCGCCGGTTACACGGACGAAGACGTCCACCACCTGAGACGGATCGAACTTCGGCGGCATGGTTGCGGTGGTGGCGAAGAGGGAAACGGGATTCTAGGGTTTGGGAGAAAGGAGGAAGCAGTGTGTTTTGGGGGCGCAGCAGCTTTATTGGATGTGAGGAACGGTGTTTGGAGGTTAAATTAGGGGGGCGAAGTTCTAGCTAGGGTTTTGCTGACTGGACTGGGAATTATGAAACTATCCTGTGGGCCTTAGTTGGGCCGAGGACTGTACGTTTAAGATTGAAGCCCATGACTGATTATTGCGAGCTGGGGTCAGTGGCTCAGTGACAGTGACTGCGGAAGAAATTCGGTTGCAGAGGAGAGGGTTAATTGCACCCGATGTCACTTAAGTGCTAATAATGTTGCAGGGTTAGCACTTAAACAGATTTTGTTGCAACTAATCCCCTTACCTAAGTTTCCGGTTGCAAAGCTACCCGTTCCGTCGACGGAAGTAACGGCAGGTACCAAATACATAATTTGCTAGGACAAGCAGGTAGGACATGTCAGCACAACTTGCTGACTCGTCCGAGCCTTTTTTTCCCGCTCATTTTCCCGCTTTTTCTGTTGTTATCCCGCTCTCCCCTTCCTCTTATATTCTGGAAACTCTCCGTCAAACCCGAAACTCTTCCCTTCCGCTGTTGTTATCCCTTTCTTTCCCCAAAATTTCCTCACCCGAAACACACCCTTCTCTCTTTACACCCTCTTCCTCCTTCCTCCAAGTCGACAATGGCGGCAACACCTCCAATGTGCCGGTGCGTTGTACCGACGGTTTTTCGAACCTCGTGGACTGATGCCAACCCCGGAAGACGATTCTTCGGCTGCGCCAATTATCGGGTATGCTGATTAAATCTTCATTTCATTTTGGCGTGTACTGCATATGCTAAATCTTTCCCATATATAAACTTTGGATCTGGTTCTTCTGTTGTTTGATTCGTAGGGTGTAAATGCATGCAATTATTTCCATTGGATCGATCCACCACTTGAAGATAACATTAAGCACCTTGTTCTTGCATTGCACAAGAGAATCCGAGAGGTGGAGAGGAGGAACAATCACAGCTCATTTGTTAGAGAAATGAGCAAAAGTTTTTTTTATTGTGGTTGGAACTCTGTTGGCTAAGAGTGTGATTGATTACCTGTTTGGGAACATGTAATGAGGTGGGAACCTGTTTAGGATGATTTATCAATTGGAAACCTGTTTTGGATGATGTAATGAATTTGGAACATCTTTCGGATTATGTATTAAAGGAGCAATGTTTCGGAATGTAATGTCATGCTAGAAAGAGTCTGCAGATCTGCTAATGAAGGTAGAAAGCTTTAGAAGTTGAGAGAAGTGTTGTTTCCATCTTCAAAATGCAGGATATTTCGAAGGACAAAGCTAGGCTGCATTTAGCCTAGTTAGAGCAGTAAAATAGACAAGCCGAATAAACCAGGGAGAATGTGTGTTCAATTTCAATTAGTGTATATGTTCATGAACACCAAAAATGTCTTGGAAACCAAATCACAAAAAAAAAAAAAACAGCTGATAGTTATGTCACATAATCACCAAAAGCAGCTGACAGTCATGTTTGTTTACTGTATGGTTCCACCCAGTGGCGGACTCATAAATTTTTCTTAGGGGTGTCCTCTTTTAAAAATAAATTAAATAAAAATAATTAATAATTATTAAAAATAAAATCGTAAATTTGAAAATACCTTACTCATACAGGTTAAAAAAGTCCATGATTTGTTTTCATATTCGAAAATAATTGTAGAACACACTTGGTGTCTATAGTGTTAAAAAAATTGTCTCTATATACCCTACTAGACAATCATTCACGAACTTATCGCATATTCAATTTGTAAACTTGTTCTCGATGTAACCCAAAGCTGAAAGACTCTTTCAACACTTGCCGCATTAAGGGTAGCTTGAAATTAGTTTAATTGTTAGGTTTTTAAAATAATTAGAGATAGGAAATGACATATTACTATTACATTTTTCAAAATCGAACAACAAATAAGTTGTAGGTCAACGAAAATTAAGTTTATTAATAAGAATAGTGTTCTAGATTTGAATTACCCAATCTACCACTTATATTCCTATACACAAATGACAGTAGGATAATCATGTTTTCAAATTTCAGGGGTGTCCCTCACTATCAATTATAGTTTTTTTTATCCATACGTAAATTACCACCGGGGTTGGATAATCGTATTCCCAAAATTTAGGGGTGTCCGGGGACACCCCTAAAACCCCCTGGGTCCGCCCCTGGTTCCACCCCATTTAACTACGAAACAGATCACATCTGCCCTTTCCCTTTTGAAACAATAGGAAGTTTGTTTTGTCTTCCCTCGCCTTGTGCAAAGCGCATTGTTTGTCCCTCAGATTAACTGCTCTGTCGTGGTGGAAGACACTAAGTAAACATCATTACTTTTTGCTTATCTGACATGAATGTCCAGCTTCCTGGATCCTTGAAGATATCAAGATCTATACACAATTGGTTTAAGAACCAAGTCCAGTTGTCTCCATTCTCAACTTTGACTGCAGCATATGCTAAAGGAAAACTCCCTCCATTCCCATCTATACTAACTGCAGTCTGCAGACAATAATTGTCCTCCATATTCTATCTTCAGAAAACATCCGTCAAGCAGAATTACCTTTCTACAGAAAGCAGCCCCCTTCTTACAAGGTTCTAAACAACAGTACATTCTCTTGAAGACATAGGAATTTTCAGTTGTTTCCAGATAACAGGTTGAACCGGGACTTGTCCTACGAACTTGAGCACAATAGTCCTGCAGCTTATGATATTGGGCCTTAGCATTGCCTCTCATAAGATCCTTTGCAAGTCGTTTAATCCTCCAAGCCTTCCACCTTGAAATAGTCCAATTATAGTCTTCTGCAACTGTTTGCATAATTGATGCAGCTCCCCAATCCGGATCAGCCTGAAACCTCTGTATGTATCTTTTGGCGATGAAATTAGCATTCCCAAATGTGTTCTTGAACACCAAGACACAACCCTCATGCCTTAGACAACATGATCTTATCTGAACTGCCTTTCCATCATCAGTTGGGGCTACCCATATGTTCCATGGACATCCTGGTTGGCATACAACTTGAACTCGTTTACTGTCACTGTGCTTAAACTTGAGTGGATGTTTGCTGTTGATAGAGTAGTTCTTCACAGCATCCTTGAAAGTGTCTTTATCCCTGAAAATTTGGTGCAGACAGAACTGGGGATCATTCATGTCTTTCTCTGGATTGAACTCAGGGTACCTTGGACGAGTTGGAACCCTTTGATGTTCGTCTTCTTCATCTGAATGGACGTTGCCTAGGTAATCTGAATCATATGCTTCATCCTCTTCAGGAACCTCAAATACATCATCAATATACATGTCATGGTTACCACCCTCCCCATCACTGCTTTGCCTCTCCATATTTTCATCACTGGCCTCAAAATCAGCAGCCAAACCTCGTTCAAGATCGCTCTCCACATTGTCATCAATATTAATTTCGACCAGTTCCCTGTTGTCACCTTCTCTTTCAGCCTCCCCTACATTGTTTTGGCAGGGCACATCATATTCTGCCTCATTCATTCCCCTGCTGCCACCATCAATGCCACCATCAGTTCCATTGTTGTGGGAGAATGCCTCTGCCATATCATGTGGTACTTCAAGTGGGCTTTGGAGAATGTCTCTGCCAACTTCTATTTCATTTTCTCCTTTGTCTGCTTCTAGGTTAGCTTTAGTCAATTCCTTTGTATTGATCAGGTAAACCTCAACAAACTTAGAGACTTGAATAACCTTTGCAGCCATCTCCATAATGTCTGTCACTTCTCAATTCTTGTAGCCCTTCCTTCAGTCGTTCTCCTGGTAGTCTCCAATAGTATGCCCAACTATTCTTCAACCTATATTCCTCCATCATTCTGGCACTTTCTGAGAAGCCAAACTCAACTATTCTCTCCTTTATAATGGAGCTCGATGGTAAACTTGTCATCACCGATTCCTGCCAAAATCAACAAAAATAAACTTAGCATTTGAAAACCTGTCATTAGCCGACGAAAATTGCAGCAAAAACACACAACTCACCATATGTTGGGATCTGATCAGTATCTCCTACTTCCCTAATGGATGGACTCATCTTTGCAGCAGCAACACACAATACGCAGCAAGATTGCTTTGTTAACCTATTACAAGCTATATTCATCAATATGTTTATAAAGAAGAGAGCTTCACCTCACTTATAAAGAACCAAGAATCACTACCTATTTCAACCCATCAACTAGCTGTATTCCTCAATTTGTTGTTTCAAAGCACTAAGAACATCACGAAAAGTAATCAAAATATGTACAATCAGAGGAAAAGTGAAGAACTTGCAGCTGCATTGCCCGTATTTGGTACCTGGATGGGCCTTATTTATTCTTGCTATTCTTCTTTTCGCCACACGAAGGTCTTGCTAATCCGCCCCCCTGTCGTCTCGCGGTCGTGTTTCTTGGCGAAGGATTTCGTCTTTGCGAAATTCTATTACAGAGTACAGAGGAGGGAGAGGAAAGGTCGGAGGAGAAGTCGGCTGATCAAAAGAGGGTTCCCCCCAAAAGAGTCTTCGAATGTTAGTGGGCACATTTGGTGTGGCCCTCGGATGAGTCATTTGGATTCTCGGATGAGTCAGCAAGCTGTGCTGACATGTCCTGCCTGCTTGTCCTAGCAAATTACGTATTTGGTACCTGCCGTTACTTCCGTCGACGAAACTGGTAGCTTTGCAACCGGAAACTTAGATGAGGGGATTAGTTGCAACAAAATCTGTTTAAGTGCTAACCCTGCAACATTATTAGCACTTAAGTGCCATCGGGTGCAATTAACCCCAGAGGAGAAAATAGGAAAATGATGGTGATATTCGGGCTTTGCTTACTTCGGAGGTGTATCAGCAGAGAACAACAAAACCCGAAACTACGGGTATCCTACCCGACCCAACCCGGTTAACGCGGGTAAAATCTGTGTTGACGGGTTTTGGATTGGGTTTGGGTTTAAACCCATTCACTATTCATTGAGTTGGGTTGTGTTTGGTTTTAGGTAAACCCGCCTCATGGGTACCCGACACACCCATATAATTAATTATCCCGGTATATTTAATATTTTAAACAACTAATCTTCTTTATTTTTGTGGAGACATGTCATATTTTTTCTTTCTAATTATGTAGAATGAAGTTGATATTATCGAGTGAAGAAGGTTAATTGACAAAGAGGAAGAAGTTTTCAATTAATCATGTTGTTTATGGATAATTGTGATTTGCTTCAATTTTCTCGAATTTTCTAGATTGGTGTTGTACAATTTGTATAGTTAATTTGTGATTTGCTTGAATTTTCTAGAATGGTGTTTTATATATGAATAATTTGTATTGAGAGAATGATATTTGGATTTAATTTTGATAGGAACTTGTTATTGTAAATTTTTTATGACAAAAATCAGTGGGTACCCATGAACCCGCGGATACCCAGCGGGTTGGGTTTGAGTTTTTCAAACTCAATCGGTTTTACCCTGGTTTTTTTTCACAGATAAACCCATTGGTTTGGGTTAGGCAAAACCCGACCCGACCCATTTCCATCCCTAATCAGCATGAAGGTATGTGAAGTAAGGTTATCAACCTCAACCCCGTTTAACCTTTTGCTCCGGTCGAGCAAGTAGGTGGGGGTCAATGGTCCGTCCAGTTAAAATCACTTTTATGTACCATACTTCAACCTCAACCTGGTTTAACCTTTTGGTCCGGTCGAGCAAGCATGTGAGGGTCAATGTTCCGTCCCGTGAAAAATCACTTTCATGTACAAGTGTTTTGGTGATCTAAAAACGTAAGATTTTAAAGTTTAAAGAGTATATTTGACTAAACTTATAAGGGAAAGTGTGATTCTACGTAGAAACATTTTTGTGCTTAAAAATCGCGAGGCCTTTGTTGTTGAAAGGGTGCCCTTTGATGTTGGTCTTATCCAATTGGTGCTTGAATACCGCAAGGTCTTGGATTTGAAGACGATGCCCATGAAAAATTTGGATGTTGATGGCGCCACCCCGGATTATAAGTGTTGCTATAGAGGTTGTTGTCTTCCCTATCATTAGCAATGAAGTCAACTTGTACTTGGGGTGTGGTCGCCTAAATCATAGATTGGTAATCATCTAGAACATGGTTTGGACTTTTGCACCAATCATAAAGATTCACATGAGCCTTGGGTCGGCTACTTGAAGGTTCTTTGGTGTACTTCGTGAACTAATAGTTATCTAGCTAACAAGTTGTGGTTTGGATTACACAACTAAACAAAGGAAATCAAGATCGATTCAAATTTAGTTAAGAGCTTTAAACTAGTTTGGACTCCCTGTTTGAGTTATCCAATCCTGCTTAAATGAACTACCTAGAGGGAGAGTTTCTACAACCGGCAACTAGAACACCTAAGGCATGCAATCCAACTCCCATTAAAGGATCTCGATCCAAAAAGGCCTTATAGACCAATATCACACTCGTTCAATTGGACCACAATGAATAATTGAATGTGCTCTAATCAACCTAATTGGATATTCTCTACCTTACGCCAATAGCTCAAATTGAAGAGTGTGATCAATACCCAATCAATTTAATGAATCAATAATACCTCAATTCTGACATATATGGGTAGAAATCTACACACCCAAGTGAGGATGAAGTCTACTCCATGGTGAGAGAAAGAGATGAAAACATAAAATCAAGGAGAGAAATCATCTTGTGGGAATGGGTTCTTCTTCTTCAGCTCCAATCTTCACTCCTTGATGATGAATCTTGTCTCCAGTTGTGGCTGGAAACCTCTAATCACCACCCAAGGTTCCTTGTTCATCATTATCTCTCTCTAGAAGGTTGCAACTCTCTCTTCTCTCTAAAATTCTTCTCCATCAAGAAATGGTTGCAGATCTGATTTTTGTACTCAGTAGTGCACAAGTACCAATTGCACACCACGATTGTGACATTTGAAAGTAAATCGTGACACCGACATGAAACGCACCGCATCACTTATACAAGTCAGTCTCTTTTGTAAATGTCACGGTTGAAACCATGACTTATACAACGCTCGATAATCAATTCATTCCATGCAGGTCATTGTCAGTAGTTTGCACGTCTCAATAACTACCCCATCCTATTACAAGTTTAACCTAAAATGGCGTTATCATATAGTGGCAATCAAGGTCGTATTCACTCGGGTCCCAGTACCCTAGTCTAATTCCCATGTTGTTGTTATCTAGCCGATCGAATTAAGGGGTTGTGTTGGAGGATTCAAGTGAAATAACTAGTAGAGAGAATATACAAGAATAAAAGCAGGTACTTCGGTGAACTATCCATCACCCTAGCCTAGGTCTATCATGCAGTCTAAATAAGTTGGGTTAAGCGAATGTGGTGAATGAGCTCTTTTCCGTGTGCCTTTGTGATTATCCACACGCCTCCAAATATGCCCAACCTACCCCATTGTCGCCTTGGTATAGGTTCACGTATATGGGGCTTTAAGAACTTAGCTCCTTTCAATGGGTATTACCCACAGTTCACACCGAGGTTTCAACTCGGGTTCCATCTAGGAAGGAATTCTTGTGGCATGGGTATGGTCGCCTCGTCCACCACAAGACCCTATTCAATCATCTAACCCTAATTTTCCAGATGGCGCATACCCATCTAACCCTAAAACTCCATACCCAGCGTAGAAGCTCAAGTAGGCTACTAGAGAAGAATAGAGTGACTTACCCAAATACAATTGATAACATCGGATTTGCACATGTTTCCACCCTCGTTTATTCTTCATTTTGGCTTGAGTTTCTGCTTTCTTGGACTATTTTACGCTAGTTTGTGTTCCTTTGTCACATTTCAGGTCCTAGCATGTAAATTGAAGCATAGGCGCAAGTTTCAAGTCAATCGGAGATCAATTGGCAATTCGGGAGAAGAAACACTAGCATGACCTGAGGAATAATGGACTTCTACCTCATATTATGGACAAATAATCATGGAATTTTGTCATGAAAAGAAAGAGGACGAGACTACGAGCGTCTGGGATCAAACGGCGACTGATTCGGAGTCCGGACGAGGGAGAAATGAAGCATTAAACAGAGGCTGGGTAAGCCACACGGGCATCCTGGAACTCCACACGGCCGTGTGGGTCGTGGCCGTGTTGAAATCACCGAGCCTTCACACGGGCAGCTGGGAAAGCCACACGGCCGTGTGGCCTGGCTGCGTGATCGGGGATTTCTGTTTAAAACCCGATTTTCAGCAAAAGGAAAGGAGAGAGCGGGGTTTTTGGTTCCCAGACACCCAAGGGACGAACCCTAGAGAAAGAGCGACTTGGGAACATTCTTGGAGCTATTTTGGAGGATTTCTTCGCCATTGGAGCTCGGGAATCAAGCTTGGAGATGGAGATTGAAGATCTAGATCAGATTTCTGCAGTCTCTCTCTTCTCTATGAAGTAACTTCCCTTCACTTAGGTTTTGAGGAACCCTAGTTCCATGAGTTAGGATCTTTCTTGTATGAAGTTTTGGATGCTATATTGTTTGATTAAAATCGATTGAGGCATGATTTATTGAGTCAATTGAATCTTGATCAAATTCTCTTGATTTCTGCTTTAACCTATGATAGATAGAATCTGATTAGGTTAAGAGAGCTACCTTGATTGATAGTGGTGAGTTGGTTGTGCGAGAGTCAATCAATTCACTGCTTTGTACTGGAATTCATTCCAGTAGTGGAGATCTGTGTGAATCGCCTTAGCAGTCTATCCCGGTGAAGGCTAGTCGCCTGTCGGGTATTCTGTCTGAGAGGGCTTGGTCAGCTTAAGAGATTCCAAGCTAATTTAGGATCTTTCGCAGTTTAATCAACACTAGATCAACCAAAGGTAATTGCAACTTGGACCTAATTGAGGAGCTAGGGGGAATCATACCTAAGTGAGTTCCCAACTTGTAATTAGTAGAGTAGTTTAGTAAATCAATCCTTAATCTAGTTTGCTAGATAATGAACTGAAGCTGAGTAATAGTAACTCTAGAGACCCGTGGATTCGATATTTATTACTTGTGCCACTATACTGCTGATCTCAATCATGGATCCTCATGGCTTCTCCAATCATTGGGGGTATCCACCACCATCCGAGTGGTATTACCCCGAGACTCCCTGGAGTAACCAAGGAGGAGAAGACTATGGAGTCAGGTTTCAGTACCAACCCCCTACTACGAAGAACAATCAGACCCTTGGGTATTTCAAGAACAATCTCCTTATCAAGAAGAATTCCTTGAGCGAGAGAGCGGGTTTTTGGTTCCCAGACACCCAAGGGACGAACCCTAGAGAGAGAGCGACTTGGGAACATTCTTGGAGCTATTTTGGAGGATTTCTTCGCCATTGGAGCTCGGGAATCAAGCTTGGAGATGGAGATTGAAGATCTAGATCAGATTTCTGCAGTCTCTCTCTTCTCTATGGAGTAACTTCCTTTCACTTAGGTTTTGAGGAACCCTAGTTCCATGAGTTAGGATCTTTTTTGTATGAAGTTTTGGATGCTATATTGTTTGATTATAATCGATTGAGGCATGATTTATTGAGTCAATTGAATCTTGATCAAATTCTCTTGATTTCTGCTTTAACCTATGATAAATAGAATCTGATTAGGTTAAGAGATCTGCCTTGATTGATAGTGGTGAGTTGGTTGTGCGAGAGTCAATCAATTCACTGCTTTGTACTGGAATTCATTCCAGTAGTGGAGATCTGTGTGAATCGCCTTAGCAGTCTATCCCGGTGAAGGCTAGTCGCCTGTCGGGTATTCTGTCTGAGAGGGCTTGGTCAGCTTAAGACATTCCAAGCTAATTTAGGATCTTCCGCAGTTTAATCAACAGTAGATCAACCAAAGGTAATTGCAACTTGGACCTAATTGAAGAGCTAGGGGGAATCATACCTAAGTGTGTTCTCAACTTTTAATTAGTAGAGTAGTTAGTAGAGTAGTTTAGTAAATCAATCCTTAATCTAGTTTGCTAGATAATGAACTGAAGCTGAGTAATAGTAACTCTAGAGACCCGTGGATTCGATATTTATTACTTGTGCCACTATACTGCAGTCCCTTTCATTGGTTACACTTGGCCATTGTTAGGTGTTGTGTTTTAGCGTGTCAACAATTAAAGTAGATGAAGCATTAAAATCAACCAGACAAACACATTCATTCAAAACCCTAACATATTCATACCTGATTGACCCGAACTCGATTAAACCCGCAACCCAATTGACCCGAACCTGACTAACCAGTAACCCGACCGACTCAACCCGAACTTCACTTACTCCACTTGAACAATTATTATATTATATAATACATAGTTTTTCAAAATAAAGTTTTTCATCCTAAACTTAGGTACTATACTTTTTTTCATTTCATATAGGGAATTTAAAAAATATGAAACTCACTTGATATTATATATTTTAAAAAAATTAAAAAACTGAAATATGAAGATCACTTGAAAATTAAGTTCTGTAAAAAAATTAAAAATTAAATATGACATACGAAATCAGCACAATGTCAATATTAACAATGAATAGTTAAATATTTGAGATCATGGACAATATTAATATAATATATAAATTAAAATTTTGATTAATTTAACTATTCAATAAATTTACCAATTAAATATAAATAAATTAAATTAATGTATTTGGTAATTTGATGATTTAAAAAAAAAGAGAAATTTTGGTGCATTCAACTTTTTGGAAAAAGAAAAAAGAGGAAATTTTGGTTTCTTGAATTTTTCAGAAAAGAAACAAGAAGGATTTTGGTGGTTTTGATTTAATAAAAGAGAAAGAAGTGGAAAAGTTTGATTCTTTTGATTATGAAAGAGAAATAAGGAGAGAAACTTTGAGTTTTCAACTTTTTGTGGAAGGAAGGAGGGAAAAGAGAAATTTGGTTCTTCAATTTTATGGAAGAGAAAGAAGAGGGAAAATTGAGTGTTTCTAATCTGTGAAAAGGAAGAAGGAAACAAAATTGGTGTTTTCAATTTTTTTTATTTTTCAAAATTTTGCCTGTGAAATATGAATCTTTTATTTTTACATGGAGAGCATGACTAATTAAATTTATTCTTATATGCTTTGAAGGCTAATATATATGTGTGTAATTGTTTATGGTCTAATAACTATATTAACTATGAGTTACAACAATAATTTGTTTTAGAAAAATTCATTTAATTTATCTACTTGTTTTCTATGCTTCTACATTCATTGAAACTTCAACACTACATGATTATTATTTTACAACACTTAGTAAAATTTTGGCACATTTAAGTTGTGTTTGAGTTGAACTTTCATTTCAAAATGGGGGTTAAACTTGGCATGTTAAGTCATACGATTGCAATAACTCAGTCAAGGTGCGGGTTTGAAAATTTTTGTTAATCGGGTTGCGGGTCTGTTTGGAATGGAAAATGAGAGGGAGGTTGGGGTGGGAACATTGGAATGGAAAATTTATGGGTGGGTGAATATGAGCCAACAATTATACTAAACTTGATAAGTAATCTTTGAAGGTTTGTTGTTTAGGGTATAAAGTATATGGTTAGGGTATAGGGTATAAAGTACAGATGGTTTAGGGAGCATATGGTTAGGGTATAAGGTATTGATGGTTTTGACGGTTCTAATTTTTATTAACCTATGTTCACCTGAAGTCATTTGAAGTATTTAACGACAAGAGATCCCTTTTTAATTTATGTTTATGGTACGTGGTTAGGGTACAAGGTATATGGTGTATAATATAGGATATATGGTTAGGGTATAGCAAATATCACTTTTTTATCTAATTTTTGAAAATCAAAGTATGCATTTCACTTCAAATTAACTATACTAGCAAAATCATAACTCATAAAGATATATGTTTAGGGTATAGGCCATAGAGTATGTGGTTAGTGTATAATGTATTGATGGTTTAGAATAACATATACTAACTTAATATTGTTGATTGAGGGTAATGCTAAGTGTATATGATATATGTTATTGAGTAAGTTATTATTGAAGTCACAACAGTTTTACTAAATTTGATAGTTAATCTTTAATGATTCAAGTTTTAGGGTAATTCGAATAATTTTACAAATAACTCGTTTGGCAACAGTTTACTGAAGTTATTTGGGCAATGAGTTATTTCGAAATAACTCCTTCTACAACTCTGCTTTTTCCAAATACCACACGCCAAATACCAGATTTGCATGGTTATACTAAACGAGATAGTTTAATCCAATTACTACTGAAATAATACTAAAATACCAAATAAACAATTAATGGTGTCTTTTGGTTGCAAATGTTGATATCACCATTACTATTAGCTAGTGTACTTTACCAATTACGATTAATTACATAACAATTTGCAAGTCATACAAATTGATTCAACATTTCAATGTTGTCAGAACCGAACCGGAGTATAGGCTGGTATAGCGAACAATTTGCACTTTACTGGTTTGACCAGTATTAAGCCGTTAAAAACCCGCTAATAAACCGATACCTTATAAATAAAATATTATAAATAAATATGCATAATAACACACTACACTATAAATTAAAAATAGAGTTCATTACTCTTAGACAAATTTAAAACATGGGTACTAAAGCTATATAGGCCAAATCCACATGAATCACATTGTTGCCAAAATAAAGCAATAGAAGAAAATCTCAATTTTATAAATTTCTCCATTTTATACTTAAGATACAAAATTCTACACATAATTCCTCTAGCATTTTGAATCACATGAATATAAATAAATACTTACACATTGAAAATCACCACAATTTGTACATTTAATTAACCCAATCAATGAACAATTTTTCGGTAATTGTTACCCCTTCTTATCCTTTAAGATTTGAATGTTCTTTCAAGGGTTAATATATTTGTATGGCCTGAACTTTGACCAAAATAAACATTCTGGCCAATCTTTTCTATCTATAACATCCTGACCCAAACTATACATCAAAATAACTAAATTGGCCAAACCCGACGTTTGACAGTTGACTTGGATGGTCAAACGTGTTGACTAACGGTCAACGCGCCACATCACCACCCAGTCAGCATAAAAAATAAAAAAAGCCACATAATCTCATTATTTCAATTAAGTTAAAAATAAATATAAAAAAAAGAAAAAACAATAAAAGAGATAAATGGCAATAGGTGAAAAAAATCAATTTTTAAAGTGTTTTGTGCTGACTGGGCAATGATGTGGTGCGTTGACCATTAGTCAACACGTTTGACCGTCCAAGTTAACGGGCAAACGTCGGGTTTGGCCAATTTAGTTATTTTGATGTATAGTTTGGGCCATAATGTTATAGATCGAAAAGATTGACCAGGATGTTTATTTTGGTCAAATTTCAGGTCATACAAATATATTAACCCTTCTTTCAATACATTCCATCACAAAATTCAAAAAGATTCAGAATTAACCAAAATATAAAAGTTGCCAATTCCTAAGCAAAAGAAGTAACCGCCTGTATTCTATATTTCTATGGCCCATGGAAAATGGAAAATCGAAATAAAAAACAGAAAGAGTTAAAAGTCACGGGGAATTGGTCAATTAGGAAAACGATTGTGTGCCCGAGAAAAAATAAATGCGAAATCAAATTGAAGAGGCCGGGGAATAGCGCTCAAAATAGGGTGAGTAACAATGAGTAACCAGATCTGGACCCTTCTTTTAAGTGACTGCAGATCTAAGGGTGGAGAATTAAAAGAATTTATGTTTTCTACTTTTCTTAATTCGATCATATCTTTTTCATTCTAGCTCGGATTTCAATTTTTTTTGCACAGATGGAACGAGTTCGTTGTGCTCTACAAAATGATATCCATTTTCAATATTTTTTGAGAATTTTTTTTTATCCCTCTCGTTACCAACTCCATACCATATGGTATCTCCTTCGTTGTTTAGTCGTTTTCGGAAATTTTTGCACAAAAGAAAAGATTTAATCATGATCTATTGGATTTCAAATTTTCCGGGGGAAAAAATTTCAAACCTCTCGATTACCAACTCCATACCATACTATACCACCATGGTATGAGGTGGTATTTTTCATACCATATGGTATGCTGTTATTTAATACCATATGGTATTGACTGGTTTTAAATAACAACATTTGGTATTGACTGGTATTTTTCATATCATATGGTATGCTGTTATTTAATACCAGTCAATACCATATGGTATAGTCAATACCCTATGGTATAGACTGGTAATAACTGGCAAATTTTTTTTGTTCAAAAAAATATCAAAGTGGATATCATTTTGAAGAACACAATTAATCTGATCTAACTGTGCAAAAAAAATTAAATTCCGAGATAAATGATTGAGAAATCGTCCGTTAAAGATTAAGGGAACGAAAATTAATGATTTTTCCAGGAGAGAGAAGAAAGCGCTGATGTGGCAGATTCTTATTAGGTTATGCATGAGGTTACTCACCACAAGGTTACTCACCGGATCTGCTCCCGGGGAATAGAGAATCAATGCATTGGGTCGGGTATAAAATTTAATTTTTGTAATAACTCACTTCCCATCTGTGTTTGGCTCAAGGTAATTAAGGACAATTTTTTTTAACGGCTTGTATGTTGAAAATCGGTCAGGCGGTTTGAATGGTCAGAGCGGTTAACCGCTCTGACCGCTTTCCAATCGCACCGTTTTTTTTACTAAACCGAGCCGATTTAGTGTCCGGGTGACGGTTTTATCGGTCAGACCGACCGACTCGGCTCGGTCTTGCTAACAGTGCATCATTTTGACTAGTTTTTTGTAATTAAGTATATATACGAGGTAGAAAGAAATTGTTCAAAATTGAAAAAATATTTTAAATTAGTGTAATAAAATGTGTAAGTTGGTAACGAGTAAGGAGTAAGTTACTCGATGCGCTGAACCCGAACAACCCGTAACCCGATCCGCCCGCAACCTGCCCGAACCGAAACCCGATGGACCGAACCCAATTTGCCCGCAACCCAATTGAACCCGAATCCGATGAACCCGTAACCTGAACACAACCCATTTGAACCCGAACCCAATGAACCCAAACCCGATAAACCCGCAACCCGATAAACCGAAACCCGATTGAACCCAGTCCGAACCCGCCCCATAGACACCTATAACTCTAATCATGAAACTACTCCCTAGCAAGCACATCACATTAATCATCTATCAATTAAAAGCATATTGCGTAGGAGGTTGCAAGAACAAGGTTCTTTGGAACCTTAAATTTGAATTTTTTTGATATTGCATCCAAGGTTCGAAAACACAATCAATAAGTCATTCAACACCACAAACACGCACAATCACTAGCATGAACTCCCATAAGATATCATCAACGTCTTACATTCACAATCCAGGGGGTAATGGTTATATATGGCTCAATTAATCATGATAATCATTTAAACATTCACACACATCCCCCCTCCCACACTTAAGCAACACATTCTCCTCAATGTGGGAGATTCAAAAGAGAAGATCATGAAGGTACTATAGGTTGGATTGAGGGTTGGTAAAGGTACACAAATGTAGGTCTTTGTCTCCCTGGTGGGTTTCACAACGATAAAGCGCATAAGAAAGAGAGGAAGACGATTATAAGACATAGATACGATAAGTAGATAATACAAGTACGGTTACTACTAGTACGAGAATATTTATAGTACAGAAATTGAAACAAAAAAGAAAGCAATAACTAAACATTGTTTAACGAAAAAGAAAGAAGAGCAAAGAAAAAGAAAAGATAGAACTTAGGCCTGGATGCCTATTACGTAATCCTCCTCGGAGTTGTCGTGTAGGTGGCCTTCATCCTCGGATATAAGATTGTCACCATCCGATGGTGGTGACAGAGGGAACTCTTGCTCTATCTTGCCTGGTTCATGTGTATTTTTTGCCATTATCATGTGAATCGCTCTGTGGCGTCTAGACTTCCTCTCACGCCTCAGAAGGAAGCGAACTTCTTTATGATCCTCCATAAGCCTGAAGTTCTGCTCGATTAGCCTGGCGTTATGCTCAATAAGAGTGGCTATCTGAGATGCATGGTCGCCAAATGATGACGCCCCTGTTCTTGAGAAGGTGGCTGGTTGTGGCGCTTCAAGTTGAAGTCTAAGTGGCTGGATAGCTATTCCCTTGATAGTCTTCCTTCCATTAAGCACCTCTAAAAGCATCATCTTGGACAAGTGATCCTCAGTGAATGCTTGAGTGGAGCGAATAACCGTACAATTGCGTTCCTCCAAGTTTATCCAAAATTACCGTGCAAGATGAGTGACAAAAACTCATCCATGGATGGTCTTGACCTTCAAATTTGTAATGTTCTTGTAGAGAGTCTTGAGAATGACCAATCCAAGATTTAGATGAGGCTCTAAAAATATGGATATCAGAAGATTAAGATCCCTCTTTTCCAGGTTGCTAGCACTATTTTCCTTGGGAGCAAAAGTGTAGGAGATGATGTTATAAAGGATGTGCCATTTTGCCTTGAAGAGAGTGCTCTTGGTGGATTTCGGGTCAAAAAGTGCATGATGATCTGAGCTTCTGAGGTGACCTTTGAAGAGTTCTCTTCCAGATGATGGCACATGGCCAACTCCTCACCTTGAATTGTGCGACGTGCTTGAGAAAAGATGAATCCTGGAGGATAGATAGACATAGCTTCGGTGAACTCGTTGAAGCTCATTTCTCTTGGTTTTGCCCTAGTGAAAAAGATAGTCCTTGGAAAGTCTCTATTGATAATTAGCCCCAAGCAATTCAAGGTAGTCAAGAACTCAAGAGTTGGCTCGAAATAAATCTTCTCATTGATTGTCAAAAGGTTGAGCCATACCCGGTCATGAATAAGAGCTTGGATGGGGCGGTGGCCCCAAATTCCCTTAAAAGCTCCCAATAGATACAACGATGCTCCCCATAGGTTCTTGAGGTAGAGTGTGCATATTCGTCTTTGTCTGTCTCCAAATTCAAGGTATGGATGGGGTGCTTTCCTTCCTCCCTTGATTGAGGTTGATGACTCGAGAATCTTCTTTGACTTACCCATCCTTAGACAAAATTTGGATAGAATTCTCATTAGCTTAGAAGCACAAAGAGAAAAGGCGGGTTAAAAAAATATGGGAAGACCAAAGTCATGAGGTAGTGGACGAAATACTGTTGAAAGATCATCACAAAAGAAATGCAAGCACGATTAAAGGCCATAAAGTTCCTGATGACTCGATATTTGCACATGTTTCCCCTTTGTTTCTTGATCGTTTAAGCTTGCATTATTGCTTCTTTGGCCTATTTTACGCTAGGTCGTGTTCCTTTGTCATATTTCAGGTCCTAGCACATAAAGTGAAGCATAGGCGCAAGTTTCAAGTCAATCAGAGATCAATTGGCGATTAGGGAGAAGAAACTCGGGCATGACCTGAAGAAGAATGGATTTCTACCCCACTTTATGGACAAAGAATCATGCAATCTTGTTATGAAATGAAAGAGGACGAGACTACGAGCGTCTGGGATCAAACGGCGACGGATTCGGAGTCCGTGCGAGGGAGAAACGAAGCATTGAATATAGGGGAACAGGCTCGGCAATAAAAACACGGGCAGGAGGCCTTCAGAACACGGCCGTGTTCTGTGAACGTGCTTTTACTGCCGAGAGCTGATTTGAGTTTGGCCAACTCGAGCTGAAAACACGGGCGGGCTGAGGCAAAGCACGGCCGTGCCCTCGACCGTGCTTTGGCCACTGATGCCCTTTTTAAGCAGATTTCAGCCAAAACAGAGGGGGAGAGCTGGGTTTTGGATCCCAAACACCCAAGGGACGAACCCTAGAGAGAGAGAGCGACTTGGGAACATTCTTGGAGCTATTTTGGAGGATTTCTTTGCCATTGGAGCTCGAGGAACAAGCCCGGACTTGAAGACTGATCATCTGAAGATTCTTACTGCAGTCTCTCTCTTCTCTATGGAGTAACTTCCCTTCACTTAGGTTTTGAGGAACCCTAGCCATGTTTGTTTGATTGGATGATTGTATGAGTACTCTGACTTGATAATCTTGAGTTCATATTCAATCTATGCATGTTTTCGCGATTCAATTCTGCTTTAGTCGAGATTATTGATTCTGCTTTGATCCTATGAGAGCGAATACCTGATTAGGTCAATAGAGCACCATAGATTGATAGTAGTGGATCGATTGCTTTAGTCGAGGGTTGATTCACTGCTTTGTATCGATTGAGAACCTCATTCGATAGAGGGAATCTAGTTCAGAACGTCTTGATCGGTTGTTCTAGAGAAGGATACGTCCCTCTAGGCAATTGATTCAAGAGGGCCTTGTTCCTTTAGTCGAGACTCAAGGTCTAGTTAAGGATTCTCCGCATTGTGAATGAAAGTGAAACATGTTAGAGATCATCAATCGTTAATCTGGCTAGTGGCTAGGGGGAATCATACCTAAGTGAGTTCCCAACCTGTAATTAGATTAACTTTAACTGTAGTTTGCTAGAGTAGTTTTAGTTCTTTCATCTTAATCTGTTTTGCTAGATAATGAACTGAAGCTGAGTAATAGTAACTCTAGAGACCCGTGGATTCGATATTTATTACTTGAGCCACTATACTGCAGTCCCTTTCATTGGTTACAATTGGCCATTGTTAGGAGTTGTGTTTTAGCGAGTCAAGTTTTTGGCGCCGTTGCCGGGGATTTTCTAGATTATTAGGAAAGGCAGAAGTTTGTTACTTTAGCATTTTTCTTTTCTTTTCCACCCTTGCTTTTCACTTGGGTGTTTTTTGTTTTTGTTGGTGCAGATCTGAATCATGGATCCTCATGGCTTCTCCAATCATTGGGGGTATCCACCACCATCCGAGTGGTATTACCCCGAGACCCCCTGGAGCAATCAAGGAGGAGAAGACTATGGATTCGGGTTCCAGTACCAACCCCCTTACTACGGAGAACAATCTGACCCCTGGGCATATCAAGAACAATCTCATTACCAAGAAGACTTTCTCCCACAACCAGAAGGGCCATCAGCGCTGGAGTTACCCATGGCGGCCTTCACGGGCCATTCTGCAGAGCCATGCTACACTCCACAGCCAGATCCAAACTATGAACTGAGGCTTCTCTTGGAGCAGTTCGTTCGGGACTCCGAGAGACGCAATCGCAAGATGGATCTTCAAATCCAAGCCCTTTCCTCTTCCGATCCCTCATTTCTCCATGATATGGAGGAGGCTGTTCAACGCTCAGCGAAGCAAACAGAGTGGGTGGAGCAAGTTTGCTCACAACTTGCTCAAGATCACCCGTCTGCTACCATACTAGAAGAGGACGAGGAAGAAGAAGGCTACAAGGACATTGTGGAGCACACAGAAGTTGTCACGGAGAGCTCCCGTGATGATCATGATCAGGAATGTCCTGTCGTAGCCGGCCACCCTTTCCCACATCCCACACTGAGCTTTGAAGAGGTGGGCATGAGTGAGGAGATGCAAGAAGATCTCATGAGAGAAATTGCTTGGCAACTTGCTCTCCAATCCGTGCTAGAAGAAGAAGAGCAAGAAAGGGTGCAGAAAGAGGTTGTGGAGGATGACGAAAGCGAAGCAGGAGGAATTCTTGATCATTTCCCAGGGGTGATACCACATGAAGAAGAAAGGGAGGTTGAAGAAGCAATTGGCGTCCAGGCTGAGAACGGAGTTGAGGTGGAAGAGGCTTGCACCGGCCATGAGTTACTTGTGATATCCCCACCAAACTTCGAGGAATTGCTCAGCAAGGACCCATTTGCAGTGTCTCTTTGCCAGACCAAGGCCGCGTCGACATCGGTCCCTCTTGGTGGACGCGATGGTGGCCAATCGATGCTATCTTATCTGGTTTGGGGCAATGAGACGAGAGAAGAGGAGAAGAGGCCTCGAGGGTGGAGACTTCATCTGCATCAAGTGCACGAGCCTTCATCACCTGCCACACCACCTGCTTGTGACTTGAGACTCCACCTCATCGACGAGAACCTCAACTTCAAGGAGGTTCTAGCATGGACCGAAACTTAGGAGCCATCGTCCGGCTCACGACGTGAAAGAAGCGCTTGTTGGGAGGCAACCCAACCAGTCGGTTTGCATTTCTTTCTCTATTTCTCTTCGGTTGAGTCAGTTTTGTTATTTGATTTTAGAGTCAATAGCTCAACCTTTGTGAGATTTTGTGTGGTGTTTGTGTTCTGATTACTCTCTCTTCCTGGAATGCACCGCCTGCCCCGTCCATCATCATTCACCCTTGATCTGGTAACTTCGTTCTACCCTCCTTATCTTTCCTCCATTGAGGACAATGTCGTGCTTAAGTGTGGGGGGATGTTCGATTATGTATGCGGGTGAATGTTTAGCTGTTTGTGTGCATGGAGCCTAGTCCACTGTCCAAATTTTTAAATTTGAGGGCTCCAAGTACGTGTTCCTTGCAATTGCCTGCTCAGTATGCTTTGAATTGACAGTCTCTGTAGTGATTTTCAACCTAGGGAGGTAGTGTAGCACTATGGAGGATGTTGATGCATTTAAGAAGTCTCATTTCTTCTTCATATTGTGTTGGTTGATTGAGTGAATTAGTGATCTTAGGACCCTTGAATTGTGTGGTGTTGTAGACTCTCTGCCTGTCATGGACTCTTGTATCATGTTTTGGAAATAACAGGTGCTCGAAATTGTGCTTTAAAATAACGTCTCCCGTGCGAATAGGGTGAAAGTGTGTAAGGGGAGACGGGAATCCGTTCCCAATTTCCACCTACTACCTCCAGCCTCCTTACATGTCTTTCCCCCGCACGAGGCTCGAGACAACTGCTCCTGGCATGGCCGGTAAGAGCCGGGCTCCCGCAAAACCTTTGCTAGGTGGGAGCCCCCGTTTTCTGCAAAAACAGGTTGGACCCTTGAAAAAAAAAAGACAAAACAGAAAAACAAGCAAAAAGAAGAAAGAAAAGGGGTTCCAACCAGTTTCAAAAAGAAAATCGAGCACCTGGAATTAATGTGAGTCCATGATCTTTGTTTTTGAGAGTCTCTGCATCCAGGATTCATTTGTCCTCTGTTCACTATTTACCATGATGCCGACTCGAGACTAGTGTTCTCGCCGAAGAAGTTATGAGATGACTTGTGCGTCGGTTGACCTCGTAAGCTGCTAAATGATCTGGGAAGTCCTCTACCTACGATCTGGGGTGTTTGTTGCTATAGAGGTCTGGAGAGTTGCATTGGTTTGAGTTAGGTTTGCTTGGGGACAAGCAAACAGTTAAGTGTGGGGGGATTTGATGACTCGATATTTGCACATGTTTTCCCCTTTGTTTCTTGATCGTTTAAGCTTGCATTATTGCTTCTTTGGCCTATTTTACGCTAGGTCGTGTTCCTTTGTCATATTTCAGGTCCTAGCACATAAAGTGAAGCATAGGCGCAAGTTTCAAGTCAATCAGAGATCAATTGGCGATTAGGGAGAAGAAACTCGGGCATGACCTGAAGAAGAATGGATTTCTACCCCACTTTATGGACAAAGAATCATGCAATCTTGTTATGAAATGAAAGAGGACGAGACTACGAGCGTCTGGGATCAAACAGCGACTGATTCGGAGTCCGGACGAGGGAGAAACGAAGCATTGAATATAGGGGAACAGGCTCGGCAATAAAAACACGGGCAGGAGGCCTTCAGAACACGGCCGTGTTCTGTGACCGTGCTTTTACTGCCGAGAGCTGATTTGAGTTTGGCCAACTCGAGCTGAAAACACGGGCGGGCTGAGGCAAAGCACGACCGTGCCCTCGACCGTGCTTTGGCCACTGATGCCCTTTTTAAGCAGATTTCAGCCAAAACAGAGGGGGAGAGCTGGGTTTTGGATCCCAAACACCCAAGGGACGAACCCTAGAGAGAGAGAGCGACTTGGGAATATTCTTGGAGCTATTTTGGAGGATTTCTTTGCCATTGGAGCTCGAGGAACAAGCCCGGACTTGAAGACTGATCATCTGAAGATTCTTACTGCAGTCTCTCTCTTCTCTATGGAGTAACTTCCCTTCACTTAGGTTTTGAGGAACCCTAGCCATGTTTGTTTGATTGGATGATTGTATGAGTACTCTGACTTGATAATCTTGAGTTCATATTCAATCTATGCATGTTTTCGCGATTCAATTCTGCTTTAGTCGAGATTATTGATTCTGCTTTGATCCTATGAGAGCGAATACCTGATTAGGTCAATAGAGCACCATAGATTGATAGTAGTGGATCGATTGCTTTAGTCGAGGGTTGATTCACTGCTTTGTATCGATTGAGAACCTCATTCGATAGAGGGAATCTAGTTCAGAACGTCTTGATCGGTTGTTCTAGAGAAGGATACGTCCCTCTAGGCAATTGATTCAAGAGGGCCTTGTTCCTTTAGTCGAGACTCAAGGTCTAGTTAAGGATTCTCCGCATTGTGAATGAAAGTGAAACATGTTAGAGATCATCAATCGTTAATCTGGCTAGTGGCTAGGGGGAATCATACCTAAGTGAGTTCCCAACCTGTAATTAGATTAACTTTAACTGTAGTTTGCTAGAGTAGTTTTAGTTCTTTCATCTTAATCTGTTTTGCTAGATAATGAACTGAAGCTGAGTAATAGTAACTCTAGAGACCCGTGGATTCGATATTTATTACTTGAGCCACTATACTGCAGTCCCTTTCATTGGTTACACTTGGCCATTGTTAGGAGTTGTGTTTTAGCGAGTCAGTTCCTTATCAAACTTTTTGTTCACTTAGAGTTTGATCAAACACCTTGTGGGCATATTATGAAAGCAACTTGGGTAAAAGAATTTCCCCCAAAGAATAACACCCAAGATGAGCAAAGAGTTCACTAACCACTAGAATCACCCTCAAACCCAAGAGTAAGAAGGAAGAGAACACAAAAGCATTTTGCCAAACATCACATTAGGCACATGTCAAGGTAGCAACCAAAGAAAGAATCTCAACATTCATCTTGAGAGTAAATTATAGACACTAACCTTAGATATGTCAACAAGCGCAAAAGTGCAACCTTGAATTAGTTCTACTCTAATCGACAAATACTCACTCTCATGGTTGGCTAATGCGGGTATTGAAAAGTCATCCTAGAGGGGGAGCATACCACAAGATATGAAAAGCACGGAGAATGATAGTAAAATTCGCATAGTTCACAAGATGGGGTTTTCAACCTGAGCACGCGCAAGATCGCAGGCTAGTACCGCTAGATCGCGATCGTGATCTTTTTCGTGAGCGGATGCGATCTTAAAATCTCTTATTCTACCATTTGGCTTACAAGTTAACAAAAATTTCGAGGTTTAGAGTACCAAAACATGATGCCTAATCTAAGGGGTTCTAGAAAACAAATATTTAAGAGGATAAGGTAAACAAAAAACAAACTGAAGTGTTGGGGTAACGCCCAATAAGTGCGTATTTGAAGTCTTTTCGCTGGAATCCTTGATCAAGATAGATCATCAACTGGAAGAAACCCCCTCACCATGAGTGGTGTCATTAAAAACACCCTTATGGTAAAGGTCTAAGTGCAAACGATGAAGTCTTTCGGTGCTTCCCTTGACTAACAACTCCGAAGATAAATTTATTGTGGCATCATGGTTAGGGTTGAAGGTTTGGTGGCTTTCTTAAGAACCCTTTTGAGGATTTGATCAGTCGCTATTTCCTCTTCTAGGGGTACCTCCTTACTTGTCCGAGGAGGTTGTGCTAGCGCGGAATCCAAAATCAGTTTACTTGGAGGTACTTGAGCAGTTGGGAGATTCGATCCTGTGTAAGAAGCGAAAGAGGTCGAAAATCCTTTTCTACCATTAGAGAGATGTATGATCAAATTATCTTCACCATAATCCATAATAACTCGCCTTTCCAGGACCTCAATCACAGCTCTAGTGGTTGCCAAGAAAGTTTTGCCAAGTAAAATATGAGTTGGAGCTCTTGTCCCGCATCCACCACTGCAAAGTCCACTGGATAAATAAACATCCCAAATCTTCCCAATAAGTCCACTATGATCCCCATGGGGTTAGCTATTGACTTATCGGCCAGTTGTATGGCCATGTCCGTTGGTCTCAGGTCCAACAACTCAATTCTTGATGGTTTAATATTACGTGCTACTAGCTTTGAGTGTCAAATCATCCCGCCTTTCTTGCACGATTTGTCCCTTGTCTAAACATTGTCGAGCTTCTTTCTCCTGCATGCCAAATTCAAGAGTAAAAGTAAAGCGGAGTATTCACAGAAGACGAGAAGGAGGTCCATTCTCTTAATCCACGTTTCCAGCCAGTTTAAGGTAGGAAAGTAGGGCAAAATATAAAAGAGAGCGGAAAAGTAGAAAGGCGATACAAGTCGAAGCTCACACATTTAGATCAGAAAAGAGGTCCACGAAGACATCCTTAATAGTAAACTCGTTAATAGAGCATGGTATGGAGAACAAACACGAGTCATCTCTCTCGATTGGGTCCTGACGATGAATTCCCGTTTAGTAATATGATACTCTTTCTTTCAAACGTTTGAATCGATGCTTCAACTCCCGACAAGACCCACAAGGTTCTTTATTTGTATGATCTGGAGGATGTTCTAGATGCGGAGGAGAGGGGCTATATTGGTGAGTTACCCTTGTATTAAGTGCGATGACTTGTTCTACCCCATACGAATCTGTATAGCCCTCTCCCGTGAGTTCCTTTAGTTCCTTGCTAATTCCGTTGATCTGACTTTGAATAGCTAACTCTCTAGAGAGGCTGGCTTCCTCCTCATCTATTTGATTGTATAGTTCCTTCACTTTCCAGAGATACTTATATCAAAATCCAGTTGGATACCTCCTTTTGACAATCGCCTTGTATTTCTCTAGGAGTCCATTGAAGAAACTCTCACTGAGACGGTCTTCTGAATGCCCATGATTCGGGTTCAGTTGTGTCAAAACAGCAAAACATTCCCACGCCTGTTGGAAATTCTGTCGAGCCCTTTGTTGGAAGGTGACAATATCATTCTTTTGAGTAACGACTTTTGTGCCAGCCAGATACTGGTACACGAAAACTTCCATGACTTAAATCCACGGTAGGGCAGTGGCTTGAAATTCCTTATACCAGATGGCGGGATCCCTTGTAGAGTGTAAGTGAAGAAGATTCCAATAATTTGATCACGAGTATACCTCGGTATACTCATAGTTTTGGCTGCACTTAAGAAGTATGACATATGATCGAGAGCACTTTTGGCATCCCCCCATGAAATTGGGTTGTTGACGAAGTGTCGTGATAATCCCCTTCACGATGTGTTCCAACTCTGTTCGATCCATGAAATATAGTCTATCGACACAAACAAACTTGAAAACCCGTGGCAAAAAGTTGAATAACAAGACACAAGAACGACAAAACTGCTAAAATTATATATATATGCAACGAAATAAAGGCTAAACTAACAACTCGATGGTTTTCTACTAGTTACCGAGGTTCCCCGAGAACGGCGGTATAAAGCTTGATCGATTCATTTCGTGCAAGTCATTGTCAGTAGTTTTCACATCTCAATAACTACCTCAGCCTCGACCAAGTTTAACCTAAAATGGTGTTGTCAATATAGTGGCAATCAAGGTCGTATTCACACGGGTCCCGATACCCTAGCCAACTTCCTACGTTGTTGTTATCTAGCCGATCGGTTTAAGGAGTTGTGTTGGAAAATTCAAGTGAAATAACTAGTAGAGAGAATAGACAAAGATAAAAGCAGGTACTTCGGGGAAGTATCCCTCACCCTAGCCTAGGTCTATCATGCAATGTCTAATAAGTTGGGTTAACCGAATGTGGTGAGCAAGCTCTTTTCCGTGGGGCTTCATGATTATCCACACGCCTCCAAGTATGCCCTACCTACCCCATTGTCACCTCGGTATAGGATCACATATACTGGGCTTTAAGAACTTAGCTCCTTTCAATGGGTACTATCCACCATCCACCATCCACACCGAGGTTTCATCCCGTGTTCCATCTAGGAAGGCATTCTTGTGGCAGAGGTATGGTTGCCTCGTCCACCACAAGACCCTATTCAATCATCTAACTCTAATTTTCCAGATGGCGTATACCCGTCTAACCCTAAAACTCCATACCAAGCGTAGAAGCTCAAGTAGGCTACTAGAGAATAATAGGGCGACTTACCCAAATACAATTAAAGTAGATGAAGCATTAAAATCAATTAGGCAAACACATTCATTCAAAACCCTAACATATTCATACATTACATAATAATCCTAAAACTAGGGTTAGGGGTTTAGAACCCCTAGTACCTTAGAAGCCTACTCCATAAAGGAGGGAAGAAGATACATAGAAGAAATTGGGGAAGACTTGATGTTGAGGAAGATGGTTCATCTCTTCTAGCTTCTCCTCCTCATTTTTCTCCTCTTCTCTTTCCTTCAGGTTCTCTCTCTTCTCTCTCTCTCTAAACCTGAAATTCCTATCTCAAAATCAGTTCTCTTCATATGCGGGAAAGGGTCCTCTATTTATAGACTTCAGAGAACGGACAAGTTCGCGGCCAAGCAAGGGAAGATCGTGGGCGTGATCGTTTCCTCCGAGACTGCGATCTTCAGGCGTCACCGTTTTGGTCTTCGGTTGTTGGGAGTTCGCGGGCTAACATCACGGTCGCGATCCGTGTGTCGTGGCCGGGAACTTCCTCGTGGTCAGGAAAGAAGGTGATCGTGATCAGACTGGCGAAACTTTATATTCTCTTCTCGATTGGCTCTTCAGTTCACGCCCAAGGCCTCCTGATTGCAGGCCACGAACTTGGGTTCTCAGGCCGCAATCTTCACCTCTGCTTCGCGGTATGCTTTCTCGGCCAAGATCTTCCCCTTCAGGTCGTGATCATCAACTTATTGCCATTTTGCTACACTTGTGCCCTTTTTCGTACCTAATTCACATATATCGTCTAAAGCACCCTAAAATCATGACATAATCAAATAGGAACGAAGTAGGGATGCAATCGATGATATTCATCTTATTATGCACATGAATTAGCACGAAACAAACCTAAATATGAAGGGCAAATAACACCAATTTTGGTATTATCACTCAACATGTGATTTAGCTCTTGGAAACTTGTCTACTTTGACGACCTTTTCTGTAGATGTTATGGTATGGTCGTGACATTGGTGCACTTAACGTGACATATTGAACTTTTGCCTTTATCGTGGTTGCGACTTCAAATGATCCGGCAATCATTCCTTTCGTCATATTCACCTGCTAGGATCTGAAATATACTAAACATACAACCTAATGTGAAACGGGCTAAAGAACACAAAATATCAAGCCAATTTTTCAATGATAAAGGGTCTAAACATGTATAATTAAGCTCGAATTAATCGGATAATCGAGTGTTAAGTTACAACCTGTCACACCTTAGCCTTTTAGGTTATGCCACGTCATAATTGGATTATTGTTTTAGGTGGAAAATCGGTTGGATGGGTTGCGCTTGACTTCTATGTAGATGATGATTGTTACTACTGTCCACACCTCTTCAAACACTGTTCGAACGAGGGTGTTTGGTGTATGGGGAATCTATGTTACTTTACACTACTCCTATGGAGATCCTTGAGAGCTCCACGACTACAACTAAGACTACTGCTATGGAGGATCCTTCGTGGAGGAGAGCTCCGCAAACTACATAGAAAAAGGAAAAGGAATAGTTGAGAAAAGTTGTCTTTGTGTTGAGTTGTGCTTGTCCTCCTGCTCCAGAAGGTTTCTTCAATTTTTGTTGCACAAAGTCCTCCAACTGCTCTCTCTCTCTCTCTCTCTCCTCCTCTCGAAAAGTAGCTCCGCTTAGCCTCTATGGGAGTCAGTTGTCGCCAAGAAGTCTCTGGACACATCACCACATCATCATTTCAACATTCATGGTACCATCCAACTAGTACTTTGGATGGTATCCATGATATGGGATGATCAACATCCAATCAGTCCTTTGGATTATGTCCATGATATTTGGGATGATACCATCCACCATAAGGTTGGGATGGTAACCATGGTGTGGGATGGTCACCATCCACTTAGAGTTTGGATGGTCTGCACTATATGGGATGGTCACTATCCAGTTAGCCCTTTGGATGGTACCATCCATCATAGGGTTTGGATGGTATCCATGTTGTTAGACACTACCATCCATAATAAGATTTGGATGGTATCCATGATGATGGACACTACCATCCATTATTGGATTTGTATGGTATCCATGATGTTGGACACTACCATCCAAAGTAGGATTTGGATTGGTTTCCATTATGCCGGATGGATAGTAACAGTGTTGTAGTTGGTACAGTCACCATCTTGGATGGCTACCTTACGACAAGCTACTACTCGCCAGACATATGTCCCAACCATCCAATTCGAACCACCGAGTCCATATACATTTCAACTACTTAAGGTGTCCCAATTATTCATAAATATTACATGTTATATTTAATAAATTTATTTTGGTGTAAAAAATTATAATTTCGTTAATAATGATGACTTCGAAATATCATCTTTAAGTTGAGAATTATGGAAATACCGTTAGCTAATGGTTAGGTGAATTCAGTTGGTGTTAAGTGAAGTATATACATGAACTTGAGTGTAAAGAATGGAAAGTGAAAATGACTAAATTTCAACCAATAAAGAGTTTGAGGACCAAAAAGCGAAAAGAAGAGTGTGAATTACATGTGGAGAGATGGGATTGGAGGAAGGGCAGAGAAAGGGGTTATAGAAAATGAAGAGTGTATATTTTTGCACACTTGACTCTCTTTCCCCCATCTCATTCTCCTTCTTCCTCTCCATACCACCATCTTCAAACTTCAATTTCGTTATCATCTTAGCTCTGTTTTGAGATTCCAAAAATGTAGGAAGGGTAAAGGAGATAGACGAGAGCTAGTACACAAAAAGAGGAGTATCAAATGAGGTAAAGATTACCATGTTTCCATCTTTCTCTTCTTCTCCAAGTAAAAACCAAAATCCTAAAAACTTGAATTAAAGAGTTTGGATGGGTTTGAATAGTAGGAAACATGTTAGACATAACCATGGGACATGGTAGAAGTTAAAGGAAGAAGATTAGGGAAGTTATAGGGGGGGGGGGGGGTGGTAAGCATCAAGTTAAGAAAACCTCATTTTGGTAGATTTAATGGTTTGTGAATGGAATTCAAGGGAAATAAAGGGGATATGAAGGTATTCATGCATTTTCTATAATGTGGAATGGTCAAATACTCATAGAGTTCAGTTTGGGAGTGGATTCAATCAAAGTAGGGGCAGGTTGCCAAAACATAGCAAAAAACTTGTTCAAACTAGTCCAAAACTCAACCGAGTTTTAAGGGGTGGAAGCTTAGTTTTTTTTGTCGAGATACAGGGGAGACTTTGTTGGAGCTAGGTAAATTTTGACGGAGTTTTCACTGTCGAATAGGAGGAAGGGAAATTCGACCAGAAACCACCTAAAACTTAACAGAGTTTTCAAGGGGTTGACTGAGTTTCCCTATATTGCAAAGGAAATCTAGGGTTTGAACCCAATTTGAGTTATTTAACCATTTCATATGAAAATATATGAGTACAATGTCTATTGTGGATTATTTAATATGGATTATGATCTTATTAAAGGTAAGGATCAAGTCGGAAAAACATTAAAAGGAAAAGGGATAGCAGAGTACCGACATAAGTTGTGAGTAATTCCTAACCTAGTCGTTCAACTAATATGAGCATGGTATTTGGGTCATGAAGCTTATGCCCCCCCCCCCCCATAAATCAAAGTACATAGTTGTGCAGGCTATTTTTAGTTTGAGTCTTGCATTCTATTCTAATGTTATGTTCTCACACACTTTACATCTAATTTTTACAAATATCATTTTCTAACTTTTAGCTTTATTTTCACTATTTTAAATTTATTTCTACAAGCTATTTTTAGTTTGAGTCCTTCATTCTATTCTACTGGTGAGTTCTCACACAATTTACGTCTAATTTTTACAAATATAATTTTTCTAACTTTTAGCTTTATTTTCACTATTTTAAATTTATTTCTACTAACATTAATTTCATATTCTTTTAAAAATTAGTATTTCACTATTTTTAATCTTTTTTTATGTGTTAAGTTTCAAGATATTTCACCTTTTTTATTTTTAAATTAAATCCCACCTTCTTTAAATTTTATTAAGGGTGTCATCGGGTATTTAACTTGTTTTAATTCCTTCAACATCTACTTTATTATTGATAGTACCCGTTGAGCAATTTTGTTACCATGCTCCTTGTCCTGGTGAGCATATTCTCATAGATGGTTTATGGGCATGATAGTTGGATTTCATTTTTTAAGTAATTGGATTGCATTGCAAAGCTGTGAAAATATTGTTTTTTGTTATAATTAGTTGCGTATATTTCATCAAACTTACAGTACCCTTGGAAACAAACCTGCCGCCAAAATAGTTTGTATACTACACAAAATTGAAACCTATAATAAATTAAGAACAAAGACTAGAGGGATTACAACTTTACAAACTCTTCATAAGATAAACATAACGTTTTTACATCTGCACTACCACAGAATGTCTTTACCTCCTTTATGTTAACAAGCAATTCAACACTACTACTTCCACTTCCATTGTAGCCAAAACACCTAAACGTGTGTGTAGTGATTGTAATGACGTCGCATTAGTAGCCACCGATGGGTCGAAGCCCATTTTCCTTGTTTTGGCCCATGCAACGTGCATGTCCTCTTCCAGAGGCTTAGCAACGAAACCCTAGTTGAGTGTACAGGGGAATGAGTTCTATCTCATATATATTTGTAACCTGTAATCGGCGGTACTACTAATGAGAAAAGCTGAGATAGCATAACTTCTCCGTGGAGTAAGCTCATTCACATCGAATGAGACGAACCACGTAAATACCGTGTGTCGTTCTTACTGTTTTTCGTTATCGTCAATTATTTCATGGTATCAGAGCTGGTTTTCTAAACCAAAGCTTTTGCAATGAGCGACGGCACGACCTGTGATACGAATCGTGCGCTGATAACACCTAAATTATACATATATTCACCTACACTTTTACATCCTAAAATGACCTAAATTGTACCAAGTTCATTCGATTTCCGGATTTTATTCTTGGTTTTGTGTTTGAGTCATGTTTCAGGGCATTCTATCCAATAAGAACGGAATAATGAGTCAATTCAACAAAAAGATGGTTAGGGTTCGAAATCTAGCGTCGGTGGAACTTGAGCCTGCGACGTCCCAGGCGAGGGCAAAGAGCTGTACCACTTCGGCCGCGTCCCCTTTTGTTATCAATATACAAAACCCCTAGTGTATTATGGCGATGGATCACGGAAAGAGAGTTAATTAACAATGCAGAGTCAAACCGCAAACTGCTAAACATAAGGAAAAGCTGGTTCATTTTGGGATTCTCGTGTGAGGCTAGTAACTGAAAGCAAGCACGTCCAAATAAATGAAAGCAAGCTCGTCCATAACTGAAAGCAAGTAGCTGCCTCGTCCATGAATGAAAGCAAGCAGCTGGCCATTGAAAGCAAGCAGCGGGCGCAAATCAAAGCGGTCGAGAGACAAGCAAACAGCTGGTCCATTTATTACAAGCAAGTGGCTGGCCTGCAAATCTCAAGCAAGTAGCTGAAGCAAGCAGCTCAAGCAAGTAGTTGAATTTGTACTATATTTGAGGGAGGGTTTGTGTTGAGAAAGAGAGAGAAGACACACACACACTATACACCCTACTTCTTCACTTTGCTCTTCCTTTCTTGTATTTGAAGTTAGCCGAAACTCTGTCCACTTTTCATTCCAAACTCTTGTTACTTCTTTTCATTTCGTTAATCATATCTCGTGTTTCATCCATCGTGGTTCTCATGTTCGTATTCGTATTTGGGAATACCGTGGTATATTGCGTTATTGAGATTACCAAAGTAAGCTTATGTTCTGTGGGGTTTTGATAATCATTTGTGGTGGTAGATTGGTCGGTTTCCACCGTCTTCGCCCAACGATTATTCCCCCGTCAGATGTTTGCTAGGTGTAGTCTATTAACTCAATATACATACCGTATTCTCAACCCCTCCGTCTTTGTCGTCGTCATCATCGTGGTAATGTTCTCAACCTTCATCTTTCTAAATCTCATCATGTCCGGCTAATCTTCTAGTTGTTCCGGATTTGATGAACCCTAATATGTTTTACTTTGATTGAGTGGTATCTTTGATATAGACGTGTTGTTCTCGTTCTTACGATCTTTTCTCGACTTATCATGTGCAAGTATCAATAGTACGCGTCTATTGTATATTTTGTCTGATACATGTAAATGAGACTGCGAGGTAATTTTTCATGTTAGATCCCTCGTGAAAAGAAGGAATTGATCGGAGCCACCGGCGATGAGGTCACGTAGTTCCTCTGGATTAGCCTAAAAACCTAATACGAAAGTTCATAAATCTGGTTATTTCTTTGGTTTAAGATTTTTGTAAGCCACGGTTTCACTTGATTCTTAAGTCAAAAGAGTGTTAATACATGTGCGAACGGGTTAACACTAAATTGGGAATTTTCACAGTCTAAGATATTAACACTCGTCTATGTTAAATTCAACTTGTCTATAAAATGCATATTAGGGGGATTCACTTCCGGGACAACGCCTTCTCCACTTGATTTTACTTTGAAAACTACTTTATTGTGTTTTTATTATTGCGGGTGTTTTTATTTCTAAATGAAAATCAACTAAAAATGATTGACTAGATAATAGGTAAAAGCTGAGTACTAGTACACGAAGTCTCTGTGGATACGACCTTGCTTCCTGCTATACTACCTTAATAATTCATTCGGGACAATCAACTTTTGGGCGTGGACTAATCCTATGCCTCCCTCATACTCACTAGTGACAACTGTGATGTTACTCGCCATGGTAAGAGGGATCTAAGCACACAAGAAGAAAACGATCGGCTCAAAGCTCACATGCCTACCTAGTCACCCAACCATTTATTCCAATTCACAAAGCAACATGCATGGCAATTGTAATAAAAAAGTAATCGAGTCAAAACATCCATTCATTTTAGCACACATGAGAACTAAACCTTTGCACTATCCTAATGCACCTCTCAATCATCATCATAGGACATACTCGATCACATGCAACAATTCAAGGTCAATGCCAACAACCACAAGATTTTCCTACAAACCAGCCACTTTGATCATGCAAACATTGCTTGGAGCCCTCAAAATTTTCAAATTTGGGCATAAATCAAGGCTCCAAGCATCATCACACTCTCAAAAGCATAAAAGTAGACTACCCCCCCCCCCACACTTAAGCTCGACATTGCCCTCAATGGTGTAAGATAGGGGTAGAACGACGTTACCGCTTTGCTTGGTGAGTGAAAGTTGGAATTGTTTCTGGGGTAGGAGATTTGTAGCTTCAAGGAAAAGACAAAAATACACACATACAAACACAATACGACTCGCTCAAGGCGAGGTTATTACACAACACAATACGATAGTAGTAGTAGTAGTTTATGGTCACACACACATAACGAAAGAGAAAAAATAAAAATAAAACAAAAGAGTTCAGAGTTCCAAGTTGAGTAGTGGGGCGAAAGGAATCGGCTCTGCCACATATATCCCTCGTCGGCTACCTCACAGGGTCGAAGGCCCTGGCGCACCATTGCGAATGGGACCCTGGCGTCTAGCCATCAGCTTGAGGAGGTTAGCAAGTTTCTCATGTTCTACTATCGCATTGTTATGTTTAATAACCTCGCCTCGAGCGAGTATGTGTTTGTGTTTGTTTTTGTCTTCTCCTTCAGGCTCCAATCTCCTACCCCTGAAAAAAAATTCCAACTTTCACTCACCAAGCCATGCGGTAACATCGTTCTACCCCTATCTTACGCCATTGAGGGCAATGTCGAGCTTATGTGTGGGTGGGGGGGGGGTAGTTTATTATTATGCTTGTGTGAGTGTGATTGGATGCTTGGAGCCTTGATGTATGCATAAATTTGAAAAATTTGAGGGCTCCAAGCAATGCTTGCATTATCAAAGTGGCAGGTTTGTGGGAGAATCTCGTGTTTATTGCCATTGACCTTGAATTGTCGCATGTGATCGAGGGTGTCCCATGATGATGACTGAGAGGTGCATTAGGATAGTGCAAGTGTTTAGTTCTCATGAGTGCAAAAATGAATGGATTTCTTGACTCGGTTATTTGTTGATTACAATTTTCATGCATTGTGTTTTGTGAATTGGAATAGATGGTTGGGTGACTAGGAAGGCATGTGAGTTTTGAGCCGATCTTTTTCTTATTGTGTGCTTAAAGCCCTCTTACCATGGCGAGTAACATCACAGTTGTCACTAGTCAGTATGATGGAGGCATAGGATTAGTCCACGCTCAAATGTTGATTGTCACGAAATGTTCTATCCCCTAGTTAACCCCTTTGAGCCTTGTGACTTTGGGGGTCGTTCTCTTGTAGGAGCTTTTCGCTCGTAAGCGTAATGGTGTTTGATAAAAATGACCCCCATCCTTTCTTCGTGTCTATATGTGAGTCGTCCTTGTGTCCTGTAGCTCGTGCTTAGGAGCTCCATTGAGGTTCTACATAGGAGGAACTTGTGCGGTTCTTGCAAGGAATGAAAGAGAAAAGAGTAGTGTTGGAGTAAGTTCTTAAAAGAGAGCATTAGTTGTTAAATGTAATGTGGCAAGTATTTTACTCTCTAGTACCCCCCTCAATAGAAAAGAAGAGAGAAAAAGAAAGAAAAGGGAAGTAGAAAGAAAAAAAATCGAAAAAGGGTTATAAAACGGGGTAAATAAAGTGAAGAGTGCCACAAAAATCAAAGTATATGCTCTAGGAGTAGGGGTGGGCATTCGGTCGGTTCGATTTTGACCGAACCGAAATTATGCATACCGGGTCCTCAAATTCCCCTAAAACTCAAACCGAATTCGAACCAAATTATAATTCGGTTCGGTCGGTTTAAACCAAATTATATTTCGGTTCGGAATTTCACACAAAATCGAATTTTTGAGAATTCTTGTCGCTTTTCCATTTTAAATTATTTTTCACCCCTAATGTAAACAACAAATATGTAATTATATGCATTATCAATTATAAAATCAAACATTTCAACACATAAGTCATAAAACACTAACATGATTCAAATATTCAAGTCTCAAAACAAGTACAAACATAAAAATCCACCATTTGGATCTTGCAATTATAGTAATTCGGTTTTTCGGTGGAAATTCGGAATTTCGGTTCGGTTGAAAGAACTCTGGTTTCCGAAATATCAATATATCCCTTCCGAATTTCGAACCGAATAGCTTTATTCCTGTTTCGGTTCGATTTAATTCGGTTCGGGTTTACCGAACCGGTTACCCAGCCCTATCTAGGAGGGGTTCTTGGCACTCAGGCCATTGAAACACCCACATTGTTGTTGAAATCCTTCACTACTATGTTTGAAATGTGATAGCAAGAATAGACCGATGAAGTGTGCTTGAATGTGGTTCGTGATGTGTGATAGTTTGGAAGGGAGAAGTAAGGTTTTTTAGCCGATGCTAGTGGTCGTCGTTTGTAGGGAAAGTTCTTAGTCAAAACCACGCAACCTTTGGATTTAGGGTGAAGATGTAAGACATCATGTTGTGTTTGCCACCATCCAAAAGGCTTTTTCCCCTTGTCCAAGATAATTGCCAGTCATTTGAACCCGACGTGTCTAAGACCTCCGGACTAGCTAGTGATGAAAACCATCCCCTGAGCTCTAGCATTTAGAGGTTGCCTTAATGGTGAAGAGAAGATAGGGTCGAGTGTTGATGATTGTGCGCATTCTTTTGCACCAAATGGTCCCGACCCCACTGGTCAAGAGAGTGAGCGATTCATTATTGCTTTGCATGTCATATCATACCTCGGTGAGGACCTCTGTTGCCCATTCGTTCATTCCTTGGACTTGAATGTTATGAATGTTTAGTTGTGGTTGATGAGTGATCTTGTTGAGACTTGCATTGATTCATGAACTAGGTGAGAACTTTTCGTTTGCCTGTTTTTGGTGGTCTTGAATGTCGTTTATGGTGGATGCCGGTATCACTTGCAACGGTCCATGTGTTAATTGCCAATAGCCATTAAGATTCCCCACTTTGTGCCCTTTGAGTTGTCTCCAAGGTCTTTTGTTAGGTTGAGATATTACCTTGTGTGAAATGGTTTGCTTGGGGACAAGCAAATGTCTAAGTGTTGGGGAGTGGTTCGGGCCTAAATGTACACTTTTTATCACTGTTTCTCTTTGGCATTTTGGCTTGTGAGCTCTATAAAGGGTGATTTTACGCTAGGTTTGCTGTGTGTCAGAGTCTAACAGGTGGAATCAACCCTGGAGTCAAAAGTTGGAAGAAATGACGTGACGACCAGACAAAGAGGAGGAAACAGCCGTTGTTCACAGTCCAGGCTCTGAGTTCACGGTCACCAGGACCGTGAACTAGAACCAGGAAACGCCAACTGAAGGGTGTCCAGAGAGTTTTCGGAAATTACTGACGCCGAGTAAGTTCACGGTCGTAAGACCGTGAATTGAAGCCATGGACCGGGAATTCAACAAATGAAAGCGGTGCGTTTTCGCCTTGTTCACGGTTTAGGCCAGATGTTCACGGCCATAAGCTGGGACCACGAATTGGGCTCGTTGATTACAATTGCCATGCATCGAAATTTGTGAAATTGGAACAGATGATTGGGTGACTAGGTATCCATGTGAGTTTTGTGCCTATCGTCTTTTCCATGTGGGATAGATCCCTCTCGCCATGGTGTGTAACATTCACTGTTGTCAATAGCGAGTATGATGGATGCATAAGATTAGTCCACGCCCAAAAAGTAATTGTCCCGAAACATTTTATCCCCTACTCAACCCCTTTGAGTCGTGTGACTCTAGGCCGTTCTCATAATTAGAGCTTCTTACCTTTTGAGCTTAATGGTGATTGATAGAACGACCCTTTTCCTTTCTTCGTGTCTAAACCGTTGTGAGTCATCCTTGTGTCTCAAAGTTCTTGCTTTTGAGCTTCATTGAGGTTCTACATAGGTGTATTTTTCACGAATCTTGCTAGGAATGAAAAGGTAGTGTTAGGGGAAGTTCTTAATAGAGAGCATTGTTCGTTAAGTGTAGAAATGGCATGTGTTTAGCTCTCTAGCTAGTACCCCCCACAAAAAAAATAGAAAAGAAAGAAAAGGAAAGTAGAAAAAAGTAATTGAAAAACCTAATTGGCATGTGTTGCCATGAAGCAATGATGTGTACGCTCTAGAAAGGGTTTCTTGGCACTCAATCCATTGAAACACCTAATTGTTTGTAAACCTCCTTCATTATTATGATTGAATTGTGGATAGCAAGATAGGACGAAGAAATGTGTTTGAATGTAGTTCGTGATTGGTAGTGGCTTTGAAGAAGCGAAATGTGGGTTTTTGCCGATACTAGTGGTCGTTGATTGCAGGAAAGGTTCAAGTTGAAACCCTTGAACCTTTGGTTTTAGGTTGAAGATGTTGAACCTCATGCTTTGTTTTCCACCACCCAAAAGGCCTTTTCCCCATGTCCAAGACCCTTGCCAGTCATTTGAACCCGTGTCTAAGACCTGCAGACAAGCTAGTGACGACAACCATCCCGTGAACACTAGCATTTAGAGGTTGCCGCCGTGGTGGAGAGACGATAGGGCTGAGTGTTGATGATTGTGCACATTTTTTGCACCAAAAGGTCCTGAGTGAGTGATTCATTCACTTCAAATCCTAGCAGGTAAAATCAACCCCGAGAACAAAAGTTGGACGAAAATGAGTGAAAACGGGCCAAAAGGGGAGGACGACCGCAGTTCACGCAGGAAGCCAGGATTTTACGACTGTCTGGACCATGAAGATGTCGCCCAGATCGTGAAGACCCATGGTTCCAAAGAATTTTGCGCACCTCACTGGACCTGGACTGATTCACGGTCGCTAAACAATGAAAACTCGCCTTGGACCGTGAAGTGCATTAATTAAACGGTGCACTTTTTCTTGAGATCACGGTCTCCAGCTAATGTTCACGGTAGTGAACTGGGACAGTGAAAAGTCTGCGATCTGGGTATTTTAGGAGAGTTGAGCTTAAGGAAGAGGGGAGAGAGCCTAGTGAGAGAACTTCTTCTTCAAGACTTTTAGTGAGAGAAAGTGACGAACAAGGAAGAAGAAGGAGGCTAGAGTTTCATCCAAGCTCAAGGTTTTGGGAATTTTCACTTTCAAGGTTGATCTCCATACAAAAAATAAGCATTCATCTCCAAGATGGTTTTCTCTTCTTTCCTTTATGTATTCCTTCTACCTAGCATGGTGTAGTCCTTTATTTCACTTGGGTGTTTGTGAAACCTAGCTAGAAACATGTGAAATCTTGTATGAATTGAATGATTTGTGTATGGGTTATGTTTGAATGCAAGTATTGAGGTATTTTCATAGATGTTGTGTTGTGTTTTCCATTTCCAACTACTTTGCCAATTTGACCTAGGTAGAGGGAAACCCCCTTCTTGGTAAGAGGCTTTCAAAAGTTGGGTTTCCTTGGCCTTATTGAGCCACCTATCTAGGGCAAATTAGGGCACACCTCTTGCTCCATTTAAGCCTTGTTTAGGTTGCGATTTAGCCGTCCAAACCTAGGTTCGAGGGTGAAGCCTTGGAAACCCTTAGACGGTTGTCTAAGAGAGTTACCTAGGTAGCTTGACTTGTAGTCCCTTAGCCAATTGATCAAGAGAGTGAACCCGATTCACTTGTTGCGCTTCCCTACATTTAGCAACCACCTTTACCATTCACTTTCATTCGGTTTAACTTACTTTTATATGTAGCTAGGGTGAACAACGCCCGAGTGAAGCCTTCTCAATTGGTGTTCACACCATTTACTTTTCCAATCACTCTAGTTTTAAATAGTAGTTTCAACCAAAAACCGTTTGCTAGATAGTATTTCAAACAATTGAAGTAGGGGTACATGGACCGGCTCGGGTTTGAATTTTAAAACATAATTGTCCTATACCCAGGTAAGGTTTATACTTGGGTCTTGATTGGGATTTTTATTGTGATATTCGGGACGAGTCAGCATCACTTGTGCCAGGTGTCTAGTTTTTATTATCCCAACTCTAATCTCTTTAGTTTTAATATGGAACCGGGCTCTAGATCTACTCCTTACTCCTTGAACTTCTATTATCTAGTGTGTACAATTTAGTGAAGTTTTTTAAAAGCTAAAGAAACGATAAGCAAGTAATGTTCTGGTTCTTTCATGTGGTAAAGGTCATCCATGTATGATTTCCCCTAGTGTGCAGCTAGTTCAGGTTATACATTCCCAATTTACTCCGATTAATAGATACACTGCGGAAAGTTTTTAACAAGTTTGGAATCTCTACTAAAGTAATCCAGACCCTCTCGGTTCGAATACCTAGCAGGAGACTAACCTCCACCGGCATAAACCAAACAAGGCACTGATGCACCAAACTTCCTCTACTACGTTGACTCCAGTACAAACTAGTGAATCGATTTCTTGACTAAAGCAATCGAGTCACCACTTCCAATTTAAGGTTGATCTTTTAACATATGCAGAGATTATCGTTCTAGGTTAAAGGAGGAATCATACAAGTTTGATCAGGACTCATGCGATTCTGATTAATTCCTCCATTGAATGTATCAAATCAATCATTCGCAAACGTGGTTCATACAACCATTCCTAACATACAACACTAGGGTTCTTCATACCCAGATGAGAGGGAAGTTTACTCCATGCAGAGAAGTGTACACATCATGATAGGAGGAGAAATCATCATGTGGACAATGAGAATCTGCTCCAGGCGGCTAATCTGTACTCCGAGGATGAGGAATCGAGCTCCGAGGTCTTCAAATCGCTCCAATCCTGCCCTAGGGTTGTCCTTCGTCACACTCTATCTAGGGTTCTGATAGACCGCTAATTACACATGTTTTTCACCCTATTCTGAAGCCGTTTGAATCGAGGCTAGGTTGTGTGTTATGTCATATTTCACCCTATTTTTAAGCCGATTTCACGCTAGGTTGTGTGTTATGTCATATTTCAGGACCCGGCGTTGGAATCGAGGCGGAGAAACGAGTTCTGGGTCGAAAGGAGCGAAGTTGGGACGAAGGGGGCTGCTGGAGGAAAATACCCGGCCATGACCAAGAATACCCGGCCGGGTATTATTATTTTGGGCGCCCCCGAGAATCAGAGAGGGACCCGGGCGTGAAGGCAAAATCCCCGGTCGGGGATTATTGAGGCAGACCGGGGATTTTTCCTCTTCTGATACGCGCGTTTTGAATAATACCCGGTCGATACCCAAAATACCCGACCGGGTATTTCAACCTTGTATCGCGATCAGGCAGCAGATTTAAGGGAAAGGAAGGCCAACATTCGAGGGTTCCGAGTTTTAGAGAGATAGAGAAATTCCTAGAGAGAGAGAGCGACGAACCAGAGTTCCCAAGAGCCATAGCTTGATCTTCATCACCATTGGAGCCCGGCTTGAGCTTGGAGAAGTGCGGATTAACGTCCAGGAGCAGAAATCCATCTTCACATTATGATTTCCGCGCCTGAGTCTGCTTTTGCTTCTTTCTCTATGGAGTAGTTTCCCCATTCATCTGGGTATGGAGAACCCTAGATTTGTATGCTAGGTCTGATTGTATGAACCCAAGTACAGAGTTTATGAATTGATTATATTCGATTGAGGTTTGAATGATTGAATGACTTGAATCCTGATCAAATTCCTGTTGTTTCTGCTTTGACCTAGAATGAGAATATCTGCCTAGGTTGATAGAGCATCCTTAATTGAAGGTAGTGAATTGGCGACTTTAGTCGAGGAGCCAATTCGCTATTCTGTACCGAATTCAATTCGGTAGTGGAGGTTTGGTTCGTTAGGGCCTCAATCCGTTTACTCCGGTGGAGGTTAGTCGCCCGCTAGAGACTCAGATTGAGAGGGTCTGGAGACCTTTAGTCGAGACTTCAGACTGTTTAAGAACCTTCCGCTGTATAACTTTCATGAAAACTGAACTTGGTAAATTACAATCCGGCTTAACTGCAGTCTAGGGGGAACCTTATACGGGTGACCTCTCTTGACTTGAAAACAACCGTTTAACTTGCTTTGCGTTTTTGTTTGTTTGAATCTGCACTAAAAGTTCACTGCTAGATAACGAGAATTCACCGAGTAGTCATCAAATCTAGGACCCGGGTTGACAATAAAACCCAAACCCGCTATACTACGCTTTAGGAAGTGGTTACACTTGGCCATTTTCTAGAGTGACAGTAGGAGCGAGTCAAGTTTTTGGCGCCGTTGCCGGGGACGGCTAGGTTGTTGAAGAAAAGTGATTTCTGTTACTTTAGCATTTTCATTTTTGCATTGAGTGTTTGTTCTTTCCCACTTGTGCCTTCACGGGTTTGCATTGCTTGATTGTGTGCAGATAGTGCATGACCCGTAGCCAGTCGGGAGGTTTACTGCCGTTGGATCCAGAGATTGAACGCACCTGCAACCAACTTCGGAGACAACAGCGAGCTAGACTGGCTACGGTGGAGCGCATAGACGGCCAATTGAGCAGCGAGTCCGAGGACGAGTACGAGATGGAAGGCGATCACAACCCACCTTCGGCGAACCAGCTCCTGGGGAACGACCCCAATCCCCAGGGAGCTGGGGTTCATCATCATCCACCACCACCGGATCCCACCTTGGAGTACTACTACACTCCACGGATTGCTGACATCCGCTCGGTCATCCTCTATCCGCCCATTCCAGTAAACAACTTCGAGATCAAGCCATGCTGGATTCAACTCATTACATCCTCTATCCTGTTCCATGGCTTGAAGGATGAGGAGGCCCGGGTGCATCTTTCTCGTTTTCTGTAGCTGACGAACGGGTTCAAGCTGAACGGTTTCCCGGATGACGCAATCCGCCTTCACCTCTTCCCCCATTCTCTGGCAGGGAATGCTAAGAGGTGGTTAGAGACCCAGCCCCCATTGTCCATCACTTCTTGGGACGATCTGGCAGACAAGTTCGTTCACAGGTACTATCCGGCATCGAAGACCACAGAGATTCAGCGGGAGATCACTCACTTCCGCCAAGAGCCAGACGAGTCACTTCGTGTTGCATGGGAGCGGTACATGGGATATTTCTGGCAGTGTCCCCATCATGGCTTCAGTGATGCATTCACAGTGGGGAACTTCTACAGTGCTCTCACCCCAGACAGCCAGAGGGTGATTGAGTCTCTATGCCCAGGAGGGGATATTCTCACTAAGACTCCACCCGAGCTGAACCAGATGATTAGTACCTTGGCTGCCCAAGATCATTCCTAGGGGCAGCACAGTAGAGGCAGAAATTCTCGGGACCGGGGTGTGCACGCTATGGAGGCCAGGTCCGGGTTAGAGCAGCAGGTGGCCGAGTTGGTGCAGACCTTGAAGCAACCCAACAGTCTCCTTCCGGGCTGAGGTACAGCTACACCTCCAGTAGCTCAGTGTCAATGGTGCGAGAGCCCGAATAACCTGGTGGAGGACTGTCAGCAGGTGGACTTTATCGCCAATGCTCGGCGCCTGGACCCATATAGCAATACCTACAATGAGGGATGGCGCCAGCATCCCAACTTCGCCTGGAGCAGTAACACCACTAAACCACCTGGTTTCCCAGCACCAGCGGGTGGTTTTCAGCAGAGGCAGCCTTTCTAGGCTAGGCAGGGGCCACCACCACAGCAGCAGCCCTACCAGCCTAGGCAGGGGTAGCCATTCCAGCAGCCCCAACGTCAGTATGCCGAGCCAGCAGCAGCCCCAGCTCCCGATAACCAGATGACCGAGCTGAAGAACACTTTGGCGGCATTCATGACCACCAGCCAGGCAAATTTCACAAGGGTGGACCAGAGCATAGCCTCTCTGAAGGCAGGACAGAGGAACCAGGGTGCCATTTTGCAGGATCTACAGAACCAAGTGGCTGCCATAGCTCGCCAAATTACTACCCGGGCCCCGGGGTCTCTACCTGCCACCACCGTCCCCAATCCACGTGAGCCGCTCCAGCAGCTGGATGCCATCTTTACCAGGAGCAGCAAGACCATTACCGCTGATCCTGCCCCGGTCAGGCAGGAAGAACCTCTACCTGCTTCAGCACTTCCAGCCGACGATGCAAAAGCGCGGGTGAAGAAGGAAGCTCCTGCTCCTAAGCCACAACCAGTGGTTAAGGAGCATGTGCCCCAGCTTCCCTTCCCCACTCGCCTACATAAAGATAAGCTGGAGACTGAGTTTGCCAAATTCATGGCAATATTGAAGCAGCTCAACATCAGCGTACCATTTGTGGAGGCACTGTCGAAGATGCCCAAGTACGCAAAGTTCATGAAAGATCTCCTCACCAACAAGAAGAAACTTGGGGATCTCTCGACAGTGCTGCTGAGCGAGGAGTGTTCTGCTATCCTGCAGAACAAGCTGCCCGAAAAGCGCAAGGATCCAGGGAGTTTTACTATCCCTCTTACTATTGGCAGCATGCATGTAGGCAAGTCCTTGGCGGACCTAGGCGCTAGCATAAATGTCATGTCATATAAGTTGTTTAAGAAGCTAGATCTAGGTGAACTTAGCCCTACTAGGATGAGCATTCAGCTAGCTGATCGTTCCGTTGTGCATCCTAGGGGTATCATAGAGGATTTGCTTGTTAATGTGGGTGCATTCACATATCCTGTTGGCTTTGTTATTCTGGATATAAATGAGGATGTGGATGTGCCTTTGATTCTAGGTAGACCATTTCTTACCACCGCCAAGGCACTTATTGATGTGCATGATGGTAAACTGATCCTGCGTGCTGGAAATGAACAAGTTACCTTTTCTGTGACTGAGTTTGATCACAGTGCTATGATTGCTGTCACACCTGTGCATGCTATTTCTGACCGGGTACACGAGCCTGTCGTGTATCCGTCTGCATCTCCCATTTTGCAGGACCCTCCTCTCACTCCTTCGCCGCCACCCCATCCAGCCTCACCGCCGAATAAAAAGCTCAAAGAGGAGTGGCGGCCGAAGCAGCAGGTGCCTAAGCCCACTCGGAAGAAAGGTGGAGACCACAACGAGCTGGTCCCACCTCCTGCATCACGATCACCCTGGCCATCCGAGTACTCACTTGCCTGCATCTGCCGGACGGCCAGGTCGAGCTAACCAATGCTGGTGGTTGCACCCGTCGGGTGCACGGTCACCACCTAAAGCTGTACCTCAAGAGTGACATGGATCCGCTCTTGGAGGCACCTGTTCTCGTGGACCCTTAGTTCCGCCATGGGCGTCCAGCTAAAAGACGGTAAAGAAGCGCTTGTCGAATCAAAATACCCGACTGGGGATTTTTCCTATATAAAGGAAACCCCCGGTCCATTTCTCTCTCCACCCTCATTTTTCCAAAATTTCTCCTCTCTCTTCCTCTCAAATCCTCTCCCCTCTCTCCTCTTGGCCACCGCCGGCCGCCCTCCGCCGCCGGTCACTTTCCAGCGACTTTCCGGTGACCTTCCGGCGACTTTCCGTCCATTTTCCGGCGAGCCTCCCGGGCAAATTTCTGGGTCCTCCTCGCGTCCCTCACCCTTTCCTCGCCTCCTAGCTACAGTTCTACTTGCGTTTCCAGGTGTGTTTCTTGTTAATTACTCGTTTCATGGAAAATCGAACTGTAGATTATAGGACCGAGAACTGTGTTTGCATGCCTGATTTAGAGTAGGGTGAGGGATGTCTTAAGCTTGCATGGTTCTATCTATGGTGTATGTGCTGCCCATGTAATGACTGTGATTGGTTATGTGATTCTTGTCTTGATTCCGGTTGAGTTGCTTGCGATTCAACCGGCTGTGCGTAACACTGTTAGCCTAGGTGGCCTTAAGTGTGGGGGAAGTGATGAACCCATGCTGTTGGTCCTGACAAGTTTTTCTTGGCTCCACCTTTGGTTTGTTGGTTTTGCAGGTTCATGTCCCTCGACCATCCCTTTGTGCAGGGCCTGCGCCTGCACCCGGAGTATGCGGATCAGTTCCGCAAGGTGATCCGGGGGAAATTGGAGCGCCACCACCACCTCGAGTGGGCAGTGTCCGAGCACCTCCACTGCATGCAGGAGCTCAGCGCCGCCATCAGTCACCGCGATTGGCGGACGCTGCTTACCATAGACGAGCCCACCTACACGGAGCTGGTGTGGGAGTTCTACACCACGTTTCAGTACGACAGCAAGAAGCCTCGGGACTCCTATGCAGTGACGTTCAGGCTGGGTGGCTACCCCCGGGAGCTGACCATTGATGGGTTGGCCTACGCCTTGGGGATCAAGTACCACCCATTCGATCGCCACGAGGTCGAGATCCCGAACCCGACCGACTGGGACCAGGACGAGTTCTACCGCCAGGTAGCCAGGCACGCCCATAGGTATGACTTCTTCGAGGCTGGCCAGACCTACGTCAGCACCCTCAAGCCGGAGTGGCACATTCTGAACCTGCTGATCACCTGCTCCATCGTCCCGAACGTCACCGGCTCGCATAAGATTCCGAAGCGGGTGCTGTATGCCATGTACTCGATGGGGGACCTGGAGCACATGCTCCACTTGGGTTCTTTCGTGGCCACCACCTTCTCCCGGGTGCCACGGGAAACCCACCCATCTCTTCTGTGGTCCCCTGATCACCCGGTTGGCGCGCCATTTCGGCATCAGCTTCCAGGGGCTTCAGGATGCTTCTGCACAGGGCGGCTCCACCCCCCTCAGCCGGGACGTGCTCCACAATGCACGCCTCCTGGCCACTGATGACATCCGTACCTGGGTGGATGGGCTTTCTCTGCCCCCTGAGGAGGTTGTGGATCTCGATGAGGACGAGGAGGACGCTGACTACTCAGGCGAGGAGGTGGACGAGGATGCTGCTGATGATGATGACGGGGCCATGGATGCCGATGAGCCGGAGCCCCCGCTCTCTCCCCCAGGGGACCTTCAGCCTCGACGGAGACCGGTGAGAGGCGAGTCCTCCTCTGGTCCTTCTAGTCCGTCGATGGCTTCTGGCCCGTCGATGGACTTCTTCACGGAGCAGTTCCAGCAGATGGGGCTCCAGTTCCAGCAGCTCGGTCTTCAGAACCAGCAGTTCATGGACCATCAGGTCCAGTTCTACCAGCAGTATTTGGCCCACCAGGCCGAGTACCAGTCCAGGCTGGCGGGAGTTGACGAGCGCGTTGGCCGCTTGGAGACCCATATGGGAGTCACTAGTGCTCTCATGGAGCGGGAGAGAGATCGTGGACGCCGACTGATGGAGTACTCGGAGCACCTGCTCCAGGCTTGTCATGGACTCTTGTATCATGTTTTGAAAATAACAGGTGCTGATGGAGTACAGGGAGGTAGTGTAGCACTATGGAGGATGTTGATGCATTTAAGAAATCTCATTTCTTCTTCATATTGTGTTGGTTGATTGAGTGAATTAATGATCTTAGGACCCTTGAATTGTGTGGTGTTGTGGACTCTCTGCATGTCATGGACTCTTGTATCATGTTTTGAAAATAACAGGTGCTCGAAAATGTGCTTTAAAATAACATCTCCCGTGCGAATAGGGCGAAAGTGTGTAAGGGGAGACGAGAATCCGTTCCCAATTTCCACCTACTACCTCCAGCCCCCTTACATGTCTTTCCCCCGCACGAGGCTCGAGACACACGCTCCTGGCATGGCTGGTAAGAGCTGGGCTCCCGCAAAACCTTTACTAGGTGGGAGCCCCGTTTTCTGAAAAACAGGTTGGAACCCTTGAAAAAAGAAAGAAAAACAGAAAAACAGAAAAACAAGCAAAAAGATGAAAGAAAAGGGGTTCCAACCATCTTTAAGAAGAAAATCGAGCACCTTGAACAAATGTGAGTCCATGATCTTTTGTTTTTGAGAGTCTCTTCATCCACGATTCATTTTTCCTCTGTTCACTATTTACCATGATGCCGACTCGAGACTAGCGTTCTCACCGAAGAAGCTATGAGATGACTTGTGCATCGGTTGACCTCGTAAGTTGCTAAATGATCTAGGAAGTACTCTACCTACGATCGGGGTTGTTTGTTGCTATAGAGGTATGGAGAGTTGCATTGGTTTGAGTTAGGTTTGCTTGGGGACAAGCAAACGGTTAAGTGTGGGGGAGTTTGATAGAGCGATAATTACACATGTTTTTCACCCTATTCTGAAGCCGTTTGAGATGTGGATTCTCGTGTTTTAAGCCGATTTCACGCTAGGTTGTGTGTTTATGTCATATTTCAGGACCCGGCGTTGGAATCGAGGCGGAGAAACGAGTTCTGGGGCAAAAGGAGCGAAGTTGGGACGAAGGGGGCTGCTGGAGGAAAATACCCGGCCATGACCAAGAATACCTGGTCGGGTATTATTATTTTGGGCGCCCCCGAGAATCAGAGAGGGACCCGGGCGTGAAGGCAAAATCGCCGGTCGGGGATTATTGAGGCAGACCGGGGATTTTTCCTCTTCTGATACGCGCGTTTTGAATAATACCCGGTCGATACCCAAAATACCCGACCGGGTATTTCGACCGGGTATCGCGATCAGGCAGCAGATTTAAGGGAAAGGAAGGCCAACATTCGAGGGTTCCGAGTTTTAGAGAGATAGAGCGATTCCTAGAGAGAGAGAGCGACGAACCAGAGTTCCCAAGTGCCATAGCTTGATCTTTATCACCATTGGAGCCCGGCTTGAGCTTGGAGAAGTGCCGATTAACGTCCAGGAGCAGAAATCCATCTTTACAGTATGATTTCCGCGTCTGAATCTGCTTTTGCTTCTTTCTCTATGGAGTAGTTTCCCCATTCATCTGGGTATGGAGAACCCTAGATTTGTATGCTAGGTCTGATTGTATGAACCCAAGTACAGAGTTTATGAATTGATTATATTCGATTGAGGTTTGAATGATTGAATGACTTGAATCATGATCAAATTCCTGTTGTTTCTGCTTTGACCTAGAATGAGAATATCTGCCTAGGTTGATAGAGCATCCTTAATTGAAGGTAGTGAATTGGCGACTTTAGTCGAGGAGCCAATTCGCTATTCTGTACCGAATTCAATTCGGTAGTGGAGGTTTGGTTTCTTAGGGCCTCAATCTGTTTACTCCGGTGGAGGTTAGTCGCCCGCTAGAGACTCAGATTGAGAGGATCTGGAGACCTTTAGTCGAGACTTCAGACTGTTTAAGAACCTTCCGCAGTATAACTTTCATGAAAACTGAACTTGGTAAATTACAATCCGGCTTAACTGCAGTCTAGGGGGAACCATATCCGGGTGACCTCTCTTGACTTGAAAACAACCGTTTAACTTGCTTTGCGTTTTTGTTTGTTTGAATCTGCACTAAAAGTTCACTGCTAGATAACGAGAATTCACCGAGTAGTCATCAAATCTAGGACCCGGGTTGACAATAAAACCCAAACCCGCTATACTACGCTTTAGGAAGTGGTTACACTTGGCCATTGTCTAGAGTGACAGTAGGAGCGAGGCAGGTTCTCTTTCAGCCTTTAGAACTCCAAAAATACCTTTTTCCCGAGTAGCCCTTTTATAAGCTGGAGATTCGCGAGTTACGACCTAAGTTACGGCCGTAACTTCCTCTCCTGGCCCGTAACTCCTCCTTAAAACGATGTCGTTGGTGTGCTCTGTAAACCAAGAGTTACGGCTTCTTTGGAGGAGTTACGGTCTCAACTGTAACTTGAGAGGGGAGGCCGTAACTCCAAGAACGCTCCTGAAATTCTTGTGTCATCGCCTCCCAAGAGTTACGGGTGCTTAGGGCGAGTTATGATCTAGACCGTAACTACTAAGGTCTAGCCGTAACTTTGAAGATGCCCCTGGAACCTTGGTCCTTCCCTTGAGAAGTTACAGGCTATTAGGGAAAGTTACGGTCGCAACCATAACTCCTAAAGCTTGGCCGAAACTTCTCCCTGTCTTCTTCCGTTTCGCTTCAAAACGTCCCAAAACTCGCTTCTTCGTACCTATTCACGTGCTAGGACCTGAAACTTTATCAATAAACATTACCTAGCGTAAAATTGGCCACGAGAGCGAGAAATAAAGCTCAAACGATCAAGAAATGAAGAGAAAAACATGTTCAAATATAGCGTTATCAAACCCATAAGATTTATTTTCTCTAAAACAAACCCCCACACAAAGATTGTTATAACTTAGTGGAGGGCCCAAACTACTACAATAGGTGAACCCCCAGATTTGACCTCGTTCCGTCATCGCTCAAATAGTGTGTGGGAATGTTCATGTGTTAAAAAAAATTATAATACAAACCAAAATAGGAGATTCCCTTGAATAGTAACATACTAACCTTTGAATCTTCACATCAATCGCACATTGGAAGATTGAGATTTGAACTCTATTTGCACTATAAGAATATGATTAGATCATCATTAGTTCATCACCACCTTCTCTCACCAACGTATATATCTGGCGGTAAAATATGGGCACTTGGTGGATGCGGCACCCTCATCTTTACTTCCCTTTTCTTCTAAAATCGTACTAATTCTAGATATCTACCGAAGCCATAGACTGTAAAGATAGCAATGCCCGTTCTCGCCTCGTCACCATCCAGAACCAGCCAATGGGGTGTGCTGAAAGGCACTCAGACATGGCCTCCAAATATTAGGGGCTTCCATTTTATGATTGTTAATTGATCTAATCATTTTTTATGAACTCAGATTTATTGTGATTATGAATTATAATCTCTTAATTACTAGTACTAGTCATTTGTCATTATTCTCATGTATATATAAACGAGGTTTGTATATTCATCGTTAAAGTTAGTGTAGTAATATTTTATAATGACACAAAAAATCCTTAATGGATTAAAGGTGATTATTGAAAATAATTTCTCTGATAATACAAAATTGAAGAATTAATAGATAATTTTATTTCAAATTATTGTTTAAATAACGATGTTGTAACCATTTTTATTTAATTATTTTATAAAAAATTGTCCGTATATCAGTTATAGAATAGGGCGTCAAGTGGTGTTCAAACGGAGTGGTTACCATGTTAACCGTCTTAACCGGTAGTATTTGGATTGGTTTGGTTAAATTTTTTAGCATGTTTGGTTTAAGTGGTTTGGTTTCAGACACTTCTAACAAATAAAATCAAATTAACTAGTTAAATAATTAGCTATATATATCTAATTATATATTATATACATACTTAATACTTTGCATAACCACTCAAGAGTTAAACGTTATTTCCTTTTAGATTCATAAAAAAATAAAGCTTTAGATTATTCCTATACTCTATATGCATGTGAAGAGTGTAAACAACCACATATGGTCGTTTAATTTAGATAAAATGCCTACATTTTTTTGGATGAAAACTTGAAAGGAAGATCGTTTTCCGCATATGATAATTACTTAGAGACTAAGTCAATTCACACAAACACAATAATTTATTAAACCCATACCATTGCCGAGTTGGGCCTAATTGTACATGTTTTACCCCCGTTTTCCTTTGGTGTTTTTGGCAGTTTCGCTCCTAAAAGGGTGGTTTTACGCTAGGTTTCTCATGTTTTAGTATGTTTCAGGATTTAACAGGTGAAACCAGTCCCGGAGTCCAAAGTTGGACGAAAAGGATCGAAAACCGGGAGAAGAGGTAAAAAAGGCGAGTTCACGGTTTTCCTTTGATGTTCACGGTATTGTATGACCGTGAAGAAGAGACGTTGCCCGTGAACTTTGAGGCGTCCAGGGCCAAAATGCAAGTTACTGACGCTAATTGAGTTAAAAGTCGCTAAGACCGTGAATAGTTTATGTTGGCCGTGAACCCGTGGAAACAAAGTGTTGCGTTTCGGCGCCCATCTAGAGTTCACAGACGCGTTATAGAGTTCACGGCTGTGATCTCAAGACGTGAACTAAGCTAGTTCACTGTTTAAAAGCTGAGGTGAAAGGAAGAAAGAGGTGAGAGCCCATTGTGTGAGAAAGCCTTCTTCAGATTTTTAAAGAGAGAAACACGAACCAAAGGAGAAGGAGGCTAGGGTTTTGCTCCAAGGTGGGATTTGTGAAGATTCTCCCCAAGAGAAGTTCAACACAAGGGTCTAGAAGATTGGAAGCCTCCCCTAAGATGGTTTCTACCTCTTCTCCTTGTGTTTCTCCCATTTCTAGCATGGAGTAGATTTCTTTCCACTTGGGAGTTGTGAGACCCTAACTAGCTACCATGTAGTTACTTTTATGTGAATTGTATGATTGTCATTGGGTATTGTTTAATTAAATGTTTGAAGTATTATTCATGTGATTGTGCTTATCAATCTAAGGATTGTGCATGTTTTGTGCATGTTGGTGCTTATCAATCTAAGGATTGTGCATGTTTTGTGCTTAGCATCCTTAGGTTTATGCATGTTGGTGCTTAGCAACCTAAGGATTGTGCATAATTGTGCTTAGCATCCTTAGGTTTGTGCATGTTGGTGCTTAGCAATCTAATTAGCCACTTTAACCTAGATTAGAGAGGAAAATCCCCCTTCCAAGGGAGACTCAATCGTTTCAATTCACATACCACGGCAGTAGTTAGGGGGAAGTGACACCCGAGTGATCCTTCTCACAAAGAGCTTTCAAAACCATTTACCTTTGCCTTATTTTATTTTAATTAGCAAACTTTTCAACCAAAACTTTGTTGCTAAATAATGATTCAAATGACTGAAGTTGGGGTAAACGGATTGGCCCAGGTTGATATTTAAACATACTTATCCTGTACTACACCCGACTAAGGTTTATACTTGGACCTTAGGCGGGAAATTATTGTGGTATTCGGGACGAGTCAAGCATTTGGCGCCGTTGCCGGGGACAACCGTTTGTTATCTTGAAAAAGTTGTTTGGTGTTAATCTAGCTTTTAATTTTCAGTTTTGGAAGTGTGTGAGCTTTGCATGTGCTAGACTTGGTGTGTTTTCCGATTGTGTGTAGGTGGTGCATGACCCGGAGTAATCCGGCACCTTTGCTACGATTTGACGAGGACATAAACCGAACTCTCCGGCTCCTAGCAAGGGAGAGAGAGCTAGCGGAGGCAAGGAGAAGGAGTGAAAGAAGAGGACAACATTTGGGTTCCGGTGTTAGTGAAGAAGAAGTTGAAGAAGTGGAAGTTGAACCCGTTGTTGTAGTAGAAATGGCGGAAAACCAAAGACAAAATGGAGCTTCCCACGCTCGTCAGCTGAACGATGCGGCGGAGGAAGAAGAAGACCCGAGGACGATGGGGTACTATATGGCCCCAAGGCCGGCAGACATTCAATCGCCAATCCTACATCATCCGGCTCTAGTGACTATGATACAAAGCAAGCTTTATTCCACGGCCTTGAGAGCGAGTTACCAAGAGAGTACGTGTAGAGATTCTTGGAGCTCATGGGGAGTTGGAAAATCAATGGTGTGCCGACCGAAGCTTTGCAACTAAGGATTTTCCCGTATTCACTTTCGGGGAAAACACTTAGGTGGTTAAACAATAGCCCACCTCGGTCAATCACCTCATGGGGCGACCTCCTCAACAAGTTTATGGCTCGCTACTGCCCGCCTTCGAAGACAGCAGAGTGGAGAAAGAAGATATCCCATTTCGAGCAAGAAGAGGATGAGACCTTGAGGGATGCTTGGGAGAGGTACTACGACTATTTTCTTCCGTGCTCTCACCACGAGTTTGAAGAACAGTTTCGGATCGAAACCTTCTACGGAGGCCAAATGTAAGAAGATAAAATCCTCATTGACTCCTTGTGTCAAGGGAAATTGATGAATATGGCTCCGCCCTAAATAACCGAGATACTTGAAGACATGGCCCTCAGGGGATACCACTGGAGGAGAAGCAATGAAAGGGGAGTGAAGCGTGGGCGCGAGTGTTCCGCTTAAGGCGAAGTTGGATAAGTTGATAGAGGTTATGCTTGAAGATAAGAGGTAAGGAAAAAGGCCAGTGATGTCGTGCGACTAGTGCTCGAGCACTAGCCCTGAGATGGCGGAGTATCAAGCAATGAAGGAGGCAACTGCTCCGGAGGAACAAGTCAAATTCGTGGCAAATGCTAGGGCTAACAACCCATATGAAACGTCCCGATACTTTTAACCAAACTGAAATAACCATGGCTCTGGAGCCGATTAAAAACAATACTCAAGATTTCATTTAAAACGAATACAACGGAATCCTTTTCAAATGAAATGCCCTAAACACGTAGACGACCTCAAATATATAGTCGACAAAACCACACAAACTCAAAATCTCGAATCTCCAGTTTATATACTCATAATCATTAAACATAAAAAATTACACAAGTCTAACTCTAACTCCTCACTTAGCTCTTTGACATCTCGTTAATGCTGGTGCGGCTGCACGCATCTCCTTGCCTCTTCTCGAAATCCGCCTCTACTAACTCTTCCTCGACCTGGTGAGTGAGAAGGGGTCAGTCTCGTCGTTACTTCCTAAGGACTTTGCCCTAAGCAACTTTCTGCTAACACGTTATTAGAGTTTCCTTCCTAGCACGAAATCCGTTCTCGCTTCCTTCTCTTAAATAATCATCCTTTCAACTAGCTTATAGAAGCTCTCTACTTCTATCCTGAACTCATAGAAGTTCTTTACTTCTATCCTTAACTTAGATACCAACTACTAGAGACCACCACGTTACGTATCGCCGTCTGCTGTCCCTACCATAGCATACCGACCGCGTTACGTCTCGCCGTCCGGTTGCATAACCAAACTCAGCAATGGCACTGCGTTACGTCTCGCCGTCCAGCCCATGCCCGGTCAACTACTGCATTACGTCTCGTCATCCAGTAGTGACCCCAACAAACATGATCAACTGCTGTGTTACATCTCGCCGTCCAGCAGTGATCCGACCATCTACCGCGTTCAGTAGTGGCCCAACCACCCGGGGGTTTATCTTACATACACACATACATCACATACATAGCACAACGCGTGCCTCCACTTTAAGTAGGCGGTGGGAGCCTCACACACATAATCGCGCAAACTCATAAATTAACTAGCATAATTTGAAAGTAAAGACATAAACTAAAAGATCTCGACGGAGATTTTACCCCTTTACACTCACCTTACGTCGAAGCGGATTGAATTGAATCAACTAGAGGGATCAATATCCCTTCACTTGATCATCGCGTGACTGCTCGGACACAACCCCACCATAACAAGAGCTACGTGTCCTAATGCCATGAAAAACGTCCCACAAGGATCCACTCCTAATCATTGGCTCACCCTCGTTGTTTCCCCACCGGTTCACGTGGTCATTGTTAACTACTAGCTCCACCTAGCATCTAGTCCTCATTCCGGAATATGCCTTTTGTCACCGGAATATGCTATTTGTGGCCGGAATATGCTTACCGGCGTCGGAATCTAGTCATCGGGGCCGGAATATGCCTATCGGCGTCGAAATCTGCTGACTGACGGTCACCGACCACCGGATGTATGGTCTACATTGTGAGATTTATGGTTTGGTTTCTCATATTTTCGTATGCCTTTTGTGGTTTGCTTTATCGTGTTTGTGGTTTGCATCGAGAAGTTTCTGATTTGCTTTATCGTGTTTGTGGTTTGCATTGAGAAGTTTCTGGTTTGCGTTCAAAATTTTTGTGGTTTGCATTGAGGGGTTTCTGGTTTGTTTTAATATATTTGTGGTCTGCATTAGGACGTTTATGGTTTGCGTTTTTGTGGTTTGATTTACTGTGTTTGTGGTTTGCATTAAGAGGTTTCTGGTATGCTTTCGCAAATGTTGTGATTTGCTTTGTGTGGTTTCTGGTTTGTTTTAGGGGATTTGTAGTATGCATTAGGAGGTTTCTGGTTTGCATTAAGAAGTTTCTGGTTTGTTTATCGCATTTTGTGGGTTGCATTATGAGGTTTCTGGTTTGTTTTAATATATTTGTGGTCTGCATTAAGACGTTTTTTGTTTGCTTTACCGTGTTTGTGGTTTGCATTAGGTGGTTTGTTTTTTTGTGGTTTGTTTTACGGCGTTTGTGGTTTGCATTAGGAGGTTTCTGGTGTGCTTTCGCAAAATTTTTGGTTTGCTTTGTGACATTTGTGGTTTGTTTTAGGGGATTTGTGGTATGCATAAGAAGGTTTTTGGTACTTTTTTTTTAGTTTGGTTTACCGTATTTGTGGACTGCATTAGAAGGTTTCTGATGTAATTATGAAATATTTGTGTTGTACATACCAATAAATTCCAAATACATAGTATAAACATAGTAACCCGTAAAAAAATTGAAAAACACGATCCTCACGAACGTTGTTGTCAACTTTGATAATCTTGGATCCAGCCAAGAATTTGGCTAGAAGAAGCATCATTGTGACGATGCTCAATACATGATTATTATTGGCTGGTGAAGGGTTATAAAGTAGGAGATGAACATGCCATCTTATTCATGACCTTCCACTTCCAGGGGGAGAGAAGCAATGGACAGTGGCTCCCCCATCAACGGCAACAGTCTGGCCGGTAATATAAGAGGCTGCCAGAAGGCAGAGGAATGCAACCAACCCTGCCGCCTCCTCCGGCTCTCCAGTTCGTCCCATGGGAGTTCGAGCTCTCACTGCCTTTGAGAACTCCTCGCTCTCAAAGTACTGCAAAACACAACATAAAACCAAACGCTACATTACAACATTTCAATAGCTGCTGCAAAGCCAACTTCATAAATCTCCCCATTCCACTTAAAAACAGAGATTTTTCAAGCCATGGTATTCCACAAAACACTATCACCAAAACCGCCGCTATCGTCCAGATTTCCTCCCTCTCCCATCGGATTCCTCCGCCGCCCGGCGAATCTCGTCCTCCATCTCCTGAAAGTTGCTACACAAACCAAGAATCAAATTCAGGTTATTTACCTTGCTCACGAACAGGCAGAGGACTAGATCAGTGATTTTTCAAGCCATGGTATTCCACAAAACACTATCACCAAAATTTCGCCCACGTTCTGATCTTTCTTCTGCCACCGTAATCAAGAAACACGGTGGGTTCAGTATCCTGAACCGGGCCGCATGTGTAGCCAGGCCCTGGAGCGAAGAGCGTGAGATTCGCAGGTGGGTGGCTGTCGGCTGGTATTGGCTGGGAGATTCCCAACTGTGATTTCGAATGCAGAGAATGATAATGGAGGATCAATTGCCCAGGCCGAGATCACTCCGCTGCGGCAGCATCCCTCGACGGTGGCTCCTTCGGCACCGGGCCATAGGTCGGCGATGAGAGGGTTTTGCTTGCAGCAGTGTGGCTTCTGGGCAGCGAAGTTCTTGTAGTCCCCTGAATCGGTGGCGTATGCGCCTGCTGAAAGTTGCTACTCATCACTCTGTTCCAGTATTCCCCTGCTGCGCTGCTACGACGACCATCAACCTCCTCCTTCTTCGTCTTCGTCTTCTCCTCGTGCGGAGGATCCAGATTCAATCCACTCTCCGCCGCTTCATTTACCACCAACGGACCTCCCCAAGCTTTTCCAGGTTCACTCCTCTTTCCCTCTCCCCTGCTCTGGGGAACGATTCTTAATTTACGAATCCCCACAGCGCACTGAATCTTCTTCCTGCTGATGTGGTCTCCGCCGCCGCCGGATTCATCCTTCTTAGGATGCGGATCGTTAATTGACCCGCTCCAAAAATCACTATTTGGGTTGTGAAGAAGAAGCCGAGGAGAAGCTGATGGTGGCGGAAGAGAAGCTGATGGCGGCGGAGGAGATCGAGGTCTGGTAGGGGAAGAGATCTCCTATTGCAACTCCTCGGAAGAGCGCCGCCTGTGCCGGCGCCAGAGGGAAGAAAACGATCGGCCGCAGAATACGATTGGGATCTGAAGAATTGGGGATTGGAGGAGAAGGACAAACACGCTTTTTATTGCCTTTTTTAATTCTAATTTTATTAATTTTCGTGTAAGTTTACCCTTATACCATTGTTGTTACAGTAACAACATAATGGGTGTTGTTATTCTATCCGGGCCACTTAATTATTCCAGTGAGTAAGCTCTGGCCACGTTAATGAATGATAATCACTACAACCCAAAATGGTTATGGAACGAAAACTGGACAGGGTACTCACCACCACCAACTACTCCATCAACTCTGCTTCCGGATACGCCGCCTACCGCTGCTCATGACGATCAGTAGAGGGTACGTCTAGGTCTTCCTGTGTCCACCCCTCTTAATTAATCCATCGCCGCTTGCCAACGGATGATTGCCTCTTTTATTTGTTGGTTCAATCCCGCCGAGAATGGGCTTTGATGGCCACGAATTCCCTTTCACAAAAAGACAATGGACTTGGTCCATTTAATTCCCTCGACCACGCTATAACTCCATGCACACAAGATAAACAAACTTAATATGTTTGTGCTTAGTTTTAATTGAAGTCGAACATCCTTGGATAATCAACACTTAGACTTAGTCGAGACCCGATTCCATCGCATTCACGTGATACCACAATCAATGAAGGCCAACAGAGTTTCAGCCCTTACTGTTGGAAATGTGTATGAATAGCTTTGAAAGCTATAGAGTCTCAAGTGGAAAAACTACCACATTGGTAGTTTTACTTGGTGAAATGAGTATAAAGATAGGAGCCTCTCTCCTAAGGGCATGCCCCTTGGGGTGACCCACTTTTGTGGGAGAGGGAGGACCTAACGGACCACCACACACGCGCGCGCGCCGTCCGTCCGACCGACCGGTCGGTCGGTCGGATCACTTGAGACTATATACATATTTTTTGGAGAAATTCCGAACGAAATTAATTATTTAATAATTAATTATTAATCGGTTATTCTGAGGAATATTCCAAGGGATAATTGATTGAAAAGGAATATTCGAAGGATAATCTCCGCAGGATTTATCCTAACCGACGGTTTTAATTAAGGAAGTAATTATCTTCCTTAATTAATCCGACTTATTCCCCAAGCAAGAGGGTATATTCCTAGGGGTTCGGCTCCTATAAATAGCCGCCTCCCCAGCCCCTCTAAACACACCACAATGAGCATAAACACAAAAGAGAGAGTGTTCAGAGAGCTCCGGTTTTCGCACAAAACCGCGAGTACACAGAGGAGCTGTTTTATCCTGGAGACGACCGGTTGATAGTCTGCTGTGCGCATCGAGGGCAGTGCCGCGAACGTCTTAAAGAAAGCGACCTAGTCCGTGACTCAGCTCCAGATTCGGTATCCTCATCTTGTTGTTGTTCCGTTTCTAACAATTTTAAGACGTTCGGCTGCTGCTATGTCGACTGAACAGAACAACATGGCCGGATCTGGTGCTATCGATATCAATCGACCGTTTCGCTTCGTTGGAGTCAACTTTCGTCGCTGGAAACAAAAGATGGAGTTTTACCTGACGACCAAGAAGTTGGCACACTGCCTCACTAGCATGCCCGTCGAGCTGCCGGAAGAAGCGACCTATGAGGAGAGGACTGCTTCTGCTAAGGAAAGGGAGCATGACTTCCTATGCAAGGGCTACATCCTCAACGGCCTGGCAGACGACCTCTACGACTACTATGCGGACAGCAAGAACACCGCAATGATGGTCTGGGATGCGCTCCAAAAGAAGTACGACACGGAGGAGGCTGGAGCTAAGAAGTATGCTGTCAGCCGCTACCTGCGCTACCAGATGGTGGATGACAAGTCTGTCGAAGTTCAGTCCCACGAACTTCAGAAAATAGCTCACGAGATCGTCTCTGAAGGTATGCCTCTGGACGATCAATTTCAAGTTGCTTGCATTATTGATAAGCTGCCCCCTTCGTGGAAAGATTTTAAGAATATGCTTAGACATAAAACCAAAGAATTTTCACTGGAAAGTTTGATTACTCGCCTAAGGATTGAGGAAGAGTCCCGCAAGCAGGATATGAAAGAAGAGGTGATGGCCGTCACTGCTAAACGACCCACCCCTAGAGCTCTTAAACCTAACCCGAAAGGGTTTAAGGGTAAGAACCAGCAGGTCCGCCCCCACCAGAATGGTGCCTCTCGAGGTAACCAAAGGGTCATGGCCCAAACCTCTAAGAATGACCCACCGTTTATCTGCTTTAACTGCGGAAAACCGGGTCATATGGCAAAAAAGTGCAGGAACAAGCATAACCCCGCCGCTGCGGCCAGGGTTAACTTGACAGAAGAGGATTTGGTAGCCATGATCACAGAGATGATCGCTGAAGTTAACCTCACTGGTGACTCAGAAGGATGGTGGCTGGATACAGGTGCATCGAAGCATGTATGCAACAATCGTGCTATGTTTAAAACATATGAAGAAGCACCTGCTGACAAGAAAGTGCTGTTGGGGACTACTCACACCACTATGGTTGCTGGTTCTGGTGAAGTGGAGCTGAACTTCACCTCTGGGAAGAAGATGGTGCTTAAGGATGTGTTGCACACTCCAGAGATAAGGAAGAATCTTGTTTCGGGATATCTTCTTAATAAGGCTGGGTTTAATCAATCTATTGGGGCAGACTTGTATACTCTTACTAAGAATGGGAGTTTTGTGGGAAAGGGATATGCATGTAATGGGATGTTCAAGTTGAATGTCGAAATTAATAAGATGAATTCTTCAGTTTACATGGTGTGTGATTTGAATGTTTGGCATGCTCGTCTTTGTCATGTGAACACACGAATTGTGAAGAATTTAAGCAAGCTAGGACATATCCCTAAACTCTCAATGAATGAATTTGATAAATGTGATTTCTGTAGCCAAGCTAAAATAACGAAAACGCCCCATAAATCTGTGAGTAGAGAATCAGAACCCTTAGATCTGATTCATTCTGATATTTGTGAACTAGATGGGACGTTAACTAGGTCTGGCAAGAGATACTTTATCACTTTCATAGATGATTGCTCTGATTATTGCTTTGTTTATTTGATGAAAAACAAAAGTGAAGCCCTTGACATGTTCAAGGTATTTGTGGTTGAATTCGAAAATCAGTGCAATCGAAAGATAAAAAGACTTAGGAGCGATAGAGGATCAGAGTATGACTCTAATCCCTTCAAGGAATTCTATAGCTCACATGGTATCATTCATGAAACCACGGCACCATATTCACCAGAAATGAATGGTAAAGCTGAGCGGAAAAATAGGACATTTACAGAATTAGTTGTGGCTATTATGCTCAATTCTGGAGCTGCTTCTTCTTGGTGGGGTGATATTTTTTTGACGGTTTGCTATGTGCTAAATCGTCTTCCAAAAACAAATAGAAAAGAATCACCCTATGAGATCTTGAAGAATAAGCCACCTAATCTGTCCTATTTAAGAACGTGGGGCTGTTTGGCCTACGTAAGAATTCCTGATCCTAAGAGGGTTAAGTTGGCTAGTCGAGCATATGAATGTGTCTTCGTTGGCTATGCGGCCAATAGTAAGGCATATAGATTCTATGATTTGAATGCTCGTACAGTAATAGAATCCATTGATGCTGATTTCTTTGAGACACGATTTCCATTTAAAACGAGAAATAGTGGGGGTAATGTACTACCCGCTATTAGAGATAACGGAACAAGTGAGGGTGTTGGATCTGAGGATGAACTCAGAAGAAGTAAAAGAGCTAGAATCTCTAAAGATTTTGGTGATGACTTTACTACAGTATACACCCTAGAGGATCCAAAAAGTTTGCAGGAAGCATTAACTTCCATAGATGTAGACTTTTGGAATGAGGCCGTTATAGATGAAATGGAATCGTTAGAGGCTAATAAGACTTGGCATCTAACAGACTTACCTCCTGGCTGCAAAGTCTTAGGTAATAAATGAGTTCTAAAAACGAAACGGAAACCTGATGGTGCAATCGAAAGGTTCCGAGCTCGCCTAGTAGTCAAGGGCTACAGGCAGAGAGAGAATATAGATTTCTTCGACACCTATTCACCATTATCTAGAATAACATCCATTCGTGTCATGATTGCTCTTGCTGCCTTGAACAATCTCGTGGTACACCAAATGGATGTTAAGACTGCTTTTTTGAACGGTGATCTAGATGAAGAAATCTATATGGAACAACCAGAAGGGTTTGTTATCCCTGAACATGCCTCGAAAGTCTGTAAGTTGGACAAATCATTATATGGTTTGAAACAGGCTCCAAAACAGTGGCATGAGAAGTTTGACACTCTCGTTCTCTCACATGGCTTTAAGGTGAATGAAAGTGACAAGTGTATTTACTGCAAGTCAGAGAATAACACTTGCACTATCATATGTTTGTATGTAGATGACATGTTGATATTTGGTACAAATATTCACGTGGTCAATGAAGCGAAAGCCATGTTAAAAGAGAGCTTTGAGGTGAAAGATCTGGGAGAAGCAAAGTTTATGCTTGGAATCCAGATAACTAGAACAGCAAATGGTTATTCTCTAGATCAATCTAGTTACATAGAGAAGATCTTGAAGAAGTATAACTATTTCGACTGTAAACCTGCGTGTACTCCGTATGATGCTAGTGTAAAGCTATTCAAGAACACTGGAGACAGTGTAAGACAAACAGAATATGCTAGCATCATTGGCAGTCTCCGTTATGCTGCGGATTACACTCGACCAGACATTGCATATGTCGTGGGATTGCTTGGCAGGTTTAACAGCTGTCCTAGTAGAGAGCATTGGAATGCTATAGAGAGGGTCATGAGATACCTCAAGAGAACAGCAAACCTTGCTATACACTATCAAAGGTTTCCCGCTGTACTAGAAGGGTATAGTGATGCGGATTGGAATACCCTATCAGATGACTCCAAGGCAACCAGCGGATATGTTTTTAACATCGCTGGTGGAGCTGTGTCTTGGAAGTCAAAGAAACAAACAATCCTAGCTCAATCAACTATGGAATCAGAGATGATAGCACTAGCAACGGCTAGTGAAGAAGCAAGTTGGTTGAGAGGATTGTTGTCAGAGATTCCGCTATGGGAAAGCCCGGTCCCTCCGGTATTGATACATTGTGATAGTACCGCAGCTTCGCTAAAGTTGAGAACCGGTTCTATAATGGAAAGAGACGACAGATTCGTCGTAAGCACAGTACTGTTAGAGAACTCCTAACGATAGGAGCAGTGAGGGTGGATCATATAAGATCCGAACAGAATCTAGCTGATCCTTTGACGAAAGGATTACCTAGAGAGAAAGTCCAGAATACCGCCAAGGGTATGGGACTTATGCCTACCGAACCACGGACTACAAGTGATGGTAACCCGACCCAATAGACTGGAGATCCCAAGAAATGGGTTCAATGGGTAATAACAAGTCATGAGTAGTATGCGAAAAGTTCATGCATAATGAAGCATGAATCCCAAAGCAATGGAGGTTGAGTTAATAACTCTTAATGAGATCTATACCCAATGTGGGTGGAGTACTTTACTTTGGGGATACTCCTGATAGACTCACCTATGTGAATGTGGGAGTGGGGCCGCTCCCTATGGAACTTTGAGAGGCACAAGTTGCTAGAGCGTTCACTAAACCAGGATAACGTGCATGGCCATAAACGCACGGGCTAAGAAGAGAACACAACTCAATGAAAAGATCCGGTGTGCTACACTGTCTGAAATAGGGTTCAAGACTACGAGTCACCCTTATGAAATCGGAAGTGTAACCACTACGCTAAGGTTCAAATCTTCGCGATACCTTAGCTTATGCCCGATCTTATGGAACTGTTAATGCTCAGAGATAGTTTCAAAACTATTCAAGTGGGGGATTGTTGGAAATGTGTATGAATAGCTTTGAAAGCTATAGAGTCTCAAGTGGAAAAACTACCACATTGGTAGTTTTACTTGGTGAAATGAGTATAAAGATAGGAGCCTCTCTCCTAAGGGCATGCCCCTTGGGGTGACCCACTTTTGTGGGAGAGGGAGGACCTAACGGACCACCACACACGCGCGCGCGCCGTTCGTCCGACCGACCGGTCGGTCGGTCGGATCACTTGAGACTATATACATATTTTTTGGAGAAATTCCGAATGAAATTAATTATTTAATAATTAATTATTAATCGGTTATTCTGAGGAATATTCCAAGGGATAATCGATTGAAAAGGAATATTCGAAGGATAATCTTCGCAGGATTTATCCTAACCGACGGTTTTAATTAAGGAAGTAATTATCTTCCTTAATTAATCCGACTTATTCCCCAAGCAAGAGGTATATTCCTAGGGGTTCGGCTCCTATAAATAGCCGCCTCCCCAGCCCCTCTAAACACACCACAACGAGCATAAACACAAAAGAGAGAGTGTTCAGAGAGCTTCGGTTTTCGCACAAAACCGCGAGTACACAGAGGAGCTGTTTTATCCTGGAGACGACCGGTTGATAGTCTGCCGTGCGCATCGAGGGCAGTGCCGCGAACGTCTTAAAGAAAGCGACCTAGTCCGCGACTCAGCTCCAGATTCGGTATCCTCATCTTGTTGTTGTTCCGTTTCTAACACTTACCTCAACCCTCGATTCATTGAATCCTCCCCGGAGGCCTTCTATCCGCTCAAAGCTCGTCCCCGCTATCAACTCCGTCCTTGTCTTCACCGTCCTTGTGGTTTGCTCCAGCCTTCATTGTTTTCCCGCTACCCTTTTTTCAGTCGCCATCATTGTTTATCTCTCGGGTAATTAAGGCTAGAGGAAAGGAGATGGATCACAGAGGCCCTGGGCTTCTTGGCAATGGCAAGCTATGGAATCCCAAGTGTTGTCTCGACTCGACAACTGCCGAGTGGGCTGGGAATTTTCGATGGGGAAAGGAATATGGAGAGGGACTTGTCGCTAGCTAGGTTTAACTTTTAGTTTACCTTAGGTAAATTAGGTCTCCTAATTATATGTGCAAAAGACAAAAGAGTAACCGAAGCAATCATAAAAAAGGGCAGATTAAAATCAGAATAAATGGTCTCAATTAATCGGTTGGTCTTAATTCTAAGATTATGCTCGATTTGATTCAAGTTTAAATACGTACCCACCGATCCATCCACTCATTTATTATGGTCGAACCTGAACCCTGAATGTCGGGGTAATACACCATATAGCAATACTTATAACCCCCGGATGGAGGAACCACCCAAATTTTGTTTGGGCATCACCGACGAATCCTAGGCCAGCGGGTTTTCAAGGCCCCACGGGAAATTTCCAACCTCGGCCGACCTTCATCCCACAAAGGCCCCAAGTTCTAGGCTCAAGCTTCCAACAACCGTACCAAGCACAAGGTGGCCTAGGGTTTCAACAACAACAACAACCCAACAAGTTATCTAAGCTTGAAGACCTAGTGAACAACTTTGTGAGTACAAGTAGCCAAAAGTTCGAGAAGATAGAGCAATTTATTGATGTGGCGACTACCAAGTTAACCTCGGTTGAGGCGGGACTCCGAAGCCATCAAGCGAGCCTCCAAATTTTGGAAGTGCAAATCGGCAACCTTGCCTGCATCCTCGCCGAGAGACCCAAGGGAGCCTTACCTTCCCAAACCATGGCGAACCCCAAGGACCATGCCAGGGTAAATGCACTTCAAGTGAGGAGTGTGAAGGTGGTTCCGGAAGTCGCCACTGAAGAAGTGAAAGAAGAAGGAAGGTACCAACAAGGAAGAGACCAAGCCGAAGAAGGGAGAGAAGAAGTCCTCGAGGAATTAGAGGAAGGCAGCAAGGAAAGGATCGCCGGTGGGGGAGTACACGCCACCTCTTCCTTATCCCACAAAGACGTACAAGGAGAGGTTGGAGAACGAGTGTGGAGGTTTCATGGAAATGCTCCGCAACCTCTACCTCATAATCCCTTTCCTTGAAGCCATGGCTCAAATGCCAAAATATGCCAAGTACCTCAAGGGATTCCTAACGAAGAAGCCAAAGCTTGAAGGCCTCGCCAACGCGACTCTTGGCGAGGAGTGTTCGGCTTAACTCCTCAACCGCTTTCCCAAAAAGAGGTCCAACCCATGTAGCTTTACTATCCCTCTTGATATTGGCAACCATCGTATTGACAATGCCTTGGCGGACCTAGGAGCTAGTGTTAATGTGATGCCCTACAAAGCTTTTCAAAAAAGTTAGAAGTAGGTGAACTTAAGACCACTAAACTTAGCATCACCTTAGTCGACCGTTCGGTCATTAGCTCGAGAGGTATAGTGGAGGACATGATGGTGCGAGTGGGCAAGTTTTGCTATCCGAATGATATCGTGAGTCTCGACATAAGTGAGGATTCGGATATGCACTCATCCTCGATCATCCCTTTCTTGCCACCGCCAAGGCATTGATAGACGTTAATGAGGGGACCTTAATTCTGAGGGATGGTAAGAAGAGAATCAAGCTTGAAATTGACCCTAAGGTTAGAAGGGATGAAGTGAAGGGAGTGTTTTCAAATCATGTGAATGAGAGTGGAGGAGAGTCTCTCAAGGGAAACCCCATCATTACTTGTGTTGCTTTTGGTGATGTTAAGCAGGAAGTTAAGAAGGTTTCTATGCCCAAGGGATTGAGGATGAATGCTTGGAGGCGAAGGATAAAGGGAGCTTTTCCCGGAAGATGGGGGAGGCCGAAGCAACGTCGGCCAATCAAGAGGGCCAACTCAAGGAGTCTAAGATGAGAGGCTATAAGCATCTCCCCGAGAGTGTGGTGGATACGCTCTCAGTGGCATCACGTTGAAAGTCGTGATCAATCCCCAACCGTCAAGCTAATGACGCTAAATTAGCGCTTGTTGGGAGGCAACCCAACAAAGGTTTGTTTTCTTTTCCTTATTTTCGTTTTTGTGTCAAGTGAAGAGTTTAAGTGGTCAATTGGTGTCCCCGTACCAAGTTTTGTGGTTTTCCGATTTACGTTTGTGCTGTGATCGATTAGGAGGCACGGTGGAATATGTTAAGTCAAATTTTTCTCAGAAGTATCCTGTTTTCTCTGATGTTCACAAACGGATTGCGGTGTTCACGGTCTTACAAGACCGTGAACAGGTAAACGCGTCTGTGAACTGGACGCTTCTGCATGTTCACCACCTGTCGACCAACCCCAGTTCACGGACGCATTTGAGTGTTCACGGTCGCTAAGACCGTGAACAAGGCAACGCGTCCGTGAACTCCGAGCAGTGCCTATAAAAGGGTCGTGATCGCTGACTCTTTACTTCACGACCAAATATCGCCGGAAAATTTCAAATCTTCGTCGAAAAAATGCGAAACTCCATCGGTATTTCGATTTTTCCCCAATTTCCGGCGAGCAAAACCCAAAACAAACGTCATACCCATTCTCCCCTCATCAAAACCGGCCTGTGCTGAAATTTTGGGGAGATTTGGGCCAACTTTTTTTCCGGTCAAGTCGTCGGCGACGTGCTTCCGACGACCCCTCTCCGATCTAGTTTTGGGTCGTTTTTTGCCTTCCTCGCTCGCACCTCACTTCCTCCTACGTCCTACTTGCGTCTCCAGGTTGGTTTTTTCGGCTTTACCATATTAAATTGTGGAGAATCGGATTAGGTAGTGAAGTGAGGATGAATTGTGTGCTTTGAATGTTGAACCTAGATTTTGACCGAGGAATTAGGTGAAAATATAAGTGTGGGGGGGGGATCTCTCTTCCTCCCAAAGGGACATTTTGATGATTGTTTCCACGTATGGTGTCTATTTGTCAATTTGTGCAAGATGCTGAACTTGGAGCACGAGTACATCCGCTATTTGGTGCACCACGCGGATTTTGGCAACAAGTTCCTCTACCAGAGTGCCAGCCCGATTGGGCCTCATTGGCGGCTGGACCGGGACATGTTCAACCTGTTCAGGTGCCGAGCCGCGATGTACGGGGTGCTCTGTCACACCCAGTGGCGCTAGCTCTTGACGATGGATGAGGAGATCTACCACGAGCTCTACGTGGAGTTGTACTCCCCTTTATCCCACATTGTCTTGGTCACATGATGATGACGGAGCGGCAGTACACCGTCGACTTCAACTACCAGGGAGCATTTCGAGCCCTCTGCCGCCCCGAGCATGAGCACGACGAGTTCGAGGGGAGCCGCACCAATGCGGTGAAGTTGAAGACCCAGTGGACGATCCTCCACACTCTGCTTACCCGCTCAATCGTCCCCAGCCTCCAGTCAGGCCACCTGATGAAGAACAGAGGGCTCATTGCCCTCTACTCCATGAGGATTCCAGCAGAGCTGATCCATCTGGGATCGTTGATCTCCATTTCTCTCACTCGGTGTCTGAGGCGGAACAGAGTGGACACCATGCACATGGGGGGCATCATTACGAGGATAGCCCGACACTTCCATGTGGATCTGGCTCAGTGCACTAGCACCGGGAGGACGACTCCCTTTCTAGTGGAGACACTGTACAATTAGAAGCTGGTACGCTAGGGAGAGCGAGGAGTGGAGTGCCTTGATAGACTTCGACCTTCAGGAGTCATCCGAGCAGTAGTTGACCCGGCTCCAGTGGAGCCTGACCCTGAGGTCCCACCACCAGCAGAGCCGCCACCTGCTCGAGCACCAGGCCGCCGCCGGTGTCCAACACTCCAGCGAACAGCACAGCCACCACCACCACCAGCAGGTGATCACCTCGTCCAGAGGGTGGATCGCCTAGTGATAAACTTCGTGGGATTCTCTTCCCGCCTCGATCGATAGACTGATCTGCTCGAGCTGATGGCTCGACGCTAGGGCGTCCTCCCAGATGCGGACGCAGGTCCTTCCACCAGAGAGAGGTAGCCAACGAGTGAGACATGTGGCAGAGCCGATTTTTTCGCCCCACTTCTCCACTTGTAACCCTGGACTTGTTGCTTTTGTTATTTTTCTTTCTTTTGTGTGTGTGTGACCATAAACTACTACTATGGTATTGTGTTTGTAATAACCTCGCCTCGAGCGAGTCGTATTTTGTTTGTGTGTGTGTTTTTTGTCTCTCCTTGAAGCTTAAAATTTCATACCCCAGATTCGATTCCAACTTTCACTCACCAAGCCCAAGTGATAACATCATTCTACCACTTTCTTATGCCATTGAGGGCAATGTCGAGTTTAAGTGTGGGGCGGGGGGTAGTTTATTATTATTCTTGTGTAAGTGTGATGGTTGCTTGGAGCCTGGATATATGCCCAAATTTCAAAAATTTGAGGGCTACAAGCAATGTTTGCATGATCAAAGTGGCCGGTGTGTGGGAAATTCTCGTGTTTATTGGCATTGATTTTGAATTGTTGCATGTGATCGAGTATATCCTATGATGATGACTGAGAGGTCCATTAGGATAGGTCAAAAGTTTAGTTCTCATGTGTGCAAAAATGAATGGATGTCTTGACTCGATTACTTGTTGATTACAATTGTCATGCATTGTGTTTGTGAATTGGAATAGATGGTTGGGTGACTAGGTAGCCATGTGAGTTTTGAGTCGATCGTTTTCTTCTTGTGCGCTTAGATCCCTCTTACCATGGCGAGTAAGATCACAGTTGTCACTAGTGAGTATGATGGAGGCATAGGATTAGTCCACGCCCAAATGTGGATTGTCCCGTAATGTGTCATCCCTTAGTCAACCCCTTTGAGCCTTGTACTTTCGAGGGTCGTTCTTAAGTTAGGAGCTTCTTGTGTGTGAGCTTAATGGTGTTAATAGAACGATCCCTAATCCTTTCTTCATGTCTAAACATGAGTCGTCCTTGTGTCCCGAAGCTCTCACTTTTGATTTCCATAGAGGTTCTACATAGGAGGTATGTGTGCGGTTCTTGCTAGGAATGAAAAATGAAGTGTATTCTTGGAGTGAGTTCTTCAAAAAGAGAGCATTGGTCGTTAATTGCATAGGTGGCAAGTTTTTTTTTACTCTCTCGTACCCCCCTCGAAAAGAAAAGAAAAGAAAAACGAAAAGGAGGTAATAAAATGGGGTAAATAAAGTAGACAGTGCCACGAAAAACCAAAGTACATGCTCTATGAGGGGTTTCTTGGCACCCAAGCCATTCAAACCCCCACATTGTTTTAGAACTCCTTCACTACCAAACCTTAATGTGCTAGCAAGAGTTGACCGAGGAAGAGTGCTTTGATGTAGTTCATGATGGGTGATAGTATGGAAGGGAGAGATAAGGTTTTTAGCAGATGCTAGTGGCCTTTGGTTGAGGAGAAGAGTTTTAGTCGGAACCATAGAACCTTCGGGTCTAGGTTGAAGATGTAGAACCTCACGTCATGATTGTCACCACCGAAAAAGCCTTTACCCCATGTCCAAGACAATTGCCAGTCATCTGAACCCGAGTCCAAGACCTCCGGACAAGCTAGTGGTGACAACCATCCCGTGAACTCTAGCATTTAGAGGTTACCGCCATGGTATTGAGACGATAGGGCCGAGTGTTTATGATTGTGCACATCTTTTTCCCCAAAAGGTCCCAACCCCAACGGTCTTGAGTGTGAGTGATTCATTCTTGTTTTGCATGTCATATCATACCCCGGTGAGGACCTTTGTTGCCTTTCTATTTGTTCCTCGGACTTGAATTCTATGCATGGTTGGTTGTGGTTGATAAGTGGTTTTGTTGAGACTTGCATTGATCCATAAACAAGGTGAGAACTTTTCGTTTGCTCGTTTTTGGTGGCTTCGAATGTCGTTTGAGGTGGATGTCGGTGTTGCTTGCAACGGTCCATGAGTTAATCACCAATAGCCATCGAGAATTCCCACTTTGTGCCCTTTGAGTTGTCCCCAAAGTATTTTTGTAGATTCAAATATTACCTTGTGTGAAATGGTTTGCTTTGGGACAAGCAAACGTCTAAGTGTAGGGGAGTGATTCGGGCCTAATTGTACATGTTTTACCCCCGTTTTCCTTAGGCGTTTGTGGAAATTTCGCTCCTAAAAGGGTGGTTTTACGCTAGGTTTCTCGTGTTTTAGTGTGTTTTAGGATTTAACAGGTGAAACCAGCCCCAGAGTCGAAAGTTGGACAAAAAGGAGCGAAAACCGGGAAAGAGGTGAAAACGGCGAGTTCACGTTTTTCCTTTGATGTTCATGGTGTTGTATGACCGTGAAGAAGAGCCGTTGCCCGTGAAATATGAGGCGTCCATGGCCAAAATACAAGTTGCTGACGCTATTTGAGTTCACGGTCGCTAAGACCGTGAACAGGAGCTGTTGGCCGTGTACCCGTGGAAATAAAGCAGGTGTGTTTCGGCGCCCATCCGGAGTTCACGGACGCGTTTCAGAGTTCACGACCGCGAACTCAGGCCGTCAACTGAGCTGGTTCACTATTTAAAAGCTGAGCTGAAAGGAAGAGAGAGGGGAGAGCCCATTGTGTGCGAAAGCCTTCTTCAGATTTTTAGAGAGAGAAACATGACCAAAGGAGAAGGAGGCTAGGGTTTTGCTCCAAGATGGGATTTAGGAAGATTCTCCCCAAGAAAAGTTCAGCACAAGGGTCTAGGAGATTGGAATCCTCTCTCAAAATGGTTTCTACCTCTTCTCCTTGTGTTTTTCCCATTTCTAGCATGAAGTAGATTTCTTTTCACTTGGGTGGTGTGAAACCCTAACTAGCTACCATGTAGTTTCTTTTATGTGAATTGTATGATTGTCATCGGGTATGGTTTAATTAAGTGATTGAGGTATTATTCATGTGATTGTGCATGCTTGTGCTTATCAATCTAAGGATTGTGCATGTTTTGTGCTTAGCATCCTTAGGTTTGTGCATGTTGGTGCTTAGCAACCTAAGGATTGCGCATAATTGTGCTTAGCATCCTTAGGTTTGTGCATGTTGGTGCTTAGCAATCTAGTAGGCAGTTATCTGTTTTCTTATCGGTTAGCTAGTAAATGATTAGTCGGTTGGCGGTTAATCACTAAGCAAAATACTAATAACTGAAACGTACTAATAAAAAATTATTGGCTATCGGTTAATCACTAATGGCCTTTATTGGTTCAGTTATCAGTTTTAATCGTTTACCACCCCTATTTGCATATATTTTATTTGGTGAATACTTCTATTGACTGTAAGATAATTGTATTAGTTGTATGTATTTATGTTAAGGATTAACTATGATTATGTGTTGATTGTTATGTTTTATTCTTTATATAAATTGTCAATTGATGCATTAAGCATAAAATTTTCACTTAATGATAATGTGGTGTTATATTGATTAATCTAGTTAACCAATTAACCAAATCGATTAAACTTAGGTTTGGTTAATTTGGTTTTTGTATTAGTTTGCACGGTTTGGTTATAATATTGTATTCTATGGTTAATAGAATTTAAAATAATTTGGTTTGGTAATTACCATGATAACCATTTGAACACCCCTAACTGTCGCGGTTCATTGGACGGACCTGTCACTAGCTACATCATCTCTAATTCAGCACTTGACTTATTCCTCACTCATTCCTGATAACACCCAAATTGGAGTTGTTTTCAGTTCATTTTTAGGTTTGTTTCGTGCTAATATCGTCGATTGCATCCCTATTTCTTTCGTATTTGATTATGTTGTGATTTTTGGGTGCTTTAGACGATATATGTGAATTAGGTACGAAAAGGGCACAACTGTAGCAAAACAGGGCAGGAAGCTGATGATCACAGCCTGAAGGAAAAGATATCGGCGGAAAAATCATACAGCGAAACTGAGGTGAAGATCTCGGGCTGAGAGCCATAGTTCGTGGCCGCGAAATAGGAGACATTGGGCGCGAACTTCGTGAAGAATCCAACTAGCAGAGAACAAAAAGTTTCATCAGTCTGATCACGGTCACCGTCTTTCCATGATCGCAAGGAAGTTTGCGGCAGCGACTCGCCGATCGCGAATGTGGAGTCAGCCCACGAACTCCTAGCAGACGAGGACCAAAATGGTGACGCTTGAAGATCGCGGTATCCGAGGAAAAGATCACTACAGCGACCTCCCTTTGCTCGGCCGTGAACTTGTCCGCCCACGTGAAGACTATAAATGACATCTTCTCGCATTTTAAGAGAGCTGATTTGGAGATAAGAATTTATGGTTTAGAGAGAGTGAAGAGAGAGAAGCTGAAGGAAGAAGAAGAGGAGAAGCTAAAAGAGATGAGCTATCTTCCTCAACATCAAGTCTTCCAAAAATTCTTCCCTCCTTTATGGAATAGTCTTTTTAGGTACTAGGGGTTCTAAACCCCAAACCCTAGTTTTAGGGCTATTATGTAATGAATGAGTATGTTAGGGTTTTGAATGAATGTGTTTGTCTAGTTGATTTTAATGCTTCATCTACTTTGATTGTGCTTGGGTAAGTCACCCTAATCTTCTTTACTAGCCTACTTGAGCTTCTACGTTGGGTATATGGTTTTAGGGTTAGACGAGTATGTGTCATCTGGCAAATTAGGGTTTGATGATTGAATAGGGTCTTGTGGTGGACGAGGCGACCGTACCCCTGCCACAAGAACGCCTTCCTAGATGGAATCCAGGATGAAACCTCGGTGTGGGTTTTGGGTAGTACGCCTTGAAATAGCTAAGTTCATAAAGCCCTAGATACAATAGCCTATACCGATGTGACAATGGGGTAGGTAGGGCATACTCGTAGGCATGTGTATAATCATGAAGTCCCACAAAAAATAGCTTAGTCACCACATTTGCATAACCCAACATGTCTAGTCATTTGCATGATACACCTAGGTTAGGGCGAGGGTTGGTTTCCCGATGTACCTTCTTTTATCCTTGTTTATTCTCTCTACTAGTTATTTCACTTGAATCCTCCAACTCAACCCCTTAAACCAACCGGCTAGATACCAACAAAGTGCGAAGTAGGCTATTGTACTAAGACCTGAGTGTATATGATCTTGATTGCCACTATATGACAACGCCATTTTAGGTTAAACTTGGCCTAGAAAGGGATAGTTATTGATAAGTGCAAACTAATGATAATGACCTGCACAGAATGAAGCGATCAACTTTTTGGTGTTGTTGCCGGGGTACCTTCGGTAACTAGTAGAAAACCATCGAGTTGTTAGTTTAGCCTTTATCTCTTTGTTTGTGTTTTCATTAGTTTAGAAGTTTTATCATTTATGTTATCCAACTTTGTACGTCACGGGTTGTGTTATTTTTATGTGTTTATAGACCTTACATCATGGACCGAAACGAGTTGGAACGCATTGTGAAGAGGACTATCGATAAACTTCGCCAACAACCTCAATTCATAGGAGGTAATGACGAAAATGCTCTCGTCATATGTCGTACTTAAGTGTTACCAAAGTTGTGTGTATACCAGGGTACACTCAGGATCAAATTAATGGTATTTTCTTTAATTACACTTTGCAAGAGGAGTCCGCCGTCTAGTATAAGGAATTTCAAGCTGCTGCCCCACCGTGGAGTCAAGTCATGAAAACTTTCGTGTATTGATATCTTGCCGGTACAATTGCCGTTATTCAGAAGAATGATATTGTCACCTTCCAACAAAGGGTTCAAGAGAATTTCTAACAGGTCTGGGAACGTTTTGGTGTTCTGACACAACTGAATCCTAATCATGGACATTCAAAAGACCACCTTAATGAGAGTTTTTTTAATTGTCTCCTAGAGAATTACAAGGCGATCATCAAAAGGAGGTATCCAACTGAATTTTGATATAATGACCTTGAGAAAGTGAAGGAACTATGCAGTCAAGTAGAAAAGGAGGAAGCTAGCCTAGCTAGAGATTCGGCTATTCAGAGTCAAATCAACGAAATTAGTAGAGAGCTAAAGGACCTTACAGGAAGAGGGCGATACAGATTCAATTGGGTAGAAGAAGTCTTTGCACTCAACACGAGAGTACCTCATCAGTTTAGTCCCTCTCCCCACCTTTAGAACATCCTCAATACCACACCATTGAAGAACCTTGTGGGTCTTTTCGGGAGTTGAAGTGTCGATTCGAACGTTTGGAAGAAAGAGTATCAGATTGGTTTTCAATTTGTCATCAACGGATGAATAATTTCGATCGTTTGTTCATGCCTCTATAGCACAAGTGAATTCCTTGAGGGCAGAGAACAAAGTGGTCGTGGACACCCTAAAGATTATGTATGCCTCAGTTGGGCTCCTGGAGAAGAATATATCTGAATCAAGTACTAATAATTGACTATACTAGTGACCGGTTCTGCAAAACAGTGAAGTGATGGATCACTGCATTGTCTAGATAAGAGATGAGTGGTGTGAGTTGTTTCAAGTACTAATAGTTGACTATACTAGTAGCCAATTGTGCATAAAGATGAAGTAATGCCAAAAATTTCAAAATAAAGATGTGAACCATCAATTGAAGTGATTAACTAATTATTTTAACTATTATAAAAAAGTATCTCGAATATTTCTCAAATTTGATCAGAATGTTCATATCAAATTATCATGAAAAAATATATAAAATTAAAATTAAAAAAAAATAACTTTAACTATTGATAAGTTAGGATTACCAACTACGAAACAGAAAATTAAAACCCCGGGTTGCAGCAGATTCTATTTTCGATGGGGCTAATTGGCCATTTTAGCCTTAAAACCCCCATTTTTTGCCCCACGATTGCGGATAGCCTAAAAGCAAACCTCGTGAGTTAGATGGCCAGGTTGAAAAATGATTAGTGGGGGTGGAGAGAGAGACAGAGAGTAAAGAAGATTCCTGAGACAGGGTCCAAACTCCAAACATAATGGTGATGGTGGTGGGCGATTGTTGTTGGTGGTGAGCTCCAAGCACAAGCAAGCAATGTTGTGCGAAATAAAAATACAGATCCAGCTTTTCTATTTTGCTTACCACACAGTCACAGTGGTGTCTTTTAGCGCATGTCTTTGAGCTACTTGTCATGGGAATCTCTGCTCTGCTCTCCCCTCCTCTCCTCTCTTCTGCTGCCCTGCCTACCTATCTAATGTGTTCACATATTGGTCATAAGAAGAAGAAGGAAAAAATGCTACGAAATCAAGACACCTCTTCCTGATTTTATTGGCAAGCCAGGAAACAACACTTGCGTGGTTTGCTGTTTCCGCTTCTGTTGAAAAACGGGCAACTCCATTTGAGTTGGGGGATAGAAAAGGAAGCCAGGAGGAGATCACCAATGAGGTTTTGGTATGTGATGGAAGTAGTGGCTTGGACCATGGGAATGGCTTTAGAATGAAAGCCAAAGCCGATCCTGAAACCTGAAACTGCCCCCATGCAACACCAAAGCAGAACAACACACTAAGCACCTCGTCAGGGGAATGCTTGCAGGGGTGAGAATTAATGTGGGCGGTTAAAAGAGAAACAAAGATTTCTTTACTTTTCTTTTCATTGGGTTTTTGGTTTTTTGCACCTTTCTCTTTTCCCCTGTCGTGTTTCCTTCTTGGAGGAGAATCATATACTCATCCAAGCACTTGCAGACAAATCCGTTTCAGAAAGAGCAGGAAAAAAAAACACAACACCCTTTCTCGCTATGCTTTCTGACGTGAATTCAAGCCCAAAAAGTAGAGTCAAAAGAACAAGAAAAGAAAAAACAAGAAACGGGAAAAGGATATCTTAAAGTCCCTCGCTAAATATCTCCCCCTCGACTCTTCACCATCACTCTCTTTCAGTTTGCAAGCTCTCATAAAGAAAGAAGAAGAAGAACCACAACAACACCATATCGCCACACACGCACCCTTGTGCAGGTCGTGCGGTGTAGCTTTCTTGTTTCCTTCCTCTTCTTGCTTTGCCTCTACTACGTGCCAAATTGGCCAACTCAAAACCTGGCCGAAAGGCGAATCAAGAGTCGACACTCAGCTCCACTTGAGAGCAACGAGTATTGGCCTTCAAGCCAAATAACCCCACACTTCCTTTCTTCAACCTCTCGTCCTCTTTATGTACTCATCAATTCCCTTTCTCTCATTGCTAATGTTATCCCCAAAAGCAAAAGGGTTCAACTTTCTGCTAGCTTTCCATAGGTTGGCTAGGTGGTCTGGTCATGGCGATGGTGGTAAGTTGTGGGCGTGCCTGGCTCCCTGTATGCCATTTGCAAGAGCTAATCAACGCAGTTTTGGTGGGGCTTGGTGGATGGCGTGCGAGGAGCCATGCATGCTTCTGCCATCAATATCCACTTGGCACCTTCCCTTCCTCCTATTTCTCTCTGTTATTCTTTCGACTTGCAAAAATTAAAATGTTCATGTTCTCGTACTAGTAGCAGCAACAGCACTATAACCCTGTAAGTCAAAGGGCTGCCTGCTGCTATCCATTCTTTAAAACATAAAAAGTGGGTACACTTTATTGGCCAAGAATGCAATGCTACTATACATTATTTTGTCGTTTCCTAACTTCCTTTTCTTTCCAATTCTCAAATGGCTCATCTTTCTGATGGGAAGGCTACTCGGCTTCACTCCCCTTTTCCCTCGCCTCCGCCACGGCAGATCTTTCGCACATAGCAGCTCTCAACTCAACGTCCTTTCCCCCAATTCCCGGGACAAGCACCTCCTTTTCGTCAGTCCGCCTCTGCGGGTTGCTTCTTGAACTCGCTAGCTCCTTCAACATGATACGCCGCATGTTCCCTGTGGTCACATCCTCTGTCCTCTGGCCTCGGAATCAGTGCGGTCTCCGCTTTCTTCTCTAACAATTTTCACCGAGGCAAAGCTTGGCGCCCATTCCCCAATTTCCTCACCATTGAGCTCTCGCTTACACTTCAGTTTCATCTTCTTCCCCACCCACCATGAATTACAGCATCCTCTTTGCTTTCCTCTCTTCCCTCTCCATAACCCCCTTCTTCTCTCTGCAACGCAAACCCTAAAGTTTTCTCCTGCTGCCCGCCGCCATGGAACTCAAACGCGGAGGAATACAGAATCGATTTGGAACAGGAGGAGCACAGTGAGAACGAAGGCGACGAGAAGGAGATCCGCCAGACAAGGTGTCATTGCGAAGTACTTCTTGAGCCCTGACGCCCTGTAAGTGTTTGCCCACCTCATTCCCATCTCTCTTTGTTTTGCGGCTGGAAGAACTGCAGCTAGATAAACTAAAAAGACAAACACAGAGAAAGAAAAGAAGACGCTCAAGGAACACTAGACTAAATTTGTTGGGACTTTCACCTCTCGGCAATGGCCCCGACAGTTATTCGTACGGTTTTTACTTCGTACGAGTAATGAGCAAATCTTATATTGAATCTTGGAGGGAAGGCTTTGTTTGTCTCTGCTTGATTTTTGTGTGGTACAAGAATCCTAGAATTTGTAATGTTCCTTTGATTTGCTTTTTTGTTTGGGGTGGGAGTGAATGAATTAGGACAATTAGTCAGTTGCAGTTTAAAATTCTCAGGATATGTAGTTTGTTCAAAGGCTGCAAGCTCTGTCATCTCAGATAATCAATCCATTCTTTTGTGTTTCTGTTCCAATTCTGGTTTCTGAATTACTACTCCGCCTTCCACGGAGTCATTGGTTGATAATGGAGTTGGCGCTTCAGGCTTCAACGAAGACCAGCAAGAAATCATGGATTCCAAAAGTCCCTAATAGCCCTCCTTGAGCTCCTGTTGAACATCTCGGTCTCAGCCTCTTAAACTTATGCCTTCGTACTCTAATGGTTTTGTGGATCATGGGATGAAGGGTGGTGTTCTGCTCTAAAAAGGCCGATGGATTGATTTTTAAAGATTATTTGTTACTTCGGCTTATGGTTTTCTGCTTTGGTGCGAGCTGAAGTGAATTTTTAAGTAGGTGGACTGGAAGGCATTGGTGCAAGGTTGAGGTTGTTCGTAGTAGCTGCTATCTCCCTAGCCCTTCAGGATCTATTTTGATCCAGGAGTGGTGAAGTTTAATGTGAAAACGGGGCAGCAATTCAAGCCGAAATCCTCTACCTTTCATACAATCGATACTTTGCTAAATCATTTGTCAGAGAAGCTAAGGCAGACAACAAGATATTAGCTATTCATGCTAATGGGTGGTGGGACTGGTCTCAACTATTTCCAGAATAAGTTCCCAATTGATGCTTTGACGTGGGGATCACTGAGCAACATGTTATCACCTTTGCAGCTGGGTTTTCTCCTGAATGTCTCAAGCCATTCCGTGCCATCTACTCATCTTTCCTAAAAAAAAGATATGATCAGGTAAAAATCTACAACAACTAGGATTTTTCAACTTACAAAATACTACTCATGTTGTAACAAACTGGTCCATTTAAAAAATGCAGGTAGTACATGATGTCGATCTTCAGAAGCTACCTGGCTGTTTCGCTATGGACAGAGCTGGTTTGGTTGAGGTGGATGGACCAACTCTCTGTTGAGCATTCTACATTGCCTACATGGCCTGTTTGCCAAACTTGGTGGTTATAACACCAATGGACGAAGCTGAGATGATCACAAGGTTGCAACAGGGCAATAAGGTGAGCTGCTTCAGGTTTCCAGCAGGGAAAAAAATTGCAGTAGTTCTCCTACTCAACAACTAAGGAACTCCACTCAAGGTTGGCAAAGGAAGGGTAGTTAGGAAGGAACTATAATTGCTATATTGGGTGATAGAGCTATAGTGCAACTGTGTGTTGAAGCTGGAGGGATGCTAAAGCGCATAGATATTCATGTAACGGTAGTTGACGCGAGGTTCTGCAAGCCTTTAGACACTGAGCTTATGAGGGAGTTGACGCGATGAGATTCTGATTACTGTGGGAGAAGGTTTGATTGATGGGTTGGGTCATATGCGTTTTATTCATGAGCTTGAGTGGGATTCTAGATAGATCCCTTTATGTAATTAGCTAACATTTTCACTGATCCCATTTCATTCTTAGTTTTTTTTTTTGTTCTATTTTTTTACTATGGGTTTGTATTAATGCAGTTGCGAGCAATGGTGCTTCCAGATAGGTACATTGAGTGTGGATCACCTCAAGATCGGATTCAAGAAGCGCGACTGTCATCGAAGCAAATCACTGCGACAGTGCTGTCTCTCTTGGGAAAAGCCTAAAGAAGCTCTGCATTTCAAGTGAAATGCAACAATGGAATGATGGAATCAATGGGAGGTAGAGTGACTTTTTTTTGTGTGGAAGTGGTGTAACTCTTTACTCTATGGCGTTATAGCCAGAACCTAAAAGAGTAAACCCAATTGCAGCAGTGCCATGGTATTAAGATGCCTGAATACATGATTTGGAAGCGCCCCCAACTATGGGGGGATTGCCAAACTGTTCAAAGAAATGATGGATTTTGGTATACATATTATAAATGAAATTTGAATCAATCAATATCGTGTACAACATAGACTCTTGCCACTGAAAGGAAGCCAAGAAATTACCATTCATGATTCTTTAGTGTGTTAGTATTTCAACGAAGGTGTCCGAGAATTAATTACCGATGTTGGACAAGAATTTGATTCGACCAATAATAGATACCGCTCATACCTTCACAAGAAAAGTGGTACTCTCATGTCCCAACGAAAGCAGGAATGAAGCATTTCCTCGGATTGAGTCAATCCCACCAAGGACCAAGGTATCTCTCTGCATATATGCACTAACAATATCTCTATGCTAAGAACCTTTGATGCTTTGAGAATGGTTGCATCATTGCTTCATTTACGGTGCTCCAAAACTTCAGCTGACAGGAGTAAAAGAAGTGGTAGCTGAAGCGGCTAATTAGTATAATAGAAAGAAGCGACGGGATGCAATCATCGAGCAAGTAGATGGAGCCTTGAACTAAGCTGACTGCAACATTAGCTTCATCATGTGTCCCATACATCACAATCTTCATACTTCTCCCAGGATAATAATCAAGTACTCCAATTTTAGCACGTGAAATCTGATTCCCCAAAAATCCCATACATGTTATCCAATAGAAAGAGAGACTGCAGTAGAAAAGAAATTCAACAACTCCAAGTAGATCGGAATTTTGTTCATCAATAATAGAAACCATATGTCTCCAAGTAGACATGAATTTTGTTCATCAATGATAGAAACCATATCTATTATTAAGATAATTATTTGTTGTAGGTCTGCCAACCAAATTTCTATTACTCCGAAATCCAGACCACAGACAATATTTTAACGAACCCACTTTGCCATCAATTAAACTACTCACCATATGATCATGATATAGCAAATTTAGTTCTCGCGGCATAGGCGCGGGTATTGATTCTAGTTTAAATCTAGTTTTCAAGTTCAAAACTCGACTCCTTGGTCTTGACCTTGTTGAGTTTTTCACCCTTTTCAACTACCATGCATATCCCACATTCCCACTCTCATTCAAGTTTACTACAAGGAGTCTCCTTCAAAGTTCTGTTTTTATCATTTCTTCTTCGTTTCTTCCAATTTTTGATTGGTCAGCTTCAGAATCAGGGTAGGGCCTCTAAAGAGTAGATCCATATTAGCCTCCCAAATCCCAACCATTCCTCAAGTTCCACCCAAGAGTTTCTTTTTCTTCTTTCCTGTCTGCAGCAGCTCCTTTATTCTTGCCAAAGGAAGCGTTTTTACTGCTTGAAGTATTTTATTTATTTAATAAATGACACAGTTTTACACATCTGAAAAACAGAATGCTCCTGAGAAAACAGAAATCAATCATCTTTCTATAACTTGTATGCCTCTTGTTAGGACCTAAGGAAACCGGACAAACCTGTCCACTATTTCCACACTTGCTTTAACAAAAACTCACAAGTCAGAAATGTGCAGTACTTTGCAGGCTTGTGGTGGTAGTGCTCCTTGAAGAACTAGTCTGAGATGTGTACCTTTTGTGCAATCTAATCCCCATTAGATCACTGAGGTGCCCAGGTTCAGATATCTCATAACTTTCCAATTCGATTTCATTCCTCAACATCTCAACCACTGTTGACATCATCGGCCGGCGCTTTGCGGTTTCTTGCACGCACAGAAGGCTTATTTTCAAGAATCGTAGAGCTTCTTCTTCTGAATAGTTCATGTTCAGAGCAGGATCTACTATCTGTAGAAGCTTCTTTGCTCTGTAAGTGCTCCATGCCTGCATATATTGCATTCAACTCCCAAAATAAGAAGGCTGCTGCCCTGTGTAATAGATACATTCATCGTTGAAAATAATTTATCCTACCATTTGAACCAGGTAATGCTCTCCAAGTTCAATATCAAAATCCACAACTGATCTGCCGCTTATAATCTCCATGAGCAAAACCCCATAGCCATAAACATCTGATTTTCGTGTCAAGTGGCCGCTGACAGCATACTCCGGAGCAAGATAACCCCTTATTGCAAATAGTAGAGTAAAAGTTCAGCTCATTCCCTAACCATCAATGTAATAAGTTTGGCAAGAAATTTTAATGTGATCCCATTTTCACACTTACAAAGTTCCAGCAACTCTTGTACTGACGTAGGAACTGTTGTCTCTAAGAATTCTAGAGAGGCCAAAATCTGAAACTTTGGGTGTAAAATTATCATCCAGTAGTATATTGCTTGCTTTAATATCTCTGTGCAACACATGAGGCTTCACCTCTTCGTGAAGATAAGCAATCCCACGAGCAACCCCAATTGAAACATGCCGCCTGGCTTCCCAGCTGAATTTCATCCTGTTCTGGTCGTTGCCTAAGTAGGGGAAAACAAAGGGAGAAAACAGAAAACCCACATTGAGATTTCTTCATTCACCGACTAATTGGATGCTTTAGAGCCAAAAGACATAAACTTCTTCTCTTGGCAACTCATTGAGGGAATTTACCGAGCAATGTATGTGCAAGACTGTTGTTCTCCATATACTCATAGACCAAATATCGATCCGACCCTTCTACACAACATCCGTGGAGAATGACGAGGTTGTCATGTCTGAGGTTGGAAAGTGCGGCCAGTTCAGAAATGAACTCTCTCTCCCCACGCATCGATTCCATCTCTACCGAAAGAACTTTCACAGCCACCATTGAACCATCTTGGAGCCGACCCTTTTTCACCCGTGTAGGAAGTCAAACCAAACAGTAAGCCCCAGGGACCAATAGATGACCCAAAACACACTGAAACGAGAGTAAAACATGAGAGAATTGTGTTACCTTGTAAACTGAGCCAAAGCCCCCTTCCCCAACCTTGTTTGCAGAAGAGAAGTTTTGAGTTGCCCGTTTCAGTTCGTGCAGACTGAAAATCCTCAAGTTTCCTTCCTCGACTGGAAATAAACAGACAGCCAAACAGTTGAATTGAGCTCGGAAACGAACCGTTAATCGGGAATTGGAGCCGCATAAAGTTTCTCACCGGTCCTGGTGGTGGTGGGTCGCAATTCAGGAGAGAAGAAGCAACTCAAGCGGCACAATTTCAGCTTCATTTCATACCCAGAATTGCTACACATTCATTCCTGCACATAACTATTTATGGAAACAAAATTCTCCTTGATTCAGATTTGCTGAAATGGAGGAGGAATCGGAATTCTTCAGGTTTCAGAGGAGAAGCACGAGGACGAGGAAACAAAGGGTACTTGAGTCCATCACTTGACTTCCTCGACTTGGAAGTTCTCATTTTCGTGTTTGTTTATTGGAACTTGTTGGAAAATGCCTGGAGATTGGAGAGAACGGAACTCCCAAAATCATCATCTGCCAACCCACCTATTTGTTTAACGTAATTCCATTTGTCGTCTTTCTAAACTTACCATTAAAATTTCAAATTCATGTCATTCTATAGGGCCAAAAGACAAGTTTGGTCACTTGAATTATTAGTAAAATTCACGTTAGCCACTACAATTACTTTATTCCATTCGTAGTCACTTAAATTAGGTTAACAGTTCAAGTTTGGTCACTAGCCATTAGTCTCCGTTAACTTTTCTGATGTGGCGGTCAACTCTAACAGTTGACCGTTAAATAAGTGACGTGGCAATTAAAAAATTAATAAAAAATAAAATTTAAACTTTTCTAATTTCCAACTCATTTTTACACCCATACACAACAAAAAAAAGTAATGTCCGTTCAACTTGACCCACACCACTTCTTCCATCACCTTCGCCGCCGAGTTCTCCGGCATTCTGAGGTGCCAACGGCGATGCTCCGACGCCATCAACGTCTATAGCATTATTAGCAGCTGCCCCTTGCTAGCGTGTGGAAGCAGGATGACGAAGCGAAACTCAGCGGATTTTGAATTTGTTCTTTTTTTATATATAACTTACTTCCTGTATCGATCGTCAGATTTCTAATTGATTGTTTAATTATTGGCCGTATCCGTGTCGAGTGTTGATTGGATTTCACGGCTGCTAATCTTGATTATGGGCTATACAGGCCCACTGTAAATATTAATTTTACCAACAAAAGAGAGAGGTATCGCCACCATCGCAGTTACTTATACTATACAAAAGAGTTGGATGCCATACCTGTGAGCAAAACGGGTGAATTTAAGAGCCCCGCGAATGTTCCCGACGGCGTTGACTACATTAGCTTCCAAACCGCTGAGACGATCGGGGAACATCCGGATGGGATTGGAGTCTTCTACGAAGGCTGCGGCGGCGGCGCAACAGAGGAGGAGGAAGATCGAGTAGATGAAAGCGGGGGCAAGTCATCTCCGCAGGAGAAGGAAGTGGATAGGCGGAGGAGAGGAGAGGATCTGGTTGGTTGAGTGGATGAGAGTGGTAGGGTAGCAGCGACAGCGGCGCACCTCAGAATGCCGGAGAACTCGGCGGCGTAGGTGATGGAAGAAGTGGTGTGTGTAGGTGTTGATAGGACATTATTATTATTTTTTGTTTGTCAATGGGTGTAAAATGGGTTGGAAATAAGAAAAGGTAAAATTTTATTTTTTATTAATTTTTTAATTGCCACGTCACTCATTTAACTGTCAATTATTATAGTTGACCGCCACATCAGCAAAAGTTAACGGAGACTAACGGCCAGTGACCAAACTTGAGCTGTTAACCTAATTTAAGTGACTACGAATGGAATAAAGTAATTCTAATGGCTAACGTGAATTTTACTAGTAATTCAAGTGACCAAACTTGCCATTTAGCCATTCTATAGTCATAAAAGAAAAAAACATTGAAGGACCTATAAGAAAGGGCAGAGGGAAAAAATGTCTCTCTTTCTAATCTATTTTCTCTTAACCTTTCAACGGTCAATTTTCCTTCCCCTTTGCTGGAAATCTTTTAGCTCCAACCGAGCATACTTTTTAAGATTTTTTTTTCCATTATGATAGAGATTTATCCCTCTCTCTCGATTACCAAGAGGAAGTGCATCTAGTTATGAGAATATAAGATTCCACAAAAGGTTGAATAATAACAGATGTGTTCTTTTCCCACTGGTCGAGAGTGAGTGATTCATTCACATTCAGCATGTTCATATCTTATCTCGATAAGGACCTAGTTCACTTATTCGTTTGTTCCTTGGACTTGAACTCTATGCATGGTGAGTTGTGGTTGATGAGTATTCCTGTCGAGACTTGTATTGATTTGTAAACAGAGAGAGAACTTTTCGTTTGCACGTTCTTAATGCATTCGAATGTCGTTTGTGGTGGATGCCGGTATTGCTTGTAATTGTTCATGTGTTGATGCCAAATAAACATTGAGATTCATCCATTGTATGCCCTTTGATATGTCCCCAAGTTATTGTTGTTAGGTTGAAATATTATCATGTTTGATATTGGTTTGCTTGGGGACAAGCAAACGTCGTGTGATTCAGGTCTAATTGTACACATTTTACCCTTATTTCTTGATAGTTTGACTTTGCATTTCATCGTCTCTGGACCTATTTTTCGCTAGATTGTGTTATTTTTTATACATTTCAGGTCCTAGCACATGTGTAAGGGTCGAAAAGCGCCAAAAAGTGAAGAAAAGTCACATGTCACGGTTTGGAGGAAATTATCACAGTTTTCCTGACCGTGACAATTTACCATAGGGCGTGAAGTCAGCTGGAAACACGAGGGTTTCTCACTTCTCGCGGGCCTAAATGCATGTGTTCGCGATCGCCTAACCGTGGCAATTAGCCAGTGACCGTGATGTTGGACAAAACGACACCATTGACTTGTGTTTTGGTCCGATGTCACAGTTAGAGCTCAATTGTCACGACAGTAAACTGCTGATTCAGGCCCAGATGTACACATCGTTCCTCGACATATTTCAAGCTAGGTTGTGCTTGTTTTGATACATTTCATGTCATAGCACGTGTGGAAGGGGGGATGACGAGTTTTGGGATATTTGGAGGTCAAAAAGCGCAAAAACCGAAGAAAGTCGTAGTAGTGAATTGAAGGCGTCCCCAGAAACAAGCGTAGTTCACGGCCAGACGAGGCAGTTCACGGTCTTCTAAGACCGTGAACTTCAACCAAAAACCGAGAACAGCGAGGCGTCCATCGAGGTTCCTGAAGTTACTGACGATGAGGCAATTCACGGTCTCTAAGACCGTGAACTGTGGCCATTGACTGTGAACCCAGGACAGTCAAGCAGTGCGTTTTGGATGACGCTGAGTTCATGGACGTGTTTAGGTGTTCACGGCCGTGAGCTGGCCAATGCGTCCGTGAACTGGTCACTTTCGGGCAAATATGAAGACAGCAGCGGGGAGAGAGAAAAGAGAGCTGGTTTTTGGAGAAGAAGCACTTTCTTTCTATAGGGTTTCAACCTAAACACCAAAGGGGAGTTCTAGTGATAGAGAGTGTGTGCTAGAGTGATCTTGGAGCATCATTGGAGGCTTAGGTGGAAGATTTAAGCCTAGAAGAAGAAGATCTTGAGCTCAAATTTGTAATCCGTTTCTCTCTCTCTCTCTTGAAACTCCCTCTTTTCTATTTGGTGTTGTATATCCCTAAATATTACTTTGTAATTACTTGTTTAGATGGAATGATTGTCATTGGGTAGTGTCTAATTTAAGGATTGAGGTATTATTCATGTCGATTGTGCATGCTCGTGTTTAGCAATCTAAGGGTTGTGCATGTTTTGTGCTTAGCATCCTTAGGTTTGTGCATTGTGGTGCTTAGCAACCTAACACTACAAGAAACTGTGCATTTAGTGTCGGTTTTTTTCAACTTTAGTGGCGGTTAAAACCAACACTAAACCAACCGGTGGCGGTTTTAAAACCGACAGGGAATCAGGCGACACTTTCACCTTTAGCGTCGGTTTTAGGCAACCGATGGAATGACCGACGTCAAACCACAAACTATTGCGTCGGTTTAAAGCAAGACAAAATCATACTACAACCGACACCAAAAAATTAATTGCTCTGTTAAAAAAAAAATTGAGCGCTTTACTTGCGGTTTAAACCGGCCCTAAAGTATATGAATTTTTTATTACATAAAAAACAATCTCTTTACTTGCGGTGAAAACCGCCACTAAAGTATATGATTTTTTTTAAAAAAAAAGCTTTGTCGACGCAGACCCACAACCCCATCCATTCCCCTGCCTCCGCCGGCGCACCCCTAGCTGCCTGTCGTCACAAACCTAGAAACCTAAATACCCAAAATCCCCAGGAAATCCCCACAAAACCCAAAAACCCAAGTCTCCCCATGCCTCAGTCGACCAATCCATGCCTCTGCCATCGCAAACGCACAAATGCATCCCTCCCCTTGCCTCCGCCGGCGCATCCTTCTATCTGCCGTCGCAAACCTAAAAATCAACAAACCCAAAAATTTCCAGACACCCACAAACCAGAAAAACCTCGACCTCCCCCTTCCTTTGTTGGCTCGTCCCTCCCCTGCCTCCGCTGGAGCTTTGACTGACCATATCTCATCGTCCCTCCAAATTCTCCTAGTTAGATCTGCGCCGGCAAGATGAGTCACCGATGATCCTTCTCCTTTGTTCCGCAACCAAAGCCTAGAGACGCAAAAATGGGTCAGAATCTTATTTTAAACCACAAAATAGAAAAGAATCATACATGCAGACCAGATCTTACCTTTAACCGGGCTGTGATTGTTGTTATCAGCGTCACTGTCATGTGAAGAAGGTTTGGATCTGGCAGGGGCAATGAACTAATGGAAAGCAGGTTGTTATTTGATTTATTCTTGATTGAGAGAGGACGAGAGAAATTGAGAGATGGATGATGGAGAAGCAGGATCTCTGCTTTTGTTGTTTGTTTCTAGAGGAAGAAGAGGCGTAGTGAGAGATCAAGAATGGAAGAGAGAGGAGAGTTGTTGGACGGCAGATGAGGGTAGGAAAAGGGAATTTTCATTTTATAATAGCGGCTAGGGTTTTGGAATTTTGGCCATTGCTTTTATTTTGTTAGTTTTCTTTAATTTAAGGGGAAGGTCGAGAGAATATGTAAAGGGCGGAAGGGAAATTTCATTTGGAGGGAACTCTAGGCGGGATCCCCAAAATTTAAGAGTTGAAATTAAAAAAGTAAATTTTGATTTGGTGGCGGTTTTAACAGACGCCAATATAAACCGACAGCAAAACAAGAGTGATAGTGGCGGTTATTGCTGATGCCAAATCAAACCGACAGTAAAACAACCAGATTCTCTCGCGGTTGAGAACCGAAAGCAAAAAAACGCGGCCAAAGTTGATTTAGTTTCGGTTTTGATAACCGCCACCAAAACACTAAAAAAAACCGACGCTAAATGCACTATTTTTTGTAGTGTAAGGATTGTGCATAATTGTGCTTAGCACCCTTAGGTTTGTGCATGTTGGTGTTAGCAATCTAATTAGCCACCTTAGCCTAGCTTAGAGAGGAAAACAACACTTCCAAGGGAGACTCAATCGAGTTGGTTTTCCTTCCTCTTTCTAAGCCACCTAAACTAGGTTAAGTTAGGGAAACCCTCAATATTGAGTTAAGCAAGTCCGTTAATCATGATTAAGCCATCCGACCTTAAAGTTGAGTGAGGGAGTAAGTCAACTACCGATTGTCTAAACCGAGAGGGTCAAGTGACATGGCCTTTCATACTTACCTCGGTTTAGAAAATGAGATTGTGGTCTCCGACCGCATATGCATCCCACTACGGTTCGCGGTTACCAGTTTGCATCTAGGTTGGTTTTGATTAAGCCGCTCAAACTCCGGTTTGAGGGAGAGACCTAGGCAACCGCTAGAGACTGAGTGAGAGCATCGACCCCGTGATAAATCGATCTCTAGCTAATCCATCCCGTGACAAATAGATCACTAGTTGCTCCTCCTAGCGGTTCCCCTAGACTTGGTGAGTTGATCGATCTCATGATAAATCGATCGCTAGTGAATTGATGTCGTGACAGATTGATCACCCCCGAGGTTCACAACCACCTACGCCTCACGACTTCATTAAATCCAACGAGTCATGGTATCTAGTTAGGGGGAAGCAATTCCTGGGTGAAGCTCCCTTAGTTAGAGTTTTCCTTTATTTACTTTACTTTGCTTGTTTCATTTGTAGTTTTCTTAGTTTTAAAACTCAAAAACCGTTTTGCTAGATAACAACTTAAGCGATTGAAGTAGGGGTACATGGATCGGCCCAGGTTGACAATTTAAATACTTACTCTATACTGCACCCGGCTAGAGTTTAAAAACTTGGGCTCTAGTCTGGATTAATTTGTGGTGTAGTTTTGTGCGAGTCAAGTTCTTGGCGCTTTTGCCGGGGACCTTACGGTTCGTTATCCAGAAAAGGTCACTTAGTGTTAATCTAACATTTTCTATCTTGTCTTTTTGTATATATTTTCTGTTTCGTGTTGTGTTTTGTTTACCCACTCTTCGTCTTGAAGGGTAGTTTGTGTTTGTTTGATTTTCTTTTTTGTGTTTTTGTTTGTGTAGGTTATGAATCATGGATCCCAATGGCTTCTGCAATAGGTGGGGGTATCCACAACCACCCAAATGGGGGTACACCGGAGCTTCATGGAGTGAACAAAAAGGGGGAAGCCAAGGATCCGGGTTCTATTACCAACCCCCCTTCCAAGAAGAACAACCATACCATTGGGGGTATGAAGAGGCTTCCCCATATCAAGAAGGTTTCCCTCCACAAACCGAGGAGAAATCCAAGTTGGAGTTGGCCATGGAAGATTTCATGGGACAATCATTGAGACCATGTGCCACTCCACAACCGGAGCTAAAGAGCAAATTAGAGCTCAAGGTGGAGCGATTCGCCCAGGGCACGATGAAGGGTGCTCTAGCAAGGACCTCCCAATTGCTAACCCTATCGACTCAACCTTTCTTCGGGAGGCGGAGGAGCTTCGTCGATGCACGGAGAGACTATGAGGGCTTGTAGAGCAAGCATGTGCACAACTTGCTCACTATCGCCTCCTACCATTGGAAGAAAGAGAGGAAGTCGAAGAGGCGAGCCATGATGATTTTGGACGAACGAGCTCCGTCATGGATTTCCAACCCCTCCATGCTCCCGGTTTGACACTAGAAGAGAAAGTGGCACGAGATTTTGAAAGCTATCGCCTCTCATTATTGGAGGAGAATGAGGAGGTTGAAGGGGCGCTCAATGACAACCGTGTGGAGCAAGAAGAACTCGCCCCGGAGAGCTCCCGTAGTGAGGATGAACAAGAAGGTTGCATTGACGATTTTCATCATCTTCCCCTTCCCGAGAGCAACCTTGAAGACCAAGACACGAGTGTGGAGGAGCAAGAGAATCCCTTATATGAGCTTGCATGGCATCTTTCCCTCCAAAGCGTGCTTGAAGACATGAATGGGAAGGAGGAAGAAGAGGTGGAAGAGGAGGAAGAAAGCGTTGAGGAGGGGGAAGATCTCAAGTGTTCCCAAGGGGAGGAAATTGAAGAAGAAGGAAGGGAGGTTAAAGAATAAGTAGAAGGAGCAAGTGAGGTCCAAGATGAAGGAGAGGTCGTGGTGGATGAAGCTTCAACGAGTTATAAGTGCGAACAAAGCTTTCCACCCAAAGTCGATGCACTTTTGGAGAAGGACCCATTTGCGACTTTTTGCCAAGCCAAGGCCAAACCATCGGCGATCCCTGTTGGTGGATGCGATGGAAACCAATCGAGTTTGCACTACATGGTATGGGGCAAAGAGAAGAAAGAAGAAGGAAAGAAGAAGAGGTCTCGTGGGTGGAGCCTCAAAGCCACTCAAGTTCACGAGCCCTCAATCATGGACTCGCCCAATGCTCGTGACTTGAAACATCACCTCACCGACGAGAACCTCAACTTCAAGGAGGTTCTTGGGTGGACCGAAACTTGAGGAGTAACCGTCCTGCTCACGACGTTGAAGAAGCGCTTGGTGGGAGGCAACCCATCTACCATCGGTTTGTTTGCTTTCCGCTCGAATAAGAAGACCATTGAAGAGATTTTGGTGGTGTTTTGGACGTGACTATGCTCTTTCGAAGCTCAACCGCCCTCCACTCCCGAGTACAAACATTTACAAATTGACTGGTAACATCGTTCTATCCCCTTCTTTTACGCCATTGAGGGCAATGTCGAGTTTAAGTGTGTGTGGGGTGGGGGGGTAGTCTATTATGCATGTGTGTGTGAATGTTTGGTGTGATTTTGAATGCTTGGAGCCTAGTTGTATGCCCAAATTTTCAAAATTTGAGGGCTCCAAGCATAACAACTTCTACATTTGTATGATCATAGTGGCATCTTGTGGTGATTTGTTTTGAATCTCGTGGTTATTAGCATGGTCTATGGATGATTTGATTGTGATTGTGTGCATCCTATGATGATGACTGAGACTTGTATTAGGTTTGTGCATAGGTTCATTCCTCGTATGTTTGTGAACCGATAGATGTTTTGAATCGGTTACTTGCTTTTCACAGTTTCCTATGCATCAAGTTTAGGGATTTAGAAAGAATGATTGAGCACCGAGGTAGCCATGCGAGACTTGTGCCGTTTGTTTCATTCTTGTGCAATAGTTCCTCTTTACATGATGTGTAGCATTCACGTTGTTGCTAGCGAGGAAGATGGAATCATAGGTTTAGTCCACGACCCAAATGTTGACCGACCCAATCATATCATCCCTTAGTCAACCCTTTTGAGCCGTGTGTCTAAGGATCACTCTCGTTTTAAGTAGCTCTTGCCACTTGAGCTTGATTGATTTAGATAAAGAGACCCTACTTTCTTCGTGTCTACACCGTTATCGAGTCACCCTTGTGTTTGGAAGCTCCATTCATACCATTTGAGCTTAAACGAGGTTCCACATGAGTGATTTGTGTATGGTTTTGCTAAGAGGTGAAGTGAGTGTGGAGGCAGTTTTTTAAAGTGAGCATTGTTCCTTAAGTTAAAAAATGTGCCATGTTTTTTTAGCTCTCTATAGCCCCCAAAGAAAAGAAAAAAAGAGAAAAAAATAGATCAATAAGAGGGCAAAGAATAGAAGAGAGTGGCCACCAAAAATATAATAAATGTTGAACATGCTCTTAAAAGTGTTGCTTAGCATGCAAGCTATAAGAACACTTACATGTTGTTGACCTCTACACTCTTGTGCTTAAAATTGAATAGCAAATGTAGCAAGAAAGTATGTGTGATATGGTTTGGTGATTGGTTGTGGTTTGGAATAGTGGGAAGTGCGGTTTTTGGCCGACGCTAGTGGCCATTGAGTATAGGAGAGGCTTCTAATCGAAACCTTAGAACCTTTCGTGGTTTTAGGATGGAAATGTGGAACCTTGTGCTATGTTTGATACCACCAAAAAAGTCTTTTCCCAATGTCCTAAACCCTAGCCAGTCATTTGAACATGTTCTAAGTCCTCCGGATAAGCTAGCAACGTCACCCATCTTGTGAGCTCTGACATTTAGAGGCAATCGTCATGGAAAAGGGACGTTAGGATTGAGCGTGAATATGCACATAATTTGCATCAAATGGTCCTGACCCCACTGGTCGAGAGTGAGTGGTTTATTCATCATGTTTTGTTCATTTCTTATACACCGATGAGTACTCGATCGTTCGTTCCTATGATGTGATCTTCATGCATGAGTAACTGTGATTGGTGAGTTGTCGAGGCATGTTGTGTGTTGGTTGATGAATAATGTGAGAACTCTTGTTCTGCACAATCTTAATATAGTTGAATGTCATTTGTGGTGGTTGCCAAGATTACTTTGTTTTTGTCCATAGGTCAGTGTCAAATAACCATTGTGATTCATTCATTTTGTGCCCTATGACATGCCTCAAAAGAAGTGGTAAGCTTACCTTGTTTTGTACTTGGTATGCTTGGGGACAAGCAAACGTCTAAGTGTGGGGGAGTGATTCAGGCCCAAATGTACACATTTTACCCCTTATTTCTTATTCGTTTAGCTTAATATTTCATCGTTCCTCGACATATTTCATGCTAGGTTGTGCTTGTTTTGATACATTTCAGGTCTTTGTACGTGTGGAAGGGTCGAGGAAGAGTTTTGGGATATTTGGAGGTCAAAAAGTGCAAAAACCGAAGACCAATCGTAGTAGTAAATAGAAGGTGTCCAAGAAACAGCCGTATTCACGGCCAGACGAGGCAGTTCACGGTTTCCTAAGATCGTGAACTTTGACCAAAACCCGTGAACACCGAGGCATCCAGCGAGGTTCTTGAAGTTACTGACGACGAGGCAGTTCACGGTCTCAAAAATTGTGAACTGTGGCCATCGATCGTGAACCCAGGACAGTCAAGTGGTGCATTTTGGACGACGCTGAGTTCATGGACGCGTTTAGATATTCACGTCCGTGAACTGGCCAACGCGTTCGTGAACTGGTCACTTTCGGGCAAATATGAAAACAACAGTGGGGAGAGAGAAAGGTGAGCTTGTTTTTGGAGAAGAAACAATTTCTTTCTCCAGGGTTTCAACCTAAACAGCAAAGGGGAGTTCTAGTGAGAGAGAGAGAGAGAGAGAGAGTGTGTGTGTGTGTGTGTGCGCTAGAGTGATCTTGGAGCATCATTAGAGGCTTGGGTGGAAGTTTCAAGCCTAGAAGAAGAAGATCTTGAGCTCAAATTTGTAATCCCTCTCTCTCTCTAGAAACTCACTTTTTCTCTTGGGTGTTGTAGATCCCTAACTAATACTTTGTAATTACTTGTTTAGATCCCTAACTAATATTATTCATGTCGATTGTGCATGCTTGTGCTTAGCAATCTAAGGGTTGTGCATGTTTTGTGCTTAGCATCCTTAGGTTTGTTCATTGTGGTGCTTAGCAACCTAAGGATTGTGCATAATTGTGCTTAGCACCCTTAGGTTAGTACATGTTGGTGCTAGCAATCTAATTAGCCACATTAGCCTAGCTTAGAGAGGAAAACCCCCCTTCCAAGGGAGACTCAATCGAGTTGGGTTTCCTTCCGCTTTCTAAGCCACCTAAACTAGGTTAAGTTAGGGCAACCCTCAATATTGGGTTAAGCAAGTCGGTTAATCGTGATTAAGTCGTCCGACCTTAGAGTTGAGTGAGGGAGTAAGTCAACTACCGATTGTCTAAACCGGGAGGGTCGAGTGACACAACTTTTCATACTTACCTCGGTTTAGCAATTGAGATTGTGGTCTCCGACCACATATGCATCCCTCTACGGTTCGCGGTTACTAGTTTGCATCTAGGTTGGTTTTGATTAAGCCGCTCAAACTCCGGTTTGAGGGAGAGACCTAGGCAACCGATAGAGACTGAGTGAGAGGATCGACCCCATGACGAATCGATCTCTAGCTAATCCATACCATGACAAATGGATCACTAGTTTCTCCTCCTAGCGGTTCCCCTAGAATTGGTGAATGGATCGATCTTGTGACAAATCGATCGCTAGTGAATTGATGTCGTGACAGATTGATCACTAGTTGCTCACCCCTGAGGTTCACAACCACCTACACCTCACGACTTCATTCAATCCAACAAGTCATGGTATCTAGTTAGGGGGAAGCAATTCCTGGGTGAAGCTCCCTTAGTTAGATTTTTCCTTTATTTACTTTTCTTTGTGTTTCATTTGTAATTTTCTTAGTTTTAAAACCCAAAAACCGTTTTGCTAGATAACAACTTAAGCGATTGAAGTAGGGGGTACATGGATTGGCCCGGGTTGACAATTTAAATACTTGCTCTATACTGTACCCGACTAGAGTTTAAAAACTTGGGCTCTAGTCGGGATTAATTTGTGGTGTAGTTTTGTGCGAGTCAAGTACTGACCGTGAAAGTGACTATCAGGCTCTATAAATAGAAAGCTGTTGGGAGAGAGAAGGAGAGTTTTTGGTAGGTTTTTAGTTTGCAGAATGAAAGGGGATTTCTAGTGAGAGATTAGGGTTTTTTCTTCTTCACAGATAAAGAGAGAAAGTTCCATTCAAAGCAGCAAGAAGGAGATTGGGCTTGCCCTAAGCTAAAGGATTGAAGGTTTCTTTCTTCTCAGGGGAGATTCAAACAACAAGGAAGGAAGATTGTCATTTCTTCATGGGTCTTTCTCTCCTTTTTGTTGTTTTCCTTTGCTTAGCTATGGAATAGCCTACCTACTCACTATGGTATTGTGAATCCTATTCTAGATGTGTGTTAGGATGCAAGAACATGATTTTATTGTGTTGATTGTGTGTTTTATATAATATTTGAGATATTAATCATGAATGCTTGAGTGTTGCTTGGATTATCTCATTATTGTTCAAATTAACCTAAGATGTGGAAATTCCCCTTTGGCCCATGGGGAGCTTGATCTTCTAGCCACTTGGGTAACCCCTTTTGGGTTTATGTAGTGCCAAAACCTCAAGTATTAGAGCAGTACTATAATTTCATCATGATTGATCGCTCTCCACCGTTCAGATTAACTTCCGAGGGTTGGATCTTGCAATCCTTAGTTGATTAGTTAAGAGGGCTAGATTGCCTAGCATAATTTTGTCATCTTTAGCCGAAGGTTAAGAGAATTAGTCTACTAACTTAATACAACAATCCTTGATTGGTCAATTAAGAGAGTTAGGGTTTCCACGGTTTGTTCGATTAAGAGAGCTAGATCCCCTAGCTTATTGTTACAATCCTTCGCCAAGCGGTTAAGAGAACTAGGTTCCTTGCCTTATTCTAGCAATCCTTGATTGATCGACTAGGAGGGCTTGTTATTTGCTAGTTGCACCCACTTTGCGGTATATGAACACATCCTTCACACTAGATTTTTGTTCAAGGTTTCCTAATACATGACTAGGGGGAGCAATACCCGAGCGAATTCCTCTCATATAGAATTCTCCTCAATTTACTTTTCTTGCTTCTTTTCATTTGTAGTTTCCTTATCTTTAAATAACCAAAAATTATTTTGCTAGATAACAGCGTAAGTGATTGAAGTAGGGGTATATGGACCAGCCTGGGTTGGACAATTAAAACATACTTTCCCTATACTGCACCAGGCTAGACTTTTTACTTGGGCTCTAGTCCGGATTTTTTTGCAGTGTAGTCCATGCGAGTCATGTTTTTGGCGTCGTTGCCGGGGACTGCAGTTCGTTATCCAGAAAAAGTCATTTAGTGTTACTCTAGAATTTGCTATCTTGCCTTTTGTTTTGTTTTGTGTTTTATCTTTTTGTGTTTTGATTGACCCACTCTTCGTCTTAAAGGGTGGTTTGTGTGTGTTTGATTTCAATTTTTAGTATTTTTGTGGTTGTAGGTATTGGATCGTGGATCCTTATGATTTCACCCAAGTGTGGGGGTATCCACCACCACCTAAGAGTGGTTACCCCGAAACTTCATGGGATGATCCTGACTTGCTCCGAATATCATAATAAAATCCCACCTAAGGCCCAAGTATAAACCTTAGATGAGTGAAATATAGGGCAAGTATGTTTCTATATCAACCCGGGCCGACCCATGTACCCCTACTTCAATTGTTTGAGACATTATCTAGCGGAATGTTGTTTGTTGAAATCTCTACGATCTATTATTTTAAAGCAAGACTTGAAAAGTAAAAGGGTGGAAAACTCTCGATGAGAAGCTTCACTCGGGAGTTGCTTTCCCCTAACTAACTACCATGAACCGTGGGATCGAATGAACCGGTGTGTGACAAGGCAATTATGACCCGTAGGAGGTGCAACAATGGTTAGAAACCATCCTCTCAATTGCTAGGCCAAGGAAAACATTATAGGCTACAATGTAGCCCTCTCGGCCCAAGCAATTAAGAGTTGACTTACCTTCTCCCTCAAACCATGGTTTGGAAGGCATAATCACTATTAACCTAGGTGTCTAATTCAAGTTATAGGGTTGCCCTTTATTAACCTAGTTAGGAGGCATGGAATGCCTAAGAAAACCCAACTCAATTTGAGCCTCTTAAGATAAGGGGGCTTCTCTCTAAGCTAGGTTAGCATAGCACAATAGATTGCCAAGCACACACAATGCACAATCACCATGAAAAATACCTCAATTCTTAAACTAAACACCACATCACACAATCATTAAATCCACACAATCAATTACATGATAGTAGTTAGGGTTCTACAACACCCAAGTGAAAAGGGAAACTACTCCATGTTAGATGATGACTCGATATTTGCACATGTTTTCCCCTTTGTTTCTTGATCGTTTGAGCTTTAATTATCGCTTCTTTGGCCTATTTTATGCTAGGTTGTGTTCCTTTCTCACATTTCAGGTCCTAGCACATAAAGTGAAGCATAGGCGCAAGTTTCAAGTCAATCAGAGATCAATTGGCGATTTGGGAGAAGAAACTCGGGCATGACCTGAAGAAGAATGGATTTCTACCTCACTTTATGGACAAATAATCATTCAAGCTTGTCATGAAAAGAAAGAGGACGAGACTACGAGCGTCTGGAATCAAACGGCGTTGATTCGGAGTCCGGACGAGGGAGAAACGAAGCATTGAATATAGGGGAACAAGTTCGGTAGTAAAAACATGGGCGCGCCGAAATCAAAACACGGCCGTGCCCATATTTAGGCACGGCCGTGTTTTGGCCGACGCGCGCGAGCGTGTTTTTAACACGGGCCAAAACACGGGCGGGCAAAAGCAAAACACGACCGTGTCCGCGACAGTGTTTTGCCCAGAATCGGGTTTTTAGGCAGATTGAAACCAAAAGAAAGGGAGAGCTGGGTTTTGGATCCCAAACACCCAAGGGACGAACCAAAGAAAGAGAGGGCGATTTGAGGGCATTCTAAGAGTGGAATTGGAGGATTTCTTCGCCTTGGAAGCTCGAGGAACAAGCCCGGACTTGAAGATTGATTATCTGAAGATTCTTATTGCAGTCTCTCTCTTCTCTATGGAGTAACTTCCCTTCACTTAGGTTTTGAGGAACCCTAGCTATGTTTGTTTGATTGGATGGTTGTATGAGTACTCTTACTTGATAATCTTGAGTTCATATTCAATCTATGCATGTTTTCATAATTCAATTCTGCTTTAGTCGAGATTATTGATTCTGCTTTGATCCTATGAGAGCGAATACCTGATTAGGTCAATAGAGCACCATAGATTGATAGTAGTGGATCGATTGCTTTAGTCGAGGGTTGATTCATTGCTTTGTATCGATTGATAACCTCATTCGATAGAGGGAATCTAGTTCAGAACGCCTTGATCGGTTGTTCTAGAGAAGGATACGTCCCTTTAGGCAATTGACTCAAGAGGGCCTTGTTCCTTTAGTCGAGACTCAAGGTCTAGTTAAGGATTCTCCGCATTGTGAATGAAAGTGAAACATGTTAGAAATCATCAATCGTTAATCTGGATAGTGGCTAGGGGGAATCATACATAAGTGAGTTCCCAACCTGTAATTAGATTAACTTTAACTGTAGTTTGTTAGAGTAGTTTTAGTTCTTTCATCTTAATCTGGTTTGCTAGATAATGAACTGAAGCTGAGTAATAGTAACTCTAGAGACCCGTGGATTCGATATTTATTACTTGAGCCACTATACTGCAGTCCCTTTCATTGGTTACACTTGGCCTTTGTTAGGTGTTGTGTCATAGCGAGTCATTAGACAAAGGAAGAACACAAAGGATGAAGAAAGAAACCATCATTATGATGCCTCCAACTCTCCTTGTGCTTTTAGAGATCCTCTCTTGACGAGGAACTTCCAAAATCTTCACATGGAGCAAACCCTAGCCTCTTCTCCCTCTTGGTTCGTGCTTTCTTTCTCTAGGGTTTCAAGAATAAGAAGGTTGCTCTCACTTTGGGCTCCCCCCTCTTCTTCCTTTCAGCTCTCTATTTATAGTCAGATCGCGCCCAGTTAGGGATGGCAATGGTTCGGGTCGGGGGCAGATAGTGCATATTCGCTACCCTACCTAAAGTAGTTCAGGTTTTATCCATACCCATACCCACATAAGAAACGGGTAGAAAATTACAACCATGCCCATACCCGTTCAGGTTTCGCGTATCCACGGGTAATAATTTCTCTTCATAAATCCAACCAATATGTTAACATTCACGCATATTATCACCTTATATAAGAGGAAAAGTACGAAAATAATCTATTAGAATGAAGTAAAATTAAATAAAATAACACAATTTCATAAAAATATTATATTTATATGCTGAATATAAAATATGTTGGAGAAAAATAATGACTATTTCTAGAAAAATAATGACTATTTCTAGAAATATTCGGGTTCGGATTTTACCCGTACCCACTAAAAGTCATTTGAATTCGGGTTTTACCCTACTCGATTAGGTCGGTTTCGGGCGGATATCCACGGTTACGCATATTTTTGCCATCCCTACGCCCAGTTCACGGCCGTAAACATCAGGCCAGGACCGTGAACAAAGATCAAAACGCGCAGCTTCACTTAAGGGGTTCACGGTGCATGGCTCCAGTTTACCGTCTTAGCAACCGTGAACTGCCTCGGCGTCAGTAACATCTGAAACTCCTCTGGACGCTTCGCGGTTAACGGTTTTCGGTTCCAGGTCACGGTCATGGCGACCATGAACTCCAATGTTTGACCGCGAACCGTGGTTGAATCTTCCTCTTTGCCCTATCCTTGCGCCTTTTCTTCCAACTTTCGATTCCGGGGTTGGTTTCACCTGTTAGACTCTGAAACACATTGAAAAACAAAAAACCTAGCATAAAACCACCCTTTTTGAAGCTCAAATGCCACAAACGTCAAAGAGAAACGTGGATAAAAGGTGTACATTTAGGCCCGAATCACTCCCCCACACTTAGACGTTTGCTTGTCCCCAAGAAAACCATTTCACACAATGTAGTGTCTCAACCTAAGAAAATAACTTGGGGAGAAATCAAAGGGCACAAAGTGGTGAATCCCAATGGCTATTGGCAAGTAACACATGGACCGTTGCAAGCAATACCGACATACACCACAAACGACATTCAAGGTCACAAAAAACGGGCAAACGAAAAGTTCTCACCTTGTTCATGAATCAATGCAAGTCTCAACAAGATCACTGATCAACCACATCTGACCATGCATAACATTCAAGTCCAAGGAACAAATGAATGGGCAACAGAGGTCCTCACCGGGGGTATGATATGACATGCAAAACAAGAATGAATCACTCACTCTCTTGACCAGTGGGGTCGGGACCATTTGGTGCAAAGAATGTGCACAATCATCAATACGGCCCTATTGTCTCTTTACCACGATGGCAACCTCTAAAGGTTAGCGTTCACGGAACGGTTGTCATCACTAGCTTGTCTGGAGGTCTTAGACACGGGTTCAAATGACTGGCACTTGTCTTGGACATGGGGAAAATGCCTTTTGGGTGGCGGCAAACACAACATGAGGTTCTACATTTCACCCTAAACCCGAAGGTTAAATGGTTTTGACTAAGAACCTTTCCTGCAAACAATGGCCACTAGCATCGGCCATAAACCTTACTTCTCCCTTCCAAACTATCACCCATCATGAACTACATTTAAGCGCAGTTCCTCGGTCTACTCTTGCTATCACATTTCGACATGGTAGTGAAGGAGTTCAACAACAATGTGGGGGTTTCAATTAAAGGTGGGAATTCGGTCTGTTCGGTTTCAATCGGATCGAAATTATGAATACCGGGTCCCCGAATTCTCCCAAACCTCAAACTGAATTCGAACCAAATTATAATTAGGTTCGGTCGGTTTAAAGCGAATTATAATTTGGTTTGGTTTTTCACACAAAACCAAATTTGTGAAGCTACTTGTATCTTCTCACTTTTAAATTATTTTGCACCCCTAATATAAACAATAAATATGCAATTATATGCATCATCAATGATAACATCAAACTTTTCAACACATGAGTCATAAAATATTTCAAATATTTAAGTCTAAAAACAACTAAAAACATAAAAATCCACCATTTGGAGCATTCAATTATAGTATTTTGGTTTTTCGGTGGAAATTCGGAAATTCGGTTCGTTTGAAAGAACCCAGACCGAATTTTTGGACCGACTTTCGGGACCTGCCGATTTTTTTTTACCTTTTTTGTTTATAAATCATTTCCTTTTTTGGTGTTTTCATTAGGATTATTTTCCATACCTACTTAAAGGGTTGTACGCCACGAATTTTAGTATAATATATAGATGATTCAGACTTTATAATGGAAAACACTTGTTGGTTCATTGAGTTTTTACTCGTGGATTTTGTGTGACTTTTCTTCACTTTTGGCGCTTTTCGACTCCAATCGTCCCGAAACTCGTCCTCAACCCTTCCACACTTGCCAGGACCTGAAATGTATAAAAAATAGCTCAACCTAACATAAATAGGTCGAGGGATGATGAAATGCAAAGTCAAACTATCAAGAAATGTGGGTTAAAATGTGTACAATTACACCCAAATCAAACCCCCACACTTGAAGGTTTGCTTGTCCCCAAGCAAACCAATCTCAAACAAGGTAAAATTCTAACCTAACAACAATAACTAGGGGACATATCAAAGGGCAAACAATGGATGAATCTCAATGTTTATCTGGCATCAACACATGAACAGGTACAAGCAATACCAGCATCCAACACAAACGACCTTCGAATGCATTAAGAACGTGCAAACGAAAAGTTCTCACCCTGTTCACAAATCAATACAAGTCTCGACAGGACTACTCACCAACCACAACTAACCATGCATAGAGTTAAATTCCAAGGAACAAACAAATGGGCAAACTAGGTCCTCATCGGGATAAGATATGAACATGCAGAATGTGAATGAATCACTCACTCTACCATTTGGTGCAAAAGATGTGCACAATCATCAACACTCAGCCCTATCTTCTCTTCACCACGACGGCAACCTGTAAGCGCTTGAGTTCACAAGATGGTTGTCATCACTAGCTTGTCCGGAAATTTTAGACATGGGTTCAAATGACTGGCAAGGGTCTTGGACATGGGGAAAAAGCTTTTTGGGTGGTGGCACAAATCGCATGAGATTCCACATCTTCACCTAAAACCAAATCAAGGTCCTATGGTTTCGATTAGGACCTTCTCCTACAAACAACGGCCACTAGCATCGGCCAAAAATTGCACTTCCCACTATTCCAAACCATAACCAATCCTGAACGACTTTCAAGCACCCTTTCTCGACTACACCCGGTATCCAAATTTTGAAGCATGGTGGTGAAGAAGGTTAACAAACAATTAGGTGTTTCCAAAGGTTGAGTGGCAAGAAATACCTTTATAGAACCTACACATCAACTTGGTGGCGTACTCGCACGAAACTACACCACAAATTAATTCCGACTAGAGCCCAAGTTTTTAAACTCTAGTCGGGTGCAGTATAGAGCAAGTATTTAAATTGTCAACCCGGGGTATTTCATGTACCCCTACTTCAATCGCTTAGGTTGTTATCTAGCAAGCAACTTTTGGGTTTATAACTAATGGAACTACAAACTGAACAAGCAAAGAAAAGTAAATAAAGGAAAATTCTAACTAAGGGAGCTTCACCCAAGAGTTGATTCCCCCTAACTAGCTACCATGACTCGTTGGATTGAATGGATTCGTTTGGCATAGGTGGTTGTGAACCGCGGGGTGAGAAACTAGTGATCAATCTGTCACCGAATCAATTCACTATCGATTTGTCACGGGATCGATCCACTCACCAAGTCTAGGGGAACCGCTAGGAGGAGCAACTAGTGATCCATTTGTCACGGGATGGATTAAATAGAGATCGATTTGTCACGGCATCGATCCTCTCACACAGTCTCTAGTGGTTGCCTAGGTCTCTCCCTCAAACCGGAGTTTGAGCGGCTTAATTACAGCTAACCTAGACGCAAACTGGTAACCGCGGACCGCAGAGGGATGTAAATATGGTCGTAGACCACAATCTTGATTGCTAAACCGAGATAAACATTATAGGCCGTGTCACTCGGCCCTCTTGGTTTAGGCAATCGGTGGTGACTTACTCCCTTACTCAACTCAAGGTTGGGCGGCTTAATCACGCTTAACCAATTTGCTTAATTCAACATTGAGGTTTGCCCTAAATTACCCTAGGTTAAAGTGGCTAATTAGATTGCTAAGCACCAAAATGCACAAACCTAAGGATGCTAAGCACAAAAGATGCACAACCCTTAGATTGCTAAGCACAAGCATGCACAATCAACATGAATAATACCTCAATCATTGAATTAAATAATACCCAATGACAATCTTTCAATCTAAACAAGTAAGTACAAAGTATTAGTTAGGGATCTACAACACCCAATAGAAAAGAGTGAGTTTCTAGAGAGAGAGAGATGAGAGATTACAAAGAAACCTCCAGATCTTCTTCTTCTTCTTCTAGGCTTGATTCCTAGCTTCCAAGCTTGATCAATGCCTTCAATTAAGCTCCAAGATCCCTCTCTCACTAGAACTCCCCTTTGGTGTTTAGGTTGAAACCCTATAGAAAGAAAGTGTTCCTTCTCCAATAACCAGCTCTCTCTATCTCTCTCCCCGTTTTTGTCTTCATATTTTCCCGAAAGCGATCAGTTCACGGACGCGTTGGCCAGTTCACGGCCGTGAACACCTAAACGCGCCCGTGAACTCAGTCATCTCCAAAACGCACCGCCTTGCTTCCTGGGTTCATGGTCAATGATCATTGTTCACGGTCTTAGAGACCGTGAACTGCCTTGTCGTCAGTAACTTCAGGAACCTCGCTGGACGCCTCGCTGTTTCCTTCGGGCTTTTATCGGTTTTTGCACTTTTTGACCTCCAATTATCCCAAAATTTGACCTCGACCCTTCAACACGTGCTAGGACCTGAAATGTATCAAAATAAACACAACCTAGCATGAAATATGTCGAGGAACGATGAAATACTAAGCTAAACGAATAAGAAATGAGGGGTGAAATGTGTACATTTGGGCCCGAATCAGTGGCACTCTCTATCTTTTATTTACCCCTTTTATTACCTCTTTTTCACTTCTTTTTTTTTCTTTTTTCTTCTTTCTTTTTCTTTGTTCTTCTCTTTTTTCGATGGGGTACTAGAGAGCTAAACATATGCCACTTTTAAACTTAACAAACATGCTCTCTATTAAGAACTTCCTCCAACACTATCTTTTCATTCCTAGCAGGGACTGTGCAAAATCCACTTATTTATAACCTCAATGGAGCTCAAAAGCGAGAGCTCCGAGACACAAGGATGACTCACAATGAGTTAGACACGAAGAAAGAAAAGCGTTGTTCTATTAATCACCATTCAGATCCAAAAGCATAAGCTCCTAATATAAGAACGACCCGAAAGTCACACGACTCAAAAGGGGTTGACCAAGGCATAAAATGTTTCGGGATAATCAACTTTTTGTGTGTGGACTAATCTTATGCCTATGGTAAGACAACGTGAATGTTACTTGCTATGGTAAGAGGGATCTATCACAAATTAAAAAGATGACCGACACAAATCTCACATGGCTACCTTGCCACTCAATTATCCATTCCAATTTCCCAATTTCGATGCATGGCAATTGCAATCAATGAGTACTCAAGTTAATACGCCCCTGGGGGGTGTATTTTTATCAAAGTTACGCAGCAAACAATCAATCCGAAGATTGCTAGAACTCGAATAAAAAACAACGCGTTCTTAATACGAAATTTGGATAAAACGGAAACAACGGACAATTCAACACCTGGGGAAAGCTCGTATGGTATAAAAGGGTAGCTGCTCAACCATGATTGAAGATGATATTCAATCGATACAAAGCTCACAAACTTGGAATCCACCAAACTCAAACAAGTCGCAACTTGCACAAAACCAAAGGGTTTGTTTTTCGATTAATCAATGTCTTCTGTTTTTACAACTTAAATAGAAGGCTATTTATAGCCAATAAAACCTAATACAATTCTAAACTAACAAGGAAACAAATTAGAACAGGAATAGGCTAAAGAATTCGTGTAAAACAAGGTAGCTTGTAAGCCAAGAAACTGACTTAAAACACAAGCAAGTCTGCCTAGGAAAACAAGCTTCATAGCATCTTTGAGCCCTTTGAAAATGGTCTTCTAGGTTGATTCGAATTCAACCAATTCCTTTCCTTTGCAGAAGAAAACTTTCTGTTTCACCTCCAACTTGAATCAGCCTGAAATCATGCTTCAAACTCCAGATATAGGCCTTCAAATTTGGTATCTCAAAACAGTTTTCTGCCTTAGTCATTTTCTGGCAGTTTTCCAGTTTTGAGGTAGTAACTTTGAGACCTTTGAAAAAAACCTTAATGACATCATCTGGATCCCAAAAGCATACCATTCGAAACATGGCAACTTTATATGCAAAACGAACCCTTGATCCACAATTTCCATTGAGCCATTTGTGAGATACCGGCTTCCAAAGTAGGTTACCTGAAAGTGTTTCAACACAGCCAAAAATCAGAATTGTTCAAGTGAGGCGAGATAGCTTCTTTGACAAGCAATTGTGAATTGTGGATTGATCCAGTTGGGATCATATCAGGCTCCCCCTCTTCAAAAAGCTTTGACCTTAAAGTTTGAAGCTGCTTTCTGTAAAAAACGTCACAAAATTCCTCCCAAATCGAGTCACGAAATAGGTACCTCGAACTTGTAATGTCGAACTTCAGCACTGCGTTAACTCGCGAATTGGTGGTTGTTTCCCACGATTTAAGTTCCATGACGTTCGTGGGACTCCAATGGTCCTTTCCCACGCAAAAATTATGCTCAAACAAACCCAAAACTCGTCGCTCCAATTTTCCAGTTTCTGGCTGAAAATTTGCATAATCCGGCGACGTGAAGAACGCCGGCGAGCTCGACCAAATTGGGAATTCCGCTTCTCGGCCACCACGATCCAATTCGTTGCACACGATCAATTCATCTCGATCCCAGCAATCGATTACAGCTAGTCCCGTGCGTCGCGATGGTCTGAATCGTCGCCAAACTTCATCCGCGAGTTTCCCGCCGCCGGACGATTTAAAAATCCCAGTTTCCGGCGAGGAAAACCCAGATTCCGGCGAGCTTCCTGCAAAATTGGGGAAATTTAATTTCGGCAACTTCGTGCTCAAATATTTGGCTCTACAGCATCCCTGCAACCTCAGGAATTGGCTCATTGTGTCCGCGTTGCTTGAATACTTCTCAATTTCTTTAATCGATCCATTCTTTGCTTCTTCAACTTTCCGGCAAAAAAATTCAAAATTGGGCATTTTCGATGCCGACTTCGCCGCGACAAATTGATCGTTCCTACACGTTCCTAGGACATTAGGGAACGATTCTGCATTGGCAATTTTGCCCGAATCATGCCTGATCTCCCAAACCCATTCGGCCACTTGTGCTGCGTGTTCGAGCAACTTCAAGGGTAAATGAACTCGAATTAGAACCTGCAATTTTGGTGTAAACGAGCCAGCCTGATTGAGGGGAGAGCTTCTCGCTGCTGTAGGGGATGTGATGGGCTGATTGGCTTGGATCGACACGTTGCCCAGAGCTCCACCCATGATGCCCTCTCTCCTACTCTGTATTGACGTCGCAGAACATAGCTGCAGCAACAATTTCGACTTGGGCCCTTTTAATTGAAGCTCCTTTGGCCAGAATTTCGTTTGCGAACGCACTCCTGGAATAGTTTTTACGGTGTCTGAGGTGGTGACTGGATGCGAGCTTCCTTCAATTGCCACGACAGACTCGGCCATATCCAAACTCTGTTTTGTTTTCACAAAAAAGGGGTCGTTGCAGGCTGGTGGTTTCGATTCTTTAACTCCCTTATGCAGCTTTCTGAAGCTAATGAAATTGAAACCAACACACCTTTGAACCCACAATTGAGCTCTAGATTCTTTTTCCTCGTTTCGATTCTCCTCCATCTGTTTTAAATTCGCAAAAACTGCATCTGGGGATAGAGGTTTCAGCTCGATCCTCCTGCCTTCGTGTTTGAATGTGTATGAATTCTCCCAACCATCGTGAATAACTCTTCTGTCGAATTTCCAAGGTCTACCCAACAGAATATGAACGTTTTGCATTGGAACTATATCACATAGAACTTCATCTTGATACTTACCAATGCTGAATTTGAGAAGCACTTGTTTGTTCACCTTTACAACTCCATGTTCGTTGAGCCAGGTGAGGTGATAAGGTTTGGGATGCTTCTGTGTCTCCAATTCCAGCTTCTGTACTGCATACACACTTATCAAATTCGCACAACTTCCTCCATCGATCACCAAGGAAGCTAATTTGTCTTTGACATTGCATCGGCTGTGAAATAAACAGTCTCGCTGCTCGTCGGACTCTCGATGCTTGATTACAATGGCTGGCTGCTTCTTTTGGCCACAATTTTTCAGATTCATTGCCTCCACATTGCTCTCCATCATCTCGTTGCCTAGAACCAAAAATTCAAGAACAAACAGCGGCTGCAAAGCACAAACAGGGGCTGCCCTATTTTGGAACTCGAGAAATTTGCTTATACGAAACAGCAGGTTATTCTTCTCCTTCACCCTAGTGTAGAACCGGGCTCTGATACCACTTAATACGCCCCTGGGGGGTGTATTTTTATCAAAGTTACGCAGCAAACAATCAATCCGAAGATTGATTGAACTCGAATCAAGAACAACGCATTCTTAATACGAAATTTGGATAAAACGGAACCAACGGACAATTCCACACCTGGGGAAAGCTCGTATGGTATAAAAGGGTAGCTGCTCAACCACGATTGAAGAGGATATTCAATCGATACAAAGCTCACAAGCTTGGAATCCACCAAACTCAAACAAGTCGCAACTTGCACAAAACCAAAGGGTTTGTTTTTCGATTAATCAATGTCTTCTGTTTTTACAACGTAAATAGAAGGCTATTTATAGCCAAGAAAACCTAATACAATTCTAAACTAACAAGGAAACAAATTAGAACAGGAATAGGCTAAAGAATTCGTGTAAAACAAGGTAGCTTGTAAGCCAAGAAACTGACTTAAAACACAAGCAAGTCTGCCTAGGAAAACAGGCTTCATAGTATCTTTGAGCCCTTTGTAAATGGTCTTATAGGTTGATTCGAATTCAACCAATTCCTTGACTTTGTAGAAGAAAACTTTCTGTTTCACCTCCAACTAGAATCAGCCTGAAATCATGCTCCAAACTCCAGATATATGCCTTCAAAGTTGGTATATCAAAACAGTTTCTGCCTTCGTCATTTTCTGGCAGTTTTCCAGTTTTGAGGTAGCAACTTTGAGACCTTGGAAAACAACCTTAATGACATCATCTGGATCCCAAAAGCATACCATTGGAAACATGGCAACTTTATCTGAAAAACAAACCCTTGATCTACAATTTTCATTGAGCCATTTGTGAGATACAGGCTTCCAAAGTAGGCTACCTGAAACTTTTTCAACACTTAGCCAAAAATCAGAATTCTTCAAGTGAGGTGAGATAGCTTCTTTGACAAGCAATTGTGAATTGTGGATTGATCCAGTTGGGATCATATCACAAGTCATGACATCCAATCATTTTCACACATATGAGAACAAAATTTTTACACCAACCTAATGCAATTCTCAATAATCAGAATATGATGCACTCAATCACAAGTAAACAATCCACAGTCAATGGCAATAAACACAAGATTCTCCCACAACCAGTCACAATGAATATGCAATGCTTGTACCCCTCAAATTTTAAAATTTTTTGGGCATACATCAAGGCTACAAGCACTCAATCACACACACAAGCATAATAATAAACACCCCCCCCCCACACACACACATCCACACTTAAGCAAGCCACTTCGCTCAATGGCGTAAAATAAGGGGTAGAACGATTTTGTCGCATAACTTGGCGAGTGAAGGTCGGGACATAATTGGGCCAGAGATGAAGAGGAGAAAGCTTCACATGGGAACAAACACAAAAATACAATACATTCTAGCACGATGCAAGGTTATTTCACAACAATAGTACTTAATATAAAATAAACACAAACCTAGGTTGGTTGCCTCCCAACAAGCGGTACTTTAATGTCATAAGCTAGAAGGTTTCTCCTTAATCTTCGGTCCATCCGAGAACCTCCTTTAAATTGAGGTTCTCGTCGGTCATATGAAGTCTCGAGCCACAAGCATTGCACGAGTCCACGATTAAGGGCTCGTGAAATTGAGTTGCTTTGAGGCTCCACCCACGAGACCTCTTCTTCTTCTTTCCCTTTGCCCCACACCATGTAATCCATCTTTGATTGATCACTATCGCATCCACCAAGGGGGATCACCGATGGTTTCACCTTGGCTTGGCAAAGAGCCACAAATGGGTCCTTCTACCAAAAAGCATTTAGGTTGGGTGGAAAGCTTTTATAGCACTTGTAACTTGTGGATGTTTCATCCACCTACACCTCGACCTCATCTTGGACGCCATTTGCTATTTCAACTTCATCTTCATCTTCAACCTCCCTTCCTTTTTCTTCAATTTGCTCCTCTTCTTGGGAACAATCAAGATCCTCCCCTTCTTTAATGCTCACTTCCTCCTCCACAACTTTCCTTCTCACCTTTTCCCGCTCTTCTTCAAGCACACAATGGAGGGCAAGTTTTCCAGCAATTTCTTCAATATGATCCTCTTGTATCTCCTCTTATGTGCACAACTCTTCAAAGCTCGAGGCAGAAGGAGGAAGAATGCGGTCTACCACTAAAGAACTTGATTGCTCAACATCATCTCGGCAGCTCTCCGGGATGAGTTCTTCTTGCTCCCCAAAGTCCTCATGGATCACCTCCTCGACTTTCCCTTACTCTTCAATTGGCAAGAAACGATTGTTAGCAAGTTGCGCACATGCTTGCTCAACTATCATTCCTATCTTCTCCGAGTTTCGGAGGATCTCATCCGATGTTTGTATGAAGGAGGAGTCAATAGGGGTGGTGGTTTCCACATTGCAGCATGCTTCGGTATCCCGGGTGAACCGCTCCACCATGAGCTCCAATTGGCTCTTCGATTCTTGTGGAGTGTAGCAAGGTTGTTCTACACTAGAGGATGCTCCCTCGGAACCTCGGGAAAACTGCTCCACCAAGAGTTCCAATTCGCTTCTTGGTTCCGATTGTGGAAGGAAGTCTTCTTGGAATGGGGAAGCGTCTTGATACCCCCATTGGTATGGTTGCTCTTCTTGGAAGGGAGGTGATTTGGGTCTAAATGTACACCTTTTATCCCCATTTCTCTTTGACGTTTATGGTATTTGAGCTCCCAAAAGGGGGATTTTACGTTAGGTTTCTTGTGTTTCAATATGTTTTAGAGTCTAACAGGTGAAACCAACCCAGAGTCGAAAGTTGGAAGAAAAGGCGCAAAGACCAGGAAAAGAGGAGGATTTAGCCACAGTTTGCAGTCAAACATTGGAGGTCACGGTCGCCATGACCGTGAACTGGAACCAGAAACCGTGAATCGCGAAGCGTCAAGAGGAGTTTCAGAGGTTACTAACACCGAGGTAGTTCACGGTCGCTAAGATCGTGAACTGGAGCAATGGACCTTAAACCCCTTAAGTGATGCTACGTGGTTTGATATGTGTTCGCTGACCGGGCCTGATGTTCACACCGTGAACTGGAACCCTGAACTAGGCGCGATCTGACTATAAATAGAGAGCTGAAAGGAAGAAGAGGGGGAGCCCAAAGTAAGAGAACCCTTCTTATTCTTGAAACCCTAGAGAAAGAAAGCACGAACCAAGAGGGAGAAGAGACTAGGGTTTGCTCAGAGTGAAGATTTTGGAAGTTCATCCTCAAGAGAGGATTTCTACAGACACAAGGAGAGTTGGAGGCATCACAATAATGGTTTCTTTCTTCATCCTTTGTGTTCTTCCTTTGTCTAGCATTGAGTAGTTTTCCTTTTCACTTGGCTGTTGCAGAACCCTAACTACTATCATGTAATTTATTGTGTGGATTGAATGATTGTGTGGTGGTGGTGTTTAATTTAATAATTGAGGTATTTTTCATGGTGATTGTGCATTATGTGTGCTTGGTAATCTATTATGCTATTCTATCCTAACTTAGAGAGAAGCCCCCTTATCTTAAGAGGCTCAAATTGAGCTGGGTTATCTTAGGCATTCCATGCCTCCTAACTAGGTTAATGAAGGGTATACCTCTAACTTGAATGAGACACCTAGGTTAATTGTGAGTATGCCGTCCAAACCTTGGTTTGAGGGAGAAGGTAAGTTAACCCTCAATTTCTTGGGCCAAGAGGGCTACATTGTAGCCTATAATGTTTTCCTTGGCCTAGCGATTGAGAAGATGGTTTCTAACCATTTTTGCACCTCCTACGGGTCACAATTGCCTTGTCACACAACAGTTCATTCGATCCCACAGTTCATGGTAGTTAGTTAGGGGGAAGCAACTCAAGAGTGAAGCTTCTCACCAAGAGTTTTCCACCCTTTTACTTTTCAAGTCTTTCTTTTAAATAGTAGATCGCAGAGATTTTAACAAACAACATTCCGCTAGATAATGTCTCAAACAATTCAAGTAGGGGTACATCGGCCGGCCAGGGTTGATATTTAAAGATACTTTCCCTATATTGCACCCATCTAAGGTTTGTACATGGGCCTTAGGTGAAATTTTATTGTGATATTCGGAGCGAGTCAAGTTTTTGGCGCCGTTGCCGAGGAACTTCAGTCCGTTATCTTTTAAAGATTGTTTGGTGTTAATCTAGTTTTTATTTTCAGTTTTGCTAAGTGTGAAGTGTTGCTTGTGCTAGATGTGTTGTTGTTCTTTAAGTGTGTGTAGGGAGGTGTATGACCTAGAGCAACCCGACGCCTTTAACACCACTAGAAGAGAACATCAACCGGAATCTCCGGCTTTTGGCTCGTGAGAGGGAGCTAGCGGAAGCAAGAAGGAGAATTGAAGAGAGGGGACAACAAGTTGGTCTCGGATTTGGAAGAATTGAAGTAGAAGTTGAAGTTGAGATGGCAAGGAATCAACATCGGGGTGCTAATCCGCTTTAGAATCAAAATGAGGAAACGGGAGCCGTGGAAGAACCTATGACTATGGGCTAATACATGGCCCCACGGGTGGCGGATATCGAATCTCCCATCCTACATCCACCCGTGGCCGCCAACAATTTTGAAATCAATCCTGCTCTCGTGACGATGATTCAAAACAACGCATTGTTCCACGGGCTTGCCAATGATTCACCGTGAGAGCATGTTCAAAGGTTTCTTGAGCTTGCCAGAAGCCTGAAGATATATGGCGTCTCCGAGGAGGCATTGCAGCTGAGGCTATTCCCCTACTCTCTTGCGGGGAAGGCGCTTCGATGGCTCAACAATCGACTAGCTCAATCCATCACCTCTTGGGATGCTTTACTCATCAAGTTCATGACCTGATATTGTCCTCCTTCCAAGACGACCGAGTGGAGGAAGAAGATCACTCGCTTTGAGCAAGAGGAGTATGAGACGTTGAGGGATGCATGGGAAAGATTCTCAGACTACTTCCTCCAATGCCCTCACCATGGATTTGAGGAGCAATTTTGAATAGAGACTTTCTATGGCGATCTCATTCAAGATGATAAGATTCTCATCGACTCTCTTTGCCAAGGGAAGTTGATGAATATGCCCCCACCTCAAGTGACCGAGTTGCTCGAAGATATGGCTCTAAAAGGGTATGATTGGGGATTGACAAGAAGTGGTATGAGTAGCACAAAAAGAGGAGTGCGAAGTGTGGGAGTTAGTGCTCCACTTGAAGAAAAGCTTGACAAGTTGATCGAAGTGATCCGAGAGGACAAGAAGCAAGGGAAGAGAGCGGTGATGTCTTGTGATTGGTGTTCAAGCACTAATAATGAAATCGCAGATTGCCAAGCGATGAAGGAGACACGTACCCTCGAGGAGCAAGTTAGTTTCATTGCCAATGCTAGAGGGAACAACCCTTATAGCAACACCTACAGCCATGGGTGGCGCAATCATCCAAACTTCGCTTGGTCTTCCCCTACCAATCCAAGGCCTCCCGTTTTCCAAGGTCCAACGGGAAACTATCAACCTCGACCAACTTTCATCCAACAAAGGCCTCAATTCCAAAACTCGAACGTCCAACAACCATACCAAGCACAAGGTGGTCAAGGGTTTCAACAAAACAAGTCGACAAGTTTTCAAAACTTGAAGATCGAGTCACCACCTTTGTGAGTACAAGCTCTTAGAAGTTTAGAAGATCGAGAAATTCATGGATGTGGCAACCTCCAAGTTTACCTCGATTGAGGTGGGACTCCGAAGTCATCAAGCAAGTCTCCAGAACATGGAAGTGAAAATCGGCAATCTTGCTGGGATCCTCACCGAGAGACCAAAGGGACCCTATCTTCTCAAACCATTACAAACCCCCAAGGATCATGCCAGGATGAATGCAATCAAATTGTGAAGTGGGAAGGTGACTCCGGAGGTCGTTGCCAAAGAAGTGAATGAGAAGGAAGAACCTCTACATGAGGGCGGAGAAGAAGAAACCTCGGGCGAAAGTAGAGGAGTGGCGAGGAAGCCATTGCCAACACCACCTCCTGTGGCTGAGTACACGCCACCCCTACCTTTTCCCACGAGGGTGCACAAGGAAAGATTGGAAGCGGAATGTGGAGCTTTCACGGAGATGCTCCGAAAGCTCCACCTTAACATTCCCTTGCTTGAAGCAATGGCCCACATGCCAAGGTATTCCAAATACCTCAAGGGGCTTCTCTCCAAGAATCCAAAGTTCGAAGACCTCGCCAATGTCACCCTAGGCAAGGAGTGCTCAGCCTTCATCCTCAACAGGTTGCCCAAGAAGCAACCCGATCCAGGTAGTTTCACCATACCTCTTTGCATCGGTACTCATCACATAGAAAATTCCTTGGCGGAATTAGGGCCGAGCATAAATGTTATGCCATTTAATCTTTTTAAGAGGCTTAACATAGGTGAACTAAAGACTACAAGGCTTAGAGTCACATTTGCCGATCGCTCTGTCATTAGTCCTAGGGGCATTGTGGAGGACGTGCTAGTACGAGTGGGAAAATTATGTTATCCGATGGATTTTGTGATCCTGGATATAAGTGAGGATTTTGAGATGCCACTCATACCAGGACGCCCTTTCCTTGTCACCGCCAAGGCGTTAATTGATGTATATGAGGGAACTTTGATTGAGAGACGGTGAGGAGAGAATTACTCTTGGAATTGAACCTAAGTCTAGAAGTGAGGTTGTGAAGAAAGTAGAACCGGATGATATGAATGCAAGTGGAGGAGAACCTTCCAAGGTAAATGCCACTATTACTGCTGTTCCTTGTGGTGATGTGAATCAAGAAAGCAAGGAGGGCGGAATAGGGTGGACACGACGCATTTGGGGGGCATTATCACGAGACTGGCCCGGTACTTTGACGTAGATGTGACGAGGTGCTCCATTGTTGGATAGACTGAGCCCTTCCCACCGGAGACTCTCTACAACATGAAGCTGGTGCTTCAAGGAGAGCGAGGGATCGAGTACCTCGACGGACTTCGACCCTCAGCAGCTATGAGGCCGATAGTTGACCCGACTCCAGTGGAGCCTGATCCAGAGGTCCCTCCTCCACAGAAGCCAACTGCTAAAGCTACCAGCCGCCGCCGGCGTCCCGCGCCCTGCACCAGCACCAGCAACAACATCGTCATCATGTGTTGATCCTTCCACCTTCAGGGTGCACCTCGTGGAGAGGATGGACCGCCTTGAGACCCACGTAGTTGATAAAATCCTGGAATCGATCAAATTCCATCCAGGATTAATAGTCAAAGAGGCCAAGTCGAATTTCGAGAAAGAAACAGAAAATTGTCCAAGTCATTTTCCGTGTTCAAGTAGCCTACTTTGGGAGGCCATAGATCTCCATTGGTATGCTCTGGAGCTTGAGAGGAAGTCCAGAAGGTCATTTTCCAGGGTGTTCAAAAGTGTACCTCAAAACTGGAAAATTGCCAGAAAATGGTTAAGTTTGGAAACTGTTCTGAGATACCAACTTTGAAAGCCTATATCTGGAGATTGGAGCATGATCACAGGCTGATTCAAGTTGGAGGTGAAAGAGGAAGTTTTCTTTTACAAAGGAAAGGGATTGGTTGAGTTCGAATCAGCCTAGAAGACCATTTTCGAAGGGCTCAAAGATTCTATGAAGCCTGTTTTCCAAGGCAGACTTGCTTGTGTTTTAAGTCAGTTTCTTGGCCTGCAAGTTACCTTGTTTTACACAAATTCTTTAGCCTTTTCCGGTTCTAATTGCTTTCCTTGTTAGTTTAGAATTGTACTAGATTTCATTTGGCTATAAAAGCCCTCTAGTTTTTGTTTTAATAGTTTAGAGTTGATTGAGTTGAATACAAACCGAGTGTTTGAGTTCTTGAGTTGCGTCTCGAGAGTTTACCATTGTCATTAGCTATGAGTGGATTCCTTATCAAATTACAAGACCCTTGTGAAGCTATTCTGAGTGTATTCCAGAATCGTTTAGCATGTTCTCTTATCAATCGATTAATCATCTCGATTGTGGCGAGAATTCTACCTTTCCATCAATTATCGTTCGATAATTGGTTTTTCTGCGTATTCTGATCAAAAGCACTCCCTGTTGTTTTATCAGTAATGGGAGTCACCTCCCGGCTTGACCGGCACACCGGCCTGCTAGAGCGGATATCTCATTGTCAGGGCCTCCTTCCAGATGATGTGTCGAGGCCTTCGATCCGTGATAAGGTAGCCGACGAGTGAGATATGTGGCAGAGCCGATTCCTTTCGCCCCACTTCTCCACTTGGAACTCTGAACTCTTTTATTTTGTTTTTCTTTCTTTTATTTGGTGTATGTGAACAACTACTACTATCGTATTGTTATGCGTAATAACAATGCCTCGAGCGAGTATTTGTTGTGTTTGTGTGTGTGTTTTTTTCTTCTCCTTGAAGCTCAAATCTCCTACCCCGGAAGAATTCCAACTTTCACTAACCAAGCCATGCGGTAACATCGTTCTACCCTTATCTTACGCCATTGAGGGCAATGTTTAACTTAAGTGTGGGGGTAGTTTATTATTATGCTTATGTGAGTGTGATTGATGCTTGGAGCATTGATGTATGCCCAAATTTGAAAATTTTGAGGGCTCCGAGCAATGTTTGCATGATCAAAGTGGCCGGTTTCTGGGGGAATCTCGTGTTTATTTGCATTGACCTTGAATTGTTGCATGTAATCGAGTGTGTCCTAAGATGATGACTAAGAGGTGCATTAGGATAGTGCAAACGTTTAGTTCTCATGTGTGCCAAAATGAATGGATGTATTAACTCCATTACTTGTTGATTACAATTGCCATACATTGTGTTTTATGAATAATAGATGATTGGGTGGCTAGGTAGCCATGTGTGTTTTGATTCGATCGTTTTCTTCTTGTGTGCTTAGATCCGTTTTACCCTGGCGAGTAACATCACAGTTGTCACTAGTTAGTATGATGGAGGCATAGGATTAGTCCAAGCCCAAATGTTTTATCCCCTAGTCATCCCCTTTGAGCCTTGTGACTTTGGGGTCGTTCTCTTGTAGGAGCTTATTGCTTGTGAGCTTAATGGTGTTGGATAGAACGACCCCCATCCTTTCGTCATGTCTATACGTGAGTCATCCTTGTGTACCGGAGCTCTCGCTTTTGAGTTCTATTGAGGTTCTACATAGGAGGATTTGGTGCGGTTCTTGCTAGGGATGAAAGAGAAAAGAGTAGTGTTGGAGTAAGTTCTTAAAAGAGAGCATTGGTTGTTAAATGTAATGTGTCAAGTGTTATACTCTCTAGTACCCCCTAAAAGGAAAAAAAAAAAGAGAAAAAGATTTCTAAAAAGAGGTAATAAAATGGGGTAAATAAAGTAGAGAGTGCCACAAAAATCAAAGAGTATGCTCTAGGAGGGTTTTCTTGGCACTCAAGCCATTGACACTAGGGGTGGGCAATTGGTTCGGTAAACCCAGACCGAATTGAACCAAAATTGAGTAAAACCGAACCAAAACCGAATTAATACTATTCGGTTCAGAATTCGGAAGGAAAATATTGATAGTTCAAAAACCATGGTATTTTACCCAACTGACCGGGGAAAATCCCTGCCTACGATCCCCGGTCCATCTCCTCATTCCCTGGTCGATGAATTTAACACCTCCGGCCGGGGTTCTTTAGCTGCGGGAATCATATCAATAACACTAACGACATAACACAAATTTTCATATTGAAAGCTTCTTAATATAAATTGCATATTCGGTAATTGTAGTTGTATATACTTTAAAGGGTAAATACAATATAATAGCCAAACCTTTCAATCTAAACAAAAGTACAGCCAAACCTTTCGAAAAAACAAAATAATAGCCAAACCGTTTACTTTCCATCCGATTGATCATTAGTTGACTCTAACGTGGCAATTTAATTGCTGAGTTGGACAAATCTTGAAAATGTGGCAAAAAGGTCATTATTTGACAATATATAATTGTAATTTAATAATTTTAATAGTATTATTTATTAATTTAAAAAAAAAGGAAATAAAAACTCATCAGATATGAGATCTCTAATCTCCTCGTCGCCTCCATCCCACTGTCCATAGCTGGCAAGATTAAAAGCTGGCAGCGATAGAGACTGAGGGCAGACCATCGTCCGAACACGGATCTGAGCTCGAGTTCAGCGCATCGCAGAACCACGACTTGGATTTTCCATTCTTGTTGTAGAAAAAGAACTATCGAATTCGAGGAAATGAGGAGGATGAAGAGGTGAGGACGGTGGAGGCGGCACTAGCGCCAGTGATTCGTTCATTCTCTTCTTTATGTTTTGGTATATTCGGTCGTACTCTTCAATTATGTTGTCGAGGCCTCGTCGATGGCGACGGAGACCAGAGAATCGAGGTCCTCGTTCGGGAGTTAGTACTTGAGGGTGAATGGGCGGCCATTGAGAGGGAAGCGGAGAGGGAGGCGACCGTGGAGTTTAAGTCTAGAACGACGATGCAGGTCTCGCCGCCAACGTAACAGAGAGGCACGAGAAGTTGGAGTTTTGGTCTAGAACGACGATGCAGGTCTCGCCGCCGGTCTGCACTCCTCTAGTACCGCTGCTAGCTTTTAATCCTACCAGCTCTAAACATCGGGATAGAGGCGATGTGAGATTAGAGATTTGATTATTTTTATTTTTATTTTCTTGTTTTAAAGATCTATAAGTAATTATGTTAGATTTATAAATAATAATGTTAAAGTGGCTCGCTGTTACTGTCACTCTAGAAAATGGCCAAGTGTAACCACTTCCTAAAGCGTAGTATAGCGGGTTTGGGTTTTATTGTCAACCCGGGTCCTAGATGTGATGACTACTCAGTGAATTCGTATTATCTAGCAATGAAACTTTAGTGAAGTTCTAAACTAACAAGCAAGCAAAGCAACTAAACGGTTGTATTCAGGTTAAGAGAGGTCACCCGGATATGGTTCCCCCTAGACTGCAGTTAAGCCGGATTGTAATTACCAAGTTCGATTTCTATGAAAGTTATACTGCGGAAGGTTCTTAATCAGTCTGAAGTCTCGACTAAAGGTCTTCAGACCCTCTCAATCTGAGTCTCTAGCTGGCGACTAACCTACACCGGAGTAAACAGATTGAGGCCCTATGAACGAAACCTCCACTACCGAATTGAATTCGGTACAGAATAGTGAACTGGCTCCTCGACTAAAGTCACCAATTCACTACCTTCGATTAAGGATACTCTATCAACCTAGGCAGATATTATCATTCTAGGTTAAAGCAGAAACAACAGGAATTTGATCAGGATTCAAGTCATTCAATCATTCAAACCTCAATCGAATATAATCAAAATCATAGAATCAATACTTGGGTTCATACAATCAAACCTAACATACAGAACTAGGGTTTCCCATACCCAGATGAATGGGAGAACTACTCCATGGAAAGAGAAGCAAAAGCAGAATCAGACGCGGAAATCATACTGTGAAGATGGATTTCTACTCCTGGACGTTGAATCGGCACTTCTCCAAGCTCAAACCAAGCTCCAATGGTGTTGAAGATCGATCTAGGGCACTTGGAGGCTCTTGTTCGTCGCTTTCTCTCTCTAGGAACCGCTGTCTCTCAAAAACTCAAATCCCCTTCTGTTTGGCTCGGAATCCGCTTAAAAACCAGACTTTCCAGACTCGCACGACCAGGGTGCACGGCCGTGCACATCACCATTCTGGCCGTGCACCTCAAAACGCGGCGTATCAATTAGTTGAACCTCAGCCAACTCGCACGGCCAGGATTGCACCTTGCACACTTGTGCCCGTGCGTGCCCACGCACAATCCCGCACGGCCAAACTGGTCACTTGCACGGCCGTGCGTGGCCACGCACAATCCCGTGCGTGCCCACGCACAATCCCGCACGGCCAAACTGGTCACTTGCACGGCCGTGCGGGTTGTGGGTGTGCCTGTGCGACTTCCTCAGAACCTCGCCATGCGTCCGATCCTTGTCCAATCGACCTCAAACTCGCTCCCAAGCCTCCATTCACGTACTAGGACCTGAAATATCATAAACAAGCACAACCTAGCGTGAAATCGGCCTAAAACACGAGAATCAATACCTCAAACGGAGTAAGAGCAGGGGTAAAAACATGTGTAACTAACGGTCTATCAAACTCCCCCACACTTAACCGTTTGCTTGTCCTCAAGCAAACCTTACTCAAACCAATGCAACTCTCCAGACCTCTGTAGCAACAAACAACCTCGGTCGTAGGTAGAGGACTTCCTAGATCATTTAGCAACTTACGAGGTCAACCGACGCACAAGTCATCTCATAGCTTCTTCGGCGAGAGCACTAGTCTCGAGTCAGCATCATGGCAAACAGTGAACAGAGGACAAATGAATCGTGGATGAGGAGACTCTCAAAAACAAAAGATCATGGACTCACATTTTTCAAGGTGCTCGATTTTCTTTTTGGAGATGGTTGGAACCCCCTTTTCTTTCTTCTTTTTGCTTGTTTTTCTGTTTTTCTCTTTTTTTTCAAGGGTTCCAACCCGTTTTTGTAGAAAACGGGGGCTCCCACCTAGCAAAGGTTTTGCGGGAGCCCGGCTCTTACCGGCCATGCCAGAAGCAGTTGTCTCGAGCCTCGTGCGGGGGAAAGACATGTAAGGGGGCTGGAGGTAGTAGGTGGAAATTGGGAACGGATTCGCGTCTCCCCTTACACACTTTTGCCCTATTCGCACGGGAGACGTCATTTTAAAGCACATTTTCGAGCACCTGTTATTTTCAACACATGATACAAGAGTCCATGACAGGCAGAGAGTCCACAACACCACACAATTCAAGGGTCCTAAGATCACTAATTCACTCAATCAACCAACACACTATGAAGAAGAAATGAGACTTCTTAAATGAATCAACATCCTCCATAGTGCTACACTACCTCCCTAGGTTGCAAATCACTACAGAGACTGTCAATTCAAAGCATACTGAGCAGGTAATTGCAAGGAACACGTACTTGGAGCCCTCAAATTAAAAATTTGGACAGTGGACTAGGCTCCAAGCACACAAACAGATCTAATGCAGTCAAAAGATAAACACCCCCCCACACTTAAGATCGACATTGCCCTCAATGGAGAAGAGGGAAGGAAAGGGGAACGATGTTACCGGTATGCACGGACTGCAGGAGACTAGAGATGGACCAGTCGGGAACACAGCACAGCTCAAGGGGAACAGAAGAGCTCAACCAGAATATGTTAGGTTCGATGTCAGCCCAATAAGACATCATCCAGAACAAAGGAAACAAACCAAAACAAAACCAAATCGCAATCCGACTCGAAACAGAAAAAAGAAAGTCAAACCGTGGTGGGGTTGCCTCCCCACAAGCGCTTCTTTACCGTCTTTTAGCTGAACGCCCATGGTGGATACTCAGCGAGGTGCAGGAACAGATACCTCCAAGAGCGGATCCACGTCGCTCTTGAGGTACAGCTTCAGGTGGTGGCCATGCACCCGACGGGTGCAGCCACCAGCATTGGTCAGCTCGACCTGGCCATCCGGCAAGATGCAGGCGAGTGAGTACTCGGATGGCCAGGGTGGTCGTGGTGCAGGGGGTGGGACCAGCTCATAGTGGTCTCCACCTTTCTTCCGTGCAGGCTTAGCCACCTGCGGCTTCGGCCGCCACTCCTCCTTGAGCTTTTTGTTCGGAGGCGAGACTGGATGGAGTGGCGGCGAAGGAATAATAGGCGGGTCCTGCAAAATGAGAGGTGCAGAAGGATACACGACAGGCTCGTGTACCTGATCAGAAATAGCATGCACAGGCGATACAGAAATCATAGCACAATGATCAAACTCAGTCACAGGAAAAATAGCCTGTTCATTTCTAGCACGCAGGATCAGTTTACCATCATGCACATCAATCAGTGCCTTGGCGGTGGCAAGAAATGGTCTACCTAGAACCAAAGGCACATCCACATCATCATTTATATCCAGAATAACAAAATCAACAGGATATGTGAATGCACCCACATTAACAAGCAAATCTTCTATGATACCCCTAGGATGCACCACGGAACGATCAGCTAGCTGAATGCTCATCCTAGTAGGGCTAAGTTCACCTAGGTCTAGCTTTTTGAACAATTTATATGGCATGACATTGATGCTAGCTCCTAGGTCCGCCAAGGACTTACATACATGCATGCTTCCAATAGTAAGAGGGATAGTAAAACTCCCTGGATCCTTGCGCTTTTCGGGCAGCTTGTTCTGCAGGATGGCAGAACATTCCTCGCTCAGCAGCACTGTCGAGAGATCCCCAAGTTTCTTCTTGTTGGTGCAGAGATCTTTCATGAACTTAGCGTACTTGGGCATCTTCGACAGTGCCTCCACAAATGGTACGTTGATGTTGAGCTGCTTCAACATTGCCATAAAATTGGCAAACTCAGTCTCCAGCTTGTCTTTGTGAAGGCGAGTGGGGAAGGGAAGCTGGGGTACGTGCTCCTTCACCACTGGTTGTGGCTTGGGAGCAGGGGCTTCCTTCTCCACCCGCACTTCTGCATCACCGGCTGGAAGTGCTGAACCAGGTAGTGGTTCCTCTTGCCTGGTCGGGGCAGGATCAGCTGATGTATGCCTGCCGCTCGTGGTGAAAACAGCACCTAGCTGCTCGTGCGGGTCCCGTGGATTAGGGATGATGGTGGCAGGTAGAGTCCCCGGGGCCCGAGTAGTAATCTGGCGAGCTATGGCGCCAACCTGGTTCTGCAAATCTTGCAGAATGGCACCCTGGTTTCTCTGGCCTGCCTCCAGGGTTCTCTGGCCTGCCTCCAGTGAAGCTATGGTCTGATCCATCCTCGTGATACTTGCCTGGCTGGTGGTCATGAATGCTGCCAAAATGTTCTTCAGCTCAGCCATCTGATTATCTGGAGCTTCGGCTGCCGGAGGCGGAGCAAACTGGCGCTGGGGCTGCTGCTGTGGTGGTGGCCCCGGCCTAGCCTGGAAGGGCTGCCTCTGCGGAAAACCACCTGCTGGTGTTGGGAAACCAGGTGGTTTATTGGTGTTGTTGCTCCAGGCGAAGTTGGGATGCTGGCGCCATCCCTCATTGTAGGTGTTACTGTATGGATCGAGGCGTCGAGCATTGGCGATGAAGGCCAACTGTTCTTGGGGAGTAGAGGACTCCTGCATAGCCTGGCAGTCCTCCACCAGATGGTTCGGACTCTCACACCACTGACACTGAGCGACTGGAGGCGGAGCTACACCTCGGCCCGGTAGGAGACTGTTGGGCTGCTTCAATGTCTGCACCAACTCAGCCACCTGCTGCTCCAACCCGGATCTGGCCTCCATAGCGTGCACACCACGGTCCCGGGAATGCCTGCCTCTGCCGCTCTGCCCCCAAGAATGATCGCGGGCAGCCAAGGTACTAATCATCTGGTTCAGCTCGGGTGGAGTCTTAGTGAGAATATCCCCTCCTAGGCATAGAGACTCTATCACCCTCTGGCTGTCTGGGGTGAGGGCACTGTAGAAGTTCCCTACTGTGAAAGCATCGTTGAAGCCATGATGGGGACACTGCCAGAAGTATCCCATGTACCGCTCCCATGCATCACGAAGTGACTCATCTGGCTCTTGGCGGAAGTGAGTGATCTCCCGCTGAATCTCCGTGGTCTTCGATGCTGGATAATACCTGTGCACGAACTTGTCAGCCAGATCGTCCCAAGAGGTGATGGACAATGGGGGCTGGGTCTCCAACCACCTCTTGGCATTCCCCGCCAGAGAATGGGGGAAGAGGTGAAGGCGGATTGCATCATCCGGAACACCATTCAGCTTGAACCCGTTCGTCAGCTGCAGAAAACGGGAAAGGTGTGCCCGGGCTTCCTCATCCTTCAAACCATGGAACTAGATAGATGATGTGATGAGTTGAATCCAGCATGGCTTGATCTCGAGATTGTTTGCTGGGATGGGTGGATAGAGGATGACCGGGCGGATGTCAGCAATCCGTGGAGTGTAGTAGTACTCCAAGGTGGGACCCGGCGGTGGTGGTGGATGCTGATTCACCGGGGGAGCCTGTCGGGCATTCCCCGGTTGTGGGATGTCTTCGCCCTCCATCTCGCGCTCGTCCTCGGATTCGCTGCTCAATTGGCCGTCTCTGTACTCCACCGTAGCCAGTCTAGCTCGCTGTTGTTTCCGAAGTTGTTTGCAGGTGCGCTCAATCTCAGGATTTAACGGCAGTAAACCTCCCGACTGGCTACGGGTCATGCACTATCTGCAGACAATCAAGCAATGCAAACCCGTGAAGGCACAAGTGGGAAAAACAAAAACTCAATGCAAAAATGAAAATGCTAAAGTAACAGAAATCACTTTTCTTCAACAACCTAGCCGTCCCCGGCAACGGCGCCAAAAACTTGGCTCGCTGTTACTGTCACTCTAGAAAATGGCCAAGTGTAACCACTTCCTAAAGCGTAGTATAGCGGGTTTGGGTTTTATTGTCAACCCGGGTCCTAGATGTGATGACTACTCAGTGAATTCGTATTATCTAGCAATGAAACTTTAGTGAAGTTCTAAACTAACAAGCAAGCAAAGCAACTAAACGGTTGTATTCAGGTTAAGAGAGGTCACCCGGATATGGTTCCCCCTAGACTGCAGTTAAGCCGGATTGTAATAACCAAGTTCGATTTCTATGAAAGTTATACTGCGGAAGGTTCTTAATCAGTCTGAAGTCTCGACTAAAGGTCTTCAGACCCTCTCAATCTGAGTCTCTAGCTGGCGACTAACCTACACCGGAGTAAACAGATCGAGGCCCTATGAACGAAACCTCCACTACCGAATTGAATTCGGTACAGAATAGTGAACTGGCTCCTCGACTAAAGTCACCAATTCACTACCTTCGATTAAGGATACTCTATCAACCTAGGCAGATATTATCATTCTAGGTTAAAGCAGAAACAACAGGAATTTGATCAGGATTCAAGTCATTCAATCATTCAAACCTCAATCGAATATAATCAAAATCATAGAATCAATACTTGGGTTCATACAATCAAACCTAACATACAAAACTAGGGTTTCCCATACCCAGATGAATGGGAGAACTACTCCATGGAAAGAGAAGCAAAAGCAGAATCAGACGCGGAAATCATACTGTGAAGATGGATTTCTACTCCTGGACGTTGAATCGGCACTTCTCCAAGCTCAAACCAAGCTCCAATGGTGTTGAAGATCGATCTAGGGCACTTGGAGGCTCTTGTTCGTCGCTTTCTCTCTCTAGGAACCGCTCTGTCTCTCAAAAACTCGAATCCCCTTCTGTTTGGCTCGGAATCCGCTTAAAAACCAGACTTTCCCGACTTGCACGACCAGGGTGCACGGCCGTGCACATCACCATTCTGGCCGTGCACCTCAAAACGCGGCGTATCAATTAGTTGAACCTCAGCCAACTCGCACGGCCAGGATTGCACCTTGCACGGCCGTGCGGATTTCACTTGTGCTCGTGCGTGCCCACGCACAATCCCGCACGGCCAAACTGGTCACTTGCACGGCCGTGCGTGGCCACGCACAATCCCGTGCGTGCCCACGCACAATCCCGCACGGCCAAACTGGTCACTTGCACGGCCGTGCGGGTTGTGGGTGTGCCCGTGCGACTTCCGCAGAACCTCGCCATGCGTCCGATCCTTGTCCAATCGACCTCAAACTCGCTCCCAAGCCTCCATTCACGTACTAGGACCTGAAATATCATAAACAAGCACAACCTAGCGTGAAATCGGCCTAAAACACGAGAATCCATACCTCAAACGGAGTAAGAGCAGGGGTAAAAACATGTGTAACTAACGGTCTATCATAAAGTAAAGGAAGATGTTTAAGTTTATTTTAATTTTTTAGTTTTGAGGGTGGCGAGTAATAACAACTCCCACGTGTTTAAGAGTTAATGTTAAAGACTGGAAGTATAAACAACTTCCACAAGTTTGTAAGCTGAACACTAAAGGAGGGAACCTTACATGCTATGAGGTTTTAGTAACAGCGTAGACTGACTCCATCTCACTCACCAGGTAGAGGAAGAGTTAGAGGACGAGTAGTTTGAGAGGAGATAATGCGAGACGAGCAACATCATCATCAGTGAAGATGTTCAGGAAGGATTACAGTAAGGAGTTGTAGTTGGAACTGTTTAGTTCTTTTCGTTTCATGATTATGAGTATAAACTGTAGATTCCGAGTTTGTGTTTCAAGAGTTATGGATTTAAGCTGCCCAACTGTTTAGGGCTTTACATTTGAGTTATAAGAAATGATTCAGTATTGTTTTTTCCTTGTTTTGATTTTTAAAAGAAATTTTTCTCTACTCGGAGCAACAGTTTTATATTTTTAGTTTAAAAGGATCAGGATGTTACATCGACGAGGTTGAAGAAAGACCGTCGTCGGCTGAACTCTTCCACCTTGCCTACCAATCATACCCCACGCGTCGTTTGCAACATCTGTATCTTACTCCACCGCTACCATTTATTCCATTTCCTCCTATGCGTTGCCCTCCACTCGGTTTTGGGTGAAGAAGTTTGGTAGGAGTAAAGTAGTTAGTTGGTAAAAGTTAGTGAAAAGGAAAGTTTAATTAGTAAATTAAGGGGTTGGTTTAATTAATTACTAAAAAACAAAGCAAAGGAAAGTTTGGCAGAAAACTATAGTGAGAAAATCAATGGGTGTTGTATCCTTCTAGTTGAAAATAGACTGACAAATGATTATCCAAAATTGTCAACTCATGAATTATACCGCAGAGAACCCTATTCCCGTTTCAACTCCATTTCGAGTTATTGAACCTCACCTAGAGCAAGCTATCTAGAGGGAGAGTTTCCACATCCGTAGAAATAGAATGTATAGAGTGTGCCAAATAGATTCGCTCTATTAGATTGCAATCGAATACGACATTGTAGCCTGATTTTACGCTTGATTCCATTAAGCCACAATGATGATTGAGGTAGGTACTCTAATTAACCTAATTGAATCTTCTCTACCTTAGGTTAATAGCCATAATTGTGAGGAATTTAACAGTACCCACACAATTCATGAAATACCTCAAATCAATATATAATAAGAGTCAAATCAAACAAGGAATCAATCATTCATCTAACCTAACGCATACACCTAGAAATCCACAACACACAAGTAAAAGAATGTTTAGCTCGTGATGAGATAAAGATATACACCAAATCAAGAGAAGAAAACATCATAATGGTTGGGTTCTTGCTCTTGCAATTCGATCTTCAACCCTTGGTGATGGATTTGAACTCCAATTGTCATTTGAAGCTCCAATTCTCACTATAGGTATTTCCTTCGTCTTTCTCTCTCAACCCAATATATACTCTTTCTCACTCTAGGCTACTCCTTTTGAAATCGAATTTTTGCTCCTTCATATAGCCAGAAAGTGCAATGTTAACGGTTGCTCGTCATGCCCATTAGATTTGTAGCTAAATCGTGAGGTCGACTGGATGCACACCGTTTCACTAATAATTTTCACGATTTGGGTGTAATTCTCATGGCTTGAAGCCGTGAGATATGCAACTGCTAGCTAGATGATTTTTGTGTTGAAGTCACGGTCTGCCAACCACAAGAATTGCACATGCCTGCAAGTCATCTTCTTCTTCCCGGGATACATGAAATCTTCACGGTTTTGATGTAGATGTCATGGCATGGCCATGAGAAAAAATGCCTTGAACTGTGAGCTTTGACACGTTTCACCATTTTTCTCGTTTTGGCTCTCTTTCGTCCAACTGTCGTTCCTTTTGTCAATTTCACCTACCAGAACCTAAAACATACTCAAACATGAAAAATCTAGCAAAAAAATCCAAGAAAGATGAAACATAAGTGAACGGCCAACACGGAGGGGTACAAATATGTATAATTTGGCCTGAATCAAACTCCACTACACTTAACCGTTTGCTTGTCCCCAAGCAAACCTAGCTAATACAGGTACAACTTGATGCACCCTCACAATGGTAAGATTATAGATTGTAGGTAGCAAAACAACTAGCACTTCAATGTCAATCAGAAACAAGAAATTTTACCCCCACCTCAACATAAAACACAAACCAAATATGGAAACTTGCCAACTCGTGAAACCATGACATTCAACATGTGTATGAAGGGACTCTACAAAAAGGGTTGAAAATGTTGGAATCTATGGTGGTTCTCCTACTTAAAAGGGATCAAACTTTCGAACCTTGGCTTACAATGTCGTTCATGGCATCACACTTTCAGTTTTATCTCATGGCCTAAAGCAACAATGACATTGACTTCTCTTTCTTAGCCTCACATGGGGAAAGTGATGGTTGAGAGGATTGGAAAGTGTAGCAAGGGGAAGCGCTCGGGCGTGAATCAAGATCTCTCAAGCACCAATTATGAACTATCCTCCCATCTAACGACGAAAAGTTTTCACATATGTGAGATAATATCCAGAACCGATGCCTCTCGACTTGAGTAGAGGCACACTATCTCATCCCAACAAGTCTCATGAGGATGATATGTGTTTAAGGAAAGATGGAAGGTAGTAGATGAAGGTTGGATGTTCAAAAGTTATCCAATTTCCCCAAACACATCATGAAACGGCACTCCGGTCCAAAAGAAAAGCCTTTTGATAGTTTAACTTAATCACTATGACCGGTTGCCACTAATGTGAGAACACTCATTTTCTATTTGAAGCACGTTAAAAAATGGAGCACCTTTTTGCAGAAACCTTTTTCGAGTCCAAAAAAGGGAGAGAGTCCAACACATATGTCCTAATACCACTAGCCTACAATATTTAATTAACCAAAGAGGAAGTAGAGGTAACATTTCTCATGAAACAACATTCTTGAAACGCTGCACTAACCTCCCTATAGTGCGTACCATCATGACATCCAATAATTCTAAGCACAGTGAGTAGGAATATTTCAGGTGTTTGGAAACCTCAAATTTGATAATGTGGGAATAAAATCTAGGTTCTAAAACACTCACAATATAGTCCATTAAGAATTCAATCATCCACAAGTTCTTGGAGGCCTCAAGTTGTTGAAATTCGGATAACAAGACGGCTCCAAAGAATTCAATAGATAGGCCATTATTCACATTCATTCACATTGACACGCCATTCATATACACATTCAATATCTCCCACTTGAGTACGACATTGTCCTCAATGGAGGAAAGATAAGGGTGGAACGAAGTTATAGAACATGGCGAGTGAAGAGTCGGCTTGTAGAGTGGACCAGTTTTGGGAGAAGACAAGATACCACAAGAAAAACACACACAAAGCAGAAGCCCACAAGGGTGATATCATTCAACACATATTATTCATAGTCTAAAGGAAAATAAAAACAAAGTAGTTCAAATTCAAAGACACATAAAGTAAAACAATGGAGTCAAGGTGTAGAGAAAAGGGGGTAGTAGTACGGTGCAAAGCATGGCACTCAAACTTGGTCATATCATCATCTCTGGGTGGTTGCGGCTGGCAAGGAGGAGAGGGGATACACCTAGAACCACTAAAGTCAAGACGCTGCTGGGTAATGAGCTCTTGCTCCATGTAGGTGGAGTGGCACCTACATTCGATGAAGATGCAACGGCATGGGCCTGATGGCGCATTGGTGGAGCTTTATGGGCATCCTTGGCCGACTCCTCTGCTTCTAGTGCATCTGGTATCAAGTTAACAGCATGTCGCAGTCTGACAATCAAGTGGACACCTCTGGGGGACTGGATGAGACTTATGTGCGAGGGGGTCTCCTCTAGGAAGATCCTGGACTCAGCGACTCTGGTACAAGTGGTGGTGTCTAATATGAAGATTTGAGCCAACTTGGTGATGGTAGGCCCCATGTGCATGGTGTAGACCCTCTTGCACCCAAAAATGCAAAAAAAAAAAAAAAAAAAAAAAAATAGGTTGCTACCACTGACCCAAGATGGAGGGTCTCTCGTGGCCTGCTCAGAGTGTGGAAGGCGACAATCCCTCTTAGGGACACTTACTCAAGAGCATGAGTGTTGTACAAAATGGAGTGGGCCATGAGCATGTGAAGAATCCTACACTATGGTCTAAAGTGGCTAGCCCTGGGGTGCCCATACTGAAATTGCTTCTCTTGGTGTTGCTCTAGGCAGACTGCCTCACTCACCGAGAGTCCATTGTCCTGTTGTACTCCAAATCCTGCATCGTCATGAAGGTCGTGTTCAGCTCCAATGCAGGAGCTAGAGAATCATAGCCCTCGGTACATTGGGAACCTACTAGATATAATTGAACTAAGGGATCATGGTGGCAGTGACTCACTCTGAATATCACAATTAATTCCCGCCTAAAGTCCAAGTATAAACCTTAGTCGGGTGCAATACAGGGCAAGTATGTTTAAATATCGACTCGGGCCGGTCTGTGTACCCAAACTTCAGTCATTTGAATCATTATCTAGGGAATCGGTTTTAGTTGAAAAGATTTCTAATTAAAGTAAAGCAAGGGAAAAGTAAATGGTTTTGAAAGCTCTTTGTGAGAAGGATCACTCGCGTATCGCTTCCCCCTAACTACTACCATGGTATGTGAATCAAAGTGATTACTATGGGCAAGGTGACCGCGAACCGCTAGGGGACGCAAATATGGTCGTAAACCACACTCTCGATTTCCAAAATGAGGGATAAATTATAGGCTATTCAAGAGGCCCTCTCGGTGAAGGCAACCGATGGTTGACTTAATCCCTCACTCAACCCAAAGGTTGGTCAGCCTAATCGTGCTTAAACAAATTGCTTAATTCAACCTAGAGGTTGCCCTACATTAACCTAGATAGGTGGCTTAGAAAGCCCTAGAAATCCCAACTCAATTGAGCCTCCCTTGAAAGGGGTCTTCCCTCTCTAATCTAGGTTAAAATGGCCAATAAGCACAAACATAAAAGATAAACATGAAAAATACCTCAGTCATTGAATTAAACAACACCCATAAACAATCATTCAATTCACATAACAAAAACTACATGGTAGATAGTTAGGGTTTCACAACACCCAAGTGAAAAAGGAAACTACTCCATGCTAGAAAGGGGAGAAACACAAGAGGAAGAGGTAGAAACCATCATGGAGATGCTTTCAATCTTCTTTCAGCTTGTGCTGAACTTCTCTTGGGGACAATCTTCCCAATTCACTACTTGCAACAAACCCTAGCCTTCTTCCTTCCTTGGTTCGTTCTTTCTCTCTCTAAAATCTAAAGAAGGCACTTTCTCACTCTTGGGCTCCCCCTTCTCTCTTCCTTTCAGCTCTCCTTTTAAATAGGGATCGGGCTCAATTCACGGCCTCAGTTCACAGCCGTGAACTCTTGATTGCGTCCGTGAACTCAAGGTTGGCGTCGAAACGCACCGCTTCGCTTGCACAGGTTCACAGGCAACAACTCCACTTCACGGTCTTCGCAACCATGAACTCACCTCGCGTCAGGAACGTAAGATTTGGTCCTGGACACCTTGGTGTTCACGGGCAACAACTCCTCTTCACGGTCTTAGCAGACCGTGAACATCCAAGAGAAATCGTGAACTGCCGGTTTTTCACCTCTTCTCCCGGTTTTCGCTCCTTTTCGTCCAACTTCCGACTTCGGGGCTGGTTTCACCTGTTAAATCCTAAAACATGATAAAAAACAAGAAACCACACGTAAAACCACCCTTTTAGGAGAACAATTGCAACAAACGCCAAAGGAAAACGAGGGTAAAATATGTACAATTAGGCCCGAATCACTCCCCCACACTTAGATGTTTGCTTGTCCCCAAGCAAATAATTTCACACAAGCTAATATTTCAACCTACACAAATACTTTGGGGAAAACTCAAAGGGCACAAAGTGGGAATTCTCAATGGCTATTGGCAATTAATACCTGGACCATTGCAAGCAATACCGTTATCCACCACAAACGAGATTCGAGGCCATGAAAAGTGGGCACACGAAAAGTTCTCACATTGTTCATGGATCAATGCAAGTCTGAACAAGACCACTTATCAACCACAACCAACCATGCATAGAATTCAAGTCCGAGGAACAGATGGAAAGGCAACAAAGGGCCTCACTGAGGTAGGATATGGCATGAAAGATGTGCACAAAGGTCTCTCAAGACCAGTGGGGTTGGGACCTTTTTGGAGCAAAAGATGTGCACAATCATCAACACTCGGCCCTATCGTTTCAATACCACGGCGGTAACCTCTAAATGCTATAGTTCACGGGATGGTTGTCACCACTAGCTTGTCCGGAGGTCTTGGACACAGGTTCTAATGACTGGTAATTGTCTTGGACATGGGAAAAGGCTTTTTGGGTCTACTCTTGCTATCACATTAAGGTTTGGTAGTGAAGGAGTTCTAAAACAATATGGGGGGTTTCTATGGCTTGAGTGCCCAGAACCCCCCCCCCCCACCTAGAGCAATACACTTTGGTTTCCCGCGGAACTCTCTACTTTATTTACCCCGTTTTATTACCTCTTTTTTGTTTCTCTTTTCTTCTCTTTTCTTTTCTTTCTTTTTCTTTTCTTTTTAAGTAACCCCCCCCCCCCCTTAAGAGAGTAAAACCTTGCCACCTATAAATTTAACGACTAATGCTCTCTTTTCAAGAAGTCACTCCAACACAACACTTCCTTTTACATTCCTAGCAAGAACCACACACAAACCTCCTATTTAGAACCTCTATTGAAACTCAAAAGTGAGAGCTCCGGGACACAAGGACGACTCATGTTTAGACACGAATAAAGGATTCGGGGTCGTTTTATCAATACCATTAAGTTCACAAGCACGAAGCTCCTACTTTAAGAACGACCCTCAAAGTCACAAGGCTCAAAGGGGTTGACTAGTGGATAACACATTTCGGGACAATCAACAATTGGGTGTGGACTAATCCTATGCCTCCATCATACTCACTATTGAAAACTGTGATGTTACTCGCCATGGTAAGAGGGATCTAAGCATACAAGAAGAAAACGATCGGCTCAAAGCTCACATGGCTACCTAGTCACCCAACCATCTATTCCAATTCACAAAACACAATGCATGCAAACATTGCTTGGAGCCCTCAAATTTTTTAAATTTGGGCATACAACAAGGCTCCAAGCATGAATCACACTCACACAAGCATAATAGTAAACTACCCCCCCCCCCCACACTTAAGCTTGACATTGCCCTCAATGGCGTAAGATAGGGGTAGAATGATGTTAGCGCTTGGGCTTGGTGAGTGAAAGTTGGAATCGATTCCGGGGTAGGATATTTGGAGCTTCAAGGAGAGACAAAAACACACACATAAACACAATACGACTCGCTCGAGGCGAGGTTATTACAAACACAATACCATAGTAGTAGTAGTTTATGGTCACACACACACAAAATAAATAAAAATAACAAAAACAAGTTTAGAGTTACTAGTGGAGAAGTGGGGCGAAAGAAATTGGCTCTGCCACATGTCTCACTCGTTGGCTACCTCTCGCGGGTGGATGGACCCTCCCTCTCATCTGGAAGGAGGCCCTAACGTCGTGCCACCAACTCGAGGAGGTCGGTCTGCTGGTCGAGGCAGGAAGTCACTCCCACGAAGCTCGTCTCGAGGCGATCCATCCTCTGGACGAAGGAATCACCTTCTGCTGCTACTGCTGGTGGCTGGGCTGGGTGCTGGAGCGCGGGACCCCTGCGGAGGTTCGATTCTCGATCAGGTGGCTGCTGTGCTGGTGGGACCACTGGATCAGAATTCAATCCCTCGATGTACCGAATTGGTCCAAAGGTGCGCAATAAGCAAATGGGTGCGCCCTTCTCTCGAGCACCCTGCAAGGCTGACATTGAAGTACGAGCAAGGCGGGTGATGTAGGGACTCATCGATGTGACATAACGACAGTTTCCCTCCTTTGCCCTGGCAAAAGAAGCGGCTATGACTGAACCCAGGTGCAGAGTGCTAGAAAGGTCCACCATGCAAGAACAAGCCAATAAGATTCTCTCGGTTATCTTGTTTGGGATTGTGGTAAGTCGGGTAGAGGGAACGAGCCAGGAGTGCAACGATGACACCCCATTTGGGTTGGAGTGTAGATTTCAATCCAAACCACGGCCTAAACCACGGTGGCTACCATCCACCAATCAAGCATAAAGCCCCACGTGCATTCACAAAATAGCGCTTGGTGGGAAAATTCCAAAACAAATAGACAATTCGGTTCAAACACGCCCACCAACGCTCAACTTGGCTCATGCATTAACATTCCACCATTCAATCGACCAAATTTACCTAATTCATCGCCCTAATTCTAGGTTCAACATTCAAAGCATAAAAAACATCCCCATTTCCCTACCCAACCTGATTCTCCCAATATTAACAAGGTAGAGCTGAAAAACCAACCTGGAGACGCAAGTAGAATGTAGAAGGAACTGAGGTGCGGCCAAGGAAGGCGAAAAATGGTCGAAAAACAGGTCGGAGAGGGGTTGTCGGAGCTTCATTGGAAGGTCGTCGGAGACTCACCACCGGCGGCTTGACCAGAAAAACTTGCCCCAAATCTCCCGAAAATCGCAGCACAGGCCGGTTTTGACGAGGGGAGAATGGGTATGAACTTGGTTTTGAGTTTTGTTCGCCGGAAATGGGTGAAAAATGAAAAGTTGTTGAAATTTCACGGTTTCCCGGCGAGAATTCGAATTTTCCGGCGAGTTTTGGGTCGTGAAGTAAAGAGTCACCATTCACGCCCCTTTTATAGACGAAGCACGGAGTTCACAGACGCGTTGCCTTGTTCACGGTCTCAGAGACCGTGAACACTCAAATCCGTCCGTGAACTGGGTTGGTCGACAGGTGGTGAACATGCAAAAGCGCCCATTTCATCGACGCGTTTGCCTGTTCACGGTCTTGTAAGACCGTGAACTCAGCAATCCGTCCGTGTACTTCAGTGAAAATAGGGCACTTAAAATTTGAGTCAACCTATTCCACCGTGCCTCTTAATCGATCACAACACAACCTTAAAACGCAAAACCACACAACTTGGCACGGGGATACCACTTGACCACTTTAACTCTTCACTTGACCCAAAAACGAAAATAAGGAAAAGAAAACAAACCTTCGTTGGGTTGCCTCCCAACAAGCTCTAAGTTATCGTCATTAGCTTGACGGTTGGGGATCGATCACGTCTTGGAACGTGATGCCACTGAGAGTGGATCCACTACACTCTCGGGGCGATCCTTGTAGCCTCCCATCTTAAGCTCCATGAGTTGGCCTTCTTGGTTGGCCAACTTTGCTTTGGCATTCTCCTTCCTTCGGGGCAAAAGCTTCCTCCATCTTTTGCCTCCAAGCATTCTTCCTCTTTTCCTCGGGCATAGTACCCTCCGTGACTTCCGGCTCAACATCACCACAAGCAACACAAGTAATAGTGGGGTTTGCCATGAGAGGCTCTCCTCCACTCACATTCACATCATTCGAAACCAACTCCTTCACTTCCTCACCTCTAGTCTTAGGGTCAATTTCAAGCTTGATTCTCTCCTCACCATCCCTTAGAATCAAGGTCCCCTCATTAACGTCTATTAATGCCTTGGTGGTGGCGAGGAAGGGACGACCGAGTATGAGTGGCATATCCGAGTCCTTGATTATGTCGAGAATCATGAAATTGGTCGGATAGCAAAACTTGCCTACTTGCACCAACATGTCCTCCACAATGCCTCTCGGGCTAATGACCGAACGGTCGACTAAAGTGATGCTAAGCTTAGTGGTCATAAGTTCACCTACTTCTAACTTTTTTAAAAGCTTGTAGGGCATCACATTAACACTAGCTCCTAGGTCCTCCAAGGAATTGTCTATATGATGGTTACCAATACCAAGAGGGATAGTAAAGCTACCTGGGTCTGACCGCTTTTTGGGCAAGCGGTTGAGGAGGAATGCCGAACACTCCTCGCCAAGAGTCACGTTGGCGAGCCTTCAAGATTTGGCTTATTGGCAAGGAATCCTTTGAGGTACTTGGCATATCTTGGCATTTGAGCCATGACTTCAAGGAAAGGGATATTAATGTGGAGGGTGCAGAGCATTTCCATAAAACCTCCACACTCGTTCTCCAACCTCTCCTTGTACATCCTCGTGGGGAAAGGAAAAGGTGGCTTGTACTCAACCACCGAAGGTGGTGTCGGCGATGCCTTCCTTGCCGCTTTCCTCTCTCTCCTCGAGGGTCCTTTCTCTCCATCCTTCGGGTTGGGATCTTCCTTCTCAATCACTTCTTTAGTGGCGATGCCCGGAGTCACCTTCCCACTTCCCACTTGAATTGCATTCACCCCAGCATGATCCTTGGGGTTCGCCACGGTTTGGGAAGGTAGAGCTCCCTTTGGTCTCTCGGTGAGGATCCCGGCAAGATTTTCGATTTGCACTTCCAAGCTTTGGAGACTCGCTTAAAGGCTTCGGATTCCCGCCTCAACAGAATCAAATTTGGTAGTTGCCACATCAATGAATTGCTCAATATTCTCAAACTTTTGAGCACTCGTGCTCACAAAGGTGTTCACTAGGTCCTCAAGCTTAGATAGCTTGTCGGGCTGTTGTTGTTGTGAAACCCTTGACCATCTTGTGCGAGATATGGTTGTTGGAAGTTCGAGCTTTGGACTTGAGGCCTTTCTTGGATGAAGGTTGGCCAAAGTTGATAATTTCCCGTGGGACCTTGAAAACCCGGGGGCTTCCAATTAGTCGATGATGACCAAGCAAAATTGGGGTGGTTCCTCCATCCGGGATTATAAGTGTTGCTATACATGTTATTAGCCCTAGCATTTTCCACAAAATTGACTAGCGCTCCCACACTTCTCACTCCTCTATCATTACTTCTTCTCCCGCTCCTCATCAAACCCCAATAATACCCCTTAAGGGCCATGTCCTCGAGCAATTCGGTCACTTGCGGTGGCGTCATATTCATCAATTTCCCTTGACACAGAGAGTTGACTCGCACAAAACTACACCACATATTAATCTCAACTATAGCCCAAGTTTTTAAACTCTATCCGGGTGCAGTATAAAGCAAGTATTTAAATTGTCAACCCGGGCCGGTCCATGTACCCCTACTTCAATCGCTTAAGTTGTTATCTAGCAAGCAAATTTAGGGTTTAGGTTTATTGGAACTACAAACTAACCAAGCAAATAAAAGTAAATAAAGGAAAATTCTAACTAAGGGAGCTTCACCTAGGAATTGCTTCCCCTTAACTAGCTACCATGACTCGCTGGATTGAAACGATTGCCTTGGGCACGTTAATCGTGAACTGCAGAGGAATGCATATGTGGTTAGAGAACACAGTCTCAATTGCTAGACCGAGGTAAGGATGAAAGGTCGTGTCACTCGACCCTCTTGGTTTAGACAATTGGTAATTGACCTACTCCCTCACTCAACTCTATGGTCGGACGGTTTAATCCTGATTAATCGATTTGCTTAACTCAATATTGAGAGTCTCCCTAACTTAACCTAGTTTAGGTGGCTTAGAAAGGGGAAGAAAAACGAACTCGATTGAGTCTCCCTTGAAAATGTGTAAAACGGCTCAAACAGGTTCGACTTCAATCAAACCATTCAACTTCAACCAACTTGATTGACCGGCTAAACGAATTAAATCGGTTTGACAACTTTGGTTATAACCATTAAGATTAAAATGTTCATCATTGAAGAAAAGTTATAAGAATTTCGAAAATAGAAAAATAATTTCAATGTCACGTTAATGTCATACGAAATTCAGCATTTCAAATAATTTAAAGAATTTAAATACTAATCATAAATACATTGTATTAAAATAACATTCCGACCAACGGGTCGGGCAACAAGCTAGTGTGAAGAATAAGGGAACGAGGTTACCAATTTGTTTATGGCTCGTTATTGCCCGCCTTCGAAGATGGCAGAGTGGAGAAAGAAGATTACACATTTCGAGTAAGAAGAGGACCAAGACCTTGAGGGATGCTTGGGAGAGGTACTCCGACTACTTTATTCAATGCATTCACCACGGGTTTGAAGAACAGTTCCGGATTGAAACCTTCTACGGAGGCCTAATGCAAGAAGATAAGATCCTCATTGACTCCTTGTGTTAGGGGAAGGTGATGAATATAGCTCCGCCCCAAATAACCGAGATACTTGAAGATATGACCCTTAGGGGGTATGATTGGGGACTTACTAGAAGTGGAAGAAGAAGCAATGAAAGGGGAGTGAGAAGCGTGGGAGCGAGTGCTCCGCTTGAGGCAAAGTTGGATAAGTTGTTGGAGGTTATGCTTGAAGATAAAGAGAAAGGAAAACAGGCGGTAATGTCGTGCGACTGGTGCTCGAGATAGCGGAGTGCCAAGCAATGAAGGAGGAAACCACTCCGGAGGAGCAAGTCAACTTTGTGGCAAATGCTAGGGTCAACAACCCGTATAACAAAACTTATAACCCCGGATGGAGGAACCACCCCAACTTTGCTTGGGCATCACCGGCTAATCCAAGGCCCCACAGGGAACTTCGAACCTAGGCCAACCTTCATCCAACAAAGGCCCCAACTCCAAGGCTCAAACTTTCAACAACCGTACCAATCACAAGGTGCCTTAGGGTTTCAACAACAACATCAACCTGACAAGTTATCCAAGCTTGAGGACCTAGTGAACACCTTTGTGGGTACAAGTAGCCAAAAGTTCGAGAATATTTAGCAATTTATGGATGTGGCGACTACCAAGTTTACCTCGGTTGAGGCGGGTCTCCGAAACCATCAAGCGAGCCTTCAAAGTTTGGAGGTGCAAATCGGAAACCTTGCCGGTATCCTCACTGACATACCCAAAGGAGCTTTACCTTCCCAAACCGTGGTGAACCCCAAGGATCAAGCCGGGGTGAATGCAATTCAAGTGAGGAGTGTGAAGGTGGCTCCGGAGGTCGCCACGGAAGAAGCAATAGAGAAGGAAGAGTCTAACAAGGAAGAGACCAATCTGAGGAAAAGAGAGAAGAAGCCCTCGAGGAATGAGAGGAAGGCGGCAAGGCAGGCATTGCCGGAGGATGGATATGTGCCACCTCTTCCTTATCCCACAAGGATGTACAAGGAGAGGTTGGGCAACGAGTGTAGAGGGTTCATGGAAATGCTACGCAACCTCCACCTTAACATCCAGTTCCGCAGAGCCATGGCACAAATGCAAAGATATGACAAGTACCTCAAAGGATTCCTCATCAAGAAGCCATGGGTTGAAGGCCTCGCCAACGTGACTCTTGGCGAGGAGTGCTTGGCTTTCCTCCTCGACCGCTTGCCCAAAAAGCAATCCGACCCAGGTAGCTTTACTATCCCTCTTGATATTGGTGATCACCATATAGACAATGCCTTGGCGGACCTAGGAGCAAGTGTGAATGTGATGCCCTACATGCTTTTCAAGAAATTAGAAGTAGGTGAACTTAAGAGCTCTAAGCTTAGCATCACTTTAGCCGACCGTTCGGTATTAGCTCGAGAGGTAGAGTGGAGGACAAGATGGTAAGATTGGGCAAGTTTTGCTATCCAACCGATTTCGTGATTCTCGACATAAGTGAGGACTCGGATATGCCCCTCATCCTCGGTCACCCTTTCTTGCAACCGCCAAGGCATTGATAGATGTTAATGAGGGAACCCTAATTTTGAGGGATGGTAAGGAGAGAATCAAGCTTGAAATTGATCCTAGGGTGAGGAGTGACGAAGTGAAGGGGGTAGTTTCAAATGACGTGAATGAAAGTGGAGGAGAGCCTCCTAAGTCAGACCCCACCATTACTTGTGTTGTCTTTGATGATGTTGATAAGGAAAGTGAGAAGGGTCCTAAGCCCAAAGGACCGAGGTTGAATGCTTGAAGAAGAAGGATGAAGGGAGCTTTGACTCGGAAGAAAGGAGGGGTCGAAGCAATGTTGGCCGACAAGAGGGCCAACTCAAGGAGCCTAAGATGGGAGGCTACAAGCCTCGCCCCAAGAGTGTGGTGGATCCGATCTTGGTGGCATCACGTTTGAAGTCGTGATCGATCCCCAAACGTCAAGCTAATGACAATAAACAAGCGTTGTTGGGAGGTAACCCAGCGGAGGTTTGGTTTATTTTCCTTAGTTTTCATTTTAGTGTCTTGTGAAGGGTTGGAGTGGTGAAGCGGTGTCCTTGTGCCGAGTGTTGTGATTTTGCGGTTAATGGTTGTGATGTGATAGATTAGGATGCACAGAGGGATAGGTTGAGTCAAAAAATTTGTAGAAGTACCTTGTTTTCACTTGAGTTCACGGACGGATTGCTGAGGCAAACGTGTCCGTGAACTAGGCGCTGTTGCATGTTCACCACCTGTCAACCACTCCATGTTCACAGACGCATTCGTGAGTTCACGGTTGCTAAGACCGTGAACTGGGCAACGCGTCAGTGAATTCAGAGTTGTGCCTATAAAAGGGGCGTGAACGACGACCCTTCACTACACGACCAAAAACTCGCCTGGAAAACTTTGAATCTTCGCCGGAAAACACGAAATCCCGTCGCTTTTTCGATTTTCCCCCCAAATTCGGCGACCAAAACCCAAAACCAATGTCATACCCAGCCTCCACTCCTCAAAACCGACATGTGCTGAGATTTTGGGGATATTTGGAGCGTATTTTTCCGACCAAGTCACAGGCGGCGAGTCTCCGGCAAGCTTCCGACGTAGCTCCGACGATCCCTCTCTGTTCAATTTTCCGGCTATTTTTCACCATCCTCGCCCGCACCTCACTTCCTCCCTCGTCCTAATTGAGTCTCCAGGTTTGTTTTTCAACTTTACCTTTTTGAATTGTGGAGAATCGGATTAGGTAGTGAAGTGAGGTTGAATTTTTGTGCTTGGCATGATTGAATCTAGTTAGGGCGAGGACTTAGGTGAATTAGGTCGTGTGATTGATGGATTGATTATTGCATGAGCTTAGTGGGCCTTGGTAGGCTTGTTTGAACCGAATTGTGCTTGTTATGAATGCAAGTGGAGTTTCTTTTTGGTTGGTGAATGGTAGCCACCGTGGTAGGGGTTGTGGTTCTAATTTTTGCCTGCTTGAACTGTGAATGGTAGCCACGGCGGCAGGGGTTGTGGTTCTAATTTTTGCGTGCTTGAACCGTGAAATACCCACAACCATGCCACAGTGGTTTAAGCTTAAATGTTTTATCCATGGCGGAAAAACAAGTGTGGCGGGGGATCTCTTTTCCTCCCAATGAGCAGTATATGATGGATGTTTCCACGTATGGTGTGTGTTTGTTTTTGTGCAGGATGCTAAACTTGGAGCATGAGTTCATCAGTTACTAGTGAACCACCCGGAGTTTGGCGGCAAGTTTGCCTACCAGAGTGACAACCCGATCGGGCCTCACTGGCGGCTGGAGCTGGACATGTTTAATTTTTTCAAGTGCTGAGCCGCCACGACTGGGGTACTCTCCCATCCCCAGTGGCGCCAGATCCTGACCATGGACGAGATCTTTCATGAGCTGTGTGTAGAGTTCTACTCCACCTTCTCCCACAACGTCCCAGCCAGCAAGAAGAGTCGGCCCCGGGTGGAGTTCATGCTGGGCAGTCAGCCGCGAGTGCTGACCAATGCTATCAAGCTGAAGACCTCACCAGATCCATCGTCCCCAGCCTCCAGTCAAGCCACTTGATGACGAAAAGAGGGCACATCGCCCTCTATTGGATGAGGAGTTCAGCTGAGCCGATCCATCTGGGATCGTTGATCGCCACTTCTTTCGCTTGGTGTCTGGGGCAGAACAGAGTGGACACGATGCATATGGGGGGCATCATCACGAGGATAGCCTGACACTTCCAGGTGGATCTGGCTTGCTGCACCAACGTAGGAAGGATGGAGCCCTTCCTAGTGGAGACATTGTATAACCAGAAGCTGCTACTCCAAGGCGAGAGAGGAGTGGAGTACCCGACACGCTAAAACACAACACCAAACTACGACCAAGTGTAATCGCAGTCCAGGAATGCAGTAAAAGGGCAAGTTCTATTATCAACCCGGGGTCTAGATCTACTGCCTACTCCGTGATTATCTATTATCTAGCCAACTAAGTCGAGTGATTGTTGTTTAAAGTAAAAGCAGTAAAAAGCAGGAAATGGTTCGGTTTTCTGAAGTCAAGGAAGAGTCACTCGGGAATGAGTCCCCCTAGCTCCTTGGTTAGGTTTCAATTGTAATTACTCTAAGTTGATTTGCTGTTTATTAAACTGCAGAAGATCCGACAGTAGCTTGGAATCTCTTAAGCTGACCAAGCCCTCTTAGTCTAACTACCCGGCAGACGACTAGTCTTCACCGGGATAGAAAGCTGAGGCTATGAACACAGAACTCCACTACTGGAATTGGATTCCAGTACAAAGCAGTAAACTGACTAACTCTCGTATAGTCAATCTCCTACTACCGAATGATGTAGCTCTAACAACCTAATCAGATTCTATCTATCTCAGGTTGCAGCAGAAATCAAGAAAAGCTGATCAGACTTCAATCAATTCAATGAATCATGCATCATTCGATTAAAACCAAACAGTATAATCATCCCAAGTCATTACAATCAAATCCCTAACACATGGAACTAGGGTTCTTCATACCCAAGTGAGAGAAAGGTTCTACTCCATAGAGAGAGAGAGAGAGGAAAACAGGATACAAAGCAGTCATACTCATAACAATGGGAAGAATCTGCTCTGGGATGATGATTATCGCTCCTATGGTGATCTCCAAGCTTGATTTGATGAAACCCAACTCCAAAACCACTCTTAGGATGAGTTCTTCACACTTTCTCTCTCTAGGGCTCTGTTTTTGCTCCAAAAGATCGATTCCCTCACTTGTGGCTCGGAATTGGGTAAAAACCAAGATTTCCTGACTCACACGGGCAGGGCACACGGCCGTGTGGCCCACCCAGTTGCCCGTGTGACTTCCAAAACGCAGCGTCTCGATTAGTCGAACTTCAGGCTTCCCACACGGCCAGGGTCACACGGCCGTGTGGAATTTCCACCATGCCCGTGTTTGCTCTCGGCACAAACCACACGGCCACGAGCATGACTTGCACGGCCGTGTGGGTTCCAGGAAACCAAGTCAGACACAAGGTAAGTGTACATTTTCAATCATACCAACATCGGGGACAAGCCTCCATTCACGCGTCCGATCTTCGTCCAATCACCCCCAAACTCTCTCCCAAGCCTCCATTCACGTACTAGGACCTGAAATATCACAAACAAGCACAACCTAGCGTGAAATCGGCCTAAAACACGAGAAACCACATCTCAAACGGTGTAAGAATAGGGGTAAAAACATGTGTACTTAACGGTCTATCAAACTCCCCCACACTTAACTATTTGCTTGTCCCCAAGCAAACCAAGTCAGACACAAGGTAAGCGTACATTTTCAATCATACCAACATCGGGGACAAATCATAAAGGCACAGAAAACGTGAATCGTACTGGTTTTCAAACATCAACACATGAACAACTTCAATAGCAACCTGGACAACTACCACAATGGACATTCGAGTGCAGCAAAATCGAGTAAAGGAAGAGTCTCCCTTCTGTTCACCAACCAACCTAGACTTGACTCAACCACTTACTCAAAACAGTCACCTCAGGCATCCAACTCAAGACATCAGAATAGAGACCGAGCAATCTAGGTCCTCACCGGGGTACAAGAGTATATAGAATATGAAAATGAATCACTCACTCTCGACCAGTGGGGTCAGGACAATTTGATGAATGCGCATGCTTATTCTCTCAATCCCTAACATCTCTTCACCATGATGGCAGCCAATAAATGCTAGAGTTCACATATGGGGTGTCACCACTAACTAATCCGGAGGTCTTAGACACAGAGTTCACATATGGGGTGTCACCACTAACTAATGGGCACTATTCAGATTTTTGGTGGTGGCTCTCTTTTGCTTTCATTTTTTTTCTTGTTTTTTTTTATTTCCTTTCCATTACTTAAGAGAACCACTACTCCTGCACATATTTCAAACACATGCCCAACTTTTAAGCACTACCTCCAACCCTCACATTAAATTTAGCAGAAACAACAGAAAACATGTAAAAACCACTCTGTGAAACCTTCTAAAAGATGCAAAAGGGTGATTTTTAATTGCAGACCAAAAGGAAGGATAACACAAGGCTCAAAGGGGCTGACTAGGGGATATGACACATCAGGACAGTCAATTTGGTCGTGGGCTAATCCTATGCCTCCATCATCTTAGCTAGTGACAACGTGAATGCTACACATCATGGAAGAGGGATCTATCGCACAAGAAAGAAACGAGCAGGCTCAAATCTCACATGGCTACCTATATGCTCTATCTCACATTCTGATTCCCTGAACTAGGTGCATAAACGACTGTCAAGAAAAAGGGATCAATCCAAGTCACAGTTGGTAAGCAAACAGTTGAAAAACCGAACCCCTACACAATTCTACTGCACGTCTCAGTCATCATTATAGGTTGTCCTAGTCACAATCAAGCTGTCATGCATCAATCCGAAAACCATTCAATTCACCAATCACAACACAGTGCCAATATGATCAAACAGCAGTACTTGGAGCCCTCAAATCGTAAGATTCGGACAGCAGAGTAGGCTCCAAGCACATATATATATATTCCAACCGATACAAAGCACCCCCCCCCCACACTTAAGCACGACATTTCCCTTAATGGAGTAGAGGGAGAGAGAAGGGGAATGATGTTACCGCATTGAAATACTGCTGGGGGACTGGAAGTGGACCAGTCAGCGAGAAACAAACGGGAAGATGGATAGTTCTGCACGAATCGAACATCAAGAACACACTAGCGCACTGTGCGTTAGGGGTAAGTAGCCCAGACAGCAACAAAATAAACAATCCACAAAAGAAAAAGAAAAACAAAAACAAACGACACTAAGTTCAAGCTCCTCACACATGGAGCAAACACACCATAGTCTAAAATGAAAACACACTCAGAGGGGCAATGAGTACAGCCTACTCGTCGCCAAGGTTATCCAGGTCGATGTCGTCCATGAAGGCGTCATCACCATCATCACCATCAACTAGGGGAGGTGGAAGTGGAGAGTCCTCCCAGGGAGTCCTCCAGACGGGCTGCTCGCCCGGCAGTAGTTGGAGCAGGTGCTGCTGGACCTCCTGCATGCGCCGAGATCGAGCCTTCTCTCGCTCGATATGAGCCAGAGTCACCCCCTGCTGGGTTGCCATCATGTCCAGGCGCTCATCATAAGCAGCCATCCTGTGCTGGTACTCGGCCTGGTGAGCCGCATACTGCTGCTAGAACTGGAGCTGCTGGTCAAGGATCTGCTGGTTCTGGATACGCAGCTGCTCGAACTGGTAGACGAAGTAGTCCTGCGCGGGGAAAGCGGAGCTGCCACCCCCGTACTCGAAGGTGGTGGGGCGGGGGGCAACAGCATCATCCACCTCCTCGGGCTCCACATGATCAGCAGCCTCATCCTCCTGGTCCTCTGGCTGGTCCTCCGCGGGGATCTGAGGTTCCGGAAACCCCTTGATCCACAGAACGCCGCGGTTCTCTCGCAGCAGGTGCATGCGATGAATCGTCTTGCTGCCAAAGACGATGGTGCCCCCTGCTCTGTGCACCCCTGCAGTGAAAGCCCGAAGTAGGTGGCCAGGCGGGTGATGAGGGGGGTGCAGTGGAGGCTCTTCAGTTCCGAAGCACTCTTCTCGAAGGTTCTGGCCACCACAGAACCCAAGTGGAGAGGATGGTCATGCTGGCGGATCGACTCGATGAAGTACATGGCCCTCTTGGTGATGGCGCTGGCACTGTCTAAAGCTGGGGTGTAAGACTTCGCCAGCAGGTGGTGGAGAATGCGATTGTCGAGGTGCAGGGTGGTGGCCTTCGTCTTCCCGGCCGAGAAGGGACGCTGGCCTGGCCAAGCAAGGCGGGTGTACAGCGTCCTTAAGTTCACGTCCGGCGGGTCGCTGACCTCGGTGACGTAGTCCTCACGTCCGGGGTGCACCGCCGAGCCTGAGTTTGACGGCTGCACCGTCTCTCCAATCCTCCGTGGATGCGTGCTTGAAGGTCGTGTAGAACTCCAGCATGGGCTCGTAGTAAACCTTCTCGTGGATGGAGAGCAGACGGCGCCACGGGCGGTTGGTGACGATGGCGGAGAAGTGCTTGTAGCAGTGCAACTTCTAAAACTCTCGCTTGGACCAGCAATGGTGCTCCCCAAACGAGCATGCCAGGACCTGCTTGAAATGATCCTGGTAGGGGCCCCTCTTCAGATCCCGGATGAACGGGTGCTTGAGGTCGGGTTTCGACATTGTCCTGCAAAAGAAAAACCCAAAGTGGAACCAAAAGAGCCAAAGAAAAGGTCAATCACACCCCCACACTTAAGAACAGAAAACAGCCTAACCATGGTTTCATCCATAGTTCGGGGGTCAAAAACTCGATAAATCAAGCATAAAATAAGTGGGGGTGCACATTCACGATAAAGTAGGCAACTTAAAGTTCACATCCATAGCAAATACACCCTCAAAGCACATCATTAAGGGCCCCAACCGGTGCCCACAACATGGCATTAAAAACAGGCATTTCATCGAACACCTTGTGTGCACTATTAAGTTAAGCATGAAATTGGCAAAATTCTTGCACACAAGGGCTCAAACAAGCAAGGGGGACGTTGCCCAACACAATTCAAACATATTCCATACATTCCCCTCAATCAATTGCACAAAAATCACAAGATTCAAAGAGGTTCTCTAAACATGCACCCTAACACCCAATTCTCCACAATTAACATAGTTAAGGGCAAAATCAAACCTGGAGACTCAAGTAGAGGTGTAGGGGATGATGAGGGGAAGGCAATGGAAGCGACAAAAAGCAGAAAAATGCCCGGAAGTGCTCGTCGGAGCCTCGCCGGAAATCGCCTCCGGCGACTCAAAATCGATCCAAATCACCTAAAAAAGGAGGGATAGGCCGATAATGGGGAGGGAAGGTTGGGTGTGGTGTTGGATTTGGGAAAAACCGACCAAAAATGGCCGAAAATCGCCAAGGAGGGTGAAAAGGCGCGGTTTTCCGACGAGGAGGAGAGGATTCCGGCGAGTGAAAGTGGATTTTCTCTCGGCCGTGTCGGCCGAATTTATAGGTCGTGGCTCGGCCACACGGGCAAGCTCACACGGCCGTGTGCGGTGCAGGTCGTGCCCGTGTTGGCCGACACGGCCAGGCCGAGGAAATCCACACGGCCGTGCGAATTGCACATTTGGCCGTGTGGAATTTGCCGAGAGCTCACACAGCCAAGGGGTAAAAACCACATAGCCGTGTGAGCATAAGAGATGCCCGTGTCGGCCACACTGCCAGGCCGAGGCAGTCCACACGGCCGTGCAAATTGCACATTTGGCCGTTTGGAATTTGCCGAGAGCTCACACGGCCATAGGCTCAAAACCACACGGCCGTGTGAGTTTCAGGCATGGCCGTGTGAACTGCTGGAGCCCCGAATTCAACCAGTTTTCAGTCAAAAACGACATTCGACTCTGGAACAACACCTCAAGACTCAAAAAATACAAAAATCAAAAGGAAAAAAGTAAGAAAATTCAAAACTCGGTCGGTTTGCCTCCCCACAAGCGCTTCTTTACCGTCTTTTAGCTGGACGCCAGTAGAGGAACTAAGGGTCATCGAGCTTGATCAGCAGCTCTGCGCGCTGGACAGCACCTCCGAAATACAGCTTTAGGAGGTGGCCATTCACCTTAAATGGCTCGGTTTGAGCATTGCTGATCTCCATAGCACCGTGCGGGAAAACTTGGGTGACCGTGAAGGGTCCCGACCACCTCGAACGGAGCTTGCCCGGAAAGAACTTCAGGCGTGCACTGAAGAGCAGAACACGATCACCTACCTGAAACTCCTTCGGGCCCCTTAACCGCGCGTCGTGGAGACGCTTGGTGCGCTCTTTGTAGAGCAGGGTGTTCTCGTAGGCGTGGTAACGCCATTCCTCCAACTCCAGCAGCTGCAACTTACGTTCTGTACTTGCAACACTCAAATCCAGGTTTAGCAGCTTAATGGCCCAGAAGGCCTTGTGCTCTAGCTCTACCGGCAAATGGCACGCCTTCCCATAGACAAGCCTATAGGGAGAAGTGCCAATCGGATTTTTATAGGCAGTCCTATACGCCCAAAGAGCATCATCGAGCTTGGTGGACCAATCCTTGCGGGACTAATCCACCTTCTTTTCGATTATTCGTTTTAGCTCCTGGTTCGTCAGCTCGGCCTGCCCATTTGACTGGGGATGGTAGGCCACCGACACCTGATGCTTAACGCCATAGTGAGAGAGGAGTTTAGTGAATTGCCCTTGAAAATGGGTTCCTCTATCACCAATAATGGCGCGAGGTGTCCCGAACCGGGAGAACAGCTGCTTCAGAAAAGAGCAGACCTGTCTTGCATCATTGGTGGGCATGGCTTGAGCTTCTGCCCACCTTGAGACGTAGTCCACTGCAACCAATATGTACAGATGGCCAAAAGATGGAGGGAATGGGCCCATGAAATCGATACCCCAAACTTCAAAAATTTCACAAAAAACAGAGATATGTTGGTGCATCTCATCCCGGGAAGAAATGTTACCTGACCTTTGGCATCGGTCGCACTGTCGTGCGAAGGTGTCTGCATCCTTGAAGAGCGAGGGCCAATAGAAGCCCGACTGTAGCACCTTCCGCGCCGTGCGGTTTCCTCCATGGTGACCTCCAGTAGGTCCCTCGTGGCATTGAGACAGGATGTCTCCCATCTCGTGCTCCATGACACAGAGCCAAATCACGCCATCTACCCCGATTCTGAAGAGGTAAGGATCCTCCCAGAAGTAATTCTTCAGATCGGAGAAGAACTTGCGCTTTGCATGAGTAGCCATCCCCTTGGGTAACTGCTTGCCCACCAGATAATTGGCAAAGTCAGAATACCAAGGGGCCACGCTGTCCACCAGTGTCATTGCCAGCAATCGCTCATCCGGAAAGGAGTCATCGATCTCTTCCTCGAAGTTTTCCACCGGAGGGGCTTCCAACCGTGAAAGATGATCTGCAGCAACATTCTCGGCTCCCTTCTTGTCCCGGATCTCTATGTCGAATTCCTGCAGAAGCAGAATCCAGCGGATAAGCCGAGGCTTTGCATCAGCCTTGCTCATCAAGTAGCGAATCGCCGAGTGATCTGTATAGACCACCACATGGGAGAGCACCAGATATGGCCGGAACTTGTCAAATGCATACACTACAGCGAGGAGCTCCTTCTCAGTGGTGGTGTAATTCTCCTGTGCATCGTTCAAGGTCTTCGACGCGTAGTAGTTGGGATGGAAGTGCTTCCCGCGTCTCTGACCCAGAACAGCTCCGACTGCATAGTCACTCGCATCGCACATCAGCTCAAAGGGTAGAGACCAATCAGGAGTCACCATGATGGGAGCGTGGGTGAGCTTCTCCTTCAAAGTCTCGAATGCTACTGTGCACTCAGGAGTGAACTGAAATGGTGCATCCTTCTCCAGCAGCTTGGTTAGAGGCAGGGCAATCTTTGAGAAATCTTTGATGAAGCGCCGGTAGAAGCCTGCATGACCCAGAAAGCTGTGAATCCCCTTCATAGAAACAGAGGGAGGTAGCTGACTGATCGTCTCAATCTTCGCGCGATCCACCTCTATCCCCTGCTTGGAGATCTTGTGCCCGAGCACAATACCCTCACGGACCATAAAATGGCACTTCTCCCAGCTGAGTGCCAGATTAGTCTCCTCGCACCTCTTCAGAACGAGTTCAAGGTTATGGAGACAGTGAGTGAAGGAGTCTCCATATACCGAGAAATAATCCATGAAGACTTCCATGATCTCTCCAACCAGTCGGTCGAAGATCGCCAGCATGGATCTCTGGAAGGTCGTCGGTGCATTACACAGCCCAAATGGAATCCTCCGGTAAGCAAAGGTACCGAAGGGGCAAGTGAATGTGGTCTTCGCCTGATCCTCCGGTGCAATAAGAATCTGGAAGTAACCAGACATGCAATCCAGGAAGTAATAAAACTCATGGCCAGCCAACCTGATCCTCCGGTAATCGATGCAGACTCTCCAGCCGGTCACGGTCCGCATCGGGATCAACTCCTTCTTCTCATTCGGGACCACAGTCATCCCGCCTTTCTTTGGGACCACCTGAGTGGGACTGAACCACTTGCTATCAGATATAGCAAAGATTATCCCTGCATCCATAAGCTTCACAATCTCTGCCCAGACCACTGCCTCCAAGTTAGGAGACAATCTCCGCTGTGGCTGCCTGACTGGCTTAACCTCATCCTCCATCAGAATTCTGTGGGAGCAGAAGGATGGGCTAATGCCGCAGATATTGGTGATCTTCCAAGCCATGGCCCGGGCATACTTCTGCAGCAGAGCCACCAGGCTGCTCTTCTGCTCGGGTGTCAGATCCGAGCTGATAATGACCGGGAGTTTATTCCCCTCCCGGAGAAATGCATACTCCAGGTGAGATGGGAGGGGCTTAAGCTCCAACGCTGGCGGCTCCTCCAACGATGTAGCGATCTGGGGCGAGATAGGGATCGGCTTGAATGGTATCTCTCGCCCCTCGATCGCAGCCTCGTCCAGCTCCACAAGCTGCTCCTCCAGCTACACATCCTGTGATGCCTGTTCCCCGAGCAAAAGATACCGCTCAAGGAAATCATCAGTACCTGCACTCGTGATGGCGAGTGCGGTTTCAAAATCAGCAACAACATCACAGTAGTCTAAATCATCATGGAGCTGGGGGTGTTTCATATTATCAGAAACAGAGAAGGTGATTTGTTCACCCCCAACTCTCAAAATCAGTTTTCCATCATTCACATCAATGAGCGCCTTGGCGGTGGCGAGAAAAGGTCTACCCAGTATCAATGGCACATCAACATCCTCATTTATGTCCAAAATCACAAAATCTACATGATATGAAAATGGCCCTTCTGCGACTATCAAGTCCTCTACTATACCCCTAGGATGCACAATGGATCTATCAGCAAGTTGAATGCTCATCCTGGTATCACTAGGTTCACCTAGGCCTAGCTTTTTAAACAGTTTATATGGCATGACATTTATGCTAGCGCCTAAATCCGCCAAGGACTTCCCTACATGCAAACTACCAATCATGCAAGGGATAGTCAAACTCCCTGGGTCTTTTCGCTTCTCTGGTAGTTTGTTCTGCAGGATGGCAGAACACTCCTCGTTGAGCATCACCGTTGACAGCTCCCCAAGCTTCCTCTTGTTGGTGAGGAGATCCTTCATGAACTTGGCATACTTGGGCATCTTCGATAATGCCTCCACGAAGGGCATGCTTATGTTTACCTGCTTCAGCATTGCCATGAATTTGGCAAACTCAGTCTCCAGTCGGTCCTTGTGCAACCGAGTAGGAAAGGGAAGCTGTGGTACATACTCCTTCACCACTGGTTGCGGTTTAGGAGCAGACACCTCAACCTCCTTCTCCATTTCCTCCTGTTTAGCTGGAAGTGTTGAAGCAGGGATCTCTCTCTCCTATGCCCGCACGGGTGGATCGGCAGTCATCTTGCCACTCCTGGTAGTTATGGTCTTGCAGTGCTCATTTGGGTCCTGCGGATTAGGGATGGTCTAACCAGGTAGAGTACCAGGAGTCCTCTGAGCTACAGCCTGGGCAACACTCCCAAGCTGAGTCTGTATATCCCGCAGCACAGCCTGTGTGTTTCTCTGACCACCTTCTAGCTCCAAGAATTTACCTGAAGCTTTCTCCATGAACTGCTCGATGTTATTGAACTTGTTTGCACTGGAGGTGGCCAGAGGACCCACCAAATCTCTCAATTCCGCCATCGGGTCAACCTGTACTGGGGCTGCAGGTGCTGTCCCTGTCTGATGAAATGGTCGCACCTGTGACTGAGGTGGAACTGGCCCCTGTCTGGGCGGGTAGAGAGGCTGTTGCGGCTGCTGAAATTGCCCTTGTCTGGGCTGGTAAGGAGGCCTCTGGAAGCCAGGTGGTCCCTGGGGGGCTGGTGGTCTGGGATTGGCCCCACCCCAAGAGAAGTTAGGATGCTGGCGCCACCCCTCGTTGTAAGTGTTGCTGTAGGGGTCGAAGCGCTTGGCATTGCCGATGAAGTCCACCTGCTTCTGGGGAGTAGACGACTCCCTCATTGCCTGGCAATCTTCCACAGTGTGATGGGTGCTCTCGCACCACTGGCAGTGCATCGCCTGCGGCTGTCCTATACCCGTAATCAATCCAGAGCGATCTGTGGCTGAAACCAGCTTCGATACCACCTGCACCAAATCAGATGACTGGGTGGCTACAGCATGCACACCCCGCCCTGGTGCTCTTCTCGATCTTCTGGAAGTTCCCCAATCATAGCCCTGCTTTGCCATCTCTTCAAAAAGTTGATTCAGCTGTGGCGGGGTCTTGGTAAGCATATTCCTGCCACAGACCGAGTCAATCAGCTGCTTATCCTCCGGGAAGAGAGCAGGGTAGAAGGTGCCCACCTTGAAGGCGTCGGTGAAACCATGGTTGGGGCACTTGAGGAAAAGACTGGTGTATCTCTCCCAAGCATCCCGGATGGTCTCATCTTCGTCTTGAGTGAAGTGAGTGATTTGCTTCTGTAGGTCCGCCGTCTTTGACGGAGGGTGATAGCGGGTGAGGAACTTGTCCGCCAGGTTGGCGAACGTGGTGATAGATCCTGGAGGTCGAGTGTCTAGCCACTCCTTGGCCTGGCCCTCCAGAGTAAACATGAAGTACCTCAACTGGATGGCATCGGCTGGGACCCCATTTATCTTGATTCCATCGATCAGCTCATGGAATCGTCTCAGATGCGATCAGGGGCACCCCCCTCCTTTCCACGGAACACCACTGAACCGCGCAACATCGTGATGACAGAGGTGCTCACCTCGAAGTTGTTCGCTGGCACATGAGGGTGTTGAATAGGTGACCTCATGTCCGCGGCTCTGGCGGTCCAGTAGGATCCCATGGTCTGCTCCTTAGGAATGACCACATCATGGTCCTGTGGGTCAGCCATCTCCTCTTCGTCAGTGATCTGTAGCTGTGCTAGCGCCTCATCCGCAGCCAGTTGCGCCTTTAGAGCCCGCTTGAAGTTCCTACAGGTCCGTTCAAGCTCCTGGTCTAATGGTAGTAGTTCTCCTGACTGGATATGGGTCATGCACTACCTGCACACAACCGGCAAAAGCAACCCGTGAAGGCACACAGGTGGAAGAGAAAACAATTCAGTAAAGAAAAAGCTAGAGTAACAAATTTTCACGTTTCCCCAATAACCTAGAGGGTCCCCGGCAACGGCGCCAAAAACTTGACACGCTAAAACACAACACCAAACTGCGACCAAGTGTAATCGCAGTCCGGGAATACAGTAAAAGGGCAAGTTCTATTATCAACCCGGGGTCTAGATCTACTGCCTACTCCGTGATTATCTATTATCTAGCCAACTAAGTCGAGTGATTGTTGTTTAAAGTAAAAGCAGTAAAAAGCAGGAAATGGTTCGGTTTTCTGAAGTCAAGGAAGAGTCACTCGGAAATGAGTCCCCCTAGCTCCTTGGTTAGGTTTCAATTGTAATTACCCTAGGTTGATTTACTGTTGATTAAACTGCAAGATCCGACAGTAGCTTGGAATCTCTTAAGCTGACCAAGCCCTCTCAGTCTAACTACCCGGCAGACGACTAGTCTTCACCGGGATAGAAAGCTGAGGCTATAAACACAGAACTCCACTAATGGAATTGGATTCCAGTACAAAGCAGTAAACTGATTAACTCTCATATAGCCAATCTCCTACTACCGAATGATGTAGCTCTAACAACCTAATCAGATTCTATCTATCTCAGGTTGCAGCAGAAATCAAGAAAAGCTGATCAGACTTCAATCAATTCAATGAATCATGCATCATTCGATTAAAACCAAATAGTATAATCATCCCAAGTCATTACAATCAAATCCCTAACACATGGAACTAGGGTTCTTCATACCCAAGTGAGAGAAAGGTTCTACTCCATAGAGAGAGAGAGGAAAACAGGATACAAAGCAGTCATACTCATAACAATGGGAAGAATCTGCTCCGGGATGATGATTATCGCTCCTATGGTGATCTCCAAGCTTAATTTGATGAAACCCAGCTCCAAAACCACTCTTAGGATGAGTTCTTCGCACTTTCTCTCTCAAGGGCTCTGTTTTTGCTCCAAAAGATCGATTCCCTCACTTGTGGCTCGGAATTGGGTAAAAACCAAGATTTCCCGACTCACACGGGCAGGCCACACGGCCGTGTGGCCCACCCAGTTGCCCGTGTGACTTCCAAAATGCAGCGTCTCGATTAGTCGAACTTCAGGCTTCCCACACGGCCAGGGTCACACGGCCGTGTGGAATTTCCATCATGCCCGTGTTTGCTCTCGGCACAACCCACACGGCCACGAGCATGATTTGCACGGCCGTGTGGGTTCCAGGAATGCCCGTGTGGCTTCCTTAGCACCTCGCCACGCGTCCGATCTTCGTCCAATCGCCCCCAAACTCGCTCCCAAGCCTCCATTCACGTACTAGGACCTGAAATATCACAAACAAGCACAACCTAGCGTGAAATCAGCCTAAAACACGAGAAACCACATCTCAAACGGTGAAGAATAGGGGTAAAAACATGTGTACTTAACGGTCTATCAGTACCTCGATGGACTCCGACCCTCCAGAGTCATCCGAGCTGCAATAACACCAGCTCTAGTGGAGCCAGACCCCGAGGTCCCACCACCAGCAGAGCAACCACCTACTTGTGCACCCGGCCGCCGCCTGGCGCTTCCAAGCCCTGCCTTGCAGTTACCACCACCAGGAGCAGGCAATCCCCTCGTCTAGAGGGTGGATCTCCTTGAGACGAGCTTCATGGGATTCTCATCCCGACTCGAGCGACAGTCCGACATCCTCAAGCTCATGGCTCAACGCCAAGGTATCCTACCCGATTCTGGAGAGGGTCCATCCACAGGAGAGAGGTAGCCGACGAGAGAGACATGTGGCAGAGCGGAGTCCTTTCGCCCCACTTCTCTACTTGTAACCCTAAACTTGTTTTATTTTGTTTTTGTTAATTGTGTGTGTGACATGAACTACTACTACTACTACTACTACTACTACTATGTATTATGCTTGTAATAACCTCGCTTTGAGTGACTCGTATTGTGCTTGGGTGTGTATTTTTTGTTGTCTCTCCTTGAAGCTCAATTATCCTACCCCGGTTCGATTCCTACATTCAATTACCAAGCCCAAGCGGTAACATCACTCTACCCCTTTCTTGCGCCATTGAGGGCAATGCCGAGTTTAAGTGTGGGGGTAGTCTACTAGTATGCTTGTGTGAGTGAGATGTTGCTTGGAGCCTGTTGTATTCCCAAATTTAAAAAATTTGAGGGCTCCAAGCAACGTTTGCATGTTCAAAGTAGCCGAATGGTGGGAAATTCTCATGTTTGTGGCATTAATCTTGAACTGTTGCATGTGATTGAGTATATCCTATGATGATGACTGAGACGTTCATTAGGATAGGGCAAAATTTTAGTTCTCAAAGTGTGCATAAATGAATGTAGGTCTTGACTTGATCACTTGTTGTTTACAATTGCCATGCATCGTGTTTGTGAATTGGAATAGATGGTTGGGTAATTAGGTAGCCTGTGAGCTTTGAGTCGTTCGTTTCTTTCAATGTGATAACTCCCTCTTACCACGGTGTGTAGCATCACAAGTTATCACTAGCAAGTATGATGGAGGCATAGGATTAGTCCAGGCCCCAAAAGTTGATTGTCCCGAGATGCATCATCCCTTATTCAACCCATTTGAGCCGTGTGACTCCGTGGGTCGTTCTCAATTTAGGAGCTTCATTCGTGTGAGCTTAAAGGTGTTAGTAGAATGACCCCCAAATCCTTTCTTCGTGTCCAAACATGAGTCGCCTGTGTGTCCTGGAGCTCTTGCCGTTGAGTTTCCATTGAGGTTCTACATAGCAGGTTCATGTGTGGTTCTTGCTAGGAGTGCAAAATGGAGTGCAGTGTTGGCGTTAGTTCCTCAAAAAGAGAGCATTGGTCGATAAATGTTTAGGTGGCAAGTGTTTTTACTCTCTAATACCCCCCTCAAAAATAAGAAAAGAAAAGAAAAGAGAAACAAAAAAGAGGTAATCAAATGGGGTAAATAAAGTAGAGAGTGCCACGAAAAACCAAAGTACATGCTCTAGGAAGGGCTTTCTTGGCACCCAAACCATCGAAGCCCCCACATTGTTTAGAACTCCTTCACTACCAAACCTTATAGAACTAGCAAGAGTTGACCAAGGAAGAGTGCTTCAAGGTAGTTGATGATGGGTGATAGTTGGAAGGGAGAGATAAGGGTTTTGGCCGATGCTAGTGGCCTTTGATTGAAGAGAAGGGTTTTTGTCGAAACCATAGACCCTTCGGGTTTAGGTTGAAGATGTGGAACCTCACGTCATGATTGCCACCCCCTAAACAGTCTTTTTCTCTTGTCCAAGCCAATCGCCAGTCATCTGAACCCGTGTCTAAGACCTCCGGACGAGCTAGTGGTGACAACCATCCCATGAACTCTAGCGTTCAGATGTTACCGCCCTGGTATTGAGACGATAGGGCCGAGAGGTTACGATTGTGCATATCTTTTGCACCAAAATGGTCCCGACCCCACTGGTCTTGAGAGTGAGCGATTCATTCTTGCTTTGCATGTCATATCATACCCCGGTGAGGACCTTTGTTTCCTTTCCATTTGTTCCCCGGACTTGAATTCCATGCATGGTTGGTTGTGGTCGATAAGTGGTTTTGTAGAGACTAGCATTTATCCAAGAATAAGTTGAGAACTTTTCGTTTGCCCATTTTGGTGGCTTTGAATGTCGTTTGTGGTAGATGTCAGTATTGCTTGCAACGGTTCATGTGTTGATTGTCAATAAACATCGAGAATTCCCGCTTCGTGTCCTTTGAGTTGTCCCCAAGGCATTTGTGAGGGAAAAAATATTACCGTGTGCGTGAAATGGTTTGCTTGGGGACAAGACACCGTCTAAGTGTGGGGGAGTAATTCGGGCCTAATTGCACATGTTTTGCCCCCATTTTGCTAAGATGCTTGTGCCAAATGCGCTCATTAAAGGTTGATTTTATGCGAAGTTCTTCGTGTTCGAGTGCTTTTCAGGATTTAACAGGTGGAACCAGCCTCGGAGTCGAAGGATTGGCGAAAAGGATCGAAAACCGGGAGAAGAGGTGAAAAAGAGCTAGTTCACGGCTAATTGAAGGAGTTCACGGTCATGCAAGACCGTGAAGAAGTAGAGTTGACCGTGAATCGCGAAGCGTCCAGAGCCAACTTGAAGGTTACTGACGCAAGGTGAGTTCACGGTCACTAATACCGTGAACACAAGCAGTTTCCCGTGAACTGACGTGAGCAACGCGAAGCGTTCAGGCGCACGGCTTGAGTTCACGACCGTGAACTCAGCTCTTCTCGGGTTTAAAAGTTAAGCTGCCAGGAGATAGAGGAGAGCCCACTTTTGTGAGAGAAACACCTTCTACAGCATTCTAGTGAGAGAAACAGAACCAAACGGAAGAAGGTTAGGGTTTGGCTTCAAGGCAGATTTTGGGAAGATTTCCCCAAGGAAATCTCAGCTCAAGGGTCAAGAAGAGAGGAGGCATCCCCAAAAGATGGTTTCCACCTTTTTCCCTTTTGTTATTCCCACTTCTTCCATGGATTAGTCCTCCTTTCACTTGGGTGTAGTGAAACTCTAACTCAACCATGTAGTTTTCTTGTATGTGGTTTGGATGATTGATATTGGGTATTGTTCAATTTAATGTTTGAGGCATTATTCACCATGATTGTGCATGCTTTTGCTTAGAAACTTAGGGGTTGAGTGAGGAAGTAAGTCGATTACCGATTGTCTAAACCGAGAGGGTCGAGTGACATGGCCTTTCATCCTCACCTCGGTTAGCAATTGAGACTGTGGTCTCCCACCACATACACTTTGCTCTATGGTTCACGATTAACGTGCCCAAGGCAATCGCTCCAATCTACATAGCATGGTAGCGGTTAGGGGGAAGCGAAACCCGAGTGACTTTCCCACAAAAAAGTTTTCAAACCAAATAACCTTTGCTTTCTTTTATTTCAATTAGCAAACCTTTAAACCAAAGTTTTATCGCTAGATAATGATTTCAACAACCGAAGTAGGGGTAGACGGACCGGCCCGGGTCGATATCTAAATACTTGCCCTATATTGCACCCAATTAGAGTTTAAAAACTTGGGCTCTAATCGGGGTTAAGTGTGGTATAGTTTCGTGTGAGTCAGAATGCAAAAGGCTTTATAATGTTTGATCATTTTTCTAAAATACACGAGAGTATGTTCGATATAAAAAATCATATAAAATCATGATGGCTAAAAATGTATAATAGAATAGTATATTATACCTATAACCAGAAAAAATTTCTCTCATTCCAATGATGTCTGAAAAAAATAACTTCTGAAATCGCAGAAGCAACTTACAATCCTCTTCTTATTTTAAAACATAAGTCAAGCATTTATCAATGGACAAAAATATTGTTGAGAGAATTCCCAAAGAGGCAATATTTAGCGGCAACATGGTTGCAGCGTGGAGCTGCTTCTTGCCCAGGTGGTGCCTTGTAATTGGGCACAATATTTAAATTTTTAATTATTAAATGAAATGAGGAGAGCAGATCGAGTGAGTAGGCTTGTGGTGCAATAACCCCATGCATAACTCAATAAGAATTCGGTACATCAGCGCCTCCTCTTTCTTCGAAAAAGTTTTAATTTTCCTTCCATTAATCTTTAACGGATGATTTCTCACTCGTTTTAAGTCGGAATTTAAATTTTTTCACAGTTAGATCAGATTAATTGTGCTCTTCAAAACTATATCCACTTTGATATTTTTTGGAACAAAAAAATTTGCTAGTTATTACCAGGGTGATATAGTATGGTATGGAGTTGGTAACGAGAGGTATGAAATTTTTTCACCCATAAATTTTTGAAATCTAATAGATCATGATTAAATCGTTCCTTCTATACAAAAATTTCCGAAAACGACTAAAAAACGAAGGAGATACCATATGGTATGGAGTTGGTAACGAGAGGTATGAAAAAAAATTCTCTAAAAATATTGAAAATGGATATCATTTTGTAGAGCGCAACGAACTCGTTCCATCTGTGCAAAAAAAAATTGAAATCCGAATTAGAATGAAGAAGATATGATGAGTTACGGTGCTAATTGTACAATATTTAGCACCGTCCTACCCAATGGAAAAACTACTACTAGTTTGAATTAGTAGTGATTTAGCTTAGATGTTGTATTGATTTTATAATAATCCGTAGTGATTTCGTTGTTTTTAGTAGTGTTTTTTGCTAGTTATCACGGTGCTAACCCCTATAAGGGTTAGCAAACTAGGGAAAATAAATTCTTTTAATTCTCCACCTTTAGATCTGTAGCCACTTAAAAGAAGGGTCCAGATTTGATTACGCATAGTTATACACCCTAACGTTATGCACCCTATCTTGAGCCGAAATCAGAAGTAGTAAAATGTAACGGATATAAGTTTCCGTTACCTTTCTTTTACCAATTAATAAGTAGTGTGTTTATTCCCTTCCTACAAACTTTATTTCAGTGCAGTACGTATAATTAGCTCTTATAGTCTTCAAATTCTAAACAATATATAGTCTCTAGGTGTATATGGGTTGGGTGGTCCAGGTTTAACCATTTTAATCACCCGACTCATATACTACGATTTGTGAAATATTAAACCTAAATCAACAAAAAAATTAACCCTACGTTTTGTTTCTAATTGGGTTGAGTAGGGTTGGCGATATTTTTAAGTAAAAATTCATTCCAACCCAACACAAAAATATATAATTATTCTACACCACAAACATATTTTATAACTAATTAGAATTTCAAACGAATAAACCGAGGTGAAATGTATCGGAATTCACAAATGTTCTTTGGATTTTAATAAAATGTGATTTACTTCAAAATATGTCTAGTTTTTTTCACGATATTTGTTGAAATATGCTAAAAAGGTTATAAACGAATGCATCCATAATATGTTATTCTATTAAAATTGTACAGAAGAAAAAGGATTACGTGAATCATAGCCTTATTAAATTTATGTCTAAACTGTAAGCCCAAGAATGGATTAGATTAGGGAGACCATGAGATAAAAACATGGCGAAATATCTTCATTTTCTCATAAGTATGGCCATATACGACATAAATAATTTTTGGATATGAACTCCTAACAATAGTTGGAACACGGGTTGGGTCGGGTTCTACGAGTTGTGTAATCCAAACCCAACCCAAAAGAGGCAGGTTTTACAAAAGAAAACCCTCACTCAACTCAAAACTTTCGTTTTAGCGATAAATACGGGTGGGTTGGTTCAGGTTGGATGGGTGGGTCAATTTATGGGTGTGTTTGTTCACCCCTATTTATTGGTCTCTCTTCCAAGTACGTACAGGTCATATGAGTCAAAAAACACGAGATGTGAATAATATGGTTGAAAAAAGTGAAGTGTCATGAAGTTTGATGGCAATGACAATGCGTATGAATTTTTTAAAGGATATGCTCACACAGTGGCGGATACAGATATTTTGCATAGGGGTGTCCTCTTCCAAAATTTATATTTCATTAAAATTTAAAATTTAAATTAAGTAATTATTAAATATGAAACTATCCTACTAGTAAAAATTACAATAAAAGTTGAGACGTGTTTCATATTATGAAAAAAATGGGGAAATACATTCGATGTTTAAACTGCTCAACAAATCTCTCTCGACAAATTGTATTATATAAGGATAATCCATAATTGGATTTAATCATTAGGTTTTGAAAATAATTGGAGATAAAAATAGTCTTTTACTAGTATATTTGGATCTAAAACACACAAAAAAAAAAAAGAGTTGTAGTCCGATTGAAAATATGATTACCAATAATAGCATTGTGTCAAGTTCAAATCACATGGCCTGCCACTTAAATATTATTTGTACAATTGTGCCCAGAATATTGGTTTGAGTGTAAAGAATCACTATATCAAGCGAATGCGGATAGATCAAGTGAAGAGAAGAACATTTTGTTGTTCCAAAGAAGACAAACAAGGTTTAGATAAAATGCGCGATAATGTGGCTTTTGAGCGATCAATTACAAGAATTGGTTGTTTAGCACAAATGACTTGCCAACTGAAACAGAACGGCTTAATGGAAAATGTTTCTTTTGAAGCAAATCATAATCATGAACTTACACACACAACAATGAAGCACGTGTTGAGGTCCAACAGAAAGCTAAGTTATGCGAGGAATTTTACAATGCTATATAGCATTGGTGCTAGAGGTTTTTCCCTTTATGGTACAATTTGAAGTTGTACCTTTAACGTTATGGTGCAACATCAGATTGTACCTATACTCTTTTGTCAAATTGTTTTATGGTACAACTTAAACTTGTACTTTCATTTGATGGTACAAGTTTAAGTTAGGCAAAATACACTTTCATAGCCATAACTATTCGCGTTGTGACAATAATAGCCACTTTTTGAAAAATACACTCGTATAGCCACTTTTTCAAACTTGCTTGGCAACTTTAGCCATTTCCGTCATAAATTTTAACTTCGACACTAACGCCGTCAATAACCTCTACGTGTCGCTGAGCTGGACGCCACCTGGATGCCACATCATTGCCAACTAGATGCCACATCATATTTTAAATAATTTTTAACAACAAATAATTAATTTTACCAAAAAAATAAAAATAAAAAAATTTTAGAAAGAAAGAAATTGTTTAAATTTTTTTTCTCTCTCTCTCTATTATCTGCTGGTTTGCCCGTACACAGCAACCATTGTCCTTCGCCGCCCACCGAAGAAGTCATCGCTTCCTCCAGCCTTCGTCTCTCGATCATCGTCTTCCTCCGCCGCCGCTCTCTTGCTCTGATCATCTTCACCGACGAAAAATATCCTTCAATCAGTCTGATATCTTTCCACTACTTCTTCTTCACTAAAAGTAGTTCGAATCTCCCGACGATTAGCTTCTCGATCCGGAATTTTTATTGCTCGATTTTCTCCAAAACCCCAAGTCTTCCTAACAGCGACTATGGATGAGTGATGGCTGTCAATCTATTTATGGTACTCGCCCTGCACTCACCCAACCCTCAATATCTCGCTTCTTCAATTTTAAGGAGAGGGGCTTCAGACAGATCTGGAGATCTCGTCGGAGATGAGGATTTTGGAGATTCAATGGACTAGGCGGCCAACATAGGTATCCTCTGCCACTGCCGTTGAATCCATCGTTGCTGGATTCGGATATCACCACAATCGGCACCTGCTCGTGCGAAGGAAGGTGAACAAGGTGAGAGGAGGTAGATTCAAAATTTGGTTGGTGGAGGAGCTTGCCGGAGATGGAGGAGCGTGCCGCGAATTGGGGATTTCTTCCCCTAAATCATCTGAAATTAGGGTTCGCCGGACTCACGTCGCGATTCTGGGTTGGAAAATTCAAGCGACTGGTGTGACAAAGGATTAGGGTTTTCCGTCGTCGTCTATTCACCAGCCGGATGATGCATGGTTTCCTCTGTCCAAGCTTCACCGGAGTTGGAGGAGCGGTACGGGGAGACGTCGTTCACTGGCTCGACCGAGGGTTGGGTCAAGGTGTGTCTTCGATCGATGGACTTTGTCGATCTGGAGTATTGGGGTGTTGTTTCACTGAGATAAGAAGGAGAGAAGAGAAAGTGTAAAATTCGTTCGAAATAGTCAACAGGGTCCATTAATTGGTAAAGTTAATTTTAGGTTTTAAATTTTTTTTTAAGTAATGAAATAAGAAACACTTTCCACCTGTCCTGCCATGTAGATGAACCGCGACTACAGTACAAACATCCGTTAGTCCAGTCAGAAGTCGTGAGATTCCCGTTAAAGTTTTGGACAGAATGGCTATACAAGTGTATTTTTAAAAAAGTGGCTGTTATTGTCACAACGCGAATAGTTATGGCTATGAAAGTGTATTTTGCCGTTAAGTTATAAAGTTGTACCATAACATAAGAGCACAAATTCCTTTATGGTACAACCTGAACTTATACATTTAACATTATGATACAACTTTAAGCTGTACATTAAAGCACCAATACTTTACAGCATAGTAGAAGTGCTCAAGTTATGCTCAAAAAAACTATTGCAAATCATGATGTTGAGAGAGCTAGGTTATCAAATTAAAACTATCGATCTACTAGCAATACAAAAGGGAGGTCATCCAAATTGAAGTGAAACAAATTAAGCCAAACCGATTAAGTCAAACTATATTAAGCCAAACCAACAAATAGTTAAATCTACAGTAGAAGCGAAACAAATTAAGCCAATAATCCCGACCAAGGTGTGCTTTTTTCTATGGACTTTGTTGCATATGAAGCTGCGCACGATCGACAAATTGAAGAGTTGGGGAGTAATCCTTGAGAACAGGTGTGATCTTTGCAAATGTCAAGAAGAGACCGCTAACCATATATTCGTGGATTGCGCTTTTGTCCGTGAAGTTTGGCTTGGCATCACGAGAGCATGCCCACTCGTGGAGCCGCCGTCTGGAGATATTGTCACGGTTCTGCAGTCTTGGCCATCGGGGGTTCCAGATAATGTGAACTCCTGGTTTTCCTTTGCTGCGCTTCATTCAGTTTGTTGGCACGTCTGGCGGGAGAGGAATCGACGCATCTTCAATGATTGCAGTAGCCCCGCCAGAGTTGTTTCCAGGAATGCGTGTAAGGCGGTAATTGAATGGATATTTGCTCACAACAAGGTGGACAGAAATATTTGTTCTCAGTGGCTCAATGAGAGAATTCAGAGAATCTGATCCTCCTAGCTCGTCGTTGCTCTGATTTGATTTGATCGGTTCCCCTGGTATTGCGTGGAGTTTGTCTGCTGTAACTGTGGTGGGAACTGCTTCGTTGAGTTTCTTTGGTTGCTGTTTTCTCTGCTGCTGGGGGGTTGAGCTCGTCTGCTGTACCTTTGATGGAACTTCTGCGAGGAGTTTCTTTGGTTGCTGTATTTGTCTGCTGCTGGGGATTTGTTGGAGAGGCTGGGATCCGAAGCAGAGAAGGCTGTGAATGCGTCGCTGTGTTCGCCTTCTGTAGGTTGGTCTTGGTTTTATTTTGTCTTTGGTCTTTCTTTTCGTTTGTTATTTCGACGAGTAGGAGCAGTCTGGTCTGCTTTTCTTTGTCGTTTTCTCGTGTGTTCCGTGGGCTGCCTTCCTTTCTTGGTGCTCCTGTTCGTTTCCTTTTATTTTTCTTTCTTTCTTTTTCCTTTGTTTCTTTCGGTTGTGGCACTGTGAGATCAGGCCTTGTGATCTCCTTTGTCTGTACAGTGTTTTGTTTTCTTCCTTTTTCCTTCTAGCAATAAAATTTCATCACCATTATAAAAAAAAAATAAAGTTAATACTTAATACCAATTGAAAAAGGAGAAGGAAGTAACCGAATGTGTGTAGACGTCCAAATCCCACTCTTTATTATTTGAATAAAAACTAAAAAGGGTAACAAAAACTTATATTCGTTCCGTTTTCCAACTTCTTCTGATTTCAGTTAATAATTTAATAATTAAAAGTTTAAATATTATTTTGTACCGAATTACTAGGTGCCACCTCGACGGACAACAGCTCCACGCTGCAACTCATGTTGCCGCTAAATATTGCCCTTCGCAAAGGGTGGCTTCTCTTTGCTTTTATAAATAGAAAAAGAACAAGCATCGCATAAGAGCACGAAATTGACTTTTTGTCCTCCTCGACAATATAAACCTTCTAACTATTGCCATTGTCCAGGCCTTCTGTCATCTCCCTAAGCCCTGTACAATCTTGATCGTTTTTAGATTCAACACATAAACCCATTCTGTCATGGAGAGATTCACCCAAATTCCATCGCAATTTAGTTTCATAATTAATAAAAAACATATCTTTAAAAAATCCAATAAGAAAACGAAATAAAAGCAAAGATTAATCTACCACGTAAAACCAAGGATCGACAAACAGGACCGAAAGTCGTATCGGAAAAGTCAGTAGTAGGATATTTTATGTTGAACTATGGTTCACCGTGATTCATTTGTTTCATGCCGCTAGATACCGCCTACCGGTTTAACCTTCGGTGGAAGATTTTTCTGATCGAATTGTATGTATGGTATGATTTTTCAATCCTTACTAACATAACCGCCTAAAACAAACAAGCTAAAAATTTGACCAAACCAAAGCAATTATCCAATAGTACCGTTTAAAACGGTTACCATGGTAACCACAACTTTTGAACACCACTACTCCTCTGAAGTCAAACTCTAGCTTGTATTGCTAAGAAGGCAAAAGCTCTGCTCAAGGTTTGGCATCACTTTTCCTTTACTTTCCTCTCTCTCGAATTAGGGGTAAATTGCAAGTTTTTGGTCACTGAGTTTACTAAAAAGTGTCATGTTTGGTCAATCGAAATATTTAATTCCAATATTGATCACTCGAATTAGTAAAACGATCCATGTTTAGTCACTCTCCGTTAGTCTCCGTCAGTCAACGTTAACACTGTCAGTTAAGTGCTGACGTAGCTAACAGAAATGATGACTCACCCAATTTTAACCCGCCACATCATCAAACCCAACCCAACCCGCCACGTCACGTCACTCAACCCTACACCTCAATTTCCCAAACCCATAAACCAAATCTTCACAATCATGACCCAACCCTCCGCCTCCAGAACCATCGCGGCCAGGCAATTGCTCACCGCCATCGCATCTCCTTGCCCCAGTGAGTCCCCTCCCATTCATTAATTCCAATTCCCTCCCAGCTAAATCGAACCCTCAAACCCACCTCTTATGAAATCCAAGAAAATGAAACCCTAAATTGAAAATTGCAATTGTCAAGTTCACTCTACAAAAGACAAGGGCAAATAAAGGGAGGTGGAAGGGCAGGGGCCCGGGGGACTCGTGCCTTCACTCTTTATTTTTTTTTGTCAGAGATTCGTGCCTTCACTCTTGACCTTTTAATAATTGAGGGGTTTTGTTGTGAATCATTTGATTGGGTCAAGGGAACGTGAATACATAGAGGCAAAGTTCTCCAATAGATCTGACGATGGGAACGAATGGGAGGCCAGGTGGGGGCAGAGGCAGCAGTGCATAGATGATGGACAATGGCGGAAATGGGAAAATCCCGGGAGGAGCGGCAATAAATCAAACATGACGCTCGGGAATGGCTGGAGAATGGAGATACGGAGAGGGATAGCGAATCTGGCTCGATCTGAAAAAATGGGAGATGATGGTCACTAACAATCGTGTTTGGCATCTAAACTTAAGTCAGCTGGATTTGGTGACGGGTTTGGAAGGGTTTTTTTATGAGATGGTTTGAAGAAATTGAGGTGGTGGTTGAGTGACGTGGCGGGTCGGGTTTGATGATGTGGCGGGTTAAAATTTGGTGAGTTTGCATTTCTATTAGCCCTGTCAGCACTTGACTCATGGTGTTAACATTGACCGACGGAGACTATTGGAGAGTGACTAAACATGGATCGTTTCACTTATTCGAGTGAGCAACATTGATATTAAGTATCTCGAGTGACTAAACATGACACTTTTTAGTAAAGTTAGTGACCAAACTTGCAATTTACCCCTCGAATTAGCGCTAGAAAGAGGGATTTCCATCCGTCTCTTATCTCTAAAAAACATATAAGGCAATGCCAATAAAAGCTTATTGGCACATCAGCCCGTGCTGTTCATACCGCATAACTCGGAGGAATTAATTTGTCATCTCATCCAGCATTTTCGCCAGAAGCCCAAAACCCATCTGTGCTGTCACTTTTTTTTTAAACATTTTACAATGCCACAAATTCCTTTTCTTTTTCCGTTTCTACAAGCCCACGGCTACTCACCCACTTCTTACACTAAAAACAAATCAGTTTATTATTTGGTTAATTATTTTTGTTGCAGGGTTCCTCTTTTTCATTAACTTTGTAGTAATAATTCCAAGACACATTTTTACCCTAACAAAAAAAAATTCAATGTGAAAAAGCCCTAATATTTTCTTTTAGATCACATTTTTATCGTATATGTAGATTTAAAAAACCATTCCTATATTTAGATTTACAAAATTATATCTAATGATTGTTATTTAAGAAAGGGAGACCGAATGATCCATATCATAAAAGGGTAAGGAAAGAATAAGTGGTTTTGGACACAATTGATCAGATTTTTTGTCGCCACTAACCTGATTTTTTGAGCTGGCATGCATTTTTAGGCATGCTATTAAAAACAGTTTTCAAATCTCTAACAAAATTTCAACAAACCATGTCTAATTTATTTTACCTTGGATTTCAACAAATTTGCTTAGAAAGATTAAAATTTTTGTATTCTACAATATAAGACCCATTTTGATCTTTTTTTAGCAGAATTTTTTACTTTATATTACCACTATCATAGCATGATATTATGGTATGAGCGTTGTCAATCTTGCTATGGTAGTAAGATTATGGTATGGCAGTGGAGAGATGATAATATGCACTCTTATCATAGTGGTACGATATTGATATGATAATTGTAAGATATTATAAAGTTTTATTTCTGAGAATTTTTTTTATATCATCATACCATGATATTATCATAGTATCATATTGATAATAGCATTATATGACATGGATATTATAGTGCAATCAATTTTACCATAGTGACAACTCACTATATGACAGTGATAAGATTACATCAAATACGTATTTTTGAAAAAAAATTGTTTTTTTCAAAATATAGCAAAATCGATATCATTGTGTAAATTTTTTATTATATTTTTTAATTCTGAATAAAAATTAAGGATATATTACCATATTAAGAAAACTCAAGTATTATAAAAAAAATTGCATTTAAGTGGTCAAAAATCTCCCCCACAACTCTGAATTCGTGTCTGTAAAAAATAGTAATTGACAAAGGGACACGACATTACCCGTCTGCCCCTTTTATCCTTATATATATATCTGAGTTAGGTTGGTTATATGAAATTTTGATGTATGGTTAAACTTAAGATTTTATAGGGATTTTTAAAATAGAGTTTTGCATGTCATCCCTTCCAAATAAAAATTGGCATTTCAATAGGTAAATGTTTATTGGGTTTTCGATAGTGCAATAAAAATTGGGAATAATATTGAAAATGTTAATTTGGTTTTCGATAGTGCAATAAAAATTGGGAATAAATAATAAGTTTCAATTTTTATACAAAAAAGGGTAGAGAAGAACAAGGAATTCGTTAAAAGGAGAGGGAGACAAAAATAGATTATTAACTAAAGGGCATATATCATGGGCACACAAGAATTAATCCATTATTTTTTTTTTTGACAAAAGATAATCATATAATAGATTCAAACAAAGAGTTACATCCTGGAGATCAGCCAGGCCCGATAATCAAAATAACGGTTTATATCCGGGTACATAGTGAGGGCCTTTCTAGCCACCAAGTGGGCTACCCTATTAGCACGCCGGCCTACAAACCGAACAGTAAAACCTTGATAGCAGGACAAATAATGAATCACTTCCTTCAGAATCGCCCCAATCCTGCCATCCCTACTATCCGCCAGCTGGAGTTTATCGATGACAACCTTGGCGTCCCCCTCAAAACGGACCATGTGGAAGCCATGGCCTATGCACCACAGAATCGCGTTTCGAAGACCAGCAGTTCTACCACCAGCGGATCATCAATCACAGGAAACTGCATCCCAGCCGCCATCAGAAGGCCACGATTAGGGGTCATAAGCACCACACCTCCAGCTGAATGCGATCCCCTCCTAACGGCACCATCCCAGCAACAGATCACACCCATCCGCACATCCTGGCGCGAATTATGATCCGCCCCTGCCGCAGGCACCGTAATTGGTTTATCCACTGGAAGACGTATCCACTCTTCATACTGCTGCCTGAACTGTCTCATCAAGGCCTCCACTCCATACTGCTTCCCTTCAAAGACCACCCAATTACGAGAACGCCAGATACGCCAGAGGACTGCCACGATGGCCATAAACCGCGCCGGGCACTGGATGAGAGCCATGACCTTACTGAGAAACAAGGGGAAAGAGAGACGAGGCAATCCCTCCCCAACATGCTCAAGGCCTGCTGCTCCCCACAGTGCTCTAGCTACATGGCAATCCAAAAACAGATGCTCCAAAGTCTCTTTCTCAGCCCAACATACCGGGCATCGAGGGTGAACCAGTATCTTTCTTTCCAACAAGGCCTCCGTCGTAGGAAGGATGCGCTGAAGGATCTGCCAGATAAAGACCTTCAATTTTGGTGGAATGTTAGCCTCCCAAAGGCGAATCCAGCCTTTCCGATCCATCCAATCGACCCGTGCTCGCCATCGTCCCCTCCGCCTGTCCAAGGCAACCGCCAGATGATAAGCCGACTTAACCGAAAAAACACCATCTGCAGTGTCATGCCAGATTAGCTTATCCTCAACATCCGCACGCGGGAGAGGAATAGCCAAAATGTTGCGACAGGTAGGAGGGTCAAACCACTGAATTAGTTTTTGCTCACACCAGCGACCTTCCCCTTGGCAAATGAGCTCAGAAACTGGGGGATCACCACCAGTAGGCAAGATTTGCGGGTTATATCGAAGAGGCTCAAACTGATTCTGGGGAACCCAAGTCGAGTGTAGCATGGATGCCGCTTGTCCATTACCAATTTGCCAACGAAGTCCCATCTCTAACAGTTGGCGCCCATACAGGATACTTTGCCATCCCCATGAGGGTCGAGACCGAGCTTTCGCATTGAGGAAATGGCCATTTGGAAAATATTTCCCCTTGTACACTTGGGCAAGCAAAGAGTTGGGCTCATGAAGAATACGCCAACCAATCTTAGCCAAAAGGGCTTGATTAAAGTGCTCAAACCTACGGAAACCCATCCCTCCCTCATGTTTACTCCGACACATATCCCTCCATGCTATCCACCGGACTTTCGTATGATTCTCGCAGTCCCCCCACCAGAAACGGGCAACATGTTTATCGAGCAGGCGGCATAGTGCCAGAGGCAGCTTGAAACAGGACATCACATGGAGGGGCAAAGCCATTGCAACCGATTTTATCAAGGTTTCTTTGGCCGCCCAGGATAAAGTCCTCTGCTTCCATCCCTTGAGCCGTTCCAGGAGTTTCTCTTCCAAATAACGGAAGGTTTCCATTTTTGACCGGGCTATCAGTGATGGGAGACCTAGGTATTTATCATGGACCCCAACAGCCCCTACCCCCAAGATTGCAGCAAGGAACTCCTGGTCAGGTACTGAGATATTCCGACTGAAGCAAACCGCTGATTTTGCCAGATTCACTCTTTGACCACTCAGTTCCTCATACTCATTCAGGACCTCAATAAGATTTTCACACTCCTGCAGAGTTCCACGCAAGAATAAGTATGAGTCATCAGCAAAGAATAGATGGGAAATCTTTGGGGCCCGTGGGGCCACCTTAATCCCTGCCAATTTCTTATCTGAGATAGCCTTTTGCAGGAGCGCCGCAAATCCCTCTGTACAGAGTACAAATAAGAGGGGTGAGAGAGGATCACCCTGGCGAAGCCCCCTGGAAGGGGTGAAGTAACCAGACGGAGTGCCATTCATCATAACTGAGAAGGATGTAGACCGAAGACACTCCTGAATCCAACCTCGCCAGACGGAATTAAAACCCATTTTCTCTAAAACTGTGAGGAGAAAGGGCCATTCGACTCTATCATAGGCCTTTTCCATGTCAACCTTCAGGGCCATGTACCCTTTCTTCCCACGTTTTTTGATTTTTAGGTAATGCATAAGCTCATGGCCGAGGAGGATATTCTCAACAATCTGTCGTTCGCGGATAAAAGCATTTTGACCGGCCGAAACAATCTTAGGTAAAATACACGCCAGCCTCTCAGCCAAGATTTTGGTAATAATTTTATACACAAACTGGCAAAGGCTGATAGGTCGCAATTGCTTCATCGATTCCACATTATCCACTTTCGGAATAAGAGTGAGCCAGGTGTGATTGAAGCTGCGAAGCATTTTCCCTGTTGAGAAAAATGAGCAGACTGCTTCAATCACTGATGGTCCCACAATATCCCAAAAGGATTTGAAGAATTTGCCAGTAAACCCATCCGACCCCGGTGCCTGTTTTGATCCCATTGCAAAAACAGTTTTCCGCACTTCCTCCGGGAGTACTGCCGCAGTTAAATTAGCGTTCATATCTGGAGTAACATTCTGGGCAATGGGCAAGGAGAAAACACGATCTCTCATGTTTGGGACCTGATTTTCAGACGTGAACAGGTGCTGGTAAAAACTCGTCGCCACCTCTGCTTTATCCTTCTCATCAGTAACCCATTCCCCAGTATCAGTACGGAGTCCAGCTACGAAATTCCTTTTACGGCGAGTTCTAGTAACAGTGTGGAAGTACGACGTGTTTTTATCACCCTTTTTTAGCCAGTGAACCCTGGACTTTTGTTGCCAGTAGGTCTCTTCTGCCTCCCACTGCCGGCTTAATTCAATCTCCAACTCCCGAATTTCATCCCAATTAATTGGGTGAATATTTTTAATCCTCTCAATTTCGCCTTGCAGGGTACGAATATTTCTCAGCGAATTTGTGGTCCCAGCTCTGCTCCAGTCATATAACAAATGGCGGAGCTTTTTCAGGCGTTCCCAGAGGCGGAACATTGGGGTACCTTCAATATTCTCATGCCAGACGTACGAGACCATCGCTTTCACCTCAGGGTTCTCTGCCCATCGCGCGTCAAATCGGAAGAGGGGACGACTATGGCGGCTATAGGGCTTATCAGAAAGCACGAGGGCTCGATGGTCTGATCCTTGATCAGTAAAATGTTTAACCAGAGTTTCCGGGAATCGGTCTTGCCACGAATGGGAACACAATGCCCTATCAAGTCTCTCACGAATACAGGCTGTCCCCATTCTTTTATTCGTCCAAGTGAAAGGATCCCCTTGAAACCCTGGGTCAAAAAGCCCCAAGTCTTGAATGAGGTTCCGAAGCCTAAGGGCCTGGCCTATATTCCACTGCGATCCCCCGTCTTTCTCATTCTCATGAAGAGTAGAATTAAAGTCCCCAATAACCACATAGGGATCGAGGATATTATTGCAGATATCTTGCAGCTGGTCCAATTGAGTGTTGCGATTAGCGATATTACAGCTAATGTAAACGAAAAAGATCACATAGGAAAAGTTTATTTCATTAATGCGGACACCAATACAAAAATTGGAATGAAAAAACACAGTCGCATTGACTTCGGGAGCCCAAGCGACGACCAAACCACCGGATGCATCAATTGCATCGACAAAAAAACAACACGAAGAAGGGAAACCTAACCCCCGCATACGACGGGCAACTACTCTCCGTCTCGATCGTGTTTCAGAAAAAAACACGAGATCCGGTTTATTAGAATGAACCAAACTAAAGGCAGATTGAAATGTGAGGGATGGTCCAATTCCTCTCACATTCCAAGCTAGAAGTCTCATTTGATCGGGTGGGGCCACTCGAGGCTGGCTTCCTCCACCTTATCCATTTCTTCCTTCTCCTCCACAAACTGCTTTTTAGGAGTAGGTACATCAGCTAATTCTCCCATGACCTCATCCAAAGGACGTTTTTTAGTACCCAAACTCGGACCCAAATTGGTGCCATATTCATCCAAGGCCAGACACAATTTATTGGCAGGGACATGTTGATGGGGCATGTCAATCGGTGAAGCCACCTCCTGCATCGCCATGCCCTTCTCAAATGCTTGCACCACCTGGTTCACTCTGTTGGAACGGGCTAAGCGTCGGAGAGAGCCCTTCTCCGCAGGCACCCTTTTCCGAATTTCAAACACACCAGGTTCCGCTTCAGAGCTCGTGGAGTCCGTGTCCCAAATCTCCGGGGCGCACAGCGAGCCTTCCCGTACTTTTGGCTCCACCAGGGGCTGCTTTTCTGGACATTTCCACTCGTCTCCCGAGCTCGAGTGGTTCCTCTCCTCCCCTTTGCCGTGAGCCAGATCTATCATTGGAGGGTGGCCCAGCGGTGCTCGAGTCTCCCAGAGGGGGGGAACCCGTTCAACAGTCCGCGAATCCGGCGCCACCATCCGCAGAGGAATGGCGTCCACAACTTCAACAGCCGGGGACTGGGCAGCAGTCACAAAGTCCTCGGTCGATTCCTGTGGGATGGGTCTTCTGATCGGCAGCTTCTCGCGAGGAGATGGGACTTCTTGGACCATGAAATCGTCTTCCGACTCTTCCTCTAGCAAGAGGCGGCGGCGACGGGAGTGTTCGTCAACAGGGGGCTCCGGGGACATCTTCTTTGACGGCAACACCGAGGGCTTCATCAGACGGGCTCTGCGTCCATTCTTCCTCCGGCCAAGAGTGACTGGGAGGCCTTCAGCCTGAGGCTTCAGAGAGGAGGCCCGGGCCGCTGTGTTTTGGGCTTCAGTCAACTTCCCCCCAGCCTTTGGGCCGCCAGCTTGTTTTCCTGCAGTGGACCGGCCCAGGCCTTTCTTCAACGGCCCGTCGATCTGCATCGGGTCATCCATTAGCCCACGCCTCCCCTGCCCACGCCTGGGCTGCCTCCCCAAAGCCAGCTTTGGGCTTCTGGCGACCGGAAATCGGCCTGGGCTTCGCCCCTTTTTGGCCTGGGCCTCAGTAGTGAGAAATGGGTCAGCCGAAGTCCCCATCCAAAGGGGGCTTTCTATTTTAGCTGGGCCATTCGATTTTGGCTGGTGGACTGTCTTCTGGGGGTGAGGAGCTGCAGTCGCCATTTTTCCCTGCTTCTCCTGCGTAGCCGAGTTTACCCAGACAGAACTTGGGTGGTGTCGGGATTGGTTGCGATCCCCCCCATCGAAGAGCTTATTCCCCATGCTTTTTGTAGACATATGTGGGCCAAATCTCTCTTTTCTCGCCGGGGGATCGAAGTTGCAAGATTGGCGAGCGTGGCCGACACGACCGCAATTGAAGCAAAAAGTTGGCAGGAACTCGTATTTGAAGCGAATCCAAAATTCGCCAGTCTCATCATTTCTTGCCATAACCTGAGATCGTAGAGGTTTCGAAAAGTCGATGAGCGTCTTTACTTTGATGAATTTCCTTGCCGTGGCAGAGCATGAGTAGACGCCTGCCTCCAACACTCGGCCGATCATAGAATTGGCTATCTTCCGGCCGAACTGGTGAGTGCAACATTCTTCCTGAACATCCCAGAGCTGAACTCGAAAGGGAGCAATCGCAAGCTCCTCATAAGTGCGCAGGGAGACTGTCGGCACCCAAGCCCGGAGATGGAGGACTCTATCAGCCACAATCCATGGGGTTCGCTGCAGCACCCAAGTGCGAGCTTCCTCAGACGGGAGGGTGAACTCCAGGAGCTCGTGTTGCAGTTCCCGGACAATGATACGGCCTTGTCCTTGCCAGGGTCGATTGACTGCGTCACGGATCTCATTGAGAGGGAGGCGATCGGCAGAGAAGAGGCGGCCAATGAGCAGCCGGGATTTGGGCGCGCGGACCGCTTGAATCTCCTCCAGCGAGAAAGATACTACTTGATCGCTAGCAATCCGAGCCATGGTGTTCACCTGCATCAAAAGAGGACCGTCATCAACATGCCCAGGGAGAGTCACCGGGACGGATACAGACCAAGGGAAACACCAAAACAAGTTTCGGATTGCACGAAAGGAGATATGGTCCAGCCGAATTACAAAGTGAATATCTAGAGGGCAAACCAACCACTCACCGGTGCACACACTTTGCCGGAATTGGACTCTTTTAATCTGCCGTTCCACACGAGAGGTTTGCTTATGAGGGCTTCTGACTCTCGGTTGAAGTGGAGGCCGATTTAAATAGGACCGTGGTGCTTGGTCGTGTAACAGAATGGAGAGACTGATTAGTGTAAGGAGTCTTCCACTTCTGCCGTTGCCCTCAATTGGGATAACTATTCCAGCGCTTCTTTCAAAATTTGAAAAGATTGGGCTGTTATGCAGAATATTTCCAGGACGAGAATATCGCCTGATTTTGTGTCGGTTAGGAGGAGTCCAACAGAGGGCAGGAAAGATCAGCCCCCCCGACTGTCGAATCACACGTGGCCTGACGGCACTAGTTGGCCGATCGTCGGCCACATTTTTCCACGATCTGCTTCCATCCACCGGAATCCCAGCCTTCGCCCCATGCCGGGGTCTGAATGCTGGTGCTGTCACCAACCCTGTCGATGCAAAATTCCAAACCGGAACAGGGGGCGAATCCACTTTCATCGCCGGCTCCCTTTCTTCATCGATTTCTTCCGATGACGGGAGCCTGAAAATCCATCTCTGTGGTCCGACCGACCTCGCCCCAGTATGGGATCTGAGTTCAGTCGAAGAGGGATTGTTATACCAATATTCTTCCTGCGCAGGGCTCATCTGGGAATCTCGTTCCTCCCAATCCCAATCATCTAGAGATGGGATAACGAATCGCCAGCCCTGGCTTCTGCCGTCTCGTTTCTTCCTTTTTTTTCCCCACGGCGTTGCGCTAAGGATTGGGTCCTCGGGAGGATGCCTTTTTCGTCTGTGGGTGACGGCGTTCACTATATCCCCCACCGTCTTCGACAGGGGTGTACAAGGTGTAGGCTTGGGATAGTTGCTCCATCGTCTATGAAACGGGATCGAATCTGAGCTCTCCCAAAGATTGTATTTGATGCCTTGATTGGTTAGCGCCACGTCCAAGAAGAAAGCTCCCACTCTCAAAAAGAACCCGCCGGCCGCCGAAAGCAAGCACACTATCGCCGACCATCCAGTGGAGAAGAGAGAGGAGAGAGCGCCTGGAGTCATTTTTTTTTTTTTTCTATTACTTTTTTTTTTCCAAGAATTAATCCATTAATGGATTTGGTAGTCCAAGCTAATTCTTTTAATTTATTTAAAGAAGCTAATTGACTTCAATATCCTTTTAACTTTAGCCTATTTGGAAATTTTTATTTTCTCATTAACTTCATCTATTAAGTAATATCATATTATTTTTATTTTCAATGCGCCACTTAGTTTAATACAAAGTATCTTATAATTTTAAGATGGAATACATTTTATCTTAATCTTTAATTTCACATTTAGTTTGTCTCTAGGTACTTTCACAGAGTTGTTCAATTGTGACAATGTTCAAATATTTAAATAAACTTTTTATAACTGAAATGGAGATATTTGAACACTAATTCATAATTAATAAATATGAAAGTTTAAACGTATGTTATTTGAAAAAATAAAATATTAATTCACGTAAACAACTACCGGGCCACAATCTAGTCTTAAGGAGAATGGTTATGAACTTATGAATGAATTGGGGAAAACCTTATGCTTTCCTTTTCGACAGAAGCTTTATTTTCCTTTTGTTACAGGCGAGCAACAACTCTGATTGTTCATCGTTTTTTTAGTACACTAATTGGTTGTTTCAGTACACTATGTGGTATTTTGTGCTGTGAGAGGATGATTCTTGTTGGTGGTGGTTGTGTCCGCTTGTGGGTGTTCTTGTTGGCCCTAGTTATATGTGTCCATTTGTTCATATAAGGTTATAGAGAATGACAAAAACAGAGTGAAGTAGACAGCTGGCCAGCCTAATTCTCTCCCTTTCCTACAGTTTATTCTTTATAACCTTCCACATCTCCTTTGTTATCTGCTACTCTCTTTTATTCCTCGCCTTGGCTTTATTTCTTGTTAGTTTCTTTGCTATTTACTACTCACTTTTGTCCTTGCAATTTCTCTTAATTGAAACGGGTAATACCCTAGTTTACTTCGAAGTTTGGAATAAGTGAAAGTTTTGGCCCGATTTTTTAAATAAGATATTTATGACCTACTTTTCAAATTATTAGATAGATTTGGCCCAAAACGTGTTTTGACCGTTAGTTTTGACGGTCAAACATTTAATCCGTCAATGAGTCAACATTCAACGTTGAGGTGGCAATGACATGACTTCCACATCATTTTCAAATAATTTATTCATGTTTAAAATTTTAGAAGCTGACAATAAAGTATATAAAAAATCCTAATCCCGGCGATTTGGCTCTATAACCGTAGCCGCCTCTTCTTCATCCCGTCCTCCGTGACTCTTCCATTTCCAATGGGTACAAGAACGGTGTAACCCTACGAAACACACAGACTCCCCCAATCTCTCTTCATCCCTCCCCTCCCTAACCGAGACACAAATAACTTTCCCTTCTCTACAATCAGCCATCGCAAGGGAGTATCTCTACATCTGATGGGACTCGCCGGGATAAAGGAGCGAGAGGAATAGTCATTGATGGTTCGAATCCAAGAAGATCCGACTGCGGTTGCGACAGATCTTGAGGTAGGGGGATTTTATTCCCTACACCCAGGTCAAAGACCGTCGATCCCTGTATTGCCTAACGGCGGATCTGGTGCCGAAGAACTAAGACATAGATGTGACGAGGCAAGAGTGCGCGTTGGAATGCACAAAGTTGAGCTGATGGGCGACGTCGATGGTGATACGGCGACGATGATTGCGACGATGGATGGGGAAATTTCGAGCTTCAACGGGGAACGCCGGACTAGAGTTTTCCTTCCCCTGTTATCTCCTTCCTCTTTCATCAGGCAACGACAGAGAGCGGAGATGAGTGTGGCGCGGCTCGCCGGAACTTCTTGCTAATTTGTGAGGGCTTGTCGGAAGTTCCCATCCCTCTCCGGTTGTCTTTTTTTTTTTACAGTATTGTGGGGAAGGAGTGAGAATTGGCCATTTGGGTCTCTCTGTGGTTTTGATGATGAGGGGGAAAAAAAGTGAGACGAAAGGAATTGGAATGGCGATTATTGAGTGGGATTTGCATGTGTTGGTGACGGCGAGGGATCGGAGGGAAAGTTTGATTTGTGGCGGATTGGGGAAGGTTAAGGATGGCGGAGGTTTGTAGCTAGGATGATATTTACCTGCAATCTAGTTTGCAGGGAGCGCCTACAACCTCCCAACACGGAGGCAATTTATTGGTTGATTTCCTTTCATTTTATTTTTCTAAGTTTGTATTAAAATGGCTAACATAAGTGGAAGAGTAACACCAAATGGCATAATCACTTTAGTAAATTGTTCACCTTTTCTAATAATAGGTCAACAAATATGTATTACAAAACTAAGAAGAAAAAACGTTTGTCCTTTTTTTTAAACCAGAAGCTAATTGCATTACTAAGAAAGAAGAAGATAACAATGTTCAAACAACACGAGTTTATAAAGTTGAGAGAAACCAACCACGAAAATCAAAACCCGGAACTCCCGCAAGAAACAAGGAAAGAGCTTTCTTAGCCACCAAATGGGCCGTCCAATTGTTTTGCCTACCAATGAATTCCACCTCAAACTGAGCATACTGTTGACGTAGCAACTGAATTTCTTCAAGAATGCTACCACCTTTGACATCCCGAACTTCTCTCCCACGTACCTTATCGAGAACAATCTTAGCATCTCCACGAAAACGTTCTTCCTAAATGCTAACGTTGTATTTGTATGTATTTCAACAAATAAGAACCATTTGTTATTGATTCTCATTAATTGACCTCAACATATATTATTAAGAAAATAGGGTTGGGGTTTCACTCATTAGGGCTTACGGTATTTTTATGTAAGGGCTTATGATATACATATAGTACAATTTTTCAAACTCAGACTAATTTAACGAATCAAAATCCTAACCATTAATGAGTGAACCCCAAATTCTAATTATGTACACTTCAACATGCATGCCCTAAAATGATGTAGTGGATGTATTTTGAAAAATCAAAATCATAGATTATTATTTTCAATTAAACTGAGCTTAGTTACATGATTTAATGAATTAATGACTAATTATACAAAGCCACTTCTATGGGCCATTTTAATGCAAAATTAAGAAAGATAAAAATAAAAGGAAATCAACCAATAAAATGGCGCCATGTAGGGAGATTGTAGGCAGAGCCTGCAATCTAGGTTGCAGGTAAATATCATCCAGCTAGCTAGGGATTAGGTGTTATTTTTTATTTTATTTTTAGTTTATAGAATTTTAAACATAAATAAATTATGTGAAAATGATGTGAAGCCTTTTCATTGCCACCTCGACACTGAATGCTGAGTCACTAACGGATTAAATGTGACCGTCAAGTAAAAATTAACGGTCAACGCACGTTTCAGGCCAAATCTATCTAATAATTTTAAAGGTAGGCCATAAATGTCTTATTTGAAAAATCGGGCCAAAACTGTCACTTACGTCAAACTTCGGGCAAAACTAGTGTATTAACCCAAATTGAAAAGGAATGCTACTTGACTGTGGGGGATTGGTTTCCTATTTTTCAAGAAGGCAAAATGAAAACTAATGCAAACTTTCAGATAAGTTGGAAAAAGAAAGGGAGTTGGGAAATGTTATTCGACATGATGAACTCAAGAAGAATTGTGGAACAAGAGGAAAACAAGGCAACACTGCCTCAACTTCCATAGGTTCATGATTAGGAGGCAGTATGCAAACGCATAACATCAGTTGATACCTTAGTGAATGTAAGAGTGAATGATTTTCCAGTTAATGAAACTACAAACCATGATCCAGAATTAGGTATCATCATTTTATTTTAGTCATTCATGTATTTTAAATTGACAGTACTAATTTGAAATTCTTTTTCCTCTCAAATTAGTTGGGTCGTTATCTAATTTTTAATTTTGTATTGCACTCCCCAGCAAGTGATGAAGAGCGTACTCTAATTATTCAAGTGCAGAGCACAAGTTTGTACTTGCATTCTGCTTCTTTTATCTATCATGGAACTTCCATCATTCGATTTTATTTATTTGAAACATCCATCATCCATGTGAATTGTACATCTCCTTTTATAATAACTTCATTTTTTAAGCAATGATTCTTTCATTAGATTATCATAAGAAGAGGAAAAGAGGTCCTTACAAGTGCGAAAAAGTTTCCAAGTTAAAACCAGGAGAAAATCTGAATGTATTATTCAACATCCGTGTTGTTGGTGAGAACCATGAGTAGTATTCTAGGTTTTTGGGAGGATATTACGGTGTCCTAGCGTGTGCCCTTTAGCGGTATCTCGATGAATATTCTACAAGAAAAGATAGATCATATGTGGGTCATTGTTCAGGCAATGCAGTGAAAAGCGCGATTCTACCTAAAAGCGGAAAAAGGAAAAAATTGTAAAGTATAGAATTAAAGCATAAAAGCGCAAGTTTTGGACGCATACTATAAAATAACAACAAAATATGTTAATTACGACATATACAATGTAAAAGATGAGTGCACAAAATGTAGATAAGTTAATAAATATGTGCAATTCATGTATAAAGTACAACAACTTATAGCCTCTAAATAATAAGTTTATAAACATAAATCTTAATGATAAGTCATCTTCCCCTCTATGCTAATGAATTTGGGAAGAGCCTAGCTGGTGAATTAGATTACTCTATTGACGCTGAGAGTGCATCCAAGTAACTGATATGTATCTTTTAATATCAAATGTATCTTACATTTTGGTGATTTACCTTTAGAATATACTTTTTATAATTAATTTCGTGAAAAGAATAATCATTTAGTGAACTAAAAATGTAAAATCGTAAAGAGTTTTGGTGACCTATAAGCGTAAAAACGCAAGCTTTAAATCTCAATTTAGTTCAATTTTATACACTTAAGTTTTTATATGGAAACGAAAGCATTATGGTAACCTAAAGGCGTAAAACCGTAAGTTTTCAAATTTTAAAACGCGATTTTAACTGCATTGAAGATACTGTCAGGAATATTCCACCAGAAGTTCTAAAAGAAGAATGAGAGTGGCTTGTAAGGGTGCATTTCTCAAGTGCCAAATTTAAGGTAGTTTCATGTTCCTTTTCACATTTTGTTTTAGGCTATATGATCGCTTTCTACCAATCTTAATTAAGCTCCATGTTGGGTTGGGGATGACTTAGCTTGACTACCCTCTAATTGATAGGAAAAATGACATCCAATATTAAATATAGTTATTTTGGGTATTAATTTTTTTTTGCATTTAATAATTTTTTAAAATTAAAAACTCATATTAATTACATTCCTTTTTATTAAAATTAAACATATACTCCCACCGGCAGACTCATTCTGAGCACCTCGATGCATTTAAAAAAATACCATTGCACTAATAACGTTACCTGTCCACTGATATCATTGCATTGATACAACTATTGCACTGGTACAACCATTAAACTGAAAAAAGAAATGTAATTAATACGAGGTTTTAATTCTCATAGATTATTAAATGGATCACAAATTTAATACCTTGAAGACTATAATTAATAGGGGTGTCATTTTTCCAACTTCTTTAGTGGTAGTCATGTTATCTCATCCCGCTGGGTTGCCTTTTAACTTTTTGATGAATGGTTTGAATTAATTAGTAAGATTATATATTTTACTTTGCTCATCACTTTCACTTATTTATCATTTTATTAGAAGCAGAGTCAACAAAATGCTACGAATAGAGCCAATGTTTCCATGCCTTGTCGCGTGTGTAGCAAACCTACCAGGGAAGTCAGTTATCAAATTGTAAGTATATGTTGTTTCATAGGCTATGTAAGCTAATTCTAAGATCATAATTCTTACTATAAACGATAGTGTAGATGATGGCTTCATGCTTGAAGATGATCACTATGCTATTTGTTATTATTTTGTAGCAAAAGAAAACTACTGCCTCACCAGATTTGTGACATTGTATTTTGAAACTCACAAAAAAGATGCAAGACTGGTTGATCTTGTAGCATTGAGAAACATGTATCTTCTCATCTTTTCTCTCTTAAAACTTGTCTTGATTAGTGATTTTGATATTGATGACGATGGTTTGTTTTTGTTATTAATGACCAAAATCTTATAGTTGAAATTCATAATGCTCAACCTGATTTGACTCTATTTGAAGTAGTTGAAGAGTGCATGCGGCCTCAAAAAGAGTGATAGAGTATTGAATTTGGAGGTGGTGCTAACACTTTAATTGGTCTGCTCTTACTAATTCAACCAATAGTACTCGATTGAAACTTGTGCTGGAAGAAAATGCAGCTCTCAAAGAAGGAATTGCGACCAATAGCACTCAGTTGAAAGTTATGGTAGAAGAAAATGCAGCTCTCAATGAAGGAATGAAACATATGGGTGTTGAACTTATTGGGTGAAGCAATTGCTTCAAATTCTTATGAGTGGCAGAGCTTCATCTCTTAACTCTCCACCTCATAATGATTAACACCAATAGGTATTGATTAGCATCTGGTTTATTTTAGTTCTTTCTGATTTTCAATTGAATTCTGGTGTGAAAATAAGTGAGCAAGAGTATATAGAACTATAAAACTATGATGCATTCAAGTTATTTCAAATTATAAGCATGTTCCTTTTATGAATGGTGATGCAATGCTTCCCTTGCCTGTAAAGTGCAAGCAGCTTTCTCTATTTTTCTTATTGTAGAAGGATCCAACTATGTCATTTTGTTGCATTACATAGAAGAATCCAACTCTCAAGTGCTTCCTAAGGATGGGGAATTGACGATAGGGGACGTTATTTGCCAAGGTGAAGGGAGATGGTTTGACCTCAAGGTTAGCCAGTGGTTTGAGCCGATGACTTGTCATGCCATTAGATCAATTCCTCTTTCTCACTGGGATGTTGCGGAGAGACTAATCTGGCATGACACGTCTAATGAGGTTTTCACTATTAAATTGGCATATCATTTTGCTGTCTTGTTAGACAAGAAGGAGGGTCGGTGGAAATCCATAGCTAGTTGGATGGATAGGTCCAGATGGATCCGCTTGTGGGGGAAAATCTCCCACCCAAGTTACGAGTTTTTGTCTAGCAAATTTTCAAACGAATTATCCCAACAACGGAAGAACTAATCGAGAAGGATGTCCAAGTGCTCCCTAGGTGCCCAGTGTGTTGGGAGGAATCAGAGACGATGGAACACTTGTTTCTGGATTGCCTAGTGGCACGGGCTTTGTGGGATCATTTGAGGCTTGAATATCTTGGTCAAGAACTACCTCGCCACACTTTCCCCCTCTTCTTGAAAAAGTTGATGTTGCTCATGCATCAAACTCAACTGTTTATGGCGGTTGTTGAAATCCTTTGGAGGATCTGGAGGTCAAGGAATTGGGTTGTCTTTGAGGGCAAATAATATGTGATCCCAGCTGTAATGTGACAATTTCACCAATAGTACCAAGAATGGGTTAGTTTGCTAGTTGACCGTATTCTGCAGTCCCCCCCCCCCCCATACCACAATCATTAGGGGTGGTGCACCCTAATTCGGTTGTCTGTAGAATGGGCGGACGGCGACAAGATTTGAAGGTGACGCCAAAGTGATCATTGATAAGATCAATCTGGTTGATACCCAGGATAATCAAATTGGTGTCATCCTTGTGGAGGTCTTGTGGTATTTAACGCTTCATGGTGGGCTTAGTGGTTAATTCGTAGGTCGGAGTAGTAATAGGGTAGTCCATTTAGTGGCTAGAAAGGCCCTCTCTTTGTACCCGACTACGTGTTGTTTCTTTGATTTTATTACATGGCTAAACTTCAGGATGTAATGATCTATTTTTCTAATCAATATATGATTATATTTTGTCAAAAAAAAAAAATTATCCGGACATATAACTAGGTGTAAAGGTAGTATTTAAAGCGTTCGTGATTAGACAATTGACCAAGTAGACCTTTGAGGCCTTGACCAGGAGCTGGAGCTGGAGTAGCAACATCCACGTTTAGCAGAAAAATCTCAGAATACACTAGTTATTAAAAAAAATTCTCAAAATAAGTTAGTTACAAAAAAAATTCCCAAAGTACGTATGTTTGAACATCACCGCAATCGACCATAATATTGAATTAAATCACCGCAATTGACTACGACAGTGAACGAATTTGAATTATCACCGCAGTGTTCAAAAATGGTGATAGGTTAACTGTTTTAGGCAATCGCGGTGAATGCCTCACTGATGGCATGGAAGATGGTGAGGCGTCGGATATGGGAAGAAAACCATAATCTGCGTCGCACCGCATCGGACGGCCACGGTGAAACGCAGGGGGCGCGGATTGATGACGTGGACGAGGCAGTGCATTCACTATCGTAGACCAATGCGGTGAATTGGATGTTGTCCACATCATAAATTCGGGCACCCGCCCCTTCACCGCAGCCATAGGATGCAGTGAGGCGCGGATTCTGGTTTTCCTCCCATATCTGACGCCTCACAGCGTCCCACGTCAGCGATCCGCAACAATCATCGTAGTTGTCGAGGACAGTGAATTCAGTGCAATCATCGACTGCGGTTTGTTGCATGCAATCGATGGCTGCAGTTAGTTCCCTGTCTCCCCCTCCAGCAGCTTTTCCTCCTATAAATACCACCACTTCCCCCTCATTCCAAATCACACCACCACACAATTCTTCTTTCTCCCTCCATTTCTCCACTCTAGTTTCGTTCTAAGTATGCTCTGTGGTTGCGCCTAAGTTCGATCTTCCGCATAAGAAAGAATTACTAGAGTTTTCTTACAACCCTCCACCCTAAAAACCCGTCGTTACACTCTCGAGCTTTCACCAAAAAATGGATGAAGAGGCTTTGAGGGTACGTTTCTTTCTTTTTCTCTTGTGATTTTTTTTTAAATGGGTAAGAAATAATCTGATTTCATTCGAAAAAAAAATTATAGATGGGTGCCGAGATACACGAACCTCGATTGTATATCCATCCTGGCCCAAAGGATACGAGGTATTTAACCGACCAAGAAACAAATCACTCCCGTGTGATTTGGCACAACAATCCGGTAGACCATCCGTCACGTATAAATTTATAAATTATCACTATTTTAAAAGTTTTTATTTTGCTTTCCTTTGACTAACAACTTCGTGTTTTTTTGTTTTTTTTTTTCTGTAGGAATCACTCAGTCCCGTCGGTCATCGAGGAACAACAAGATTGCCCACTTGGCATCCTCGACACTCGCTGTATCTATAGAGAATGGGATTTGACATGGTGACTGGTGAGGCACTTTATGCAAATTGATATCGACAACGATCTGCTGACGACAATGGCAGAGCGATGGCGGCCCTAAACACACAACTTCCACTTTCCCGAGGGGGAAATGACGATCACCCTCAAAGACGTTGCCATCCTCACCGGAATACCGGTCACTGGAGAGGCCATCATCGGTCGCTCGGGAAAACCCAAAGAAGGGCGGGGCCCACTAATTCTTGAGTGTTTGGGATTCTACATACCGACCCAAACTAATGTCTAAGGACATGGGAATCCACCGCTGAATGCAGGGTAAGTCAAGATCTTGTGGCTCGTTGCGGCCATCAAAAAATCAGGGAGCTATCAGCTGGAACACCCCCGAAGATCAAGTGGAGCGGTATGTCCGCGTCTACCTCATTGGCTTGGTTGGTGGATTTCTCTTCCCCGACAAGGAAAACCGGTGGATACAAGGCATGTGGTTGCCGTTGCTCCTTGGTGACTGGAACGAGATCATGAGAAAAAGTTGGGTGTCGCCCGTGTTAGCTGGTGTCTACCGGGAGCTATGTACTTGCTCGAGGTTGGGAGCAAAACAAGTTGGTGGTGCGGTATTCATCCTCCAGCTCTAGGAATGGGAGCATCTTTCGATGTTCGCACCTCGAGACCCGCGCGAATTCTGGTTGCCAAATGAGGAGCTACGAGATGTAGCAAATCCCCCCTATGGTGTTAAGTAAGTTTAATTTAATTTAAATTTATTCCAAGTATGTAATTTAATTTAGATTTATTCCAAGTATGCATGTGAACTTAATTTAGATTTATTCCAAGTATGCATGTGAACGTAATTAGATTTATTCCAATTATGCAATTTATTTAATTTAGATAAGTATTATTTAGATTTATTCCAAGTAGAGGGACTTGGGTGGTCCAAGGGATGCCGGAGAAGAGGCCAATGGGGTACCACGATGGGTACATGCAGTGGTATCGGAAATTCACGCTCAGATGTGTGTCAAAGCAAGGTGTTGTGTGGGGTTCGTTGGTAAGTGATATTAATTTTGACTCTTTGCCTTATTCTTTTGTAGTTAGATTAGATTGAACTTTTTTAACATGATTAGCTTTATTTAATTTCATTTTAATACTACAATTTATTAGGTTGACGATTTGGAACATGCCAAGCACACCGTCGAGAGTGCCCTGACCATGGACGAGCAGAAGACATCTTTTCTGCGGAGGCGTTTCAACAACCTGCTCTCCTGTAGCCGAGAGCAAAGGAGGGAAGTCATAGCATACCCTCCACCTGCCTACTCCGGCCTGGCCTTCCTTCCGTGATAATGAGCGCATTGTGCCCCCACATGAGGAACCATGAAGGAGCAAAAGAAGGCCGCCACCAAACATTGAAGAGCTTCGGCCGAGTCAACAAACATTTCTTACTGAACCATGGACACATTGCGAGTGGTAAACTGCAACTGAGGGCGCTGGAGGGTTGTCAAGCTATGCCCCGTCTCAGGAACATGGCATGTTTCCCCAAGGGTTCCCTCAATTATACCATCAATGACATGCTATGATGTATCAGACCCCGCAACAACAGCCTACAACATCGACCTACTACCACCCTTCTGGTTCATCTCAGCCACTTCCACCTACACCACCTATGTGCACTCTGATGGGGGGTAGGGTTAAGAGGAATCCGCTAGCAGTTGTCCAACAGGCTCGCCAAGAAGGAAGAGGCAAAGAAGGTGGAAGAAGGGGTCGAGCACGTTGTAGAGGACAAGGAATAGGTGGAGACGGGGAACAAAATGAAGGCAACTAGTGAACAATCCATGTTATGTGGTTTGGTCTTGTTTTTTCCATGAATTATCCATGTCGTCTTAATTTAGTTTGGACGTGGTTTTTTCCATGAACTATCCATGTCATCTTAAATTAGTTTGGACGTGGTTTTTTTCATGAACTATCCATGTCGCCTTAATTTAGTATGGTTTTGTTTTTTCCATGAACTATCCATGTCGTCTTAATGTAGTTTGGTCTTGTGTTTTACATTGAAGTATAATCCATCCATGTTATCACAAGATAGACCACAAATCCATCATCATTAAAATCACTCAACAAGATTAAAACTAGATGTCCAACTTAAACATTATTACAACTAAATGACAATTTATAAACAACATCCTCTAGGTTGGTCCGGATTTGTGCCCAAATCTTGCTGGAGAGGTGGACCTGGGCAACGCCTCTTGTCATGTCTCGGTTTTCTTCACTTGGAACAACGCTTTGGACCTCGCCTGACACGTTTGTGATTGATCCATCTCATTTTGAATCCTTTCGGTCCTAGGACGACCCTTAGTGTGCTTTAAGTGCAACGATGGGATAATCAACTCCCCATTGTCTACAGGCTAATAAGCTTCATCTGGCAGTGGCTTGAAACTGGATGAGTAAGAGTTTCTAATCGCCTGTTCAGTGAAGTAAGGACTCACCAGACTATAAAGGCTGATAGTTATTGACTTAGCTACTGTCATTGCATGTGAACAAGGTATTCTTGATTTTTCTTCGTTCTTTTGCATTTGATCAAAGACATGATTTGTTATCACATGGTCAGCATGCTCCCTCCCTATAGCTGCTCGAAGTCTCTTAAAAAACCACTCATTTACCTTCCAGTATGACATCTCCACTATGACAGAAACATACATTAATGTGACCCAAAACCATTCCCATTTAAGTTCAAAGAAGAATCTAAGTCAAGGGAAGAAGAAGCTGGAAATCTGACTAAGTCTGGGAATCAGTTCGTGGTACCTACTTTGGAGTCTTACTCCTTTAGTTTGGGAGACATCCCAGCAAATGAAGGAGTTGGAGATGACAGAATAAGTGTTTTGAAGCATCGTGAAGGCCTTAGATGATCGATTTGAAGCTTCCTGGGCACCAAACGAGCAGCTAGAAGATTGTATGGTGACCAGTTAAAATCCACTGTCTGGAAGCCAAAATCAAAGGTCGTGGAATTCATGTTCAGACATTGGATTTTGATTAGAGCATTTCCACGCCTTAGACACCAAATTCCACGACCATGGAATTCAAACGGGTGACCGTGGAATTTGACCTGACGAGTTTTGTTACCTTTTTCGTTTAGGCTTCTTTTTCCTTTTTGGTGTTTTAATTGGGTTTATGTTTCCATACCTATTTTTAAGGGTTGTACACACGAATTTTAAGATATAGAATTTTATTGAATGAAAATTAACTCTGAGTAGTTTTCCCCATCGAGTATGAGTACTTATGGTTCATTGCTTTAGCTATCGGTGGATTCAATAGCTAGTGCAAGATCCTTGTTGTAGTTTTTCTGTTGAGGATTCCAAAAGAGCTTAGCAAGACTCTTATCAATCAAACGATCACACTTGATTGTCGCGAGTATTTAACCCCATGTATCCTTTACTTTTCGAGTTGTTGAGAGAAAATTCAGAAAACCCTCAAAAGATCGAAGCTGCGCGACTTTGACGGAAGAACCTAAGTTTTCAGGAGCTTGGATCTTATCAGACATACCCCCTAAGGCCCTTGTATACTCCATTTATGCTTTCATCATGGTTGGTGGTTGAAATACCGAATCTAGCCCCGTTATCTATTTGGAATGTCCACATATGCAAATGCTGACCTTCGGCCCATACCGGCCCCGCCCGGTGTATCTGACGGATCGTCTTCATCTTCTGCTCGTACTTTTTTGGTTGATGTGCAACCGCTTCAAGGTGACAAAAAATAAACAATTAAGATATGGGTAAATTCATATGAACAATAGCCCATGAACTCGCACAAAATTACATCAGTACCTGCACTTCATAATTGATCTCTTATGTCTCTTTTCTTCCCGAATTTGTGCTGGAAATTGCCAAGAAAGTGTCGAATACACCAGTGCCATGTCCATCCCCATTGGTCGGGAAAACCACCCACGATGTTCCTAATCCCGGCATGTCGATCAGATATAATAGTTATACTCTGCCGCTGTGTGACGTGGTCTAGCTGTTTAAAGAACTATGCCCAATTTAAGTTGTTCTCCCCTTCAACTAATGTAAATGCCAGGGGGAAAATACTTAAATTTCCATGCCAGTGGCAATGAGAAGAGTTTCTCTGTACTTCCCAATAAGGAAAGTTCCATCAACCTGTTGAAAATAAATTTAATTGGTATAAGTATTACTTAGTTAAAAACTGAACTAGTACAATAATAATTAGTTTGTAATATACCTGGATCACTGAAATGCAGAAGGCAACCCCGTCAATGCATGGCTTGAATGCCCAAAATTGACAGTGAAACATCAACTCATTTTGTACTCATACTTGATCTTCAGTTTGTACTTTGTTGTACCAAGGCAGGAAAATAGTCCTACGGTTGGACTCTTCCACTGCGGCCATTAGTCTAGGGAGTAAAGCATATGAGTCGTACCAATCACCATACACCTCAGCCATGGCCTTTTGCTTTCGATACCATGCCTTCTTGTACGTGATCGTGTAGGAATGTCGATCTTTCACCTCGGCCATGATAGCTTTGATTTTGATATCTGGTTGTGCCTCGATCAAGTGCTTAATGGTTCTTGCAACTTTCTTTGCTTTAAGTTGGCGGTGATCTTGGGAAAGTATGCATGATGAGCAGTTGTAGCTGTTCTCTGCTTTTTGAATGACCCAGACACCCTTTTTCTTCATATTTGCAGCACCCAATTGCCACATAAAACCCTCTATAGCATTCTTGCATATGACAGGTTGTTGTTTGGTGTCAGAATATTTTACCTTCCACTCGAAATTGTGATGCATGGCTTCTTCGGTAAAAGCATCATAAACAGCGTCTATCGAAGTGAATGCCATACCCACATCCAAATTGGCAGTCGGATTATACACTAGCATAGGGAGAAAGTCAGGGGCATTGTTCTAACGATATAAAAATTGAGAAGGAACGTCTGTGTAGTATGGCGGTGGTGGCTCAGAGCACGCCACCTCGTCGTCGTTGAAATCGTCCTGCTCTTCCTCCTCACTGAATGATCTCAAATCTTCCTCACTTTCCTCGTCGCTGGAGGCGAATGGATAGCTCGGCCCAGGATCGATCCCAATGTCAGAGTTTATCACTCGGCCATTCCACCAAATAATAAGCCAAAACTTCTTAAATTTACTCATGTCTGCAATTTATAATAAGTAACTACAAACTTAACTCGAATAAGATTAGTATAGTATAATTAGTACTTGGGGCTACACAAACAATATTCGACACCATATTTTTAGGGCTACAAAAATAATATCATCAAAACCATAAATATCCGAAACTAACTAATCGAAACATGGACTGATTCGAGCCTATTTGTACATGTTTTGCCCTCGTTTTACTTAGGTGTTTCTGCCAAATTCACTCCTAAAAGGTTGGTTTTATGATAGGTTCCTCATGTTTGAGTGTGTGTGAGGATTTAACAGGAGAAACCAGCTTCAGAGTCTAAATTTGGTTGAAAAGGATCGAAAACCGGGAGAAGAGGTGAAAAGGGGTCAGTTCACGGCCATCTAAGGAAGTTCACGGTCTTGCATGACCTAAGAAGAAGAGCCCTTGACCGTGAATCGTGAGGCGTCCAGAGCCAAAACAGAGGTTACTGACGCAAGGAGAATTCACGGTCGCTAAGACCATGAACGAAGGCTGGTGACCGTGAACAGAAGAGATCGAAGCGGTGCGTTTTGGCGCACGCCTGCAGTTCACGGACACATTTCGTGGTTAACGGCCGTGAACTCAGCTCGTGTCTGGTTTAAATGATGAGTTGAAAGGAGGAGAGAAGGGAGAGCCCACTTTGTGTGAAAAGCCTTCTTAAGCTTTCTAGAAAGAGAAACACGAACCAAGGAAGAAGAAGGCTAGGGTTTTGCTTCAAGGTGGATTTTGGGAAGATTTCCTCCAAGGAAAGCTCAACACAAGGGCCAAGGAGACTGGGAGCATCATCCAATAAGGTTTCCTCTTCTTCTCTTTGTGTTTTTCCCGTTTCTAGCATGGAGTATATCTCCTTTCACTTGGGTGTTGTGAAACCCTAACTCTACCATGTAGTTTCTTTTATGTGAATTGAATGATTGTCATTGGGTATTGTTTAATTCAATGATTGAGGTATTTTTCCTGATTGATTGTGCATGCTTGTGCTTAGCAACCTAAGGGTTGTGCATGTTTTGTGTTTAGCATCCTTAGGTCTGTGCATTTTGGTGCTTAGCAACCTAAGGATTGTGCATAATTGTGCTTAGCACCCTTAGGTTTGTGCATGTTGGTGCTAGCAATCTAATCAGCCACCTTAAACTAGTTTAGAGAGGAAAATCCCCCCTCCAAGGGAGACTCAATCGAGTTGGTTTTCCTTCAGGTTTTAAGCCCCCTAACTAGGTTAATTTAGGGCAACCCTTAGTGTTGAATTAAGAAAATAGGTTAATCGTGATTAAGCCTTCCGACCTTTGAGTTTAGTGAGGAAGTAAGTCAATTACCAATTGTCTAAACCGAGAGGGTCGAGTGACACGGCCTTTAATGTTCACCTCGGTTTAGAAATTGAGATTGTGGTCCCCCACCATATATGCTTCCCTCTGCGGTTCGCGATTACCTTGCCCAAAACAATCGTTCCAATTCACATAGCATGGTAGTAGTTATGGGGAAGCGACACCCGAGTGATCCTTCCACAAAAGAGTTTTCGAACCCATTTACCTTTGCTTTACTTTGTTATAATTAGCAAACTTTCAAACCAAAACTTTGTTGCTAGATAATGATTTCAACAATGGAAGTAGGGGTAGACGGACCGGCCCGGGTTGATATCTAAATACTTGCTCTATACTGCACCCGGGTAGAGTTTAAAAACTTGGACTTTAGTCGGGATTTTTTGTGGTGTAGTTTCGTGCGAGTTAAGTTTTTCGCGCCGTTGACTGTCTGTTATCTTGAAAAAATTGTTGGTTGTTAATCTAGTTTTAATTTCCAGTTTTGCAACTGTGTGCTTTGCTTGTGCTAGACTTGGTGTGTTTTCCGATTGTCTGTAGGTGGTGCATGACCGGGCGTAACCCCGTACCTTTGCTACCACTTGACGAGGACATAAACCGAACTCTCCGGCTCCTAGCACAGGAGAGTGAGCTAGCGGAGGCAAGGAGAAGAAGTGAAAGAGGGGGACAACGTTTGGGTTCCGGTGTTAGTGGAGAAGTAGTTGAAGAAGTGGAAGTTGAAGCCGTCGACGTAGTGGAAATGGCGGGGAACCAAAGGCAAGATGCCACTCAAGCCCGCCAGTTGAACGATGCGGCGAAGGATGAGGATGCCCCAAGGGCGATGGGGTAATATATGGCCCCAAGGCCGGCGGACATTCAATCGCCAATCCTACATCCTCCAGTGGCGGCAAACAATTTTGCGATCAAGCCGGCAATAGTGACAATGATACAAAGTAATGCTCTATTCCACGGCCTTGAGAGCGATTCACCAAGAGAGCACGTGCAGAGATTCTTGGAGCTCGCGGGGAGCTTGAAAATTAATGGTGTGTCGGCTGAAGGTTTGAAATTAAGGTTTTTCCCATACTCACTCTCGGGGAAAGCACTTAGGTGGATGAACAACGGCCCACCTCGGTCTATCACCTCATGGGACGACCTCCTCAACAAGTTTATGGCTCGTTATTGCCCGCCTTCGAAGACGGTGGAGTGGAGAAAGAAGATTACACATTTCGAGCAAGAAGAGAATGAGACCTTGAGGGATACTTGGGAGAGGTACTCCGATTACTTTCTTCAGTGCCCTCGCCACGGGTTTGAAGAACATTTTCGGATCGAAACCTTCTATGGAGGCCTAATGCAAGAAAATAAAATTCTAATTGACTCCTTGTGTCAAGGGAAATTGATGAATATGGCTCCACCCCAAATAATCGAGAAACTTGAAGACATAACCCTTAGGGGATACGATTGGGGGTTGACTAGAAGTGGAAGAAGGAGCAATGATAGGGTAGTGAGAAGCGTGGGAGTGAGTGCTCCGCTTGAGTCGAAGTTGGATAAGTTGCTTGAGGTTATGCTTGAAGATAAGAGGCAAGGAAAAGACATGGGCCCTTACGGAATACGATTGGGGGTTGACTAGAAGTGGAAGAAGGAGCAATGATAGGGGAGTGAGAAGCGTGGGAGTGAGTGCTCCGCTTGAGGCGAAGTTGGATAAGTTGCTTGAGGTTATGCTTGAAGATAAGAGGCAAGGAAAAAGGCCGGTGATGTCGTGTGACTGGTGCTTATAACCCGTATAGCAATACCTATAACCCCGTATGGAGGAAACACCCCAACTTTGCTAGGGCATCGCCGACAAATCCGAGGCCCCCGGGTTTTCAAGGCCACACGAGAAATTCCCACCTCCGCCGACCTTCATCCAACAAAGGCCCCAACTCCAAGGCTCAAGCTTCCAACAATCGTACCAATCACAAGGTGCCCTAGGGTTTCAACAACAACAACCAGACAAGCTATCTAAGCTTGAAGACCCAGTGAACACCTTTGTGAGTACGAGTAGCCAAAAGTTCGAAAAGATAGAGAAATTCATGGAAGTGGTGACTACCAAGTTTACCTCGGTCGAGGCAGGTCTCCGAAGCCATCAAGCGAGCCTCCAAAGATTGGAGGTGGAAATCGGCAACCTTGCCGGCATCATCACCGAGAGACACAAGGGAGCTTTACCTTCCCAAACCGTGGTGAACCCCAAGGACCATGCCGGGGTAAATGCGCTTCAAGTGAGGAGTGTGAAGGTGGTTCCGGAAGTCGCCACTGATGAAGTGATGGAGAAGGAAGATACCAACAAGGAAGTGACCAACCCAAAGAGGGGAGAAGGGAATCCCTCGAGGAATGAGAGAAAGGCGGCAAGGAAGGCTTTGCCGGTGGATGGATACACACCACCTCTTCCTTATCCCACAAGGATGTACAGGGAGAGGTTGGAGAACGAGTGTGGAGGTTTCATGGAAATGCTCCGCAACCTCCACCTCAACATCCCTTTCCTTGAAGCCATGGCTCAAATGCCAAGATATGCCAAGTACCTCAACGGATTCCTCATCAAGAAGCCAAGACTTGAAGGCCTCGCCAACGTTACTCTTGGCGAGGAGTGTTTGTATTATCTCCTCGACCGCTTGCCCAAAAAGAGGTCCGACCCAGCTAGCTTTACTATCCCTCTTGATATTGGCAACCATCATGTAGACAATGCCTTTGGCAGACCTAGGAGTTAGTGTTAATGTGATGTCCTACAAGCTTTTCAAAAAGTTAGAAGTAGGTGAACTTAAGACCTCTAAGCTTAGAATCACCTTAGCCGACCGTTCCATCATTAGCTCGAGAGGTATAGTGGAGGACATGATGGTGAGAGTGGGCAAGTTTTGCTATCCGACCGATTTCGTGATTCTCGACATAAGTGAGGACTCGGATTTGCCCCTCATCCTCGGTCGTCCCTTGCTTGCAACCGCTAAGGCATCGGTAGACGTTAATGAGGGGACCCTAATTTTGAGGGATGGTAAGGAGAGAATCAAGCTTGAAATTGATCCTAGGGTTAGGAGTGATGAAGTGAAGGGAGTAGTGTCAAATGATGTGCATGAGAGTGGAGGAGAGCCTCTCCAGGCAAACCCCACCATTACTTGTGTTGCTTTTGGTGATGTTGAGCAGGAAGTTAAGAAGGGCTCTAAGCCCAAAGGATCGAGGATGAATACTTGGAGGAGAAGGATGAAGGGAGTTTTGACCCGGAAGATGGGGGAGGCCGAAGCAATGTTTGCCAACTCGAGGAACCTAAGATGGGAGGCTACAAGCCTCGCCACGTTAGTGTGGTGGATCCTCTCTCGGTAGCATCACGTTTGAAGTCGTGATCGATTCCAAACCGTCAAGCTAATGACGATAAATTAGCCCTAGTTGGGAGGCAACCGAACGGAGGTTTGTTTTCTTTTCCTTAATTTTTGTTTTAGTATATTGTGAAGAGTTCAAGTGGTAAAGTGATGTCCCCGTGCCAAGACTTGTTGTTTTGCTGTTTATGGTTGTGTTGTGATCGATTAGGAGGCACGGAGGAATAGGTTGAGTCAAAATTTTAGTAGAAGTGCCATGTTTTCACTGTTGTTCACGGACGGATTGCTGAGTTCACAGTCTTATAAGACCGTGAACAGGCAAACGCGTCCGTGAACTGGGTACTGATGCATGTTCACAACCTGTCAACCTCTCCGTGCAAACGCGTCCTTGAAATCCGAGCCGTGCCTATAAAAGGGGCGTGAATGGCGACTCTTCACTTCACGACCAAAATCTCGCCGGAGAATTTCAAATCTTCGCCGAATAATGCGAAAATCCGTCGATTATTTTATTTTCACCCCATTTCCGTCGAGCAAAACCCAAAACCAATGTCGTACCTAGTCTCCTCTCCTCAAAATCGGCCTGTGCTGAGATTTTGGGGAGATTTGGAGCACTTTTTTCCCGGCAAAGTCACTGGCGGCAAGTCTCTGGCGAGCTTCCGACGAAGCTCCGGCGACCCCTCTCCGGTTCGTTTCCCGACCATTTTTCACTGTCCTCGCCCGCACCTCACTTCCTCCTACGTCCCACTTGTGTCTCCAGGTTTGTTTTTTTTACTTTACCTTTGTGAATTGTGGGGAATCGGATTAGGTAGAGAAGTGAGGTTGAATTTTTGTGCTTGCCATGATTGAATCTAGATTTAGGTCGAGGAATTAGGTGAATTAGGTCAATTGAATGATGGATTGATTTTTGCATGAGCTTAGTGAGCCTTGGTGGCCGTGTTCGAATCGAATTGTGTTTATTTTCAGAATTTGCCCACCAAGTGCTATGTTATGAATGTAAGTGGAGTTTATTCTTGTTTGGTGGATGGTCGCCACCGTGGTAAAGGTTGTGGTTCAACTCTTTGTGTGCTTGAACCGTGAATTACCCACAACCATGCCACGGTGGTTTGGACTTAAATGTTTGATAACCATGGTGGAAAAACAAGTGTGTGTGTGTGTGTGTTGGGGGGGGGGGGAGAATTTCTTTTCCTCCCAAATGAGCATTATTTGACGAATGTTTCCACGTATGGTGTGTGTTTGTATTTGTGCAGGATGCTTAACTTGGAGCATGAGTTCATCAGTTATCTGGTGAACCACCCAACTTTGGCGACAAGTTCGCCTACCAGAGTAGCAGCCCCAATGGGCCTCACTGGTGACTGGACCTGGACATGTTTAACTTGTTCAGGTGCCAAGCTGCGATGACCGGAGTGCTCAGCCACCCCCAGTGGCGCTAGCTCTTGACCATGGACGAGGAGATCTACCCTGAGCTGTGTGTGAAGTTATACTCCACCTTCTCCCACATCGTCCCGGCCAGCAAGAAGAGCCATCCACGGGTGAAGTTCTATGATGCCTTTGCACAGGCCATGGGGCTCGACACCGCCCACATGACGATGACGGAGCGGCAATACACCGTCGACTTCAACTATCAGGGCCCATTCCGAGCCCTCTGCCGCCCAGAGCACGAGCAGGACGAGTTCGAGGGGAGCCGCACCAATGCGGTGAAGCTGAAGACCCAGTGGAGGATCCTCCACACTCTGCTCACCAGATCCGTCGTCCCCAGCCTCCAGTCAGGCAACTTGATGATGAACAGAGGGCTCATTGCCCTCTACTCGATGCGGAGTCTAGTAGAGCCGATCCATCTGGGATCGTTGATCGCCACCTCTTTCTCCCGGTGCCTAGGGAGGAACATAGTGGACACTATGCATATGGGGGGCATCATCACAAGGATCGCCCGTCACTTCCAGGTGGATCTAGCCCGCTGCACCAGAGTCCGAAGGATGGAGCCCTTCCTAGTGGAGACACTGTATAACCAGAAGCTGGTACTTCAGGCGAGAGAGGAGTGGAGTACCTTGATGGACTCTGACCTTCCGGAGTCATCCGAGCTGCATTAGCACCGGCTCCAGTAGAGCCTGACCCCAAGGTCCCGCCAGCAGCCGAGCAGGCACCTGCTCATGCACCCGGTCGCCGCCAGCGCCCTGCACAGTAGCCACCACCAGCAGCAGGCGATCCCCTCGTCCAGAGGGTGGATCACTTAGAGACGAACTTCATGGGATTCTCATCCCGCCTCGACCGGCAGACCGACATCCTCGAGCTTATGGCTCGACACTAGCGTATCCTACCCGATGCTGGAGAGGGTCCTTCCACCGGAGAGAGGTAGCCGACGAGTGCGACATGCGGCAGAGCATAGTCCTTTCGCCCCACTTCTCTACTTGTAACCCTGAACTTGTTTTCCTTTTGTTTTTGTTATTTTTCTTCATTTTGGGTGTGTGTGTGACATAAACTACTACTATGTATTGTGCTTGTAATAACCTCGCCTCGAGTGACTCGTATTGTGTTTGTGTGTGTGATTTTTGTCTTTCCTTGAAGCTCAATTATCCTACCCCGATTCGATTCCAACTTTCACTCACCAAGCCCAAGCGGTAACATCATTCTACCCCTTTCTTACGCCATTGAGGGCAATGTCGAGTTTATGTGTGTGTGTGTGTGTGGGGGGGGGGGTAGTTTACTAATACGCTTGTGTGAGTGTGATTAATACTTGGAGCCTTTTGTATGCCCAAATTTCAAAAATTTGAGGGCTCCAAGCAATGTTTGCATAAGCAAAGTGGCCGTATGGTGGAAAATTCTCGTGTTAATTGGCATTGATCTTAACTTGTTGCACGTGATCGAGTACATCCTATGATGATGACTCGGAAGTTCATTAGGATAGGGCAAAAGTTTAGTTCTCAGGTGTGCATAAATGAATGGATGTCTTGACTTGATCACTTGTTTCTTACAATTGCCATGCATCGTGTTTGTGATTTGAAATAGATGATTGGGTAACTAGGTAGCTTGTGAGCTTTGAGCCGATCGTTTGCTTCTGGTGTGATAGTTCCCTTTTACCACGGTGTGTAGCATCACAAGTTGTCACTAGTAAGTATGATGGAGGCATAGGATTAGTCTACGCCCAAATGTTGATTATCCCGAAATGTGCCATCCTATAGCCAAACCCTTTGAGCCATGTGACTTCGAGGGTCGTTCTCAATTTAAGAGCTTCGTGCGTGTGAGCTTAATGGTGTTAATAGAACGACACCCGTCCTTTCTTTGTATCTAAACATGAGTCGTTCTAGTGTCCCGGAGCTCTCGCCTTTGAGTTTCCATAAAGGTTCTACATAGGAGGTTCGTGTGCGGTCCTTGCTAGGGATGAGAAAAATGAAGTGTAGTGTTGGAGTGAGTTCCTCAAAAAGAGAGCATTGGTTGTTAAATGTATAGGTGACAAGTGTTTTTACTTTTTACTCTCTAGTACCCCCTCGAAAAGAAAAGAAAAGAAAAGAAAAACCAAAAAGAGGTAATAAAATGGGTAAATAAAGTAGAGAATGCCACGAAAAACCGAAGTACATGCTCTAAGAGGGGTTTCTTGGCACCAAGCCATCGAAACCCCCACATTGTTTTAGAACTCCTTCACTACCAAACCTTAATATGCTAGCAAGGGTAGACCAAGGAAGAGCGCTTCAATGTAGTTCACGATGGGTGATAGTTTGGAAAGGAGAGATAAGGATTTTGGCCGATGCTAATGGCCTTGGGTTGAAAAGAGGGGTTTTAGTCGAAACCATAGAACCTTCGGGTTTAGGTTGAAGATGTAGAACCTCACGTCATGATTTCCACCACACAAAAAGCCTTTTTCCCGTGTCCAAGACAATTGCCAGTCATTTGAACCCGTGTCTAAGACCTCCGGACGAGCTAGTGGTGACAACCATCCCGTGAACTCTAGCATCTAGAGGTTACCGCCGTGGTATTGAGACGATAAGGCCGAGAGTTTATGATTGTGCACATCTTTTGCACCAAAAAGGTCCCGACCCCACTGGTCGTGAGAGTGAGTGATTCATTCTTGCTTTGCATGTCATATCATACCCCGGTGAGGACCTTTTTTGCCTTTCCATTTGTTCCTCGGACTTAAATTCCATGCATGGTTGGTTGTGGTTGATAAGTGCTCTTGTTGCGACTTGCATTGATCCATGAACAAGGTTAGAACTTTTCGTTTGCCCGTTTTTGGTGGCTTTGAATGTCGTTTGTGTTGGATGTCGGTATTGCTTGCAACGGTCCATGTATTGATTGCCAATAGCCATTGAGAATTCCCACTTTGTCCCCTTTGAGTTGTCCCCAAAGTATTTGTGTAGGTTGAAATATTACCTTGTGTGAAATGGTTTGCTTGAGGACAAGCATACGTCTAAGTGTGGGGGAGTGATTCGGGCCTATTTGTAAATGTTTTGCCCCCGTTTTACTTAGGTGTTTTTGTCAAATTCCCTCATAAAAGGTTGGTTTTATGCTAGGTTCCTCGTGTTTGAGTGTGTTTCAGGATTTAACAGGTGAAACCAGCCTCAGAGTCGAAAGCTGGGCGAAAAGAATCGAAAACCGGGAGAAGAGGTGAAAAAGGGCCAGTTCGCGGCCATCCAAGTAAGTTCACAGTCTTGCATGACCGTGAAGGAGATCCCTTGAGCATGAATCACAAGGCGTCCAGAGCCAAAACAGAGGTTACTGACGCAAGGCGAGTTCACGGTCGCTAAGATCGTGAACAAAGGTTGTTGTGAACAGAATAGATCGTAGCGGTGCGTTTTGGCGCACACCTGCAGTTCACGGACGCGTTTCGTTGTTCACGGACGTGAACTCAGGCCGTGAACTGAGCTCGTCTCTGGCTTAAATGATGAGTTGAAAGGAGGAGAGAAGGGAGAGCCCACTTTGTGTAAAAAGCCTTCTTCAGCTTTCTAGAGAGAGAAACACGAACCAAGGAAGAAGAAGGCTAGGGTTTTGCTTCAAGGTGGATTTTGGGAAGATTTCCTCCAAGGAAAGATCAACACAAGGGCCAAGGAGAAGTAGAGCATCCTCCAATATGTTTTCCTCTTCTTCTCTTTGTGTTTTCCCCATTTTTAGCATGTAGTAGATCTCCTTTCACTTGGGTGTTGTGAAACCCTAACTCTACCATGTAGTTTCTTTTATGTGAATTGAATGATTGTCATGGGGTATTGTTTAATTCAATGATTTAGGTATTTTTCATGATTGATTGTGCACACTTGTGCTTAGCAACCTAAGGGTTGTGCATGTTTTATGCTTAGCATCCCTAGATTTGTGCATTTTGGTGCTTAGCAACCTAAGGATTGTGCATAATTGTGCTTAGAATCCTTAGATTTGTGCATGTCAGTGCTAGCAATCTAATTAGCCACCATAACCTAGCTTAGAGAGGAAAATCCCCCTTCCAAGGGAGACTCAATCGAGTTGGTTTTCCTTCATCTTTTAAGCCACCTAACTAGGTTAATTTAGAGCAACCCTCAGTTTTGAATTAAGCAAATAGGTTAATCATGATTAAGTCGTCCGACCTTTGAGTTGAGTGAGGTAGTAAGTCAATTACCAATTTCCTAAACCGAGAGGGTCGAGTGACACGACCTTTAATGTTCACCTCGGTTTAGCAATTGAGATTGTAGTCCCCCACCATATATGCATCCCTCTGCGGTTCGCGATTACCTTGCCCAAAATAATCGTTCCAATTCACATAGCATGGTAGTAGTTAGGGGGAAGCGACACCTGAGTGATCCTTCCACGAAAGAGTTTTCGAACCCATTTACCTTTGCTTTACTTTGTTATAATTATCAAACTTTCAAACCAAAACTTTGTTGCTAGATAATGATTTCAACAATGGAAGTAGGCGTAGACGGATCGGCCCGGGTTGATATCTAAATACTTGCTCTATACTGCACCCAGCTAGAGTTTAAAAACTTGGACTCGAGTCGAGATTTTTTGTGGTGTAGTTTCGTGCGAGTCATGCACCATAATTAGCATTACAATAACATGAGTATACTAACCACATTCATCTAACTAACATCATTCATACCATAACTGATCTAAATGTCTCTAACATAACATATTTGTCACTAACCGTAATTCATTAAATAAAGACAAATAATTATTAAAACATCAATATCTAAACAGTACATAATTATATCATACCGAAAAATTTGAGTTTCTGTATCCATAGTTGCTGGAAGCTGACTGAGAAATAGATTTTGCAAAAATTTGAGTGGAATGGGCCAGATTTTTTAGGCATGTACGGGGGGGGGGGATTGGTTATTTATATATGCAAAACATGTCAGAACATCACTGCAAGAGTCCATTACAGTGAAGCATTCACCGCACTGGCCTATTGCGGTGAATACAGGTCGTTGTGACCTAATGTTCCACCTACCAGGACTGGAAAACGTGGTAAACAATCAACGTTTTTCCCAACAGCGATGATACGTTCACCGCTCTAGACGACTGCAGTTAATAGTTTACCGTTTTAATCCAACGCGGTGATTAGTTCACCGTTTTCCTTTATTGTGGTGACTCATTCATTGTCTTTGTTCATTGCGGTGACTCTTTCACTATCTTGGTCCATTGCAGTAATGTATTTCACTGTCTTGGTCCATTGCGGTGATGTACAAACATACGTACTTTGAGAATTATTTTTATAAATAACGTATTTTGAGATTTTTTTTAATGACTAGTGTATTCTTGGATTTTTTCCCTTGGGAATTATTTTTTTAATAACGAAATTTTTCCAGTTTAGCATGTCATGTCTCTCTCCATCGTATCTGTGGCATAGGCATCTTAACCATTTGGGTTGGTCTACTTTCGTTTTGAACTCTCGAATGATACTTTTCAACACTACACCATCAAAGCAACATGATTTCCGTACTGGGCATTTGTTACAATCCTTTAATCATACCTGGCTTACCCTAATTCCAAAGGTGCCTCAAGTGGAAACATGTGCGCAGTTGCGGCCTATTGGATTGTGCCAAGTATTCTACAAACTTATCTCCAAAATCATTGCTACTCGTCTTGGGCAAGTGTTACCTCAAGTTATCTCCACCTATCAAAATGGCTTCGTAAAGGATCGCTCGATTGTTGATAATGTCATTCTTAGTCAAGAAGTTATGACGTACCTACGTAATAAACGTACTGGTTACGATAGTTTTATGGCCCTGAATCTTGATATGGAGAAGGCTTATGATCGGATTGAATGGCCCTACCTCTTTCGCTTAATGGAAAAATTGGGTTTTGCACCTCGTGTAATTGAGCTTCTCCACAATTGTCTTTCCACGACCTCCATTTTGGTTCTTCTCAATGGCGCCTCTTACGGGTATTTTCGGCCATCTCGTGGTTTACGTCAAGGGGATCCTCTATCACCATTACTTTTTTCTATTTGTACGGAGGGTTTTTCAGCTTTGCTGCTGCAATCCATTACCCGTGCTGAGCTAAAGGGTATCTGTCTTAATAGTCATTGTCCGGTGCTCTCACAATTATTTTTTGCGGATGATGCTTATCTTTTTCTCCGGGTTTCTCCGATCGAATATCAACGATTACTGGATTTGCTTCGTCGTTATGAACGGATGAGTGGTCAGCGGGTTAATCTAGCAAAATCAGTAGTGGTGTTCTCCAAAAATACCACAATAGCAAAGTCAGTCGTGTCGGCCCTACCTGTTTATGCTATGTCATGTTTTCGACTTCCAAAGGAGCTCTGTCGGGCTTTAAATCGTATGATTGCATGGTTTTGGTGGGGTCAACAAGGGACTGAAAGACGTTTTCCTTGTATATCTTGGAGAAATCTCTGTAAACCAAAAGGGGATGGTGGTTTGGGCTTCCGGGATTTTGAGGCTTTTAATCAAGCGCTACTTGCCAAGCAATGCTGGCGCATTTTACAAGATCCCAATTCTCTAGTTGCGCGGGTTTTAAAAGGACGATACTTCCATCATACGAGTTTCTTGAATGCCGGTGTGGGTTCTAATTCTTCTTGGGCATGACAATCACTTCTTTATGGTCGTGCATTGCTAAGCCGCGGTTTGCGTTGGGAGGTTGGTGCTGGTTCTTCAATTGATGCTTTGACGGATCCTTGGGTTCCATCTCTTCCAAGTTTTCGACCAGTAGTGCTGCCCACTGCAGATCGGTCCCCTCGGTTAATCTCCTACTTCATCTCTCCCGTTCGTCGTTCTTGGGACCATCAGCGACTTGGAGAGTTCTTCACGCAGGATTCCATTAAGAGTATCATTTGCATACCTTTGCCTCGACTCTTTTGCCCGGATAAATTAATTTAGCATTTTGATCCACATGGTTTATTTACGGTTAAGTCAGCTTATCGGTTGGCGACTAGTTTGCCTCCAGTTTCAAGGGCTCGTGGTAGTGTGGACCAGGCTTCTCCTCTTGATTCTGCGTTATGGCCTCGACTTTGGGGTCTTCCTCTTGCTCCCAAATTGAAGTTTTTCCTTTGGCGGATTTTACTAAGAATCCTTCCGGTTAGGGAGGATCTTGCCCGACATGGGGTGCATGTAGAAGATTCATGCCCTGTTTGTGGTTCATATGAAGGCGAATCGCTGGAACATTTATTCCTTGCGTGTCGTGTGGCAGTAGGTTTCCCTCAACAGTGTGGTTTACATCTGCCTCTGGGAATTTTTTCAAACACGCATTTGTCCATCTTTTTAAGACATATCATTCTCTCCGATCATGCCACCATAATAAATTGGGTCTTCTATTTTTGGCGGATTTGGAAAGGGCTGAATAATGTTGTCTTTCCACCCTATGCACAATTTACCACTGCTGCCTTGTACCGTCACTTATTATCTCATCATGCCTCTCATCAAATTTTCGTCCTACCCAATCAGTCGCCGCTACCCAGACCTCAGCCATATCCTCATTCGACGCTTCAATCTGCTTTTCGCATTGCAGTTGATGGGGCGACTAGTGCTCCGACTCATGGCGCAATTGGCGTGGTGGGTTTGGATCAGAATGTGCCAGTTTTTGCAATGGGTGGTTTCTTTCCAGACCTTTTTCATCCTAAGATCATGGAGGTGTTGGCAATTAGGGAAGCTCTATTACTACTTCGACAATGGCAGTGGCAGGATCGACCGATCGTGATCACAAGTGATGCTCTTGCAGTTGTACAACATTTGAAGGCTTCTGATGCCAATGATGCCCTTGTGGGGGCTATCTTACGAGAAGTCATCTTTATGTTGCAAGAATTGCTGCTAGTTTCTATTGCTTTTACTCCTAGAGAAGCGAATCGAGTTGGCCATGTTGTAGCACGTAATGCCTTATGCTACTCTGGCTCTTGTAGTGTTCGTTTCAATTGTTCTTATTTGCTTTGACTATCATTTCACGAGAAGCCGTTGTATTGTGGCTATCTCGTGCTTACCTAGTTAATCCGCAAGGGTTTCTATGACAAAAAAAAACATTAAACAGTTGGCAAAAACCGACCAAGAATCAGCCAGTCCATCCAATTCTAAGTTCCAAATTTCAAATGTGATTCCAAAATTTAAGGAAACTGAAAATGGAATAAGAACTCTCTTCAAGGCACAAAACGTTCAAATTATTCTTGTCCGTTACTAAATTGCGTATACATATCTTCCTTCACAGCAGCAGTCCGTACTTACAAAGGCTGAAGTTTCTCTCCTTCCCAAGCTCTGTTAACTGGAAATCAATAACATTTTCATGCCTCAGATGTACAAATAGAACAAATTGATCAAATCTCACTGGCGCCAACATCCGAGGAAACAACCAGGTCAAGGAAGCAGAGACAGAAAAGCCCCAGCAGAAGATCGAAACGCACATCCACCCAAAAATAATAAACACTGCATGGTCTCGGATTGCATTTGCAGGTGATGACCTTGTTTTCCAAACATCATTGCCTGTAGCCAGCAGTGGAGCTCTTGCTCGACAACAAGGGCTTCTCTTTCAAGTTACCGGTCAAAACAGTCTCGGAGTCTGTCGCTGACTGGCTCTCAGCAATTCCTGGTCTCATCCAAACTTTAATGTGCCCTTCTCGGCATGCTGTAACAACGGATTCTTGAGTGAAGATTAATCCGGAAAGCGGCTCGGTATGAACACGGTGAGCAACAAGAGGAGATAGCTTTGGCACATCTCGCATGCAAGGAGCAGGTTGCAGAATGCCAACTGGGACAACGTTGTCCCAGTGGGATGATTGACTACCGGCACTAAATGTTGGCGAACCACCAGGAGGACATCTTCGTAATGGCACCACGATTTCATCCATTTCCAAGTCCCATAACAACAACTGTGTATCCTGCGCCGCACAAAGACCATGGACTTATGGTGCTTAGGAAGGACTAGGTAGAGCACAAATTGAATATTAGGGTGTGATTGTTTTAACAAAAGAAAAAACACTTACAAAGCTTTGATCTAAAAGTTAGAAAAAAAGACAGTTTTTTCAATCTTGCTTTTTGAAACAACTATTCACCCAAACACAAAATTTAAGCCAAACTCTTTTCACTAATAAATTGATTACCAACTTTCCCCTGTTGAAATATAAGTATTATCTTAAAGTTATACAACGGTCTATCGTCTCATCATCAGTTACTAGCTTATTACTATACAAACATCTCATATCTCAACAACTAACATTTTCTACAGCCCAACCATATACACTTTTCTTCGCTTCTACTAAAGCTTGTCAGAATAAAATAGACTTATTTTGTCAGAACAAACACACTCAGTGTGTTTAGGTGACTAAGATGCGAAGTTATGTCAGTAGAAACAGGTAGCATAATCTATGATCCCTCATAGTTACTCTTAGTACTCTAACATGATGAGCAAGGTTACATACTAGGTAATAACTAAAATAAGGATGATAAAACCTTATGACTTATGTCATTTGAATTTTAAGTTTTATACTCAAGAGTTCAAGGCTACCATTTTCATCTCCATAAAAAAGTGACCCTAAGGCTGGCTGTGAAAGATCAGCTTGTTGCCAAAAGTCAGAAAATCTTTACTAATATAAATAGTAAATTCAAATTACCCCACTCAACAGCTTGCAATAAAGAAATTGACAAAAAAAATTCTCATAGTTACAAAGAAAGAAATGTACCTGGCCAACAGAGCCAAACCGGTACATTACCGTCTCAGCCGTGCCATCAGCATTTGGTGATAACCAATATGAATCAAATGCCACCCCACTCACCTGATCCCAGAAACACACGAGGAAAACAAGCAAACAGTGTCAGGAGTCTGTACTAAAACTGTTAGACACAAGAATTCCCGCTTGGGAAGATTCGGGATTGAGAAGAGAAGAAATTAGGGATTTGGGAGAATTGGGGAAGAACAAGAAAGAGAAGAGAGATTAGGGATTTGGAGTCTGATAATTGTTATTGCTTCCTTCTCAAAATACAGATCTGAATCCTAAAATAGTAAACCAAGAAATAACACTAATTAACGAAATTGCCACCCTCCTCCTAACCCGGCCGAGTTCGGCCTACTCACCCAACCCGGTTCGGGTTTTGGGTTTCCCACAAAAACACACAGAAATCTCACAGGCCGCACCAGAATACTACTTACCCATGAGTTATGTCCTTCGCCCCATGCGACAACCTTCCGATCTTCCATACTCCAAACTTGAACTAGATCATCTTCACCACCAGTCAAAATGTACTTCCCATCCATACTGATGAAATAAATTTTGTCAATACCCAAGTTAATAAATGTATTCACCCGGAAAGTTACTAATGTTCTAACTTCTAAGAACTCCCCTAAGATTATGTAGAACCAATAGAGAGGGAAAGCCAAGGATATTTATCTTCTGAAAGGAAGATATGTGAACTTAAATAAGATTTTGTTCCCCAGAAAATGGTTAATGAGTCAGAGAAGCAGCACAATTTCACCTCCAAGCACAAGATAGTAGAGCTCCATAGTAACTCTTCCCACCACAAATAAGTTGTTCCTTTGTATAGTCAAAAACTCTAAGGTATCCTGCATTTGAAGATGACTCATCTCAGTTTACTTACAGTTACAAAAAGAAGCAAATAAAATGAAAATCGAATGAAATGTTACCATCTCTTCCAACAGTTGCTAAGTGGGTTCCGTCAGCTGAGAAAGTGATGCTGTTTATTGAACCTTGGCATATGTGCCATCGGGCAATCGGGTTACTCTGCATATAGTTCGCACAATAAACAAAGAAGGTAAGGGAAACCAGGAAAAATTTCGATTTATTTAATTCACATGTCCTACAAAGCCAAACACAAGAGGCCAAAAGTAGAAAGGAAAAATTATGTTTCAGCACAGCAAATGCCCCCAATATTTTAGATTTCAGTTACTATTTGATCAGGCATCATCATGACATTGTAACAGCAACAGTTGATAACAAACCGTGGTTGAGATTTCGTTGTAGCTCTAGCCTCATATGCCTAGAACCAGCTCCAGAAATTAATAATATTATTCTAGTATACCTTGCTGTACCGTGCATGTGAAACGGAAAACTGGGCTTGATCCTTTATCACAGGGAAAGAAGTATCTCCAGCACCATCCTTGTTCTAGAAAAAATTAGGATTTCAGGACAGTGAACACTGGAAACAGCAAGAATAAGAAGCCAATGGAGATGTCATTTTTTCTTGTAATAAGTGATGCTTGCCTTTTCATACACATAAAGATTCCCATCAGCATGAGCAACAACAAAAGCACCCTCGCCTCCAGGCACCCATGCAATACTAGTACAACGACTGTCAAGAAAGAAGATAGGCTAATGAACTACCATACATGTGCACCTTCTATTTCATAATAAACATAATTGTGATATGACATTTTGCAGCACCAACTTCTTCAGAAAACCACATTTATGAAAGATGACACAACAAAAGAAAATAAGCTGCTACAATTCTGAAGAAACAGGTAACAATCAGAATAGCAGGATAATTATTCCAGATGCTACGTTCCACGATTGAACTTACACATCAGAGAAGAGAGGCAAGAGCAACGGAGAGAATTAATTTTTTAAGCTTCTTGTTCGAACGTCCTCGAGACACAAGTTAGTAAAGATATGGTACAAGTCACATTCAATGCTCAGGAAATTCATTTAACTAGTGGCATAATAGTGACCCTATGTCACACTCAAAACAAAAAAATTGTTTCAAGTTAATATGGGTACAACAAGACATCAAAGATAAAGATTTGCACAAGTGCTGCAGTCACACTGTTTCTTCTAGCACACTTAGTTACACAGTCTTTGATCCATTGAACAGCTTCTTTAACCTTGCATCGTGATTGACTTATTTAACAGACTAATGGAGTTGCTATAATCAAATAGAAGACTCAGACAGTGAAGTAAATCTTGCCTGTTAGTGATGGAACCATCTTTGTTATAATGCTGTGCCCCGACAAGTTTCTTCCCAACATCCTGTAATTGTTGTCTGAGAGATACTGAGTAGACTACAATAATACAAATGTAGCATTTAGACAATATGGACATTTGTGAAGGAGATAAATGCAACTAAAACTGAAGTAAATAACTCACCGTCACCAGAACTTAAACCAATAACCAAATCATGTCCATCCCTAGCATCCGGATCGAAGGCATGGCAAACAGGGTTTGAATTACTAAAATGGATGGATTTGATTGGATCCTACACCAAAAGACAATGATATTGAATCTCTCAAGACAGCAACAATGCTAGCTAATAAATATGATCCCTAACTCACCTTATCTTGAGAGTTGAGGTCGCTTACAAAAATAGCATCCCCAACATTAAATATCAAGTAAGTCCCTTTTCCATCAAAGTTCGGATTTATCATAGCACTACTTGAGCATGAAGCCCCTAAAGAACCAATCCTACTGGTGCCACTAACAGTTTTACTCCCACCATTCCCTCCAACAAAGCTAAGTGCTCGACTCCCATTGCCAGCACCCAACAATCTTGCTGCAGCTGATCTCACTCCACTGCTAGCACTAAACGTTGAAGATGAAGATGTCGGGGTATGTGGGGCTGGCTTGTCTTTCAGATTAGCTAGAGTTACCTGGACATCAGAACAAATCCAATTGAGCTTTTGAATACTGGAATGAGGTCATTCATTGTTTCAACATCAGACATTGTGAAACAATTGAAGAATGATTATGCCATTGACTTCTAAGCAGTGGCAATCAGAAACCCTAGGATTATAGACTTCAATGATTTGGGATAAACCAAACCCTAGAAATCAAATGCATCAGCAACACATGCGCCACGATGAACAAAACAAGGAAACAGAAACGGAAGAACCAAAAGTCCCGGCCTGCCCAATAAGACTAAACACTGATCCTAGTGAATCCACAACAGACCCATTAATCAACGCCAGTAATTGTGGGAGCTCCTAATGAACTAGAAGAAGGGGGGAGAACAGCTTTCCCTACTAAAAAATTGGATACTGCCCCAAAACCGAAGTGAACTTTGAAACTACAGCTTCCAGAGAGCGTTGAATTTGGCGAAGTAGGAGTAAATTAAGAATGCGAAAAGGGGGAACGCTGAATAGGAAGAACCACCTGAGTGACAGTTTTGCCATGGGCATAGTGAAGGAGACCAGAAGGGTGTGTTTTCTCGTAGTGGAGCTTGTACCTCCCTTCCGGGGTTTTGAAATAGGTCTTCAAACCCGGCGATTGGGCGTTCGCCGTCGACGATGACGTCGAAATCATACCGTTACTGCTATTGATCATTGTCCCGCCTGCTCGTTACTATACACCCGAGAGCATCTGATCATGACAAAATTTCCCAAAGAAGCTGCCCCTGCGCCCTCCGCTTCTGAATAATCTGATTCGATTATTTTGACTGCAAAGTTCTCTAATCCGCCACTGTGATTCCTCCTCCAGATTTTAAGCGCCGAACCACAGCTCTTTGCTTTCTCTCTCTGAGTCTGTCTCTAGTATTTTCTGTGTTTTTTTTTTTTTTTGTTCTTCCTTCGCTAATTTGTTCTTCCTTCTGTCTTTGCTTCGCTCTCCTTCTTTCCTCCTGTGTCTTCGATGGAGATCAAACTTCAAAGGATCTCCCGGGATCACCGCTCTACGCTGCCGTTTGGTATTTGGAAGGTTTTCTTTCATTCATTTGTGTTGTATTTTTTCCCCTAGTATTGATGCTTATACGCCTAATATTCATATAAGATAAACTACGTACTTGGGAGATTCCAAAAGTACTGTTATACAACCATGGCCTAAATTATGGGTTACACATCGAAGGAATGTGCCAAAAGGGGCACAATGACCCATATTTACGAGGTAATCAACTACAAAGTTTGACTCTCTATACACATAATTAGCATTGACTTCCCAATCGAGAATCAAAAGGTACTTAGAGTTTTATCCGCTGGTAGCCCATGCATGTGGTCATCGTCAAAACAATTCTTGATAATAGCAACGATAGTGCTTGAGTTAAGATTGAGCTCCACCTTTTTGTGCCCCTCTTTCCACGCTAGGTTAAGCCCTTCGATTGCACCCTTGACTCCTGCACGTGTGATTGAACAATTGCCAAGATTGCAAACAAAAGCCCTACTGCATTTTCTGGGTGATCCCGTACAAGTCCATCAGCAGCAGCTTGCTTAGAGGAAGATTGCAATGATCTGTCTGTTTGGATTTGAGCCCACCTGTTTTCCGGCGAGAAAACTTGCGTTGAAATAAATTAATGCACCTTTGAATTCTTTGGGCAACGATTACTAAGACACGGCTCAAAACTCTTCAAACAAAGTTCAAACGAGGGTGTTTGATTGATGGTTTTTGGGAACGAGATCTAAATTAAATTACTCCTACTCCTATGGAGGTTCGGCGAGAGCTCCAAACTACGAACTACATCTATGGTTACATGATAGAGAAAAGGTAAAGGATAAACTTGACATGTGCGTCAGAGTGTTGGTTTTGGAACCCTTGTCTCTGTCGACCCCTCCTCTTATTTATAGCCCCGAGGAGGTAACCGCCATAGAAAACCGCTTGTTGGATAACTGCTACAAAGAACCGCTCCCCCTTCTTCGGTAGAAAACCGCCCCTTGGATAACTCCCAAAAAGAACCGCTCCCTGCTTCCTCAGAGTGGTGGTTACTCCTTCAACCGCCTAGGGGCCTCTCTTGTAACCGTCGTGGTTCTTGGAGTGTAGCTTGCCTCGCCTAGTCTTGTTCTGAATCTCGTGTCATGCTAGTCTTTTGATAAGCATGTGGTGTCTCACAAACGGGGTCGTGGTCTTCTTGCCTCGCGGCCATGGACTTCTTACTCATGTCCATGGCCTTCTTGTCTTACGGCCATGAACTTCTTACTCATGTCCATGGCCTTCTTGGGACTTAGTCACTAGTGATATAATCCTCCACCACCACGCCCTTCTCATTCAATGTCCATGGCCACTCTTGTGAAGTGGCATGGACTTCTCAATCATGCACAATGCCCCTCTCATGAGGCGGCATGGCCTTTCCATACTTAGTATTTTCAATCATTTCTAATTCTTCTTGCTTCGCGTCCATGGCCATCACATGACACGGCCATGGACCTCTTAATCATGCACATGACCCTTCTCATGAGGCGGCATGGCCTTCTCAGACTTAGTATATTTTGGATCATGAGGCGACATGGCCTCCTCATTCGCGGCCATGGACTTCTCTATCATGTCTGTGACCCTTCTCGCGACACAACATGGCCCTCTCATACTTAGTATCTTTTCTTGCGTCCATGCCCCTTCTCGTGAAGTGGCATGGACGTCTCATCTTGTCTCGCGTCCATGCCCCTTCTCGTGAAGCGGCACGTGCTTCTCCTTGAAGTGGCATGTACCTCTTCCAGACTTAGTTTATTTTTCATTCATTAGGCCTTGGTCATGGGGCGGCATGGCCTCTTCATTCATGGCCATGGACTTCTCATACTTAGAAATTTTCATGCCATCTCGTGGCATGGCATGGCCTCTTACGAGAGGCCCATGTCCCTTATTGAATCATGTCCATGCTCATTAATGAGCTAGTGACTTGGGTTTAAAATCAATATCCATAAGGCCCAATTTAAACAACATTAATTGTTATAATGGGTGTGGCCTTATAAACTCCTTGATTATCTTGTAACTCACCAATGTGGTACAAGACAAAATTTATGGTGTAAACAAATGCCCCCCAACTACTTAGTGCATAAGGATTATGGACTAAGTAGTTGATACCACCTTGACCACTTATATCCCTTCCTCGAGTAACAAGGCTTGTCTCTACTCACCCATGACCACAGGTTCAATAAAACTTGAAATTTTTTCCTCTAAAACAACACCATGTACCTACGTTTTTCAAGTGGCTAGTTATGCCTCCTAATTGTCTTCATTCATGTTTAGCCACGAGAAACCCTTGCCTTGTTGGCTTCTCGTCAACAATTCAGTGAGGCCCCTACGCTTTTCTTATTTTACATGCTCAAGCTGGCCATCACTCATCTCCAACCCACGATACCCTTAGGTCGTGGCCAACATCCAAACTGGTGGCCACTTGGGACAAGACGACATAGCATGGCAAGACACAGTCTACGACTCGGTATGCCAAGCCATCACTACGACTTGGTGGTAAGATCTTCACATTAAAGTCTAATAACTTCGACTCAAAATTTCCACTTTGTTATTTTCTCTCTATTTTTTCTTATATAGCCATGATTGGCTTTTATTTATTTATTAATATATATGATATTTATTTATTTAAGATAACAAGGAGTGACAAAGGTCACTGCTCTCCATCGCCTCTGGCAACAACTAATGCGCCAAAGGTGTACACCCACTGCCAAGTCCATGGATTGAAGCAGGCAAGCCATCCATAGACCACATGACTCTTTTTCTCTATGGGAGATGACTCTACATACATTAATTTTGAATCTTCTAGCTTACCAGTGGGTGGTATATGATCAGCATGTCTAGCCTTGGTGGCTTTGCATGGGGTCTCATGCTCATATGCTTTAGCCACATCACTTGACATGTCAAGACGACCGTGGGTTTTCCTCTGCCTTGGTTTCCTCATGGTTGAGACATGCTTACTCTCCTCGTGTTTTTGGAGACGATGTCCAGTCTTGACAAGTTGGCGACCACCCATGTGGCCCACTTGACTTTTTCTTTCATCCTCCAAACCTTGTTGGCTCCTACCCTTAGCACACGACCATCTTTGGTTCTTTGTGAGGCCATGTTTGGTTTGTGCGTATGATACCTTCTTATGCATGCCCCTATGTCCATCATTCATGATTGATGGCATGTACTTACTACTACTCATGGACATGGACTTGCCCCCCTGTCCACACTTAGCCAAACTTGTGTACTTATCACAAGCATGTGTAGGTTGGAATTCTTTTAGATTCTTGGACATGCCCCCTACTCCATTATTCATGGTGGGTGACATGCCTCCTTGCCCATACTTAGCTAAATTTTCAACACTACGAGAACTCTTTTTGGCTTTCCCACGTCTTTTCTTATTGGACTTGACCTCATGTCCACTTTTGATGATTGGTGGCATGCCCTCTTGTCCAGACTTAACCATAGTTTTACACTTATAAAAGCCATGGGTGGCTTGGAGCTGTTGTGTCTTCCAACACATGCCCCCTACTTCATACTTCATGATGGGTGACATTGACATGCCCCCATGTCCAGACTTAGCCAAACTAGCATGCTTAGCACAAGCATGTGTTGCTTGTGATTGATGTGGTCTCTCAGACATCACATGCCCCCTAGATGGACTTTTAGGCTTCACCTTGTGGGAGGTTAGACTTTCATGCCCCCCATGATGGGCTCTAGATGGTTTGAGCTCTTCATAATTCACTCCTTGCCTATTCATTGGGGGTGACATTGGGGGTGAGTGAACAGATCGTGGTACTTGATCCATTTTGGATGAAACGCCACCACCTACGTCATCCACAGGAGTTCTTCTATCTAGCATGGGCGGTTGAACTCCATATTGTACAGACAAGTCACAATCATGGGTCCTAAACGTGAAGGCCAAATTTTGGCCACAACTCCCATGTTGAGATGGCAGTTGGCTTGTTACCGATGTCGGCGATGTTCCTTTCCATGATCGACCATTTTGACAACTAGTGGAAGAAAGATTCTTACACCATGTAACACTATTTAGTGGTGGATCTTTGCTATTTATTGGCAAAGTATTTGATTGAACCATAGATATGTCCGAGACATGTCTAGACTCATAAAAATGGCTTTGAGTCTTGCTCAAGTTGCCAAACCAATTATATAGCCATGTATCCATCCAAGAAATGAGAGAATCATGACGCTCAATGAGAGAATCGATACGTTCAATAAGAGAAGCATGGCGCTTAATATGAGAAGTTAAACGTCGGTTTACCTGTTGGGGGTCAACCATACCCTCCTCAATGGATTGATGGAGCGAAGTGAAAGAAGTTGCTTCATCCAAACTTGTCGCCGGTGCTGGCAGAGCCTTCATCCAACCATTGTTTCCAGCGACAACATCCACTCGACCAACTTTGAAGCTAGTCACTTGATCCTCTTCTACGAAGACATGTAGAAGATCTTCATCTTGTTGTCTATGTCGTGGAGCCATCATATCAAACACAAGGTCCCACCAGGTGTGCCAAATTTGTTTTCCGGCGAGAAAACTTCTTGTGTTGAATTGAGATGGATTGCACCTTTGACTTCTTTGGACAACGATCACTAAACACGGTTCACACCTCTTCAAACACAGTTCGAACGAGGGTGTTCGATGTTTATACGACTCTCGAGACAGATCTACATTAAGTTACTCCTACTCCTATGGAGGTTCGGCGAGAGCTCCAAACTACGAACTACATTTATGGCTACATGATAGAGACAAGGTCAAGGATAAACTTGACATGTGCGTCAGAGTGTTGGTTTTGGAACCCTTGTCTCTGTCGACCCCTCCTCTTATTTATAGCCCCAAGGAGGTAACCGCCATAGAAAACCGCTTGTTGGATAACTGCTACAAAGAACCGCTCCCCCTTCTTCGGTAGAAAACCGCCCCTTGGATAACTCCCAAAAAGAACCGCTCCCTGCTTCCTCAAAGTGGTGGTTACTCCTTCAACCGCCTAGGGGCCTCTCTTGTAACCGTCGTGGGTCTTGGAGTGTAGCTTGCCTCGCCTAGTCTTGTTCTGAATCTCGTGTCATGCTAGTCTTTTGATAAGCATGTGGTGTCTCACAAACGGGGTCGTGGTCTTCTTGCCTCGCGGCCATGGACTTCTTGTCTTACGGCCATGAACATCTTACTCATGTCCATGGCCTTCTTGGGACTTAGTCACTAGTGATATAATGCTCCACCACCATGCCCTTCTCATTCAATGTCCTTGGCCACTCTTGTGAAGTGGCATGGACTTCTCAATCATGCACAATGCCCCTCTCATGAGGCGGCATGGCCTTTCCATACTTAGTATTTTCAATAATTTCAAATTCTTCTTGCTTCGCGTCCATGGCCATCACATGACATGGCCATGGACCTCTTAATCATGCACATGACCCTTCTCATGAGGCGGCATGGCCTTCTCAGACTTAGTATATTTTGGATCATGAGGCGACATGGCCTCCTCATTCGCGGCCATGGACTTCTCTATCATGTCTGTGACCCTTCTCGCGACACAACATGGCCCTCTCATACTTAGTATCTTTTCTTGCGTCCATGCCCCTTCTCGTGAAGTGGCATGGACGTCTCATCTTGTCTCGCGTCCATGCCCCTTCTCGTGAAGCGGCACATGCTTCTCCTTGAAGTGGCATGTACCTCTTCCAGACTTAGTTTATTTTTCATTCATTAGGCCTCGGTCATGGGGCGGCATGGCCTCTTCATTCATGGCCATGGACTTCTCATACTTAGAAATTTTCATGCCATCTCGTGGCATGGCATGGCCTCTTACGAGAGGCCCATGTCCCTTATTGAATCATGTCCATGCTCATTAATGAGCTAGTGACTTGGGTTTAAAATCAATATCCATAAGGCCCAATTTAAACAACATTAATTGTTATAATGGGTGTGGTCGTATAAACTCCTTGATTATCTTGTAACTCACCAATGTGGTACAAGACAAAATTTATGGTGTAAACACCACCACACAATATGTCTATTGCTAATTACTTTCACCGCTTGGGTAGTTACCTTCTTGACCCATTCCTCAGCTTGTTTGACAATATTAAACAAGGCCTTTGTTCTACAAATGAATCTTTGTTCCGAGAAGCGCCTACCTTTGATGACTTCTTCATTTCTTTTCTCCCATAGTTGGCAGCCCACAATCCCAAAGTCAACTCTTTGTTCTTCATTCAACATATTTGTAAGTACTCAGTCCTCAAATGGTTGGTTGAAATTCATTTCCACCATCTTGTCTTTGAGTTTCCTTCAAAGGGATTCATCATTTCTGCAACTACGTAGCACATGTTTGTTTGATTACTCAAAATCCTTGCAATGACTGTAGCTATTGTTTACTGATAGCTTCATTCTCACTTGCTCCTTATTTGTCATCAATTTATCATGGAAGACTAGTTAGAGAAAGTATTTCATCCGACTTGGGCCTTTTCATTTCAAGAGCTTCTTCCAACTTTGATATGCCTTGATCCCCTCAGTACTAGCTACAAGGTTATAAGCAGGCCACAGTCTGAACCTCCCATCCCTTTTTAAGTCCCAAATGGTTTGTCCTTCTCGAGATGTGGGTTGGGCGTCTCAATTCCTGCAATCATGGAAACTATATCATTAGGAAGGAGGTCTATTAATGTAATCCAATCCCACTCCTCATTTTCATTAGTCTAATCTGCCCCCAATCATTCCCTTTCCTCATTGGTAATATTATAGATCATAAAATTTTCTAGTGTCATTACATTATCCACCCACAAGTTGCACCAAAATTTTGTTGATTCTCATTGTTGATGCTATAGCAAGAGCCACTCTTCATGAGAGGGAACGCCTTCATTATTGCTTTCTAGAGGCTTGAGTTATTTCTCTTCTTCATTGATGTGATAACTCCATCCTTTTGTTTGAAGTATTTCCATTGAAACACATGCACCTAGAGATCCGAAGGGTTATTAAGCAACTACGACACAAGTTTGATCATGTAAGACATGTTCAAACTACATGTCGAGCATAAACCTAACCCCTTTGGTCTTTTTGTTTTTTTGTCCCATGACACAAGGTGAGTTTCCTTTTCCCTTCCCATGAACTCCAAACAAACCCCTAATTTTTGGAACGATTGCATCACGGACAGAACAAAGGAGAAAATTTGTATGCATAGCATGGTAATTTCGGGTTGGGGATTTCAGTTACGGGTCGGGTCATATTTGGTTGGCTAATTTCGGGTCAAATATTGACTCAACCCAGTCGGTTTCGGGTCGGGTTACAGGTCATTTCAGCTTATGAGCGTTCTCAGAAACAATATCAAACATGCTTCATATTTTCTTACAGAACACAAATTTTCACATATACATGACAATAGTTTACCTAACACATGTTAATTAACATATTCTCAATTCCTCCCACGCTAATGAAATGAAATACAAATTGCGCAAATCGTCATAATACTACAAGAAACACATCATATTTGATTATCCTTGAACTCCAAAACATGTCATTCAAATCCTTGTGATTTTTTTTAAACATCTCACCAATTTATGAGTGATTTTATCATTTTGGGAGTGATATGGGTCGACCCGCTAACCCACCCAACCCAACCCAAAAAATCATAGGTTATCGGGTTCGGGTCATTCGGATTTTGGGTTAAAAAAATTTCTAGTTTTCGGGCGGTTTCGGGTCGGGTTAACGGATCGGGTTGTAATTTGCCAGGTCTACGTCCAAACCATGACTCTGGATTTTTCTTCACTTTTTTGCGCTTTTCGACCTCCAATCGACCCGAAACTCGTCCTCGACCTTCCCACACGTGCTAGGACCTGAAATGTAACAATAAAAGCACAAACTAGTATAAAATAGGTTGAGAGACGATGAAATGCAAAGTCAAACTATCATGGAATAAGGGGTAAAATGTGTACAATTGGACCCCAATCACACCCCCACACTTGAACATTTGCTTGTCCCCAGGAAAACCAATCTCAAACAAGGTAATAATTCAACCTAACAAAAATAACTTGGGGACATATCAATGGGCACACAATGGATGAATCTCAAAGTTTATTTGACATCGCCACATGAACAGTTACAAGCAATACCGACACCCACCGCAAACGACATTCGCATGCATTAAGAACGCGCAAACAAAAAGTTCTCACCCTGTTCACAAATCAAAACAAGTCTCGACCGGAAAACTCACCAACACAACTAACCATGCATAGAACTCATGTCCAAGGAACAAGCGAATGGGCAACATAGGTCCTCACTAGGATAAGATATGACATGCAAAATGAGGATGAATGACTCACTCTCGATCAGTGGGGCCAGGACCTTTTGGTGCAAAAGATGTGCACAATCATCAACACTCAATCCTATTGTCTCTCCACCATGGCGGCAACCTCTAAAGGCTAGAGTTCACGGGATGTTTATCGTCACTAGCTTGTCCGAAGGTCTTAGACACGGGTCCAAATGACTGGCAAGGGTCTTGGACATGGGGAAAAGGCCTTTTGGGTGGTGGCAAGCACAACATGAGGTTCTACATCTTCAACCTAAGACACACGGTTCTATGGTTTCGACTAGAACCTTCCCTATGATCAAAGGCCTTTTGCATCGGCCATAAACCATACTTCCCTTCTTCTAAACCACTACCAATCACGAACTACATTCAAGCACACTTCTTCGGCCTATCTTACTATCCATAATTCAATCAAAGTACTGAAGGAGGTTAACAAAAAATTAGGTGTTTCAATGGCTTGAGTGGCAAGAAACCCTTTCTAGAGCATACACATTTCTTTATGGCAACTCTCTATATTTTATTTACCCCGTTTATTACCTCATTTTCGATTCCTTTTTCTACTTTCCTTTTTCTTTTTTTTTCGAGGGGGGGGGGGGTAGAGAGCTAAACACATGCCATTTTTACATTTAAAAACAATGCTCTCTATTAGGGTCTTTCCTCCAACACCACCTTTTCATTCCTAGCAAGAACTATGCAAAATCCACCTATGTTGAACCTCAATGGAGCTAAAAAGCGAAAGCTCTGACACACAAGGATGACTCACAATGGTTTAGACACGAAGAAAAGATGAGGGGTCATTCTATAAATCACCATTAAGCTCACAAGGAACAAGCTCCTAATATGAGAATAACCCCCAAAGTTACACGGCTCAAAGGGGTTGACTAGGGGATAAAATGTTTCGGGACAATCAACTTTTGAGCGTGGAGTAATCCTATGCCTCATACTCACTAGAGAAAACGGTGAATGCTGCTTGCCATGGAAAGATGGATCTAAGCACACAAGAAGAAGACAATCGGCACAAAACTCACATGGCTACCTAATCACCCAATCGTCTATTCCAATCTCACAAATTTCGATGCCTAGCAATTGTAATCAACGAGTAATCAAATCAAGACATCCGTTCATTTATGCAAACATTAGAACTAAGCATTTGCACTATCCTAATGAAATTCTCAATCATCATAATAGGATGCACTCGATCACAAGTAAACAATTCATTGTCAATGCCAATAAACATGAGCTCCTCGCACAAACTGGCCACTTTGATCGTGCAATGCTTGAAACCCTCAAATTTTTAAAATTTGGGCATACATCAAGGCTCCAAGCAATCAATCAAACACCAAAGCATAATACATAGACTACCCCACACTTAAGCTCGACATTGCCCTCAATGGCGTAAAATAAGGAACTATGTTACCGCATAGCTTGGCGAGTGAATGTCGGGACCAAATTGGGTCGGAGATGAAGATGAGAGATCTTCAAGGAGACCAAAAACAAAGACAAACACACACATGCTTGCGCAAGGCGAGGTTAATACACAATAAAAGTACTTAATATAAAAACACACACAAACCTATGTTGGGTTGCCTCCCAACGAGCGCTACTTTAACGTCATAAGCTAGACGGTTGCTCCTTAAGCTTTGGTCCATCCAAGAACCTTTTTGAAGTTGAGGTTCTCATCAGTGAGATGAAGTCTCAAGTCACGAGCTTTGGACGAATCCATGATTGAGGGCTCGTGAACTTGAGTTGTCATGAGGCTCCACACACGAGACCTCTTCTTCTTCTTTCTCTTTGCCCCACACCATGTAGTCCATCATTGATTGACTTCCATCACATCAACCAATAGGGATCTCTGATGGTTTGGCCTTGGCTTGGCAAAGAGTCGCAAATGGTTCCTTCTCTAAAAGCGTATCGAGGTCGGGTAGAAAGCTTTGGTAGCACTTGTAAATTGTTGAAGCTTCATCCACCTCGTCTTGGACACCACATGCTCCTTCTTCTTCTTCCTCAAACACGTGCTCTAATTTTCTCTTTGTCTTTGATTGTGGAGTGGCACATAGTCTCAAATGCCCCATGAAAGCCTCCATGATAAACTCCAACTTGGATTTCACCTCGAGTTGTGGCGGGAAACCTTTTTGATATGGGGAAGCTTCTTGGTATCCCAATGAGCATGGTTGCTCTTCTTGGAAAGGAGGTTGGTAGTAGAACCCGGATTCTTGACTTCCCCCACCTTGATCATCCCATGAAGATTCAGCGTAACCACTCTCGGGTGGTGGTGGATACCGCCACACTTGGGTGAAATGATAAGGATCCATGATCCAATACCTACAAACGCAAAAACACTAAAAAGGAAAATACAACATACACAAACCACCCTTCAAGATGAAGAGTGGGTGAACAAACAGAAAACGATAAAACACGAAACGAGACAGAAGACAAGATAGAAAACGCTAGAGTAACAGTAAGAGTCTTTTTCAAAATAATGGACCGTAGGTTCCCCGGAAACGGCGCCAAAAACTTGACTCGCCAAGGATACACCGCGAATTGATCCGGACTAGAGCTCAAGCATAAACTCTAGCCAAGTGCAGTATAGGGCAAGTATGTTTTAATTGTCAAACCCGGGCCGGTCCATGTACCCCTACTTCAATCACTTAGGTTGTTATCTAGCAAACAATTTTGGGTTTAAAATTAAGAACTACAAAATACAAAAACAAGGAAAGTAAATCAAGGAGAATTCTATATGAAAGGACTTCACTTGGGTATTGCTTACCCTAGTCTCGTCCTAAGAAACAATGAACGAAACCCTAGTGTGGTGGACGTGTTCATATACTGTGAGACAGGTGCAACTAGCTAGGAATAAGCCCTCCTAGTCAATCGATCAAGGATTGCTACAATAATCTAGCGAGGTGTGCAAACTGTTCTGGAACTTCGGCGCTTCACGGTCATAATGCAGACTTTTCTTCACTTTTTTGCGCTTTTCTACCCTTAATCGACCCGAAACTCATACTCGACCTTCCCACACGTGCTATGACATGAAATGTAACAAAACAAGCACAACCTAGCATAAAATAGGTTGAGAGGCAATGAAATGCAATGTCAAACAATCAAGAAATGAGGGGTAAAATGTGTACAATTGGACCGAATCCCAGCCCCCACACTTGAACATTTGCTTGTCCCCAAGAAAACCAATCTCAAACAATGTAATATTTCAACCTAACAAAAATAACTTGGGGACATATCAATGGGCACACAATGGATGAATCTCAATGTTTATCTGACATTGACACATGAACACTTACAAGCAATACCACCACCCACCACAAAAGACATTCGAATGCATTAAGAACGTGCAAATGAAAAGTTCTCACCTTGTTCACAAATCAAACACAAGTCTCGACCGGAATACTCACCAACCACAACTAAACATGCATAGAACTCAAGTCCAAGGAACAAACAAATGGGCAACATCGGTCCTCACTGGGATAAGATATGAACATGCAAAATGAGGATGAATCACTCACTCTCGATCAGTAGGGTCAGGACCTTTTGGTGAAAAAGATGTGCACAATCATTAACACTCAACCGTATCGTTTCTCCACCATGGGAACAACCTCTAAATGCTAGAGTTCAAGGGATGGTTGTCGTCACTAGCTTGTCCGGAGGTCTTAGACACGGGTTCAAATGACTGGAAATGGTCTTGGACATGGGAAAATGCCTTTTAGTTAGTGGCAAGCAAAGTATGAGGTTCTACATCTTCACCCTAAGATACACGGTTCTTACGACCGTGAATTGACTAGTATCCGGCGAGGTGTGCAAACCGTGACTTTGGACTTTTCTTCACTTTCTCGTGCTTTTCGACCTCCAATCGACCCAAAACTCGTCCTCGACCTTCCCACACGTGCTAGGACATGAAATGTAACAAAACAAGCACAACCTAGCGTAAAATCAGCCGAGAGACGATGAAATGCAAAGTCAAACTATCAAGAAATGAGGGGTAAAATGTGTACAATTGGACCCGAATCAAGCGCAGACCATGAAATGGACAAAGAAACCGTGAAGATTGCACACTTTCAGGAGGATTTGTATGGCTCACGGGCAGTTTAAAGATCGCGATCTCGAAACCTTGAAGTCAGCAAGCAGCCTGTGAAGTTCGTTAGTGAAATGGCGTGTTTTGCGCCGAGATCACGGTTTCATTGTCGATTCCACATGGGTGATGTTAGACCATGGTGTGGGCCTCGGGAGCTATATAAAAGGAAAGTAAGCTTATTTGTAAAGGGGGTTCCTAGAGAGAGATTGGAGCTTCTTTTTCAAGGTTTAGAGAGAGAGGGCTACGAGGTAAGGAGGAAGGAAGGAGAATTTCACTTACCCAAGGCTAGAGCAAGGTTGATTTCTTCTCCAAAGGTTTAATCAAGAATCGAAGAAGAACAATGGGTTTTTCTTCTATCTTATTTGTATTTTCTCCTCTAGCTACAGAGTAGTCTCAAATTTCACTTGGATGTTATGAACCCTAGTCTAGGATGTGTTAGATTCTAGGAACTGAACTCTATGTGGATTGGGTTTGTGCTTTATATAATGATTGAGGTATTATTCATGAAATTTGGGTGTTGTTATCTCTCAAATTAGGGACAAACTGACCTAGAAGGAGAAAATCCCCATAGCCCAATCTTGGCAATTCGGGTAACCTTCTATTGGGCAATTCGGGCCATCCCTTGATCATCGAAGTAGTGTCATTATTTTGACTTGATTGGTTACTTTTCGCCATTCAAGATTAACTTCCTAGGTAGTGGTTTTCCAATCCTTAGTAAATCAATTAAGAGACTTAGTGTTTCCTAGCTAGTTGTGACCTCATCACAGTATATGATCCTACTTATCACACTAGAGTTTCATTTGTTGTATCTTGACACGAGACTAGGGGGAGTAATTTTCGATTGATTCTTTCTCATTCGAATCCACCAAAGTTTAATTGCTTAGTTGTTTACTTTGTTTAGTTTTCTTAGCTTTAACCACAAATCGATTGCTAGATAACGTGTGAACAATTGAAGTAAGGGTAGATAGATCCCCCGGGTTGATATTGAAATACGTATTCTATTTTACACCAGTCTATAGGTTGTACTTGGCCTATAGTTGGGATTGTGTGTAGTGGTAGCTGAGTCAAGTTTTTCTGGCGCTGTTGCTGGAGTGCATGGTCCATTATTCTGAAAAAGTTGTTTATTGCTAATCTAGCATTTCATTTTTTCAATTTGAGTTTGTCTTGTTTCTCTTGGCTTACGTTTGTATTGTGAAGTGTGTGCAGGAAGTGTATGATGTGGAGTAACCCGAAACCTTTAGCATAGCTAGACGATAACATCAATCACACTCTTCAACTCCTAGCTCGAGAGAGGGAGTTGAGGGCTTGAAGATCAACGGAGTGCCTCAGGATGCCATTAGGTTGAGACTCTTTCCCTACTCACTAAGTGGAAAGGCACGAAGTTGGTTGAACAATAGGCATCCACTCTCAATCTCTTGGGATGACTTGTTAAACAAGTTCATGAACATGTATTTCCCACCTTCCAAGACAGCAAAGTGTCGGAAAAAGATCGCCCACTTTGCTTAAGAGGATGACGAGACTTTAAGGGATGTGTGGTAGCGCTATTCCGATCTCTTTTACCATGTCCTTACCATGGGTTTGGAGAGAAATTCCGGATTGAGACATTATACAATGGTCTCTTCCAAGAAGATCAGACACTTATTGATTCTCTATGCCAAGAGAATATGATCAACAAGACTCCACCCCAAATGATGAAATTGTTTGATGAAATGGCCGCAAAGGGCTATGATTGGGGGGGTGACAAGGCATGGAAGGAAGGTTTGAGAAATAGGAGTGCACTCCACCGAAGCAAATCCTCCACTTGCGACAAAGATCTATGAGTTAATCATGGTGATCTTGAATTATAGGAAGCAAGGGAAAAGCTCGGTTATGGTTTGTGATGGTATTCAAGTCCCAACCATGCGGTTGAGGAATGTCAAATCATGAGGGAGGCGAACATACACCTCCGAAGAACAGGTTTATGTCATTGCAAATGCAAAAAGCTCCACCAATATCAACAAACCATGTTGCAAGTCGTACAATCGGGTGTGGAACGACCATCCAGACCATGCATGGGTAACACCAACCGATCAAGATTTTTAGATTCAAGCCATGACTTCTTTTTCTTATCAAACCCAACCTGACGGGATATCCAAACTTGAAGATCTCGTGTCCACATTTGTGAGTTAGAGCTCAAAGACGTTTGAGAAGATCAAGAAGTTTATGGATGAGGCCTCTGGGAAATTCGCAATCATTGAAAGGGTTGCAAGGTCACCATTAACTTTGACGACCTTGACCACTCGGATGGGCATAATCACTCAAGCTGCTCTCTCTTAGAATCGAGTTACAACATCCGAAATGAAAACTGTGACACTTCAAAGTGGAAATGAAGCTAGAGAGGTGCCTATCCTGAGAAAGAAAGTGGAGAAGGAAAAACAAGTTGAATAACCGATCACCTCCGAGCATCCGAGGACAACATCCGCACCGAAAAAGGTGGTAGAGGAACCAATTTCTCGATAAACATCAAGCAATAGAGGGTGTTCCTCCACTCCCATATCCAACTAGGTTGCGGATCAATGGGAGGCCGAATTTGCTCGGTTCATGACACAAATGAGCCAACTTCACCTCAACATCCCATTTGTGGAGGCTCTCGTTCAAAGGCCCAAATATGCAAAGTACCTGAAGGACCTTCTCACTAACAAGAAGAAACTTGAGAGCATGGACATCGTGACTCTCAATGAAGAATGTTCAACTATCTTGCAAAGTTATCTTCCCGAGAAGCAAAAAGACCAAGGGAGTTTTGCTATCTCCTGCTTTATAGGTGGCATGTGTGTAAACCGTAGGGAAGTGCAACAAGTAGCCAAGCGCCACTCTCTTGGTCTCTAGGTCGAGGAAATGGAATTTGATCCAAGCCACCAACGTGACTCTCTCGGCCTATTAACAAAAGGTTGGTTAGACTTCACCCTCAAATTGGAGTTTGGACGGCCACTCACAACCAAACTCTAGGGTTTAATACGAAATAAGAGGTTTGCCCCGCATTAACCTCGACAGGAGACAATGAATTGCCTAAGAAAACCCAGCATTCAAACCTCTTTCAAAGAAAGGAAACCCTACGGTTTACAATCCACATTCACATTAAACACAACCACACACACAAATCATTCAATCCGTAAAAGCATTCACATAATTGTAGCTAGGGTTTACAAACCCCCAAGTGAATAGGTAGGCTATTCCATAGCTAGGCAAAGGTAAACAAGGAAAAGGAGAGAAAGAACCATGAAGAGATGGAAATCTTTCCTCCTTGTTCCTTGAATCTCCCTTGAGAAGAAGAACCTTCACTTCTCTAGCTTGAAATGAGCCCAATCTCCTTCCTCCTTTGAATGACACTTTCTCTCTCTAGAATGGAAAGAGGAAACCCTAATCTCTCACTAGAAAGCCTCCTTTATTCTGAAAACTAAAACCCTAGAAAAAGCATGTAACACCCTACCCTGTACGTTTTTCCTGTTGTGTCGAGTTCTCCTGTTCTTCAAATTCTCTGCTTCTGGGTTCGTTCTGATTCAGGGAAGAAGAAGACGATATCTTCTCTCTTCACTGACTTAGTTCTCATGCCAGTTTATCAGAAGCCCAGGCTCTCCTCTTAATAGTCTGTGGGCTTTTACTTCAGTCGGCCCAATCAATTAATTCAGATTAAAGAGTCTATCGCTGGAGGCTTTTTCATTTTAATATGAATTATGTTCTTTCCCTCTTCGTCTCTTTTCAATCCCTAGAAAACTAGATTGTGTGCCTTGCCATTTAACAAGTGGTATCAGAGCAGGTCCTTGAAAGAGTTCATTACTGGCAAGAGAGATCCAGACAAATGGCGTCGGCCAAATTTGGGCAAGCTTCCTACAATCGTCCGCCAGTGTTTGCCGGTTCGAATTACACTGCTTGGAAGAAAAGAATGAAAACTTTTCTTTGGGGAGTCGATGAAGACCCGTGGACTGTGGTATGTGATGGTCTCATTTCCATGGAGGATGCTGAACAAGGCATGTGGTCTGCTGCTCAGAAGAAAAGCGCCCAACTCAATAAATGGGCTATGCACATCCTACAGTCTACCATTGTGTCAGATGAAGCTGACAAAATAGAGCACTGCGAAAGCACGTACGAAGGCTCTTCAAACATCAAGGAAACCAGAATTGATCTTCTAGTTCACGAGTATTAATGCTTTGACATGGCTCCAGGTGAGGAAAGTCATGAAATGTACTCTCGATTGACTGTTCTTATTAACAAACTTAAAGGGCTAGGGAAAACTTATCTTCTCAAGGATTTAAACAGAAAAAATTTGAGGTCTCTTCCTAAGGAATGGCTACCTAAGTGAACTGCTATTGAAGAAGCTAGAAATCTGAATACTATGTCTATAGATGAGCTAATTGGTTCACTTCTTAGTCATGAACATGTTCTGAAACAAGTTAACAAGGATGATGAGAAACGTAAGAAAACCCTAGCGTTCAAATCTAAGGCAGTTGAGTATGATTTTGATACTGAGCTAGGTGAAGAGTTCAGTAGAGAGTTTGCTCTGATAAGCAACAAGTTTCATAGAATACTCAAATACAAACAAGAGCAGAAACAAAAGTCTCTAGATCGGAATGCTTCTTATCATGCTAACCCTTTTGACAAAGTTAGAAACTCTTTTCAAGATAGGCTGCGTACTCCGCAGAACAAGCATTTTGATACAGGGATTCAAGAAACAAAAGCATAGGATTGCTACAAATATGGAAAACCGGGGCACATTCATTCTAACTGTCCACTGACGTTGAGAGCAAGAGAAAGCCATGAAAGCCTCATGGAGTGACTATGAGTAAGAAGAAGAAAAGGATGCTGAAGACGAAAAGGCTCTCATGACCTCTGTAAGGAACGAGCTATCTACCAAAATCAGTCTGGATTTATGTATCATCTGATGACTCAAAATGGTACCTGGACAGCGGATGTTCACATCACATGTCTGGTAAGGATTATTTGTTCAATTCTCTTGTTATGAAACGTGGGGGGTAAGGTTACTTTTGGTGATGATAGTCAAGGTATGATAACTGGGTCTAGAAGCATAGGTAAAAGTCCTTACCTTGTCATAAAAAATGTGTTGCTTGTAGATAGTCTAAAGCATAATCTATTGTCTAGAAGTCAACTATGTAGTAATGGGAACCGAGTTATTTTTGAAAATGATAGATGCTCCGTAGAACAAATTGACGATAACAAAGTTATATTTGTTGGAAAAGAGTCAACAACATGTATATAGTAGACCTTACTAATCCGAGTTTGTTTAATGCTAAGTGTCTACAAGCCTCATCAACTACCTTTGAATTTCTCTGGCACAAAAGACGAGAACATGTCAGTCTGTCTAAGTTAGATGTTCTTTCCAAATTCAGTCTAGCTAGAGGTATACCCAAACTCAAGGATAATGCAGAGTTCTTTTGCAATGCATGTGCAGCTGGAAAGCACAAAAGAAAAAGCTTTAAATCTAAACCATATATCACTACTTCTATGACTTTTAAACTAATACATATGGATCTGTTTGGGTCGTGCAATGTCACAAGTCTAGGAGGTAAAAACTATGTTTTTTTGCTGGTTGATGACTATTCCAGGTTTTCCTGGGTTTATTTCTTAGCTCACAAGGATGAAACTTTTAAGAAGTTTCGCTCTTTTATTACCTTGAACAGTGAAACCATAAAAAATATTCATAGTGATAATGGAGGAGAATTTATTTTTGAGGAATTTGATGATCTCTCCGGACAATTCTGGAATAAGTCACTCTTTATCTGCTCCTCGTAATCCCCAACAGAATGGGGTAGTAGAACGTAAAAGCAGGAGATTGATTGAATGTGCTAGAACCATGTTCCTTGACTATAACCTTCCTAAGTATTTATGGGCTGAATATGTGAACACTGCTTGCTATATTATCAATCGTGTCCTAATTTGAAAACAATTAAATAAGACTTTGTATGAAATCTTGAAAGGAAAAACTCCTAGAATGAAACATATTTATTGGTACTAGATACTACTATGATTTTGATTTATGTGAACTTAGACGGATATGCCAATGGCGTCTATCAGAGAGTGCTTTCCTGGATTGGTTGGTTTGAGGGGTTCAGGCGGGTATGGTTATTTGATTCCCAGAGAAACTCTTTAAGGGCTTGCAGCGAGAAAACGAATTACGCTTAGGAAAAACCAAGAAATATAGGAGGGCCCCCAGGACAAAGGGGCGGCGGTCAACCATCCACTCTCGAGATTCATATTGATCAATTGATCTCCGCGTCCTTCAATTTATGGCACTGCACCGGTCAAATAGCGCCCATCAAGAAATACAATGTTCAAAGCTTCCTTCATTGATTTATGTGAACTTACCACTTCTTGTCAAGTTCCCTTTAGTGAACAGATCACCACAGTGAAAGCTTCAAAGTCCTTAAATCAAATTGACAGAGAATATGAAGTCTCCACTGAAGCACCCAAGGCTCCACCTCACATCCAGAAGCGGCATCCTGAAAGGCAGGTCATAGGAAATATAAGTGATAAGCTACAAACAAGAGGTAAGTACATTCCTGGCCAATATGCTTTCGTTTCTCATATTGAACATAAGAATTATAAAGAAGCTTTAGATGATGAAGAATGGAATTTTGCCATGGTAGAAGAATTAACCCAGATTGAACATTTACGTGTATGGGATCTTGTTCTCAGGCCTCCAAATGTCATTGTCATAGGAACTAAGAGGGTCTTTCGAAACAAGTATGATGAGATGGGATTTATCATTAGAAATAAAGCTAGGTTGGTGGCTCAGGGATATCTTCAAGAAGAAGGTATCGACTACGATGAAACTTCGCCCCTGTAGCTAGGCTAGAGTCAATAAGATTATTATGTGCTTTTGCTAGTCACATGGGATTTCCTTTATACCAAATGGACGTTAAAAGTGCATTTTTGAATGGTTTTATTCAAGAGGATGTTTATGTATCCCAACCTCCCAGGTATGTTGATTTTGAACACCCTAACCATGTTTACAAACTTAAAAAAGCGTTGTATGGACTCAAACAAGTGCCTAGTGCCTGGTTTGAACGACTTACAACTTTTCTTCTTGAAAACTCATTAGTTCAAGGGAGTATAGATAAAACTCTTTTCATAAAGCAAGACTCGAATAAAATCCTTCTAGTACAAGTCTATGTAGATGACATAGTTTTTGGATCCTCTGATCCTACACTCTGCACCAATTTTTGTGAAACTATGCAATTTGTCTTCGACATGAGCATGATGGGGGAACTTAAATTTTTTCTTGGTCTCCAAGTCAAGCAGACTTCTTCTGGAATTTTCATAAATCAATCTAAGTATCTTCAGAAAATGCTCGCTAAGTTTGATCTAAATAATGTGAACTCAAGCCCTACACCCATGGCCGTTAATCTCAAGCTATATAAAGACAAGATAGGTATTCCAGTGGATGAAAAGAAGTATAGAGGAATGATAGGGTCATTACTATACCTTACCGCTAGTCGACCCGATATCCAACACAGTGTCTGTTTGTGTGCTAGATTTTAGTAAGCCCCTAAAGAAAGCCAATTCTCTGCTATAAAACAGATTTTTCGATACCTAAAAGGGACTCCCGAGGTAGGTTAATGGTATCCTCGTCACGATAACTTCTCTATAGCAGGTTACAGTGATTCAGACTTTGCGGGTAGCTTGACAGATAGTAAGAGCACTACTGGGATTAATTCGTAGGAACTTCTCTAGTGTCTTGGTAATGCAAAAACCAAGGGGTTGTTGCTCTTTCTACCGAAGAAGATAAATATATCGCTGCATGTAGTTGTTGTACCCAACTAATTTGGCTTAAAAATCAACTCCAAGACTATAATGTGACCTCTGATTCAATCCCTATTTTCTGTGATAACACTAGTGCCATTTGTATGTTAAAAAATCCTGTTCAGCATTCTTGAACCAAACACATTGAAGTCAAATACTATTTTATTAGAGATCTAGTTTAGCAGAATATTATCCTTATTAGTCATATTCCTACAGAATATCAACTAGCCGATCTCTTTACTAAAGCCTTGAATGCTAACAGATTTACCTTCCTTTGTTACCAAATAGGCTTATGATCTCCAGAAAATCTGGAAGATCTTCTCTGATCTCTCGTCCTTTTACTAATATGTTTATTTACTTTCCTTGTATTTTTGCTGCATTTACTTTCTTTCTTGTTTTGTGTGTCTACCTTCTTTGAGTCTTTTTCCTTGTTTGATCTCCTTCGCTTTGCTATTTAAGTCAGTCTTGTCTTGCATCTTCTGCATCTTTCAAGTTCTTGTTGTGAGCAAGTCAGCAAGCCAGCCATCAATCACAGAATTTGAAGGAGGAAAACGTGGGGAGCAAGTTTCTACAGAAGGAAAGAAATCGTGCAAATGGTGGATGATTTGATACAGCAAAGGATCCCCTCAAGAAAGGCTCTTAAGGAAAGGATTTCAAATTGAAGAAGAGTTGCATCGATCAAAAATACTAACGGCTAGCTGTGAAGAAGGATAAAAGGCTCAGAGTCAAAGAATTGAAGGTGCTTTTCCGGAGAGATTCTCGTTCTAGAGTACACAGGGAGTTGTAAGCAACGAGAGATAGGAAGAGCGGCTCTAAATACAAGATCAGGATTGATAGTGTATTAGAGGGTGAGAAAAGCAGTTGGATAGCTGAGGAGTAAGAAGTACTGTGATCTAAGGATTATCCTTCCTGTAGGGATTGGGTAATCGAGCCTAAGAGTGTAACTCTGAATCGGAGCAACTAAAGCATCATACATAGTGGATTGGCGAGAATCACACAACAGTGATATCTCGTCCGTGGATTAGTCAGAGTTGGGGATCATTTTTACCCAGCTCTGGATACCACGTAAAAACGTGTTATAGCCTGTGTTGTTCTTTTGCTTTCTTAGTGTGTCTAACTCTGTTTCCAGGACTTGGTGCTAATTGAGAAACAGGGGAACTGATTTCGACTTGAGCAAAGGGATCAACACTGAAGCTGTTGTCAAAACGCACAGCTTTGCGCAAAGGAGGTTTTCTGTGTTCTAAGTCCGAACCAAGGCCTAGCTATAAGTGGGCCTAAACAAAATCGAGCCCAGTGTCTTAAGTTCATTATTTTCGGTTCTTAGTCAGATTGCAATTTCACATTCCTCTGTTCATTCGTATTTCCCTCTTCACTGATCAAAGCAAAAAGTCGGGTTAGGGTTTGCAGGTGACTCTGATCGACGAAAGGTTTCTGGCATCTCGCGCTCGACGCCATCAACAAGTGGTATCAGAGCACGGTCGTCAATCAAGAAGGGTTCACAACCTTTGGCGAGATCCAGGATGGTGTCAGGATCTTCGAGTAATGCTCCACTGTACCTCGCGGATGGATTCTCACAAAATCGGCCTCCTCGCTTTGAAGGAGTAAACTATGGCTATTGGAAGAATCGAATGGAGCTGTTTGTTGGATCAACAGATCCCAAGCTGTGGGCAAGAGTCATCAAAGTACCATACGAGCTGAAGGCAGATCAAGAAAAGTGGACCGATGAAGATTATGAAAAGTTCCAGCAAAATTGTAAGGCTACAAACTTGATGTACTGTGCCTTAGGTCCAGAGGAGTATCACAAGGTGGCTGGATGCAAGACAGCGAAGGAAATCTGGGATAAGCTTCAGGTAACCTACGAAGGCACTTCTCAAGTGAAGACATCTAGAATTAACTCGCTTAAGCATCAATTCGAGTTGTTCAAAATGGAGGAAGGTGAAACTATTCGTCAAATGTATGAGAGGTTCACTAACATAGTGAACAGTCTAGAGAACCTAGGCAAATCATATGAAAGTGGAGATTTGATAAGGAAGATTCTGTGGAGTTTGCCTGAAAAGTGGACACCTAAGGTGACTGCAATTGAAGAGGCAAAGGACCTTGAGAAACTGCCCATAGATGAGCTGATCGGATCATTGTCTACTCATGAAGACAAACTGATGAAAGGAGGATCTGAGAAGGAGAATAGTGATAAAGGTAAAAGAGGAATTGCTTTCAAGGCTATCAGTATGACTGATGATCCAGAGGAATTGGAGGACATGGAAGATGAGGAGCTCGCCTTGTTAAGAAAACAAATAAGTCGGCTTCTGAGGTTTCGAAAGGAGAAAAAATTGGGAGGATCAAAGACGAGGGATACTGACAGAAATGAAGGAACAACTAAGATGGGACAATCTCGGATATTTCCGAAAATTAGAAATGAAGGAGGCTCGAAGGGGATTGGATCTACTGGCTGCTTCAAATGTGGAAGATCAGGACACATTAAAGCTGAATGTCCATTTCTTAAGCGTGAAAAAGCATATGCTGCAACATGGAGTGGGAGTGAAGAAGAAGGAGATGAGGATGATGAAGTTACAGTACATCGATCCTATATGGCTGTTGCAGAGGAGGTAGAGGAGGAAGAAGACATGTCTCAACCACAACTGAATTCTCAAGTAAGTATATCCAACTCAATAGAACTAGAAGACTCTGACTGTGAATGTGATGATGAAATGCTAGCTAATACTATTAGAGAAATTCAAATGGAATTTGGAAATGTTAAAACGAAGTATACAAAGTTGAAAAGAGAAAATGAACTAAACTTGAAAAAAATTGAAGAACTAGAAAATAAGTTGAAACTGAGTGAAACCAATAATAGTGAAATCCTGCGTGACTTAAGAAAAGCCCAAAATGAGAATCTTCAACTACAGGATGAATACTTGAATTTGAAAGAACAAGTAAAACATGGGGAAAACCAACATAGAGGGCAAGCTCGATATGAGAAATTGAAAAATACTGAATGTTTCTACTGTCACCGGATTGGACATTTGATCAAAGAATGTAAATATCGCTTAAGATCAGAAGCTAAGAAACAGGTTCTAGCTAACAAGAATGAGAATTTATGGAATAGACAGGTATCACAAACACCCAAGAAAATCTGGGTTAGAAAAACAACGTGACTTATGCGTATGCAGAGATGTCTTCAAGTGAGCATGGAGACCTCTGAGTGGATTATGGATAGTGGTTGCTCACATCATATGACAGGTAATGAGTTTTTATTTTCCAAACTGGAATTAGGAAAGTATGGTAAGGTTTTCTTTGGAGATAACAACTCTGCTGAAATAATTGGAAAGGATCAAGTAGGGTCGTGTCCATCCATAAGAAATGTCATGCTAGTAAAAGGACTAAAACACAATCTCATGTCAATAAGTCAAATGTGTGGTAAAGAATGTAGGGTCATTTTCGAACCTAACTGCTGCTATGTTGAAAACATTAAGTCTAAACAGATCTTGTTCACTGGTAAAAGGAATGGTAAGATTTATTCAATAGATCTTAATGATAAAGAATGCTTTAATGAGACATGTCTAATGAGTATAGATAAAAACATGCAAGAAGATTGGCACAGACGACTTGGTCATGTAAATGTGAACACCCTGTCTAAACTAGCTCGTCTTGGGTTGGTTAGAGGTTTACCTAAGATGAATGAAAAACGAGAGTTCTTCTGTGATGCATGTGCTAAAGGAAAGAAAACTAGAACCAGTTTTAAGAGTAAACCAGTCATATCCTCGTCCAGACCCTTAGAACTCTTGCATCTTGACCTGTTTGGTCCATCTAATGTGACTAGTTACGGAGGAAAATCATATGCCTTCGTGGTAGTTGATGATTATTCAAGGTTCACGTGGGTTCTCTTTCTAGCCAAAAAGGATGAGGCATTTGATCAGTTTAAGACTTTAACCAAACGCTTAGAAAATGAAAAGGTGTCTAAAATTGGTAGTATTCGAAGTGATCATGGGGGAGAGTTCTCCTCTGAGCCCTTTGAATTATTCTGTAATGAACTGGGAATTTTTCACAATTTCTCTGATCCAAGAACTCCTCAGCAAAATGGAGTAGTTGAGAGAAAAAACAGAACTTTAATAGACATAGCTCGCACAATGCTGCATGATTATGGTATACCTAAATACTTTTGGGCTGAGGCAATCAATACTGCATGTTATGTGGTTAATAGAGCCTTAATCAGGTCAAGATTAAACAAAACTCCTTATGAGTTGTGGAAGGGTAGTAAACCGAACTTAGGATACTTTCGAACCTTTGGATGCAAGTGCTTTGCATTAAACACTAAGGATAATTTGGGGAAATATGATGCAAGGTCAGATGAATCTGTGTTTCTGGGGTACTCTAACACCAGCAGGGCTTACAGAATATTTAACAAAAGGACCCTCAACGTTGAGGAGTCCATTAATGTTGTATTTGATGAAGCTGCTGTTGAGATTACAGAGTTACCAGATGATGACGATTTTGGTTTGGGAAGACAGTCTTCAAATGGCACAAAATCAGTTGCTGAGAATCTTTCTCTGGAGAAAGAGCTGCCTGAACAATCTAAATCTGATCACCAAAATCAGGAGTCTCAGCCAAAAGAGGGAGAAAGTGCAGAAGAGAGTCAGTCTTTGCCAGCAGACCCTCAACCTCCTGCACATATAGCCAAGAGACATCCACCTGAGCAAATAATTGGACCAATCAACAATGGTATGTATACTCGCTCTAAGGCTCTGCCATCTCATACTGCTTTTGTGTCTCTTATTGAACCTAAATCAGTAAATGAAGCCTTATTGGATGAATTCTGGACTGCTGCCATGTTTGATGAGATGCACCAGTTTGAGAGAGCAAAAGTATGGGAATTGGTACCTAAACCAGAAAACAGAGTAATTATAGGTACAAAATGGATTTATAAGAACAAAACTGATGAAGTAGGAATTGTAACCAGAAATAGGGCAAGGCTGGTAGCACAAGGTTATAATCAGGAGGAGGGAATAGATTTTGACGAAACTTTTGCCCCTGTGGCTCGTCTAGAAGCAGTAAGAATGTTGTGTGCATTTGTAAGTGCTTCGAAAATTAAACTCTATCAAATGGATGTTAACAGTGCTTTTTTGAATGGGGACTTAAAAGAGGAAGTCTATGTAGCACAACCTCCTGGTTTTGAAAATAAAAAATATCCTAATCATGTGTATAAATTAAAAAAGGCTCTATATGGTTTAAAACAAGCTCCTAGAGCTTGGTATGATAAATTAAGTTCAATTTTATTAGAAAATGGTTTTCTCAGGGGCTCAGTTGATAAAACATTATTTACTAGGAGAGAATCAGGTCATCTTTTGCTCGTCCAAGTATATGTAGATGACATCATCTTTGGAGGAACTAGTGAAAATATGTGTTCTGAATTTGAGAAACTTATGAAAACTAACTTTGAGATGAGTCTTATGGGAGAGTTAAATTACTTTCTAGGGCTACAAATAAAACAAACTCCTAAGGGAATTTTTGTATGTCAGTCTAAATACATTCAAAACATGTTAAAACGCTTTGAGTTTGGAAATCTTAAAACTGCGGTCACTCCCATGGCTTCTTCGCTAAAAATTGATAAGGATGAATCTGGTGTTTCTGTAAATGAAAAATTGTATAGAGGTTTAATCGGATCTCTCTTATATGTGACTGCTAGTAGACCTGATATCCTTTACAGTGTTTGTGTCTGTGCTCGTTTTCAAAGTGCACCAAAGGAAAGTCATTTGTCTGCTGTCAAGCGGATTTTTAGATATTTGGCTGGTACAGTAGACTTAGGTCTCTGGTATTCTTGTGAATCAAGTCTAGAATTGGTGGGTTACTCCGATTCTGACTATGCTGGGTGCACAGTTGATCGAAAAAGCACATCAGGCACCTGCCATTTTATGGGGTCTTCTTTGGTTGCTTGGTTTAGCAAGAAACAGAATTCTGTTGCATTGTCAACCGCTGAAGCGGAATACATTGCAGCAGGTTGCTGTTGCACTCAATTACTTTGGATGAAATATCAATTACTTGATTATGGCTTAGAATTTGAGTCACTTCCTGTGTTGTGTGATAACACAAGTGCAATTAACATGTCAAAAAATCCGGTCCAACATTCTAAAACAAAACACATAGAGATCAGGTTTCATTTCATCAGAGAACTGGTACAAGATGGAATAATACATCTTGAGTTCGTTCCAACAATGTACCAATGGGCTGATATCTTTACAAAGCCCTTGGGCTCAGAATCCTTCCTTCACATTCGTAGAGAACTAGGAATATTCTCCTTAAGTGACATTGCTCCTGCCCTAGCTTAAATTCCTTGCTGAATGGGCAATTCTAAACTTCCTTTTCTGTTCATTGTCAAGACTTTAGGACCAAGACCTTCCACCTTCCCGTCCTACCTTATTCTCTTCAAACCTACCATTTTTTCCGTCCCTGCAAATCTATATAAAGCTCTAGGATTCGAGGCAATCTCATCTTCTCCTCATTCTGATCTGCTACTACAAAGAATCATTCTCTGAGACATCATGGCTGGTTCAAATCAGCATATGGCGCCTCTTCGCCTAGCTCAAGCTGCAATCTTCAATGGAAAAGGCTTTGAAGATGCTGCTGGGTATGCACGTTACCTTCGCCACTTTCAAGACCGACCTCTCTGTCCCTCCATCACTCTTGATCCTTCCAGATTCACCAGATATGGGATGGATATCCCTCGCCTTATCAACTCCATTGGATGGGGTGATATTCTTCCTAACAGGAACTTTGGTTTTCGTCCGGAAGCAGTGAGGATGTTTTATGCCAACATGAAACCAAGCTTTCATATCTATCCTCCGTGTTTCACTACGATAGTTTACAACTATCTGATAACTATCAATGTGGAACTATTGTCTATTCTGCTTGGAATTCCCATTACGGGTGCTGAAGTACTCAATGAGTCTGATTTTCACTCGGTGGACTTCAATGAAGGTGATGCGCTTCGGCTTTACACCAGGGATACTGGTCGTTATTATCCATCTGATTTTCACTCTGGAAGGCTTCCTGACGACCTCAAAGTACTGCACTTCTACATCACTCGGTTCTTTCTTCCTCGTTCTCATGGTCTCAACACAATCTATCCCTCGGATTTGTGGATTCTCGCCAGTGCCAAGGAGAATCGAGTCATCAGCTATCCTCACCTGATGTTTGCTCATATGATAACCTATCATGATGAGCATTATGAGTGTGAACTCCCCTTTGCCCCCCAGATCACCCAACTTCTATTGGCCTTAGGCCTGGATATGCGTTTTAAGGTCGCTGGTGTGGATCTGCTGAGCTCTCTGCGTGCTCAATTTGTGCTTCGCAAGGTTGACGCCTCTGTTGGTCGTCGTGGCCCTAGGGTCAATGCTCCAGGGGGAGAAGCAGCTGATGTTGCAGTTCCCTCTAAAGAAGATGGTCTTTACCTTGCTGAATTGGATGCCAATGAACCTGAAGAGGCCCCTGATATAGCTGACCTGGTTGAACCTGCAAGAGACAAAGGAAAACAACCAATGGTGCACCCTTTAGAGGTTATCCAAGCCATGTTTAGACAGGAAGGAGAGGCTAGCAGCAGTAGGAATCCGATGATGGAGGATGAAGATGCCATCTCGAATTATGTTCAGTCTCCAGATTATGACTTTTAGGACAGATGTCACTCGTAGGGGGAGTTTGATCGTTATGGTTTGAGTCTGGTTGAGTCGAGTTTAGCATTGGCAGTAGCCTTCTGTTGAGTTTAAATCCAATGAGTCTTGTCTGGTCTTAGATTTAGCAAGTAGTCTGTGTCAGAAATAAAGCTCAATATGAGTGAGTCCTTGTTTGAACCTTTATGTGTGGTTTCTGTTTGAATAAATAAACTCCCTCGTTGTTTTATAAATGTGTCTGAGAAATTGGCACTTTACATCTGTTTGGAACAGTCTGCACGTTACTGTGTGTTAAGTGTGTGCAGGAACTGCAAATTCAGCTGAAGGGATCATTGACTGGCTTAGGGGGAGAATGTTGTGAGCAAGTCAGCAAGCCAGCCATCAATCACAGAATTTGAAGGAGGAAAACGTGGGGGGCAAGTTTATACAGAAGGAAAGAAATCGTGCAAATGGATGATTTGATACAGCAAAGGATCCCCTCAAGAAAGGCTCTTAAGGAAAGGATTTCAAATTGAAGAAGAGTTGCCTCGATCAAAAATACTAACGGCTAGCTGTGAAGAAGGATAAAAGGCTTAGAGTCAAAGAATTGAAGGTGCTTTTCCAGAGATATTCTCGTTCTAGAGTACACAGGGAGTTGTAAGCAACAAGAGATAGGAAGAGCGGCTCTAAATACAAGATCAGGATTGATAGTGTATTAGAGGGTGAGAAAAGCAGCTGGATAGCTGAGGAGTAAGAAGTACTGTGATCTAAGGATTATCCTTCCTGTAGGGATTGGGTAATCGAGCCTAAGAGTGTAACTCTAAATCGGAGCAACTAAAGCATCATACATAGTGGATTGGCGAGAATCACACAACAGTGATATCTCGTCCGTGGATTAGTCAGAGTTGGGGATCATTTTTACCCAGCTCTGGATACCACGTAAAAACGTGTTATAGCCTGTGTTGTTCTTTTGCTTTCTTAGTGTGTCTAACTCTGTTTCCAGGACTTGGTGCTAATTGAGAAACAGGGGAACTGATTTCGACTTGAGCAAAGGGATCAACACTGAAGCTGTTGTCAAAACGCACAGCTTTGCGCAAAGGAGGTTTTCTGTGTTCTAAGTCCGAACCAAGGCCTAGCTATAAGTGGGCCTAAACAAAATCGAGCCCAGTGTCTTAAGTTCATTATTTTCGGTTCTTAGTCAGATTGCAATTTCACATTCCTCTGTTCATTCGTATTTCCCTCTTCACTGATCAAAGCAAAAAGTCGGGTTAGGGTTTGCAGGTGACTCTGATCGACGAAAGGTCTCTGGCATCTCGCGCTCGACGCCATCAACAGTTCTTAGGGTTCCAGTCTTTTCGAGAGGTATGCTGTTTGCGTTTTCAAAAACCTTCACAGGTACTCTTTTTCATGAGCCGATTCCTGCCAACTCCCATCGTCATGCTATTTCCTTTGCTCATCGACCTATTATTCATACATATCATGTTCCCTTTGTTGACCTTTTTGAGTACGGCCTTGAGGTCACTCAATACATTCATAATCTAACTTGGGATTTTATTATTGCTGAAACTCCCGAACACATATGTCCAGAAGGTGTTCGTTTGTTTTACTCCAACTTTTGGTTGTTTGGTCTTCATACTCGCACCTTCATCACCCTAATATTTGGCCATCTTATTACTGTTCCACTTGAAGACCTTAGGCGTATCCTTAATATTCCCAAGTACGGCGAGATTCTGGCTCATGACTCCGAACTTGTGCTCTATAACTTTGATATCGTTCATGAATTCGTACTTCTTACTGGTCATGTGCCTTAGGATACCACTTGGGCTAGACGTGGTGTTGTTCTCTAAGTGTGTGCAGGGAGGTGCATGACTCGGAGCAATTCGGCGCCTTTGATACCACTTGACGATAACATCAACATGACTCTCCGACTCCTAGCTCTGGAGAGGGAGTTAGCGGAAACAAGGAGGAGAAGTGAAGAAAGGGGACAACAATTGTATCCCGGAGTAAGTGGATTAGAAGTCAAAGGAGTTGAAGGTGAAGTTGATATTGGAGTTGAGATGGCGGAGAACAAACAAGGAGGGGGAGCCGCCCAAGCTCACAACCACAATGATGAGGGAGCAGAGGAGGAAGCCCCAAGGAAAATGGGTTATGACATGGCCCCACGGCCGGCGGACATTCAATCGCCTATCTTACACCCACCACGTGGCGGCTAACAACTTCGAAATCAAGCCGGCCTCCGTGAAAATGATTCAAAATAATGCTTTGTTCCATGGGCTCACAAGCGAATTGGCGAGGGAGCATGTGCAAAGGTTTCTTGAGCTTGCGGGGAGTTTGAAGATAAATGGCGTGCCGGCGGAAGCTTTGCCATTAAGGCTTTTCCCCTACTCACTTTCGGCAAAGCAATCTGATGGCTCAACAACTGGCTGCCTTGCTCAATCACCTCATGGGATGATCTTCTCAACAAATTCATGACCCGCTATTGCCCTCCTTTGAGGACGGCCGAGTGGAAAAAGAAGATCACCCATTTCAAGCAAGACGAAGATGACACCTTAAGAGATGCTTGGGAAAGATTCTCCAACTATTTCCTTCAATGCCCTAACCATGGATTCGAGGAGCAATTTCGAATAGAAAATTTCTATGGTGGCCTTATACATGAAGATAAGATCCTCATTGACTCTCTTTGCCAAGGGAGGTTGATGAACATGACCCCACCTCAAGTGACCCAGTTGCTAGATATGGCTTTTAAAGGATACGATTGGGGCTTGACGAGAAGTGGGAAGAGAAGCAATGAAAGAGGAGTAAGAAGTGTGGGAGCAAGTGCTCTAATTGAAGCGAAGTTTGACAAGTTGATTGAAGTGATCCTAGAGGACAAGAAGAAAGGGAAGAGAGCGGTGATGTCTTGTGATTGGTGTTCAAGCACTAACCACGAGATGGAGGATTGCCAAGCAATGAAGGAAGCAAGCACTCCGGAGGAACAAGTCAATTTCGTTGCCAATGCTAGAGGGAACAACCCCGTATAGCAATACTTATAACCCCGGGTGGAGAAATAATCCTAACTTTGCTTGGTCGTCCCCGACTAATCCAAGACCCTCTGGTTTCCAAGTCCCTATGGGCAATTATCAACCATGGCCAAATTTCATCCAACAAAGGCCTCAATTCCAAAACTCGAGATTCCAACAACCTTAACAAGCACAAGTTGTTCAAGGGTTTCAACAACAACAACAACCCGACAAGTTGTCCAAACTTGGAGACCTAGTGAATACCTTTGTGAGCACGAGTGCTCAGAAGTTCGAGAAGATTGAGCAATTTATGGATGAGGCGACTACCAAGTTTACCTCGGTTGAGGCAGGACTTCGAAGCCATAAAGCAAGCCTTCAAAATTTGGAGGTGCAAATCGGCGATCTTGCCGGGATCCTCACCGAGAGACCAAAGGGAGCTCTACCTTCTCAAACCGTGGCAAACCCCAAGGATCATGCCGGGGTGAATGCGATTCAATTGAGAAGTGGGAAGGTGATTCCAGGAGTTTTTGCCAAGGGAGTGATTGAGAAGGAAGACTCCAACCCCAAGGATTGAGATGAAGAGCCGTCAAGGGGGGAGAAAGAAGTTGCAAGGAAGGCATCGCCGATGCCATCTCTGGTGGCTGAGTACAAGCCACCTCTTCCTTTCTCCACAAGGATGTACAGTGAGAGGTTAGAAGCGGAATGTGGAGGCTTCATGGAGATGCTCAGAAATCTCCATCTCAACATCCCCTTCCTTGAAGCTGTGGCCCACATGCCGAGGTATGCAAAGTACCTCAATAGATTCCTCACCAAGAAACTGAAGTTCGAAGACCTCGCCAACGTGACTCTAGGCGAGGAGTGCTCGGGTTTCATCCTCAACTGGTTGCCCAAGAAGCGACCCGACCCAGGTTGCTTCACTATCCTTCTTAGTATGGTAACCATCACATAGAAAATGCCTTGGCGGATTTAGGAGAAAGTGTTAATGTGATTCCCTATAATCTTTTCAAAAGGTTAGACCTAGGTGAACTCAAGACCACTAAGCTTAGGGTCACGTTAGCCGACCGCTCGATCATTAGCTCTAGTGGCATCGCAGAGGACATGTTAGTACGAGTGGGCAAGTTTTAGTATCCGACGAATTCTGTGATCCTTGATATAAGTGAGGAGTCGGACATGCCACTTATACTATGACGTCCCTTCCTTGCCACCACCAATGCGTTAATTGATTTTAATGAGGGGACCTTGATTTTGAGGGATGGTGAGGAGAGGATCACTCTTGAAATTGAACCTAAGACTAGAAGTGAGGATGTGAAGGAATTGGTATCGAATGACTTGAATGTGAGTGGAGGAGAACCTCACAAGGCGAACCCCACTATTACATGTGTTGCTTATGGTGATGTTAAGCAGGAAGTTAAGGAGGGTACTAAGTCCAAAGAAAGGAAGAAGAAAGCCTGGAGGGAAAAGATTAAGCAAGATTTTTCCTGAAGGAAGGAGAAGGGCAAAGCTAAGGTCGTCGGCCAAAAAGGCCACCCCCATGGAGGTTAAGTTGGAAGGCTACATGCCTCACCCCGAGAACGTGGCGGATTCACTCTTGGTGGCATCATGTTCTAAAACATGATAGATCCACAACGTCAAGCTAGTGACGTTAACTTAGCGCTTGTTGGGAGGAAACCCAATGTAGGTTTGTTTTCTTTTCCTTATTTTCATTTTTTGTGTGTCGAGTGAAAAGTTCTGGTGATCGAGTGGTATCCCCGTGCCACGTTTTGTGGTTTGGCATTTTGAGGTTGTGCCATGATCGATAGAAGGAACGGTAGATTAGGTCGAGTCAAATTTTATTCAGAAGTGCCCTATTTTTGCTGAGGTTCATAGACGGATTGCCCAGTTCACGGTCTTACAAGACCATGAATAGGCAAATGCGTCCGTAAAAAGGGCACTTCCACGAGCGTGCCAGTTGTTGACCATCCACAGTTCACAGCCGCATAGTTGTCGACCACCCACGCATCTGTGAGCTGCTAGCGTCGTCTATAAAAGGGGCGTGAACGTTGACCCTTCACTTCACGTTCCAAAACTCGCCGGAAAACTGCGATTCTCCGATGGTTTTCAGGCCATTTCATCCACTTCCTGCGAGCAAAACCCAAATAAAACCTCAGAACCATTCTCCCCTCATCAAAGGAGGCCTTCGCCTGGATTTTGGGGAGATTTGGAGCAAAAATTTTTTACGACAAAGTCGCTGTCGGTGAGCTTCCAATGAGAGTCCGGCGAGCTTCTGACAAAGCTCCAGTGACCCTTGCTTTTGTTGATTCGAATTGCATGAGCTTAGTGAGCCTTGGTGGGCATTTGTTGATTCGAATTGCTTTCATTTGTATATTTTGTCCACCAAGTGCTAATTTTTGAATGAATATGCATTGTTATACTTGATTGGTGGATGGTAGCCACCGTGGCATGGGTGGGGTTCAAATGTTTTGTGTAGATGAACCGTGAAATACCCACAACCATGCCACGGTATGTTGAGCTTAAATGTTTGAAATCCATAGTGGAGATAAGTGTGGGGAGAATTTCTTTTTCCTCCCAATGAGTTGTGCTTAACGAATGTCTCCACGTATGGTGTTTGTTTGCCAAATTTTGCAGGATGCTTAACGAGAAGCACGAGTTCATTAGTTACCTGGGGAACCATGCGTGGTTTGGCGACAAATTTGCCTACCACATGGATAGCCCGGTCGGGCCACATTGGCTGCTGGACTTGGACATGTTTACATTTTTAGGTGCCGAGCCGCAATGTCAAGGATCGTCTGTCGCCCCCAGTGGCGCCTGCTGCTCACCATGGACGAGCTCATGTACCACAAGCTATGCGTGGAGTTCAACTCCATGTTCGCCCATGTTGTCCCGACCGCCAAGAGGAGCCGGCCGTATGCAGAGTTCATGTTGGGAGGTCAGCCCCGAGTGCTGACCTATGACGCTTTCGCCCAGGCCATGGGGCTCGACCCCACTCACATGACGATGACCAAGCAGCAGTTCTCCGTCGACTTCCATTATCAAGCCGCATTCTGGGCCCTTTGCTGCCTCGAGCACGAGCACGAGGAGTACGAGGCGAACCACACCAATGCGGTGAAGCTGAGGACTCCTTGGAGGATTCTCCACACGCTGATCACCTGATCGGTAGTCCCCAGCCTACAGTCAGGACATCTAATGACGAACAGAGTGCTTCTGGCTCTCTTCTCCACGAGGCATTCTGTGGAGCCAATCCATCTAGAATCACTGATAGCCACCTCTTTTTCCCGGTGTATGGGGTAGAACAGGGTGGACAACATGCACATGGGGGGCATCATTACGGGGATTGCCTACCATTTCGGAGTGGATGTGGAGCGATGCTCCATCGTCGGGAGGACCGATCCCTTACCAGTGGCTACACTCTATAACCAACATATGGTACTTCAGGAGAGGGGGGTGAAGTACCTCGACGGGCTCCAACCTTCGGGAGCCATGCACCCAGCAGTTAACCCAGGTCCAGCGGAGCCAGATGCAGGGGTTCCACCCCCAGAGCAGCCACCTGCTCGAGCACCCGGCCGCCGCCGCCGTCCGCGCTCCAGCGTTGTATACCACCACCAACACCACCTTCATCATCCAGACCAGCCGGTGATCCCCTCGTCCAGAGGATAGATCGCCTTGAGACTCAGTTTGGGGGAGTGACCTCCCGCCTTGACCGGTAGACCGACCTTGAGCAGATGGCTCGACGCTAGGGTCTCATTCCTGATGATTAGCCGGGGCTTCGACCCAGTGAGAGGTAGCCGACAAGGGAGATATTTGGCAGAGCCGATTCCTTTCGCCCCATTACTCCACTTGGAACTCTGAACTCATTTTTATTATTAATTTTCTTTTATGTGTTTGTGACTATAAACTACTACTATTGTATTGTGTTGTGTAATAGCCTCGCCTTGAGCGATTCGTATTGTGTTTGTGTATGTGTGTTTTGTCCTCTCCTGGAAGCTCCAAATCTCCTACCCTGGAAACAATTCCAACTTTCACTCACCAAGCAAAGCGGTAACATCATTCTACCCCTATCTTACGAGATTGAGGGCGATGTCGAGCTTAAGTGTGGGGGTGGGGAAGATTATTTTTATGCTTGTGTGAGTTCTATTGATGCTTGGAAGTTGGAGCCTTGATGTATGCCCAAATTTGAAAATTTTGAGGGCTCCAAGCAATGTTTGCACGATCAAAGTGGCCGGTTTGTGGGAGAATCTCGTGTTTATTGGCTTTAACCTTGAATTGTTGCATGTGATCGAGTATGTCCTATAATGATGACTGAGAGGTGCATTAGGATAGTACAAAGTTTTAGTTCTCATGTGTGCAAAAATGAATGGATGTTTTGACTCGATTACTTGTTGATTACAATTGCCATGCATGTTGCTTTGTGAAATGGAATAGATGGTTGGGTGACTATGTAGCCATGTGAGTTTTCAACCGATTGTTTTCTTCTTTTGTGCTTAGATACCTCTTACCATGGCGAGTAACATCACAATATCACTAGTGAGTATGATGGAGGCATAGAATTAGTCCACGCCCAAATGGTGATTGTCCCGAAATGATTTTTTCCACTAGTCAATCCCTTTGAGCCTTGTGACTTTGGGGGTCGTTCTCATGCTAGGAGCTTTTGGCTTGTGCGCTTAATGGTGCTTGATAGACGACCCCCCAACCCTTTCTTCGTGTCTATAAGTGTGTCGTCCGTGTGTTTCGGAGCGCTCGCTTTTTAGTTCCATTGAGATTCTACATAGTAGGATTGTGTGCGGTTCTTGCTAGGAACAAAAGTGAAAGGAACAGTAGTGTTGGAGTGAGTTCTTAAAAAGAGAGCATTGATCGTTAAAACTAGTGTGGAAAATGTTTAACTCTCTCGTAACCCCCTCAAAAAGAAAAGAAAAAGAAAGAAAAGGAAAGTAGAAAGAAAGAGAAACGGAAAAGAGGTAATAAAACGGGGTAAATAAAGTAGAGAGTGCCACAAGGAATCAAAGAGTATGCTCTAGGAGAGGTTTCTTAGCACTAATGCCAATGAAACCTCCACATTATCTTAGAACTGCTTCACTACCAAGGTGAAATATATAGCAACAGCAGAACGAGAAGAGCGCTTAAAGGAAGTTCATAATGGGTGATAGTTTGGAAGGGAGAAGTGAGGTTTTAGGCTGATGCTAGTAGCCATTGTTTGTAAGGAAGGTTCTTAGTCGAAACCGTAGAACCTTTGGTTTTAGGATGAAGATGTAGGATCTCATGATGTGTTTGCCACACCCAAAAAGCCTTTTCCCCATGTCCAAGACAATCGTAGTCATTTGAACCCGTGTCTAAGACCTTCGGACAAGCTAGTGATGACAACCTTTCCGTGAACTCTAGCATTGAGAGGTTGCCGCCGTGGTGTTGAGATGATAGGGCTGAGCGTTGATGATTGTGCACATTCTTTGCACCAAAAGGTCCCGACCCCACTGGTCAAGAGAGTGAGTGATTTATTCCTGTTTTGCATGTCATATCATACCCCAGTGAGGACCTTTGTTGCCCATCCATTTGTTCCTTGGACTTGAACTCTATGCATAGTTAGTTGTGGTTGATTAGTGATATTTTTGAAACTTGCATTGATTCATGAACAAGGTGAGAAGTTTTCATTTGCCCGTTTCTAGTAGCCTCGAATGTCGTTTGTGGTGGATGTCGGTATTGCTTGCAATGGTCCTTGTGTTAATTGCCAATAGCCATTTGAGATTCGCCACTTTGTGCCCTTTGATTTGTCCCCAAAGCATTTTGATCGGTTGAGATATTACCTTGATTGAAATGGTTCGCTTGGGGACAAGCAAACGTATAAGTTTTGGGGAGTGATTCGGGCCTAATTGTACACATTTTATCCCCGTTTCCCTTGGGCGTTTGTGACATTTCTTCTCCTAAAAGGGTGGCTTTAATCTAGGTTTTTTGTGTTTCAGTGTGCTTCAGGATCTAACAGGTGAAACCAACCCCGGAGTCAAAAGTTGGAAGAAAAGGAGCAAAGACCAGGCAAAGAGGGTGATTTAGTCCATGTTCACGGTTTCCCATTGGAGTTCACAATCTCCTAAGGCCGTGAACTAGAGCCATAAACCGTGAATCGGAAATCTTCCAGGGCGAATTCAGAGGTTACAGATGCAGAGTGAGTTCACGGTCACCAAGACCGTGAACTTTGAGTGCAAACCGTGAACTCAAGTGAGAGAAGCAGTGCATTTCGACACATCACTCCGAGTTCACGGATGCGTTGAGGAGTTCACGGCCGTGAAATGAGCCCGATCCTGGTATATAACGTGAGCTTAAAGGAAGAGAGAGGGAGGGCCCAAGTATGAGAAAGTGCCTTCTTCTTCAGATTTTAGAGAGAGAGAGGACGAACCAAAGGAGAAAGGAGGCTAGGGTTTGCTCCGAATTGGGAAGAATATCTCCAAGAGAAGATCAACACAAGATCAAAGGAGAGTGGAGGCATCACCATGATGGTTTCTACTTCTTTCTTTTGTGTTCTTCCCCTTTCTAGCATGGAGTAGTTTCCTTTTTCACTTGGGGTTGTGAAACCCTAACTATTTGCCATGTAGTTCTCGTGTGAATTGAATGATTATTTATGGGTGTTGTTTAATTTAATGATTGAGGTATTTTCATGATGATTGTGCATGTTTGTGCATAGCAATCTACTTGGCCATTCTAACCTAGGTTAGAGGGGAAACCCCCTCCCCCAAGAGGCTCAATTGAGTTGGGATTCCTTGGGATTTTCAAGCCACCTATCTAGGTTAATGTAGGACAAACCTTTATCTTGAATTAAACGACTAGGTTAATCGTGATTAAGCCGTCGAACCATCAGTTTGAGGGAGAAGGTAAGTCAACCCTCAATTGCCTTAACAAAGATGGATACTCTAGTAGCCTATAATGTATCCCTTGGTTTGGCAATTGAGAGTCTGGTCTTCGATCATAGTTTCACTTCCTAGCGGTTCACGATTGCCTCGCCCATAACGTCCCATTCTAGTCCACGTGCTATGGTAGTAGTTAGGGGGAAGCGACACCCGAGTGATCCTTCTCATCTAGAGCTTTCAAACCATTTACCACTGCTTTGTTTTAATTTAATCCTTATAGTTTTCAACCAAAAACCAATCCGCTAGATAATGTTTCAAGCAATTGAAGTAGGGGTACATGGACTGGCCCGGGTTGTTATTTAAACATACTTTCCCTATATTGCACCCATCTAAGGTTTATACTTGGGCCTTCAGGTGGGATTATTTTGTGATATTTGGGACGAGTCACTGGGACAACCTTGATTTACTTTACTTGCTTGTTTTTATTTGTAGTTTTCTTAGTTTTAAACCCAAGACCGTTTTGCTAGATAACAACCTAAGCGATTGAAGTAGGGGGTACATGGACCGACCCTGGTTTGACGATTAAATACTTGCCCTATACTGCACCTGGCTAGAGTTTAAAAACTTGGGCTCTAGTCGGGATTAATTCGCGGCATAGTTTCGTGCGAGTCAAGTTTTTGGCGCCATTGCCAGGAAACCGCGGTCCATTATTTTGAAAAGGTTGCTTAGTGTTACACTAGCATTTTCTATCTTGCTTTTTTTTATTTGTGTTTTGTGTTTCGTGTGAGTTTTGTTTACCACTCTTCGTCTTGAAAGGTGGTTTGTGTGTGCTTGATTGCCCTTTTTAGTTTTTTTGTGTTTGTAGGTATTGGATCATGGATCATTATGATTTCGCCCAAGTGTGGGGGTATCCACCAATTGTCGAGAGTGGTTACCCCGGAATTTCATGGGACGATCAAGAAGGGGGAAGTCAAGGATCCGGATTCTACTACCAACCTCCTTTCCAATAAGAGAAACCAGGCTCATGGAAATACCAAGAAGCTTTCCCATATCAAGAAGGTTTCCCTCCACAACTCGAGGTGAAATCCAAGTTGGAGTTGGCCATGGAGGCTTTCATGGGACAAACCTCAAGACCATGTGCCATTCCACAACCTGAGCCAAAGAGCAAATTAGAGCTCATGGTGGAGCGATTCGCCCGGGGCACCAATGAAGGGTGCTCTAGCAAGGACCTCCCAATTTCCAACCATTTCGACTCAACCTTTCTTCGGGAATCAGAGGAGCTCCTTCGACACACGGTGAGGCTAGGAGGGCTTGTTGAGCAAGCATGTGCATAACTTGCTCACAATTGCCTCCTACCATCAGAAGAAGGAAGGGAGGTCGAAGAGGCAAGCCATGAGAACTTTGGAAGAATGAGCTCCGGAATAGATTTCCACCCCTCCCACCACCCGATTTGACACTTGAAGAGAAGGTGGCACGAGCTTGTGCAAGCTATCGCCTCTCATCATTGGAGGAGAAAGAGGAGGTTGAAGGAGCGATCAATGACAACCGTGTGGAGCAAGATGAACTCACCCCAGAGAGCTCCCATGGCGAGGATGCACAAGAGGGTTGCATTGATGACTTTCACACCCTTCCCGAGAGCAACTTTGAAGACAAAGTCACGAGTGTGGAGGAACAAGAGAATCCTTTTTATGATCTTGCATGACATCTTGCCCTCCAAAGCGTGCTTGAGGGCATGAATAGGAAGGAGAAGAAAGAGGTTGAAGAGGAGGAAGAAAACATTAAAAAGGGGAAGATCTTGATTGTTCCCAAAAGGAGGAAAGTGAAGAAGAATCAAGGGAGGTTGATGAAGAAGAAGAAGGAGCAAGTGGTGTCTAAGATGAGGACAAGGTCGGGGTGGATGAAGCATCTACGAGTTACAAATGCTACCAATGTTTTCTACCCGACCTTGACGCGCTTTTGGAGAAGGACACATTTGGGGCTCTTTGCCAAGCCAAGGCCAAACCATCGGTGATCCCTCTTTGTGGATGTGATGGAAGTCAATCAATGATGGACTACATGGTGTGGTGCAAAGAGAAAGAAGAAGAGGTCTTGTGGGTGGAGCCCCATGACAACTCAAGTTCACGAGCCCTCAATCATAGATTCATCCAAAGGTCGCGACTTGAGGCTTCATCTCACCAACGAGAACCTCAACTTCAAGGAAGTTCTTGGGTGGACCGAAACTTGAAGAGCAATCGTCCGACTCGTGACGTTAAAGAAGCGCTTGTTGGGAGGCAACCCAACCACCATCGGTTTGTTTCCTTTTGGCATCAATAAGTCGAACTTTTGTTTTTCCGCCTCCTTTCTCTTCCGGCTCTCACCCGCGCTCCGCTCCCGAATACCAACATTCACCCCTATCCGATAACATCGTTCTACCTCCTTCTTGTACGCCATTGAGGGTAATGTCTAGCTTAAGAGTATGTGTGTGTGGGGGAGGGGGATAGTCCACTATGCATGTGTGTGTGAATGTTTGGTGTGATTTTGAATGTCTAGAGCCTAGTTGTATGCCCAAAATTGAAAAATTTGAGGGCTCAAAGCATAACAACTTCTACATGTGCATGATCATAGTGGCACCTTTGGTGATTTGTTTTGAAACTCGTGGTTATTAGCATTGTCTATGGATGATTTGCTTGTTATTATGTGCAACCCATGATGTTGATTGGGACATGTATTAGGTTTGTGCATAGGTTCATTTCTCATGTGTTTGTGAACTGATAGAAGTTTTGAATTGATTACTTGCTTTTCACAGTTGCCTATGCATCGAGTTTAGGGAATTAGAACGAATAATTGAGCACCTAGGTAGCCATGTTAGACTTGTGGCGTTTGTTTCTTTCTTGTGCGATAGATCCCCATTTACATGATGTGTAGCATTCACATTGTTGCTATTGAGGAAGATGGAGGCATAGGTCTAGTCCAGGACCCAAATGTTGACCAACTCGATCATATCATCCCTTAGTCAACCCCTTTGAGTCGTGTGTCTAAGGGACATTCTCTTGTTGGGTATCTCACGCTACTTGAGCTTGATTGATTTAGACAGAGCGACCCTACTTTCTTCGTGTCTACACTATATTGAGTCACCCTTGTGTGTGGAAGTTCCATTCATACCATTTGAGCTTAAACGAGGTTCTACATGAGTGATTTATGTATGGTTTTGCTAAGAAAGAAAGTGAATGTGGAGGTAGTTTTTCAAAGTGAGCATTGTTCCTTAAGTTCAAAATGTGGCATGTTTATAGCTCTCTATAGCCCCCAAAGAAAAGCAAAAAGAAAAAAAATAGATCAATAAGAGGGCAAAGAAGAAAAGAAGAGTGGCCACCAAAAATATAATAAATGTTAAACATGCTCTTAGAAGTGTTTCTTGGCATACAAGCTATAGAAACACATACTTGTTGTTGACCTACACTCTTGTGCTTAAAATTGAATAGCAAATGTAGCAAGAAAGCATGTGTGAATGGGTTGGTGATTGTTTGTGTTTTGGAAGTGTGGGAAGTGTGGTTTTTGAACGTTGTTAGTGGTCATTGTTTATTGAGAAAGGTTCTAGATCGAAGCTAAGAACCTTGTACTTTGGTTTTAGGTTGAAGTTGTGGAACCTCATGAAATACGTGCCACCACTCAAAAATCCTTTTCCCCATTTCCTAGACCCTAGCAAGTCATTTGAACCTGTGTCTAAAACCTCCGGACAAGCTAGCAACGACACCCATCTTGTGAACTCTAACATCTAGAGGTTATCGCCATGGTAAAGGGACGTTAGGATTGAGCGTGAATATGCACATCTTTTGAATCAAATGATCCTGACCCCACTGGTCGAGAGTGAGTGATTCATCTCCAAGCAAGGATTAGAGTGAGAAAGTTCTTCTTCAAGCAAGGATTAGGGAAATCCTCACCCAAAGGAGGATCTCTTCAACACAAGGATCAAGGCTAGCATATCTTTGATGGTTTTCCTTCTTCTCTCTTGTGATTTCCCTTCTCCTAGCATGGAGTAGTCCCTTCTTTCACTTGGGTGGTTGTAAACCGTAGCTACATTTATGTGAATGCTTGTATGAATTGAATGATTTGTGTGTGGTTGTGTTTAATGTGAACGTGGAGGTATTATTCATGAATGATTGTGTTGTGTGAAAGCCTATCAATCTAATTTCCATTCTAACCTAGGTAGAGAGAAACCCCCCCCCCCCCTTCCTTTCTTTGAAAGAGGCTTGAATGCTAGGTTTTCTTAGGCAAGTCATTGTCTCCTAGTTAGGTTAACACAGGGCAAATCTCCTATTTTGTATTAGCAGTTAGGGTTTTATTGTTCGTGGCCGTCCGAACTCCAATTCGAGGGTGAAGTCTAACCATTCCTTAGTCTATAGGTTGAGAGGGCCGCATTAGTGGCTGGGATTGTATCCCATTCCCTCAACCTAGAGACTAAGAGGGTACCTTTGGCTACTTGTTAGACTTCCTTGCAGTTTATAACCCCCTCACCACACACGGTCATTCGATCCTTCAAGTCGTAATTGTTAGTTAGTGGGAGCAACACCGGGGTGAAGCCTTCTCAATTAGTGTCAAAACCATTTCATCTTTGCAAAGTATTTTAGTTTTAGGTCATTGTTTTCACCTACAATATCTGCTAGATAATGTTTTAAACAAAATAAGCAGCGGTACATGGGCCGGCCCTGATCGATATTTAAACATACTTGCCCTATATTGCACCCATCTAAGGTTTATACTTGGGCCTTAGGTGAGATTTTATTGTGATAGTCAGAGCGAGTCACATATCTTATAACCCGGTGAGGACCAAGGTTGCTCGATCGTTCGTTCATATGATGTGATCTTCATGAATGAGTAACTGTGATTGGTGGGTCATCGAGACATGTTTTGTGTTGGTTGATGAATAATGTGAGAACTCTTCATTTACACAATCTTAATACAGTTGAATGTCGTTTGTGGTGGTTTCCAAGATCACCTTGTTTATGTCCATAGGTCGGTGTCGAATAACCATTGAGATTCATTCGTTTTGTGCCCTATGACATGCCCGAAAATTTTTGTTGAAAACGAAGTTGTAAGCTTACCTTGTTTAGTACTTGGTTTGCTTGGGGACAAGCAAACATTCAATTGTGGGGAATGACTCGGACTCATTTACAAATATTTTACCCCACATTGATTGTTCATTGGACTTGTTGAATCATTGTCTCTCAACCTATTTTATGCGAGGGTGTGCTATTTTTGTTATATTTCAGGTCCTAGCACGTGTGGGGAGGTCGAGGATGATTTTCGAGACGATTAGAGGTCAAAAAGCGCAAAAAAACAAAGGAAAGTCCAAAGTCAACCGAGAAGCTGGCCAAGAAGCTAGCCAAGAAACATAAAATTTTGGGCACATCATTGGACCTCAAGGTTTTTACGGTCTCCAGACCGTGAAAATCAACCACGGACCGTGATGTTAGACCAAGCGACAACATCCTCCCGTGTTTTTGTCCAGGATCACGGTCGAAGCTTCATGTTCAGTTTCACGGCCGTGAACAGTGACCATGAATCGTGACTGTCAGGCTGAATAAAAAGATAGTTGCGGGTAGAGAGAAGAGAGCAGATTTTTGGAGAAGAATTTGATTCTCTATCTAGGGTTTCGACCCAAAACACCAAAGGGGAGTTCTAGTGAGAGAGAGAGAGACAGAGAGTTCCTGAGTGATCTTGGTACTTAATTGGAGGCATTGATCAAGTTTGGAAGCAAGGAATCAAGCCTATAAGAAGAAGAAGAAGATCTTGGGCTCCAATTTGTAATATCTCTCCTCACTCTCTAGAAACTCACCCTCTTCTCTTGGGTTTGAGAACCCTAGGTCTAGGTTTTGGTTTGTTGATGTATGTGACAAATTCCATGTTGGACTATTGATTTGACTTAATTGATGGATGTTTTAATGAATGACATGAGTTGGGTTCCCATTTTCATGTACTGAGCTTTTGACCTATGAAGGAGAAAATCCCCTCAAAGCCCATTATTGGGGTCTTCGATTCACTCCTATCGTATATTGTCTGCGTAATCCCGAGGGAGTTGATTCAATTGGTCTCTTATCAATATAGGAAACCCTAGGTTGAATAGAGAACCTACCCATCCATCGATTCGTCGTTCCGGCATTCTCGAGGGAGTCCATCTCGAAACGGTAGAGTATTTGAGTTAATCGAGCTAGGATGGTAATCAACATCGATCCAAATCTTGGAACTAGGGGGTTAAACACAAGAGAGCTCCCACAACATGTAAATAGCTAGATTAGTGGTTAGCTAGGGTAGTTAGTTTAATTCTCTTAATCACTATCCTAGGTTGGCTAAATAACGACCCTAAACCCGAAGTAGGGTAAGCCTAGATCCCCATGGTAAGATAAATTATTATTGCTTGCTTGCCCTATGCCACACCCGATCGCTGGTTATGCTTGACCATCAATCGGGAAGTTGTAGTTAGAACAAGTCAGAAAAATGCTTCCAGGCCAACTTTCCCTCCAAGAAACCCTAAGAAAAACTTGAATTGGGATCCTATAAATACATCCTAATGAGCTCCAAATTGGGCAGAATTTGACAATGCGGTTTCTCTGTTTCCAGGGAAGCCCTAGACCTAGGGAATTGGCCATAAAACCCAGGGAAGCACAACAGCTCCAAAATGGCGGTCTGGCTGCCATTCTTGGGTTCTGGCTGTCAAAATCTCGACATGTCCCTTTTGACCCCAATCATCCCTATCGGTATGATTAGTTAGGTCCTTCATTTGAATAGGTTTGCAAACCCTATAGATTCGATAACTACTTAAAACCATTGCTTTTGGTATGCATAAGTGTTTAATTTCAACTCTTTAATGTGTTTAATTTCATGTGTTCTCTATTGTCATCGATCGCGTACTTAGTCGAAGCTACACTCCCTTCTTGGTGTATGCTTCAAAATATGATTTTGAGTTGGGTGAGATCGAACACAGCCACCCTCATGATCGATCATAAATCAATTTTACTATATGACTTCGTTAAAGGAGAAATTCGTAGGGTCCTTATTGCCTTCCAGATCTGGAGAATGTTGTTACACATGGTAGGAATAGATAACACATGGATGAAGCAATTCATAAGCTGCTAGGTTTGAGCATTGCCATCCAAGGTTGTAGAATGACGCACTTATTTGAATATGCATCGCTGTGTATATTGGTTTGTTTGCTTGCCTACGTCAAAGGACGTACATCATTGCAAGAACAATACTTGCACTAGTTGCATGACGTGACACACGTGACTCGGGAGAATCGGCTGAAGTAGTTCATAAACCCTTGGGTGCATAGGAAGTAAATTTTCCTGATCATGACAGGAAGTAACCTAGATCATAAAATGTTTCCACATCAAGGAAACTCCAGGGGGAACTAACCTATGAAATATTGCTCCTTCCTGCGTCCTTCAGTAGTCTTTAGCTTATATTTACATTTTTTGCATTATTTCTTTTACGTTTTGTAAAACCAAGGGGAACTGCAACCCTGGAAATACGTCCACATATGGTTTAAAACTCGCATAGAACATGTCCCTCAACACTTGTTATAAATATTTGAGAGAGAAACTAGAGAATATGATCCTTGTCTGCCAACTAGGGTAAATTTGCATACATGTACAATGATGAATCAAATTTGGGCTCCGTTTTCTGGGAGTCTCACATCATCGGAAAGGTATGTGTTCTACCTTTCCTCTGTGTTTTAATTTGTTGTTTTTAAGTCGTGTGTCTTTTGATATCGTTATCCAAATTAGAGTCTTAGTTAGTGTCATAATTTTGTTTGCATTTCATTTCTGCTTGTACCTATTTTTAGTATTTCTTTGACTCTGTGTTAGAGTATGATTTTAGAGTAGAATCTAGAAGGGCGGAATCAACAGCCTGGGCTTCAGATTCCTTTGTAAATCGACCGCCCTAGTGCCAGTTCTCGCTCCCTCTAGTATTGTTCAATTTTATTATTTTGTTTGTGTAATTATTTTTCATATTATGTCATGTCTTATTATTTCATATCCTGTGGATTCTCCATGTTCTAGACAGCTTATAGGGCTAAACCCAGAGGCACATGTTTTGCGGCAAGGCCGCTAAATACATAGAAACCTATCACGTATAGGTTCTGATCTCATCTCCCGTGCGTGATCTCATCATGAACTAGGGGCAGAAAGAACATACTGAAGCTTTAAAGGTCTGGCCAAGGTCATGTTCATTTAGAGGGTACCTCCGGTTCCTCAAATAGAGGTCACTTAAGGATAGGAGAAGGTTTGTAAAGGGAAGCAACTCATAGCTCTCTCTCCATTAATCCTCCATTTTTTAAGTTTCTGCTTCATCACATATTGTGACTCATTCTCACATATTATTTGAAGAAAATAAACGCAAACAGTGATCCTATTATGTTAAAATATAGGAAAACACGTAATGAATGAAAATAGTGATAATATAATGACTAATTGGGTCCAAAAAATTGAAAGATCAAAGTTCTGCATCAATTTAAAGTTTCGGTGGCAGTCGTTTAGATAAGGCAATTCAGTGAGAAATGTTGAGACAATGCCTCACCATGAGGGATTTGGTCAAAATGACTCGTTTGTAAATGATTACGAAAATGAACGATTTTAGGAATGAGGGATTTCGAAAAGTTGTGAACTGTAGGTTTTTCAAATAGCTTATACGCGTAAGCTATTTTCTTGTAATTGTAATTTCCTTGTAATTGTGCCCCTTTGAATTATTTTAAAATCCGAATTTACTCTCATACATACATATCACAAATAAACCTTTATTGGTCGTTCCTCCTTGATAGGGCAAAAGCGTAATGTCAATTCCTATCTTGTAGTAATCCGGAAAGTCCGGGTATCGTCTCTCAGGGACTGGTACAGCCTTAAGTTCTATCAATTTTTGTAGAGCAAACTATAGGTGAAAATGGTTTAATGAGATTATTAATTACTAGCAAAATAAACAAACTAATTAAGCATAGTAAAATGGTCGGGAGAAATTCAATGGAGAAAGCTCTCAGAGAAACACCGGGACTCGCTACCTATCCTATCCAGATTAATTCACATATTCCAATCAATTTAATCCATAACTTTACAGCCAGGATATCACTACTGTGCTAGCTATCCCTGTCGGACATTACTACGTACTAAACAATTAAATCAAATCCTACTGTCGTAGCTCAATGACTTAATTATTTAGCCTGAAGACCGATATCCTATTTAAGACCGCATAGCACCTTATTTAATCCACTGTCGCTTCGATAAGTTACTATGTCACATGAAATATGTTCAGTTATTAGGGTTTCACTGTCGCTAATAACCTAATTAACTACAGATCGTTGTATTGGTGGCCAGTCAACACAAAGCATTAAGAAATTTCATGCAATAGAGAATGGAAGAAAAGAATCATGAATCAATCCATCAAATCAAGAACTAGCTACATCCTATGGTGTTTCCCCCAGAAATTGGGGTTTAGTTCATGACGAAATTAAGATAAAACAATAGGGTTTTGTTCATCATGTTCTAAATCAACAATAAACAACTAATTTGGTTCAAAAAATCCAACCAAATAATCGCTCTCGTTGAACTCAGCTCAAGCCTTGAAGAAGTCGATCGTCGATGATAATCGCCGCTGGTCCCAAGCTTCCTGCGCTGCGCCCTCTGCTTCTTTTTCCCCCCAAGAATCGTCGTCCCAAAAATTGCCTCTCGCCCCGTTCTTTTTCCCAAAAGCAATTCTTCCCTTTTTCTTTCTTTTAATTCCCCCCGCCAGAGACTTCTTTTCTTTCCCCCTTTAATTCCCTCTGGCCCAAATTCGTTCCACACTCCAAATCCCCTTGTTCCGTCCCTTTTGTGTCCAATTTAATCAAAAGAATCCCCCAAGGAATTCCGCTCCTGCTTCCGTCCAAATAATAACCTCCAAGCCCTCCTCAAGGCCGCCTGCTCCACTAATCAGCTCCGGTCCAATTAATTCCAAAGACTGACCCTTCCAACAAGTAATTTCCTGGCCCAAAGAATCGGCCCAAACTTTTGTTCCGTGCTTTCTCCACCTACAACATATCAAACTTATGGCACTAGGCAGTAATGGTTTTTCAACCATTCCCAGGTTAGCGAGCCCTAAACTAGCACCAATTGGCTAAAACATACCACAGATAATCACATAAAGTCCAAAAATTCAATATGTTAAAGCCGATTATTACTCCTCCACCAAATCTTCTCCTGTACTCATTGGTGTTGACGCAAAATGAGGGAAGAAGATACATAGAAGAAATTGAAGAACACTTGAGGTTGAGGAAGATTCCTCCTCTCTTGTAGCTTCTTCTTCTCCTCTTCTCCTTCATGCAGCTTATCTCTTATCTTTCTCTAAAACCAGAAATTCTTCTCTCAAAATTAGCTCATCTAAAAGGGGGAAAAGGGTGTGCTACTTATAGGCAATTAGAGAACGGACAAATTCGTGGTTAGAAGGACAAACATCACGGGCGAGATCTTCAAAGGAGAGGTCACGATCTTGAAACGCAGTCGTACTGCCTTCAAGATTGAGGAGATCGCGGGTTGACTTCACGATCGCGATCCATAAGTCTCAGCCGCGATATTTCTCGCGGTCAAAATGCATTGTGGCCGTGATTCGACTTGGGAAACTCGTTGTTTCTCTTCGGCTCCTTTTTCGCAAAGTTTGCGCGCTGAGCCCTCCAATTCGCATCCGCAATCTTAGTCTTCCAGGACACTATCTTTGACATGTCTTTGTGGTCCAGGATCTCGGGCGTGATCTTAACTTCTAGGCCACGATCTTCAGTCTTCTACCCCCTTGCTACACTTGTGACCTTGTTTTGTACCTAGTTCGCATATATCGTCTAACACGCCCTAAAATCACATCAAATTCAAATAAGAATGGAATAGGGATGTTATTGACGATGATTAAACATTTATGCACATGAATTGGAACTAAAAAAACTCAATATGAAGGATAAATAACACCAATTTAGGTGTTATCAAACTCTCCCACACTTTGGTGTTTGCTTGTCCCCAAGCAAACCTACTCAAACCTAATGCAACATGATAGACAAATCAATGTGGAATGCATTCTAGTTCTTCATTCATAAAGAAGAGTAGAAGGAGATGAATGAACGTTACTATCATCTTATTATGCAAGCACAAACTCTCGGGTGAGGACCATACCTACTACCTTAAGCCGAACATTCAAGATGTGCTCTGGGGGACTCTCTAACACAAATAAACACAAGAACTCTCGAAGGTTCTTTTTATTCTCTCTTGAGTTTTAGGAGTTGTTGTTTATTGACTTCCTTTTTCATCGGTGACGCTCATTGGACCAAGGTTTTGCAATTATTTTGCAAACAAGCATCTCTCCTTCATGACCAAGAGCGGATGAATCATAGCCTTCCCTTTCAAGCTCAAATGTGGGGAAGTTGGTGGGAGGATTCATCTTAGCCCGAGCACCACTTCTCAGCCTGCACTCCACATTAGGTTGCCACTCATGTTGGGTACAAACGATAGCTATGAGGTCTCATGAATCGCTAAAATGTACTTTGGACCTTGGCATACAATTCCGTGAGGAGGAAAGATGAATGGGGGATGGTAAGTAGTGAAATATGGTCGGGACGCGGTAAAGTTATCTGATCCCCATGCATATCCTCAAAGGGAACTCCTAATCTGTGAGGATCGGTTGCCTCACACGTGAGCCTTATTTTAAAAGACTTTTTCTATTTTCTTTCTTTTATAATGCGCAAAAATCTTTCAAAAGCTTCAAGTTCAAAAATCAAACAAATGGAGAATCACGCACACATGTTCTTCCTAAAATAGCAAACATTATCAAAGTGTGAGTCATCCTTATGCGAGAATGTGCGTGTGTTTTTGTTTTGTTTTCCCTTTCAAGCTCAAACATCCTACCCTGGGAAATTCTCCAACTTTCATTCACCAAGACATGCGGTAACATTGTTCTACCCCTTATTTTAAGCCATTGAGGGCAATGTCGAGCTTAAGTTGGGGGGGGGGGGGGGGGGGTAGTTTATTATTATTCTTGTGTGTGTGATTGAATGCTTGGAGCCTTGATGTATGCCCAAATTTGAAAATTTTGAGGGCTCCAAGCAATGCACGATCAAAATGGTCGGTTGGTGGGTGAATCTCGTGCTTATTTAGCATCGATCTTGAATTGTTGCATGCAATCGAATGCATCCTTTTATGATGACTGAGAAAGCATTAGGGTTGTGCAAAAGCTTAGTTCTCATGTGTGCTTAAATGAATGGATGTCTTGACTTGGTTACTCCTTGATTTCAATTGCCATGAAATTTTTGAGAATGGAATAGATGATTGGGCGGCTAGGTAGTCATGTGAGATTTGTGTCGATCGTCTTTTTCATGTGTGATAGATCCCTCTCGCCATGGTGTGTAACATTCACCATTGTCACTAGTCAGTATGATAGAAGCATAGGATTAGTCCAGGCCTAAAAGTTGATTGTCCAGAAACATTTTATCCCCTAGTCAACCCCTTTGAGCCGTGTGACTTTGGGGGTTGTTCTAATGCTAGGAGCTTCGTGCTTGATTGAGCTTAATGGTGATTGAAAGAACGACCCTTCCCCCATCTTTTCTTCGTGTGAAAGTGTGAGTCATCCTTGTGTCTTGGAGTTCTCGCTTTTGAGCTCCATTGAGGTTCTACATAGGTGGTTTTGCACGTTTCTTGCTAGAAATGAGAAGGTAGTGTTGGAGGAAAGTTCTTAATGGAGATCATTATTCGTTTAAGGATAGGTGGCATGCGTTGCATTCTATAGTACCCCCCTCGGAAAAAAAAAGAGAGAAAGAAACGAAAACAAACGAAAATAGGTAATAAAACGTGGTAAATAAAAGTAGAGATTGGCCACAACAGTCTAAGTGTATGGTCTACAAAGGGTTTCATGGCACTCAAGCTATTCAAACACCTAAATTGTTTGATGACCTCCTTCACTACTAGGGTTGAAATGTGGATAGCAAGATAGGCCGATGAAGTGTGCTTGAATGTAGTTTGTGGTTGGTAGTGGTTTGGAAGAAGGGAAGTGTGGTTTTTGGCCGATACTAGTAGCCGTAGATTGTAGGAAAGACTCTTAGTCAAAACCATAGAACCTTTGGGTTTAGGTTGAAGATGTAGGACCTCATTCCACATTTGCCACCACCCAAAAGCCTTTTCCCCATGTCCAAGACAATTGCCAGTCATTTGAACTCGTGTCTAAGTCATCTGGACAAGCTAGTGATGACAACTGTCCCGTGAACTCTAGCATTTAGAGGTTGCCGATGGTGGAGAGACGATAGGTCTGAGTGTTGATGATTGTGCACATCTTTTGCACCAAAAAAGTGCTGACCGCACCGGTCAAGAGTGAGTGATTCATTCTTGTTTTGCATGTTCCTATCTTACCCCGGTGAGGACTATGTTGCCCCGTTGTCTATTCCTTGGACTGGAGTTCTATGCATGGTTAGTTGTGGTTGGTGAGTAGTTCGGTCGAGACTTGCATTGATTTGTGAACAAGGAAAGAACTTTTCATTTTTCCATTCTTGATGCATTCGAATGTTGTTTGTAGTGGATGTCTATATTGTTTGAGGCGGTTCATGTGTTCTTGCCAAATAGTCATTAAGATTCACAGATTTGTGCCTTTTTATTTGTCCCCAAGTTATTTTGTTAGGTTGAGATATCACCTACGTGGAAAATGGTTTGCTTGGGGACATTTGTACACTTTTTACCCCCGGGTTGCTTAGTCGTTTGAGGCCTTTTTACTCCGTGAGGTTTGGTTTTACGCCAGGTTTTTCCTTATTTCGGTGTTTTTCAGACTATGGCAGGTGGAACCAGCCCCAGAGTCGAAAGTTGGACGAAAGGGCAAAAAATCAAGTCAAAGAGTGGAAGCAGCAGCAGATCACGGTTTGGGCTGTGTGTTCACGGTCGATAAGACCGTGAACTGGAGGCGCTAGCTGTGAACTTCCAAGCATCCAGAGCACAAAATATTTTCATTGAACTCAGGCCATTGCCTGTGAACTGGACTTGGTAATGCGACACGTGTTGACTTGAGATCACGGTCCGTGCTTTCAGTTCACGGCCGTCAACTGGGACCATGATTTAAGCCCAATCTGGGTATATAAAGGAGGTTGAGATGAAGGAGAAAAGGTAGATACCTAGTGTGAGAAACGTTTTCTTCTTCTTCTTCAGATTTCCAGAATGAGAAAGTGACGAACCAAAGAAGCGAAGAAGCTAGGGTTTCATCTTCAAGCAAGGATTTGGGAATTCCTCCCCCAAAGGAGGATCTTTTCAACACAAGGAGCAAGGCTAACATCTCATTAAATGGTTTTCCTTCTTCTCTCTTGTGTTTTCCCTTCTCCTAGCATGGAGTAGTCCCTTTTTTCGCTTGTGTGTTTGTAAACCCTAGCTACAATTATGTGAATGCTTGTATGAATTGAATGATATGTGCGTGGATGTGTTTAATGTGAATATGGAGGTATTTTCATGAATGATTGTGTTGTGTGAAAGCCTATCAATCTATTTGTCATTTTAACATAGGTAGAGAGAAAACCCCCCTTTCTTTGAAAGAGGCTTGCAAAGCTAGGTTTCTTAGGCAATTCTTTGTCTCCTACCTAGGTTAATGTAGGGTAACCCTCTTAGCTCATATTAACACCTAGGGTTTGGTTGTGAGTGGCCGTCCAAACTTAGATTCGAGGGTGTAGTCTTGGCAACCTTAGCCAAAAGGTCAAGAGAGTCACTTTGGTGGCTTGAATCGAATTCCCCCGACCTAGAGACTGAGAGAGTGGCGTTTGGCTACGCGTTGCACTTCCCTACGGTTGACAACCACCTTACCACACATGACCATTCGATTCGACAAGTCATAATTGTTAACTAGGGGGAGCAATACCCGGGTGAAGCCTTCTCAATTAGTGTCAAACCATTTACTTTTCCAAACGTTTTAGCTATAGATCATTATTTTCACAAAAAATCAACCTCTAGATAACATTGCAAACAATCAAAGTGATGAATGCCCGAGTTGACATTTAAACATATTTTCCCTACATTGCACCTAATTAAGGCTTATGCTTGAGCCTTAATTGGGAATTTTATTGTGGTATTCAGGACGATATATAACTTTTTATAAACTCTTTGAAGGCTGCAACAAGTTTTGCTGCAATTGTTTTTGATGTACGCATTATGAAATCTCCTTGAAAGTATTTGTTCTTATAAATTCTTCACTTGATGGAGGGGACAAGTAACTGATGTGGTAATATATTTCTATACTATGACAAAAAAATATATATATATTTCTATACATGCTTATAATTTTCAGTGAAATAATGATGAGGATGCCATGTAAACTGAATCTCCCACCATCAAAAATGTACCAATGCTATCCACAGTGTGTCTTTGCTCAGTCACTACTGTTCAAAACTCTCTCATGATGATTTTGTTTGCTGATTTCTTATCTCTTTGGAAATGTTTTGCAGTAAGAGCAGAGTATAGAAATTGATAAGCGGAAATAAAAAGACACAGATTTACGTGGTATCCCCGATTACCGGGACTAGTCCATGGGAGAGAACTGCTCTCCAGGTTGATCTTATTATGCTTGCTTAACCATGGCCATCGGCCTTACATGGGGTTTTATACCCTTCTGTACAAGTAGCTAGGGTAACAGAAGACGAGTTCCGTATCCTACAAGGAACTACTAATGTGCCAACTGTAATTGATTCTTGGGCCGAGACTTCATTGGCCGATAAGGCCATGACTGGCTTGGACATTGGGCCTAAGCCCTTTACTCCCCCGCAAGCTGTGACGTGAAGATCACGAACGTGCAGCTTGGAAAGAAGTGAGTGAAACTGCTCATCACCAAGCCCTTTAGTAAACATGTCAGCAAGCTGCAAATGCGTACTGATCTTCAGAGGAGAAATGTCACCGGACTGCACTCGCTCGCGGACAAAATAGCAATCCATCTCCACATGTTTGGTGCGCTCATGGAACACCGGGTTAGCTGCAATGTGTAATGCAGCCTGATTATCACAGTACAGTGGTGTCGGACCATGCTGAGGAGCCCCAAGTTCCTGTAGTAACCATCGCAACCAAAGAATTTCACTGACCGTGCTAGCCATGGCACGATATTCAGCTTCAGCAGATGATCGAGCAACAACACGCTGTTTCTTAGTGCGCTAAGAGATGGGGGCACCACCAAGCATAACCACGTAGCCAGTGGTAGACCGACGGGTTGACTGACAGCCTCCCCAGTCTGCATGACAATAACCAGTCAGCTCAAGCGTATTAGTAGAAGGGAAGAAAAGACCTTGTCTCGGGGCGCTCTTGAGATAACAAAGTATCCGTTGAGCTGCATCCATATGAGCTTGAATAGGGGCATGAACAAACTGACTGAGGATGTTGATTGCATAGGTGATATCTGGACGAGTGACGGTTAGGTAGAGAAGTCGTCCAACCAACCGGCGATAGGCAGCAGGATTCGGTAAGTCTGCTGGCGCAGGTCGAGTAAGATGATGATTCTGTTCCATGGGAAAAGCACTGGGACGACTGCCTAACACGCCTGAATCAGCCAGGATATCCAAAACATACTTCCTCTGGCTGAGGACCATCCCTTCAGGAGAACGAGCAACCTCAATGCCCAAGAAGTAACGCAAGGACCCAAGGTCCTTTATGCTGAACTGCTGGTGTAGAAACTGTTTTACATGAGTAATAAACTCGAGACTGTTACCAGTGAGGATGACGTCATCAACGTAGATGAGAGCTACTACGTGAATACTCCCCCGGCGAAAGATAAACAAGGAGTGATCCGCTGTGGACGGGCGAAACTGAAGTTCGCCAAGTGCTGCAGTGAACTTGTGGTACCAGTTGCGCGAAGCCTGTCGGAGACCATAGAGGGATTTATTTAGGCGGCAAACACGATTGTCCCCAGGGGCAGCAAAACCTTGAGGAATCCGCATATAAACCTCCTCATCCAAGTCACCGTGGAGGAAGGCATTGTTGACATCCAACTGATGAATGAACCAGCCTTTGCTAACCGCAACAGCGAGCAGGCAACGAACAGTAACCAACTTGGCAACTGGAGCAAACGTATCATGAAAATCAACACCTTCCACCTGTGTGTATCCTTTGGCCACCAAGCGAGCTTTATATCGCTCAATCGTGCCATCTGGATAAAATTTGATTTTGTAGACCCACTTCGAATCAATGACCCGCTTTCCTGGCGGGAGGACAACCAAGGTCCAGGTACCATTTTCTTCTAATGCATGAACCTCAGCCCTCATTCCCTTGCGCCAACGCTCGTCCCGGACAGCTTCATAAAAACTGCGCGGCTCTGGATGGTGTGCAACTGCAGCAAGAAAGGAGCGGTAATTAGTAGAAAAATGGTCATACTTAAGGTGATTCGAAATTGGGTAGAGAACTGAGTTCGCTTGACTTCCCGTGTAGTAGAGGTCAAGGCGCTTAGGAGGCACCCGAATGCGATCGCCACGCCTTAATGCCACCTGCGGAACTGGAGCAGGAGAGGAGGCGGGCTCGGGAACCGCTGGACTGGGAGGGGCGCCAACCTGGGCCGAGGGACAGGAGCCCGGAGTGGGCCTGCTGGGGGTCGGCCCATCCGGAGGGCGAGAGCTGGGCGACGGGTCAGTCGACCCACTAGACGGGGAACCGGGCCCAGATGCTGTTGTAGGGGAGGCCGGCCCAGGCGTTGCTGTAGTGGAGGGCGAGTGGCCCACTTGGCCTTCTTCGCTGATCGAGTCCAGCAGGGGAGCAGCTGCTGGTGTAGGCGTCAGAACTAGCTCGTCTTCACTATCAACAACGGGTCGAGAAAAAACTGTACCAGGAACCCAATTAAAGTGGCCAGAAGTATCAACTTGGAAGGGGAATGTTGTCTCGTGGAACACAACGTCCCTACTAGTGATGATCCGGCGAGTGGTTAGATCATAGGCTCTATAGCCTTTTGACTTGCAGCATAGCCAAGGAATACACACGCACGACCACGTTCTGCAAACTTCCCAAGGTTGGCATTGGTATCCTTGAAATAAACTAGGCATCCAAAGACGCGTAGATGAGAATAGGTGGCTGGCTTACCAAACACTATCTCATACGGAGTGCGTCCAGTAGCACGTGTAGGCAAGCGGTTTATCAAATACGCTGCTGTAAGAATGCATTCGCCCCAGAAACGGACTGGCAAAGATGCCTGAAAACGAAGTGCACGAGCGGTCTCCAAAATGTGCCGGTGCTTCCGTTCGAAAACCCCATTTTGCTGAGGCGTATCAGTACAAGATGTCTGCAATAAGATACCTTCTTTTTCGTAAAATGCCTGTAAAACTGTGGTAGAGAATTCCGGGCCATTATCTGTTTGGATCTTCTTAACCTGTTTGGCAAACTGAGTGCGCACGAGATTACAGAAGAGCTGCACATAACGACCCACTTCTGATTTAAACTTGAGTAAGTAAACCCAAACACCACGACTGAAATCATCAACAATTGTCAGAAAATAATGAGCTCCACTGCAAGAAGGTGTGGGATAACCGCCCCAAATATCCATATGCAACATCTCAAAACAAGCGGTAGTTCGTATACCACTAACAGGAAAAGGTGTTCGAACTTGTTTAGCTCTAGAACATGAATGACATAAATCAATATCCGATCCGACTGAAAATGACAAACTAGAACTGAGCTGGTCCATGACTGCTGCCGAGGGATGCCCTGGGCATGAGTGCCATAGAACACGAGATAGGTCGTCCTTGTTTCTCACGGCGTGTGCTTGCACCCGACGACAGCCAAACAGCTTCAGAAAAATAGAGACCATCACGGATCTCCCCCTTCCCAATCACGTTCTTGGAGAGTAAGTCCTGTATAATGCAGAAATCCCCAAGAAATATTAATGCAACATTGTGCTCTTGACATAACCGACTGACAGACAGCAAGTTACAGCTGAATTCCGGAACATGTAGGACGCGTCCAAGAATCAGATCATTACTGAGTTTGACTGACCCGACTCGTTGAACAGGAACAGTAGCCCCATTAGGGATTCGTACAGGCTGACTAGATACATGAGCATCGCAGGAAACGAAAACTGAATCATCCATCGTTATATGCTCATTGCATACAACCATTCGGGCTCATGAGAAAAGGAGTACGTACCCGCCATATGACTGGAAGGGTCTGCTGCCCCTTGAACGAAACCACCAAAGAACTTTTTGAGCTGATCAAGCTGCTGCTGAGTGAAGCCGGTCGAATTTTGCTGGTCAGAATCTGCTTGTGACGCGCGAGGTTCGCGGCTTTGACCAGCACCTTTGCTACCATCGCGGGCATCACGATTGCGGCGGCGATTTTGCCTCTCACTTTGTTTATCCCGTGAAGGCCAGCCTATTATCTCATAACAAGTGTCCTTGAGATGGCCGGATTTTTGGCAATGTGTGCAGACCATTCGCTCTCTTTCTCCTGGGCCACGCTCGCGGCTACCACAGCTGCCAAGTCCTCCATTCTCAGCCTCCTGTTGCGTCGCAAACGCTGCGGCTTCAGGGACGGTTTTCCGATTTTGTGTAAGGGTTCGCTGCTGCTCATCATTGTACACAATTCGGAATGCTTCGGGCAGCGAAGGAGGAGCGGGCATAGAAAGAATCTGACTACGGACAGTAGCGAAAGACTCGTCCAATCCCAACAAGAAATCCAATAGGCGAAGACTCTCATTCTGATCCCGACATCGGCGGCCGCAAGAACAGATTGGCGGCGGCAGAATAGATTGGGTCTCCTCCCATATACGGCGCAACTGAGTGTAAAAGCTTGAAACAGATTGTTTTTCTTGCTGCAAAAGGCTGACATTACGACGTAACTCATAAGCGCGCGTGAGGTTACCTTTGCTGAAACGATCGCGAAGATCTTCCCAAATTTCTTGAGCAGTTTTCGCATGCATCACACTGCTTCTCAGCTCGGCATCCATGGCTGTACGCAGCCAACCTTTCACCAACGCGTCGCATCGCGTCCAGGCAAGAAGCTGTTGTGAATTCTCCTCTGGTCAGATAATGGAACCATCAACAAACCCGAGTTTGTTCTTGGTAACTAGGGCATCTGTCATCTCCAGCACCCATTCACCATAGTTTGTTGGCGTTAGCAGACTGCTAACATGGAGGTGGCCTGTGCTGTCGGATCGATGGACGAAGAAGGGGCTGGACATATCAGCATCTCGGTCTCCAGATCCATTCACGCTGCTACCACTAGACTTGGCCGATTGCGGCGATTCAAGAGTTGAATCCTTCCCAGACATATTCGATCAAGTTTGCGGATCAAAGCTCTGATACCATATAGAAATTGATAAGCGGAAATAAAAAGACACAGATTTACGTGGTATCCCCGATTATCGGGACTAGTCCACGGGAGAGAACTGCTCTCCAGGTTGATCTTATTATGCTTGCTTAACCATGGCCATCGGCCTTACATGGGGTTTTATACCCTTCTGTACAAGTAGCTAGGGTAACAGAAGACGAGTTCCGTAATTGATTCTTGGGCCGAGACTTCATTGGCCGATAAGGCCATGACTGGCTTGGACGTTGGGCCTAAGCCCTTTACAGAGAATTTACAAGGGGAACAAAGTGGATCGGTTTCAAGTTACCAAGGTTTGTCAGGAGGGGAACAAAGTGGATCGGTTTCAAGTTACCAAGGTTTGTCAGTTTGATAGTTAGTTAGCCATGGATTCTTTTGACCATGCTTGTTTTAGGGTTGTTGTATTGCTTTGTCGCTTTTTCAGTCGGACTATTCTTTGTAGGATCTTAACATATATAATATGATGCAGTATCCACTAGGTAATCCAAGAGTCATTCAAGTTCTGAAACCGTCTTTTGTAGGATTTTTCTTCAAATATTGATGCATTTGTTGCTGGTGATTAAACATTGAGACATTAATATTAATATATATAAAGGTGCAGTTAGGTTTCTCCTAACAATTTATATTTTGATACTCCAAATATAATTAAATCACAATTTAGTAAGTATAATGTAAATTTTGTATTTTGATACCCCAAATTTAATTTTAATATAAAATCGTTGAACAATTATGTTTTAGTATATAAATTTTATGAGATTTTCGTCCTACAATTTTTTTAAATTATTGGTCCAATGTTTAGATTCCACTTGAATCGATGAATTTAATCCACCAATCCTTTTGAACCAATCCATGAATCCAATCCACCATAACATAAAAATATAAATTTAGTTTGTACAATACAAAATGTTGTATCACTCAATTGTAGGAGAAGATTCGACCATTTTATATTTGCTCATTACGTGAAAAGGATTGACTGTTGTATTGACGACCAACTAAAAGAATTGGTCAAAACCTTTCCATCATCTACTTCCTTTTCGTTTCATTTTTCACTCGCCTTCCATAACCCTTTCTTTATTTCTTTCTTTGCCTTCTTCGTCTATCCTAATTAGTATATTATTTTTATGTATTCTAATCACAAGTATGAATGGCTCTATACACGACTCAGCAACAGTCTAGACAACTAATAATTAAACTATGAACCACTAACTTCTTTCAGCTCAATGTCGACCCCAATTAAAAATAAATATATATGGTTATTACTTATTATAAAGTCGTCATTTTCCACTATGGGATTTGATATGTGTAGATATTTAGCTAAACATTCCATGTATATTTGTTGAAAATTCTAGCCCGGGTGAAGAAGAAAAACTCTAGAGAGAAGCAAAAAGAATACAAACTTTCATCTACAAACATCCAAACTCATATACACGTCAACCATATTATATCCATAATCAATGGGTCTACTTGGGTTTAAGTAAATATCATTTACTAGCCAAAATTTTCAAAAAAAAAAAAAATAAGTTGGATGTTTTCCGCCATGTATATCTTCTCATTCAATATCATATTGTCAAGTCAATTTTACTAACAAAACTACTAACGAAAAATTAATTTTAGACTAATAATTTAGTCAAAGCTTTATTCCTCCATAATTTAGTTTAGTGGAAGAGTTGGATGCCTGCTTATCAAAATAGGGTGATTGATTGTATCTTATGTGCTTACCTTGTTCTCTCTTATGTATTCGTCAACCTCTTTACTTGTTCCTTTCATCCATTCCTTTGCTTTGCCTTTTTTCTACAAGTCTTTTGTAGGCAATTTCCATTTTTTTTCCCCCTCCCTCTATGCCTATAAGCTGGTCCACCAGAGCGCAAAATAAAAATTTATTATTGCAAGTAACGTGACTGAATTTTGGAGACCAATCCTTTTTTAATCACTTATAGGCCCCGTTTGTGAAGGTAGTACAACGGTGAGGCCATGAAGGAAGAACTTGAAAAGAAGAATAAGTCTCAGGTAGCCATTTTGACATTGGCATCTGTTATGTACTTGCATACACTTTCTAGCTATGTTCTTATCTGCTTGTGTTTCTGTAGAACTTGTTGGGCTATGTACTTGCTAACAAGTGGATGATTTCAAGTAAATAAACAAGATCTCTTTTTGTAGTTTGCTGCTTTAGTTCCTCTAGGATACGATTTCATTACCCACATGTTACCTTATCTCCAAGTCTTTGTTTATGCTTATGTAAACCGCGGATTGTTTTGGTATTCATTGATCATAGGGATGAAGTCGAAGACAACATCTTTTGTGTGCCATCCTTGCTAGCAATGCCTAAAATCTCACAAGTTTTATACTAATGCCATCTTTATTTTTTCACAGGTAAAAATCTTATTGATAACTCAATATTTACGCATGTTTTTTACCACCATTCTTATTCTGTTTGAGCCTCGTCTCTCGTGTTTTAGGCGGATTTCACGCTAGGTTGTTCTTGTTTGTCATATTTCAGGTCCTAGTACGTGAATGAAGGCTTGGGCACGAGTTTGGGGTCGATTGGACGAAGTTGGGACGTTTGACGGAAAGCTTAGGATTTTACGCGGCCAAGTCAAGTTTCCACCCGGCCGTGCATCATGGCCATGCGCGGGCAAGAGCCAATTCTACATGACCGTGCAACTTGACCGTGCAATACCTTTTGCACGGTCAAGGCAGTACAGGTCGTGCGAAGTGTTACTTTGGCCATGTGGGATTTCTAGAGACGTCACATGGGCAGTCCGAATTTTCACGCGGCCGTGCAGTTCCGGCCGTGCGTCGCACTACAAGCCACTAAGTCAAACGTCGCGTTTTGGAGAGTCACACGGGCACGCGAGGAAGTGAATTTATTGTACGAGAGTCAGTCAATTCACTGCTTTGTATTGGAATCTGTTTCCAGTAGTGGAGTTCTGTGTTAATTGCCTTAGCATTCTATCCCGGTGAAGATTAGTCGTCTGCCGGTTAGTCTGTCTAAGAGGGCTTGGTCAGCTTAAGAGATTCCAAACTACTGTCGGATCTTCCGCAATTTAATCAACAGTAAATCAACCCAAAGAAATTACAACTTGAACCTAACTAAGGATCTAGGGGGACTCATTCTCGAGTGACTCTTCCCTTGCTTAAGAACTTCGAACAATTTACTACTTTCTTTCTGCTTTAGTTTAAACTCATAATCACATAGTAGACAGTACATCTAGGCCCTGGGTTGACATTTATTACTTGATTCCACTATACTGCATTTCCTTTCTGCGATTACACTTGGTCGCAGTTTGGTGTTGTGTCATAGCATTTCAAGTTTTTGGCACCGTTCCAGGGACCACTAGGTTACTGTAGAAACGTGAAAGTCTATTACTTTAGAATTTTCTTTACTGCATTCTCTCTCTTCCCATTGTGTGCCTTCACTGGTTCTTTTTGCTGTTGGTGTGCAGGTAGTGTATGACCCGTAGCCAGTCGGGAGATCTACTGCCATTAGACCAGGAGCTTGAACGAACCTGTTGCAACTTCAAGAGAGCTTTAAAGGCGTGGCTGGTTGCGGAGGAAGCTCTTGCTGAACTGGCATCAACCAGGAGGACGACATGGGTGAACCCAATAATGGCGGGGAGGCTGTCCTGGATGAGCATACCATGGGATACTACTTGACTGCCAGAGCCACAGACATGAGGTCCCCTATCCAACACCCTCAAGTTGCTGCAAACAACTTTGAGGTGAGCACCTCTGTCATCACCATTTTGCGAAGCTCGGTGGTATTCCATGGGAAGGCAGGCGAGTTCCCACGCGCGCACTTGAGGCAATTCCACCAGCTGATCGATGGAATCAAGATTAACGCGGTCCCTCAAGATGCCATCCGCCTGCGCTACTTTCCCTTCACACTAGAGGGCCAGGCAAATATGTGGCTGGACAACCGGCCTCCGGGATCGATCTCTACATTCACCAGCCTGGTCGACAAGTTCCTGACCTGCTATCCTCCTCCATCCAAGACAGCGGACCTGCAGAATGATATCACCCATTTTGCACAGGAAGAAGATGAGACCATCCGGGACGCATGGGAGAGATACACCAGTCTGTTCTTGAGGTGTCCCAATCATGGTTTCAACGATGCTTTCAAGCTGGGCACCTTCTACCAAGCTGTCTTCCCTAAAGATAAGTAGCTGATTGACTCGGTAGGTGGCGAGAACATGCTGGCCAAGACGCCACCGCAGTTGAATCAGCTATTTGAGGAGATGGCAGAGCAGGGATATGACCGGGGGACTGCTAGGAGGTCGAGGCAAGCACCAGGCGGGGGTGTGAATGTTGTGGATACCCAGTCATCTGAGTTGGTGCAAGTTGCGTCTAAGCTGGTCTCGCTACAACAAATTCGGCCTATTACGACAAAAATATTTTTTTGTCATTTGCTATTTGTCACAATAGGTTCTATAATTTATGTCCTATTTGGTATGCCTAATGTGACAAAAAATAGTGTTGTCAGAATATTTTGTTAGTTAAGGGACTGAATGCGACAGAGTTGTTGTGTCACAATATTGTTTGTCAAAATAGGTAACCCATAACGGGCTCTAAGAGACATAAAGTGACAAATTATATCGTCAATGTATATTTTGTCATACTATGTCTTCCCGAATTATTTATATAACAAATGGTTTTGTCACAGTAGAGAACAATAATCCCACGCTTATCTGACAAAAGGGTATGTTCGTCATAATATAGTGGTTTCATCTTGTGACAAAGGAATTTCGTCATATTCGATCGTGTTAGACTGAAACCTTTTTGCTCGGGGAAAATAAATCACAGCAAGAAAAATAAATTTCATAAAATAGAAACACTATCCTCCTTCCTTGTATCTCCAAATTCAGTAGTTGTTCAAAATCTAAAAGAGCCCAAAAGAAAATTCACCAGCCAAAATCCAAAGGGCTCGATCCTTTTCCCGTCGTTCCACCAATCGGCGAGGCCTCTCACTGTCGGGTCTTCCGTCCAATCCCTTTCTCCAATCGGCTCGACAGCCACTCACCGCCTTTGTTCGCAGATCCTGAATCTCATCAAGCTCGATCGTTGTATCAAATCGTTCCCGTAGCAAAATCTATGTCGAACCCTAGTTTCCTGTAGCAAAATCCATGTTCTGGCATAACCAGGTAAGCTTCATCCCTCCCTCCTCTGCCAACTGTGTGTTGCTTTGTTTGCTTCGGCTTAAGACTATTGTTCGCCTAGTAATTCCCTTTATATGGCCAGATTGTAATTTTGTTGGTTTTCGTATTTGAATTAGCTCTTGTGTTTCCTCATTGTTGACTTGGTGGAAGGGGCTGCTTATAGCTTCGATCCCACAACCATCCTGTTGTACTAAGGTGTATAGTGAGAAGGCTCCCCAAGCACTAGGCAAAGGTAATATTAGTAGAATGCCTTCAATTTTGCGTTTTAATGAATTGGTGTTAGTAAACTGGTTCCTAATGTTGTGTCATCTATCCTCTGCAGATCCTTTTCTAGTTCATCTCACGCTGTGCTTCCATCTTGACCAACTGCCTATAAAGGGAAGGTCAGTTTCTTTACGCACAGATTGAATGAGTAGAAATTAGATTAAGCTTAAGGATAGGTTATGTGATGAATATCAACAAGGGGTTTCTAACTTTATAGGGGATGCCAACAAACATGTTGATACACTAGGTAGAACTAGATGCCCTTGTAAAAGGTGTAATAATCGAAACTTCAAAAATTGGAGATTGTCGCATATGATATAACCAGGAATGGCATGGTGGAGACATATACTACATGGATCCATCATGGCGAGTCATTTGACTTTGCGAGTACTAGTAATCTGTGATGCCAATTTGCCATTATACCCTTCCTGTGGAAACTTTTCCAAATTATCATTCGTTATGAAGTTGCTGAACAATAACCTGGTAACCAACAGTATTGACAAAGCCTTCAACCTGAATCTGGACCTAGTCAAGAAAGCATTACCAATTGGTGAGACCTTTCCTTCTTCCTTCTATGAAGTTAAGCGGTACATGGGAGATCTTGGGTTTGGTTACACCATTATAGATGCCTGCCCAAATCATTGTGTACTCTATAGAGGTCCTATAGAATCTGCCAAGTCATGCCCAAAATGCAATGAGCCTAGATACATACCTGGGAAACAAAATAATGTAGCCCACAGAAAGCTAGGTATTTCCCACTAAAAGATAGGCTTCAAAGATTGTTCATAACTAAGGAATTGATGCTAAAGACATGAGGTGGCACAAGGAATTGCGTTTTTATGATGATACGCTAAGGTATTCGGCTGATGCAAAAACTTGGAAACGATTCGATGAGGTTCATAATTGGTTCGCTGCAGACCCTAGGAATGTTAGGCTTGCTCTTCTGAGTGATGGGCTCAACCCTTTTGGTAACATGAGCAATAGTTATAGCATGTGGCCTGCCGTGGTAACTCCATACAATCTCCAGCCTTGGAAATGTATGACAGAACCTTTTTTATTCTTACTATCCTTATACCCTGGAGAGAAATCGCCTGGTAATAACATTCATGACAGTACGTATGACGCACACTCAAACGATTTGTTACGGACAAGAAATGATTTCCCAGCATATGGCATGCTATCAGGCTGAGGTACAAAAGGGAGATTAGCATGTCCTGTCTGTAATAGTGGGACATGCTCCGAACTTTTAGAGGCAAGTCATAAAGAGTGTTACATGGGGCATCAAAGATGGCTACCAAGTGACCATAGGTGGAGAAAAAGCCAAAAATTTGATGGGAAGCATGAACTTAGAGGCAAATCAAGAGTGTTATCTGGAGATGAACTTTTGCAGTAAAAGGCGAAGGCTTTTTAATCTAATGTGGTAGTCAATGAGGGTGGGAAAAGGAAAAGGGGTTGTTCAGATGATAATGTGCATAACTGGAAAATAAAAGCTTCATTTTGGAGTTTGCCATATTGGAAAACTATAGAGTTGAGGCATAACTTAGATGTAATGCATGTTGAAAAAAACATTAGTGAGAATGTGATAGCTACGCTGCTAAATATCGAGGGAAAGACCAAAGATACAGCCAATACTAGATGTGATTTGGAAGACATGCGTATCAGGAAAGAGCTACATCTGGTGAGAGACGGTGATAAGTATAAAATACCTCCCGCTTTATACACCTTAAAAAAACCGCACAACGAAGGCCGTTTCGTGACTAGTTGAGGGCGATAAAGTTCCCATATGCTTATGCATCTAATATATCCTGGTGTGTGACTACCGATGGTAGGTCATTCACTGGAATCAAAAGCCATGATCACCATGTCTTCATCCAACGCCTTCTACCTGCTGCCGCACAAGGATTCCTGAGCAAAGATGTCTATAATATATTGTCTCAACTTAGTGAGTTCTTTTGTGAGTTGTGTTTAAGAACGATAACCATGTCCACTGTCAGAAAACTCGGGGATAACATTCCAGTTATACTTTGTAACTTGGAAATGTTGTATCCACCAGCTTTCTTTGTCGTGATGATGCACCCAATGGAGAGGTACACACCGAGTCGCACCCATTAATTTTTTACATGCTTCATATCCTTTATATAACGTACCTAACTTTTGTATTCTGGTTTTTTTTTTTGTGATTTTAAATAGATTCTTAGGAACTCTTAAATCGTATGTTTCTAATAAGGCTCGTGCCGAGGGGTCCATTGCCGAAAGGTATATAGCGAAAGAATGTTCAGATTTATGTTCTAAATATCTTAAAGGTGTTGAGACCCGAGCAAGTAGGCTAGACAGGAATGATGATGGGTTGGATGATGTAAATTATAATGGGTTTGATGTTTTCCGTCACCAAGGTAGATCTATAGGATCTGCTAACTATGAGCCTATAGGTCAGGCTGAGTTCCATAAGATCCAAAGGTATGTCTTCAACAATTGTGATGAAATTGAAGCACAACTGAAGTATGTTCTTTTTTTCTTTTTTGTTTCTAAGCCCCAGCTAGTTTTTACTTCTTCTTTTTTATGCTTAATAATTGCCATTACAGTGTGTATACGGAGGAGAGATTGATGAATTATCCAAACAGTACCCCAACAACCATTGCAACTCACTTCCCATCTTGGTTTAAAACATTTTTAAGCCCAAAATTTTCCAATTTTTTTCTTTGTCTTACTCACAGCATCATTTACTTAAATTTTTAGCCCCTTTCGTTTCGTTTTAGGTCTCCGAAAAGTTTTTGGCTGGCACACTTAAAGAGACTAACCATTTATATGTCCTAGGATTAGGGCTGATGAAAGGATTACTAGATATCCTGGACTCATCATTAACGGGGTTCGATACCAAATAAATATGTCTAATGAAGGTCATCGAACTCAGAATAATGGTGTCATGGTTAGGGCTGAGCATAATGGCGAGACTATAGATTATTATGGGGTTCTGATCGAGATAATTAAGCTACAATATTGTGGAGGGCATCGGGTCTTTATATTCAAGTGCGAGTGGTTTAATGTGGGGGACAAGAAGAATGGAATAAGGACGGATGGACACTTGACGAGCATAAACATGGATAGAAAATGGGGTGCGGAGGACCCATATGTATTGGCCAGTCAGGCTAACCAAGTGTTTTACATTGTCGATATTAAGAATGGTGGTGCATGGCATATTGTCCACAAGGTATGTCCAAGAAGTTTGTACGATGTTCCCGAGAAGGAGGCAACGAGACATGGGGATCCATTGTCTCAAAATCAGCCATACCAACAGGATGTGGACCTTTCGAACTTTCATGTCAGTGAAAGTGAGTTACCGGATCTGAGTCGTGATGACGAGGCACCAACAATTGTTACTGAGACAGTGATACGAGCACTTGATAGACAATCTGCAGCAGTGGAAGCAAGCGATGATGAGATCGACGACAACACATTAGATGACCATCATTTGAACACTAATGATGTTGAACAGCAAGATGGGTCTGATCCATCATACTATGACCAGGAAGAAGAAGCCTAACAGTAGATCATAGATATAGTGGTGTTCACACAGTAGCAGATTATTGGTTGCGAGCTTTATATGTTTGCAGATTTTTTTGTAAATATATGTGTACATATTTTTGAGGGCCTTAGTTACATTTTTACAGATTTTTGGGTAAATTAGATGAAGAAGATTGAATTTATATGAATGTTTAATCGATGTGAATAGAGTCTAACAATGGGGTTTATGTTTTCGTATCTGTGGTACTAATATGAACCCAGGCGAAACATAAACCCATATAGTGTCTTCGAAATTTATTTTGATGATGGATTGGGTTTCTGGTGCAGTTTGGTAGTGTTTGTGTAGGAGGGAGACTAAGTTTCGTTAGATGATTTAAATGAATTTGTGTGGTTATGAGCCCACATGATTTCATGGATCAAAGCCCACACATGATTTAAGTCCCGCAAGGTTTTAAAACTGGTAAACGAAGACAAGGACCTTAGTCCTTCGTATCTGCCAAAGGAAAACCCTAAATTCCTCTTCTTCAAACCTTTCTCTCTCGCTACCTCTCCCCTGGAAATTACTCTCTGACAATTCTTCCCAGTAATTATGACCGTTCACGACACCAATCTGCTCATCGCTCAAGTTTGGGGACCCGTTTCAGAAGTAGGCGTTACTCTTCGAATCGCCATTCAGGTTCTTTGAGCTCTGCGTTTCCTGCCCTCGATTCTCGATTCCTTTCATTTTATGTCCCTGTTATGCAATGGTTATGTCTATGCCCACGATTCTCCAATTTCTGCTCCATTTAAGTCTACGGTTTCGTAGATGCTCTATCGATTTGTGCCTCGTGTGAGTAGTATTGGTATTAGGGTTTGGCTTTGAAGTCTTCGTTTCCCCCTTCTTCATTTTTTGCCACCTCTACTATGTAATCGTTTCACATGCTGGTCATGGTTTGGGATTCCTTTATAAAAAGAGTCATGCTATGAAAGCTTAATTGCGCATATAAGAACATGCATATGCTTTACACCATAATCACATGGTTATGCTTTACAACTGGCATGAATGTGGAAATATTCTATTGTCCAAGACTCTGAGACATATGGACCTCATTCTGGTGATAAAGTGTCTATTTGTTCATTGAATACTTTGTCTGTTGAACTGCTCTGTAGAGGTTGTTCTCAAGGAAGTACTAAGGCCAATTAGTTTTTTGGTTGTAGTTCAACAGTTTAACCACATAGTCTGCTCTAGTTTAACCATCAATCCACTTATCACGCCATTTAGTATACATGTCAATCACCCGCTGATTTTTTCCAAGACAGGTGACATGCTTTTGTTTCTTGTATTTGATCTTGATATATGCTAGATGGTCTAGACTAAAGATCTTTCATGCCTTCGGTAATTTGCTTGTCTAACATGAATAAGATATGTATTGAAACAAAACACTGACTTGTGTCTATATGATTGTGTTCAGCCTTGTTAAGCTAATCCTTCGGTTTTGCTTTGCTGGTCTTAGCAAGCAATCGTTGTTTGCCGAATCATTTTCAGTTCTGGTGTTATTTTGTTGTCTTTGTCTTTCTTGTTCGGCCATTGTCGTCTTGTTTGGGTGCAGGGGCCTTTTAGGGGCTTAGCTCTCTTCACTGTTGTCTTTGGCCAGCACTCCTTGTGTATGTTTTTTAACTTGAGATTCATTTAATAGATGTTTTTACCATTATGACAAACTTTCTGGTGTAGGTATGCCGCCACTCAAGAAGAAGAAGGTTGCTGCTGACAAGGGAGTACCTATCCCTGATTATTACCGGGCGAGAAAATCAGGGAGGGTGCGCCCGGAACCTGCTCAGTCCACCGAATATGTAAGCTGGGGGAGTGGACATCAAACTGGAACCACAGTGAACGAGGACAGTCAGCGCACAGACACAGTGCATCTAGACAAACCCAATGGCAACAACGATTCGGAGGCAGAAGCATCCAATTATGACAACGGAGAAGGTAGTAATCCAACTGGATTGGAAGGACTCCCTGCGACTAAAAAGAGGGGACTGTCCAAAGGGTATGAGATAATGAAGAGAACTGGAACTGGAGGCAAGCTAGATGGAATTTACGTAATGGAGAATGGGCAGTCATTCATAGGGTCAAATGAGAGCTTGCTGAAGACAGAGTTGGGCATCGTAACACGCCTAATGGCCCCAATAAGGAAGTACTACTGGTCCAAGTTGACTGAAGCAGACAAGCACCCGTTATTCAAGAATCTAGAGGTAATTTCCGATTACTGCTAGTTTGATGTGAAGCTAGTTGTAATTCTTTTTAGATTATGGGGTATGCAAGTTGTATCTCTTTTTAGATTAACTTGAGAAACAGCGGGATTGATGCGAAAGGATTTGGTTAGAAATGTGTGATAATATGTTTGTATATGAACTATATCATTGTTTTTTTCATGTAGGATGAATTTGACATAGACACAACAGGTGAAGATGCAAGGAAGATTATGGAGAAGAGAATGAAGAAGCGGTTCATCAATTACAAGTATACGATGCATGCTCACTACCTGAAAGACCCTGAGACAGCCAGGACAGACCCTCCTTTTGACATGAATATAGAGGACTAGCATCTGCTGTGTGATCACTTTGAGAGTGAAAAGTTTCGAGTGAGTAACTCCTACTGTTTCATCATCAATTTCCCTTGTTACCTTGCCTTACAATCAATGGTTGCTTATTAATTAAATTTGTCATATGCAGAAGCGAAGTGAAATTAATAAATTCAACAGAAGTAAGCAAGTGTATGCACACACTTCTGGTGCAAAATCTATTGATCAAAGAATATATGAATTGGTAAGATGTCTACAATTCCATGGAACATTTATACATTCATACGGTATAGTTATGTGATTTAAATCTGCCTCAATGTATTTGCTTTGTGTAGGAGAAGAAGAAGAAGAAGAAGAAGCAGAAGCAGCAGGAACAGCCTACTGAAGAGGAGCGACCAACAAAAATGGAGGACGGTGATACCATAGAGGAGGAGCCAGTACATCTGCTTCTATATGCAAAGAGGTATCAGAGGGCTTAGGGGAGTTGGGTATTGGAGGAACCTATGAAAAGCTATGTGATTCTGACCATCTCACTTACCTTGTTTCATTGTGATAAGTTCATAGCCAACTATGTGATCTGTTTCATTAAATCTTTTTGTTCAATGTGTAGCTGGAGATGCAGTCCATTTGGATAGAAGCAAAGGCAGAGGGGAAGCCTGTATCAGGCCGCGAGATTGTTCAGACGGTCCTGAAGAAGAAGCTGAAGTATGGATCCAAGGAGAACCCAAGATCAGCAAAGGAGCAACAACTTCCAAGCGGAATTGGAGGCAGCAAGAGCTGAAGCGGAGAGAAAGGCTAAGGAGTTTGAGGAGAAGATACAAAGTCAATAAGAGCATCTAAAAAGCCAGGCCGAGAAGATACAACTCCAGGAAGAAAAGTTACAGAGCCGGGAGGAGAGGTTTAACACTCAAACAGAGGCGATGAACCAAATGAAAGCTGTCCAGGAAAAGCTACAACATCAAGTGCTAGTGTTTGCTCGCCAACTACCCCGCAAATGAACTGCCAAGTCCAAGGTAACAAAACTGCCTCGGTTTGCAGACCCAGATGAGATTTCAAGCTATTTGTTGGTGTTATAAGTATGTTAGTTTCTGCTTTTGTGAACAAAGTTACCGTGGTTTGTGTACCTGTGAACAAGGAGTTTCATGTGTTATGTCATGGTGGAACTTAGAATGTTTGTTTATGTTGAACAAGGAGGTAGACTGTTACGGGAATGGAAATGGATGAACTATTTTGGATGTTTGGAAATATTTTCATGATTAGTTTGCAATGCAGAATGCACTATCGCGTTATGAATTTTGTAAAGCAGGTCAAATGTGACAACAATGGAAAGTTCTCATATTATGTAAAGTCCATGACAAATTGTCACTTTGTCATATTACACAAAAGTCAATTAAACCACCTTTCTTGACGAGCTATACTTCTCATAATACGCAGTTATGACAAAATCGCCCCGTCACAATTATAAGTAATGACAAAACCCGTTCGTCCTAATATACTGAAATGACAAAATATATTCGTCATAGACGCAGTTATGACAATAGATATTTGTCACAACATAATTATGACAAAATAAATTAGTCAGAACAATGTGATGTAAGAGTACAAAGCAGTAATATGACAAAATTTATGACAAAACATGTTGACATAAATTTTCAGTTTGTCACATTATAAACATATCCTGGCAAAAAAATATTTGGTCATATTAGGCGTGTGACAAATTATGAACCTTTCATGACAGATTATATTCGTCACAAAATTCTATTATGACAAACTATGATCGTCTAATATGACCAACACTTTTCTCAAAATTACCAATTTATGACAATTATTATGATAAAAGATTTCGTCATAATATCTCTGTTTGTCACAATAGACTACCCAGAACCTCATATATATCGGAAGAAGATGTGACAAATGTGTTTCAAAAAATTGTCACATATGACCTATCTTGAAGCGATAAAATGACAAAACCTTCTGACAAACACTTTTGCCATATTAGGTCAAATATAGCAAAATAGGTATCTAATATGACCAAATGGTCCCGTCATAATAGGCCGAATTTGTTGTAGTGATCTCCTCCATCGATCGGAACGGGATGGTTCCAGGTACAGGGCAGTAGCAGGCGATGTATTTCCAGTGGTGTGAGAGCACCAATCACAGGGTGGAAGACTGCCAAGCCATGCGAGAGTCTAGCACACCGCATGAGCAGCTAAATTTCATTAATAATGCTCGGCGCAACGACCCCTACAGTAATACATACAACGAGGGGTGGCGCCAACATCCAAATTTCTACTAGAGTGGCAACAACAATCCCAAGCCACCAGGCTTCTAGGCTCATGCAGCTGGTTTTCAAAACCAGAGACAGCCATATCAGCCCCTCCCAAGCCAGATGCAGCAGCAACAACCATTATATCAGCCCAAACAGGTGCAGGCTTTTTAACAGCCCCCACAGCAGCAGCAGTACCAGCAGCTTGGTGCATCTTCATCAGTCCCAGCACCAAGCGATCCCGTGTCATAGGGATCTAGTGACCACATTGGCCAGCACTAGTACCCAGAAGTTCAATAAACTAGAGCAATTCATGGAAGTGGTTGCGGGCAAATTCATGGAGATTGAAGCTAGCCAGAGGAGCCAGCAGGCACTTTTACATGATATGGAAACCAAAATCGGGCACCTGGCAAATGCCCTTGCTTCTAGACCGGCTGGCACACTTCCTGGGCAACCCTTGCCAAACCCCAGAAATCATAAGGAGGGTTTGCACGTCATCATGCTTAGGAGTGGGACTGTAACTAAAGATGCATCGCCGAGGAGTGCAAAGAAGGTGACCAAGATCACCCCAGAGCCGAAGAAGACCTGGTGATGGAAAAGGAGTCAGAGGTTCAGGCCCCAAAGCCCCAACCAGTAGTGGCTGGATATAAGCCTAAGCTCCCTTTACCCACCATGATGCATAAAGACTAGCTAGAGGCAGAGTTCGGGAACTTCATGTCCATGCTTAGGAAGCTGAATGTTCAAGTGCCCTTCCTGGAGGCATTATCTCATATGCCTAAGTATGCGAAGTTCCTGAAAGATCTCCTCTTTAAGAAGAAGAATTTGAGCGAGCTGTCCACTTGGAGCTCAGCGAGGAGTGCTCGACCATTCAGCAGAACAAGCTTCTGCAGAAGCAGAAGGACCCATGTTATTTTACTATGTCGTGCTCTATTGGTAAATTGCATGTAGAGAGGTCCTTGGCGGATCTAGGCGCTAGTATCAATGTTATACCGTACAAATTGTTCAAGAAACTATGCCTAGGTGAACCCAGTGCAACTAGGATGAGTATTCAATTAGCTGACCGATCTGTAGTTCATCCTAGGGGCATAGTGGAAGACCTCCTAGTTAAGGTTGGCAGATTCTTTTATCCTGCGAATTTTGTTGTCTTAGACATCAATGAGGATGTAGAAGTGCCCCTTATACTAGGTAGGCCTTTCCTGGCCACCACCAAGGCTCTCATATATGTGCATGATGGGACCCTGATTTTGAGGGATGGTGAGGAGCAGATAACATTTTCCATTGCTAATAATATGAATGCTATCTCGCATGGGGATGCCTTATCTCATCAGGTGCACGAGCGTGTTGTGTATCCTTCTGTGTCTCCCGTTTTGCAGGACCCTCCTCTCATTCCTTCGCCGCCACTCCCGTCCGTCCCGTTCCCAAAAGAAAAGATAAAGGAGGAGTGGCGGCCGAAACTGCAGGTATCTAAGCCTTCTCAAAAGAAAGCTGGAGAACACTATGAGCTGGTCCCGGCTCCTCGGCCACGACTGCCCTGGCCATCCAAGTATTCACTCGCTTGCATCCTGCCGGATGGCCAGGTCGAGCTGATATGTGCTGGAGGTCATACCAGTCGTGTGCATGGCCACCATCTGAAGCTGTACCTTAAGAGCGATGTGGATCCACTCTTGGAGACACCTGTTCTTCCATCGCTCTAAGCATCCACCCTCTGCGTCCAGGTAAATACGTAAAAGAAGCGCTTGTGTGGAGGCAACCCCACCACCGTTTGCTTTTCTTTTATTTGTTTTTCTACTTGGAACTATGGTTTCTATCACCCGGTGTGTTTTGATGACTCTAGCTTTGTGACTTTGGACTGGTCCCCTTCCAGTCCCCTGCTCTTGACTGGTCTGTCTTCCATTTGCCATTCCCGATCGTCATTTCATAGTAACATCGTTCCCCTTCTTTATGCTCCATTGAGGACAATGTCTAACTTAAGTGTGGGGGGTGCTTTGTAATTCTTGGAGCATATGTTTTAGTGCTTGGAGCCTAGTCCACTGTCCAAATTTCGATTTGAGGGCTCCAAGTACTATTCCCTGCAATAACCTGCTCAGTATGCTTTGAATTGACAGTCTTTATGGTGATATGCAACATAGGGAGGTAGTTGTAGCACTATGGAGGATGTTGAAGTATAAGATTTTTCCTATCTGTCTCTTTGATGTGCTGGTTGATTTTGTGAACTAGTGGATTTAGGACCGTTAATTCATCTGGTATTGATGACTCTCTCTATGTTGTGTTGTGCACTCGTGTATCGAAAAAGGGTGCTCAATTGTGTGAAATGAAAAAAAGCAGTCGGTCCTCCATGTCAAGCAAATTTTTGAACTTTTGATAACATGAGGTAAGCTCAACGTGTGTGGCACCGTTAATTGCACAAAATCGGGTTTTGGAAGAGATTTTAGTGATCCATGGTGGGGTAGGCCTACAAGTTGAAGCTAAGTCGTCTCTAGTACAAGTAAAAATTCCACTCGTTGAACTGTTTTGCCTACTAGAGGATGTGTTTTAAGGGCACGGATAGAGCTTCCGAAACCCTTTAATTTCATTGACCCTTCCCTTCACACCAGTTGAGGAGAAGGAGTTAAAAGACGTACTCTGGCTAGCGGCAGATGTACAGAAATTGCTCTTGCTCAACCAATAAGGGTCGACCGCGCATAAAAACTGCAGTTTGGAACCCCCGCCAAGTAAATGTGGAAAACATAAGAAAACAAAAAGAAAAAGTAAGAAATGGGGGGTTCCAACGAATGAAATGAAATGGAAGAGCACCCGATACGAAGAGTCCTTGGTCGTTAAATTGTGTGAGTCTCCTTATCCATGAATTAACTGCCTTAGTTCCACTGCTTCTCATGATCCTGGTTCGAGTCTAGTACTCGCATTGAGAGAGATAGGGGACGTCTTAGAAGACCAGTTGAACTCGTAAGTTGCTAACTGATGTAGAAAATCCTCTACCGACGATCAGGGTTGCATGTTGGTGTAAAGGTCTGGAGAATTGCATTGGTTTGAGTTAGGTTTGCTTGGAGACAAGCAAATAGTTAAGTGTGGGAGAATTTGATAACTCAATATTTACACATGTTTTTGTCCAACATTCTTATATTGTTTGAGCCTTGTCTCTCGTGTTTTAGGTCGATTTCAAGCTAGGTTGTTCTTATTTGACATATTTCAGGTCCTAGTACGTGAATGAAGTCTTGGGCATGAGTTTGGGGTCGATTGAAAGAAGTTGGGACGTTTCACGCAAAGTTGAGGATTTTACGCAGCCAAGTCAAATTTCCACGCGGTCGTGCATCATGGACATGCGCGGACAAGAGCCAATTCTACACGGTCGTGCAAATTGACGTGCAACTCCTTTTGCGCGGTCAAGGAGGTACGGGACGTGCGAAGTGTCCCTTTGGCCATGTGGGATTTCCAGAGACATCACACGGGCAGGCCAGATTTTCACGCGACCGTGCAGTTCTGGTCCTGCGTCACATTACAAGCCACTAAATCAAACGTCGTGTTTTGGAGAGTCACACGGGCACGCGAGGATTCTACACGATCGTGTCGCCTGGCTGTGTGGTTGTGAATTTCTGGGTTTTAACCCAATTTCGGGCCTTTGAGATAGGGATCGAATTTTGAGAGCAAAAATAGATATTTAGAGAGAGAAAGTGCGAAGAACAAACCATAGGATCAATTTTTGGAGTTGGGTTTCATCAATCAAGCTTGAATTTCGACCTTGGAGTGAAGATTATCATCCCAGAGCTTACTGTAAACATCATTATGAGTATGATTCCTTTGATTGTTGTTTTCTACTCTCTCTACGGAGTAGAACTTTCTCTCACTTGGGTATGAAGAACCCTAGTTCCATGTGTTAGGGATCGTGATTTTAATCAATTTAAGTGTGTTTATTGAGTCAATTGAATCCTGATCAACTTCTTTTGATTTCTGCTGCAACCTGAGATTGATAGAATTTGATTAGGTTGTTAGAGCTTCTTCAATCGGTAAGAGTGAATTGATTGTACGAGAGTCAGTCAATTCACTGCTTTGTACTGGAATATGTTTCCAGTAGTGGAGTTCTGTGTTAATTGCCTTAGCATTCTATCCCGGTGAAGACTAGTCGTTTGTCGGTTAGTCTGTCTAAGAGGGCTTGGTCAGCTTAAGAGATTCCAAGCTACTGTCGGATCTTCCGCAGTTTAATCAATAGTAAATCAACCAAAGGAATTTACAACTTAAACCTAACTAAGGAGCTAGGGGGATTCATTCTCGAGGGACTCTTCCCTTGTTTAAGAACTTCGAACAATTTACTGCTTTCTTTTTGCTTTAGTTTAAACTCATTCTCACTAAACTTTCCCCGCCAGATAATAGATAATCACAGAGTAGGCAGTACATCTAGGCCTTGTGTTGACATTTATCACTTGATTCTACTATACTGCAGTTCCTTTCTGTGATTACACATGATCGCGGGTTTGGTGTTGTGTCATACCGTGTCACGTACACTGGTAATATTAGCTAAACCAAAGGAGAAGTTGACATGTTCTTTCCATCACTATTTTGGTTTAGATATATAAACATAAATTTCAGTGGATGCTTACACATATTTAGCATTTGCAATGTCCAATGTGATTTATTGTCAGGGATTTGCAAAGTGCATTGCTGCCATGTAAACATATGCTTAGAATTGATAGAGGAAGTTGATATGAGAAGTTAGATTGAATTGGGTGTTTCTCTAGGCTGCAAGTAAATGAAGGAAAGCTAATCTAAGAACTTAGTTTTGAATTTTTGTACATGGTTTGATTATGTGTGAACTTAAGATTGTAGGTTTGCTGGTAATAGAATTGAAGGAATATTTGATTGATTATTTGCTTGCAGAATTGAATGATTGTTGATTGATGATACATATAGATTTGGCAATTTAAAGTAATGCCTTTTAACATATGAGATTGGATTTCTGAGTTAGTTAGATTTCTCGGATGTTGATATCAAAGAAAATCACAGCAGGTTAGGCTGCATTCAATAGAGTAGGTGGTTGTTTAAAGAATGGCTTATTAACGACGGTTGGGCGGCTTTAGCGATGGTCAGAACTGTTGCTAAATGATTTTATTTATTTCAGATGTATTTGACTCGCACGAAACTATACAACAAATTAATCCTAAATAGAGTCCATGTTTTTAAATTCTAGCTGAATGCAGTATAGAGCAAGTATTTAAATTGTGAACCCGGGCTGATCCATGTAACCCTACTTCAATCGCTTAGGTTGTTATCTATAGCAAACAACTTTTGGGTTTAGAGCTAATGAAACTACAAACTAAACAAGCAAAGAAAAGTAAATAAAGGAAAATTCTAACTAAGGGAGCTTCACCCAGGAGTTGCTTCCCCCTAACTAGCTACCAAGACTTGTTGGATTGGAACGATTGCTACGGGCAAGGTGACCGCGAACTGCAGAGGGATGCAAATATGGTCGTAGACCACAATCTCGATTGCTAAACCGAGGTAAACATTATAGGTCGTGTCACTCGACCCTCTCGGTTTAGGCAATCGGATCGGTGGTGACTTTCTCCCTCACTCAACTCAAGGGTTGGACGACTTAATCACGCTTAACCAATTTGCTTAATTCAACATTGAGGTTTGCCCTAGATTAACCTAGTTAGGTGACTTAAAAAGCTAAAGGAAAACCAACTCGATTGAGTCTCCCTTGAAAGGGGGATTTTCCTCTCTAACTAAGTTAAAGTGGCTAATTAGATTCCAAAGCACCAACATGCACAAACCTAAGGATGCTAAGCACAATTATGCAGAATCCTTAGGTTGCTAAGCACCAAAATGCACAAACCTAAGGATGCTAAGCAAAAAACATGCAAACCCTTCGATTGCTATGCACAAGCATGCACAATCAACATGAATAATACCTCAATCATTGAATTAAACAATACCCAATGACAATTATTCAATATAAACAAGTAATTACAAAGTATTAGTTAGGGATCTACAATACCCAAGAGAAAAGAGTGAGTTTCTAGAGACATAGAGAGGGATTACAAATTTGAGCTCAAGATCTTCTTCTTCTTCTAGGCTTGAATCTCTACCCAACCCTCCAATGATGCTCCAAGATCACTCTAGCACTCTCTCTCTCTCTCTCACTAGAAATCCCCTTTGGTGTTTTAGGTTGAAACCCAAGAGAAAGAACCAGCTCTCCTTCTTAAAAAACCAGCTCTCCCTTCTCTCTCCTCGCTGTTGTCTTCATATTTGCCCGAAAGTGATCAGTTCACGGACGCGTTGGCTAGTTCACGGCCGTGAACACCTAAACGCGTCCGTGAACTCATTCGCCTCCAAAACGCACCACTTTGCTTCCTGGGGTCACGGTCAATGGCCACAGTTCAATGTCTTAGAGACCGTGAATGCCTTGTCGTCAGTAACTTCAGGAACCTCGCTGGACGTCTCGTTGTTCACGGTTGGTGGTCGAAGTTCACGGTCTTAGAATTAAGAATACAAAGGGAGTGTTTGGTTCCGGGAATGGATAGAATAACAACACATTAGGTGTTTTACCCTAACAACAAGGACAAAACATTAAAATAAATAAAAATTAATAGATCAATTCCACCTGTTAAGACCTGAAACATGCTTAAAATATACACAACCTAGCGTAAAATTGAACCTTGGGTGATGTAAATGCCTCAAACATCACAAGAATATGGGGTTAAAACATGTATAATTAAGCCTGAATCACTCCATCCGACACTCAGGCTCGTCGGCGACACTTTTCTGCGGCTCGACCGTCGTAATCGATCTCCAGCGGCCTTTGAAGGTCGATGGCGCCAACAAATAGATTTGCAGGCCGGAAAAAGGAAAACAATAGTAATGAAGAGGTATATTGAGATCTAGAAGAATTGGGGGTGGGAGCTTGGGAGGAGAATCATGTTTCATAAATGGTTTAACTATCGGGACCGAAAGTCGAACGAAAGAGGACAAAAATGGAGCACAATGGACAAAAAGGCAAAGGTCACGGCCAGAGGACCATTATCATGGATGGGAGACCGTGATGTTTGGGCCCAGACCGTGAAGATCAACGGGATCCAGGAGCTTCTGCACGCCTCGTGGGCAAGTCGAAAATCACGGGCACTAGACTGTGATAATTCTGCCATGACCGTGAAGTCTCCTAAATGAAACGACACATTGTAGCTCGAGATTACGGCAAGTCTCCAAGATTAATCCAATGTTTGATGTAATTTTCATTATTCTTGATTGTTGTACTGCATATTTCAAAGTTAGGTCAAAATTGACCTAGGTGTATGAAATCCCCCTTTGGGCCTTAAGAAGCCGGATTTTTTGACCAATTGGGTAACCCCATCTAGGTCAATTTTGGGCAATCCTCAAATATCGATTTAGTGTCATGAACCTACCATGATTGGTTACTATTTCGCCATTTCGGATTAGTTTCTGAGTGACTGGTCTTAGCAACCATCAGTCGATTAGTCAAGAGAGCTATTTTCCTAGTTTAATTCAACATTCCTTGATTAATCGTCCAAGAGAGTGGCGTTTCTCCACTAACTGCAACCTCCTCGCGGTTTATGAACACAGCTTTTCCACACTAGCATCTTAAGTTTCATCAATGAACTTTTTACTGTAATTATGTGGGCACCGAAAACAAAACATAGGTCGGATTTACCCAACCAAAATTCATTGAAGGGGGTTGCAAACAAGACTTATTTCATAATAATTCCAAAATAATAGTACAAAATATACCGAATAACTCCAAACAAGAGTGGAAGGAAGAACATTCGTCAGCACCTACCGGCAAACAATTAATTAGATTAGGAGATTAGTATATAATGATTAAGAAAAATATATAGTAGTGTTGGTTATCAACAAGTGTTGGGTTGTGTTGCGTATATGTTTGTTGTTTTTGAACGGTCCTGTTAGCTTCAAATATTGGAGTCTATTGGTTAAGAAGATATTATTAATCAATCACTCTTGTGTAGTTAGAATAAAACCGAATTAAGCAACTATGCGCCAATGTTAAGTTTCGTTCCGATTATTCTCACCGTTATTGTTATTGTTATTATTAGGCTAAATTACATGTTTGGTCACTCAAATTATACAAATCTTTCATGTTTGCCATCCGAATTACTTTTCTTTCTTATTCGCCACTAACTTTACGAAATCGTTACACGGTTGGGTCACCGGCCGTTACACTCCGTTAAATTTGTCCTACGTAGGCAGTCAACTATAAAGTTTGACCGTTAACTAGATGACGTGGAAATTAAAAAATAAAAAAAAATAAAAAATTTCTTTCCACCTCATCATTGCACTTATTTTATCTATATAATTTATCATATTAATAATTTAATAAAATTTAATAAATTATAAAAATGGGCAAATCCAATGCTCATCATCCTCACCATCCACTCCATCGTTCAATCACCAGACTATCTCCGGCATCAAGTCCAAAGGCGTCCGCCCCGACCTCATCGGCTTCATCGTCGCTCACTATGCCTCCAAGTGGCTCCCGGAGCTCTCCCTCTCCTCCTCCTCTGTCGACGTCGACAACAGCGTCCCTGCCGCCGCCGTGGCCGGCTCGGAAGAGAGCATGATAACAAAGCAGTTACAGCCTTGCTGACAGGCGAACGTAGCAGAACGAGAAACAAGGAGAGGTTCTTGTTCCTCTCTGTGCTCATCGCCATCTCCCTTCTTCCGGCTTCTCCTCTTCTCAGGCTGCTGTTGATCGAAATTCAGTTTCCGTTCTCCATCAGGTATGTTGCCATTTCACATCTCAAACTCATCTCTGCTGCACCAGCTTGGCTTTCTCTCTTTCTTTCTTTCTTCCTCTTGCTACCAGCCACTATGCGATTCATTTCGATCCTTTAACATTTGCTGAGTGTATGCTTGTCAATCAAAACCCAGCTTCTGATTCTCATTCTAATCACTTCCCACTCGTTTATGAAACGATTAAAAAATTTTGAAACATGAGATTTGAGTTCTGATGACATAATTGGAGACAAGCTCCAAGCTGCTGCATGTATATATGCATATTTGCCCATTAGAGTTCAACTCTATGTGCTAACAAACCACTCCAATTATGTGCTTCTTTCACTTTCATTTAGCTATCCCATGAGCTGGATTTTGGTTTACCATGCCATTGTGTAAAATATTAACATGTTTGTCTTAATTGTAGAAGAAGCTATTTACACATATGAAGCTGGAGAGTGGCTTGTGTTCATTCTTTTTCTATGTTTGATCACCAAATTAGGAGGGGGAAAACATTGATTTCTGCTGAGCCCTACTGATTTGGTTTCTCCCACTGTGGAAGAACTAATATAGAAAGCAACTCAAAGGGTTTTAAGTTTCCACCGCCAAATTTCATGTTGGGGAAGAAAACTTGTAATGGTTATTGAGGGTGCTGGGAAGAAGCCATATGATGGCCACCACTGCAGTCATTGGACTCACCTGCAGGAAACAGACTCCTGCCTTCGTCCTTCCATTACTGTTCTGATCCTCCCAAGAAGCTCTTCTGTAGCAGCTCCGAACATGGATCATCCCACTCTCAATTCACTTCATCCAGAAGCATTGTAGTTGCCAAAAAGTCGTCATCAACATCATCATCGTCACAATATGGCCCTGGCTACCCGGGTTCCAATAGACCCACGCATTCCATTAAGGCACTAAAAGACCATGTAGACACTGCAACAGCTGCAACCACATGGACTGAGACTAATTTATCATACGCCTTTACTATGGCCTCTTCTGAGTAGGGATGGCAAAAATATCCATAACGTGGATATCCGCCCGAATCCGGCCTAATCGGGTAGGGTAAAACCCGAACTCGAAGGACATTTAGTGGGTATGTGTAAAACCCGAACCTGAATATTGCGGGTAATGGGTGGGCATGAGTTTCACACTATCCAACCCGAACCCGCCCGATTATACACATGCACATGTATTTTGTCTAGAAATAATCATTATTTTTTACTAACATATTTTCTATTTATCATATAAATAATATTTTCATGAAATTTTGTTGTTTTAATTAATTTTCTTCATTCTCGTGAAGTATTGTCGTACTTTTCCTCTTACGTAATGTGAGAATACGTATGAATGTTAACATATTGGTTGGAGTTATGAAGAGAAATTATTACCCATGGATAACCGTGGATATCCGAAACCCGAACGGGTATGGGCATGGTTTTGATTTTCTACCCGTTTCACATGTGGGTATGGGCATGGGTAAAACCCGAACTACTTTGGGTAGGGTAACGGATATGCACTATCCGTCCCCGACCCGACCCATTGTCATCCCTACTTCTGAGCCGATCATACGCATTCCATTAAGGCACTAAAGTCGTCATCAACATCATCTTGGTATGGTCATGCTCTCTTCCGAGCCGGTCGTGGCGACGGCAGGGACGTTGTTGTCGACGTCGACGGAGGAGGAGGAGAAGGAGAGCTCCCGGAGCCACTTGGAGGCGTAGTGAGCGACGATGGATCCGATGAGGTCGGGGCGGACGCCTTTGGACTTGATGCCGGAGATAGTCTGGTGATTGAACGATGGAGTGGATGGTGAGGGTGAGGATGATGAGCATTTGGATTTGCCCATTTTTATAATTTATTAAATTTTATTAAATTATTAATATGATAAATTATATAGAAAAAATAAGTGCAATGATGAGGTGGAAAGAAAATTTTATTTTTTTTTATATTTTTTTTAATTTCCACGTCATCTAGTTAACGGTCCAACTTTATAGTTGACTGCCACGTAGGACAAACTTAACGAAGTGTAACGGCCGGTGACCAACCGTGAAACGATTCGTAAAGTTAGTGGCGAATAAGAAAGAAAAGTAATTCGGGTGGCAAACATGAAAGATTTGTATAATTTGAGTGACCAAACGTGTAATTTTAGCCGTTATTATTATATATATTAACTATACTCCTTCTCCTCTCCATTGCTGGTATCGTTCCACGTAAATAATACAACAAAGTTTTAGGTTAAACAATAATTTCTCAAAATGATGATTTTATTGTTGATAATGGATGGACAGGAGGACAGGCATATTGTTGTTACTCTTCTCTCTCTCTCTCTGCCAACTGGATCGGTTGCAGACCAATTCCTTTACTGAAAGGATCTTTTTTGTCTCCACTCTGGGCTTTGGACCGTCTCTGCTTGTGGGATGATGATTTGCTTCCCATGGCATTGTGCAATCCGATGGTGCCACATAGATTTGAAATTGTTGTTATTATCAATCATTATAATAAGGAAAACCTTGGATGCAATCACGAGCCAATTGAATTGAGTATTGATGAGACAAAATGGTTTTAAACTTCCGGTCGGGTGGTTAATTAACGAATAACTCAACCTTTTTCTTCATTGATTTTTTTACTTTATTTTTGGGAAAAGAAAATGCCTTGCGCACTACCATGTCGTTCAGCCAGCGCTGGAATTAGTTAAGAGACAGGTGAAAGGCAACAAAACAAAGTGGCCTCCCTCCAAATCCTATGCTTTTTCCAATTTATTGGAATTGCATAGGCACAAGAATTTTTTACTCTCAATATTCCTAAGGATAAACCCATCCCTCCCTCCCTCTACATTGGAAGTTTCAGTTCCACCCAAGTAGAATATGAAGGGGCAATCTGAAGTGGGTACAACAAATTGTTAATGGGCATGGGATGGGTTAAACCGACTTGCTATTTTAAAACGTGGTTAAAAATCAAACAACCATGCGAGTATAGAAAACTAGAGATGAGCTTAACCACAATTGATGCCTGATCCAGGCATTGTGTGATTAAACGGAATGCATGGGATTGGGAGGGAGACCTAAACTAAACTAGTATTCAGTAACAACCCCTAAGTTCAATTCTATCTTAAACTAGACTAGGATAGGATAGTGGGAAAAAGATAAATAAAATGATGGGAAACCCTAGTGGCATATATAATATAATATGGCGCAGAAAACAAAACAGCTCACCTCAACTCCTCAAGCCCCCGTCTTGTCTTGTACTTGTTCCCAAGGGGGCTGGCTGGCTGAGCCGCACTAACCACATCCACCCTGTCGTTAGGCCACAACATTGAGTCACTTCCAATGCCACAAACCTTCCCACTCTGCTTCCCTTCCTCCCCTGGACCAATTCATAAAAAGAACAAGTACAACTCTTTCTTTTTCCATTTTCGTGCCGGCACAAGGAAGGAGACCAACGCCTTGTATAAATATTATACACCTTCACTCCAACACAACTCCCTCCAAAGTCCAAACCCTTCCTTCCACCATTTTCTAAACCTCAACAGAAACACCCTGTTTCTATTCTAACCTCCCTCCCATAATGGAAACCAAATCCGGGTCAGACATCCATCTACCCCCGGGCTTTCGATTCTACCCAACCGATGAAGAACTCATAGTTCAGTACTTGAACAACAGAATTCGATCAGCTCCTCTACCAGCTTCCATTGTTGCCGAGATCGACCTCTACAAGTACGACCCATGGGACCTACCAAGTACGTATTGCTATTATTATTACTCCCCTCCCTCCTCCTTACTGCTATGAAAGGAATGCCAATTCCCCACTTCTCCATTTCCTTTTCTGCTTCCTACTTCCTAACTTTCCGTGTATGCAACAATCAGGCAAGGCGCTCTTTGGAGAGGACGAATGGTACTTCTTCACACCCAGGAACAGGAAGTACCCAAACGGAGCCCGCCCCAACAGGGCAGCAGCTTCAGGCTATTGGAAGGCAACCGGGACAGACAAGCCCATTCTTACCTCAACTGCAATGTCAAGCGTCGGTGTCAAGAAGGCTCTTGTCTTCTACAAAGGCCGCCCTCCTAAGGGAATTAAGACTGACTGGATCATGTATGAATATAGGCTGCCTGATACTGTGGTCTCCACTGCCAGGCAAAAAGGGTCCATGAGGGTAAGTAACAATAAATACACCCTTCATTTTAATCTCTTTTCCCTATTCATATTCTCTCAAAACTCACAACTCCTTCCCCTCTTTTTACCACCCCCTCCCCCTCATCCTTGCAGTTAGACGACTGGGTCCTATGCCGGGTTAGGCAAAAGTGTAGTAGCCCTAGGAGCCTTTGGGAAGATCCAAGTGCTCCTCTTAAAGAACTAGCAGGGACTTTCCCAAAACAAAATGAGCTGCTGCAAATGACTGCAAATCTATGCAAGACAATGAATAGCACACTCCTAGCATCGAAATTGTCAACAATAATCACGTGGGCAAGCCAGGGAATACAAACAACCTTAATAATGATGACATTGTGAAGAACTACTTCACGAACCCTAATGACGACGCGGTGAAGAATTACCTCTACAAGGAGTGCCCAATGCTGCCTTACATATTTGCATCTCAAGATTTTTCCTCCTGCACCACTAAACAACCAGCATCCAGCATAAACTTTCAAGGCAGTGAGAAGTCAAGCATTTCAGGTTATGAGGAAGATTCTTCGGATGATAAGAACCTGCAATTCTCATCAGTTACTTCGCTAGATAACTTCTTTAACCCACTGAAGCGCAAAGATGTTGGAAGAGAACATCAGCAGCAGGATTCTAGTTTTTACCTAGGCAAGAAGCCTAAAAATGGAGATTTCGACGAAGATACGATGATATCTATATGTGAGGATACCTTCGATATCAACTTTTGTGGAGACGATCAGTTTTAGAACACTAATGATGGTGCTCTACAGCAAACCCATTAGGCAGAATATGAATAGCTTCGTAACTTTAAGTTTCAGAGCAACCAACTAGACACCAGAGAAGGACCCACCATGATAAAAGGTACATAATTTGTAGTAATCGGTTTCATCGAGTACAAAAGGAAAACTCTTTTATGTTGAGAGTTGTTCCAGAAGATCATTAGCAACTACTACGCAGAAAAGTCAGGTCCTAGAATTTCTACAAATTTTGTAACAGTAATTTTCTGGGAGGAGCAACCATATCTCTAATACTTTTACAGCCCACACAGATATGGTAAATATCCAAAAGGCAAATAAAATATGCGGTTGATCTTATCAGGCAATAATATACAGCGCATTTCCTAGGATCAATTTGAACAGTAATCCTTACAGACCTCATCAGTCAGAAGGAATGAATTCATCACAACGTCAACATGAGTGGCCTCAGCTGGAGAAGGGTCTAAATATAACCGAGACATATGAAGAATCACTAGAATCGTTTCAAAAGAAAATGTTATATACTTTATGCCATGTACTCCAGTTATACTTTTTGTACAGATTGCTTGGCATGAGATTACACTCACTGGTTTACTACAAAGTCAGAAATATTGTACCTCTAGATGCAGGAATCCTCAACCCAGTGATCTAATAAGGAAATCATATTCAACTTAGTGACCCTCAACTGCCACCGAGACATATAATAAGATACGTCTCTTCTAGAACTCGCGCTTTTCTGCTTCTGCTTCTAGACCATTTCACTTAAACTAGACGTAAGTCAGAGATAATATGGGAAAATTAGATCACAAAATAATTTACTGCTCGACAAACAGGAAAGAAGATAACTGAATACATATATGACTGACTTCTGAGATCTTTACACAAGAAAGGTACATTCAAGTTGGCGCCAGAAAACTCATAAACAGGATTGACAAGCCAAACACGGAAGGCAAGCAAGCGGAGTCATTGAGGTACATTACAGTGCAAAGGAAAGCCAAACATATCACAACGTGAGATAAGTCCATCAACAGTACCCCTTTGTTTCATTTCTTCAGTACACTGCAAAAATCCATGCTTTCATACTTTAGGCAACTTGTGGACATCTAAACTAATATAAGCTTGTTGATCAGGTAGGCAGCAACTTACTTGTACAAATAAGCAGCGATGCCCAAGATTATGATCAACAAAACAATATCGATGCAGAAATTCCTGCTGGATCTCAACTGTAGATCAAAGATCTTTTCAGTTAAAGCAAGGAAGCTAGAACAGGTAGCAGCAGATTGAAAATCTTTAACAAACATATAAATCATACCTGAGTAACAGTGTGCTTAAGTCTAATATTGGTGTTCTTAAGGTCAGAAGCTGCCTTGTCCACCTGAAAGAACCAGAGGACAGAACCTCAAAATTCAACAGCATGTCTGCAAGTCTCAATTTTAATGTTATGAAATCAGAATTCTACTTACCTTGGAATCGATTTCATCAGCCAGAGGAACTTGCCTGTCCAGTTCCTATCAGGATCACATAAGATCAATTAAACCTGGGCCTTAATATATACACAAGTGAGCAAAATGACTAAAATGGTGCGTCTGTGTCTCGCTTAACAAACACTTGCATGCATCACTATCCATTTTATGTCGATAGGAAAGTGAAGAGAAGAAAAGAAACAAGAGAGTAGGGAAAAACTACTACCTCATTCATGTCATGAGCCATGTTTTTCAAAGTATCCAAACCTTCTGAAATCATCTCCAGACCTTGATCCTGTTTTAAATTTATTGGTCACAATACTAAGATATATGAAGATTTTATGAAGAGAGGAACCTCAGAATTTCACTGCACCATGTATATTTTCACTTACCTGCCTCCTCTTACGTGTTTCATGCTCCTGCCTAAACTGATTTGACTGCTCAGATTCTTGAAAGTATTCATCATCAAACCGACCATCTACAAACAACATTAAAGTGTAAGGAAAATGCACCTCAATCATCAGTGAGCTGTGCCTCATTGGTAAACTCCCATTTACAGGCAGGGGTGCGGGGCAAAAAAGAGGAATCACGCGACAATAGTAGATAATAAGATGAACAAGATGCTTAAATTACCTGAATCAAATTTGATTTCTGTGTGGGAAGCTGAGGGCCCCCAACCTCCAGGTTGTTTTGCTGCAGCTGCAGAACCGTCTGGAATAGCTTGGATTCTATCTGGCAATGCAAGCACCAAGTCATTGCGGGCTGCAAAGTCTTCTGTCGAAAGGCCTTTTACCTGTCAATAGATGGCACATAAGACAAGAAGAAAGGGAATAAGAACATTTCTACTTGAGATTCGCTGACAAAACCAATAGATCCCCTTTGTTACACACGAACAGAAACGGAAGGGGAAAAAACCTAGGGACTTGCACTTATATCTTCCGGAGGCCTCACAAACAAAAATAAAATGGTGGCCGCAAGGGCAAATTTGATAACTGGACCGAAATTTTGCTACAGATGTCAAACTCTCCACTAACAAAACCCGATAGAACAGTAGTTCCTGATTTACAATCCAGCATTGCCAAGACGATGCTTCATTCAGCGGAAGAAAAGGGCAAGAGAACAACTTTCAGCTATTCATATGGATTTCTCGATTCAAACAGCGGGAAGCCGACAACTTAGATATAAACCATTGTAATTGCATACCTTCTTTATTGCAAGCCTCTGCAACTTTGGAACCTCCTCGAGCAATTTCGCCTTGGTCCGACGGAGCTCGGCATTGAGAGCTACATTGGACGCCTTGCTTTTCTCCTTGGAAGCAAGCTCCGCTTTCTGAAATGAAAAACTAGCAAAATGAAGGCCAATTCAAATAGAACTTCACGATCCGCTATCCCTCAACAAGTAGAGATACAACAACCTCCACACTTAGTAATTGAATCTAATTTTAGCTAGAACTGAAAAGAGCAGAAACTGTTTCAACTCAACTCGACAAATTCGAAGATCCCTACGCCTCAACTCCAACTAGCAAGGAAAACCTGAATTGATCACCGGAAAGAAAAAAGGCGGCGGAGCACGAAAGGAAGAAAAACGAAAGTCACCTCAAGAGCGGCTTCGATTTCGGCGTCAACGGCGGCGTAACCGCGAGCGAACGCGTCGTCCCCGGAGCCGGAGACATTGAGATTCTTCTGCTTCTCGACGTCGTATTTGTCGTACTTGTTGCAGATCGCATCGACTCGCGTTAGGATGTCGATCACGCTCATTTCGCCGGTCTCTGTATTGCACCGTGGTAACCCACCCGTACTACGTCGGCTCAATCTAGCTCTAGGGTCTGGAAGAAGAAAGGATTTTGGCTTGCGCGGAAAAGGTGCTTCGACTTCGCAGTTTGTGTTTTGCTAGCGCAGCAAAAAGCAATGCGTTATGATTCATACACCGCCCGGTGGGCTGTGCAACTACTGCCAGCCTGTATATACGGCCTATTATAATTTTGTTTCAACTTTTGGGAATCTTTGTTTGTGGTTTTATAAAATACTGGTTTTTTTTCCCCGCTTTTCGCAGCGATGAAAAAGAAATTATATTTAAAATTTTATTCATTGATTTGAGAATTTAGTTGAAAATCAAATCATTTGGGTAAGATATTTACTTAACATTTATGTGATATCTATATATTATGAATGAATTACGTCATAAGATTGTTTAACAGATACACAAGAAATATAATTATGTGTTACGTAGTGTCTTAGTCATTATAGAAGACTTAGTGTTACATAAATCGTCAGTAACATGTGGTCTAATAATAATCTAGTTACGGTAATGTATTTGTATTGCTTGTAAGTGTTATAAAATAGTGTTACATAAATTTTCGGTAACGCGTGGTCTAATAATAAAATCCAGTTATGAATAGGCTTGTCCAATTGGTTTCAGGTTTTCGGGTTAAACCGAACCCGAAACGAAAACACTGGCGCCGGGTTTCAGTTTTTCGGTTCCAAACCGAAGCAATAGTTAGCGGTTTCGATTTTGATGTAAACCGAAAACCGATAAAAACCCGAAAAACCCGAAAGTTGTGATTGGAGTAAAAGGTGACGTTTTTTTGGATAAGTGGACCTCTAGGGTTCGAGTATCTCCTTGCGAATTTGCGACAGAGGAGAATCAATTCTTGCTCGAGGCTTCGCCGAAACAGAGCCTCCCTTCTCACCTTCTACCAGTTCAACTTCTCACCGCCATCAACGTCCTCGCTGCCAACGGCCTCGAGGGGATCTCCGACATCGCCTTCGCCGTCCTCTCCCTCGCCTACATTTTCGTCATCTCCCGATTCGCCTTCCCTCCGCCCCCCAGCAATGCAGCAATCCATCTGGGTTCGAGGCTTCAATTAGGTTTCTGTAGCCGCCATTTGGGTTCGAGACCTTGAAATTGTCGATTTGCCCAGCAAGGCAGCTACCCATCTGCATTTGATTTTCTTCTTCCCAAATTGCTTCCCCCAGTCTTTTCATTGGCAAACCAGAGTCAGAACTGAGACCTATGGCATCCCAGTAAGTCATATTCATCTCATATTGTCGTTTTCTAGTGCTTAATGCTTATGTAGATCCTGTTATGGCTTTGGGATTAATCTCAAGGATGGCTAGAAGAAATGGGTTTGTTTCCTTTAAGAGAAAGTGTCTCCAGATTTGTTGTTAATTTTGTAATTGGATAGATTAATGGATATTGCATAGGTGGTGGTTGTGAGTTGTGGTAATGCAATCGTTTGTCTTGTTGGTAGTTGTCAAGTTTCACTGTCTTTCCATGATTGGGTTAATATATTTATTATTGGATTAGAACTGTTATGTACTTAATCTTTCTACTACATCATGTTCTGCATCCTGTTCTTCTGCTTAATTGATTTGGTTAGTGGGGTGATTTCCTTTTAGTAATAGCATTGGAATATCCTTTAGTTGATTCGTGCATTTGGTCCAATTTGGGATTCTTGAGTGGATGTTCTGATGTTCAGAGTTATGAACAGTAGAGTAGGTTTAGTAAGAGATCATTGAAACCAAAGAACAGTAAGTTATAGGGGCAGCTGTTGGTTGAATCCCAGTAAGGAGTTAAGAGAGAGTGTTTGGTTTTATGGGGAACTGATTTGTGGAAGGAAACATGAGGGGGGAGGGATGGGGTTTATTTATATTGTGGCCTTGGGGGGTGATGAAGAGAGCTAATAATCTAATGTGAGAGTGAAGACTTTGAATGAGACTAATTGCTTGCTTGCTTTGATGATGAATGAATGAATGAAACAGGTTGCTTGCTGAGTTGTTATTCCTTTTTCCTATCTCTTTTGAGGACAGAAGAGAAACATATATAGATTGACAAATTAATTAACTAATTATAGGCTGCAAAGTAAGGTCTTTGTTTTGTTTTGTTTTTTGTAATGGATGATATTACAGAAGATTTTACTGTGTTTTTTTTAACTCATGATAACCAACCACAAAAAAATATAGGTATATTTTAACTAGGGAACTTTCAAGAATTACATGCATCAGAATTCCTGTTTAGTGTTTACACTATTGCACTTTGGCTAATTAATTTATTATATTTGGCAGAGAGAGTGAGGCACCATCGGCTTCTCGTCCTAAACTTGGAGGGCGCTCTAAGAGTACCGACATTCCTCCTATACCTCCTGCACCATCATCCATCCTACTCCTGCTCCTACACTGTCTACTGGTACCACCAATGTACCTCCTGCCAAACAACAAATGAGGGGACAACTTCAAAAAAAAAAATGACGTTTGGCCACACTTCAAACGTTTTAAGAAGGATGGAGTGGACAAAGCAAGATGCATTAATTGCAATGGTGTTCTTATTGCTCCCACTAGATATGGGACTTCTACTCTGCGGAATCATAAAGATAGTTGTTTGGAAAAGATAGAAAAGGGTGAGCTGATAGTCGACCATCTATCATCTTCTGGAGGCCAGGTACACACTCTTGGCACTTGGAAATTCGATCAGATTGATGCTAGGAGAGATTTAGCGGAGATGATTATCATAGATGAATTACCATTTAGGTATGTTGAACATGAAGGGTTCAAACTATTTATGGCTTGTGTTTGTCCAATGTTTGTGTTACCTAGCCGTCAAACCGTTAGAGAGGATTGTATCAAGGTGTTCTTTGAAAATAGAGAGTTGCTGAAGGACTATTTCAAGACTAAGTGTTTAGGGATGGTCTCGCTCACCACTGATACTTGGACTTCTTTGTCCAATCTCAATTATATGTGCATTACTGCTCATTTCATTGGTAGAGATTGGAAATTGCATAAAAGAATTATTAACTTTGTCCAAGTTACAAAACATTCTGGAAGTGAAATTGGAAAACAGTTGGCTAGTTGTTTGGTGGAGTGGGGCATTAGGAAGGTGTTTTGTATAACAATGGACAATGCTAGTGTCAATGATGTGGTTGCTATCCATATGAGGGAACAGTTGAAAGAATGGGGATCAGATATTTTGGATGGCAAGTATCTGCATATGAGGTGTGTGGCTCACATTATTAATTTGGCTGTGAAGGATGGGCTTAAAGAAACTGGTAAATCTTTGGAGCGAGTGAGAGAATCTGTGAAGTGGGTTAAATCTACACCAACTAGGAGCAGAAAATTCAAAGATTGCATTGAGTTTGAAAAGATAGTGTCGAAGAAATTTGTTTCGTTGGATGTAGCTACAAGGTGGAACTCAACGTATCTGATGTTGGAATCTGCAAAGCCATTTGAGAAAGCATTTCAGACATTAGCTAGAAATGATAAGAAATTCAAGAAACATCTCAATGAAAAAAAATATGGAAAGGAAAGCCTTGGTATCACAACTTCTGATGATTGGTCTATTGTGGGACGGTTGATTGATTACCCGAAGCTCTTCTATGATTTGACTGTTCGAGTTTCTGGGACTTCATATGTGACTTCACACATCTTGTTTGATGAGATCTGTGAAATGTATACTATGATATCTGAGTGGGCTAATGGTATAGATTTTGAGGTGTCTTGCATGGCTGGTAGAATCAAGTCCAAACTTGCCAAGTATTGGTTTGAAGATGAGTTGGAGAATTCCAAGATGAATCGGTTGTGTTATATGGCAGTCATATTAGATCCTAGGCGGAAAGTTGAATATCTTGAACAAGCTTTGAAGAAGGTATATGGTGAGAGTATGGGCAAAGCTTTGGTCGAAGAGGTGAAAGATGAAATGCGTCTTCTGTTTGACCATTACAAGCATAGGCTTGGACTTCATGGTGGTTCTCCCATTGTGATTCAGGAAGATGAGCAAGAACCTAGTGGAAGTGGGGATGGGAAGAAGAAAATGAAGATTTGGGGTGATTTCAGGAAAATGAAAAGAGAGGCCATTCTGAAAGGAACTAGAAAAAGTTCCAAATCTGAGTTTGATAGGTACCTTGAGGAGGAGGAGGAGGATGAAGTGGTTACACGAGCATTGGTGGGTTCAGAAGAGGATGAGTACAAATTTGACATCTTGGGATGGTGGTCGCGAAGTGGGATGAAATATCCTACTATTTCTGAGATGGCTAGGGATATTCTTACTGTTCCTATTTCCACTTTTGCTTCTGAATCGGCATCCAGCATAGGAGGTCGAGTTTTAGATTCATTTAGGACCTCCTTATCCCCTGAAGTTGTGGAGGCTTTGATTTGTTGTGAAGATTGGATAAGATCTTCAGACTCCGAGTTGGTGGCTGATGGAGAAGATGAGGGTGATGAAGTGGTATTTCAAAATGGTAAGGACTTAATCTTTCTATTTATTCTTATATTTGTTATCTTGATCAAGTCATATTCTAACAAGTTGTTATTGTTTATGTTATCCAATATTTGCAGCTTTTCAAGCTCGGAGTGCAAGTGCACCTGCAGGACCTAGTGAAAGCTCTCATGCAGGACCTAGTGGAAGCTCTCATGCTATGTCACAAGTGGAAGAAGACTATTTCGATGACAATTCTGATGAGAATGATGAGACTTATGTGGATGTAGAGCCTGATGAGGAGGAGTGATAATGGTAGTAGTGTTTATCTTGTATGGTGGATGAACTTTGATTTTACATGGATGTTATCATTCGAGAATTGTAAAACTAATGTGTTTAATTACGAGTTGAAGATAATCTCATCTATGATTGTCGGTGATTTTATGTTGAACAAAATTATTTATAATTTGTGCCATACACCAAACATTTTTTTTGCATATGATAGTTGATATACTTTCAATTTTGGACCTATGGTATTACGAAAACATTTAATTATATGAAAACCCACAAGGCCCAAAAGGTTGTATTACTTAACATAGCAAAATAAGATATGATTAAGTTACGTACAAAATATGTATAAGTGGGGACAAGCAAACATTCAATTGTGGGGAATGACTCGGACTCATTTACAAATATTTTACCCCACATTGATTGTTCATTGGACTTGTTGAATCATTGTCTCTCAACCTATTTTATGCGAGGGTGTGCTATTTTTGTTATATTTCAGGTCCTAGCACGTGTGGGGAGGTCGAGGATGATTTTCGAGACGATTAGAGGTCAAAAAGCGCAAAAAAACAAAGGAAAGTCCAAAGTCAACCGAGAAGCTGGCCAAGAAGCTAGCCAAGAAACATAAAATTTTGGGCACATCATTGGACCTCAAGGTTTTTACGGTCTCCAGACCGTGAAAATCAACCACGGACCGTGATGTTAGACCAAGCGACAACATCCTCCCGTGTTTTTGTCCAGGATCACGGTCGAAGCTTCATGTTCAGTTTCACGGCCGTGAACAGTGACCATGAATCGTGACTGTCAGGCTGAATAAAAAGATAGTTGCGGGTAGAGAGAAGAGAGCAGATTTTTGGAGAAGAATTTGATTCTCTATCTAGGGTTTCGACCCAAAACACCAAAGGGGAGTTCTAGTGAGAGAGAGAGAGACAGAGAGTTCCTGAGTGATCTTGGTACTTAATTGGAGGCATTGATCAAGTTTGGAAGCAAGGAATCAAGCCTATAAGAAGAAGAAGAAGATCTTGGGCTCCAATTTGTAATATCTCTCCTCACTCTCTAGAAACTCACCCTCTTCTCTTGGGTTTGAGAACCCTAGGTCTAGGTTTTGGTTTGTTGATGTATGTGACAAATTCCATGTTGGACTATTGATTTGACTTAATTGATGGATGTTTTAATGAATGACATGAGTTGGGTTCCCATTTTCATGTACTGAGCTTTTGACCTATGAAGGAGAAAATCCCCTCAAAGCCCATTATTGGGGTCTTCGATTCACTCCTATCGTATATTGTCTGCGTAATCCCGAGGGAGTTGATTCAATTGGTCTCTTATCAATATAGGAAACCCTAGGTTGAATAGAGAACCTACCCATCCATCGATTCGTCGTTCCGGCATTCTCGAGGGAGTCCATCTCGAAACGGTAGAGTATTTGAGTTAATCGAGCTAGGATGGTAATCAACATCGATCCAAATCTTGGAACTAGGGGGTTAAACACAAGAGAGCTCCCACAACATGTAAATAGCTAGATTAGTGGTTAGCTAGGGTAGTTAGTTTAATTCTCTTAATCACTATCCTAGGTTGGCTAAATAACGACCCTAAACCCGAAGTAGGGTAAGCCTAGATCCCCATGGTAAGATAAATTATTATTGCTTGCTTGCCCTATGCCACACCCGATCGCTGGTTATGCTTGACCATCAATCGGGAAGTTGTAGTTAGAACAAGTCAGAAAAATGCTTCCAGGCCAACTTTCCCTCCAAGAAACCCTAAGAAAAACTTGAATTGGGATCCTATAAATACATCCTAATGAGCTCCAAATTGGGCAGAATTTGACAATGCGGTTTCTCTGTTTCCAGGGAAGCCCTAGACCTAGGGAATTGGCCATAAAACCCAGGGAAGCACAACAGCTCCAAAATGGCGGTCTGGCTGCCATTCTTGGGTTCTGGCTGTCAAAATCTCGACATGTCCCTTTTGACCCCAATCATCCCTATCGGTATGATTAGTTAGGTCCTTCATTTGAATAGGTTTGCAAACCCTATAGATTCGATAACTACTTAAAACCATTGCTTTTGGTATGCATAAGTGTTTAATTTCAACTCTTTAATGTGTTTAATTTCATGTGTTCTCTATTGTCATCGATCGCGTACTTAGTCGAAGCTACACTCCCTTCTTGGTGTATGCTTCAAAATATGATTTTGAGTTGGGTGAGATCGAACACAGCCACCCTCATGATCGATCATAAATCAATTTTACTATATGACTTCGTTAAAGGAGAAATTCGTAGGGTCCTTATTGCCTTCCAGATCTGGAGAATGTTGTTACACATGGTAGGAATAGATAACACATGGATGAAGCAATTCATAAGCTGCTAGGTTTGAGCATTGCCATCCAAGGTTGTAGAATGACGCACTTATTTGAATATGCATCGCTGTGTATATTGGTTTGTTTGCTTGCCTACGTCAAAGGACGTACATCATTGCAAGAACAATACTTGCACTAGTTGCATGACGTGACACACGTGACTCGGGAGAATCGGCTGAAGTAGTTCATAAACCCTTGGGTGCATAGGAAGTAAATTTTCCTGATCATGACAGGAAGTAACCTAGATCATAAAATGTTTCCACATCAAGGAAACTCCAGGGGGAACTAACCTATGAAATATTGCTCCTTCCTGCGTCCTTCAGTAGTCTTTAGCTTATATTTACATTTTTTGCATTATTTCTTTTACGTTTTGTAAAACCAAGGGGAACTGCAACCCTGGAAATACGTCCACATATGGTTTAAAACTCGCATAGAACATGTCCCTCAACACTTGTTATAAATATTTGAGAGAGAAACTAGAGAATATGATCCTTGTCTGCCAACTAGGGTAAATTTGCATACATGTACAATGATGAATCAAATTTGGGCTCCGTTTTCTGGGAGTCTCACATCATCGGAAAGGTATGTGTTCTACCTTTCCTCTGTGTTTTAATTTGTTGTTTTTAAGTCGTGTGTCTTTTGATATCGTTATCCAAATTAGAGTCTTAGTTAGTGTCATAATTTTGTTTGCATTTCATTTCTGCTTGTACCTATTTTTAGTATTTCTTTGACTCTGTGTTAGAGTATGATTTTAGAGTAGAATCTAGAAGGGCGGAATCAACAGCCTGGGCTTCAGATTCCTTTGTAAATCGACCGCCCTAGTGCCAGTTCTCGCTCCCTCTAGTATTGTTCAATTTTATTATTTTGTTTGTGTAATTATTTTTCATATTATGTCATGTCTTATTATTTCATATCCTGTGGATTCTCCATGTTCTAGACAGCTTATAGGGCTAAACCCAGAGGCACATGTTTTGCGGCAAGGCCGCTAAATACATAGAAACCTATCACGTATAGGTTCTGATCTCATCTCCCGTGCGTGATCTCATCATGAACTAGGGGCAGAAAGAACATACTGAAGCTTTAAAGGTCTGGCCAAGGTCATGTTCATTTAGAGGGTACCTCCGGTTCCTCAAATAGAGGTCACTTAAGGATAGGAGAAGGTTTGTAAAGGGAAGCAACTCATAGCTCTCTCTCCATTAATCCTCCATTTTTTAAGTTTCTGCTTCATCACATATTGTGACTCATTCTCACATATTATTTGAAGAAAATAAACGCAAACAGTGATCCTATTATGTTAAAATATAGGAAAACACGTAATGAATGAAAATAGTGATAATATAATGACTAATTGGGTCCAAAAAATTGAAAGATCAAAGTTCTGCATCAATTTAAAGTTTCGGTGGCAGTCGTTTAGATAAGGCAATTCAGTGAGAAATGTTGAGACAATGCCTCACCATGAGGGATTTGGTCAAAATGACTCGTTTGTAAATGATTACGAAAATGAACGATTTTAGGAATGAGGGATTTCGAAAAGTTGTGAACTGTAGGTTTTTCAAATAGCTTATACGCGTAAGCTATTTTCTTGTAATTGTAATTTCCTTGTAATTGTGCCCCTTTTAATTATTTTAAAATCCGAATTTACTCTCATACATACATATCACAAATAAACCTTTATTGGTCGTTCCTCCTTGATAGGGCAAAAGCGTAATGTCAATTCCTATCTTGTAGTAATCCGGAAAGTCCGGGTATCGTCTCTCAGGGACTGGTACAGCCTTAAGTTCTATCAATTTTTGTAGAGCAAACTATAGGTGAAAATGGTTTAATGAGATTATTAATTACTAGCAAAATAAATAAACTAATTAAGCAAAGTAAAATGGTCGGGAGAAATTCAATGGAGAAAGCTCTGAGAGAAACACCGGGACTCGCTACCTATCCTATCCAGATTAATTCACATATTCCAATCAATTTAATCCATAACTTTACAGCCAGGATATCACTACTGTGCTAGCTATCCCTGTCGGGCATTACTACGTACTAAACAATTAAATCAAATCCTACTGTCGTAGCTCAATGACTTAATTATTTAGCCTGAAGACCGATATCCTATTTAAGACCGCATAGCACCTTATTTAATCCACTGTCGCTTCGATAAGTTACTATGTCACATGAAATATGTTCAGTTATTAGGGTTTCACTGTCGCTAATAACCTAATTAACTACAGATCGTTGTATTGGTGGCCAGTCAACACAAAGCATTAAGAAATTTCATGCAATAGAGAATGGAAGAAAAGAATCATGAATCAATCCATCAAATCAAGAACTAGCTACATCCTATGGTGTTTCCCTCAGAAATTGGGGTTTAGTTCATGACGAAATTAAGATAAAACAATAGGGTTTTGTTCATCATGTTCTAAATCAACAATAAACAACTAATTTGGTTCAAAAAATCCAACCAAATAATCGCTCTCGTTGAACTCAGCTCAAGCCTTGAAGAAGTCGATCGTCGATGATAATCGCCGCTGGTCCCAAGCTTCCTGCGCTGCGCCCTCTGCTTCTTTTTCCCCCCAAGAATCGTCGTCCCAAAAATTGCCTCTCGCCCCGTTCTTTTTCCCAAAAGCAATTCTTCCCTTTTTCTTTCTTTTAATTCCCCCCGCCAGAGACTTCTTTTCTTTCCCCCTTTAATTCCCTCTGGCCCAAATTCGTTCCACACTCCAAATCCCCTTGTTCCGTCCCTTTTGTGTCCAATTTAATCAAAAGAATCCCCCAAGGAATTCCGCTCCTGCTTCCGTCCAAATAATAACCTCCAAGCCCTCCTCAAGGCCGCCTGCTCCACTAATCAGCTCCGGTCCAATTAATTCCAAAGACTGACCCTTCCAACAAGTAATTTCCTGGCCCAAAGAATCGGCCCAAACTTTTGTTCCGTGCTTTCTCCACCTACAACATATCAAACTTATGGCACTAGGCAGTAATGGTTTTTCAACCATTCCCAGGTTAGCGAGCCCTAAACTAGCACCAATTGGCTAAAACATACCACAGATAATCACATAAAGTCCAAAAATTCAATATGTTAAAGCCGATTATTACTCCTCCACCAAATCTTCTCCTGTACTCATTGGTGTTGACGCAAAATGAGGGAAGAAGATACATAGAAGAAATTGAAGAACACTTGAGGTTGAGGAAGATTCCTCCTCTCTTGTAGCTTCTTCTTCTCTCTTCTCCTTCATGCAGCTTATCTCTTATCTTTCTCTAAAACCAGAAATTCTTCTCTCAAAATTAGCTCATCTAAAAGGGGGAAAAGGGTGTGCTACTTATAGGCAATTAGAGAACGGACAAATTCGTGGTTAGAAGGACAAACATCACGGGCGAGATCTTCAAAGGAGAGGTCACGATCTTGAAACGCAGTCGTACTGCCTTCAAGATTGAGGAGATCGCGGGTTGACTTCACGATCGCGATCCATAAGTCTCAGCCGCGATATTTCTCGCGGTCAAAATGCATTGTGGCCGTGATTCGACTTGGGAAACTCGTTGTTTCTCTTCGGCTCCTTTTTCGCAAAGTTTGCGCGCTGAGCCCTCCAATTCGCATCCGCAATCTTAGTCTTCCAGGACACTATCTTTGACATGTCTTTGTGGTCCAGGATCTCGGGCGTGATCTTAACTTCTAGGCCACGATCTTCAGTCTTCTACCCCCTTGCTACACTTGTGACCTTGTTTTGTACCTAGTTCGCATATATCGTCTAACACGCCCTAAAATCACATCAAATTCAAATAAGAATGGAATAGGGATGTTATTGACGATGATTAAACATTTATGCACATGAATTGGAACAAAAAAACTCAATATGAAGGATAAATAACACCAATTTAGGTGTTATCAAACTCTCCCACACTTTGGTGTTTGCTTGTCCCCAAGCAAACCTACTCAAACCTAATGCAACATGATAGACAAATCAATGTGGAATGCATTCTAGTTCTTCATTCATAAAGAAGAGTAGAAGGAGATGAATGAACGTTACTATCATCTTATTATGCAAGCACAAACTCTCGGGTGAGGACCATACCTACTACCTTAAGCCGAACATTCAAGATGTGCTCTGGGGGACTCTCTAACACAAATAAACACAAGAACTCTCGAAGGTTCTTTTTATTCTCTCTTGAGTTTTAGGAGTTGTTGTTTATTGACTTCCTTTTTCATCGGTGACGCTCATTGGACCAAGGTTTTGCAATTATTTTGCAAACAAGCATCTCTCCTTCATGACCAAGAGCGGATGAATCATAGCCTTCCCTTTCAAGCTCAAATGTGGGGAAGTTGGTGGGAGGATTCATCTTAGCCCGAGCACCACTTCTCAGCCTGCACTCCACATTAGGTTGCCACTCATGTTGGGTACAAACGATAGCTATGAGGTCTCATGAATCGCTAAAATGTACTTTGGACCTTGGCATACAATTCCGTGAGGAGGAAAGATGAATGGGGGATGGTAAGTAGTGAAATATGGTCGGGACGCGGTAAAGTTATCTGATCCCCATGCATATCCTCAAAGGGAACTCCTAATCTGTGAGGATCGGTTGCCTCACACGTGAGCCTTATTTTAAAAGACTTTTTCTATTTTCTTTCTTTTATAATGCGCAAAAATCTTTCAAAAGCTTCAAGTTCAAAAATCAAACAAATGGAGAATCACGCACACATGTTCTTCCTAAAATAGCAAACATTATCAAAGTGTGAGTCATCCTTATGCGAGAATGTGCGTGTGTTTTTGTTTTGTTTTCCCTTTCAAGCTCAAACATCCTACCCTGGGAAATTCTCCAACTTTCATTCACCAAGACATGCGGTAACATTGTTCTACCCCTTATTTTAAGCCATTGAGGGCAATGTCGAGCTTAAGTTGGGGGGGGGGGGGTAGTTTATTATTATTCTTGTGTGTGTGATTGAATGCTTGGAGCCTTGATGTATGCCCAAATTTGAAAATTTTGAGGGCTCCAAGCAATGCACGATCAAAATGGTCGGTTGGTGGGTGAATCTCGTGCTTATTTAGCATCGATCTTGAATTGTTGCATGCAATCGAATGCATCCTTTTATGATGACTGAGAAAGCATTAGGGTTGTGCAAAAGCTTAGTTCTCATGTGTGCTTAAATGAATGGATGTCTTGACTTGGTTACTCCTTGATTTCAATTGCCATGAAATTTTTGAGAATGGAATAGATGATTGGGCGGCTAGGTAGTCATGTGAGATTTGTGTCGATCGTCTTTTTCATGTGTGATAGATCCCTCTCGCCATGGTGTGTAACATTCACCATTGTCACTAGTCAGTATGATAGAAGCATAGGATTAGTCCAGGCCCAAAAGTTGATTGTCCAGAAACATTTTATCCCCTAGTCAACCCCTTTGAGCCGTGTGACTTTGGGGGTTGTTCTAATGCTAGGAGCTTCGTGCTTGATTGAGCTTAATGGTGATTGAAAGAACGACCCTTCCCCCATTTTCTTCGTGTGAAAGTGTGAGTCATCCTTGTGTCTTGGAGTTCTCGCTTTTGAGCTCCATTGAGGTTCTACATAGGTGGTTTTGCACGTTTCTTGCTAGAAATGAGAAGGTAGTGTTGGAGGAAAGTTCTTAATGGAGATCATTATTCGTTTAAGGATAGGTGGCATGCGTTGCATTCTATAGTACCCCCCTCGGAAAAAAAAAGAGAGAAAGAAACGAAAACAAACGAAAATAGGTAATAAAACGTGGTAAATAAAAGTAGAGATTGGCCACAACAGTCTAAGTGTATGGTCTACAAAGGGTTTCATGGCACTCAAGCTATTCAAACACCTAAATTGTTTGATGACCTCCTTCACTACTAGGGTTGAAATGTGGATAGCAAGATAGGCCGATGAAGTGTGCTTGAATGTAGTTTGTGGTTGGTAGTGGTTTGGAAGAAGGGAAGTGTGGTTTTTGGCCGATACTAGTAGCCGTAGATTGTAGGAAAGACTCTTAGTCAAAACCATAGAACCTTTGGGTTTAGGTTGAAGATGTAGGACCTCATTCCACATTTGCCACCACCCAAAAGCCTTTTCCCCATGTCCAAGACAATTGCCAGTCATTTGAACTCGTGTCTAAGTCATCTGGACAAGCTAGTGATGACAACTGTCCCGTGAACTCTAGCATTTAGAGGTTGCCGATGGTGGAGAGACGATAGGTCTGAGTGTTGATGATTGTGCACATCTTTTGCACCAAAAAAGTGCTGACCGCACCGGTCAAGAGTGAGTGATTCATTCTTGTTTTGCATGTTCCTATCTTACCCCGGTGAGGACTATGTTGCCCCGTTGTCTATTCCTTGGACTGGAGTTCTATGCATGGTTAGTTGTGGTTGGTGAGTAGTTCGGTCGAGACTTGCATTGATTTGTGAACAAGGAAAGAACTTTTCATTTTTCCATTCTTGATGCATTCGAATGTTGTTTGTAGTGGATGTCTATATTGTTTGAGGCGGTTCATGTGTTCTTGCCAAATAGTCATTAAGATTCACAGATTTGTGCCTTTTTATTTGTCCCCAAGTTATTTTGTTAGGTTGAGATATCACCTACGTGGAAAATGGTTTGCTTGGGGACATTTGTACACTTTTTACCCCCGGGTTGCTTAGTCGTTTGAGGCCTTTTTACTCCGTGAGGTTTGGTTTTACGCCAGGTTTTTCCTTATTTCGGTGTTTTTCAGACTATGGCAGGTGGAACCAGCCCCAGAGTCGAAAGTTGGACGAAAGGGCAAAAAATCAAGTCAAAGAGTGGAAGCAGCAGCAGATCACGGTTTGGGCTGTGTGTTCACGGTCGATAAGACCGTGAACTGGAGGCGCTAGCTGTGAACTTCCAAGCATCCAGAGCACAAAATATTTTCATTGAACTCAGGCCATTGCCTGTGAACTGGACTTGGTAATGCGACACGTGTTGACTTGAGATCACGGTCCGTGCTTTCAGTTCACGGCCGTCAACTGGGACCATGATTTAAGCCCAATCTGGGTATATAAAGGAGGTTGAGATGAAGGAGAAAAGGTAGATACCTAGTGTGAGAAACGTTTTCTTCTTCTTCTTCAGATTTCCAGAATGAGAAAGTGACGAACCAAAGAAGCGAAGAAGCTAGGGTTTCATCTTCAAGCAAGGATTTGGGAATTCCTCCCCCAAAGGAGGATCTTTTCAACACAAGGAGCAAGGCTAACATCTCATTAAATGGTTTTCCTTCTTCTCTCTTGTGTTTTCCCTTCTCCTAGCATGGAGTAGTCCCTTTTTTCGCTTGTGTGTTTGTAAACCCTAGCTACAATTATGTGAATGCTTGTATGAATTGAATGATATGTGCGTGGATGTGTTTAATGTGAATATGGAGGTATTTTCATGAATGATTGTGTTGTGTGAAAGCCTATCAATCTATTTGTCATTTTAACATAGGTAGAGAGAAAACCCCCCTTTCTTTGAAAGAGGCTTGCAAAGCTAGGTTTCTTAGGCAATTCTTTGTCTCCTACCTAGGTTAATGTAGGGTAACCCTCTTAGCTCATATTAACACCTAGGGTTTGGTTGTGAGTGGCCGTCCAAACTTAGATTCGAGGGTGTAGTCTTGGCAACCTTAGCCAAAAGGTCAAGAGAGTCACTTTGGTGGCTTGAATCGAATTCCCCCGACCTAGAGACTGAGAGAGTGGCGTTTGGCTACGCGTTGCACTTCCCTACGGTTGACAACCACCTTACCACACATGACCATTCGATTCGACAAGTCATAATTGTTAACTAGGGGGAGCAATACCCGGGTGAAGCCTTCTCAATTAGTGTCAAACCATTTACTTTTCCAAACGTTTTAGCTATAGATCATTATTTTCACAAAAAATCAACCTCTAGATAACATTGCAAACAATCAAAGTGATGAATGCCCGAGTTGACATTTAAACATATTTTCCCTACATTGCACCTAATTAAGGCTTATGCTTGAGCCTTAATTGGGAATTTTATTGTGGTATTCAGGACGATATATAACTTTTTATAAACTCTTTGAAGGCTGCAACAAGTTTTGCTGCAATTGTTTTTGATGTACGCATTATGAAATCTCCTTGAAAGTATTTGTTCTTATAAATTCTTCACTTGATGGAGGGGACAAGTAACTGATGTGGTAATATATTTCTATACTATGACAAAAAAATATATATATATTTCTATACATGCTTATAATTTTCAGTGAAATAATGATGAGGATGCCATGTAAACTGAATCTCCCACCATCAAAAATGTACCAATGCTATCCACAGTGTGTCTTTGCTCAGTCACTACTGTTCAAAACTCTCTCATGATGATTTTGTTTGCTGATTTCTTATCTCTTTGGAAATGTTTTGCAGTAAGAGCAGAGTATAGAAATTGATAAGCGGAAATAAAAAGACACAGATTTACGTGGTATCCCCGATTACCGGGACTAGTCCATGGGAGAGAACTGCTCTCCAGGTTGATCTTATTATGCTTGCTTAACCATGGCCATCGGCCTTACATGGGGTTTTATACCCTTCTGTACAAGTAGCTAGGGTAACAGAAGACGAGTTCCGTATCCTACAAGGAACTACTAATGTGCCAACTGTAATTGATTCTTGGGCCGAGACTTCATTGGCCGATAAGGCCATGACTGGCTTGGACATTGGGCCTAAGCCCTTTACTCCCCCGCAAGCTGTGACGTGAAGATCACGAACGTGCAGCTTGGAAAGAAGTGAGTGAAACTGCTCATCACCAAGCCCTTTAGTAAACATGTCAGCAAGCTGCAAATGCGTACTGATCTTCAGAGGAGAAATGTCACCGGACTGCACTCGCTCGCGGACAAAATAGCAATCCATCTCCACATGTTTGGTGCGCTCATGGAACACCGGGTTAGCTGCAATGTGTAATGCAGCCTGATTATCACAGTACAGTGGTGTCGGACCATGCTGAGGAGCCCCAAGTTCCTGTAGTAACCATCGCAACCAAAGAATTTCACTGACCGTGCTAGCCATGGCACGATATTCAGCTTCAGCAGATGATCGAGCAACAACACGCTGTTTCTTAGTGCGCTAAGAGATGGGGGCACCACCAAGCATAACCACGTAGCCAGTGGTAGACCGACGGGTTGACTGACAGCCTCCCCAGTCTGCATGACAATAACCAGTCAGCTCAAGCGTATTAGTAGAAGGGAAGAAAAGACCTTGTCTCGGGGCGCTCTTGAGATAACAAAGTATCCGTTGAGCTGCATCCATATGAGCTTGAATAGGGGCATGAACAAACTGACTGAGGATGTTGATTGCATAGGTGATATCTGGACGAGTGACGGTTAGGTAGAGAAGTCGTCCAACCAACCGGCGATAGGCAGCAGGATTCGGTAAGTCTGCTGGCGCAGGTCGAGTAAGATGATGATTCTGTTCCATGGGAAAAGCACTGGGACGACTGCCTAACACGCCTGAATCAGCCAGGATATCCAAAACATACTTCCTCTGGCTGAGGACCATCCCTTCAGGAGAACGAGCAACCTCAATGCCCAAGAAGTAACGCAAGGACCCAAGGTCCTTTATGCTGAACTGCTGGTGTAGAAACTGTTTTACATGAGTAATAAACTCGAGACTGTTACCAGTGAGGATGACGTCATCAACGTAGATGAGAGCTACTACGTGAATACTCCCCCGGCGAAAGATAAACAAGGAGTGATCCGCTGTGGACGGGCGAAACTGAAGTTCGCCAAGTGCTGCAGTGAACTTGTGGTACCAGTTGCGCGAAGCCTGTCGGAGACCATAGAGGGATTTATTTAGGCGGCAAACACGATTGTCCCCAGGGGCAGCAAAACCTTGAGGAATCCGCATATAAACCTCCTCATCCAAGTCACCGTGGAGGAAGGCATTGTTGACATCCAACTGATGAATGAACCAGCCTTTGCTAACCGCAACAGCGAGCAGGCAACGAACAGTAACCAACTTGGCAACTGGAGCAAACGTATCATGAAAATCAACACCTTCCACCTGTGTGTATCCTTTGGCCACCAAGCGAGCTTTATATCGCTCAATCGTGCCATCTGGATAAAATTTGATTTTGTAGACCCACTTCGAATCAATGACCCGCTTTCCTGGCGGGAGGACAACCAAGGTCCAGGTACCATTTTCTTCTAATGCATGAACCTCAGCCCTCATTCCCTTGCGCCAACGCTCGTCCCGGACAGCTTCATAAAAACTGCGCGGCTCTGGATGGTGTGCAACTGCAGCAAGAAAGGAGCGGTAATTAGTAGAAAAATGGTCATACTTAAGGTGATTCGAAATTGGGTAGAGAACTGAGTTCGCTTGACTTCCCGTGTAGTAGAGGTCAAGGCGCTTAGGAGGCACCCGAATGCGATCGCCACGCCTTAATGCCACCTGCGGAACTGGAGCAGGAGAGGAGGCGGGCTCGGGAACCGCTGGACTGGGAGGGGCGCCAACCTGGGCCGAGGGACAGGAGCCCGGAGTGGGCCTGCTGGGGGTCGGCCCATCCGGAGGGCGAGAGCTGGGCGACGGGTCAGTCGACCCACTAGACGGGGAACCGGGCCCAGATGCTGTTGTAGGGGAGGCCGGCCCAGGCGTTGCTGTAGTGGAGGGCGAGTGGCCCACTTGGCCTTCTTCGCTGATCGAGTCCAGCAGGGGAGCAGCTGCTGGTGTAGGCGTCAGAACTAGCTCGTCTTCACTATCAACAACGGGTCGAGAAAAAACTGTACCAGGAACCCAATTAAAGTGGCCAGAAGTATCAACTTGGAAGGGGAATGTTGTCTCGTGGAACACAACGTCCCTACTAGTGATGATCCGGCGAGTGGTTAGATCATAGGCTCTATAGCCTTTTGACTTGCAGCATAGCCAAGGAATACACACGCACGACCACGTTCTGCAAACTTCCCAAGGTTGGCATTGGTATCCTTGAAATAAACTAGGCATCCAAAGACGCGTAGATGAGAATAGGTGGCTGGCTTACCAAACACTATCTCATACGGAGTGCGTCCAGTAGCACGTGTAGGCAAGCGGTTTATCAAATACGCTGCTGTAAGAATGCATTCGCCCCAGAAACGGACTGGCAAAGATGCCTGAAAACGAAGTGCACGAGCGGTCTCCAAAATGTGCCGGTGCTTCCGTTCGAAAACCCCATTTTGCTGAGGCGTATCAGTACAAGATGTCTGCAATAAGATACCTTCTTTTTCGTAAAATGCCTGTAAAACTGTGGTAGAGAATTCCGGGCCATTATCTGTTTGGATCTTCTTAACCTGTTTGGCAAACTGAGTGCGCACGAGATTACAGAAGAGCTGCACATAACGACCCACTTCTGATTTAAACTTGAGTAAGTAAACCCAAACACCACGACTGAAATCATCAACAATTGTCAGAAAATAATGAGCTCCACTGCAAGAAGGTGTGGGATAACCGCCCCAAATATCCATATGCAACATCTCAAAACAAGCGGTAGTTCGTATACCACTAACAGGAAAAGGTGTTCGAACTTGTTTAGCTCTAGAACATGAATGACATAAATCAATATCCGATCCGACTGAAAATGACAAACTAGAACTGAGCTGGTCCATGACTGCTGCCGAGGGATGCCCTGGGCATGAGTGCCATAGAACACGAGATAGGTCGTCCTTGTTTCTCACGGCGTGTGCTTGCACCCGACGACAGCCAAACAGCTTCAGAAAAATAGAGACCATCACGGATCTCCCCCTTCCCAATCACGTTCTTGGAGAGTAAGTCCTGTATAATGCAGAAATCCCCAAGAAATATTAATGCAACATTGTGCTCTTGACATAACCGACTGACAGACAGCAAGTTACAGCTGAATTCCGGAACATGTAGGACGCGTCCAAGAATCAGATCATTACTGAGTTTGACTGACCCGACTCGTTGAACAGGAACAGTAGCCCCATTAGGGATTCGTACAGGCTGACTAGATACATGAGCATCGCAGGAAACGAAAACTGAATCATCCATCGTTATATGCTCATTGCATACAACCATTCGGGCTCATGAGAAAAGGAGTACGTACCCGCCATATGACTGGAAGGGTCTGCTGCCCCTTGAACGAAACCACCAAAGAACTTTTTGAGCTGATCAAGCTGCTGCTGAGTGAAGCCGGTCGAATTTTGCTGGTCAGAATCTGCTTGTGACGCGCGAGGTTCGCGGCTTTGACCAGCACCTTTGCTACCATCGCGGGCATCACGATTGCGGCGGCGATTTTGCCTCTCACTTTGTTTATCCCGTGAAGGCCAGCCTATTATCTCATAACAAGTGTCCTTGAGATGGCCGGATTTTTGGCAATGTGTGCAGACCATTCGCTCTCTTTCTCCTGGGCCACGCTCGCGGCTACCACAGCTGCCAAGTCCTCCATTCTCAGCCTCCTGTTGCGTCGCAAACGCTGCGGCTTCAGGGACGGTTTTCCGATTTTGTGTAAGGGTTCGCTGCTGCTCATCATTGTACACAATTCGGAATGCTTCGGGCAGCGAAGGAGGAGCGGGCATAGAAAGAATCTGACTACGGACAGTAGCGAAAGACTCGTCCAATCCCAACAAGAAATCCAATAGGCGAAGACTCTCATTCTGATCCCGACATCGGCGGCCGCAAGAACAGATTGGCGGCGGCAGAATAGATTGGGTCTCCTCCCATATACGGCGCAACTGAGTGTAAAAGCTTGAAACAGATTGTTTTTCTTGCTGCAAAAGGCTGACATTACGACGTAACTCATAAGCGCGCGTGAGGTTACCTTTGCTGAAACGATCGCGAAGATCTTCCCAAATTTCTTGAGCAGTTTTCGCATGCATCACACTGCTTCTCAGCTCGGCATCCATGGCTGTACGCAGCCAACCTTTCACCAACGCGTCGCATCGCGTCCAGGCAAGAAGCTGTTGTGAATTCTCCTCTGGTCAGATAATGGAACCATCAACAAACCCGAGTTTGTTCTTGGTAACTAGGGCATCTGTCATCTCCAGCACCCATTCACCATAGTTTGTTGGCGTTAGCAGACTGCTAACATGGAGGTGGCCTGTGCTGTCGGATCGATGGACGAAGAAGGGGCTGGACATATCAGCATCTCGGTCTCCAGATCCATTCACGCTGCTACCACTAGACTTGGCCGATTGCGGCGATTCAAGAGTTGAATCCTTCCCAGACATATTCGATCAAGTTTGCGGATCAAAGCTCTGATACCATATAGAAATTGATAAGCGGAAATAAAAAGACACAGATTTACGTGGTATCCCCGATTATCGGGACTAGTCCACGGGAGAGAACTGCTCTCCAGGTTGATCTTATTATGCTTGCTTAACCATGGCCATCGGCCTTACATGGGGTTTTATACCCTTCTGTACAAGTAGCTAGGGTAACAGAAGACGAGTTCCGTAATTGATTCTTGGGCCGAGACTTCATTGGCCGATAAGGCCATGACTGGCTTGGACGTTGGGCCTAAGCCCTTTACAGAGAATTTACAAGGGGAACAAAGTGGATCGGTTTCAAGTTACCAAGGTTTGTCAGGAGGGGAACAAAGTGGATCGGTTTCAAGTTACCAAGGTTTGTCAGTTTGATAGTTAGTTAGCCATGGATTCTTTTGACCATGCTTGTTTTAGGGTTGTTGTATTGCTTTGTCGCTTTTTCAGTCGGACTATTCTTTGTAGGATCTTAACATATATAATATGATGCAGTATCCACTAGGTAATCCAAGAGTCATTCAAGTTCTGAAACCGTCTTTTGTAGGATTTTTCTTCAAATATTGATGCATTTGTTGCTGGTGATTAAACATTGAGACATTAATATTAATATATATAAAGGTGCAGTTAGGTTTCTCCTAACAATTTATATTTTGATACTCCAAATATAATTAAATCACAATTTAGTAAGTATAATGTAAATTTTGTATTTTGATACCCCAAATTTAATTTTAATAAAAATCGTTGAACAATTATGTTTTAGTATATAAATTTTATGAGATTTTCGTCCTACAATTTTTTTAAATTATTGGTCCAATGTTTAGATTCCACTTGAATCGATGAATTTAATCCACCAATCCTTTTGAACCAATCCATGAATCCAATCCACCATAACATAAAAATATAAATTTAGTTTGTACAATACAAAATGTTGTATCACTCAATTGTAGGAGAAGATTCGACCATTTTATATTTGCTCATTACGTGAAAAGGATTGACTGTTGTATTGACGACCAACTAAAAGAATTGGTCAAAACCTTTCCATCATCTACTTCCTTTTCGTTTCATTTTTCACTCGCCTTCCATAACCCTTTCTTTATTTCTTTCTTTGCCTTCTTCGTCTATCCTAATTAGTATATTATTTTTATGTATTCTAATCACAAGTATGAATGGCTCTATACACGACTCAGCAACAGTCTAGACAACTAATAATTAAACTATGAACCACTAACTTCTTTCATCTCAATGTCGACCCCAATTAAAAATAAATATATATGGTTATTACTTATTATAAAGTCGTCATTTTCCACTATGGGATTTGATATGTGTAGATATTTAGCTAAACATTCCATGTATATTTGTTGAAAATTCTAGCCCGGGTGAAGAAGAAAAACTCTAGAGAGAAGCAAAAAGAATACAAACTTTCATCTACAAACATCCAAACTCATATACACGTCAACCATATTATATCCATAATCAATGGGTCTACTTGGGTTTAAGTAAATATCATTTACTAGCCAAAATTTTCAAAAAAAAAAAATAAGTTGGATGTTTTCCGCCATGTATATCTTCTCATTCAATATCATATTGTCAAGTCAATTTTACTAACAAAACTACTAACGAAAAATTAATTTTAGACTAATAATTTAGTCAAAGCTTTATTCCTCCATAATTTAGTTTAGTGGAAGAGTTGGATGCCTGCTTATCAAAATAGGGTGATTGATTGTATCTTATGTGCTTACCTTGTTCTCTCTTATGTATTCGTCAACCTCTTTACTTGTTCCTTTCATCCATTCCTTTGCTTTGCCTTTTTTCTACAAGTCTTTTGTAGGCAATTTCCATTTTTTTCCCCCTCCCTCTATGCCTATAAGCTGGTCCACCAGAGCGCAAAATAAAAATTTATTATTGCAAGTAACGTGACTGAATTTTGGAGACCAATCCTTTTTTAATCACTTATAGGCCCCGTTTGTGAAGGTAGTACAACGGTGAGGCCATGAAGGAAGAACTTGAAAGAAGAATAAGTCTCAGGTAGCCATTTTCACATTGGCATCTGTTATGTACTTGCATACACTTTCTAGCTATGTTCTTATCTGCTTGTGTTTCTGTAGAACTTGTTGGGCTATGTACTTGCTAACAAGTGGATGATTTCAAGTAAATAAACAAGATCTCTTTTTGTAGTTTGCTGCTTTAGTTCCTCTAGGATACGATTTCATTACCCACATGTTACCTTATCTCCAAGTCTTTGTTTATGCTTATGTAAACCGCGGATTGTTTTGGTATTCATTGATCATAGGGATGAAGTCGAAGACAACATCTTTTGTGTGCCATCCTTGCTAGCAATGCCTAAAATCTCACAAGTTTTATACTAATGCCATCTTTATTTTTTCACAGGTAAAAATCTTATTGATAACTCAATATTTACGCATGTTTTTTACCACCATTCTTATTCTGTTTGAGCCTCGTCTCTCGTGTTTTAGGCGGATTTCACGCTAGGTTGTTCTTGTTTGTCATATTTCAGGTCCTAGTACGTGAATGAAGGCTTGGGCACGAGTTTGGGGTCGATTGGACGAAGTTGGGACGTTTGACGGAAAGCTTAGGATTTTACGCGGCCAAGTCAAGTTTCCACCCGGCCGTGCATCATGGCCATGCGCGGGCAAGAGCCAATTCTACATGACCGTGCAACTTGACCGTGCAATACCTTTTGCACGGTCAAGGCAGTACAGGTCGTGCGAAGTGTTACTTTGGCCATGTGGGATTTCTAGAGACGTCACATGGGCAGTCCGAATTTTCACGCGGCCGTGCAGTTCCGGCCGTGCGTCGCACTACAAGCCACTAAGTCAAACGTCGCGTTTTGGAGAGTCACACGGGCACGCGAGGAAGTGAATTTATTGTACGAGAGTCAGTCAATTCACTGCTTTGTATTGGAATCTGTTTCCAGTAGTGGAGTTCTGTGTTAATTGCCTTAGCATTCTATCCCGGTGAAGATTAGTCGTCTGCCGGTTAGTCTGTCTAAGAGGGCTTGGTCAGCTTAAGAGATTCCAAACTACTGTCGGATCTTCCGCAATTTAATCAACAGTAAATCAACCCAAAGAAATTACAACTTGAACCTAACTAAGGATCTAGGGGGACTCATTCTCGAGTGACTCTTCCCTTGCTTAAGAACTTCGAACAATTTACTACTTTCTTTCTGCTTTAGTTTAAACTCATAATCACATAGTAGACAGTACATCTAGGCCCTGGGTTGACATTTATTACTTGATTCCACTATACTGCATTTCCTTTCTGCGATTACACTTGGTCGCAGTTTGGTGTTGTGTCATAGCATTTCAAGTTTTTGGCACCGTTCCAGGGACCACTAGGTTACTGTAGAAACGTGAAAGTCTATTACTTTAGAATTTTCTTTACTGCATTCTCTCTCTTCCCATTGTGTGCCTTCACTGGTTCTTTTTGCTGTTGGTGTGCAGGTAGTGTATGACCCGTAGCCAGTCGGGAGATCTACTGCCATTAGACCAGGAGCTTGAACGAACCTGTTGCAACTTCAAGAGAGCTTTAAAGGCGTGGCTGGTTGCGGAGGAAGCTCTTGCTGAACTGGCATCAACCAGGAGGACGACATGGGTGAACCCAATAATGGCGGGGAGGCTGTCCTGGATGAGCATACCATGGGATACTACTTGACTGCCAGAGCCACAGACATGAGGTCCCCTATCCAACACCCTCAAGTTGCTGCAAACAACTTTGAGGTGAGCACCTCTGTCATCACCATTTTGCGAAGCTCGGTGGTATTCCATGGGAAGGCAGCGAGTTCCCACGCGCGCACTTGAGGCAATTCCACCAGCTGATCGATGGAATCAAGATTAACGCGGTCCCTCAAGATGCCATCCGCCTGCGCTACTTTCCCTTCACACTAGAGGGCCAGGCAAATATGTGGCTGGACAACCGGCCTCCGGGATCGATCTCTACATTCACCAGCCTGGTCGACAAGTTCCTGACCTGCTATCCTCCTCCATCCAAGACAGCGGACCTGCAGAATGATATCACCCATTTTGCACAGGAAGAAGATGAGACCATCCGGGACGCATGGGAGAGATACACCAGTCTGTTCTTGAGGTGTCCCAATCATGGTTTCAACGATGCTTTCAAGCTGGGCACCTTCTACCAAGCTGTCTTCCCTAAAGATAAGTAGCTGATTGACTCGGTAGGTGGCGAGAACATGCTGGCCAAGACGCCACCGCAGTTGAATCAGCTATTTGAGGAGATGGCAGAGCAGGGATATGACCGGGGGACTGCTAGGAGGTCGAGGCAAGCACCAGGCGGGGGTGTGAATGTTGTGGATACCCAGTCATCTGAGTTGGTGCAAGTTGCGTCTAAGCTGGTCTCGCTACAACAAATTCGGCCTATTACGACAAAAATATTTTTTTGTCATTTGCTATTTGTCACAATAGGTTCTATAATTTATGTCCTATTTGGTATGCCTAATGTGACAAAAAATAGTGTTGTCAGAATATTTTGTTAGTTAAGGGACTGAATGCGACAGAGTTGTTGTGTCACAATATTGTTTGTCAAAATAGGTAACCCATAACGGGCTCTAAGAGACATAAAGTGACAAATTATATCGTCAATGTATATTTTGTCATACTATGTCTTCCCGAATTATTTATATAACAAATGGTTTTGTCACAGTAGAGAACAATAATCCCACGCTTATCTGACAAAAGGGTATGTTCGTCATAATATAGTGGTTTCATCTTGTGACAAAGGAATTTCGTCATATTCGATCGTGTTAGACTGAAACCTTTTTGCTCGGGGAAAATAAATCACAGCAAGAAAAATAAATTTCATAAAATAGAAACACTATCCTCCTTCCTTGTATCTCCAAATTCAGTAGTTGTTCAAAATCTAAAAGAGCCCAAAAGAAAATTCACCAGCCAAAATCCAAAGGGCTCGATCCTTTTCCCGTCGTTCCACCAATCGGCGAGGCCTCTCACTGTCGGGTCTTCCGTCCAATCCCTTTCTCCAATCGGCTCGACAGCCACTCACCGCCTTTGTTCGCAGATCCTGAATCTCATCAAGCTCGATCGTTGTATCAAATCGTTCCCGTAGCAAAATCTATGTCGAACCCTAGTTTCCTGTAGCAAAATCCATGTTCTGGCATAACCAGGTAAGCTTCATCCCTCCCTCCTCTGCCAACTGTGTGTTGCTTTGTTTGCTTCGGCTTAAGACTATTGTTCGCCTAGTAATTCCCTTTATATGGCCAGATTGTAATTTTGTTGGTTTTCGTATTTGAATTAGCTCTTGTGTTTCCTCATTGTTGACTTGGTGGAAGGGGCTGCTTATAGCTTCGATCCCACAACCATCTGTTGTACTAAGGTGTATAGTGAGAAGGCTCCCCAAGCACTAGGCAAAGGTAATATTAGTAGAATGCCTTCAATTTTGCGTTTTAATGAATTGGTGTTAGTAAACTGGTTCCTAATGTTGTGTCATCTATCCTCTGCAGATCCTTTTCTAGTTCATCTCACGCTGTGCTTCCATCTTGACCAACTGCCTATAAAGGGAAGGTCAGTTTCTTTACGCACAGATTGAATGAGTAGAAATTAGATTAAGCTTAAGGATAGGTTATGTGATGAATATCAACAAGGGGTTTCTAACTTTATAGGGGATGCCAACAAACATGTTGATACACTAGGTAGAACTAGATGCCCTTGTAAAAGGTGTAATAATCGAAACTTCAAAAATTGGAGATTGTCGCATATGATATAACCAGGAATGGCATGGTGGAGACATATACTACATGGATCCATCATGGCGAGTCATTTGACTTTGCGAGTACTAGTAATCTGTGATGCCAATTTGCCATTATACCCTTCCTGTGGAAACTTTTCCAAATTATCATTCGTTATGAAGTTGCTGAACAATAACCTGGTAACCAACAGTATTGACAAAGCCTTCAACCTGAATCTGGACCTAGTCAAGAAAGCATTACCAATTGGTGAGACCTTTCCTTCTTCCTTCTATGAAGTTAAGCGGTACATGGGAGATCTTGGGTTTGGTTACACCATTATAGATGCCTGCCCAAATCATTGTGTACTCTATAGAGGTCCTATAGAATCTGCCAAGTCATGCCCAAAATGCAATGAGCCTAGATACATACCTGGGAAACAAAATAATGTAGCCCACAGAAAGCTAGGTATTTCCCACTAAAAGATAGGCTTCAAAGATTGTTCATAACTAAGGAATTGATGCTAAAGACATGAGGTGGCACAAGGAATTGCGTTTTTATGATGATACGCTAAGGTATTCGGCTGATGCAAAAACTTGGAAACGATTCGATGAGGTTCATAATTGGTTCGCTGCAGACCCTAGGAATGTTAGGCTTGCTCTTCTGAGTGATGGGCTCAACCCTTTTGGTAACATGAGCAATAGTTATAGCATGTGGCCTGCCGTGGTAACTCCATACAATCTCCAGCCTTGGAAATGTATGACAGAACCTTTTTTATTCTTACTATCCTTATACCCTGGAGAGAAATCGCCTGGTAATAACATTCATGACAGTACGTATGACGCACACTCAAACGATTGTTACGGACAAGAAATGATTTCCCAGCATATGGCATGCTATCAGGCTGAGGTACAAAAGGGAGATTAGCATGTTCCTGTCTGTAATAGTGGGACATGCTCCGAACTTTTAGAGGCAAGTCATAAAGAGTGTTACATGGGGCATCAAAGATGGCTACCAAGTGACCATAGGTGGAGAAAAAGCCAAAAATTGATGGGAAGCATGAACTTAGAGGCAAATCAAGAGTGTTATCTGGAGATGAACTTTTGCAGTAAAAGGCGAAGGCTTTTTAATCTAATGTGGTAGTCAATGAGGGTGGGAAAAGGAAAAGGGGTTGTTCAGATGATAATGTGCATAACTGGAAAATAAAAGCTTCATTTTGAGTTTGCCATATTGGAAAACTATAGAGTTGAGGCATAACTTAGATGTAATGCATGTTGAAAAAAAATATAGTGAGAATGTGATAGCTACGCTGCTAAATATCGAGGGAAAGACCAAAGATACAGCCAATACTAGATGTGATTTGGAAGACATGCGTATCAGGAAGAGCTACATCTGGTGAGAGACGGTGATAAGTATAAAATACCTCCCGCTTTATACACCTTAAAAAAACCGCACAACGAAGGGCCGTTTCGTGACTAGTTGAGGGCGATAAAGTTCCCATATGCTTATGCATCTAATATATCCTGGTGTGTGACTACCGATGGTAGGTCATTCACTGGAATCAAAAGCCATGATCACCATGTCTTCATCCAACGCCTCTCTACCTGCTGCCGCACAAGGATTCCTGAGCAAAGATGTCTATAATATATTGTCTCAACTTAGTGAGTTCTTTTGTGAGTTGTGTTTAAGAACGATAACCATGTCCACTGTCAGAAAACTCGGGGATAACATTCCAGTTATACTTTTGTAACTTGGAAATGTTGTATCCACCAGCTTTCTTTGTCGTGATGATGCACCCAATGGAGATGGTACACACCGAGTCGCACCCATTAATTTTTTACATGCTTCATATCCTTTATATAACGTACCTAACTTTTGTATTCTGGTTTTTTTTTTTGTGATTTTAAATAGATTCTTAGGAACTCTTAAATCGTATGTTTCTAATAAGGCTCGTGCCGATGGGGTCCATTGCCGAAAGGTATATAGCGAAAGAATGTTCAGATTTATGTTCTAAATATCTTAAAGGTGTTGAGACCCGAGCAAGTAGGCTAGACAGGAATGATGATGGGTTGGATGATGTAAATTATAATGGGTTTGATGTTTTTCCGTCACCAAGGTAGATCTATAGGATCTGCTAACTATGAGCCTATAGGTCAGGCTGAGTTCCATAAGATCCAAAGGTATGGTCTTCAACAATTGTGATGAAATTGAAGCACAACTGAAGTATGTTCTTTTTTTTCTTTTTTGTTTCTAAGCCCCAGCTAGTTTTACTTCTTCTTTTTTATGCTTAATAATTGCCATTACAGTGTGTATACGGAGGAGAGATTGATGAATTATCCAAACAGTACCCCAACAACCATTGCAACTCACTTCCCATCTTGGTTTAAAACATTTTTAAGCCCAAAATTTTTCCAATTTTTTCTTTGTCTTACTCACAGCATCATTTACTTAAATTTTTAGCCCCTTTCGTTTCGTTTTAGGTCTCCGAAAAGTTTTTGGCTGGCACACTTAAAGAGACTAACCATTTATATGTCCTAGGGATTAGGGCTGATGAAAGGATTACTAGATATCCTGGACTCATCATTAACGGGGTTCGATACCAAATAAATATGTCTAATGAAGGTCATCGAACTCAGAATAATGGTGTCATGGTTAGGGCTGAGCATAATGCGAGACTATAGATTATTATGGGGTTCTGATCGAGATAATTAAGCTACAATATTGTGGAGGGCATCGGGTCTTTATATTCAAGTGCGAGTGGTTTAATGTGGGGGACAAGAAGAATGGAATAAGGACGGATGGACACTTGACGAGCATAAACATGGATAGAAATGGGGTGCGGAGGACCCATATGTATTGGCCAGTCAGGCTAACCAAGTGTTTTACATTGTCGATATTAAGAATGGTGGTGCATGGCATATTGTCCACAAGGTATGTCCAAGAAGTTTGTACGATGTTCCCGAGAAGGAGGCAACGAGACATGGGGATCCATTGTCTCAAAATCAGCCATACCAACAGGATGTGACCTTTCGAACTTTCATGTCAGTGAAAGTGAGTTACCGGATCTGAGTCGTGATGACGAGGCACCAACAATTGTTACTGAGACAGTGATACGAGCACTTGATAGACAATCTGCAGCAGTGGAAGCAAGCGATGATGAGATCGACGACAACACATTAGATGACCATCATTTGAACACTAATGATGTTGAACAGCAAGATGGGTCTGATCCATCATACTATGACCAGGAAGAAGAAGCCTAACAGTAGATCATAGATATAGTGGTGTTTCACACAGTAGCAGATTATTGGTTGCGAGCTTTATATGTTTGCAGATTTTTTTGTAAATATATGTGTACATATTTTTGAGGGCCTTAGTTACATTTTTACAGATTTTTGGGTAAATTAGATGAAGAAGATTGAATTTATATGAATGTTTAATCGATGTGAATAGAGTCTAACAATGGGGTTTATGTTTTCGTATCTGTGGTACTAATATGAACCCAGGCGAAACATAAACCCATATAGTGTCTTCGAAATTTATTTTGATGATGGATTGGGTTTCTGGTGCAGTTTGGTAGTGTTTGTGTAGGAGGGAGACTAAGTTTCGTTAGATGATTTAAATGAATTTGTGTGGTTATGAGCCCACATGATTTCATGGATCAAAGCCCACACATGATTTAAGTCCCGCAAGGTTTTAAAACTGGTAAACGAAGACAAGGACCTTAGTCCTTCGTATCTGCCAAAGGAAAACCCTAAATTCCTCTTCTTCAAACCTTTCTCTCTCGCTACCTCTCCCCTGGAAATTACTCTCTGACAATTCTTCCCAGTAATTATGACCGTTCACGACACCAATCTGCTCATCGCTCAAGTTTGGGGACCCGTTTCAGAAGTAGGCGTTACTCTTCGAATCGCCATTCAGGTTCTTTGAGCTCTGCGTTTCCTGCCCTCGATTCTCGATTCCTTTCATTTTATGTCCCTGTTATGCAATGGTTATGTCTATGCCCACGATTCTCTAATTTCTGCTCCATTTAAGTCTACGGTTTCGTAGATGCTCTATCGATTTGTGCCTCGTGTGAGTAGTATTGGTATTAGGGTTTGGCTTTGAAGTCTTCGTTTCCCCCTTCTTCATTTTTTGCCACCTCTACTATGTAATCGTTTCACATGCTGGTCATGGTTTGGGATTCCTTTATAAAAAGAGTCATGCTATGAAAGCTTACTTGCTCATATAAGAACATGCATATGCTTTACACCATAATCACATGGTTATGCTTTACAACTGGCATGAATGTGGAAATATTCTATTGTCCAAGACTCTGAGACATATGGACCTCATTCTGGTGATAAAGTGTCTATTTGTTCATTGAATACTTTGTCTGTTGAACTGCTCTGTAGAGGTTGTTCTCAAGGAAGTACTAAGGCCAATTAGTTTTTTGGTTGTAGTTCAACAGTTTAACCACATAGTCTGCTCTAGTTTAACCATCAATCCACTTATCACGCCATTTAGTATACATGTCAATCACCCGCTGATTTTTTCCAAGACAGGTGACATGCTTTTGTTTCTTGTATTTGATCTTGATATATGCTAGATGGTCTAGACTAAAGATCTTTCATGCCTTCGGTAATTTGCTTGTCTAACATGAATAAGATATGTATTGAAACAAAACACTGACTTGTGTCTATATGATTGTGTTCAGCCTTGTTAAGCTAATCCTTCGGTTTTGCTTTGCTGGTCTTAGCAAGCAATCGTTGTTTGCCGAATCATTTTCAGTTCTGGTGTTATTTTGTTGTCTTTGTCTTTCTTGTTCGGCCATTGTCGTCTTGTTTGGGTGCAGGGCCTTTTAGGGGCTTAGCTCTCTTCACTGTTGTCTTTGGCCAGCACTCCTTGTGTATGTTTTTTAACTTGAGATTCATTTAATAGATGTTTTTACCATTATGACAAACTTTCTGGTGTAGGTATGCCGCCACTCAAGAAGAAGAAGGTTGCTGCTGACAAGGGAGTACCTATCCCTGATTATTACCGGGCGAGAAAATCAGGGAGGGTGCGCCCGGAACCTGCTCAGTCCACCGAATATGTAAGCTGGGGGAGTGGACATCAAACTGGAACCACAGTGAACGAGGACAGTCAGCGCACAGACACAGTGCATCTAGACAAACCCAATGGCAACAACGATTCGGAGGCAGAAGCATCCAATTATGACAACGGAGAAGGTAGTAATCCAACTGGATTGGAAGGACTCCCTGCGACTAAAAAGAGGGGACTGTCCAAAGGGTATGAGATAATGAAGAGAACTGGAACTGGAGGCAAGCTAGATGGAATTTACGTAATGGAGAATGGGCAGTCATTCATAGGGTCAAATGAGAGCTTGCTGAAGACAGAGTTGGGCATCGTAACACGCCTAATGGCCCCAATAAGGAAGTACTACTGGTCCAAGTTGACTGAAGCAGACAAGCACCCGTTATTCAAGAATCTAGAGGTAATTTCCGATTACTGCTAGTTTGATATGAAGCTAGTTGTAATTCTTTTTAGATTATGGGGTATGCAAGTTGTATCTCTTTTTAGATTAACTTGAGAAACAGCGGGATTGATGCGAAAGGATTTGGTTAGAAATGTGTGATAATATGTTTGTATATGAACTATATCATTGTTTTTTTCATGTAGGATGAATTTGACATAGACACAACAGGTGAAGATGCAAGGAAGATTATGGAGAAGAGAATGAAGAAGTGGTTCATCAATTACAAGTATACGATGCATGCTCACTACCTGAAAGACCCTGAGACAGCCAGGACAGACCCTCCTTTTGACATGAATATAGAGGACTAGCATCTGCTATGTGATCACTTTGAGAGTGAAAAGTTTCGAGTGAGTAACTCCTACTGTTTCATCATCAATTTCCCTTGTTACCTTGCCTTACAATCAATGGTTGCTTATTAATTAAATTTGTCATATGCAGAAGCGAAGTGAAATTAATAAATTCAACAGAAGTAAGCAAGTGTATGCACACACTTCTGGTGCAAAATCTATTGATCAAAGAATATATGAATTGGTAAGATGTCTACAATTCCATGGAACATTTATACATTCATACGGTATAGTTATGTGATTTAAATCTGCCTCAATGTATTTGCTTTGTGTAGGAGAAGAAGAAGAAGAAGAAGCAGAAGCAGCAGGAACAGCCTACTGAAGAGGAGCGACCAACAAAAATGGAGGACGGTGATACCATAGAGGAGGAGCCAGTACATCTGCTTCTATATGCAAAGAGGTATCAGAGGGCTTAGGGGAGTTGGGTATTGGAGGAACCTATGAAAAGCTATGTGATTCTGACCATCTCACTTACCTTGTTTCATTGTGATAAGTTCATAGCCAACTATGTGATCTGTTTCATTAAATCTTTTTGTTCAATGTGTAGCTGGAGATGCAGTCCATTTGGATAGAAGCAAAGGCAGAGGGGAAGCCTGTATCAGGCCGCGAGATTGTTCAGACGGTCCTGAAGAAGAAGCTGAAGTATGGATCCAAGGAGAACCCAAGATCAGCAAAGGAGCAACAACTTCCAAGCGGAATTGGAGGCAGCAAGAGCTGAAGCGGAGAGAAAGGCTAAGGAGTTTGAGGAGAAGATACAAAGTCAATAAGAGCATCTAAAAAGCCAGGCCGAGAAGATACGACTCCAGGAAGAAAAGTTACAGAGCCGGGAGGAGAGGTTTAACACTCAAACAGAGGCGATGAACCAAATGAAAGCTGTCCAGGAAAAGCTACAACATCAAGTGCTAGTGTTTGCTCGCCAACTACCCCGCAAATGAACTGCCAAGTCCAAGGTAACAAAACTGCCTCGGTTTGCAGACCCAGATGAGATTTCAAGCTATTTGTTGGTGTTATAAGTATGTTAGTTTCTGCTTTTGTGAACAAAGTTACCGTGGTTTGTGTACCTGTGAACAAGGAGTTTCATGTGTTGTGTCATGGTGGAACTTAGAATGTTTGTTTATGTTGAACAAGGAGGTAGACTGTTACGGGAATGGAAATGGATGAACTATTTTGGATGTTTGGAAATATTTTCATGATTAGTTTGCAATGCAGAATGCACTATCGCGTTATGAATTTTGTAAAGCAGGTCAAATGTGACAACAATGGAAAGTTCTCATATTATGTAAAGTCCATGACAAATTGTCACTTTGTCATATTACACAAAAGTCAATTAAACCACCTTTCTTGACGAGCTATACTTGTCATAATACGCAGTTATGACAAAATCGCCCCGTCACAATTATAAGTAATGACAAAACCCGTTCGTCCTAATATACTGAAATGACAAAATATATTCGTCATAGACGCAGTTATGACAATAGATATTTGTCACAACATAATTATGACAAAATAAATTAGTCAGAACAATGTGATGTAAGAGTACAAAGCAGTAATATGACAAAATTTATGACAAAACATGTTGACATAAATTTTCAGTTTGTCACATTATAAACATATCCTGGCAAACAAATATTTGGTCATATTAGGCGTGTGACAAATTATGAACCTTTCATGACAGATTATATTCGTCACAAAATTCTATTATGACAAACTATGATCGTCTAATATGACCAACACTTTTCTCAAAATTACCAATTTATGACAATTATTATGATAAAAGATTTCGTCATAATATCTCTGTTTGTCACAATAGACTACCCAGAACCTCATATATATCGGAAGAAGATGTGACAAATGTGTTTCAAAAAATTGTCACATATGACCTATCTTGAAGCGATAAAATGACAAAACCTTCTGACAAACACTTTTGCCATATTAGGTCAAATATAGCAAAATAGGTATCTAATATGACCAAATGGTCCCGTCATAATAGGCCGAATTTGTTGTAGTGATCTCCTCCATCGATCGGAACGGGATGGTTCCAGGTACAGGGCAGTAGCAGGCGATGTATTTCCAGTGGTGTGAGAGCACCAATCACAGGGTGGAAGACTGCCAAGCCATGCGAGAGTCTAGCACACCGCATGAGCAGCTAAATTTCATTAATAATGCTCGGCGCAACGACCCCTACAGTAATACATACAACGAGGGGTGGCGCCAACATCCAAATTTCTACTAGAGTGGCAACAACAATCCCAAGCCACCAGGCTTCTAGGCTCATGCAGCTGGTTTTCAAAACCAGAGACAGCCATATCAGCCCCTCCCAAGCCAGATGCAGCAGCAACAACCATTATATCAGCCCAAACAGGTGCAGGCTTTTTAACAGCCCCCACAGCAGCAGCAGTACCAGCAGCTTGGTGCATCTTCATCAGTCCCAGCACCAAGCGATCCCGTGTCATAGGGATCTAGTGACCACATTGGCCAGCACTAGTACCCAGAAGTTCAATAAACTAGAGCAATTCATGGAAGTGGTTGCGGGCAAATTCATGGAGATTGAAGCTAGCCAGAGGAGCCAGCAGGCACTTTTACATGATATGGAAACCAAAATCGGGCACCTGGCAAATGCCCTTGCTTCTAGACCGGCTGGCACACTTCCTGGGCAACCCTTGCCAAACCCCAGAAATCATAAGGAGGGTTTGCACGTCATCATGCTTAGGAGTGGGACTGTAACTAAAGATGCATCGCCGAGGAGTGCAAAGAAGGTGACCAAGATCACCCCAGAGCCGAAGAAGACCTGGTGATGGAAAAGGAGTCAGAGGTTCAGGCCCCAAAGCCCCAACCAGTAGTGGCTGGATATAAGCCTAAGCTCCCTTTACCCACCATGATGCATAAAGACTAGCTAGAGGCAGAGTTCGGGAACTTCATGTCCATGCTTAGGAAGCTGAATGTTCAAGTGCCCTTCCTGGAGGCATTATCTCATATGCCTAAGTATGCGAAGTTCCTGAAAGATCTCCTCTTTAAGAAGAAGAATTTGAGCGAGCTGTCCACTTGGAGCTCAGCGAGGAGTGCTCGACCATTCAGCAGAACAAGCTTCTGCAGAAGCAGAAGGACCCATGTTATTTTACTATGTCGTGCTCTATTGGTAAATTGCATGTAGAGAGGTCCTTGGCGGATCTAGGCGCTAGTATCAATGTTATACCGTACAAATTGTTCAAGAAACTATGCCTAGGTGAACCCAGTGCAACTAGGATGAGTATTCAATTAGCTGACCGATCTGTAGTTCATCCTAGGGGCATAGTGGAAGACCTCCTAGTTAAGGTTGGCAGATTCTTTTATCCTGCGAATTTTGTTGTCTTAGACATCAATGAGGATGTAGAAGTGCCCCTTATACTAGGTAGGCCTTTCCTGGCCACCACCAAGGCTCTCATATATGTGCATGATGGGACCCTGATTTTGAGGGATGGTGAGGAGCAGATAACATTTTCCATTGCTAATAATATGAATGCTATCTCGCATGGGGATGCCTTATCTCATCAGGTGCACGAGCGTGTTGTGTATCCTTCTGTGTCTCCCGTTTTGCAGGACCCTCCTCTCATTCCTTCGCCGCCACTCCCGTCCGTCCCGTTCCCAAAAGAAAAGATAAAGGAGGAGTGGCGGCCGAAACTGCAGGTATCTAAGCCTTCTCAAAAGAAAGCTGGAGAACACTATGAGCTGGTCCCGGCTCCTCGGCCACGACTGCCCTGGCCATCCAAGTATTCACTCGCTTGCATCCTGCCGGATGGCCAGGTCGAGCTGATATGTGCTGGAGGTCATACCAGTCGTGTGCATGGCCACCATCTGAAGCTGTACCTTAAGAGCGATGTGGATCCACTCTTGGAGACACCTGTTCTTCCATCGCTCTAAGCATCCACCCTCTGCGTCCAGGTAAATACGTAAAAGAAGCGCTTGTGTGGAGGCAACCCCACCACCGTTTGCTTTTCTTTTATTTGTTTTTCTACTTGGAACTATGGTTTCTATCACCCGGTGTGTTTTGATGACTCTAGCTTTGTGACTTTGGACTGGTCCCCTTCCAGTCCCCTGCTCTTGACTGGTCTGTCTTCCATTTGCCATTCCCGATCGTCATTTCATAGTAACATCGTTCCCCTTCTTTATGCTCCATTGAGGACAATGTCTAACTTAAGTGTGGGGGGTGCTTTGTAATTCTTGGAGCATATGTTTTAGTGCTTGGAGCCTAGTCCACTGTCCAAATTTCGATTTGAGGGCTCCAAGTACTATTCCCTGCAATAACCTGCTCAGTATGCTTTGAATTGACAGTCTTTATGGTGATATGCAACATAGGGAGGTAGTTGTAGCACTATGGAGGATGTTGAAGTATAAGATTTTTCCTATCTGTCTCTTTGATGTGCTGGTTGATTTTGTGAACTAGTGGATTTAGGACCGTTAATTCATCTGGTATTGATGACTCTCTCTATGTTGTGTTGTGCACTCGTGTATCGAAAAAGGGTGCTCAATTGTGTGAAATGAAAAAAAGCAGTCGGTCCTCCATGTCAAGCAAATTTTTGAACTTTTGATAACATGAGGTAAGCTCAACGTGTGTGGCACCGTTAATTGCACAAAATCGGGTTTTGGAAGAGATTTTAGTGATCCATGGTGGGGTAGGCCTACAAGTTGAAGCTAAGTCGTCTCTAGTACAAGTAAAAATTCCACTCGTTGAACTGTTTGCCTACTAGAGGATGTGTTTTAAGGGCACGGATAGAGCTTCCGAAACCCTTTAATTTCATTGACCCTTCCCTTCACACCAGTTGAGGAGAAGGAGTTAAAAGACGTACTCTGGCTAGCGGCAGATGTACAGAAATTGCTCTTGCTCAACCAATAAGGGTCGACCGCGCATAAAAACTGCAGTTTGGAACCCCCGCCAAGTAAATGTGGAAAACATAAGAAAACAAAAAGAAAAAGTAAGAAATGGGGGGTTCCAACGAATGAAATGAAATGGAAGAGCACCCGATACGAAGAGTCCTTGGTCGTTAAATTGTGTGAGTCTCCTTATCCATGAATTAACTGCCTTAGTTCCACTGCTTCTCATGATCCTGGTTCGAGTCTAGTACTCGCATTGAGAGAGATAGGGGACGTCTTAGAAGACCAGTTGAACTCGTAAGTTGCTAACTGATGTAGAAAATCCTCTACCGACGATCAGGGTTGCATGTTGGTGTAAAGGTCTGGAGAATTGCATTGGTTTGAGTTAGGTTTGCTTGGAGACAAGCAAATAGTTAAGTGTGGGAGAATTTGATAACTCAATATTTACACATGTTTTTGTCCAACATTCTTATATTGTTTGAGCCTTGTCTCTCGTGTTTTAGGTCGATTTCAAGCTAGGTTGTTCTTATTTGACATATTTCAGGTCCTAGTACGTGAATGAAGTCTTGGGCATGAGTTTGGGGTCGATTGAAAGAAGTTGGGACGTTTCACGCAAAGTTGAGGATTTTACGCAGCCAAGTCAAATTTCCACGCGGTCGTGCATCATGGACATGCGCGGACAAGAGCCAATTCTACACGGTCGTGCAAATTGACGTGCAACTCCTTTTGCGCGGTCAAGGAGGTACGGGACGTGCGAAGTGTCCCTTTGGCCATGTGGGATTTCCAGAGACATCACACGGGCAGGCCAGATTTTCACGCGACCGTGCAGTTCTGGTCCTGCGTCACATTACAAGCCACTAAATCAAACGTCGTATTTTGGAGAGTCACACGGGCACGCGAGGATTCTACACGATCGTGTCGCCTGGCTGTGTGGTTGTGAATTTCTGGGTTTTAACCCAATTTCGGGCCTTTGAGATAGGGATCGAATTTTGAGAGCAAAAATAGATATTTAGAGAGAGAAAGTGCGAAGAACAAACCATAGGATCAATTTTTGGAGTTGGGTTTCATCAATCAAGCTTGAATTTTGACCTTGGAGTGAAGATTATCATCCCAGAGCTTACTGTAAACATCATTATGAGTATGATTCCTTTGATTGTTGTTTTCTACTCTCTCTCTACGGAGTAGAACTTTCTCTCACTTGGGTATGAAGAACCCTAGTTCCATGTGTTAGGGATCGTGATTTTAATCAATTTAAGTGTGTTTATTGAGTCAATTGAATCCTGATCAACTTCTTTTGATTTCTGCTGCAACCTGAGATTGATAGAATTTGATTAGGTTGTTAGAGCTTCTTCAATCGGTAAGAGTGAATTGATTGTACGAGAGTCAGTCAATTCACTGCTTTGTACTGGAATATGTTTCCAGTAGTGGAGTTCTGTGTTAATTGCCTTAGCATTCTATCCCGGTGAAGACTAGTCGTTTGTCGGTTAGTCTGTCTAAGAGGGCTTGGTCAGCTTAAGAGATTCCAAGCTACTGTCGGATCTTCCGCAGTTTAATCAATAGTAAATCAACCAAAGGAATTTACAACTTAAACCTAACTAAGGAGCTAGGGGGATTCATTCTCGAGGGACTCTTCCCTTGTTTAAGAACTTCGAACAATTTACTGCTTTCTTTTTGCTTTAGTTTAAACTCATTCTCACTAAACTTTCCCCGCCAGATAATAGATAATCACAGAGTAGGCAGTACATCTAGGCCTTGTGTTGACATTTATCACTTGATTCTACTATACTGCAGTTCCTTTCTGTGATTACACATGATCGCGGTTTGGTGTTGTGTCATACCGTGTCACGTACACTGGTAATATTAGCTAAACCAAAGGAGAAGTTGACATGTTCTTTCCATCACTATTTTGGTTTAGATATATAAACATAAATTTCAGTGGATGCTTACACATATTTAGCATTTGCAATGTCCAATGTGATTTATTGTCAGGGATTTGCAAAGTGCATTGCTGCCATGTAAACATATGCTTAGAATTGATAGAGGAAGTTGATATGAGAAGTTAGATTGAATTGGGTGTTTCTCTAGGCTGCAAGTAAATGAAGGAAAGCTAATCTAAGAACTTAGTTTTGAATTTTTGTACATGGTTTGATTATGTGTGAACTTAAGATTGTAGGTTTGCTGGTAATAGAATTGAAGGAATATTTGATTGATTATTTGCTTGCAGAATTGAATGATTGTTGATTGATGATACATATAGATTTGGCAATTTAAAGTAATGCCTTTTAACATATGAGATTGGATTTCTGAGTTAGTTAGATTTCTCGGATGTTGATATCAAAGAAAATCACAGCAGGTTAGGCTGCATTCAATAGAGTAGGTGGTTGTTTAAAGAATGGCTTATTAACGACGGTTGGGCGGCTTTAGCGATGGTCAGAACTGTTGCTAAATGATTTTATTTATTTCAGATGTATTTGACTCGCACGAAACTATACAACAAATTAATCCTAAATAGAGTCCATGTTTTTAAATTCTAGCTGAATGCAGTATAGAGCAAGTATTTAAATTGTGAACCCGGGCTGATCCATGTAACCCTACTTCAATCGCTTAGGTTGTTATCTATAGCAAACAACTTTTGGGTTTAGAGCTAATGAAACTACAAACTAAACAAGCAAAGAAAAGTAAATAAAGGAAAATTCTAACTAAGGGAGCTTCACCCAGGAGTTGCTTCCCCCTAACTAGCTACCAAGACTTGTTGGATTGGAACGATTGCTACGGGCAAGGTGACCGCGAACTGCAGAGGGATGCAAATATGGTCGTAGACCACAATCTCGATTGCTAAACCGAGGTAAACATTATAGGTCGTGTCACTCGACCCTCTCGGTTTAGGCAATCGGATCGGTGGTGACTTTCTCCCTCACTCAACTCAAGGGTTGGACGACTTAATCACGCTTAACCAATTTGCTTAATTCAACATTGAGGTTTGCCCTAGATTAACCTAGTTAGGTGACTTAAAAAGCTAAAGGAAAACCAACTCGATTGAGTCTCCCTTGAAAGGGGGATTTTCCTCTCTAACTAAGTTAAAGTGGCTAATTAGATTCCAAAGCACCAACATGCACAAACCTAAGGATGCTAAGCACAATTATGCAGAATCCTTAGGTTGCTAAGCACCAAAATGCACAAACCTAAGGATGCTAAGCAAAAAACATGCAAAACCCTTCGATTGCTATGCACAAGCATGCACAATCAACATGAATAATACCTCAATCATTGAATTAAACAATACCCAATGACAATTATTCAATATAAACAAGTAATTACAAAGTATTAGTTAGGGATCTACAATACCCAAGAGAAAAGAGTGAGTTTCTAGAGACATAGAGAGGGATTACAAATTTGAGCTCAAGATCTTCTTCTTCTTCTAGGCTTGAATCTCTACCCAACCCTCCAATGATGCTCCAAGATCACTCTAGCACTCTCTCTCTCTCTCTCACTAGAAATCCCCTTTGGTGTTTTAGGTTGAAACCCAAGAGAAAGAACCAGCTCTCCTTCTTAAAAAACCAGCTCTCCCTTCTCTCTCCTCGCTGTTGTCTTCATATTTGCCCGAAAGTGATCAGTTCACGGACGCGTTGGCTAGTTCACGGCCGTGAACACCTAAACGCGTCCGTGAACTCATTCGCCTCCAAAACGCACCACTTTGCTTCCTGGGGTCACGGTCAATGGCCACAGTTCAATGTCTTAGAGACCGTGAATGCCTTGTCGTCAGTAACTTCAGGAACCTCGCTGGACGTCTCGTTGTTCACGGTTGGTGGTCGAAGTTCACGGTCTTAGAATTAAGAATACAAAGGGAGTGTTTGGTTCCGGGAATGGATAGAATAACAACACATTAGGTGTTTTACCCTAACAACAAGGACAAAACATTAAAATAAATAAAAATTAATAGATCAATTCCACCTGTTAAGACCTGAAACATGCTTAAAATATACACAACCTAGCGTAAAATTGAACCTTGGGTGATGTAAATGCCTCAAACATCACAAGAATATGGGGTTAAAACATGTATAATTAAGCCTGAATCACTCCATCCGACACTCAGGCTCGTCGGCGACACTTTTCTGCGGCTCGACCGTCGTAATCGATCTCCAGCGGCCTTTGAAGGTCGATGGCGCCAACAAATAGATTTGCAGGCCGGAAAAAGGAAAACAATAGTAATGAAGAGGTATATTGAGATCTAGAAGAATTGGGGGTGGGAGCTTGGGAGGAGAATCATGTTTCATAAATGGTTTAACTATCGGGACCGAAAGTCGAACGAAAGAGGACAAAAATGGAGCACAATGGACAAAAAGGCAAAGGTCACGGCCAGAGGACCATTATCATGGATGGGAGACCGTGATGTTTGGGCCCAGACCGTGAAGATCAACGGGATCCAGGAGCTTCTGCACGCCTCGTGGGCAAGTCGAAAATCACGGGCACTAGACTGTGATAATTCTGCCATGACCGTGAAGTCTCTAAATGAAACGACACATTGTAGCTCGAGATTACGGGCAAGTCTCCAAGATTAATCCAATGTTTGATGTAATTTTCATTATTCTTGATTGTTGTACTGCATATTTCAAAGTTAGGTCAAAATTGACCTAGGTGTATGAAATCCCCCTTTGGGCCTTAAGAAGCCGGATTTTTTGACCAATTGGGTAACCCCATCTAGGTCAATTTTGGGCAATCCTCAAATATCGATTTAGTGTCATGAACCTACCATGATTGGTTACTATTTCGCCATTTCGGATTAGTTTCTGAGTGACTGGTCTTAGCAACCATCAGTCGATTAGTCAAGAGAGCTATTTTCCTAGTTTAATTCAACATTCCTTGATTAATCGTCCAAGAGAGTGGCGTTTCTCCACTAACTGCAACCTCCTCGCGGTTTATGAACACAGCTTTCCACACTAGCATCTTAAGTTTCATCAATGAACTTTTTACTGTAATTATGTGGGCACCGAAAACAAAACATAGGTCGGATTTACCCAACCAAAATTCAATTGAAGGGGGTTGCAAACAAGACTTATTTCATAATAATTCCAAAATAATAGTACAAAATATACCGAATAACTCCAAACAAGAGTGGAAGGAAGAACATTCGTCAGCACCTACCGGCAAACAATTAATTAGATTAGGAGATTAGTATATAATGATTAAGAAAAATATATAGTAGTGTTGGTTATCAACAAGTGTTGGGTTGTGTTGCGTATATGTTTGTTGTTTTTGAACGGTCCTGTTAGCTTCAAATATTGGAGTCTATTGGTTAAGAAGATATTATTAATCAATCACTCTTGTGTAGTTAGAATAAAACCGAATTAAGCAACTATGCGCCAATGTTAAGTTTCGTTCCGATTATTCTCACCGTTATTGTTATTGTTATTATTAGGCTAAATTACATGTTTGGTCACTCAAATTATACAAATCTTTCATGTTTGCCATCCGAATTACTTTTCTTTCTTATTCGCCACTAACTTTACGAATCGTTACACGGTTGGTCACCGGCCGTTACACTCCGTTAAATTTGTCCTACGTGGCAGTCAACTATAAAGTTTGACCGTTAACTAGATGACGTGGAAATTAAAAAATAAAAAAAAATAAAAAATTTCTTTCCACCTCATCATTGCACTTATTTTATCTATATAATTTATCATATTAATAATTTAATAAAATTTAATAAATTATAAAAATGGGCAAATCCAAATGCTCATCATCCTCACCATCCACTCCATCGTTCAATCACCAGACTATCTCCGGCATCAAGTCCAAAGGCGTCCGCCCCGACCTCATCGGCTTCATCGTCGCTCACTATGCCTCCAAGTGGCTCCCGGAGCTCTCCCTCTCCTCCTCCTCTGTCGACGTCGACAACAGCGTCCCTGCCGCCGCCGTGGCCGGCTCGGAAGAGAGCATGATAACAAAGCAGTTACAGCCTTGCTGACAGGCGAACGTAGCAGAACGAGAAACAAGGAGAGGTTCTTGTTCCTCTCTGTGCTCATCGCCATCTCCCTTTCTTCCGGCTTCTCCTCTTCTCAGGCTGCTGTTGATCGAAATTCAGTTTCCGTTCTCCATCAGGTATGTTGCCATTTCACATCTCAAACTCATCTCTGCTGCACCAGCTTGGCTTTCTCTCTTTCTTTCTTTCTTCCTCTTGCTACCAGCCACTATGCGATTCATTTCGATCCTTTAACATTTGCTGAGTGTATGCTTGTCAATCCAAACCCAGCTTCTGATTCTCATTCTAATCACTTCCCACTCGTTTATGAAACGATTAAAAAATTTTGAAACATGAGATTTGAGTTCTGATGACATAATTGGAGACAAGCTCCAAGCTGCTGCATGTATATATGCATATTTGCCCATTAGAGTTCAACTCTATGTGCTAACAAACCACTCCAATTATGTGCTTCTTTCACTTTCATTTAGCTATCCCATGAGCTGGATTTTGGTTTACCATGCCATTGTGTAAAATATTAACATGTTTGTCTTAATTGTAGAAGAAGCTATTTACACATATGAAGCTGGAGAGTGGCTTGTGTTCATTCTTTTTCTATGTTTGATCACCAAATTAGGAGGGGGAAAACATTGATTTCTGCTGAGCCCTACTGATTTGGTTTCTCCCACTGTGGAAGAACTAAATATAGAAAGCAACTCAAAGGGTTTTAAGTTTCCACCGCCAAATTTCATGTTGGGGAAGAAAACTTGTAATGGTTATTGAGGGTGCTGGGAAAGAAGCCATATGATGGCCACCACTGCAGTCATTGGACTCACTGCAGGAAACAGACTCCTGCCTTCGTCCTTCCATTACTGTTCTGATCCTCCCAAGAAGCTCTTCTGTAGCAGCTCCGAACATGGATCATCCCACTCTCAATTCACTTCATCCAGAAGCATTGTAGTTGCCAAAAAGTCGTCATCAACATCATCATCGTCACAATATGGCCCTGGCTACCCGGGTTCCAATAGACCCACGCATTCCATTAAGGCACTAAAAGACCATGTAGACACTGCAACAGCTGCAACCACATGGACTGAGACTAATTTATCATACGCCTTTACTATGGCCTCTTCTGAGTAGGGATGGCAAAAATATCCATAACCGTGGATATCCGCCCGAATCCGGCCTAATCGGGTAGGGTAAAACCCGAACTCGAAGGACATTTAGTGGGTATGTGTAAAACCCGAACCTGAATATTGCGGGTAATGGGTGGGCATGAGTTTCACACTATCCAACCCGAACCCGCCCGATTATACACATGCACATGTATTTTGTCTAGAAATAATCATTATTTTTTACTAACATATTTTCTATTTATCATATAAATATAATATTTTCATGAAATTTTGTTGTTTTAATTAATTTTCTTCATTCTCGTGAAGTATTGTCGTACTTTTCCTCTTACTTAATGTGAGAATACGTATGAATGTTAACATATTGGTTGGAGTTATGAAGAGAAATTATTACCCATGGATAACCGTGGATATCCGAAACCCGAACGGGTATGGGCATGGTTTTGATTTTCTACCCGTTTCACATGTGGGTATGGGCATGGGTAAAACCCGAACTACTTTGGGTAGGGTAACGGATATGCACTATCCGTCCCCGACCCGACCCATTGCCATCCCTACTTCTGAGCCGATCATACGCATTCCATTAAGGCACTAAAGTCGTCATCAACATCATCTTGGTATGGTCATGCTCTCTTCCGAGCCGGCCGTGGCGACGGCAGGGACGTTGTTGTCGACGTCGACGGAGAGGAGGAGAAGGAGAGCTCCCGGAGCCACTTGGAGGCGTAGTGAGCGACGATGGATCCGATGAGGTCGGGGCGGACGCCTTTGGACTTGATGCCGGAGATAGTCTGGTGATTGAACGATGGAGTGGATGGTGAGGGTGAGGATGATGAGCATTTGGATTTGCCCATTTTTATAATTTATTAAATTTTATTAAATTATTAATATGATAAATTATATAGAAAAAATAAGTGCAATGATGAGGTGGAAAGAAAATTTTATTTTTTTTATATTTTTTTTAATTTCCACATCATCTAGTTAACGGTCCAACTTTATAGTTGACTGCCACGTAGGACAAACTTAACGAAGTGTAACGGTCGGTGACCAACCGTGAAACGATTCGTAAAGTTAGTGGCGAATAAGAAAGAAAAGTAATTCGGGTGGCAAACATGAAAGATTTGTATAATTTGAGTGACCAAACGTGTAATTTTAGCCGTTATTATTATATATATTAACTATACTCCTTCTCCTCTCCATTGCTGGTATCGTTCCACGTAAATAATACAACAAAGTTTTAGGTTAAACAATAATTTCTCAAAATGATGATTTTATTGTTGATAATGGATGGACAGGAGGACAGGCATATTGTTGTTACTCTTCTCTCTCTCTCTCTCTCTGCCAACTGGATCGGTTGCAGACCAATTCCTTTACTGAAAGGATCTTTTTTGTCTCCACTCTGGGCTTTGGACCGTCTCTGCTTGTGGGATGATGATTTGCTTCCCATGGCATTGTGCAATCCGATGGTGCCACATAGATTTGAAATTGTTGTTATTATCAATCATTATAATAAGGAAAACCTTGGATGCAATCACGAGCCAATTGAATTGAGTATTGATGAGACAAAATGGTTTTAAACTTCCGGTCGGGTGGTTAATTAACGAATAACTCAACCTTTTTCTTCATTGATTTTTTTACTTTATTTTTGGGAAAAGAAAATGCCTTGCGCACTACCATGTCGTTCAGCCAGCGCTGGAATTAGTTAAGAGACAGGTGAAAGGCAACAAAACAAAGTGGCCTCCCTCCAAATCCTATGCTTTTTCCAATTTATTGGAATTGCATAGGCACAAGAATTTTTTACTCTCAATATTCCTAAGGATAAACCCATCCCTCCCTCCCTCTACATTGGAAGTTTCAGTTCCACCCAAGTAGAATATGAAGGGGCAATCTGAAGTGGGTACAACAAATTGTTAATGGGCATGGGATGGGTTAAACCGACTTGCTATTTTAAAACGTGGTTAAAAATCAAACAACCATGCGAGTATAGAAAACTAGAGATGAGCTTAACCACAATTGATGCCTGATCCAGGCATTGTGTGATTAAACGGAATGCATGGGATTGGGAGGGAGACCTAAACTAAACTAGTATTCAGTAACAACCCCTAAGTTCAATTCTATCTTAAACTAGACTAGGATAGGATAGGATAGTGGGAAAAAGATAAATAAAATGATGGGAAACCCTAGTGGCATATATAATATAATATGGCGCAGAAAACAAAACAGCTCACCTCAACTCCTCAAGCCCCCGTCTTGTCTTGTACTTGTTCCCAAGGGGGCTGGCTGGCTGAGCCGCACTAACCACATCCACCCTGTCGTTAGGCCACAACATTGAGTCACTTCCAATGCCACAAACCTTCCCACTCTGCTTCCCTTCCTCCCCTGGACCAATTCATAAAAAGAACAAGTACAACTCTTTCTTTTTCCATTTTCGTGCCGGCACAAGGAAGGAGACCAACGCCTTGTATAAATATTATACACCTTCACTCCAACACAACTCCCTCCAAAGTCCAAACCCTTCCTTCCACCATTTTCTAAACCTCAACAGAAACACCCTGTTTCTATTCTAACCTCCCTCCCATAATGGAAACCAAATCCGGGTCAGACATCCATCTACCCCCGGGCTTTCGATTCTACCCAACCGATGAAGAACTCATAGTTCAGTACTTGAACAACAGAATTCGATCAGCTCCTCTACCAGCTTCCATTGTTGCCGAGATCGACCTCTACAAGTACGACCCATGGGACCTACCAAGTACGTATTGCTATTATTATTACTCCCTCCCTCCCTCCTTACTGCTATGAAAGGAATGCCAATTCCCCACTTCTCCATTTCCTTTTCTGCTTCCTACTTCCTAACTTTCCGTGTATGCAACAATCAGGCAAGGCGCTCTTTGGAGAGGACGAATGGTACTTCTTCACACCCAGGGACAGGAAGTACCCAAACGGAGCCCGCCCCAACAGGGCAGCAGCTTCAGGCTATTGGAAGGCAACCGGGACAGACAAGCCCATTCTTACCTCAACTGCAATGTCAAGCGTCGGTGTCAAGAAGGCTCTTGTCTTCTACAAAGGCCGCCCTCCTAAGGGAATTAAGACTGACTGGATCATGTATGAATATAGGCTGCCTGATACTGTGGTCTCCACTGCCAGGCAAAAAGGGTCCATGAGGGTAAGTAACAATAAATACACCCTTCATTTTAATCTCTTTTCCCTATTCATATTCTCTCAAAACTCACAACTCCTTCCCCTCTTTTTACCACCCCCTCCCCCTCATCCTTGCAGTTAGACGACTGGGTCCTATGCCGGGTTAGGCAAAAGTGTAGTAGCCCTAGGAGCCTTTGGGAAGATCCAAGTGCTCCTCTTAAAGAACTAGCAGGGACTTTCCCAAAACAAAATGAGCTGCTGCAAATGACTGCAAATCTATGCAAGACAATGAATAGCACGACTCCTAGCATCGAAATTGTCAACAATAATCACGTGGGCAAGCCAGGGAATACAAACAACCTTAATAATGATGACATTGTGAAGAACTACTTCACGAACCCTAATGACGACGCGGTGAAGAATTACCTCTACAAGGAGTGCCCAATGCTGCCTTACATATTTGCATCTCAAGATTTTTCCTCCTGCACCACTAAACAACCAGCATCCAGCATAAACTTTCAAGGCAGTGAGAAGTCAAGCATTTCAGGTTATGAGGAAGATTCTTCGGATGATAAGAACCTGCAATTCTCATCAGTTACTTCGCTAGATAACTTCTTTAACCCACTGAAGCGCAAAGATGTTGGAAGAGAACATCAGCAGCAGGATTCTAGTTTTTACCTAGGCAAGAAGCCTAAAAATGGAGATTTCGACGAAGATACGATGATATCTATATGTGAGGATACCTTCGATATCAACTTTTGTGGAGACGATCAGTTTTAGAACACTAATGATGGTGCTCTACAGCAAACCCATTAGGCAGAATATGAATAGCTTCGTAACTTTAAGTTTCAGAGCAACCAACTAGACACCAGAGAAGGACCCACCATGATAAAAGGTACATAATTTGTAGTAATCAGGTTTCATCGAGTACAAAAGGAAAACTCTTTTATGTTGAGAGTTGTTCCAGAAGATCATTAGCAACTACTACGCAGAAAAGTCAGGTCCTAGAATTTCTACAAATTTTGTAACAGTAGAATTTTCTGGGAGGAGCAACCATATCTCTAATACTTTTACAGCCCACACAGATATGGTAAATATCCAAAAGGCAAATAAAATATGCGGTTGATCTTATCAGGCAATAATATACAGCGCATTTCCTAGGATCAATTTGAACAGTAATCCTTACAGACCTCATCAGTCAGAAGGAATGAATTCATCACAACGTCAACATGAGTGGCCTCAGCTGGAGAAGGGTCTAAATATAACCGAGACATATGAAGAATCACTAGAATCGTTTCAAAAGAAAATGTTATATACTTTATGCCATGTACTCCAGTTATACTTTTTGTACAGATTGCTTGGCATGAGATTACACTCACTGGTTTACTACAAAGTCAGAAATATTGTACCTCTAGATGCAGGAATCCTCAACCCAGTGATCTAATAAGGAAATCATATTCAACTTAGTGACCCTCAACTGCCACCGAGACATATAATAAGATATGTCTCTTCTAGAACTCGCGCTTTTCTGCTTCTGCTTCTAGACCATTTCACTTAAACTAGACGTAAGTTAGAGATAATATGGGAAAATTAGATCACAAAATAATTTACTGCTCGACAAACAGGAAAGAAGATAACTGAATACATATATGACTGACTTCTGAGATCTTTACACAAGAAAGGTACATTCAAGTTGGCGCCAGAAAACTCATAAACAGGATTGACAAGCCAAACACGGAAGGCAAGCAAGCGGAGTCATTGAGGTACATTACAGTGCAAAGGAAAGCCAAACATATCACAACGTGAGATAAGTCCATCAACAGTACCCCTTTGTTTCATTTCTTCAGTACACTGCAAAAATCCATGCTTTCATACTTTAGGCAACTTGTGGACATCTAAACTAATATAAGCTTGTTGATCAGGTAGGCAGCAACTTACTTGTACAAATAAGCAGCGATGCCCAAGATTATGATCAACAAAACAATATCGATGCAGAAATTCCTGCTGGATCTCAACTGTAGATCAAAGATCTTTTCAGTTAAAGCAAGGAAGCTAGAACAGGTAGCAGCAGATTGAAAATCTTTAACAAACATATAAATCATACCTGAGTAACAGTGTGCTTAAGTCTAATATTGGTGTTCTTAAGGTCAGAAGCTGCCTTGTCCACCTGAAAGAACCAGAGGACAGAACCTCAAAATTCAACAGCATGTCTGCAAGTCTCAATTTTAATGTTATGAAATCAGAATTCTACTTACCTTGGAATCGATTTCATCAGCCAGAGGAACTTGCCTGTCCAGTTCCTATCAGGATCACATAAGATCAATTAAACCTGGGCCTTAATATATACACAAGTGAGCAAAATGACTAAAATGGTGCGTCTGTGTCTCGCTTAACAAACACTTGCATGCATCACTATCCATTTTATGTCGATAGGAAAGTGAAGAGAAGAAAAGAAAACAAGAGAGTAGGGAAAAACTACTACCTCATTCATGTCATGAGCCATGTTTTTCAAAGTATCCAAACCTTCTGAAATCATCTCCAGACCTTGATCCTGTTTTAAATTTATTGGTCACAATACTAAGATATATGAAGATTTTATGAAGAGAGGAACCTCAGAATTTCACTGCACCATGTATATTTTCACTTACCTGCCTCCTCTTACGTGTTTCATGCTCCTGCCTAAACTGATTTGACTGCTCAGATTCTTGAAAGTATTCATCATCAAACCGACCATCTACAAACAACATTAAAGTGTAAGGAAAATGCACCTCAATCATCCAGTGAGCTGTGCCTCATTGGTAAACTCCCATTTACAGGCAGGGGGTGCGGGGCAAAAAAGAGGAATCACGCGACAATAGTAGATAATAAGATGAACAAGATGCTTAAATTACCTGAATCAAATTTGATTTCTGTGTGGGAAGCTGAGGGCCCCCAACCTCCAGGTTGTTTTGCTGCAGCTGCAGAACCGTCTGGAATAGCTTGGATTCTATCTGGCAATGCAAGCACCAAGTCATTGCGGGCTGCAAAGTCTTCTGTCGAAAGGCCTTTTACCTGTCAATAGATGGCACATAAGACAAGAAGAAAGGGAATAAGAACATTTCTACTTGAGATTCGCTGGCAAAACCAATAGATCCCCTTTGTTACACACGAACAGAAACGGAAGGGGAAAAAACCTAGGGACTCGCACTTATATCTTCCGGAGGCCTCACAAACAAAAATAAAATGGTGGCCGCAAGGGCAAATTTGATAACTGGACCGAAATTTTGCTACAGATGTCAAACTCTCCACCAACAAAACCCGATAGAACAGGAGTTCCTGATTTACAATCCAGCATTGCCAAGACGATGCTTCATTCAGCGGAAGAAAAAGGCAAGAGAACAACTTTCAGCTATTCATATGGATTTCTCGATTCAAACAGCGGGAAGCCGACAACTTAGATATAAACCATTGTAATTGCATACCTTCTTTATTGCAAGCCTCTGCAACTTTGGAACCTCCTCGAGCAATTTCGCCTTGGTCCGACGGAGCTCGGCATTGAGAGCTACAGTGGACGCCTTGCTTTTCTCCTTGGAAGCAAGCTCCGCTTTCTGAAATGAAAAACTAGCAAAATGAAGGCCAATTCAAATAGAACTTTACGATCCGCTATCCCTCAACAAGTAGAGATACAACAACCTCCACACTTAGTAATTGAATCTAATTTTAGCTAGAACTGAAAAGAGCAGAAACTGTTTCAACTCAACTCGACAAATTCGAAGATCCCTACGCCTCAACTCCAACTAGCAAGGAAAACTTGAATTGATCACCGGAAAGAAAAAAGGCGGCGGAGCACGAAAGGAAGAAAAACGAAAGTCACCTCAAGAGCGGCTTCGATTTCGGCGTCAACGGCGGCGTAACCGCGAGCGAACGCGTCGTCCCCGGAGCCGGAGACATTGAGATTCTTCTGCTTCTCGACGTCGTATTTGTCGTACTTGTTGCAGATCGCATCGACTCGCGTTAGGATGTCGATCACGCTCATTTCGCCGGTCTCTGTATTGCACCGTGGTAACCCACCCGTACTACGTCGGCTCAATCTAGCTCTAGGGTCTGGAAGAAGAAAGGATTTTGGCTTGCGCGGAAAAGGTGCTTCGACTTCGCAGTTTGTGTTTTGCTAGCGCAGCAAAAAGCAATGCGTTATGATTCATACACCGCGCGGTGGGCTGTGCAACTACTGCCAGCCTGTATATACGGCCTATTATAATTTTGTTTCAACTTTTGGGAATCTTTGTTTGTGGTTTTATAAAATACTGGTTTTTTTCCCCCTTTCGCAGCGATGAAAAAGAAATTATATTTAAAATTTTATTCATTGATTTGAGAATTTAGTTGAAAATCAAATCATTTGGGTAAGATATTTACTTAACATTTATGTGATATATATATATTATGAATGAATTACGTCATAAGATTGTTTAACAGATACACAAGAAATATAATTATGTGTTACATAGTGTCTTAGTCATTATAGAAGACTTAGTGTTACATAAATCGTCAGTAACATGTGGTCTAATAATAATCTAGTTACGGTAATGTATTTGTATTGCTTGTAAGTGTTATAAAATAGTGTTACATAAATTTTCGGTAACGCGTGGTCTAATAATAAAATCCAGTTATGAATAGGCTTGTCCAATTGGTTTCAGGTTTTCGGGTTAAACCGAACCCGAAACGAAAACACTGGTGCCGGGTTTCAGTTTTTCGGTTCCAAACCGAAGCAATAGTTAGCGGTTTCGATTTTGATGTAAACCGAAAACCGATAAAAACCCGAAAGTTGTGATTGGAGTAAACGGTGACGTTTTTTTGGATAAGTGGACCTCTAGGGTTCGAGTATCTCCTTGCGAATTTGCGACAGAGGAGAATCAATTCTTGCTCGAGGCTTCACCGAAACAGAGCCTCCCTTCTCACCTTCTACCAGTTCAACTTCTCACCGCCATCAACGTCCTCGCTGCCAACGGCCTCGAGGGGATCTCCGACATCGCCTTCGCCGTCCTCTCCCTCGCCTACATTTTCGTCATCTCCCGATTCGCCTTCCCTCCGCCCCCCAGCAATGCAGCAATCCATCTGGGTTCGAGGCTTCAATTAGGTTTCTGTAGCCGCCATTTGGGTTCGAGACCTTGAAATTGTCGATTTGCCCAGCAAGGCAGCTACCCATCTGCGTTTGATTTTCTTCTTCCCAAATTGCTTCCCCCAGTCTTTTCATTGGCAAACCAGAGTCAGAACTGAGACCTATGGCATCCCAGTAAGTCATATTCATCTCATATTGTCGTTTTCTAGTGCTTAATGCTTATGTAGATCCTGTTATGGCTTTGGGATTAATCTCAAGGATGGCTAGAAGAAATGGGTTTGTTTCCTTTAAGAGAAAGTGTCTCCAGATTTGTTGTTAATTTTGTAATTGGATAGATTAATGGATATTGCATAGGTGGTGGTTGTGAGTTGTGGTAATGCAATCGTTTGTCTTGTTGGTAGTTGTCAAGTTTCACTGTCTTTCCATGATTGGGTTAATATATTTATTATTGGATTAGAACTGTTATGTACTTAATCTTTCTACTACATCATGTTCTGCATCCTGTTCTTCTGCTTAATTGATTTGGTTAGTGGGGTGATTTCCTTTTAGTAATAGCATTGGAATATCCTTTAGTTGATTCGTGCATTTGGTCCAATTTGGGATTCTTGAGTGGATGTTCTGATGTTCAGAGTTATGAACAGTAGAGTAGGTTTAGTAAGAGATCATTGAAACCAAAGAACAGTAAGTTATAGGGGCAGCTGTTGGTTGAATCCCAGTAAGGAGTTAAGAGAGAGTGTTTGGTTTTATGGGGAACTGATTTGTGGAAGGAAACATGAGGGGGGAGGGATGGGGTTTATTTATATTGTGGCCTTGGGGGGTGATGAAGAGAGCTAATAATCTAATGTGAGAGTGAAGACTTTGAATGAGACTAATTGCTTGCTTGCTTTGATGATGAATGAATGAATGAAACAGGTTGCTTGCTGAGTTGTTATTCCTTTTTCCTATCTCTTTTGAGGACAGAAGAGAAACATATATAGATTGACAAATTAATTAACTAATTATAGGCTGCAAAGTAAGGTCTTTGTTTTGTTTTGTTTTTTGTAATGGATGATATTACAGAAGATTTTACTGTGTTTTTTTTAACTCATGATAACCAACCACAAAAAAATATAGGTATATTTTAACTAGGGAACTTTCAAGAATTACATGCATCAGAATTCCTGTTTAGTGTTTACACTATTGCACTTTGGCTAATTAATTTATTATATTTGGCAGAGAGAGTGAGGCACCATCGGCTTCTCGTCCTAAACTTGGAGGGCGCTCTAAGAGTACCGACATTCCTCCTATACCTCCTGCACCATCATCCAATCCTACTCCTGCTCCTACACTGTCTACTGGTACCACCAATGTACCTCCTGCCCAAACAACAAATGAGGGGACAACTTCAAAAAAAAAAATGACGTTTGGCCACACTTCAAACGTTTTAAGAAGGATGGAGTGGACAAAGCAAGATGCATTAATTGCAATGGTGTTCTTATTGCTCCCACTAGATATGGGACTTCTACTCTGCGGAATCATAAAGATAGTTGTTTGGAAAAGATAGAAAAGGGTGAGCTGATAGTCGACCATCTATCATCTTCTGGAGGCCAGGTACACACTCTTGGCACTTGGAAATTCGATCAGATTGATGCTAGGAGAGATTTAGCGGAGATGATTATCATAGATGAATTACCATTTAGGTATGTTGAACATGAAGGGTTCAAACGATTTATGGCTTGTGTTTGTCCAATGTTTGTGTTACCTAGCCGTCAAACCGTTAGAGAGGATTGTATCAAGGTGTTCTTTGAAAATAGAGAGTTGCTGAAGGACTATTTCAAGACTAAGTGTTTAGGGATGGTCTCGCTCACCACTGATACTTGGACTTCTTTGTCCAATCTCAATTATATGTGCATTACTGCTCATTTCATTGGTAGAGATTGGAAATTGCATAAAAGAATTATTAACTTTGTCCAAGTTACAAAACATTCTGGAAGTGAAATTGGAAAACAGTTGGCTAGTTGTTTGGTGGAGTGGGGCATTAGGAAGGTGTTTTGTATAACAATGGACAATGCTAGTGTCAATGATGTGGTTGCTATCCATATGAGGGAACAGTTGAAAGAATGGGGATCAGATATTTTGGATGGCAAGTATCTGCATATGAGGTGTGTGGCTCACATTATTAATTTGGCTGTGAAGGATGGGCTTAAAGAAACTGGTAAATCTTTGGAGCGAGTGAGAGAATCTGTGAAGTGGGTTAAATCTACACCAACTAGGAGCAGAAAATTCAAAGATTTCATTGAGTTTGAAAAGATAGTGTCGAAGAAATTTGTTTCGTTGGATGTAGCTACAAGGTGGAACTCAACGTATCTGATGTTGGAATCTGCAAAGCCATTTGAGAAAGCATTTCAGACATTAGCTAGAAATGATAAGAAATTCAAGAAACATCTCAATGAAAAATATATGGAAAGGAAAGCCTTGGTATCACAACTTCTGATGATTGGTCTATTGTGGGACGGTTGATTGATTACCTGAAGCTCTTCTATGATTTGACTGTTCGAGTTTCTGGGACTTCATATGTGACTTCACACATCTTGTTTGATGAGATCTGTGAAATGTATACTATGATATCTGAGTGGGCTAATGGTATAGAATTTGAGGTGTCTTGCATGGCTGGGAGAATCAAGTCCAAACTTGCCAAGTATTGGTTTGAAGATGAGTTGGAGAATTCCAAGATGAATCGGTTGTATTATATGGCAGTCATATTAGATCCTAGGCGGAAAGTTGAATATCTTGAACAAGCTTTGAAGAAGGTATATGGTGAGAGTATGGGCAAAGCTTTGGTCGAAGAGGTGAAAGATGAAATGCGTCTTCTATTTGACCATTACAAGCATAGGCTTGGACTTCATGGTGGTTCTCCCATTGTGATTCAGGAAGATGAGCAAGAACCTAGTGGAAGTGGGGATGGGAAGAAGAAAAGGAAGATTTGGGGTGATTTCAGGAAAATGAAAAGAGAGGCCATTCTGAAAGGAACTAGAAAAAGTTCCAAATCTGAGTTTGATAGGTACCTTGAGGAGGAGGAGGAGGATGAAGTGGTTACACGAGCATTGGTGGGTTCAGAAGAGGATGAGTACAAATTTGACATCTTGGGATGGTGGTCGCGAAGTGGGATGAAATATCCTACTATTTCTGAGATGGCTAGGGATATTCTTACTGTTCCTATTTCCACTTTTGCTTCTGAATCGGCATCCAGCATAGGAGGTCGAGTTTTAGATTCATTTAGGACCTCCTTATCCCCTGAAGTTGTGGAGGCTTTGATTTGTTGTGAAGATTGGATAAGATCTTCAGACTCCGAGTTGGTGGCTGATGGAGAATGAGGGTGATGAAGTGGTATTTCAAAATGGTAAGGACTTAATCTTTCTAATTATTCTTATATCTGTTATCTTGATCAAGTCATATTCTAACAAGTTGTTATTGTTTATGTTATCCAATATTTGCAGCTTTTCAAGCTCGGAGTGCAAGTGCACCTGCAGGACCTAGTGAAAGCTCTCATGCAGGACCTAGTGGAAGCTCTCATGCTATGTCACAAGTGGAAGAAGACTATTTCGATGACAATTCTGATGAGAATGATGAGACTTATGTGGATGTAGAGCCTGATGAGGAGGAGTGATAATGGTAGTAGTGTTTATCTTGTATGGTGGATGAACTTTGATTTTACATGGATGTTATCATTCGAGAATTGTAAAACTAATGTGTTTAATTACGAGTTGAAGATAATCTCATCTATGATTGTCGGTGATTTTATGTTGAACAAAATTATTTATAATTTTGTGCCATACACCAAACATTTTTTTTGCATATGATAGTTGATATACTTTCAATTTTGGACCTATGGTATTACGAAAACATTTAATTATATGAAAACCCACAAGGCCCAAAAGGTTGTATTACTTAACATAGCAAAATAAGATATGATTAAGTTACGTACAAAATATGTATAAGTGTTTGAACCATCTAGCTCGAGGCAGGAACAATAATGATTTGTTGGTGTGGGGTTGACTCACGATCCGTTCGTCCAATCTCGTCGGGAGGGAGAGAACCTGTGAAAGAGTCGGGGATGCCCCCCGGATTAAGCTCCGACGATCAAGTTAGTATAAGTTTCTGGAGAGAGTTGAGAGAATAAGGTAGAGAGATAAAGTGTAGAGAGATAGTGGAAAGTGGAAAGTGAGGAGAGAGAGAGGAGTCCCCTTCCTTGGTGGGTTTCATACCTTTATATACTCGTAGCGGGTTTAGAGCGTCGTACGTTGTCGATTGAACGCGGTATTCCTTAGTCTCTGCGGGGAGCCCCTTAGCAACACCCCCAACAATTGCCCCCCAAGCTGGTGGTGAGTTTTAACTCATCACTAGCTTATATTTTATTTTTTTTAAATCTTTGTCGGTAATTTTGGGTGGGGCCTATGTACCCCAGTTGCCCCCCAGCTGGTGGCGCGTTTTAGTGACGCGGTGCCAGCTTCTTGCGTCTTGCCCCCCATTAGCGCCATTAACGCTTAGGATAGTAAAATATTTTAAAAATTTAATAATGATGGAGGGATAGAGTACTTAGCTTTATATTGGCAGTGGCGGCAGGAGTAGTTGAAAGGCGGGCGCTGCGCCGTTGAAACAGAACCTGAGTGGTAGCCTGCAGGTTGTTCTTTCGAACTGGGCGCGAATAGTGCTGGACTATTGCTAATTTTTGTTCTTTCGAACTAGGCGCGAATAGTGCTGGACTATTGCTAATTTTTTGTTCCGTGGAACTGGGCGCGAATAGTGCTGGACTATTGCTAATTTTTGTTCTTTCGAACTAGGCGCGAATAGTGCTGGACTATTGCTAATTTTTTGTTCCGTGGAACTGGGCGCGAATAGTGCTGGACTATTGCTAATTTTTTGTTCCGTGGAACTGAGCGCAGAGTGCTGGACTCATACTAATTTTTTGTTCTTTCGAACTGATTGGGCGCGAATAGTGCTGGACTATTGCTAAGTTTTGTTCCGTGGAACTGAGCGCAGAGTGCTGGACTCATACTAATTTTTTGTTCTTTCGAACTGATTGGGCGCGAATGTTAAAATTCAGACGCCACACCGTTGAAACACAAGGTACTTGTGGCCTGCTGGTAAAGATGCTTGTCTTGTGGAATAGTGGCGCAGGTTCAAAGGCTGGCGGCGACAATAATTTTTTGTTGAAGAGTTCAGCGCCTGTTGGGCTGGGCATGTGAACGAAGCGGGCCAATCCGCGTGAGATAGCGAGAGGGATGGGAGTGAGAGCCGAGACTGTGGGCGGACTTCGATTCATGAGTGCGGGCCGCGACTCGGGCTGGCGCGAACAAAAGGGTAAAATAAACCTTCCGCGCTCATTTGACAACAGTTGGCCCGTAGTCCACTGGTTCTGTTTGCTTGCAGGATAATGGACGGACAGCGGTTCGAATCCCGCCTCCCACGCGTGGTTTTTGGGTGCCTCGCGCACGACTGAGCGGTGATGGGCCCATCTGGCGCGAGTGGGCCGGGTGACGCGAGCTGAAGGGTCGAGCGGGCCGCGAGTGGGTTTGGAGGCGGAAGGTGGGACGCGAGTTGGGCCGCCTGTGAGTCGGGCCGCGAGTGTCGAGGCGGCGGAAGCTGAACGCGGGTCGCGAGTTGGGGCGCCTGCGGGTTTGGTGGGGGCTTTGGAAGTCCGCTTGGGGACTTGATGTGTGGGCCGCCAATTGCAGTTGGAGCGGAGTGGGCCAAGTATTGGAGGTGTGGAGCGGGCTTAAGAGGCGGTGGATGCGCCTGTGGAGATGGGCTTGCGAGTCTGGGCTTGCACGCGGCCAAGGCGATGGCGGCGGTGGGCCACCGGCTTGCGCAGTAGGGTGGCGCGGAGGTATAGATGAAGAGGAGACGCTGCGCAATTGAAGGACAAAGTTCGCATGTAGCGTGCTGGTAACGTCGTTTGTTTGGCGGAAGCATGTTGCTGGTTCGAGTATCCGCGGCGACGACATTTTTTGAGGCGGGTACGCGTTACGCGAGTGGGCCGCGACGCGACGAGGCTGTGTGGCCTGCGATGCTTGACTCGGGCGCGGGCTTTGGTGAAGTGGGCCGCTAGTTGTGTGTTGTTGGGTCGCGAGCTGGAGTGGGACGGAGCCCATAATCGACGTGAGAGGCAGATTCGGGTTGTGATCTGGGTGAAGCGGACCGCGAGCTGGGGCTTGCGCGCGTCCCGGGCTGGCCAGTCTGAAAAGGGAAGGTACTTTACAGCCTGGCACCCACTTGCAATGGGTTTTGCCTCGATATTTGCGTCTATCTTCTTTCTTCTGACTCAAGGAGAAAGTAACCCGCTTTTTGGGAGAAAAGTCAGGATGATGTGACAATTCGCCACTTTTTTTTTTTTTTTTTTTTTTTTTTTTCGGCTGCTACTGCTGGACTCTTTCTTTGTTTCCTTCCAGTGAGGGTTGCGTGACATGTCTTGCCTCCTTCAAAGATCAGCGCCGAAGGTCCAGCGCCGGGGCACCATTGCCGGAGTTGCTTCCTCTCTTCTCAGTGGTTGTTGCCGACGCCTGGGTTGGTGAAAGGAGAAGCGGCTTTCTTCTGCAAGTCGCTGCGTTCTCTTCCCTTCCTTCCGACGGGGCTTTTGTGAACTTCGGATTATAGATATCCCTCCCTCCTTCGGAAATTGAAGAAACAGATGTCGAGTCACGCCCCAAGGTGGGCGCCAATTGTTTGAACCATCTAGCTCGAGGCAGGAACAATAATGATTTGTTGGTGTGGGGTTGACTCACGATCCGTTCGTCCAATCTCGTCGGGAGGGAGAGAACCTGTGAAAGAGTCGGGGATGCCCCCCGGATTAAGCTCCGACGATCAAGTTAGTATAAGTTTCTGGAGAGAGTTGAGAGAATAAGGTAGAGAGATAAAGTGTAGAGAGATAGTGGAAAGTGGAAAGTGAGGAGAGAGAGAGGAGTCCCCTTCCTTGGTGGGTTTCATACCTTTATATACTCGTAGCGGGTTTAGAGCGTCGTACGTTGTCGATTGAACGCGGTATTCCTTAGTCTCTGCGGGGAGCCCCTTAGCAACACCCCCAACAATAAGTATTTTACTTTGTCTCTAAACTAGTAATACTCTTTAATAGTTAATAGTATGTCAATAGTTATAGAATACATAAAATTAAATATATTAGTAATTAACTAAGATTTTAATAATAAATTAATATATAAATATTAGTTTTATATTGTCCACGTCCCATAAAATTAAACATAATTGTTTAATAAGAATGTACAAATAATAAGAATAAAATTGTTTGTCCAAGCAAAAGAATGTAAAATTCAAATAAAAAAATCCACAACGGTTCGGTTTCGGGTTCACCCGACCCAAACCAAAACCGCTAGCATATTTTCGAGTTCCTGCACCCGAAACCCACAAGGTAGATTTTCGGGTTGTTTAGTCTCGGTTTCGGGTTTTCTCGATTTTCTGGTTCGATTACCCGAACCGACAGGCCTAGTTATGGAAAGCCTTATGTAAATATGTTATATGCGGAATTGAGTACCGTATGAGATAAAATATTACATAAACAATAATTGATCTTTCAAAATAATTGTGTAGTGCAAATAACAAAGAGGCTTATGGTGAAACTGGGTGTATCGGATACTCTTGTGAGCATTACCCGTTGGAAATTTCCTTTTACTCGGTGAGTCATATGCAACAGTGACTCTTAGAAGCTAGAAGTTTTGGAGCTGTTTTATAATTGTTCATGTATATATTTCGTGTATCATGTGGTCATCGAACATATATATAGTAGGGCTGGCGGCCGCTAAACATATATATAGTCCTTTAGGGACTTATTGTATGTATCTTGAATCTTCTGTTGAATAAGATAATCTAACGCCTTGTGTCGTGGACTAGGCTCAACGACCATCGTTGGGGAAACCACATAAATCTGTGTTCATTGCTTGGTTAGATAATCGATTTCTTGGAGTTTGACATGGTATCAGGCCTCTCTGATTTTTCTTGAGCTGTCGTCGGGTGCTTTGGTGAGTTATGTTCTTCTCGTTGGCTTCGTTTGGAATTGTCATTTTCGTGGATTACTTTTCTTTGGCATTTTTAACTTCTCGGTTGCTGCATTTGGGGATTTTTGGCTTGGTATTCTTTCTGGTTTTCGGTTGTTGGTTCTCGGCAACAGGAGTGTGCTCGTTGCATGGGGAATATTGGCTTGCTATTATTTCTGGTTTTTCGTTCTTGATTCTCGGCTGCAGGCTGTGTTCGCTTTGTGTTCCTCTTTGTCTCGGTTGTTGGGAGTGTTGTTTATTCTTCATGGAGGGTTCTAAGGTGAATTCGGTTTCTGTTCCATTTAACGGTAAGAACTTCCCTTTATGGGAGCTTCAATTCCGGGTTTATGTGCAAGGGAAGGGTCTGCTTCCGATTCTTGATGGTTCGAAGTCGGCACCAGAGGCCTCCGCATCGGCCAAAGCTCAGTCCAACTTGGCCATTGCCAATGCACAGGTTACTTTCTCGCTCCTCACCTCAGTCGATCCAGGTATAGTCTTGAGTTTGAGAAGTTTTCCTACAACACATGCTATGTGGCATCACCTACATAAGATCCACTCTCAAGCGGATGCCTCCCGAAAGTTCGAAATTGAGTTATCTCTCGCTTCTCTACAGCAAGGTGACTTGGATGTTCGCGCATACTATCAAGAAGCTCTCAACTTATGGTCGGAGCATGATATGCTCACCTCTTCCCTGATCTCAGCTGCGACCTCCGCAGAGGTTCTGAAGGAGCGAGCTAGCTCCCGTCTGATGACCTTTCTTATGCGTCTCAATCCAGCTTTTGAGGGCATTTGGTCATCTCTGCTTTATCGTAATGTTAGCCAGATTTAGGAGGTTTTACCAGAGCTTATTCGTGAAGAAACTCGCCTTCGTAGTCAGGCGAAGCTGGATGTGCATTCCTCCGAGTGTTTGTTTGGGTTAGCATAGACAACTGTGAGGTGGTAAATGCTTCTTCCCCCAGTTGTGCATTTCATATGAATGAATTGCTTGTGTCAATCAAGGAGTTCCAGAGTCAGGTTATTCCTGTTCCAAAGCACCCATATCCCACCACTAAATCCCACTGCATCAGAGACTTCCCAAGCATCAAATCCCATTGATTCAGCTTCTATATAAGTTCATATCCACCGAGAATGGACTTCAACGACCATGAAAGAGATGCTTGCAGGTTGCAGCCGCAACAGCCGGTGGCGGTGTTGTTTGAAGTTGTGGTGGATATAGAGGAGGGTCGGAGCTGCTGTGGGGTCGGAGACAGGATGCCTTGTCGGGGACTTCCGTTCTGGTGTTTGCGTCGATGAAGATTGAAGGAGCCAAGAAGGGCGAGGGAGCTGCTATTGATTATGAGCTGGTGTGCTAGAGAAATGAGAATCCGATTTAGGGCTCTTTCTCTCGACAGTAGAAAGACTGCCCCTATTTTTTTCTTCACACGTCATTCCATAAAATGGCGTTGCTTTATAATTAATTCTGATTTTCAATGATTTGCACAAAATTGTACAAAAGCGTTGATAAATGCGTTTTTACCCATTTGTTTTGCGTTTTTAACGATTTTACTCAAGTTTTATCACATTTTTGTGTACAAAACGAATTTAGGTAGAAACGTACGATTTTACGCTTTAAAGCGAGATTTTGACTGCATTGTTTACAAACACCTACTGTAAGCAATTCAGAAAACATAGGATCAATAGCAATATTAGAAGTTACTACTTTCACTAGGGTGACTCAAGAAGCCATAGATAAGTTTCTCGATTTCCAAACAGCAAGCTTGTTTTGAATTTTTAGTAGAAGAGACTTGTATCGGCTTTGGTGATTCTACCATTAATAGCCGTCAATCCCAAGTATCTTCGTAGATTAGTTGTGAGGTTGATCCCTGCTCGGGAGCAGAGCTGGATTGTTCTATCTTTTTGCACATTGGGGGACACAAACATTGCCGATTTTGCTGTAATTTACTCTTTGACCGGAGCTGGAAGAGAAGTCATCGAGACATCTCCTGATGATGTCAATCTGCTTCCCTTCCACTTCTGCAAACAGGTTGTCATCAAAAAACGGATGGAAAAGATTTGAACCATCCTTTGACAGCTGATAGACCGTTAGTTACACATGTTTTTACCCCTGCTCTTACTCCGTTTGAGGTATTGATTCTCGTGTTTTAGGCCGATTTCACGCTAGGTTGTGCTTGTTTATGATATTTCAGGTCCTAGTACGTGAATGGAGGCTTGGGAGCGAGTTTGAGGTCGATTGGACGAGGATCGGACGCATGGCGAGGTTCTGAGGAAGTCGCACGGGCACACCCACAACCCGCACGGCCGTGCAAGTGACCAGTTTGGCCGTGCGGGATTATGCGTGGGCACGCACGGGATTGTGCGTGGCCACGCACGGCCGTGCAAGTGACCAGTTTGGCCGTGCGGGATTGTGCGTGGCCACGCACGGCCGTGCAAGGTGCAATCCTGGCCGTGCGAGTTGGTTGAGGTTCGACTTATTGATACGCCGCGTTTTGGAGTGCACGGCCAGAATGGTGATGTGCACGGCCGTGCACCCTGGCCGTGCGAGTCGGGAATTGCTGTTTAAAACCCGATTTTCAGCCAAAGGAAGGGAGAGAGCTGGGTTTTGGATCCCAAACACCCAAGGGACGAACCCTAGAGAGAGAGAGCGACTTGGGAAAATTCTTGGAGCTATTTTGGAGGATTTCTTCGCCATTGGAGCTCGGGAATCAAGCTTGGAGATGGAGATTGAAGATCTAGATCAGATTTCTGCAGTCTCTCTCTTCTCTATGGAGTAACTTCCCTTCACTTAGGTTTTGAGGAACCCTAGCTATGTTTGTTTGATTGGATGATTGTATGAGTACTCTGACTTGATAATCTTGAGTTCATATTCAATCTATGCATGTTTTCACGATTCAATTCTGCTTTAGTCGAGATTATTGATTCTGCTTTGATCCTATGAGAGCGAATACCTGATTAGGTCAATAGAGCACCATAGATTGATAGTAGTGGATCGATTGCTTTAGTCGAGGGTTGATTCACTGCTTTGTATCGATTGTGAACCTCATTCGATAGAGGGAGTCTAGTTCAGAACGCCTTGATCGATTGTTCTAGAGAAGGATACGTCCCTCTAGGCAATTGACTCAAGAGGGCCTTGTTCCTTTAGTCGAGACTCAAGGTCTAGTCAAGGATTCTCCGCATTGTGAATGAAAGTGAAACAAGTTAGAGATCATCAATCGTTAATCTGGCTAGTGGCTAGGGGGAATCATACCTAAGTGAGTTCCCAACCTGTAATTAGATTAACTTTAACTTTAGTTTGCTAGAGTAGTTTTAGTTCTTTCATCTTAATCTGTTTTGCTAGATAATGAATTGAAGCTGAGTAATAGTAACTCTAGAGACCCGTGGATTCGATATTTACTACTTGTGCCACTATACTGCAGTCCCTTTCATTGGTTACACTTGGCCATTGTTAGGAGTTGTGTTTTAGCGAGTCAAGTTTTTGGCGCCGTTGCCGGGGACTTTCTAGAGTATTAGGAAAGGCAGAAGTTTGTTACTTTAGCGGTTTTCTTTTCTTTTCCACCCTTGCTTTTCACTTGGGTGTTTTGTTTTTGTTGGTGCAGATCTGAATCATGGGTCCTCATGGCTTCTCCAATCATTGGGGGTATCCACCACCATCCGAGTGGTATTACCCCGAGATACCCTGGAGCAATCAAGGAGGAGAAGACTATGGATTCGGGTTCCAGTACCAACCCCCTTACTACGGAGTACAATCTGACCCCTGGGCATATCAAGAACAATTTCATTACCAAGAAGACTTTCTTCCACAACCAGAAGGGCCATCAGAGCTGGAGTTACCCATGGCGGCCTTCACGGGCCATTCTGCAGAGCCATGCTACACTCCACAGCCAGATCCAAACTATGAACTGAGGCTTCTCTTGGAGCAGTTCGTTCGGGACTCCGAGAGACGCAATCGCAAGATGGATCTTCAAATCCAAGCCCTTTCCTCTTCCGATCCCTCATTTCTCCATGATATGGAGGAGGCTGTTCAACGCTCAGCGAAGCAAACAGAGTGGGTGGAGCAAGTTTGCTCACAACTTGCTCAAGATCACCCGTCTGCTACCATACTAGAAGAGGACGAGGAAGAAGAAGGCTACAAGGACATTGTGGAGCACACAGAAGTTGTCACGGAGAGCTCCCGTGATGATCATGATCAGGAATGTCCTGTTGTAGCCGGCCACCCTTTCCCACATCCCACACTGAGCTTTGAAGAGGTGGGCATGAGTGAGGAGATGCAAGAAGATCTCATGAAAGAAATTGCTTGGCAACTTGCTCTCCAATCCGTGCTAGAAGAAGAAGAGCAAGAAAGGGTGCAGAAAGAGGTTGTGGAGGATGACGAAAGCGAAGCAGGAGGAATTCTTGATCATTTCCCAGGGGTGATACCACATGAAGAAGAAAGGGAGGTTGAAGAAGCAATTAGCGTCCAGGCTGAGGACGGAGTTGAGGTGGAAGAGGCTTGCACCGGCCATGAGTTACTTGTGATATCCCCACCAAACTTCGAGGAATTGCTCAGCAAGGACCCATTTGCAGTGTCTCTTTGCCAGACCAAGGCCACATCGACATCGGTCCCTCTTGGTGGACGCGATGGTGGTAAATCGATGTTGTCATATCTGGTTTGGGGCAATGAGATGAGAGAAGAGAAGAAGAGGTCTCAAGGGTGGAGACTTCATCTGCATCAAGTGCACGAGCCTTCATCACCTGCCGCACCACATGCTCGTGACTTGAGACTCCACCTCATCGATGAGAACCTCAACTTCAAGGAGGTTTTGGGGTGGACCGAAACTTAGGAGCCATCGTCCGGCTCACGACGTGAAAGAAGCGCTTGTTGGGAGGCAACCCAACCAGTCGGTTTGCATTTCTTTCTCTATTTCTCCTCAATCGAGTCAGTTTTGTCATTTGATTTTAGAGTCAATAACTCCACCTTTGTGAGATTTTGTGTGGTGTTTGTGTTCTGATTACTCTCTTCCTGGAATGCACCACCTGCCCCGTCCATCATCATTCACCCTTGATCTGGTAACTTCGTTCTACCCTCCTTATCTTTCCTCCATTGAGGACAATGTCGTGCTTAAGTGTGGGGGAATGTTCGATTATGTATGCGGGTGAGTGTTTAGCTGTTTGTGTGCTTGGAGCCTAGTCCACTGTCCAAATTTTTAAATTTGAGTGCTCCAAGTACGTGTTCCCTGCAAATTGCCTGCTCAGTATGCTTTGAATTGACAGTCTCTGTAGTGATTTGCAACCTAGGGAGGTAGTGTAGCACTATGGAGGATGTTGATGCATTTAAGACGTCTCATTTCTTCTTCATAGTGTGTTGGTTGATTGAGTGAATTAGTGATCTTAGGACCCTTGAATTGTGTGGTGCTGTGGACTCTCTGCCTGTCATGGACTCTTGTATCATGTTTTGAAAATAACAGGTGCTCGAAAATGTGCTTTAAAATAACGTCTCCCGTGCGAATAGGGCGAAAGTGTGTAAGGGGAGACGGGAATCCGTTCCCAATTTCCACCTACTACCTCCAGCCCCCTTACATGTCTTTCCCCCGCACGAGGCTCGAGACAACTGCTCCTGGCATGGCCGGTAAGAGCCGGGCTCCCGCAAAACCTTTGCTAGGTGGGAGCCCCCATTTTCTGCAAAAACAGGTTGGAACCCTTGAAAAAAAAAAGAGAAAAACAGAAAAACAAGAAAAAAGAAGAAAGGAAAGGGGTTCCAACCATCTTCAAGAAGGAAATCGAGCACCTTGAAAAATGTGAGTCCATGATCTTTCGTTTTTGAGAGTCTCTTCATCCACGATTCATTTGTCCTCTGTTCGCTATTTGCCATGATGCTGACTCGAGACTAGTACTCTCGCCGAAGAAGCTATGAGATGACTTGTGCGTCGGTTGACCTCGTAAGCTGCTAAATGATCTAGGAAGTCCTCTACCTACGATCGAGGTTGTTTGTTGCTATAGAGGTCTGGAGAGTTGCATTGGTTTGAGTAAGGTTTGCTTGGGGACAAGCAAACGGTTAAGTGTGGGGGAGTTTGATAGACCGTTAGTTACACATGTTTTTACCCCTGCTCTTACTCCGTTTGAGGTATTGATTCTCGTGTTTTAGGCCGATTTCACGCTAGGTTGTGCTTGTTTATGATATTTCAGGTCCTAGTACGTGAATGGAGGCTTGGGAGCGAGTTTGAGGTCGATTGGACGAGGATCGGACGCATGGCGAGGTTCTGAGGAAGTCGCACGGGCACACCCACAACCCGCACGGCCGTGCAAGTGACCAGTTTGGCCGTGCGGGATTGTGCGTGGGCACGCACGGGATTGTGCGTGGCCACGCACGGCCGTGCAAGTGACCAGTTTGGCCGTGCGGGATTGTGCGTGGGCACGCACGGGATTGTGCGTGGCCACGCACGGCCGTGCAAGGTGCAATCCTGGCCGTGCGAGTTGGTTGAGGTTCGACTTATTGATACGCCGCGTTTTGGAGTGCACGGCCAGAATGGTGATGTGCACGGCCGTGCACCCTGGCCGTGCGAGTCGGGAATTGCTGTTTAAAACCCGATTTTCAGCCAAAGGAAGGGAGAGAGAGCTGGGTTTTGGATCCCAAACACCCAAGGGACGAACCCTAGAGAGAGAGAGAGCGACTTCGGAACATTCTTGGAGCTATTTTGGAGGATTTCTTCGCCATTGGAGCTCGGGAATCAAGCTTGGAGATGGAGATTGAAGATCTAGATCAGATTTCTGCAGTCTCTCTCTTCTCTATGGAGTAACTTCCCTTCACTTAGGTTTTGAGGAACCCTAGCTATGTTTGTTTGATTGGATGATTGTATGAGTACTCTGACTTGATAATCTTGAGTTCATATTCAATCTATGCATGTTTTCACGATTCAATTCTGCTTTAGTCGAGATTATTGATTCTGCTTTGATCCTATGAGAGCGAATACCTGATTAGGTCAATAGAGCACCATAGATTGATAGTAGTGGATCGATTGCTTTAGTCGAGGGTTGATTCACTGCTTTGTATCGATTGAGAACCTCATTCGATAGAGGGAGTCTAGTTCAGAACGCCTTGATCGATTGTTCTAGAGAAGGATACGTCCCTCTAGGCAATTGACTCAAGAGGGCCTTGTTCCTTTAGTCGAGACTCAAGGTCTAGTCAAGGATTCTCCGCATTGTGAATGAAAGTGAAACAAGTTAGAGATCATCAATCGTTAATCTGGCTAGTGGCTAGGGGGAATCATACCTAAGTGAGTTCCCAACCTGTAATTAGATTAACTTTAACTGTTGTTTGCTAGAGTAGTTTTAGTTCTTTCATCTTAATCTGTTTTGCTAGATAATGAATTGAAGCTGAGTAATAGTAACTCTAGAGACCCGTGGATTCGATATTTACTACTTGTGCCACTATACTGCAGTCCCTTTCATTGGTTACACTTGGCCATTGTTAGGAGTTGTGTTTTAGCGAGTCAACAGCGCTAAAGGTTTCCAAAGCTTCTCCTCAAACCACATGCTCTATTCTATGAGCTAATCTTTCCATACATCAAATGAAAAGAAAGGGTGAGAGAGGATCTCCCTAGAGAACTCCTCTGCTAGGTAGGATAGGCTCTGAAAGATGGCCATTCTGGTTGATTCTCATTCTATTCTTTTCAACACAATCCATGATTCTATTGGTGAGAGAGCTGGATAGCCCCACTTCCCTCAAGGTGTCCCTAATGAAATCCCACAACATTCTATTATGTGCCCCTTTTCAAAATCAATTTTGATCACCAGACCACCCTTCTTCCCCTCATTTTTTCTCAAAGAGTGGAGGGTTTCTTGGAGGAGGATGAAGTTGTCATTAGATTGTCGCCCCTGAATGAACTCTCTCTAAGTGAGGGAATGGAGATTCGGCATAACTGGCTTCAAACGGTTGGTGATGGTCTTGGTGATTGCCTTGAGAGCGACATTGTTTAGGCAAATAGGTCTGAGTTGCATCAGCGATTCTAGTTGTTCTGTTTTAGAATTAGAACTATCATCGATGACATTGATGCATAGATAGTAACTCGAGTTGGTGAAGGTATACGACATGTAAAGTAGGGTACTAAATCCCAACCCATAAAACACCCTAACTCACACTTTGAATTGGACAATTTTCTTGTTGGATTAAACAATGAAGAAAGGAAAAAACATAACTATGTTGCCTCAATAGTAGAAAATCCCATACATAACTAGCTAGTTTGATGCTCGATTCTGGCTAGTTTGATGCTCAATTCTTGATACTTAAACAAAACAATCGAAAACGAAGACAGCAAGTGCTTCAACTCCTCGACACAAACTAAGTATGTATCACCATTAAATCAAATCTCCATACTATAGGAGCGAGGAACATCATCATCGCTCTGCCCTGGTTGCAGAGGCAACTATAATGGCTTATTGCGCAGAAAGGCATCCAGACAGTCAAACCTAGGGCCGAAACCCTGCCACCACTTGTAGCACCCATCAACATTTCACACAAAACATGTACCTACTACTTCAAATCATGCATAGTTTACAAACCACGAAAACATTTAAACTTTTACAACCCTAATAATACAAGAGCCGTAGTTTCAAAAACTCAAACTCCAGTATGCATGGGTAGAGCTGGGCTCGACGATGGCAGATTTGCACAGAAAGAGTAAGCATAGAAACCATTGATGTCAAAAGGAAAGCAATAAGTTCTTCTCTCTTCATTATCGTGGACAGAAGTTGTACCGCAAATTTCTATCTTTTCGACTCTCGCTTTTTGTCGACTTTTCTAAGGAGCCAAATATACTATTTTGCTCTCCTTTCATGGTTCCTAACCTTTAACAGATCTAGGAGTCTAATTGTATGAATTGAGATGGTGTTCTCGCGGTAAAATCGGTTTCTTTGAGGAATCGGTTTTCATTTTGTAGGTGGAGTTCCATATCTGAGTGTTGCTGACGATTTTTGGCTACCTACCGGGGATCATCTATGCGTTGTACGCGCTTGTGTTCATCAATCCGGGCGATGGAGGAATGTGGTATGTCATTGTTGGCAGCAGCGGGAGAGAAGAGAGAAGAATGGTAGATATGTGTTGGTGAGGAGGAAATGAGGAAAGGGGAGTGGAAAGGAAGAAAGGAGGGTTTGGATAGGATAGTCGGGTCAGTTAATATATGGGTTTAGTAAACAAGGCCGAGTTAGTTAATGGGCTAACATGGCGGGTCGAATTTTCCATTTAATTAGGTGACTCAGCATTTGTGTTAGCAACATAGTCAAAAAATTGATGGTGCTAATGGAGGCTAACGAAGACTAACGAAAGCAGTTTTGTCAGCACAAATGGCATTACCAGAAATTCATAATATCCATACCTGGTGAGGAAGGCAATTTTGGGTATGGACTACTCTGCCACCTTTAATTGATGATACCCCGATCTCAAGTCAATTTTAGATAAGACTCTTCATCATTGGAGTTGATCAAACAAATCATTAATTCAAGGTACTGTTCCCTTCTCGGGTTTTTTTAATGCATTTCAACCCCATTATAAAAAATGGTAACATATATTTATTCTTTACGATCACCTTATTAAGCTTCTTATATGAGGTGACACACTGGGTCAAATAAAACCTTTTCAAGCAACTCTTGGAGCTGCTCTTTCAACTCTTTAAGTTCCATAAGTGGCATTATATGTGAAGGAATTTAAATATGTGTAGTTCCCGGCAATAGCTCAATAATAAACTCAACTTCTCGGTTTAGTGGCAGCCTAGGTAAATCAGAAGAAAATACCCCATAATTCATTCACCACCTCCACATTCTCTGGCTTAAGGTCTGATTTGGCGTCCACCACATGAGCCAAATAAACATCACACCCTTCCTTTATCAAACTTAGTACAGTGGAAGGCAAAATTAGGCACTTAGGCATTGCCTGCCAAATCCTTTTGAAAACTATATTGCCAGATTCAGGAATTTCAAATAGTACTTCTTTGGTATAACAATTCACCACTACTCTATGCCTACTCAACCAATCCATCCCTAATGACGTCGAACTCATCAAATCGGAGAAGCATTAGGTTAGTAGGTAATCCTAATTCTGATACCATAATCAGGCAATCCAAGTATACTTGACTAATCTCCATCGTATCCCCAACCAGAGTTTTCACATAAAAGTTTTCAGTTAAACATTTAGGTATTGCATGCAAATGTTGGGAAAATTCATGAGACATAAAGGAATGGGTTGCACGAGGACCAATTAAAACATTAGTAGGGGTATTATGAATATAAACCATACTCGTAACAACTTCAGGAGAGACATCTGCTTCACCTCTCATCATAACAAAGCACAAGGTCGATTAACTCCAACCATAGAAGATGTATGCTTCCAATTTCTCTACCTTTGATCACACCCTTGATTTTCTTGAGCCTTGATCTCATTCAAGAGGATCCTATCTCGTATAGCAGCTGCTTTCAATTTACCATAGCTCTCCATATCAAATATGGATACCTTGTGCATGATATCCTCTCGGAGTCCCCATATACATACGACACTCTTGTCCTCCTCATTCAGGACTAGTTCCGTTGCAAATGTGCTCAAACGATGAAAACGAGCCTCATTCTCACTCGCAGTCTGTCCTTCCTTCTGTTTTAGAGTAAAAAATTCTACCTTTTTCTGCTCGTGGTATACCATCGGTATATATTGCTCTCTGGCATGATGTAGAAGAATATCCCATGACCGCTCAATCGTATTATCTTCTACACCAGGGATTGTGAGCCACCAGTCATATGCATCAAATGGGGTAGTTGGCCTATACGACAACACCATTTTAGGTTAAACTTGGCCTAGGATGGGGTACTTGTTGACATGTTCTAACCATTGACAATAATCCGCACGGATGAATGCCATCACAAGATTTTCTTTTAAAAACATGAAAACCCTTGAAAATCATGCAGGATTCATTTTAAAACCATGTGATATCCCATGGGATGATATCCCAGCTATGATATCACAAAATGTAACACTCATCAACATTTCACACAAAACATGTACTTACTAATTGAAATCACACATAGTTTACAAACTGAAAGCATTTAAACTTCCACAACCCTTATATTACAACACCTGAAGTTTCAAAAACTCAAACTCTGGAATGCATGATTTTAGAGAAGATAAACTTATCTCAAAATGAAGTACACAGACATGTTGGAGTTCAAGTCCACCACCACCTCATCGCTATCCTTTTGAGTTTGTCCAGTCCTGGAGCACCTACTTCTATTGCTTATGATCTAAGAGGAAAAATTTTAATGGGAGTGAGAGGTCACCTTAATGAGTAAATCACAATTACTATCTCATAATCCCTTGTTAACTCTAGCATCAGAAAACATATACATTAACATTAGTGTACATTATTCACATTTTATCATTCATTACAACACACACACAATTACATAACACACATCATTATCACATTTCGGCCTAGCCATGCACTCTCTTCGTCATCTTCTTTTCCTACCGCCTCCTCCTCCTCCACCTTATCCTTGATGCCTAGGCTCCTCCCCCTCCGCCGACCTAATGCATCGGTGAATGTTTCCCATAGTTCGAAAAATTAGCATGTAGTCATATATATATACAAAGTCCTTACTTAGGACTCATCTCATCATCACATTTCAAACTCTTCCCAACACTCCGAGCGCATGACTAAGCCTTGATTTCATAATTCATAAATACAACACACATTCATGCACACACACAAGTATTCAATTTGTATTTCATCACATCCATCATCATCATTGTCAACATCACACTTATCATCGTTAATATCACCGTCGTCAACAACATCACACTCATCATCATCATCATCATCAATATCACCGTCATCATTGAGGCTCTTCCTGCCTACTATGTAGTCAATCTCAAGCATATGAACAAACATGCATAGTCATCAATTTTCATTATCATATCTCATCATCATTACTTTGATTCACAATTTCATGTTACACAATCAAACTCCCAACATCATCTCATTGTCATTCGATCTAATTATCTCATATTTGGGCCGCTTCATGATCCAAATACCATGCATATATTAATTTCACTACTAGGTTAGAATTTACCGATCACACTCCAATTGGTGTTATTTGAAACCCATATTTAGGCTTGTGGAGAGTCATTTTATGTTCTTCATTGCCAATATATCGTCAAATATGCCCTTGATTCGTTCCTTGAATGAAATATTGGTATTCTAGAGTGTATAAGAAGATATGCATGTTTTAGGTACAAAAAAGGGCTAATACCACTGGGAAACCCGAACTATTAACTTTGTGTCATTTGTGTCCTAAAGTATTCGATATGACATTTGTGTCCCAACGTATTATAGTTGTGTGTCATTTATGTCCTGACAATTTTGTTGACCGTTATAGATAACGGTTGACCAAACGACCGTCACAGATTTGCTGACGTGGCAAAAAAGTTTGTTGCCATGTAGATGCCACATCATTAAATATTATTTTTTTGGTTCAACATTTAATTATTTTAAAAAATAACAAAAGCACAAAAAACTAAAAAGTAAAAGAAACCCTAAAATTATTGGTTTCTCCAGCTCTGTAAGCCGTCGCCGCCACCGGTGAAGACGACAGTTGGAGCAGTGGATCCCGTTGGTGGTGGAGAAACCAATTGGGCGAAGAGAGGGAGAGTGACGACGGAATCAGGAATCGCGTTGCTGGGTTCTCCACGACAGCAGCGCCTGGGAATCGCGTTACCAAACCGAAATCGAAATCAAGACAGATCTGGCATTTTCCCTCTAGGTAGTTTCAGTTGGGTTTCTGGGTACGATTGGAAAAAATGGGGGAGTTGGACGATCCATACCTAATATCTTGACACCGGCAGCGTTCGAAGCAAGAGTTGCAGCGAGGAGAAGAACAAAGTTAGGTTTCCTGTGGCAAGCTACAATTCGTACCCAGAAGCGAGGGTAGCGATGGTGTCGGCGGCGAGGAGAGGATCGCGATGGCCACGACGCGACGGCGGCGGCGGAGCGAGGGTCAAAATGGCTCAACGCGACGGCGGTGTCAAAGGTAAAACCGGCTTCTCTTTTCCTTGCATGCTAGATTTTTAAGGGGATTTTCGATTTTTGATCGGGTTCTGACCTAGCTTTTGGGTTTTGGTTTTGTGCGAGTGGAAGATCGGCCACGGCGGGGCACGACCGGAAGATGATATGGTCGGCGCCGTCGCCACTAGCATCTCTCGACGACGACACGGAAACCACGGAGACAAGCGTAGAAAACAAACGGCGACGGCAGGAAGAAACGACGGAGGCGACACTCATCGGCCGAGGGGATGTTTTCGACGAGGTGGTTCTCCGTTCGTGTTTGTCTCTCCCTGCCAAAATATCAGATCTGTTTTTTTTTTTTATGAATTGATGCAAAAATCAGATCTGTTGCAGGTTGAACCACCTCCTTGTCGAATCCCATCTTTAAAACCTCCAACTCAGCAGCGACATTGGGCGTAGAGGTAGAGTTGGCGGATGCGGCGGTGGCGGTCGCTGCGGGAAATCATTTGCTCCGCTCCTCCGCTGCGATTAATCCCCCCCTTCGGTTCTCTCTCTCTCGGGCTCCTTTCCAATACTCAACCTCAATCGCAGCCTCCTCTGGCGGCTATTTGGAACGACCATCAAGCTCAGGCCACGCAGCAGCCGCCTCAGCAGCAACGAGTCCGACGGCTATGTGGCGGATGGAGTTGACGAGAGAAGAGGAAGAAGTTGGGAGCTTGGAGGAGATAGTTTTTTTATTTTTGTTATTATTTTTTATTTTTAGTTTATTCATATTTATGAAAAATATCCACGTCAGATGCCACATCAGCGCTGACTAGACTTTCTGTTAAAACTAACGGTCAACGCCAGTAAACTCTAACGGAAAAATAGTTTAGGACACAAATGTCATATCAAATACTTTAGGACACAAATGACACAAAGTTAATAGTTCGGGTTTCCTATTGGTATTAGCCCTACAAAAAATATGCACAAGTATAGAGTTATTGATGAAAACAAAGAGATCACGGTGGAAGGCATGAAGATCACGACCGCGAAGTGAGGGCATGAAACAAGGATCGAAGATCATAGGCGGTATAGCGAGATCGCGTTCGCGAATTATGGAGCCCAAAGCGCAAACTTTAGGACCAGTCAAGGAGGAAGGTCTAGAAAGTCTCGATAGTCGACTCTTGGCCTCTGTTAGACCTGCCCGCGATAAAGTTCGCGGCCGCGACATCAAGGGTTGCGACCGCGATGTCAGCTCGCGAACCTAGCTACCAGCATAGAGTAAAAGGCAACCCCAAGATCGCGGCCTCAACCTCCAAAATCACGGTGGTGAACTTTGCCTGTCCGGTCATGAACTTACCCGAATCATGAAAATCTATAACTAGGGGGTTCCTCCCCCTACATAGGGAGAAGATTTCGATCAAAAACTTCTGGTTTTGAGAGAGAAGCTAAAGGAAGGAGAAGAGGAGAATGAGGAGAAGAAGGAAGGGTAGATGAATGATCTTAGGGTTTCTTAGTAGACATGGCGGTATAACACATAAGGTATAACCTAGCTTATCTGGAACTAAGCGTAGCATATGTGCAAATGTATATGACATGAATGAGTGAGAGGAACCAGTATCGATCAAAGCATATAATTGCTTGCCAAGGATATAAAGCATACCAGTCACAACTTCTGGTGCCACTTCTGCCTCACCTCGAGTCATTGCATAAACCCTCGGTGCTCCCTGTGCAAGTATCTCATCTTCTTCTTATGCTCAGTATCCGCCAACCCATCTTCAAAGTAGAGTAATCGAACAAACTTGATGGTGTACTCAGTAACTGTCATATTCTCCTGCTTAAGGTTGGCGAATTCATTATTCTTTGCCCTGATAAAAGCTTCGGGAAGAAACTCTGTCTTAAAGGCCTTCAGGAACTCCTCCCAGGTGAACTGAACTCGTTCACCATTAACTCTAGAGACTGAGGACCACCAGCTCCTCGCGTACCCCTTTAGGAGAAAAACAACATATTGTACTTTTTCCTCTGGGGTTGCATAAAGATACTCAAACACATCTTCCATCTCCCTCAACCACTCTACCACAGCATCCGGACTCACATCTCCTTTAAAGTCCCTACCACCCAAACTCTTCATCTTTGCATAGTCTAATACTGGGGGTCTTTCATCAACCGCCCCTACTCCTCTCGACTGGTCAGTAGGAACATTATGACAACTTCCGTGCGAGCTACAAGGAAATATTGGCCTTAGATTGATCCACACAAAATTCATTCTTCACCAAATCTCTCACTTGGTTAAACCAAAATTTTTCCAAAATAATTACTTGAAAACAAATAAGTTCAAAACTCAATTTTGAAAACCATGATGCAGGTAATTTCATCCAACATACAAATACACATAATCATGTCAAACTCAATTCCCAGTTTAAGTCATTATGGGGCACTCCCCTCCTTAGGAGTGTTTAACCTCCGATAGGGTATAGTACGCCATAACAACAAAAAGAGGGAACCGGGCTCTGATACCAAACTGTAACACCCTACCCTATACGTATTACCTAATCATATTGTTCATACAATTGCAGTGGAAATAATCTCGGGTGTTACATTAATTATCAAAATTTACCCAAATAAAATTTCGACATGAATTACTCGCGTAATGGGCTAACAGTTCTTCCATCTAATCCTGCAAAATAATTCATCTAAAATCCATGCATTCATAGACAAGCATATACACTCACTGCCATACGCATTGGCTTTTCATAGCCATAGTCACAGTTTCATGTTACACATCGACATCGGTCCCTCTTGGTGGACGCGATGGTGGTAAATCGATGTTGTCATATCTGGTTTGGGGCAATGAGACGAGAGAAGAGAAGAAGAGGTCTCAAGGGTGGAGACTTCATCTGCATCAAGTGCACGAGCCTTCATCACCTGCCGCACCACATGCTCGTGACTTGAGACTCCACCTCATCGACGAGAACCTCAACTTCAAGGAGGTTTTGGGGTGGACCGAAACTTAGGAGCCATCGTCCGGCTCACGACGTGAAAGAAGCGCTTGTTGGGAGGCAACCCAACCAGTCGGTTTGCATTTCTTTCTCTATTTCTCCTCGATCGAGTCAGTTTTGTCATTTGATTTTAGAGTCAATAACTCCACCTTTGTGAGATTTTGTGTGGTGTTTGTGTTCTGATTACTCTCTTCCTGGAATGCACCACCTGCCCCGTCCATCATCATTCACCCTTGATCTGGTAACTTCGTTCTACCCTCCTTATCTTTCCTCCATTGAGGACAATGTCGTGCTTAAGTGTGGGGGAATGTTCGATTATGTATGCGGGTGAGTGTTTAGCTGTTTGTGTGCTTGGAGCCTAGTCCACTGTCCAAATTTTTAAATTTGAGGGCTCCAAGTACGTGTTCCCTGCAAATTGCCTGCTCAGTATGCTTTGAATTGACAGTCTCTGTAGTGATTTGCAACCTAGGGAGGTAGTGTAGCACTATGGAGGATGTTGATGCATTTAAGACGTCTCATTTCTTCTTCATAGTGTGTTGGTTGATTGAGTGAATTAGTGATCTTAGGACCCTTGAATTGTGTGGTGCTGTGGACTCTCTGCCTGTCATGGACTCTTGTATCATGTTTTGAAAATAACAGGTGCTCGAAAATGTGCTTTAAAATAACGTCTCCCGTGCGAATAGGGCGAAAGTGTGTAAGGGGAGACGGGAATCCGTTCCCAATTTCCACCTACTACCTCCAGCCCCCTTACATGTCTTTCCCCCGCACGAGGCTCGAGACAACTGCTCCTGGCATGGCCGGTAAGAGCCGGGCTCCCGCAAAACCTTTGCTAGGTGGGAGCCCCCGTTTTCTGCAAAAACAGGTTGGAACCCTTGAAAAAAAAAAGAGAAAAACAGAAAAACAAGAAAAAAGAAGAAAGGAAAGGGGTTCCAACCATCTTCAAGAAGGAAATCGAGCACCTTGAAAAATGTGAGTCCATGATCTTTCGTTTTTGAGAGTCTCTTCATCCACGATTCATTTGTCCTCTGTTCGCTATTTGCCATGATGCTGACTCGAGACTAGTACTCTCGCCGAAGAAGCTATGAGATGACTTGTGCGTCGGTTGACCTCGTAAGCTGCTAAATGATCTAGGAAGTCCTCTACCTACGATCGAGGTTGTTTGTTGCTATAGAGGTCTGGAGAGTTGCATTGGTTTGAGTAAGGTTTGCTTGGGGACAAGCAAACGGTTAAGTGTGGGGGAGTTTGATAGACCGTTAGTTACACATGTTTTTACCCCTGCTCTTACTCCGTTTGAGGTATTGATTCTCGTGTTTTAGGCCGATTTCACGCTAGGTTGTGCTTGTTTATGATATTTCAGGTCCTAGTACGTGAATGGAGGCTTGGGAGCGAGTTTGAGGTCGATTGGACGAGGATCGGACGCATGGCGAGGTTCTGAGGAAGTCGCACGGGCACACCCACAACCCGCACGGCCGTGCAAGTGACCAGTTTGGCCGTGCGGGATTGTGCGTGGGCACGCACGGGATTGTGCGTGGCCACGCACGGCCGTGCAAGTGACCAGTTTGGCCGTGCGGGATTGTGCGTGGGCACGCACGGGATTGTGCGTGGCCACGCACGGCCGTGCAAGGTGCAATCCTGGCCGTGCGAGTTGGTTGAGGTTCGACTTATTGATACGCCGCGTTTTGGAGTGCACGGCCAGAATGGTGATGTGCACGGCCGTGCACCCTGGCCGTGCGAGTCGGGAATTGCTGTTTAAAACCCGATTTTCAGCCAAAGGAAGGGAGAGAGCTGGGTTTTGGATCCCAAACACCCAAGGGACGAACCCTAGAGAGAGAGAGAGCGACTTCGGAACATTCTTGGAGCTATTTTGGAGGATTTCTTCGCCATTGGAGCTCGGGAATCAAGCTTGGAGATGGAGATTGAAGATCTAGATCAGATTTCTGCAGTCTCTCTCTTCTCTATGGAGTAACTTCCCTTCACTTAGGTTTTGAGGAACCCTAGCTATGTTTGTTTGATTGGATGATTGTATGAGTACTCTGACTTGATAATCTTGAGTTCATATTCAATCTATGCATGTTTTCACGATTCAATTCTGCTTTAGTCGAGATTATTGATTCTGCTTTGATCCTATGAGAGCGAATACCTGATTAGGTCAATAGAGCACCATAGATTGATAGTAGTGGATCGATTGCTTTAGTCGAGGGTTGATTCACTGCTTTGTATCGATTGAGAACCTCATTCGATAGAGGGAGTCTAGTTCAGAACGCCTTGATCGATTGTTCTAGAGAAGGATACGTCCCTCTAGGCAATTGACTCAAGAGGGCCTTGTTCCTTTAGTCGAGACTCAAGGTCTAGTCAAGGATTCTCCGCATTGTGAATGAAAGTGAAACAAGTTAGAGATCATCAATCGTTAATCTGGCTAGTGGCTAGGGGGAATCATACCTAAGTGAGTTCCCAACCTGTAATTAGATTAACTTTAACTGTTGTTTGCTAGAGTAGTTTTAGTTCTTTCATCTTAATCTGTTTTGCTAGATAATGAATTGAAGCTGAGTAATAGTAACTCTAGAGACCCGTGGATTCGATATTTACTACTTGTGCCACTATACTGCAGTCCCTTTCATTGGTTACACTTGGCCATTGTTAGGAGTTGTGTTTTAGCGAGTCAACAGCGCTAAAGGTTTCCAAAGCTTCTCCTCAAACCACATGCTCTATTCTATGAGCTAATCTTTCCATACATCAAATGAAAAGAAAGGGTGAGAGAGGATCTCCCTAGAGAACTCCTCTGCTAGGTAGGATAGGCTCTGAAAGATGGCCATTCTGGTTGATTCTCATTCTATTCTTTTCAACACAATCCATGATTCTATTGGTGAGAGAGCTGGATAGCCCCACTTCCCTCAAGGTGTCCCTAATGAAATCCCACAACATTCTATTATGTGCCCCTTTTCAAAATCAATTTTGATCACCAGACCACCCTTCTTCCCCTCATTTTTTCTCAAAGAGTGGAGGGTTTCTTGGAGGAGGATGAAGTTGTCATTAGATTGTCGCCCCTGAATGAACTCTCTCTAAGTGAGGGAATGGAGATTCGGCATAACTGGCTTCAAACGGTTGGTGATGGTCTTGGTGATTGCCTTGAGAGCGACATTGTTTAGGCAAATAGGTCTGAGTTGCATCAGCGATTCTAGTTGTTCTGTTTTAGAATTAGAACTATCATCGATGACATTGATGCATAGATAGTAACTCGAGTTGGTGAAGGTATACGACATGTAAAGTAGGGTACTAAATCCCAACCCATAAAACACCCTAACTCACACTTTGAATTGGACAATTTTCTTGTTGAATTAAACAATGAAGAAAGGAAAAAACATAACTATGTTGCCTCAATAGTAGAAAATCCCATACATAACTAGCTAGTTTGATGCTCGATTCTGGCTAGTTTGATGCTCAATTCTTGATACTTAAACAAAACAATCGAAAACGAAGACAGCAAGTGCTTCAACTCCTCGACACAAACTAAGTATGTATCACCATTAAATCAAATCTCCATACTATAGGAGCGAGGAACATCATCATCGCTCTGCCCTGGTTGCAGAGGCAACTATAATGGCTTATTGCGCAGAAAGGCATCCAGACAGTCAAACCTAGGGCCGAAACCCTGCCACCACTTGTAGCACCCATCAACATTTCACACAAAACATGTACCTACTACTTCAAATCATGCATAGTTTACAAACCACGAAAACATTTAAACTTTTACAACCCTAATAATACAAGAGCCGTAGTTTCAAAAACTCAAACTCCAGTATGCATGGGTAGAGCTGGGCTCGACGATGGCAGATTTGCACAGAAAGAGTAAGCATAGAAACCATTGATGTCAAAAGGAAAGCAATAAGTTCTTCTCTCTTCATTATCGTGGACAGAAGTTGTACCGCAAATTTCTATCTTTTCGACTCTCGCTTTTTGTCGACTTTTCTAAGGAGCCAAATATACTATTTTGCTCTCCTTTCATGGTTCCTAACCTTTAACAGATCTAGGAGTCTAATTGTATGAATTGAGATGGTGTTCTCGCGGTAAAATCGGTTTCTTTGAGGAATCGGTTTTCATTTTGTAGGTGGAGTTCCATATCTGAGTGTTGCTGACGATTTTTGGCTACCTACCGGGGATCATCTATGCGTTGTACGCGCTTGTGTTCATCAATCGGGGCGATGGAGGAATGTGGTATGTCATTGTTGGCAGCAGCGGGAGAGAAGAGAGAAGAATGGTAGATATGTGTTGGTGAGGAGGAAATGAGGAAAGGGGAGTGGAAAGGAAGAAAGGAGGGTTTGGATAGGATAGTCGGGTCAGTTAATATATGGGTTTAGTAAACAAGGCCGAGTTAGTTAATGGGCTAACATGGCGGGTCGAATTTTCCATTTAATTAGGTGACTCAGCATTTGTGTTAGCAACATAGTCAAAAAATTGATGGTGCTAATGGAGGCTAACGAAGACTAACGAAAGCAGTTTTGTCAGCACAAATGGCATTACCAGAAATTCATAATATCCATACCTGGTGAGGAAGGCAATTTTGGGTATGGACTACTCTGCCACCTTTAATTGATGATACCCCGATCTCAAGTCAATTTTAGATAAGACTCTTCATCATTGGAGTTGATCAAACAAATCATTAATTCAAGGTACTGTTCCCTTCTCGGGTTTTTTTTAATGCATTTCAACCCCATTATAAAAAAATGGTAACATATATTTATTCTTTACGATCACCTTATTAAGCTTCTTATATGAGGTGACACACTGGGTCAAATAAAACCTTTTCAAGCAACTCTTGGAGCTGCTCTTTCAACTCTTTAAGTTCCATAAGTGGCATTATATGTGAAGGAATTTAAATATGTGTAGTTCCCGGCAATAGCTCAATAATAAACTCAACTTCTCGGTTTAGTGGCAGCCTAGGTAAATCAGAAGAAATTACCCCATAATTCATTCACCACCTCCACATTCTCTGGCTTAAGGTCTGATTTGGCGTCCACCACATGAGCCAAATAAACATCACACCCTTCCTTTATCAAACTTAGTACAGTGGAAGGCAAAATTAGGCACTTAGGCATTGCCTGCCAAATCCTTTTGAAAACTATATTGCCAGATTCAGGAATTTCAAATAGTACTTCTTTGGTATAACAATTCACCACTACTCTATGCCTACTCAACCAATCCATCCCTAATGACGTCGAACTCATCAAATCGGAGAAGCATTAGGTTAGTAGGTAATCCTAATTCTGATACCATAATCAGGCAATCCAAGTATACTTGACTAATCTCCATCGTATCCCCAACCAGAGTTTTCACATAAAAGTTTTCAGTTAAACATTTAGGTATTGCATGCAAATGTTGGGAAAATTCATGAGACATAAAGGAATGGGTTGCACGAGGACCAATTAAAACATTAGTAGGGGTATTATGAATATAAACCATACTCGTAACAACTTCAGGAGAGACATCTGCTTCACCTCTCATCATAACAAAGCACAAGGTCGATTAACTCCAACCATAGAAGATGTATGCTTCCAATTTCTCTACCTTTGATCACACCCTTGATTTTCTTGAGCCTTGATCTCATTCAAGAGGATCCTATCTCGTATAGCAGCTGCTTTCAATTTACCATAGCTCTCCATATCAAATATGGATACCTTGTGCATGATATCCTCTCGGAGTCCCCATATACATACGACACTCTTGTCCTCCTCATTCAGGACTAGTTCCGTTGCAAATGTGCTCAAACGATGAAAACGAGCCTCATTCTCACTCGCAGTCTGTCCTTCCTTCTGTTTTAGAGTAAAAAATTCTACCTTTTTCTGCTCGTGGTATACCATCGGTATATATTGCTCTCTGGCATGATGTAGAAGAATATCCCATGACCGCTCAATCGTATTATCTTCTACACCAGGGATTGTGAGCCACCAGTCATATGCATCAAATGGGGTAGTTGGCCTATACGACAACACCATTTTAGGTTAAACTTGGCCTAGGATGGGGTACTTGTTGACATGTTCTAACCATTGACAATAATCCGCACGGATGAATGCCATCACAAGATTTTCTTTTAAAAACATGAAAACCCTTGAAAATCATGCAGGATTCATTTTAAAACCATGTGATATCCCATGGGATGATATCCCAGCTATGATATCACAAAATGTAACACTCATCAACATTTCACACAAAACATGTACTTACTAATTGAAATCACACATAGTTTACAAACTGAAAGCATTTAAACTTCCACAACCCTTATATTACAACACCTGAAGTTTCAAAAACTCAAACTCTGGAATGCATGATTTTAGAGAAGATAAACTTATCTCAAAATGAAGTACACAGACATGTTGGAGTTCAAGTCCACCACCACCTCATCGCTATCCTTTTGAGTTTGTCCAGTCCTGGAGCACCTACTTCTATTGCTTATGATCTAAGAGGAAAAATTTTAATGGGAGTGAGAGGTCACCTTAATGAGTAAATCACAATTACTATCTCATAATCCCTTGTTAACTCTAGCATCAGAAAACATATACATTAACATTAGTGTACATTATTCACATTTTATCATTCATTACAACACACACACAATTACATAACACACATCATTATCACATTTCGGCCTAGCCATGCACTCTCTTCGTCATCTTCTTTTCCTACCGCCTCCTCCTCCTCCACCTTATCCTTGATGCCTAGGCTCCTCCCCCTCCGCCGACCTAATGCATCGGTGAATGTTTCCCATAGTTCGAAAAATTAGCATGTAGTCATATATATATACAAAGTCCTTACTTAGGACTCATCTCATCATCACATTTCAAACTCTTCCCAACACTCCGAGCGCATGACTAAGCCTTGATTTCATAATTCATAAATACAACACACATTCATGCACACACACAAGTATTCAATTTGTATTTCATCACATCCATCATCATCATTGTCAACATCACACTTATCATCGTTAATATCACCGTCGTCAACAACATCACACTCATCATCATCATCATCATCAATATCACCGTCATCATTGAGGCTCTTCCTGCCTACTATGTAGTCAATCTCAAGCATATGAACAAACATGCATAGTCATCAATTTTCATTATCATATCTCATCATCATTACTTTGATTCACAATTTCATGTTACACAATCAAACTCCCAACATCATCTCATTGTCATTCGATCTAATTATCTCATATTTGGGCCGCTTCATGATCCAAATACCATGCATATATTAATTTCACTACTAGGTTAGAATTTACCGATCACACTCCAATTGGTGTTATTTGAAACCCATATTTAGGCTTGTGGAGAGTCATTTTATGTTCTTCATTGCCAATATATCGTCAAATATGCCCTTGATTCGTTCCTTGAATGAAATATTGGTATTCTAGAGTGTATAAGAAGATATGCATGTTTTAGGTACAAAAAAGGGCTAATACCACTGGGAAACCCGAACTATTAACTTTGTGTCATTTGTGTCCTAAAGTATTCGATATGACATTTGTGTCCCAACGTATTATAGTTGTGTGTCATTTATGTCCTGACAATTTTGTTGACCGTTATAGATAACGGTTGACCAAACGACCGTCACAGATTTGCTGACGTGGCAAAAAAGTTTGTTGCCATGTAGATGCCACATCATTAAATATTATTTTTTTGGTTCAACATTTAATTATTTTAAAAAATAACAAAAGCACAAAAAACTAAAAAGTAAAAGAAACCCTAAAATTATTGGTTTCTCCAGCTCTGTAAGCCGTCGCCGCCACCGGTGAAGACGACAGTTGGAGCAGTGGATCCCGTTGGTGGTGGAGAAACCAATTGGGCGAAGAGAGGGAGAGTGACGACGGAATCAGGAATCGCGTTGCTGGGTTCTCCACGACAGCAGCGCCTGGGAATCGCGTTACCAAACCGAAATCGAAATCAAGACAGATCTGGCATTTTCCCTCTAGGTAGTTTCAGTTGGGTTTCTGGGTACGATTGGAAAAAATGGGGGAGTTGGACGATCCATACCTAATATCTTGACACCGGCAGCGTTCGAAGCAAGAGTTGCAGCGAGGAGAAGAACAAAGTTAGGTTTCCTGTGGCAAGCTACAATTCGTACCCAGAAGCGAGGGTAGCGATGGTGTCGGCGGCGAGGAGAGGATCGCGATGGCCACGACGCGACGGCGGCGGCGGAGCGAGGGTCAAAATGGCTCAACGCGACGGCGGTGTCAAAGGTAAAACCGGCTTCTCTTTTCCTTGCATGCTAGATTTTTAAGGGGATTTTCGATTTTTGATCGGGTTCTGACCTAGCTTTTGGGTTTTGGTTTTGTGCGAGTGGAAGATCGGCCACGGCGGGGCACGACGGGAAGATGATATGGTCGGCGCCGTCGCCACTAGCATCTCTCGACGACGACACGGAAACCACGGAGACAAGCGTAGAAAACAAACGGCGACGGCAGGAAGAAACGACGGAGGCGACACTCATCGGCCGAGGGGATGTTTTCGACGAGGTGGTTCTCCGTTCGTGTTTGTCTCTCCCTGCCAAAATATCAGATCTGTTTTTTTTTTTTATGAATTGATGCAAAAATCAGATCTGTTGCAGGTTGAACCACCTCCTTGTCGAATCCCATCTTTAAAACCTCCAACTCAGCAGCGACATTGGGCGTAGAGGTAGAGTTGGCGGATGCGGCGGTGGCGGTCGCTGCGGGAAATCATTTGCTCCGCTCCTCCGCTGCGATTAATCCCCCCCTTCGGTTCTCTCTCTCTCGGGCTCCTTTCCAATACTCAACCTCAATCGCAGCCTCCTCTGGCGGCTATTTGGAACGACCATCAAGCTCAGGCCACGCAGCAGCCGCCTCAGCAGCAACGAGTCCGACGGCTATGTGGCGGATGGAGTTGACGAGAGAAGAGGAAGAAGTTGGGAGCTTGGAGGAGATAGTTTTTTATTTTTGTTATTATTTTTTATTTTTAGTTTATTCATATTTATGAAAAATATCCACGTCAGATGCCACATCAGCGCTGACTAGACTTTCTGTTAAAACTAACGGTCAACGCCAGTAAACTCTAACGGAAAAATAGTTTAGGACACAAATGTCATATCAAATACTTTAGGACACAAATGACACAAAGTTAATAGTTCGGGTTTCCTATTGGTATTAGCCCTACAAAAAATATGCACAAGTATAGAGTTATTGATGAAAACAAAGAGATCACGGTGGAAGGCATGAAGATCACGACCGCGAAGTGAGGGCATGAAACAAGGATCGAAGATCATAGGCGGTATAGCGAGATCGCGTTCGCGAATTATGGAGCCCAAAGCGCAAACTTTAGGACCAGTCAAGGAGGAAGGTCTAGAAAGTCTCGATAGTCGACTCTTGGCCTCTGTTAGACCTGCCCGCGATAAAGTTCGCGGCCGCGACATCAAGGGTTGCGACCGCGATGTCAGCTCGCGAACCTAGCTACCAGCATAGAGTAAAAGGCAACCCCAAGATCGCGGCCTCAACCTCCAAAATCACGGTGGTGAACTTTGCCTGTCCGGTCATGAACTTACCCGAATCATGAAAATCTATAACTAGGGGGTTCATCCCCCTACATAGGGAGAAGATTTCGATCAAAAACTTCTGGTTTTGAGAGAGAAGCTAAAGGAAGGAGAAGAGGAGAATGAGGAGAAGAAGGAAGGGTAGATGAATGATCTTAGGGTTTCTTAGTAGACATGGCGGTATAACACATAAGGTATAACCTAGCTTATCTGGAACTAAGCGTAGCATATGTGCAAATGTATATGACATGAATGAGTGAGAGGAACCAGTATCGATCAAAGCATATAATTGCTTGCCAAGGATATAAAGCATACCAGTCACAACTTCTGGTGCCACTTCTGCCTCACCTCGAGTCATTGCATAAACCCTCGGTGCTCCCTGTGCAAGTATCTCATCTTCTTCTTATGCTCAGTATCCGCCAACCCATCTTCAAAGTAGAGTAATCGAACAAACTTGATGGTGTACTCAGTAACTGTCATATTCTCCTGCTTAAGGTTGGCGAATTCATTATTCTTTGCCCTGATAAAAGCTTCGGGAAGAAACTCTGTCTTAAAGGCCTTCAGGAACTCCTCCCAGGTGAACTGAACTCGTTCACCATTAACTCTAGAGACTGAGGACCACCAGCTCCTCGCGTACCCCTTTAGGAGAAAAACAACATATTGTACTTTTTCCTCTGGGGTTGCATAAAGATACTCAAACACATCTTCCATCTCCCTCAACCACTCTACCACAGCATCCGGACTCACATCTCCTTTAAAGTCCCTACCACCCAAACTCTTCATCTTTGCATAGTCTAATACTGGGGGTCTTACATCAACCGCCCCTACTCCTCTCGACTGGTCAGTAGGAACATTATGACAACTTCCGTGCGAGCTACAAGGAAATATTGGCCTTAGATTGATCCACACAAAATTCATTCTTCACCAAATCTCTCACTTGGTTAAACCAAAATTTTTCCAAAATAATTACTTGAAAACAAATAAGTTCAAAACTCAATTTTGAAAACCATGATGCAGGTAATTTCATCCAACATACAAATACACATAATCATGTCAAACTCAATTCCCAGTTTAAGTCATTATGGGGCACTCCCCTCCTTAGGAGTGTTTAACCTCCGATAGGGTATAGTACGCCATAACAACAAAAAGAGGGAACCGGGCTCTGATACCAAACTGTAACACCCTACCCTATACGTATTACCTAATCATATTGTTCATACAATTGCAGTGGAAATAATCTCGGGTGTTACATTAATTATCAAAATTTACCCAAATAAAATTTCGACATGAATTACTCGCGTAATGGGCTAACAGTTCTTCCATCTAATCCTGCAAAATAATTCATCTAAAATCCATGCATTCATAGACAAGCATATACACTCACTGCCATACGCATTGGCTTTTCATAGCCATAGTCACAGTTTCATGTTACACAACTGCATACTATACTGATACATGCCATAATCGTAACAACTTACATAATTACACAAATATACACATATCATAAACTTTCCACACCTGTGGATATCTCACACTACATCAGAAGCTAGTATGCACATGAAAAACGTTCTCAAAACATTTTACAAAAAGGTGTGGATCACTGGCCAAAATCCCGAGTAGTAGTCCAAGCACAGAATAGTTGAAGACCATACCTCATTTTGCCTTCAACTCTTGCTAAGCTCCCACCTAACCCTTATCTACTGCTGTTGCTGATAATCTGCTTACACATGGCATAAGCCTAGAAAAAGGATAAAGAGGGTCAGCTCATAGCTGAGTGAGATAATCATAGCATCATGAGTTCATAACAAAGCATACCCCTATCATACATCTAGCAAACAAGCCAAAGCACTAGGATCAGACCTCAGCCATCCGACATCCCAATAGGCAAAAGACTCAATCACCTTGACTTATGCATATGCGTCTTATCATGTTTTACTTATAGCGCCTGGCTACTCCCATGCTAATAACTCTCCCGGGAAACATACCCCACATCCCGTCGGATGTAGTCATACATACCCCAACATCCCGTCGGATGTGGTCATACATACCCCACACCACTATGGGTGTAGTCATACCCCGACACCACTCTGGGTGTGGTCATATCTCGTAAGAAATCTTCAGTCACCACCACAAGAGAGGTGTGACTATCATACATATCATAATAGAGTAATAGCATAGGGAGCCCTAATTACTATGTAGTTGACCGTGAGACCACAACACTCATATTTGGTATCCTTATACATGATTCATATCTCATCTTGCTTAATCATAATTCATTACTTGCACATGTACTTGACCTGGCCATAATTGGCTCAACATAGGTAAACCAGGATTCGTATAATTGCACTTCATCGGGATAAACCCTCGTGCAAGTCATCCTCCTTAAATATCATAATATCACCATGAGATATATATTTTCCCACTTGTACATCCAAATACATCAATCATGAATGTCATAGCCAATCACCTTTTCGAACCATCATAAGGCATATCAACAGTCAAGCCCACAATTTGCAACATATACGAAATCATCAACATAAACAAGGTTCATATCGATTAGGGCAAGTCAATAATATCATACAGCAATCCAGGGTTCAACATATAGCACAAAAGTTCATACACCCCTAATCATGCCATTCTAGTTCACCTAGGTCAATTCCAAGCATCAACATAATTATCGTGATACGACAAACCCGGTATGCCGTGCTAATCCCTCACCAGTTCTGGTAGTTCAAACACCGGTTTAACCTTCCCGTACTAAAACGTCAATTTCAGGAACGAACCCCGAATTAAAATCCGAGACCGTCCTAATATCCCCTGCAGTATCCCCGTCGATATTAGTTCTAGGCCCCGGGTCAAATTCTTGATAAAAACACATCAAACCCTGGCCGGAGCTAAATTCAGCGGTTTGGACCCCGGCCTAAATAATAGCCGAAATTCATGGATTAAAACTAGAGGATTGATTACCTCGCTGCAGGAAGCTCGTATATGAAATTTGGGCTCAATCCGGCTTCCGGATACTCCGAAACCCTAATTTGGCTTATCGGGAATTCAAGAAATTCCTCATCCAAAAACTCGTTTTAAAGCTCTAAATCGATAAGTCACGATGTATAGATGAATTAGGCATTACTTACGGGATTTTTGGATCAGTGTAGCTCAAGAATCGAGCTACGGAAATTTTCCCCGAGCTCCCCCTGTGCGCGACTGTTGTCGCTCTGTTCCCTCGGTTCTTTCTCGGTGGAGAAAATGGAAAAAGATGATGGGGATGATAATTAAAGTAATGGACCGGGGGGAAAGTTTATATATATATGCCGGCCGCTTAATTAATATATATATATATATATAATTATTTATATATATATATATATATATAATTAATACGTATACTTATCCGATCGATCGATAATCCGATTTTCGTCGAAATACTATCAAAACACTCGATTTTAAATCGCGAACATTCTAGCGATCAAAATATGGATTTTGCCGGAACGGGATGTTACAATCCTCCCCTCCTTAAAAGATTTCGTCCCCGAAATCTAACATTGAGTTGTACCCTTAGTCCGCTTATTTACCCTTGACATGGTCTATTGTAGATAAACCATTACCTAACTCTTAGGTTAGGCGATTCATAACATAGAAAGTAACACATAACACCTCAAGTTCCCATGTTTAGGTTTCAAAAACCTATACTGGGCTATCACAACAAAAGCACATCAACAAGTTCAAAACATAACTTACTAAGCAAGATTGTTAACCTTTAAAGTAGGTCGCTACCAACTCAGGGTACTTCTCTCGCATACTTGCTTCAGTCTCCCAAGTATCACTCTCACTTCTATGATTCCTCCACACAACCTTCAACATTGGAATTTCCTTCCTACGAAGAGTCTTAATCTGAAAATCAACCATCTCAACTGGAACCTCTTCAAATGTCAAATCTGGACCCAACTCAATCTCCTCTGGTTGTATAACATGGGAAGGATCCACTTTGTACCTCTTCAGCATACTAACATGAAATACATTGTGGATTTGGGACAGCTCTGGAGGCAATGCTAGTTTATATGCCACTGGTCCAATCTTCTCTGTGATTTCATAGGGTCCAATATACCGAGGTGCAAGTTTCCCTTTCTTACCAAATCTCATTACACCTTTCCAGGGTGACACTTTGAGAAATACTTTCTCACCAACTTCGAAATTAACTTCACGCCTATTCATGTCAACATAAACTTTCTGTCGATCTTGAGCCACCCTCAAACGCTCCCTGATTTCCTTAACCTTGTCAACTGTGATCTGAACTACCTCTGGCCCTGAGATTTGCCTTGCTCCTTCTACATCCCAACATAATGGTGTTCTACACTTCCTCCCATAAAGTGCTTCATATGGTGGAACACCCAAGCTACTATGGTACTGGTTGTTGTAAGCAAACTCAATTAAGGGCAAATGGTCAATCCATGATTCCTCCCATTGCATTACACATGATCGAAGTAATTCTTCCAAGGTAAGGATGGTTCGTTCACTCTGCCCATCTGTTTTAGGATGATAAGCTGAAGTAAAATGCAGTTTAGTTCCCAAGGCATCATGTAAACTTTTCCAAAACCGAGATGTGAAGCTCGGGTCTCGATCAGAGACAATAGAAATTGGCACACCATGCCATCTGACGATCTCCTTAATATATAGTTGAGACAAAGTCTCCAGTGATGGTTTCCATCTAATGGGTAAAAAGTGAGCCGATTTGGTCAGTCGGTCCACAATAACCCATACTGCATCTTTTCCCCTTGATGATGGGAGACCATATACAAAATCCATTGTGATTCTTTCCCACTTCCATTCTGGAATTGGAAGTGGTTGCAGTTTCCCTACAGGAGCTTGATGTTCTGCCTTAACTTTCTGACATACCAGACATGTGAAAACATGTTCAGCCGCTTCCTTTTTCATCCCACGCCACCAAAAATATGGTTTGATTGTGTGATACATTTTAGTTGCTCCTGGGTGCATAGCATAAGCAGAAGAATGAGCTTCATCTAGGATCTCTTTCCTCAAATTATCAACATTAGGAACGCATGCCCTTCCATTAATCTTCAACATGCCATCTACCATTTCAAATGGGCTTTCTTTTCCTTCCTCAACATCTTGAATGATTTTTGCCAACTCTGGGTCCTCCTTCTGCTTCTCACGAATTTTGTCGTGCAACAAAGGTCGAATGTTCAACCGAGCTAGTAACCCTGTTACACCCTCCACTTCCAAATCAACATTCATTGCCCTCAAATCAACCAGATCATTTATATTCTTCTTCCCCTTTCTGCTTAGGGCATCAGCAACTACATTAGCTTTACCTGGATGGTAATCAATTGTACAATCATAATCTTTTAGAAGTTCAATCCATCTCCTCTGGCGACTATTTAAATCCTTCTGATCCATAATATACTTCAGGCTTTTATGATCAGTGAGGATTTTAAAAGTCTCACCATACAAATAATGTCGCCAAATCTTGAGAGCAAATATCACCGCTGCCAACTCCAAATCATGAGTGGGATAATTTACTTCATGAGGACGCAATTGCCTAGAGGCATATGCAATAACTCTTCCATCTTGAATTAACACACAGCCCAATCCTTGATACGAGGCATCACTATACACCACAAACTCTCCCTGATTCGAAGGTAGTGCAAGTACTGGTGCTGTGGTCAATCTCTTCTTCAGTTCATCAAAACTCTTTTGACATGATTCATCCCAAACATACTTGGTATTCTTCCTCAACAGTTTAGTCAATGGGGCAGCAATTTTGGAAAATCCTTCAACAAACCGCCGATAGTAACCAGCCATGCCAAGAAAACTTCTCAACTCAGACACATCTTTTGGTGGAGTCCAACTCACCACTGCTTCCACCTTTTTCGGATCCACCTCCACCCCTCTTCCAGAAATTACATGTCCCAGAAATATTACCTCCTTCAGCCAAAACTCACATTTTGAGAATTTTGCATATAATTGTTTCTCCCTTAGAATTTGCAACACAATTCTAAGGTGATTTTTATGCTCCTCTTCGCTTTTAGAATAGATGAGAATATCGTCTATGAACACAATCACAAACTTATCAAGATATTCATGAAAAACTCTGTTCATAAGAGCCATAAATACCGCTGGTGCATTAGTGAGTCCAAAAGGCATTACCAGGAACTCATAATGGCCATATCTTGTTCTAAAAGCTGTCTTTGAGGTCGCTCCATCTGCCAATTTCAGTTGATGGTACCCGGACCTCAAATCAATCTTAGAAAAGACTGATGCACCCTGCAATTGATCAAACAAGTCATCTATTCTTGGGAGGGGATAACGATTCTTCACTATTGCTTTATTCAACCTCCGGTAGTCAATGCACATTCTCATGGAGCCATCTTTCTTCTTGACAAACAAAACCGGTGCACCCCAAGGTGAGATGCTAGGTCGAATAAACCCCTTGTCTAGCAATTCTTGCAATTGTTCTTTAAGCTCCTTCAGCTCAATTGGTGCCATTCTATATGGTGCCATTGAAATTGGTGTTGTGCCATGTACCAATTCAATATCAAACTCCACTTCTCTTTCTGGTGGAAGGCCGGGAAGTTCTTCGGGGAATACATAAGGAAACTCCCTTACCACCTCTACATCCTCAACCTTCTTATCATTTACAACAGTAACTTGAGCAAGAAAGGCTTCACAACCTTCCTTCACTAATCGAAAAGCTTCCAAGGCAGAAAGAAAACCATGAGTCTCCTTTTTCTTAATGCCTCGGAATACAACAGGACCTTTATCTGGTGTGTTGAATAACACTTCTTTCTTTTGACAATCCACAACAGCTCCATGTGTTGCCAGAAAGTCCATCCCAAGGATGACATCGAATTCATCAAAAGGTAGCAGAATTAAATCTGCTGCTAGGAAAGCTCCTTCCACACAAATGAAGGAACTTCTAATAACCGAGTCTACCTTCAAGGTATCTCCCACAGGTGTTTTAACACATAAGGTATAACCTAGCTTATCTGGAAGTAAGCGTAGCATATGTGCAAATGTATATGACATGAATGAGTGAGAGGAACCAGTATCGATCAAAGCATATAATTGCTTGCCAAGGATATAAAGCATACCAGTCACAACTTCTAGTGCCACTTCTGCCTCACCTCGAGTCATTGCATAAACCCTCGGTGCTCCCTGTGCAAGTATCTCATCTTCTTCTTATGCTCAGTATCCGCCAACCCATCTTCAAAGTAGAGTAATCGAACAAACTTGATGGTGTACTCAGTAACTGTCATATTCTCCTGCTTAAGGTTGGCGAATTCATTATTCTTTGCCCTGATAAAAGCTTCGGGAAGAAACTCTGTCTTAAAGGCCTTCAGGAACTCCTCCCAGGTGAACTGAACTCGTTCACCATTAACTCTAGAGACTGAGGACCACCAGCTCCTCGCGTACCCCTTTAGGAGAAAAACAACATATTGTACTTTTTCCTCTGGGGTTGCATAAAGATACTCAAACACATCTTCCATCTCCCTCAACCACTCTACCACAGCATCCGGACTCACATCTCCTTTAAAGTCCCTACCACCCAAACTCTTCATCTTTGCATAGTCTAATACTGGGGGTCTTGCATCAACCGCCCCTACTCCTCTCGACTGGTCAGTAGGAACATTATGACAACTTCCGTGCGAGCTACAAGGAAATATTGGCCTTAGATTGATCCACACAAAATTCATTCTTCACCAAATCTCTCACTTGGTTAAACCAAAATTTTCCCAAAATAATTACTTGAAAACAAATAAGTTCAAAACTCAATTTTGAAAACCATGATGCAGGTAATTTCATCCAACATACAAATACACATAATCATGTCAAACTCAATTCCCAGTTTAAGTCATTATGGGGCACTCCCCTCCTTAGGAGTGTTTAACCTCCGATAGGGTATAGTACGCCATAACAACAAAAAGAGGGAACCGGGCTCTGATACCAAACTGTAACACCCTACCCTATACGTATTACCTAATCATATTGTTCATACAATTGCAGTGGAAATAATCTCGGGTGTTACATTAATTATCAAAATTTACCCAAATAAAATTTCGACATGAATTACTCGCGTAATGGGCTAACAGTTCTTCCATCTAATCCTGCAAAATAATTCATCTAAAATCCATGCATTCATAGACAAGCATATACACTCACTGCCATACGCATTGGCTTTTCATAGCCATAGTCACAGTTTCATGTTACACAACTGCATACTATACTGATACATGCCATAATCGTAACAACTTACATAATTACACAAATATACACATATCATAAACTTTCCACACCTGTGGATATCTCACACTACATCAGAAGCTAGTATGCACATGAAAAACGTTCTCAAAACATTTTACAAAAAGGTGTGGATCACTGGCCAAAATCCCGAGTAGTAGTCCAAGCACAGAATAGTTGAAGACCATACCTCATTTTGCCTTCAACTCTTGCTAAGCTCCCACCTAACCCTTATCTACTGCTGTTGCTGATAATCTGCTTACACATGGCATAAGCCTAGAAAAAGGATAAAGAGGGTCAGCTCATAGCTGAGTGAGATAATCATAGCATCGTGAGTTCATAACAAAGCATACCCCTATCATACATCTAGCAAACAAGCCAAAGCACTAGGATCAGACCTCAGCCATCCGACATCCCAATAGGCAAAAGACTCAATCACCTTGACTTATGCATATGCGTCTTATCATGTTTTACTTATAGCGTCTGGCTACTCCCATGCTAATAACTCTCCCGGGAAACATACCCCACATCCCGTCGGATGTAGTCATACATACCCCAACATCCCGTCGGATGTGGTCATACATACCCCACACCACTATGGGTGTAGTCATACCCCGACACCACTCTGGGTGTGGTCATATCTCGTAAGAAATCTTCAGTCACCACCACAAGAGAGGTGTGACTATCATACATATCATAATAGAGTAATAGCATAGGGAGCCCTAATTACTATGTAGTTGACCGTGAGACCACAACACTCATATTTGGTATCCTTATACATGATTCATATCTCATCTTGCTTAATCATAATTCATTACGTGCACATGTACTTGACCTGGCCATAATTGGCTCAACATAGGTAAACCAGGATTCGTATAATTGCACTTCATCGGGATAAACCCTCGTGCAAGTCATCCTCCTTAAATATCATAATATCACCATGAGATATATATTTTCCCACTTGTACATCCAAATACATCAATCATGAATGTCATAGCCAATCACCTTTTCGAACCATCATAAGGCATATCAACAGTCAAGCCCACAATTTGCAACATATACGAAATCATCAACATAAACAAGGTTCATATCGATTAGGGCAAGTCAATAATATCATACAGCAATCCAGGGTTCAACATATAGCACAAAAGTTCATACACCCCTAATCATGCCATTCTAGTTCACCTAGGTCAATTCCAAGCATCAACATAATTATCGTGATACGACAAACCCGGTATGCCGTGCTAATCCCTCACCAGTTCTGGTAGTTCAAACACCGGTTTAACCTTCCCGTACTAAAACGTCAATTTCAGGAACGAACCCCGAATTAAAATCCGAGACCGTCCTAATATCCCCTGCAGTATCCCCGTCGATATTAGTTCTAGGCCCCGGGTCAAATTCTTGATAAAAACACATCAAACCCTGGCCGGAGCTAAATTCAGCGGTTTGGACCCCGGCCTAAATAATAGCCGAAATTCATGGATTAAAACTAGAGGATTGATTACCTCGCTGCAGGAAGCTCGTATATGAAATTTGGGCTCAATCCGGCTTCCGGATACTCCGAAACCCTAATTTGGCTTATCGGGAATTCAAGAAATTCCTCATCCAAAAACTCGTTTTAAAGCTCTAAATCGATAAGTCACGATGTATAGATGAATTAGGCATTACTTACGGGATTTTTGGATCAGTGTAGCTCAAGAATCGAGCTACGGAAATTTTCCCCGAGCTCCCCTGTGCGCGACTGTTGTCGCTCTGTTCCCTCGGTTCTTTCTCGGTGGAGAAAATGGAAAAAGATGATGGGGATGATAATTAAAGTAATGGACCGGGGGGAAAGTTTATATATATATGCCGGCCGCTTAATTAATATATATATATATATAATTATTTATATATATATATATATAATTAATACGTATACTTATCCGATCTATCGATAATCCGATTTTCGTCGAAATACTATCAAAACACTCGATTTTAAATCGCGAACTTTCTAGCGATCGAAATATGGATTTTGCCGGAACGGGATGTTACAATCCTCCCCTCCTTAAAAGATTTCGTCCCCGAAATCTAACATTGAGTTGTACCCTTAGTCCGCTTATTTACCCTTGACATGGTCTATTGTAGATAAACCATTACCTAACTCTTAGGTTAGGCGATTCATAACATAGAAAGTAACACATAACACCTCAAGTTCCCATGTTTAGGTTTCAAAAACCTATACTGGGCTATCACAACAAAAGCACATCAACAAGTTCAAAACATAACTTACTAAGCAAGATTGTTAACCTTTAAAGTAGTTCCCATGTTTAGGTTTCAAAAACGCCCGTGTTTTTGCCTGCTCGGGTATGAGTCTGTTTTCTGCGAATTTTAGAGGGGAAGAGCTGGGTTTGGGATCCCAAACACCCAAGGGACGAACCAAAGAGAGAGTTAGATTTGAGGGCAATCTTGGATTGGAATTAGAGGATTTATTCGCCTTGGAAGCTTGAGGAACAACCCCGGACTTGAAGACTTATCATCTGAAGATTCTTACTGCAGTCTCTCTCTTCTCTATGGAGTAACTTCCCTTCTCTTAGGTTTTGATTAACCCTAGCCATGTTTGTTTGATTGGTTGATTGTATGAGTACTCTTATTTGTTAATCTTGAGTTCATATTCAGTCTATGCATGTTTTCATGATTCAATTCTGCTTTAGTTGAGATTATTGATTCTGCTTTGATCCTATGAGAGCGAATACCTGATTAGGCCAATAAAGCACCATGTATAGATAGTATTGGATCAATTGCTTTAGTCGAGGGTTGATTCACTGCTTTGTATCGATTGAGAACCTCATTCGATAGAGGGAGTCAGCTCAGAATGCCTTGATCGATTGTTCTAGAGAAGGATACGTCCCTATAGGCAATTAACTCAAGAGGGCCTTGTTCCTTTAGTCGAGACTCAAGGTCTAGTTAAGGATTCTCCTCTTTGTGAATGAAAGTGAAACAGCTTAGAGATCATCAACCATTAATCTGGCTAGTGGCTAGGGGGAATCATACCTAAGTGAGTTCCAACCTGTAATTAGATTAACTTTAACTGTAGTTTGCTAGAGTAGTTTTAGTTTTTCTATCTTACTATGGTTTGCTAGATAATGAACTGAAGCTGAGTAATAGTAACTCTAGAGACCCGTGGATTCGATATTTATTACTTGAGCCACTATACTGCAGTCCCTTTCATTGGTTACACTTTGCCTTTGTTAGGAGTTGTGTCATAGCGAGTCAATAGGCTCCCAAACCCATGGGGACCTCTTGGAGACATTCCACAGTCACCCTCATTCCACGGTCATGGAACTGGCTCCCAAACCCATGGGTACCTCTTGGAGGCATTCCACAGTCACCCTCATTCCACGATCGTGGAACTCAAAGCTATGCACGTGGAATTTTACCCTCGTTGACTATATTTATCATTTCTCCCTCAATTGTTAACCAAATCGATTGATCTGTTTTCCTATTTAACCTAGATTCACATGGCTACAACATATCAAATTTCAAACAATTGGGAGCGATGGACTGGAGTCGGAAGTCAATTCAAGTTGCAAATTCAAAACAAATTATGCACAAGTGATCATATAACCATGATTGAATTACACACATACACCCCTTCAATTCTACCATGGATCATGTTCAGTTATGCTTAATTACTTGGAATAATGATAGATCATTATCAGAGATTCACAAAAAACCTTGATACCAACCTCATAACTATCATCTTCCCTCTAATTTCCTCCATACTCCACCAAATGAACCAAAAACCGGTTTTAGGAAACTTCCTTCATCTATCCCCCACAACTAACTTAAATCATCTTCCTCTAGCCTTATTGATTCGGGCCTAATTGTACACTTTTATCCCCGTTTCTCTTTGATATTTGTTGCAATTGAGCTAAAAAAGGGTGGTTTTACGCTAGGTTGCTTGTGTTTTAGCATGTTTCAGGATCCAACAGGTGAAACCACCCCCGGAGTCAAAAGTTGGAAGAAAAGGAGCAAAAAGGAGGAAAGAGCCTGTGTTCAAGGTCTTACAGGACCGTAAACTGGAGCCAAAATCCGTGAACCGCGAAGCGTCCAGGGCGAATTCGAAGATTACTGACGCATAGTGAGTTCACGGTCGCTAAGACCGTGAACTCTAAACACAAATCGTGAACCGTGGATGTGAAGCAGTGCGTTTTGGTCTCAACACTGAGTTCACGGATGCGTTTCAATGTTCACGGCCGTGAACTGAGGTCTAAGACCATGAACTACTCAACGCGTCCTTGAACTAAGACCGTGAATTGCTCAATGCGTCCTTGAACTAAGACCCTGAACTGATCAACGCGTCCTTGAACTCTGCTCTAAGACCTTGAACTGAGCCTAATTTGGGTATAAAAGGAGAGGGGAGCTGAAGGAGAAGGGGAAGCTGGTTTTTGGGGAGAAGAATTGGTCTCTCTCTCTAGAAACTCACTCTTTTCTCTTGGGTGTTGTAGATCCCTAACTAATACTTTGTAATTACTTGTTTAGATTGAATGATTGTCATTGGGTATTGTTTAATTCAATGATTGAGGTATTATTCATGTTGATTATGCATGTTTGTGCTTAGCAAGCTAGGGGTTGTCCATGTTTTGTGCTTAGCATCCTTAGGTTTGTGTATTTTGGTGCTTAGCAACCTAAGGATTGTGCATAATTGTGCTTAGCAACCTTAGGTTTGTGCATGTTGGTGCTAGCAATCTAATTAGCCACCTTAACCTAGCTTAAAGAGGAAAATCCCCCTTCCAAAGGAGACTCAATCGAGTTGATTTTCCTTCAGCTTTTTAAGCCACCTAACTAGGTTAATTTAGGGCAACCCTCAATGTTTAATTAAGCAAATCGGTTAATTTCGATCGAGCCGTCCGACCTTTGAGTTGAGTGAGGGAGTAAGTCAACTACCGATTGCCTAAACTGAGAGGGCCGAGTGACACGGCCATAATGTTCACCTCGGTTTAGCAATTGAGATTGTGGTCAACGGCCATATATGCATCCCTCTGCGGTTCGCGGTTACCTAGCCCATAGCAATCGTTTCAATCCAACGAGACACGTTAGCTAGTTAGGGGGAAGCTCCCTTAGTTAGACTTTTCCTTGATAGTTTAGTTTGTAGCTTTCTTAGTTTTAAAACCCAAAACTGTTTTGCTAGATAACAACTTAAGCGATTGAAGTAGGGGTACATGGATCGGCCCGGGTTGACAATTTAAATACTTGCTCTATACTGCACCCGGCTAGAGTTTAAAAATTTGGGCTCTAGTCGGGATTAATTTGTGGTGTAGTTTCGTGCGAGTCAAGTTTTTGGAGCCGTTGCCGGGGAACCTTACGGTCTGTTATCCAGAAAAGGTCGCTTAGTGTTACTTTAGAATTTTAAATCTTGCCTTTTTGTTTGTGTTTTGTGTTGTGTTTTGTTTACCCACTCTTAGTCTTGAAGGTTGGTTTGTGTTTGTTTGATTTTCTTTTTGTGTTTTTGTTTGTGTAGGTTATGAATCATGGACCCCAATGGCTTCTACAATATGTGGGGGTATCCACAACCACCCTAATAGGGGTACCCCGGAGCTTCACAGGACGATCAAAATGGGGGAAGCCAAGGATCCGGGTTCTATTACCAACCCCCCTTCCAAGACGAACAACAATACCATTGGGGGTATGAAGAGGCTTCCCCATATCAAGAAGATTCCCACCACAACTTGAGAAGAAATCCAAGTTGGAGTTGGCCATGGAGGCCTTCATGGGACAATCATCAAGACCATGTGCCACTCCACAACCGGAGCCAAAGAGAAACTGGGAGCTCATGGTGGAGAAATTTTCCCGGGGTACCGACGAGGGATGCTCCAACTTGGACCTTCCCATCACCGGCCATATCGATTCAACCTTTCTTCGGGAATAGGAGGAGCTCCTTCGACGCACGAAGAGTCGAGGAGAGCTTATTGAGCAAGCATGTGCACAACTTGCTCACAATCGTCTCCTACCATTGGAAGAAAGAGAGGAAGTCGAAGAGGCGAGCCATGATGATTTTGGAAGAACGAGCTCCGGCATGGATTTCCAACCCCTCCCTCCTACCGGTTTGACACTAGAAGAGAAAGTGGCACGAGCTTGTGCAAGCTATCGCCTCTCATTATTGGAGGAGAACAAGGAGGCTGAAAGGGCGAGCAATGACAACCGTGTGGAGCAAGAAGAACTCACCCCAGAGAGCTCTCGTGGTGAGGATGAACAAGAAGGTTTCATTGATGACTCCCATCACTTTCCCCTTTCCGAAAGCAACTTTGAAGACCAAGACACGAGTGTTGAGGAGCAAGAGAATCCTTTCTATGATCTTGCATGGTACCTTGCCCTCCAAACCGTGCTTGAAGACATGAAAGGGAAGGAGAAAGAAGAGGGTGAAAAAAGGAAGATGAAGAGGAAAGCCTAGAGGATGAATTGGAACGATCTGAAGTTGTCACGGATGGCCACTGTGCTGCTCGAGACATGGAATGTCCTCTTGAGGAAGCCGCCACTCTTCCACATTTTACCCCAAGCCTTGAAGAGGAAGTTTTGAATGAGGAGATGAGTGTCGATTCAATCGAAGACATAGCTTGGAGACTCGCTATTCAACGCTTGCTTGTGGAAGAACGAGGAAAGATGATGAAAGAAGAGGTTGAAGAGGAGGAAGCGAGCATTAAAGAGGAGGAAGATCTTGAGTGTTTCCAAAGGGAGGAAATTGATGAAGAAGGAAGGGAGGTTGAAGAAGAAAAAGAAGGTTCAAGTGGAGTCCAAGATGAGGACGAGGTCGAGTTTGATGAAGCATCCACAATTTACGAGGGCTATGAAAGCTTTCCACCCGACCTCGATGCGCTTTTGGAGAAGGACCCATTTGTGGCTCTTTGCCAAGCCAAGACCGAACCATCGGCGATCCCTCTTGGTGGATGCGATGGAAACCAATCGAGTTTGCACTACATGGTATGGGGCAAAGAGAAGAAAGAAGAAGGAAAGTAGAAGAGGTCTCGTGGGTGGAGCCTCAAAGCCACTCAAGTTCACGAACCCTCAATCATGGACTCGTCTAATGCACGTGACTTGAGACATCACCTCACCGAAGAGAACCTTAACTACAAGGAGGTTCTTGGGTGGACCGAAACTTGAGGAGCAACTACCGGCTCATGATGTTACAGAAGCGCTTAGTGGGAGGCAACCCATCTACCATCGGTTTCTTTGATTTCCGCTCCAATAAGAAGACCGTTGAAGAGATTTTGGTGGTGTTATGGACGTGACCACGCTCTTCTGGAGCTCACCCGCCCTCCGCTCCCGAGCAAAATCATTCACACCTTGGCCGGTAACATCGTTCTATCCCCTTCTTTTATGCCATTAAGGGCAATGTCGAGCTTAAGTGTGGGGGTAGTCTATTATGCATGTGTGTGTGAATGTTTGGTGTGATTTTGAATGCTTGGAACCTAGTTGTATGCCCAAATTTTCAAAATTTGAGGGCTCCAAGCATAACAACTTCTACATTTGCATGATCATAGTGGCATCTTGTGGTGATTTGTTTTGAATCTCGTGGTTATTAGAATGGTCTATGGATGATTTTCTTGTGATTGTGTGCAACCTACTATGATGATTGAGACATGTATTAGGTTTGTGCATAGGTTCATTTATCATGTGTTTGTGAACCGATAGATGTTTTGAATCGATTACTCGCTTTTCACAGTTGCCTATGCATTGAGTTTAGGGAGTGAGACCGAATGATTGAGCACCTAGGTACCCATGTGAGACTTGTGTCGTTCGTTTCGTTCTTGTGTGATAAATCCCCCTTTACATGATGCGTATCATTCACGTTGTTGCTAGCAAGGAAGATGGAGACATAGGTTTAGTCCACGACCCAAATGTTGACCGACCCGATCATATCATCCCTTAGTCAACCCCTTTGATTCGTGTGTCTATGGGTCGTTCTCGTGTTAGGAAGCCACGCTACTTGAGCTTGATTGATTTAGATAGAACGACCTACTTTCTTCGTGTCTGCACTCTCATTAGCCCCCAAAGAAAAGATAAGAAAAGCAAAAAGAAAAAAAAGAGAGATCAATAAGTGGGCAAAGAAGAAAAGAGAGTGCCCACCAAAAATATGATAAATGTTGAACATGCTCTTAGAAGTGTTGCTTAACATGCAAGCTTTTGGAACGCTTACATGTTGTTTGCCTACCACACTCTTGTGCTTGAAATTGAATAGCGAAGGTAGCAAGAAAGATTGTTGCGAATGGTTCGGTGATTGGTTGTGGTTTGGAATCGAGGGATTGTGGTTTTTGGCCGATGTTAGTGGCCATGGAGTATAGGAGAGGGTTGTAATCGAAACCTTAGAACCTTTTGTGGTTTTAGGATGGAAATGTGGAACCTTGTGCTATGTTTGCCACCACCCAAAAAGCCTTTTCCCCATGTCATAGACCCTAGCCAGTCATTTGAACTTGTGCCGAAGACCTCTGGACAAGCTAGCAATGAAACCCATCCTGTGATCTCTAACATTCAAAGGTTACCGTCATGGTAAAGGGACGTTAGGATTGAGCATGAATATGCACATCTTTCGCATCAAATGGTCCTAACCCCGCTGGTCGAGAGTGAGTGATTCATTCATCATGTTTTGTTCATTTCTTATACCCTGGTAAGGACCTAGGTTGCTCGATCGTTCGTACCTATGATGTGATCTTCATGCATGATTAACTATGATTGGTGAGTCGTCGAGGCATGTTGTGTGTGGGTGGTTCGTGAATAATGTGATAACTCTTCTTTTGCACAATCTTAATACAGTTGAATGTCATTTGTGGTGGTTGCCAATATTACTTTGTTTTTGTCCATAGGTCGGTGTCAAATAACCATTGTGATTCATTCGTTTTGTGCCCTATGACATGCCCCCAAAATTGTGTTGAAAAGGAAGTTGTAAGCTTACCTTGTTTTGTACTTGGTTTACTCGGGGACAAGCAAACGTCTCAGTGTGGGGGAGTGATTCGGGCCTAATTGTACACTTTTTATCCCTGTTTCTCTTTGACGTTTGTTGCAATTGAGCTCCAAAAAGGGGTGGTTTTACGCTAGGTTTCTTGTGTTTTAGGGTGTTCAGGATCCAACAGGTGAAACCAACCCCAGAGTCAAAAGTTGGAAGAAAGGAGAAAAAAGGAGGAAAGAGCTTGTGTTCATGGTCTGCCATTGGAGTTCAAGGTCTTACAGGACCGTGAACTGGAGCCAAATCCATGAATCGCAAAGTGTCTAGAGCGAATCTAATGTTTACTGACGCCGAGTGAGTTCACAGTCTTAGAGACCGTGAGCTCTAAGCACAAACCGTGAACCGTGGATGTGAAGCAGTGCATTTTTGTCTCAACACTAAGTTTGTGGACGCGTTTCAATGTTCATGGCCGTGAACTGCTCAACTCGTCCTTGAACTAAGACCATGAACTGCTCAACGCGTCATTGAACTAAGATTGTGAACTGCTCAATGCGTCCTTGAACTAATACCATAAATTGATCAACGCGTCCTTGAACTCAGCTCGAAGACATTGAATTGAGCCTGATTTGGGTATAAAAGGAGAGGGGAGTTGAAGGAGAAGGGGGGCTGGTTTTTTGGGAGAAGAATTGGTTTGTCTCTCTCGGGTTTGCCCAAAAACTTCAAAGGGGAGTTCTAGTGTGTGAGAGAGAGTGCTAGAGCGATCTTGGAGCATTATTGGAGGCTTGGGTGGAGATTCAAGCCTAGAAGAAGAAGAAGATCTAGATCTCAAATTTGTAATCCCTCTCTCTCTCTCTCTCTAGAAACTCACTCTTTTCTCTTGGGTGTTGTAGATCCCTAACTAATACTTTTTAATTACTTGTTTAGATTGAATGATTGTCATTGGGTATTTTTTAATTCAATGATTGAGGTATTATTCATGTTGATTGTGCATGCTTGTGCTTAGCAACCTAGGGGTTGTGCATGTTTTGTGCTTAGCATCCTTAGGTTTGTGCATTTTGGTGCTTAGCAACCTAAGGATTGTGCATAATTGTGCTTAGCACATTTAGGTTTGGGCATGTTGGTGCTAGCAATCTAATTAGCCACCTTAACCTAGCTTAGAGAGGAAAATCCCCCTCCAAGGGAGATTCAATCAAGTTGGTTTTCCTTAAGCTTTTTAAGCCACCTAACTAGGTTAATTTTAGGCAACCCTCAATGTTGAATTAAGCAAATCGGTTAATCGCGATTAAGTCGTTTGACCTTTGAGTTGAGTGAGGGAGTAAGTCAACTACCGATTGCCTAAACTGAGAGGGCCGAGTGACACGGCCATAATGCTCACCTAGGTTTAGCAATTGAGATTGTAGTCTACGACCATATATGCATCCCTCTGCAGTTCGCGGTTACCTAGCCCATAAGAATCGTTTCAATCCAACGAGTCACGGTAGCTAGTTAGGGGGAAGCAACTCTTGGGTGAAACTCCCTTAGTTAGAATTTTCCTTTCTAGTTTAGTTTGTAGCTTTCTTAGTTTTCAAACCCAAAACCGTTTTGCTGAATAACAACTTAAGAGATTGAAGTAGGGGTACATGGACCGGCCTGGGTTGACAATTTAAATACTTGCTCTATACTGCACCCAGCTAGTGTTTAAAAACTTGGGCTCTATTCGGGATTAATTTGTGGTGTAGTTTCGTGCGAGTCACTTATTCAGACTCAAACATGACTCCTAATACGGTTTCTAGAACCAAAACTCGTTGAATCCCTCCAACCCTACTGTTAGAGTTCTTGGTTCCAAAGTGAAGGAAGAAGGAGAAAAGATGGACACATGGGGGTTCTGACCTTGTTGACGATCTTTCCTCTATAGTTTCTAGAAATCTAGGTTTGATCTAACCCTTGGAATATGATGTTGGAAGAGGAAGTTTGGGTGGCTCATGTAATTAGCCACTTGTATCAGTATAGGGCTAGCCGACCCTATATATATCTACATACTAATAGTTGTGTTGGTGGATGTTGATTCTCTATGAATAAGAAAACCTAATGCCTTGTGCCGTGGACTAGTGTCAATGCTTGACGTTGAGGAAACCACGTAAATCTTGTGTTCTATGTGGGATTGCTTTATCATTTAGTTCGGGTTTTGACAAATCTAATTATGGTGGAGATGATGGTGAAGGACAAGAGCGATGGTGGGTTTTAGAAGAGAAACGAAAGAGATAAGGGATAAGAAGGTAAGTGGAGGAAGAGTGCAAAATTATGCACCCTCTTCCCTTCTAGTTCACTCTTCTCCCTTCTCCTTCTCCAATCTCCACTCAACAAATGGCAGGAACACGAGTTGGTAGCCATTTACTCCTCCGACTTCCCTTTTCTTGCAAGTAAGTCCTCCAAGTTATTGATTCACCACAACCCAAATTGGTAATTTATTTACCGACCCAATTTAATCCATGTAATCATGTGAATTCGGTAACCTCTCCATTTTCCACCCAGTGGACGAATCTTAATCAATCCTTATCACAAGAATGCGACACATAGATGTAACGTGAGCATGTAAGAGGGAAAGGATGTTATACCATTCATGTTGTTCCAGCACTCTTGGTTGTTAGTCTCAACCTGAGGGTAAAACCCATGAAACTGATATTCCACAATTCCCAAACTCTTATAAACCCTTCAAAGTTACTTCTTGTCCATATAGATCAAAGAACAGTTACAAGTTTATGAAGTCAAACTTAACTTGACCTAAATATCTTAATCAATCCAGTTCCAATACAATATCATGTGACCCCAACTTCAGAACCCTGATCACATCGAAATTTTGTATAGTGACGTCAATAGGTTCTTTAGTAGCTTCCTCTACTATTTCAATGGCTTTATCTTCACTCCAACCCCTATGAGGTAATACTACTATCTCACCAGTCTGCAAAGCTTTCAGTTGCCTCTTAGGTTCACACATATGGCCATAGATATAACATTTTACAGTTTGTAGAGCACTCCCTTAGTATTATCTCTTCTAGTATTTAGTAAAGTCTAGTCAGAGCAGCCTGTTTAGGGGAATCCCATTTCTTCACTGCAGAGGAAACCAAACCAGATGAGAAAGTTAGATAGAGTCTTAAACTAGACCCTCTCAGCTTCATATGCTGAGCTTCATTGGAAGCCTCTTATAATCTTCACAGTTGAAATGCAGGTGACATGGACTGAGGTTGCATCATAGAACCATTGGTCTAAACTCTTCTAATCCACTAATAAAGCATGAAATGAAGTATTCCTCTTCTATAGCAATGTTGTACCACATCTTTTATGACCTTAATACCTCAGAATTTCTCTTGATAGTTTACCTGATATCCTCTATGTATCAATTTTTGAATTCACCAAGCACACCCCCATATGACTATTCGTTGAATTTTCGACATAGGGAAGCTACACAGTCCTCTCAAATAAGCTCTATACGACTTGCTACCTAAGCTTCGAACCAAAAATATGGTATGTGTCCAAAGTATATGACTACCAAACAAAATCTCTAACCTAGTGGCATTCCATAAATCTCAAACATTTCCTCACATTTCCAAGTCCAAAGTATATTCTGCAACTCGATTCATTTGAGCCCGACCTCACGGCAATGGAAAATCCATCTATGAACCAACTTCTTTTTGCATCGGTTTTGGCAAGAATCCTCGGTCATCTTTTCTACCCACTAGTGTTCCCTCGATGCTAACCACGATCACTGTTGGGCGAGGTTGACATAATTCGACAAATGTCATTATTTTTGCCAAATGAGCCTCATAGCGGCCTTCCATACCAAGTCAAGCACTAAAATTGTCCCCTTCCAAGTTCGGTCCATTTCCATGAGCTTGCTTCTCACTAACTCCAGTCTTCCTTCCTTCCATTTCAATCAATCAATCAATCACCTGACCAACCCATCTCTTTTTGTTATACCATGATTCGCTCCATAGTTTCACCCAATAATTATTCCTCCATTCACTTCTCTGGATCTTAGAGGCGGCACCAAAGATTGAGGTTGTAAATGACACTGGAGCGGTTAATTGGTCGCCACCTTAGGAGAGAGATGATGACATAAGAAACAGATAGATCTTGCCCTTCCCTACAACTGTTTGGATCTGGGAATAAAGGTTCCCGATAGTCTTTTAAAGAACTTGTAGCGTTGGCAAGCTCGCTAGGTAAAGGAAAGGGAAAGACGATAGGAAAATGGAAGACAAAGACGTCCAGCGAGCCAAGTGAGAGAGGGGTTAGAGGAAGAAGAGTGGAGGGAGGAAATGGTGTTTCCTGATCACTCCCGTGAGGGTTTTAGAAGTTTGTTTTTTTTTTATAACGAAGAATCTTTACTCATAGTTGCCACATTGGTGATCCCACGAGTAGGCTAAACTCCGGCCTCCCACCTCACAAGCGATTGCAGCCGACGGGAAATTGGAGGGAGGGTGTGGGTGCATCAGGCATGAGGGTCATGTCCATCCTAGAGGATAAGGATGCACCTCGCGTCCAGGAAAGTGCTACTAGAGAACGCATGTTGCTGCCATGGATAGAACCTATATTGTTATTTTTATTTTTTTTAAAAATTATATCTTTAATGAAATATGATGTGGATACCAATACGGATGCTGAGGCGGAATTAAGTTAGTAATACTTTTAATGGTAACAAAATATGGCTAAAATTTTGTAATACTATTAAAGATTTGACTAATATTTTATATTTTCAAAAGTTTGACTAATATTTTAAAATGCAATAAAATAACCCAAAATTTACTATGTAATTACGGTTAACCAAGTAAATGATTATGATTATAACCCAACCGACTAACAACCTAACCATACGTATAATTTAGTCGTTCTTCTCCTTTCGTTTTCCCCAATCTTCCAATTTCTCTTATAGTTCTTTAATTCCCTTCTTATCGAATATTTCCCTTTCTCTTCTAGTTCTTTAATTCCCTTCTATTAATTGTCGGAGTCCTCCTCCTACTGTTACAAAATATTTATGTTTTTAGATACATGGAATTATTTTCAACAATGAATATCAACTTGTGAGAAATGGCCTAATGAAAGTGTAGCAAAATTGCAAAGGCATTCAACGCTATAAAACTATCACCGAACTGCATTATATTAACATATAATTTCAAAGTCTCCTACTAAATCCATCATCTTTTTATTGTTACTGCAAGAACGCATGTTATAGTAAGTAACCGCTACATCCTTCGTCCAATCCAAAGTAGCAAGAGCACAATATAGTAAACATTACATGCTTAGTACAAAAGAACGACAACCACCTCTATCAACATATACTCTTCCGACAAGGATCATGAAACTAGACAGACTGCCTGAGAGGAAGCAAGACCAGAAGGGCGGTGAAAAAGTATGAGATATCAACATCCAATAATGACCTTCTCTAATTGGATGCATAATCAGGGTGAGAGATTCAAGGCTGACGGGCCATGGTCTGATCAGCGGGAGGGAGCATAACCAACATCGACTGAGATTGAAAGCCAGGATGTGGCACCCTGCGCCTAATCTCCCGGCCTTCCTGACAAAGGGCGCATGGGTGACAGAAAACATGAGTAGCAAAATCACATGCAGTCTCACATTGTTCGAGCTGGAACTCGTCTTCAATGCAGCTTCCACAACCTCCACATGACCTGTTCACTGCCTCGCAACTTCCCTGTTCATCCAAACCCCAACATCAACAACACACTTTCCTTTAAGAAAAATATAAAAAATGGTAGAGAAAAGACAAAAGCCTAAACTAAATGGGAAAAGAGACATTAACTTGCCTCGAGGTTAAACCTGCGACGCATTGCAGTGCGGGTGGGATATGAAAACCATGGAGCAAGGCAGTTCCAGCCAAACACAGAATTACCAATCAAGTAGAGGCCAATGTAAGGCAAACAATGGTTTGCAAATGTTCCTGGAGCTGATCCTAGTCTCTCAGCATTGCTTCCATACAACACACAAGGGGCTACACTTCCAAGAAGACCTGCAACTCAAACCATCACACTATTACGACTTCACAGAACAACATACTACATCGAGTCTCTGTCAAACTATCTTTAATGTTGCAACAGGTTGAATTGGGCTATATGAATCAAAGGCACGACATACATTTTTCTGATCATCATGAATCTTGGAGCCCTAAGTAAAAGGAAAGTGATGAAGGGATATCATGACAAAGGTACACTCCTTAAAAGTAAGAAAACCATAAAGGTAAATATTTAAAAAATCGTCAATTTTTTATTTTCGTGAACTGACCAGAGATTCCCTATTTATTCCTGCAAATTGAATAGATGCCCTGTCAATGTCTTTTTTGACGGTTCAATTGGTAAGGAAACGGAATCCCAACAAATCTCAGAAATCAATGTTCCACAAAACTTGTAGGGGGAATGCAAAGAAGCAAATCTTCCAAAATTAAGCAAGGAAAAAAGACGGAAACCGAAAGACTTACACACTTCAAGATCGCTGCTACAGAATTCGTCGTTCCGGCCGAACCAAGCACAGATCCCTGAATCCCATTGTGCCCTGCCCATAGGCTCCCCCACAACGCTTCCGTGACCCAACGGCAACCCATTAGCCATCCACCCATTCTCCGCGGTGGAACCTCCCTGATCCACCACTGTCCATTTCGCCGTTGGAGAAACTGAAGCGGTAGGCTTGGTGTCGGTGGTCGCCAATACTTTAGTGTTTTTCTTAACGGATACTTGTTCTTCATTGGTATTCATCTTGTTCAAGAGAGGGCTCGATTCCTCATGATCTTCATTAGAGCAGCCGAGGGTATTGGCGGTGTTGTTGTGAGCCATTATGTTGATCGTAGAAAGAGATTTGGGAATGAGAACAGGTGCTGGGAGAGGAAGAAAGTGGACAAAGCGATTTGGATTTGCGCGAATGGAGATGGAAGATGGATGGAGGGCAGTTGGACTCTGCAAAATCGCCGTAGAATAATTGAAGAGAACAAATACGGAAGAAATTTACTAGAGAATGAAAAATTGAAAAAAGCAAATAGGAGGTGAATAGTCGATCCGCGTGTTGGGGTGCAACGTTCAAACTTGGGGAACAAATCGAAAAATCTTAATTTTACAAGAAAATTAAAATTTTCCCTCTAATTTAATTTAATGGGTATATTTCTTTTGCTTTAAGTCCTAACTAAATTTTTTGGGATACAAGTCTCTCCTTTTCTTTGAACACGATCATTTTTGTGCTCTTCAGTATGATGGTGACCGTCGCTGACTAAATTTTTTAGGATACGAAGTCCCATCAGGCGTCGTCGATGGTGGTAGCTCTTGTTTTCCAATTGGAGTTTTTGGAGCCAGAATTCTTTAGTGGCTCGCTTCGCATCCTGAAGTTTGTGATTGAGGAAGGTACGAAACGATGGGAGCACAACCATTTCGGACAATTCCTATCTTCTCCAACGTCATTATCTACGCTTTGCTACTAGGCAAACTAGATCCGGGGATGAGAAGAGGAAGTATGTGTCTTCATTTGGGGGAATAGCTTGTTTTCATCAAGTTTCATCTGCCTCAGTTTGCCAATGGGCATTTGAGAGCAGTCTTTAACGTCATCGAGGTAATATAATGTTTTTTAGAAAGTGGATTATGACTATCCAACCTCTTGCAATTGGCAATTCCTTAATTCCATTTTGGGTGAATTTGTCTAATATGTCTGCAGAATTCAAGTCTAAGGAGGTTTTAGGAAAAATAGCAAGTTCTCTAGGGAAACCTTTGTGTATGGACCTACCAACTAAAACAGGGACTAAGTTAGGGAAGCAAAGATATGTGTGGAAATTTCTGCCACCAAGTAGTTGACCAAATTGATGTTGGATATTGAATACTATCACTGTAGGGTGTTCAGAGTGCATGGGGTTTGGCTATGATTGTTTAAACCCTGAGAGTAATCAGAAAAGGTCATGGAGGATCCAGAAGCAAGTAGTGGGAAATATGGCGGGCATATAGGCTGATGGTGAATCTAGCAAGGAGATAATGGTTTAGGATAGTGAGAAGTAAGTTTTGGTTGAATCTTAGTCTGGAGGTACTGGCTCTAATAAGGAGGCAAGTGTTGAGAATAAAGAGAAGGAGGTAATGGTTGAGGAGTAGGCAGAAGTTGATGGATCCCTCAGGGAGGTTATAACACAGGTTACTCTTGCTTCCTCAAGTAACAAGGTTATGGTCATTGATGAGGGATTTACCTTTGTGGAGAACAACAAACAAAAGCTTAAGCCAGTGACTCGCTCCGATAATCACACTTAAATCACACCTAAGGCCCAAGTATAAACCTTAAATGGGTGCAATATAGCACAAGCATGTTTAAATATCAACCCGAGCCGGTCCATGTACCCCTACTTCAATTGTTTGAAACATTATCTAGCGGAATGAAGTTTGCAAAAATCTCTACAATCTACGATTAAAAGTGCATGGCTTGAAAAGTCAAAGGGTTGAAACTCTTGGTGAGAAGCTTCATTCGGGAGTTGTTTCCACCTAACTAACTACCATGAACTAGGGGATCGAATGAATTGGTGCGTGACAAGGCGATTGAGAACTGTAGGAGGAGCAACAATGATTGGAAACCACACTCTCAATCGCTAGGTCAAGGAATGCATTATAGGCTATGAAAGTAGCCCTCTTGGCCCAAGAAAAAGAGGGTTGACTTACCTTCTCCCTCAAACCAAGGTTTGGACGACTTAATCACAATTAACCTAGATGTCTAACTTGAGTTTAGAGGTTCGTCTTACATTAACCTAGTTAGGAGGCAGGGAATGCCTAAGAAAACCCAGCTCAATTTGAGCCTCTTAAGAAAATGGGGCTTCTCTCTAAGCTAGGTTAGGGTAGCACAATAGATTGCCAAGCACACAAAATGCACAATAATAATAAAAAATACCTCAAAACTTTAAATTAAACATCACCCACACACAATCATTCAATCCACACAATCAACTACACGATAGAACTTAGGGTTCTACAACACCCAAGTGAATAGGAGACTACTCCATTCTAGAAGAAGGAAGAACACAAAGGAAAAAGGAAAAAACCATCATTGTGATGCCTCAATCCTTCCTTCTGCTTGTAGAGATCCTCCCTTGAAGATGAACTTCCCAATTCTTGAATTGGAGCAAACCCTAGCCTCTTCTCCCTCTTGGTTCGTGATTTTCTCTCTCTAAAGTTTACAGAAGAAGAAGGTTTCTATCAGTTTGGGCTCCCCTTTCTTCTTCATGTCAGCTCTCCTTATATAAACTGATCGCACCCAGTTCATGGCCATGAACATCTGGCCTAGACCGTGAACCTAGCCAAAACGCATCGCTTTCATATGTTGAGTTCACGGTCCATGGCTGCAGTTTACGTTCTTACGTGCGTGAACTGACTCGGCGGCAGTAACTTCTGAATGAACAAGTGGGAAACAAAGGTCCTCACCAGGGTTTGATATGACATGCAAAGCAAGAATGAATAACTCACTCTCTTGACCAATGGGGTCGGGACCATTTAGTGAAAAAAATGTGCACAATCATCAACTCTTGGACCTAACGTCTCTTCAGCATGGCAGCAACCTCTAAATGCTAGAATTCACGGGATGGTTGTCATCACTAGCTTGTCCAGAGGTCTTAGAATGGGTTCAAAATGACTGACAATTGTCTTGGACATGGGGAAAATGATTTTTGGGTGGTGGCAAACACAACATGAGGTCCTACATCTTCACCTTAAAACCGAAGGTTCTATGGCTTCGACTAAGAACCTTCCCTACAAACAATGGCCACTAGCATCAGCCAAAAACCTTACTTCTCCCTTCCAAAGTATCACCCATCACGAACCACATTCAAGCACACTTCCTCGGCCTACTTTTGCTATCACATTTCAAACATAATAGTGAAGGAGTTCAACAACAATGTGGGTGTTTCAATGGCTTGAGTGTCAAGAAACCCCTCCTAGAGCATACACTTTGATTTTTCTGGCACTCTCTACTTTATTTACCCCGCTTTATTACCTCTTTTTTATTTTTTTCTTTCTACTTCCCTTTTCTTTCTTTTTCTCTTTTCTTTTCTTTTGAGGGGGGTACTAGAGAGTAAAAAACTTGCAACATTACATTTAACAACCAATGCTCTCTTCTAACAACTTACTCCAACACTACTCTTTTCTCTTTCATTCCTAGCAAGAGCCGCACCAAATCCTCCTATGTATAACCTCAATGGAGCTCCTAACCAGGAGCTCCAGGACACAAGGACGACTCACGTATAGACATGAAGAAAGGATGGGGGTCGTTCTATCAAACACCATTAAGCTTACGAGTGAAAAGCTCCTACAAGAGAACTCCCCCAAAGTCACAAGGCTCAAAGAGGTTGACTAGGGGATATAATATTTCGGGACAATCAATATTTGGGAGTGGAATAAACCTATGCCTCCATCATACTCACTAGTGACAACTATGATGTTACTCACATGGTAAGAGGGATCTAAGCACACAAGAAGAAAATGATCGGCTCAAAACTAGCAGACTAGGGATGACAGACCTAGTGAGTAGGGTGTGCAGAATCCTCCATGGGGTCCGCAACTTCACCACATTTGTATGGTCGGCCTCGAACTCATCATGCTGGTGCTCGGGGCGGCTGAGTGCCTGAAACGCTGCCTGACAATGGAAGTCGACGGTGTACTGCCGCTACGTCATCATCATGTGCGTGGGGACCAACCTCATGGCCTAAGTGAAGGCGTCATATGCAGCACCTGCGGCAGACCTCCCAACATGAAATCCATGTGGGGCCGACTCCGTTTAGTCGTCGGGACCACGTGGGAGAAGGTGGAGTAGAACTCCACGCAGAGCTCTTGGTAGATGAGCTCATCCACCGTCATCAACTGGCGCCACTGGGGGTGGAAAACAACACCATACATTGCCGCTCTACACCTGAACATGTTGAACATGTCCAGATCAAGCATCTAGTGAGGCCCCACCTCACTGTTCATCTGGTAAGCGAACTTGGCCCCGAACCATTCGTGGTTCACCAAGTATCGGATGTACTCATGATCCATATTAAGCATCATGCAAAATAGTCAAACATGCACCATACGTGGAAACAATTGTCAATCTCAACTCACTGGGAGGAAAAAGAATTCTCCTCACACTTGTGTTCCCATTATGGTTCCATGACATTTGAAACAATTAAACTCAAGCACACTGAGGCATGGTTGTCGGTGTTTCATGGTTTATCCAAACAAAAATTCAACCCAAACCATGACACGGTGTCTACCATTCACCACTCAAACATAAAAGTTCCACATTCATTCATAATTTTTGCACTTGGTGGGCAAATTTCACATTTAAAAGCAATTTTACCTAAATTACGCCCACCAAGGCTCCATTAAGCTCATACAAATCACATTCAACATTCATGAACCACTAATCAACTAATCCCTTGCCCTATTTCTATGCTCAACAATCAATTCACTAGATTCACCTCACTTCACTCCCTAATCCGATTCTCCACAATTAACAAAGGTAAGCTAAAAAAACTAACCTAGAGACTCAAGAATGATCACAGGGGAAGTGAGGTTAGGGGGAGGGAGTCAAAAAATTGCACAAAAAAATGCCAGAGAGGGGTCATCGGAGTCTCGCCGGAGGCTCTACGGAAATCGCCTCACCAGAAAAATCAGCTCCAAATCTTCCCAATATCTCAGCGAATGCGCCCTTGACGAGGGAATATTAGGTCTGTGGTTGGTGTTTTATTTGGATAGCCAGAAGTTGACGAAAATATGGTGTTCATGACCCTTTTATAAGCAGACCCCGAGGTTCATGGATGCGTTGAACACCGTGAACATAGCTTGCGGACCACGAACTAGGGTGAAACGGCGAGTTTCACAACACGTGGAAGTACCCTGGTTCACAGACGCATTAAGCTCAGACCGCGAACTGCGAGTTCAGACCGTGAACTGAAGGGAAAACAAGGAATTTCAAGAAAATTTTGATTCGACCTACTCCACCGTGCCTACTATCGATCACAACCCATCTCAAAACACACAATCACAAAGACCTGGCATCAGGATACCACTTTGACCACTTAAAGTCTTCTCTCAACCACAAAAAGAGAAAATAAGGAACAGAAAAACAAACCTACGTTGGGTTGCCTCCCAACAAGCACTAAGTTAACATCACTAGCTTGACGTTGCAGATCTATCATGATTGAGAACATGAAGCCACCGAGAGTGGATCGGTGAAAATCTCGGGGCGAGGCTTGTCGCCTCCCAACTTAAACTCCATGAGGTGGCCTTCTAGGCCAATAACTTTCGCTTTGCCCTCTTCCTTTTTCTGGGCAATAATGCGGTTCATCCTTTCCCTCCATGCTCTATTCCTTCTTTCTTTGGATTTGATACCCTCCTTGGCTTCCTGCTTCACATCACCACAAGGAATAACCGTAATAGTGGGGTTCACTTTGAAAGGCTATCCTCCGCTTCCAATATTTCCTTATGCATCCTCGTAGAAAAAGGTAGGGGTGGCGTGTACTCAGACACTGGAGGTGGCATTGGCGATGCCTTCCTCGCCACTCCTCTCTTTTCTCTCGAGGTTTCTTCTTCTCCACCCTTGAGTAGAGGTCTTCCTTCTCAGTCACTTCTTTGGTCGTGACCTCCGTAGTCACCTTCCCACTTCTCAATTGAATCGCATTCAATCTGACATTTTGGTCTTTGCTACTGTTTGGGAAGGTAGAGCTCTCGTTGGTCTCTTGGTGAGGATCCCGACAAGATTGCCGATTTTCACTTCCAAGTTCAGACTTGCTTGATGACTTTGGAGTCTCGCCTCAACCGAGGTAAACTTGGAGGTTGCATATCCATGAATTGCTCAATCTTCTTGAACTTTTGAGAGCTTGTACTCGCGTAGGTGGTCACTAGATCTTCAAGTTTAGAAAACTTGTTGGTTTTTCGTTGCTATTGTTGGAACCCTTGTGCTTGGTATGGTTGTTGGAAGTTCGAGTTTTGGACTGAGGCCTTTGTTGGATGTAAGTCGGACAGATTGACAGTTTCCTGTCGGACCTTGGAAACCGGGAGGTCTTTGATTGGTAGGGGAAGACCAAGCGAAGTTTGGATGATCGCGCCACCCGGGGTTGTAGGTGTTTCTATAAGAGTTGTTCCCTCTAGCATTGGCAATGAAACTCACTTGCTCCTCGGGGGTACTTGTCTCCTTCATCGCTTGGCAATCCGCAAATTCATGACCAGTGCTAGAGCACCAATCACAAGACATCACTGTTCTCTTCCCTTGCTTATTGTCCTCAAGTGGGGAGATTAGATATCTGCCGCTCATGGGGCCATGTAATAGCCCATAGTTCTCAGTTCTTCCTCGACTCTTGCTTCCTCAATTGGTTATGAAGCGGATTAGCACCTCGATGTTGATTCCCTGCCATCTCAACTTCAACTTGTACTTCAATTCCTCCAAATTCGGGACCGACTTGATGACCCCTCTCTTCGATTCTCCTTCTTTCTTCCACTAACTCTCTCTCACGAGCCAAGAGTCGGAGAGTGCGGTTGAGATCCTCGTCGAGTGGCGCTAAATGTGTCGGATCGCTCTGGGTCATGCACCTCCCTGCACACACTTAAAAGAACCACAACACGTCTAGCACAAGCAATACTTCACACAAACAAAACTCAAAGTAAAATCTAGATTAACACCAAACAATCTTTTCAAGATAACAAACCGAGTTCCCCGGCAACGGCGCCAAAAACTTGACTCTCTCCGAATATCACACTTAAATCCCACCTAAGGCCCAAGTATAAATCTTAAATGGGTGCAATATAGGGCAAGTATGTTTAAATATCAACCCGGGCCGATTCATGTACCCCTACTTGGCCCAAGCAAAAGAGGGTTGACTTACCTTCTCCCTCACACCCAGGTTTGGATGGCATAATTACAATTAACCTATATGTATAACTTGAGTTTAGAGGTTTGTCTTACATTAAACTAGTTAGGAGTCATGGAATTCCTAAGAAAACCCCGCTCACTTTGAGCCTCTTAAGAAAAGGGGATTTCTCTCTAAACTAGGTTAGGGTAGCACAATAGATTGCCAAGCACACAAAATGCACAATCATCAAGAACAATACCTCAAAACTTTAAATTAAACATCAAATACACACAATCATTGAATCCACACAATCAACTACATGGTAGAACTTAGGGTTCTACAACACCCAAGTGAATAGGAGACTACTCCATTCTAGAAAAAGGAAGAACACAAAGGAAAAAGGATAAAACCATCATTCTGATGCCTCAATCCTTCCTTGTGCTTGTAGATATCCTCCCTTGAAGAGGAACTTCTCAAACCCAAGGGCACAAAGTGGCGAATCTCAATGGCTATTTGTAATTAACACATGAACCGTTGCAAGTGATACCAACATCCACCACAAACGATATTCGAGACCACAAAAATAAGCAAACAAAAAGTTTTCACCTTTTTCCTAAATCAATGCAAGTCTCAACAAGATCACTCATCAACCACAACTAACCATGCATAATATTCAAGTCCAAGGAATGAACGAATGGGAAACAAAGGTCCTCACCAGGGTATGATATGACATGCAAAGCAAGACTTAATAACTCACTCTCTTGACTAGTGGGGTCGGGACCATTTGGTGCAAAAAATGTGCACAATCATCAACCCTTGGACCTAATGTCTCGTTCCGTGGCAGCAACCTCTAAATGCTAGAGTTCACGGGATGGTTGTCATCACTAGCTTGTCCGGAGGTCTTAGACACGGGTTCAAATGACTAACAATTGTCTTGGACATGGGGAAAAGGATTTTTGGGTGGTGGAAAACAAAACCTGAGGTCGTACATCTTCACCTTAAAACCGATGGTTCTATGGCTACGACTAAGAGCCTTCCCTACAAACAATGGCCACTATCATCAGCCAAAAACCTTACTTCTCCCTTCCAAAGTATCACCCATCACAAACCACATACAAGCACACTTCCTCGACCTACTCTTGCTATCACATTTCAAACATAGTAGTGAAGGAGTTCAACAACAATGTGGGTGTTTCAATGGCTTGAGTGTCAATAAACCCTTCCTAGAGCATACACTTTGATTTTTGTGGCACTCTTTACTTTATTTACCCCTCTTTATTACCTCTTTTTTATTCTTTTTCTTTCTACTTCCCTTTTCTTTCTTTTTCTCTTTTTTTTTTTTTGAGGGGGGTATTAGAGAGTAAAAAACTTGCAACATTACATTTAACAACCAATGCTCTCTTCTAAGAACTTACTCCAACACACTCTTTTCTCTTTCATTCCTAGCAAGAACCGCACCAAGTCCTCCTATGTAGAACCTCAATCGAGCTCATAAACACGAGCTCCGGGACACAAGAACGACTCACGTATAGACACGAAGAAAGGATGGGGGTCGTTCTATCAAACACCATTAAGCTTACGAGCGAAAAGCTCCTACAAGAGAACGACCCCCAAAGTCACAAAGCTCAAAGAGGTTGACTAGGGGATAGAATATTTTGGGACAATCAATATTTGGGCATGGACTAAACCTATGCCTTCATCATACTCACTAGTGACAACTTTGATGTGCTCACATGGTTAAAGGGATCTAAGCACACAAGAAGAAAATGATCGGCTCAAAACTCACATGGCTACCTAGTCACCCAGTCATCCATTCCAATTTCACAAAACACAATGCATGGCAATTGTAATCAACAAGTAATCGAGTCAAGACATCCATTCATTTTTGCACACATGAGAAATAAACTTTTGCACTATCCTAATGCACCTTTCAGTCATCATCATAGGACACACTCGATCACATGCACTAATTCAAGGTCAATGCCAATAAACACGAGATTCTCCTACAAACCGACAACTTTGATCATTCAAACATTGTTTGGAGCCCTCAAAATTTTCAAATTTGGGCATACATCAAGGCTTCAAGCATCAATCACAATCACACAAGCATAATAATAAACTACCCCCTCCCCACACACACACACTTAAGTTATACATTGCCCTCAATGGCGTAAGATAGGGATAGAACGATGTTACCGCTTTGCTTGGTGAGTGAACGTTGGAATTTTTCCGGGGTAGGAGATTTGAGCTTCAAAGAGAGGACAAAAACACAACACATACTCGCTCGAGGCGAGGTTATTACACAAAACAATACGATAGTAGTAGTTGTTCACACATACCAGATAAAAGAAAGAAAAATAAAACAAAAGAGTTCAGAGTTCCAAGTAGAGAAGTGGGGCGAAAGGAATCGGCTCTGCCACATGTCTTACTCGTCAGCTACCTCTCACTAGGTCGAAAGCCTCGACTGCATCTGGAAGGAGGCCCTGGCGACGAGCAATCCGCTCAAGCAGGTCGGTGTGTCGGTCAAGCGGGGAGGTGACTCCCACAATGTGGGTCTCAAGACGATCCATCCTCTCCTCGAGGTGCACCCCGGAGGTGGAAGGACCGGCACCTGATGGTGGTGGTGGTGCAGGGCGCTGGAGCGCGGGAAGCTGGCGGCGACTGGGAGCTCGAGCAGGTGGCTGCTCTGGAGGTGGGACCCATGGTGGTAGAGGCAGTCCCTCGATGAACCGGAATGGTCCAAATGATCCCAACAAACATATGGAACGCAAAGTGCCATCTTCGAACCCCGTGGAGTGCCCCTCATATGTGCAGCCTGCCATATTGACATTCACGCGACGAGCGAGATGGATAATGTAGGGACCCATTGATGTGATATATCATCGTTTTCCCCTATGGCTCTGGCGAAAGAGGTGGCCAAGACTGAACCAAGATGAAGATTGCTAGACGGATCAACCATGCAAGCAAACACCAGCAAGATCCTCTCGGTTATCTTGTTCGGATTGTGATAGCTCAAGTAGAGGGAACGAGCAAGGAGTGCATTGAGGATGTGCCACTTTGGCTTGAGTGTGGAAGCTAATGTGAGTGCCGATCGAAACTGTGTTCGTCAGTGCTCCGGGAGGCAAAACCTTTGAAATGATGCATTCATATCGCAAATTCTGATGGCGTCCTCAAACCTAGCGTTAGACTCTGAAACACACTGAAATACAAGAAGTTTAGCATAAAACCACCTCCCCTTTTTTTAGCTCAATTGCCACAAATGTCAAAAGAAATGGGGATAAAAAGTGTACAATTAGGCCCAAATCAGTGGCGAGTCATATACACTGATCGCGCCCAGTTCACGGTCCCAGTTCACGGTCATGAACATCTAGCCTAGACCATGAACACAGCCAAAATGCACCGCTTTTATCTAGCCTAGACCGTGAACTGACTCGACGTCAGTAACTTCCGAAACCTCTTTAGAGGCCCTTCAATTTGTTGTTTGTAGGCTTCAGTTCACGGTCCTGGCGACCGTGAACTCACAGCAGCAACCGTTAACAGCAACTGTTTCCTCCTCTTAGCCCGTTCCTCGCGCCATTTCTTCCAACTTTCGACTCTGCGGTTGGTTACACCCGTTAGACTCTGAAACACATTGAAACACAGCAAACCTAGCGTAAAACCACCCTTTATGGAGCTCAAATGCCACAAACGGCAAAGAGGAATGGGAATAAAAAGTGTACATTTAGTCTCGAATCAGTCAGGTAGTAGAATTGGTTCACCAGCTCATTCTCTTGGGCTACATGTTCCCCTGAATCAACATCCTTAGCTTAATGAAGTTAGTTTTCCTTCTTTGCAAATGGTTTAGCCGGTAAGCAAGTGTTTGGATCCTCTTTCTCGACCCAAGGGTAGGGGTCGAGGGAGAAAGAAAGGAAAATGATATACTATTTTAGAATGTGAGGGGTTGAACTTCCTTGACAAGCACATATTTGTGCTTAAAAAGCTTAGGAAATTGCAGATAGATTTGGCAGCTCTATTGGAAATAAGGGTAACTAAAGTAAATAATGAGAATATAGTGAATAACACTTTTGCATCATGGAAACATGATAACAATTTGATAAAGTCTCAAGGTGGTCGTGTTTGGTAATTTTGTATGCCTCACCCGCAAGTCATTAAGAAGGAGGAGAGTGAACATTGTTACTGTTGGAGGTCAGTACCCTATGGTCGATACTTTTATCTATAGTCTGCCTTGGGCTATAATGGGTGATTTCGATTCATTTATGAAAGTGAATGAAGCATTAAATACGATTGGAATCACTAAGAGTATTCAAGACTTTAGATGCTGGATTGAAGAGATGAAGATGCTGGATCATAAAGTGGTTGGTTGCTGGTTTACTTGGTGGAACAAACAGAAGGACAACCGTATTGCAAAATGATTACACATAATGTTGGTATCTGAGGATTGGATGGACTACTATACTCAAAGTGTTGCATAGACCTCTACTCCAGGAATCCCATGCCCCTATGGTTTGCTGATGAAGGTTACTCCACCTTCGGATACTTGCCAAAGCCTTTAGAGTTCTTAAAATTATGAGCACAACACCGTGCTTATGATGGTTTGGTAACAGAGCTTTCAGAAAAAGCATCACAATGTATCCTTACTATCTGTTCTATGGGAAGTTAAAGCATATTAAGTTGAAGCCGAAGAAGCTTAATAAATAGGTTTACTTGGATTTTCAGCTCAAACTAGAATTATGGAACTAGAACAATTCAGTGTATAGTCTTAGACTCTCTAGTTGCTGATTTAGTTGAGGAGGAAACATAGTTAGCCAAACAATGCAGAGAACTCCAGAAAGCTGAGGAGTCCTTTTATAAATAGAAAGCTAGAAATTTATTTGTGCAAGGGGGTGACATGATATTAGTTTCTTTCATAAATTTGTCAAGATCAGAAGCCATACACAACATATATGTAAACTTGTTAATGAGCAGGGCAAGAAGTTACAGATATTCATGAAATGGCGAAGGTTGTAGAGGGATTCTATGAGAAGCTTTATATGGGAAGTGAAAGTAGAGGTCCTGCCAATATTGAGGGAGTTCTTTCAGCATATCTTAACTCATAAACTAGACGAAGCTGATTGTGACTTGTTGTAATGTGGTAACAAGGGGAAATTCAAAAACATTAAAAAAAAAACATGAGTAAGGATAAGGTACCAAGCCCAGATGTCTTTCTAGCCGAGTTTTACCATCTCCAATGGAATCTCAATGGCCATCCGTTGGAAGATGTAGTACTTCAATTCCTGGTTCTTTATGCCCTGACACGTTCAATCTCTAAACATAATCTTGTAAATTTTTTTGCCACAAGTTTCATTCCTTGATAAGTTAATGATATGATATTTATTCTTTTGGCTAAAATCCAATGTGCTGCTTCAATGTAGGATTTCAGGTCAATATCGTATTGCAACACATTGTATAAAGGGATATCAAAGATCATGGCAACCAGACTTGATGTTGTGCTTCCAAAACTTGTAAGTCATTCTCAATCTGTTTTTATTCGTGGAAGATCAATTAGTGAGAATATTATAATGGCTCCAGAACTAGTTCAGGATTAACACAAGACTAGTATTACCCCTTAGATGTATTGTGAAGATTGATATAATAAAGACTTCTGATTTTGTCAGTTGGGATTTTTTTTTGTCATAGTAATGTCATCCATAGTATTCCTTGCTCAGTTCCTGAAATTACTCAAAGCTTGTGTATGTTCGCCTATGGTTAGTGTGGCTTTAAATGAAGAGTTATATGGTTTATTTGTAGTGAAAAAGGGCTCAGCCAAAGAGACCCATTGTCTCCTTATCTGTTTACAATTGCCATGGAAGTGTTTGATGATTTGCTTAAGAAAGCAGTTCTAGAGCAGCAAATCACGTTTCATCCTAAATATGAGAGTCTATAAAGGCAAGTATTTTCTGTCAGGGTCCTTTCTCACTGCTACAAAGTGTTCACGACCTTCATGGGGCTGACAGAGTATCATGTATGGTGGCCACTTGCTCCAGCAAGGGTTGCACTGGCAGATCGCTAATGGTCGTACAACATCCATTCAAATTCCAGCTGGGTTCCTAGGTTGCATCTGCACGTCCCCACCTGCTACCCTTGGGTGATTGTGGAGGAAAGTGATCCAACTATGGCAGAGCTAATGAGACCAGGGGTAGCGCTTGTAATCATGGCAATCCCACTGCCTCGTCAGGATATAGAGGACTCCCTAATCTAGCATGATACCAGAGATGGAGTGCACCGTTAAATCTACTTATCATCTAGTGTTCCTGATTGATCACAGACAAGACAGGTGGCGCCATATGGCAATTTGGATGGATCGATCAAGCTGGATTCGGATTTGGGAACTCCTAATTCCTCCAAAGCTTAAGATTTTTCTCTGGAAAATTTTCAATCACATTCTCCCAACCACGGAAGCCATGATCGAGAAGGAGGTTCAAGTGTTACCCCGATATTCGGTCTGCTGGAGGAAATCGGAAAGAATGGAATATATATTTTTTGACTAGTCAGCGGCAAGGGCAATTTGGGATCACTCTGGCCTGGAATATCTAGGCCTAGGGCTCCCTGGCGAAAATTTCCCTCTGTTCCTCAAGAAGTTGATGCTACTTCTCGATCAACCACATCTGAGTATGACAATTGTCGTGTCCCTTTGACGAATCTGGAAATCCTTAAATTGGGCTGTCTTTGAAGGGAAACAGTTCCAGGTTATATCCTTGACGCGATAGTATCATCAACAAGTCCAGGAATGGATAGGTTTACCAACTAACTAAGCAATCTCAGCTCCATCTTCGCAGGTTGAGACTGTGAATGCTTCAACCCTGTCTCGTTGACTTGTATGTGGGATGGGCAACCCTGTCAATATCGATTATATTGATGATCCACCGATAACAAAACTATTAGTCCTCCGTGAGGCCATCCAGTGGTGTCTGGGTTGTGCCCTCTCACAGGTTTGGTTTGAAGAGGACACGAAGGTGGTCATTGATAAGATAAAACAGACCGATACACGAGATAATCAATCTGGAGCCATTCTTAAGGAGGTTCTTTTTTGTTGGCAAATCATAATGGTCTTAATGTATGATTTGTAGGTTGGATTAGCAATAGGGTAGCGCACTTGGTGACTAGAAAGGTACTTTCTTTGTACCCGCCTATGTGTCGTTCTTTTAATTTTCTCACCTGGTTGTCTACCAGGGTGTAATTGTTTGATCTTTTTCTTAATCAATACACGATTATCTTTTATCAAAAGAAAAAAAATCTCCTTGCCCTTCTCTCTCTCACTAGCTTATCTCTCGCCCGACTTCACCCTGACTCGACTTTCTCTCTAGACTCCTTCTCATAGTGTTTCGTTGGAATTAATAAGCTTACAATCTTAATCCACACATTCTTAGAATACACTATCTTTGGAATCAAAGATCCTAACGATGACCCTTGAGTACTAGTCATTCATTCGGTTGATGCACTTGACAGAATGATAGGTAAAATGGCCGATTAACAATGAAAATGAGCTTTCACAAATAATAAGCATTGGAGATGAGCTATCAAAATGAAATTAAAACTAGACAATGACCTGCGTCATGCTGCGGGTGGCGGAAAACTATGATATAGTTAATGTGCGTTTTCATTTCTCCCTTTTTCTCAAAGGTTGTATCCAAAGTTAGTAATATAGTACTTTGTACTGAAATTGTGGTTGAAGCGTCTTATACCGCTGAAACTATCTATCAGCTTAGACTCCGATAAAGAATTTTTACAATGGATCGCCAATGCAATATGGTTTGACAAATCTTATATTTTCCTTCTGCATTAATTCTCGTTTTAAGTGATGTATTTTTCGGGTGCAATTTCTGATTATCGCTCATCATTGCTCTATTACTTTTATTTTATTTATTTATATGTTACTGTCTCAAGCAAAATCATATAATAAAGGTTGAACTAATACAATAAGATTTTTCCTTCTGCATTAATTCTCGTTTTAAGTGATGTATTTTTTGGGTGCAATTTCTGATTATCGCTCATCATTGCTCTATTACTTTTATTTTATTTATTTATATGTGATAGAACCTGTTTCTAGGATTCTATTGTGAATTGGGATTTAGGGATTAAGAACAGAATTAGGGATTTGAGAAGAGAAAGATAGAGAATCGGCCTAGGCCTTTGGAGGGATTGGGAACGAAAATTGAGAGGATAGGGAGATTAGGGTTTAGGAGAGTTTTCTTAATATTCTTCTTATTGATTCCGAATGAATAGGCTTAGTACATATTTATAGCGAATATAGGAAAACCCTACTGATAATCCTAATTCTACTAGAATACTACTAACCATAATAAGAATTACCTATTAGTGATTATAATAATAAATATATAAACCCTAACGAAGTTGGTTTCTATCATCTCCTCCCCCTTCAAACCAACCTTGTCCTCAAGGTTGACCGTCTTGACCTAATTTTCCTTCCTTTCCGTGCAATTTACAAGCCGACAAACCCATTTCTCGTGCTTCCGTTTCTTCCAATCATGCTCCATCTTTTGAATTGGGCTTCTCACACTGATCTTCTGGCGCTGATTTAACTCTTCGATTTTCTCCTCTATGGGCCCTGACACGCTAAAACACAACACCTAACAATGACCAAGTGTAACCAATGAAAGGGACTGCAGTATAGTGGCACAAGTAATAAATATCGAATCCACGGGTCTCTAGAGTTACTATTACTCAGCTTCAGTTCATTATCTAGCAAACTAGATTAAGGATTGATTGATAAACTACTCTACTGACTACTCTACTAATTACAAGTTGGGAACTCACTTAGGTATGATTCCCCCTAGCTCCTCAATTAGGTCCAAGTTGCAATTACCTTTGGTTGATCTACTGTTGATTAAACTGCGGAAGATCCTAAATTAGCTTGGAATCTCTTAAGCTGACCAAGCCCTCTCAGACAGAATACCCGGCAGGCGACTAACCTTCACCGGGATAGACTGCTAAGGCGATTCACACAGATCTCCACTACTGGAATGAATTCCAGTACAAAGCAGTGAATTGATTGACTCTCGCACAACCAATTCACTACTATCAATCAAGGAAGCTCTCTTAACCTAATCAGATTCTATCTATCATAGGTTAAAGCAGAAATCAAGAGAATTTGATCAAGATCAAATTGACTCAATAAATCATGCCTCAATCGATTATAATCAGACAGTGTAGCATCCAAAACTTCATACAAGAAAGATCCTAACTCATGGAACTAGGGTTCCTCAAAACCTAAGTGAAGGGAAGTTACTCCATAGAGAAGAGAGAGACTGCAGAAATCTGATCTCGATCTTCAATCTCCATCTCCAAGCTTTATTCCTGAGCTCCAATGGCGAAGAAATCCTCCAAAATAGCTCCAAGAATGTTCCCAAGTCGCTCTCTCTCTCTAGGGTTCGTCCCTTGGGTGTTTGGAATCCAAAACCCAGCTCCCCTCCCTTTTGGCTCGGATTAGGCTTAAAAACAGGCTTCCCCGAGTTGCACGGCCAGGTGCACGGCCGTGCACAACACCATTCTGGCCGTGCACCCTCAAAACGCACCGTTTCACTTAATCGATCTCAGCCATCTGCACGGCCAGGTGCACGGCCGTGCAAGGCTGGATTTTGCCCGTGCAAGGCCTCGGCAGAGAGCGCACGGCCAGAATTATATGTTGCACGGCCGTGCGCCTCCCTGGTCTGCCCGTGCAGCTTGCTCAGCCTCTGTTTAATGCTTCGTTTCTCCCTCGTCCGGACTCCGAATCAGTCGCCGTTTGATCCCAGACGCTCGTAGTCTCGTCCTCTTTCGTTTCATAACAAGCTTGCATGATTCTCTGTCCATAAAGTGAGGTAGAAATCAATTCTTCTTCAGGTCATGCCCGAGTTTCTGCTCCCGAATCGCCAATTGATCTCTGATTGACTTGAAACTTGCGCCTATGCTTCACTTTATGTGCTAGGACCTGAAATGTGACAAAGGAACACAACCTAGCATAAAATAGGCCAAAGACACGGTAATTCAAGCTCAAACAATCAAGAAACAAAGGGGAAAACATGTGCAAATACCGAGTCATCAAATCCCCCCACACTTAACTGTTTGCTTGTCCCCAAGCAAACCTAACTCAAACCAATGCAACTCTCCAGACCTCTATAGCAACATACAACCCCCATCGTCGGTAGAGGATTTCCCAGATCATATAGCAGCTTACGAGGTCAACTGGTCTTCTAAGACGTTCCCTATCTCTCTCAATGCGAGTACTAGACTCAAGCCAGGATCATGAGAAAAAGTAGAAGTAAGACAGTCAGTTCATGGATAAAGGGACTCACACCATTCACAACCAAGGACTCGTTGTACCGGGGTGCTCTTTCACTTCATTTCACCGTTGGAACCCCTTTTTCTCACTTTCATTTACATTTTTTCTTTCATTTGGTGGAGTTCCAACTGCAGTCTTTTGCACGGTCGACCCTTATTAGTCGAGCAAGAGCAATTTCTGTACATCTGGCGCTCGCCAGAGTACTTCTTTTAACTCCTTTTCCTCAACTCGTGTGGAGGGTCAATGAAATTAAGGGGGGTCGGAAGCTCTATCCGTGCCCTTAAAAACACATCCTCGAGTAGGCAAACCGCTCAACGGGTGGAAGTTTTACTTGTACTAGAGACAGCTTAGCTTCACCTTGTAGGAGTACCCCACTAAGGATCACTAAAATCTCTTCCAAAACCCGATTTTGTGCAATGAACGGTGCCACACACGTTGGGCTTACCCCATGTTTAAGATTTAATGATTTTGACATGGAGGACCAACTGCTTCCCATTTTCCATATGAGCACCCTGTTCGATACACGAGTCCATAACACAATCCAAATAGAGTCACCATTACCACATGAATTCAACGGTCTTAGCTCCACTAATTCACAAAATCAACTGACACAGCAGAGAGCTAGATAGGAAAAATCTTATACTTCAACATCCTCCATAGTGCTACACTACCTCCCTAGGTTGCACATTACTATAGAGACTGTCAATTCAAAGCATACTGAGCAGGCAATTTGCAAGGAAACACGTACTTGGAGCCCTCAAATTTAAAAATTTGGACAGTGGACTAGGCTCCAAGCACACAAACAGCCAAACATTCACCCGCATACATAATCGAACATCCCCCCACACTTAAGCACGACATTGGCCTCAATGGAGGAACGATAAGGAGGGTAGAACGAAGTTACCAGATCAAGGGTGAATGATGGTGGACGGGGCAGGCGGTGCATTCCAGGAAGAGAGAGTAATCAGAACACAAACACAACACAAAATCTCACAAAGGTTGAGTTATTGACTCTAAAATCAAATAACAAAACGGACTCAACCGAGGAGAAATAGATAAAGAAATGCAAACCGACTGGTTGGGTTGCCTCCCAACAAGCGCTTCTTTCACGTCGTGAGCCGGACGATGGCTCCTAAGTTTCGGTCCACCCCAGAACCTCTTTGAAGTTGAGGTTCTCGTCAATGAGGTGGAGTCTCAAGTCACGAGCATGTGGTATGAAAGGTGATGGAAGCTCGTGCATTTGATGCATATGAAGTCTCCACCCTCGAGACCTCTTCTTCTCTTCTCTCGTCTCATTGCCCCAAACCAGATATGACAGCATCGATTGGCCACCACCGCGTCCACCAAGAGGGACCGATGTCGATGTGGCCTTGGTCTGGCAAAGAGACACTGCAAATGGGTCCTTGCCAAGCAGCTCCTCGAAGTTTGGTGGAGATATCACATGTAACTCATGGCCGGTGCAAACCTCTTCCACCCCAACTTCGTCCTCAGCATGGACGCCAATTGCTTCTTCAACCTCCCTTTCTTCTTCATGTGGTATCACCCCTGGGAAATGATCAAGAACTCCTTCTGCTTCACTTTCGTCATCCTCCACAACTTCTTTTTGCACCCTTTCTCTCTCTTCTTCTTCTAGCACGGATTGGAGAGCAAGTTGCCAAGCAATTTCTCTCATGAGATCTTCTTGCATCTCCTCACTCATGCCCACCTCTTCAAAGCTCAGTGTGGGGTGCGGGAAAGGGTGGTCGGCTACGACAGGACATTCCTGATCATGATCATCTCGGGAGCTCTCCGTGACAACTTCTGTGTGCTCCACGATGTCCTTGTAGCCTTCTTCTTTCTCGTCCTCTTCTAGTACGGTAGCAGACGGGTGATCTTGAGCAAGTTGTGAGCAAACTTGCAACACCCACTCTGTTTGCTTCGCTGAGCGTTGAACAGCCTCCTCCATATCATGGAGATATGAGGGATCGGAAGAGGAAAGGGCTTGGATGTGAAGATCCATTCTGCGATTGCGTCTCTCGGAGTCCCGAACAAACTGCTCCAGGAGAAGCTTCAGTTCATAGTTTGGATCTGGCTGTGGAGTGTAGCATGGCTCTGCAGAATGGTCCGTGAAGGCCGCCATGGGTAACTCCAGCGCTGATGGCCCTTCTGGTTGTGGGAGAAAGTCTTCTTGGTAATGAGATTGTTCTTGATATGCCCAGGGGTCAGATTGTTCTCCATAGTAAGGGGGTTGGTACTGGAACCCGGATCCATAGTCTTCTCCTCCTTGATTGCTCCAGGGTGTCTCGGGGTAATACCACTCGGATGGTGGTGGATACCCCCAATGGTTGGAGAAGCCATGAGGATCCATGATTCAGATCTGCACCAACAAAAACTAAAACACCCAAGTGAAAAGCAAGGGTGGAAAACAAAAGAAAATGCTAAAGTAACAAACTTCTGCCTTTCCTAATAATCTAGAAAGTCCCCGGCAACGGCGCCAAAAACTTGACACGCTAAAACACAACACCTAACAATGACCAAGTGTAACCAATGAAAGGGACTGCAGTATAGTGGCACAAGTAATAAATATCGAATCCACGGGTCTCTAGAGTTACTATTACTCAGCTTCAGTTCATTATCTAGCAAACTAGATTAAGGATTGATTGATAAACTACTCTACTGACTACTCTACTAATTACAAGTTGGGAACTCACTTAGGTATGATTCCCCCTAGCTCCTCAATTAGGTCCAAGTTGCAATTACCTTTGGTTGATCTACTGTTGATTAAACTGCGGAAGATCCTAAATTAGCTTGGAATCTCTTAAGCTGACCAAGCCCTCTCAGACAGAATACCCGGCAGGCGACTAACCTTCACCGGGATAGACTGCTAAGGCGATTCACACAGATCTCCACTACTGGAATGAATTCCAGTACAAAGCAGTGAATTGATTGACTCTCGCACAACCAATTCACTACTATCAATCAAGGAAGCTCTCTTAACCTAATCAGATTCTATCTATCATAGGTTAAAGCAGAAATCAAGAGAATTTGATCAAGATCCAATTGACTCAATAAATCATGCCTCAATCGATTATAATCAGACAGTGTAGCATCCAAAACTTCATACAAGAAAGATCCTAACTCATGGAACTAGGGTTCCTCAAAACCTAAGTGAAGGGAAGTTACTCCATAGAGAAGAGAGAGACTGCAGAAATCTGATCTCGATCTTCAATCTCCATCTCCAAGCTTTATTCCTGAGCTCCAATGGCGAAGAAATCCTCCAAAATAGCTCCAAGAATGTTCCCAAGTCGCTCTCTCTCTCTAGGGTTCGTCCCTTGGGTGTTTGGAATCCAAAACCCAGCTCCCCTCCCTTTTGGCTCGGATTAGGCTTAAAAACAGGCTTCCCCGAGTTGCACGGCCAGGTGCACGGCCGTGCACAACACCATTCTGGCCGTGCACCCTCAAAACGCACCGTTTCACTTAATCGATCTCAGCCATCTGCACGGCCAGGTGCACGGCCGTGCAAGGCTGGATTTTGCCCGTGCAAGGCCTCGGCAGAGAGCGCACGGCCAGAATTATATGTTGCACGGCCGTGCGCCTCCCTGGTCTGCCCGTGCAGCTTGCTCAGCCTCTGTTTAATGCTTCGTTTCTCCCTCGTCCGGACTCCGAATCAGTCGCCGTTTGATCCCAGACGCTCGTAGTCTCGTCCTCTTTCGTTTCATAACAAGCTTGCATGATTCTCTGTCCATAAAGTGAGGTAGAAATCAATTCTTCTTCAGGTCATGCCCGAGTTTCTGCTCCCGAATCGCCAATTGATCTCTGATTGACTTGAAACTTGCGCCTATGCTTCACTTTATGTGCTAGGACCTGAAATGTGACAAAGGAACACAACCTAGCATAAAATAGGCCAAAGACACGGTAATTCAAGCTCAAACAATCAAGAAACAAAGGGGAAAACATGTGCAAATACCGAGTCATCAGGCCCACTAATCACTTCCTTGACAAAGTCAAACTTCCACCACTCCTCTTTTGTTGGCATCATACTCCAGACACTTAAGGGATCCGAACATATTGCTTGATTTAAGAATACATCCTTGAACACCAATTCATCAAGCCCTGCAAATATTTTCTTGGGAACTAGCACATTAATTGGCTTTGATGCTTCATTACCTGCACTTGAGCCCTGCCCTTATGAAAAACCACTCTAGCCCATTAGGCCAACCTTCAACTTCATTCAAGTACACCTCTTTCAAGGGCCAGCCCATTCAGAGCCCAATCTGCCTCAAACAATCCAGTACTCTTGGCCCCTGACACATCTCTCTCTCGGCCCAAACTGATGGCCCACGCGACACCAACTCAGGCTGACTCTCTGGCCCATCAGAGATGCTAGCTAGGGTTTCGGGGGAGGGCTAGAGTTGGAGAGCAGTTTCTCACCCGAGAGCAAAGCACCGTGCCAGCTTGCTCCGTCTCCACCTTCCCCATCTTCTTTCCCATCGTCCGACGGTCCTCCCGACCGCACTGCGGCCCACTCGAATCCGCCGTCGTTCCCAGCTCCGCCTCCATCGAAGACTCCTTCCTCTTCACCCCCGGCGACGTGCGAGGAGGCCCAACACCGCCTCCCTCCTCCTTCCCCGACCGATTTTTCTTCAATAGCGACCGGGGCTCGACATTAATCGAGAGAGAGAGAGAGAGAGAGAGAGATCGTTCGCCGCCGCCCTTTTTGTCGTTCGCCGCCACCACGAAATCCTCCTTCTTCGACGGCTCATTCTCCTCCTTCGTTCTGGTCATTGGTGCTTAGCTCCCCGGCGGCGGACTTCTCCTCATACAAATGCGAGGTCGCCCCACTTCCTGCTTCTCCTCCTTGTCCTTCGACTCCAGCGAGACAACTCGGGAACTCATCGTCTCCGCTTTCCTAGCAGTCACTTGCTTCTCCGGTTCTGTCTTCGACGGAGCACGTGCGGTCCCGTTCCGCGGCGAGCAGTTCGCCAGGCGGTGGGGAGTAGGTCGCGACGTCCCGCCGCTCTTCTTCTGCTCTGCACCCTCCGTAATCGACAGCGAATCGAATACCAAAAGAGCGCTTGACGACTTTGGAGCAGCCCCGCCCTTGGTATAATTCACACGAAACATCGATGACCTCTCTCGAATCTCCTGCTTCTCAAAATTAATTCCATCTCCTGGCCTTTGATTCTCCTTCCTAATCTTCCAATTGACCTCCCCGGGCCTTTGATTCCTTTTTCTGAACCGCCAGTTCGCAGGGCGATCCGATGCTACTTGCCGCTCACCACCTCCCACCTTCGTCCTCCTGTCCGATGGCCCCTGGCCTGAAATAAGATGACCGGCAGCGACTAACTTGTGAATGGCTTCAGAAGAAGGGTTAGCCATCGTCTTGGATGCGGCTCCAATGGCTGGAGTTGTTGTCGGCGTTAATGGTGGTCGTTCAGGGATCACCAGCTTTGCTACCCTCGAATCACCTTGGCTATCAATCTGCATTTGGTCCTGTTCATCATCAGTACTAGTTTTGAATGGCGAGACTGAGTCATCGAGTGTTGGGGTAGATACCCCGTCATCGATCTCAGAAATAATGATCTTCGTCTTCGGCATCCGATTGGGAAAGTAAGATGGTGATTTCTGCCGTTGGAGATGGTGGTGGTGACGTCGCCACGGTGGTGGTGGGTGGCTTGGTTCGCCGCGGCGAGTCTAGGAATCGCATGATCTCCTCCATATTCGCCTTCCACCTTCGTTCCTCTTGGGTTCGGCGATCGAGCGCTTTTTGTATGAGGGCGTCTTGCCGATCGGACGCTGAAGCGAAGAGCTGTGACTCTAGTGCTTCATCTATTCTCGGCTCATGCCTAGACTCCCTCGTCTCAGCAGCCGCTGCTAGCTTCTTTCTCGTTCCGCCGTCCACCATCGTCTTCTTCATCACCGTCGGCGGAACCATCATCTTCTTCAGAGAGCTTCGATGAGCTCATGTTGGCTCTGATACCAAATGATAGAACCTGTTTCTAGGATTCTATCGGGAATTGGGATTTAGGGATTAAGAACGGAATTAGGGATTTGAGAAGAGAAAGATAGAGAATCGGCCTAGAACTTTAGAGGGATTGGGAACGAGAATTGAGAGGGTAGGGAGATTAGGATTTAGGAGGGTTTTCTTAATATTCTTCTTATTGATTGCGTATGAATAAGCCTAGTACATATTTATAGCGAATATAGGAAAAGCCTACTAATAATCCTAATTCTACTAAAATACTACTAACCATAATAAGAATTACCCTATTATTATAGAAACCCTAACGAAGTTGGTTTCTATCAACATGTTATTGTTTCAAGCAAAATCATATAATAAAAGGTGAACTAATACAATACGAATTTTATTGTAAAAAAATACAATAAGAATTCTCGCACTATCCATTAAAACTAAAGACTTGTTGTTATTAGTTCTTTATGATTTTGAAACTCACTTTACTTTGCAATTTTTATACTTAGTCCATGCGCTTAAGAGACCTGATCAAAGAAAATTAGCGGAAAACAACCCCAACCTATATATTACCTTTGTTGAGAAATTTTACAATGCTATATAGTATTGGTGCTATAGGTTTTTGCCTTTATGGTACAACTTAAATTTGTACATTTACGTTATGGTACAACTTCAGATTGTACCTATACTTTTTGCACAAATTCTTTTATGGTACAACTTGAACTTGTATCATTATGTGATGGTACAACTTCAAGTTGTAAAGTTGTACCATAACATAATGATACAAATTGTTTTATGGTACAACCTAAACTTATACATTTAATGTTATGGTACAACTTTAAGTTGTACATTAAAGCACCAATACTATATAGCATAGTAGAAGTGCTCCTACCTTTGTTAGTGAACAGTAACGGAGGTTTAGGTTTATATATACTAATAACTAATAACTACAAAGTGGAAGAGCAAAATCTCCAAACCATCTCAATCCTTTGTCCAATATTAGTCATCCCATAATACATGTCTCTGTCTCCCTGCATAACTGTTCCTCCTTGAAAACATGATTCATCGCTCAATTTCACCCCATCCGAGCCACAATTTTCTTAATTTATCCACAATCATGACTGAGATAGAGCTCCCTGAGCTTGTACCAGGGCTTGCTAAGAGAGACAGCATGGAGTGTCTCGTTAGCTTGCATCTCACGAATCAGTGCATCACCTCTCGAATCTGTTGAGGTTGTTAGAAATTGGAGAAACGATTAAACATGGAGAACATTGAAGAAACAAGAAGGAAGAATTGTTGGAATGTAATAATAGTTTGTCTTTGAGACTTATTCTTGTATCAATTTGATTTAGAGTTTCCAAGTAGCCAAAAAAGAGTGGACTTTACGAGCCAAAACTGTTATGTATTACTGGAAGCAAGTATAATAAGAACTCGTTTTCCATATACTAGCTTATGTTCTGTAGCCTTGAAGCAAGGCATATGATATAAAGCAAACAAATGAAGAAGAGACTAGATAATTTCTTGCTTTCTAGACATACAGAGCCATAACAATATTCTCCTGTTCTAGTAGAGTATTGCAAAAGGGCCACTCTTAAAGATATATATAGAAAGCTCATTGAACTTGGGATGCCATTCAATCTAACGCTTGACACTTGACAGTCGTACCCAAAACCATGTGGCAACTAACGAACACGAGCTCGCTTTGTTTAAAGTGTCGTCCCTCTACCACAATCCCCACATACAAAAACTCCCAACCATCAACCTGCAAAGCAGGCAGAGACTCTGTCAACAGCAAAACAGGAAATCTTATAGAGTAACTGAAATGGTGGGACTTTTGAAGCCTAAATCCAGCACACAAAGAATACGCCAACAACTCAAAGCCTCACGACTTCAGATCAGTGCCGCTACTATGTCATACGAAAGAAAGGTGTACTTGTGGCGGAGGCAGGATTACAATTGACCCCTGTCCTCTTTTTAAAATATAAATAATAATTAATAAATAATTAATAAATATAATTAAAAGTAATAATATTCAAATTATTCATTCATAGATAAAGAAATAATCAACTAATACAATTTTATTTTGCATAAACAACCACAACGAGTTTTTGTATTTCGAAACAAATGCAAAATACATTCGTTGTGTACACTTTTAAGTAAGTCTCTTTCAGTGTATCCTATTAAATAATCATAGCTAACTGATCGTCAATCCAACTTTGAAGTTGTTCTTAATACAGCTGAAGCTAAAAATGCTCTTTCTAGTTTCATAAGCAAATGAACTTACGAATATATGACTTATAAACTTTCATCTCCACCATTGCTCGAGATAATTCATCATGTACAAGCTGTTGTCGAATAATAGTGTCATGAATGGAATCAATTGACTAATTTTTAGCAATTAATGAACAAGTAATGAGTTGTGATATAGTTGACAAAACATCCTTATGTTACTTGTAGGGGTGGTATTTTTTTTCTCTACCAAATATTACCCCTCTCCCGGGACAAGGCCAAAATGACCTAGCTCCGCCTATACTTCCAACCTATCCCATTGGCCTGTTCCCTTTTCAGTGCCCAATCAGTACTCAGCATCTCCTGAACCTCTACTTCATAACCAGTCTTCCAGCAGTCTCTTAGTTGGATATACTTTACAACGTATCCAAGGACAATCCTACATCACTTATCATAGAAGTTGGAATAGTATTCAAGCTAGACTCTGTACAGTTGACAACTCATAACCTTGATCCCGACCTACTTCAATCATCAAACATCCCTGGTATCAATGTAGTCAAAAGCGAGTTTCTACGAGGAAACGTTTTGGTGATCTAGAAGCGTAAAATCGTAAGTTACTAAGTTTTAAAGCGAAGATTTTAACTACATAAGTTATAAAAACTGACATTTTGTGTAGAAGCGTTTTAGTGACCTAAAACGTAAAATCATAAGTTTTAAAACACGATTTTGACTACATTATCTGGTGTTAGTAATATTGCATATACTTTGCAGAAACAGAATTTCTCTTATGACATTCACTATCAGACGATGTTGGATATGGACAGTTCCACTCTGAAACCATCCATTACCACCACCCAATGACGTCGACTTGAGAAAAGTTGGACCCTGATGGTTTGGCTAAAGTTTCTGTACAGATGGACAAGGTATCTCAATCAACATTTCAAGCTATCCATCCACGATGGATCAATCGTTTATCGCCGTACTGATCCTCTAACAAGAGAGTCGATGCTGACTGACCTCACTGCTCACTGCTTCAAAACGAACAAGTTTATCCACCCCATATCTATCCCGCTGCGGTAACAGTACAACACACTTAAAGGGGTCCCTTAGTAACATGACTAAGTGAATCTCAACTATTGCACCTCATTAAAATTTAATGGCTACAATTAATCTAATTTAATGAAGGACAAAACAGTAATTGCATGATTATTTTTATTTTTAATTATTAAATATTTTTGTCCTTGGACTCTTCCCTCCCCGCCGTGCGTCTCGTCTCTACTTTTCCCCGCCGGGCAGGCCGTCGCCGACCAGGAATTTTTTCGCAATTCCTGCTGGCTGGGAACCCTTGCGTGCAATTGTTTTGGGAGAGAGAGAGAGAGAGAGAGAGAGAGAGAGATTTTTTCTGATTCGGATAAAATTTTTCCGACGACCATCGACGACGGAGAAGAATTTCCCAGCGACAGTGCTAATTTTGTGATGTTTGTTGACATATTTTATAATGTTTGTACGTTTTGTTATTTTGTAATGTTTGTCGATTTTTTTTGTAATGTTTGTAAACTTTGTTATTTTTGTTCATCATGTTTATCATTTTTGTCAACCATGTTTGTAATGTTTTTTAATGTCTAAAAAACAACCTGGTTCACTTTGGATGGAACTCCTCTATTTAGGGAAGAAGCCTCCAAAGTCAACCCGGGTGTTTTATCCAGTTCGTATGGATAGTCGGTCTAGTTTGTCATTTTTGTCCACCATGTTCGTAATGTTTGTATGTCTAAAAAACAACCGGGTTGACTTTGAGACGGAGCTCTATATATAGGGATGAAGCCCCTAAAGTCAACCCGGGTGTTTTTACCAGTTTGTATGAATTTTTGGTCTAGTTTGTCATTTTTGTCCAGCATGTTTATATGTCTAAAAACCACCCGGGTTGACTTTGGGAAGGAGCCCCTCTATATAGGGATGGAGCTTCCAAAGTCAACCTGGTTGTTTTTTCTTTTTGTATGGTTTGTATTGTTTGTCGGTCTAGTTTGTATTTTTTGTACAGTTCATATGTTTGTAATGTTTGTAAATCTGTTTGTATGTTTTGTCGCTCTAGTTTGTACTGTTCATATGTTTGTATGGTTTGTACTCATTGTAAGCCCGATTTGTATACTTCGTAATTTTCCATAATACCCAAACTACCCCTGTCATTAATTAAATAGCCCTTCCCACTTTTTAACCATCAGATTGCTATATTCAGATCTAAGGGCTGGGAGGGGCTTAGTTAAGTGACTAAGCACCCCCTTAGTCACTAGATCCTCTCTCTCCATCCAAAATACTATTTCCCTAATACCCGCCTCAAACTGCTTCGACAAGCTTACCTAAAACTGCTATGAGCTAGCTAGCTAGTCTCCAGCTGAAGTGTTGTGACACAAAAAGTCCCTTGAAAGTCCACTTGCAGTCTCTAATTTCATCAAATTGGCTCAAACTATAAACTAAAACTGATATCAATATCGTACCAATCACAATCATAAAAATCAGAGAAAAGCGAAGAAGCCTGTTGAAATCCAACGTACCCAATGAAATGCAATCAGGTTGATTTGGGGTCCATAACCTTTATGGCTGCCATATTCTTCCTAGCAGCTCTCGCATTGTCATACTCAAACTGCAACACATTAGGGATGTGGGAGGTATCCTTCACATAGAACATCCTCCCGAATCTGCTCTCCTCAATCGCGGGGAAGTAGAAGAAGATGGCCGAATTGACCACCCAAAACCACATCCCGCCGAGCACAAGCCCCAGCGACGCGCTGGCGAACACCTGCGCCACTGTGTGGTAACCCAAATACACCCGATAGTACATGTATTGTCCATAATGTATAGTATTTTTTAATTTTTTACATAAAACATGCATTGTTTGCTTGATTTGACACAAACTATCACTCAAAATGAGTGATAGTTAAATCTCAAGTTTTGGTTTAGATTGTTGAGATTGTTTAGTAGAGATTGTTGGATTTTGTTTTGTTTCAACTATGTCCCTACCTTTTTATTTATGTTGTTTTTTTAATATTAAAAACAAAAGTCAAAAGTGACATTTCATCCAAAAAGTAATATAACTTATTTCAATATTTGAATAACTATCACAGAAACCAAACGATGTAAACTACAATACACCAATTTTCTTATATACATGTATATTATTATGCATGCATTGATGACAATGCATAACTATCACCAAAACCAAACGACTCCTAACGGGTGAATAAGTCTCTTGTAGCTCTTAGAGTTGAACACACCAATCTAACGGTTAAAAAGTGGGAAGCGATTTTTAATTAGTGACATGAGTAGTTTGAGTATAATGAAAAATTGCAAAATATACAAACCGTACTTACAAACAATACAAATTAGAGAGACAATTAATACAAACAAATTTATAAACAATAGGGTGAATACCTTATTCTGACTCGAACTATGACCATACAATCAACTTTGGCCCGTGGTTTGAGAAATTAACATACCGACTCGAACTATGCAGCATATAGTCTCAATTAGCCGGAAGACTGGAACAGATGGTCAACACCGTTGGCCGTTAGTCAACTGTTCGGCCACTGTCATGTAAGCACCAAACAAAAAAAAACATCAAAATTCTTTTATTATTTCCTTTATCTAATTAAAAAATAATGAAAAGAAATTATTTTTGGCCCCTTCCTAGAATCGGCTGGATAGATTTCCTCTCTCGTCTAAACCCTATCCACAAAAAATCATTCTTCTCCGACCACCCGCCACCTCCGTATCTCAAACGAAAAATGCAACTCTCTTCTTCTTTTCTACCAGACCTAGACCCCTCTCGCGCTCTCTTCTTCCTTTCTATCATACCCAGACCCCCTCCAGCAATAATGACCAGTCGAGTTAGGAAAATCGCCAACCAAGGTTCATCCTCTTCTGGTTCGCTCAAACATGAAGCCCATAAGATGCAAAGTCCACAAAACCCCTTGAGTTGTCACCACTTCTCGCACATACGACAATCCTAGAAGATTGTTTTATTCATGCTCGTTTTGGAAGGATGAAGAGAAGAACTGTCGCTTTGTTCGCTGGGTTGATGCAGCGACAAAAAGCGACTTTAAGCTTGATGGACTTATGGAAGAGAATGAGCAGCTGAAGTCGACATTGGAGGCACTTGAAGGGCGGCTTCGTAAGGCATAAGAGAAGGAAAATAAGAGGAAACAACAGAAGTTGGAAATGCTTGAAGACTTGACGAAGTTGACCGAGATCAGTTCAGCTAGTTTTGGTGAATTGCAAAGTATGAGAAATGCGATTTGTGTGCTACAAAAATGGCTAACTGTCTGTGTAATATTTGTAGTCATGGTCCTTTATGTTTTGATGCTTGTCCAATTGTAAGCTTGTTGAACTGTAAGCTTCATGTCTAATTTGTGTAATTTTCGATGAAATCAAAGAACTGCTCTATTATGGTGCCTTATTTCCTTCATGTTTTCATGCTCTTTGATTGAAGCTTAACTGGGACAAACATATACAATTTCATTCATTCACAAACATAATCTATTTTATCATTCAAACATGTCCAAACCATTAACAAAAGGGGTAATACCGTAGTTTAGGATTGGGTTCATTTCCAGACCATGTACAAAAGGGAGAATCCTAATGTGGATCTGCTTTACATACTTCTTCCTACACTCCAATGAATCACAAGGATCCGTAACATGCACATAGAACGTACAAAAAAGGGAGTCTTATCTATTACAAAACATATATATCTACTTCCTAACATAACATCTACTTCCTAATATAGCATCTTTTGACTTCCTAAGGCGACTCTGGTTGAGTAGTGGGAGGCTATGTTGTATTGATAGGAGGCAGGTCTGGTTTTGTTGCTCGTACACCACTAGGTGATGGAACTCTGGTGCTGAGCTGCAAAACACGAGGATCTTCATATTAAGAATAGAGTGCACAACAAGGTCTTACAAACAATAAAGACAATTTGTGTTACATACCCCTTGCATACATATTTCCAGTATCCATGCATACATGTTTCCAGTATCCATGTCAATGTTGTTCCAATACCTTGCATGCATGTCAATGTATGTTCTAATACCTTGCATAGCCCTTCTCATTTAATGATCAGTTACTCTTCTACTACTCGAGCCTATATGGGGAGCCTATACACGTTCATACATGACTATCATTATTTCATTTATTCATCATTCATTCAATGCATTGCATTCTTTATGCTCACATAGTTAAAAGATGGTTACCTGAATTCCTACAACCAGCGGGCAACATCTTCCATTATGGTGCTCGGATCTACACTTGGAGCAACACCCCTTCTTCCTTTTTCGTGGATGTTGTAAAATACAACATTAAGAATGATTCGGGCCTAATTCCACATATTTTTCCCCCGTTTGCTTAGATGTTTGTGTCAAATTCGCTCATTAGAGGTTGGTTTTACGCGAGGTTCTGCGTGTTTGAGTGCTTTTCAGGATTTAATAGGTGGAACCAGCCTCGGAGTCGAAGGATTGGTGAAAAGGATCGAAAACCGGGAGAAGAGGTGAAAAAACGCAAGTTCACGGCTAAAGGCAGGAGTTCACGGTTGCGCAAGAGCGTGAAGAAGAGGAGTAGACCATGAAGCGCAGGGTGTCCAGAGCCAACTCGAAGGTTACTGACGCAAGGCGAGTTCACGGTCACTAAGACCGTGGACACAAGCAGTTGCCCGTAAACTGCCGTGATCGATGCAGAGCGTTTTGGCGCAAGGCGTGAGTTCACAGACGCGTTTGAGAGTTCCCGGCCTTGAACTCAGGCCGTGAACTCAGCTCCTCTCATGTTTAAAAGCTAAGCTGCAAGGACAGAGAAGGGTGGAGCCACTTTTTGTGAGAGAAACACTTCTTATACATTTTAGAGAGAGAACCAGAACCAACAGAGAAGAAGGAGTTAGGGCTTGGCTCCAAAGGAGGTTTTGGGAAGATTTCCCCAAGGAAATCCCAACTCAAGGTTGAAGAAGAGAGGAGGCATCCCCACAAGATGATTTCCACCTTTTTCTCCTTTGTTCTTCCCACTTCTTCCATGGAGTAGTCCTCCTCCCACTTGGGTGTAGTGAAACCTTAAACCCTACTATGTAGTTTTCTTGTATGTGGTTTGAATGATTGATATTGGGCATTGTTTAATTTAATGGTTGAGGTATTTTCACCATGATTTGCCATGCTTATGCTTAGAAACTTAGGGGTTGTGCATATTTTGTGCTTAGCATCCTAGGGTTGTGCATATTTTGTGCTTAGCATCCTAGCGTTGTGCATAATCGTGCTCAGCACCCCTAAGTTTGTGCATTAGGTGCTAGTAATCTAACTTGCCAACTTAGCCTAGTTTAGAGAGGAAAATCCCCCTTTTAAGGGAGAATAAATTGAGTTGGTTTTCCTTCCGCTTTCCAAGCCACCTAAACTAGGTCGAGTTAGGGCAATCCTCAATATTGAATTGAACAAGTCGATTAATCGTGGTTAAACCGTCCGACCTTAGAGTTGAGTGAGGAAGTAAGCCGATTATAGATTGTTTAAACCGAGAGGGTTGAGTGACACGACCTTTCATCCTCACCTCGGTTTAGAAATCGAGACTGTGGTCCCCGACCACATACGCTTTCCTCTGCGGTTCACGATTAACGTGCCCAAGGCAATCGTTCCATCCCACGTAGCATAATAGCGGTTTAGGGGGAAGCGAAACCCAAGTGACTTTCCCATAAAAGAGTTTTCAAACCAATTTACTCTTGCTTTCTTTCATTTAAATTGGCAAACCTTTAAACCAAAGTTTTATCGCTAGATAATGATGTTAACAACCGAAGTAGGGGTAGACGGACCGGTCCGGGTCGATATATAGATACTTGCCATATACTACACCCGATTAGAGTTTAAAAACTTGGGCTCTAATTGGGGTTTAATTGTAGTGTAGATTCGAGCAAGTCAAGTTTTTAGCGCCGTTGTCGAGGACAACGATCTTTTATTCTGAAAAAGTTGTTGGTTGTTAATCTAGCTTTTAATTTCAAGTGTCGCAAGTGTGTGTGTTCTTTGCTTTGTCTAGACTTGGTGTTTTCCGATAGTGTGTAGGAGGTGCATGACCTGGAGCAACCCGACGCCCTTGCTACCACTTGACGAGGACATAAACCGGACTCTCCGACTCCTGGCAAAGGAGAGAGAGCTAGCCGAGGCTAGGAGAAGGTGTGAAAGAGGGGGACAACAATCGGGTCCCGGTGTTAGTGAAGAAGTGGAAGTTCAGCCCATCATTGAAGAGGAAATGGCGAGGAACCAAAGGCAAGATGGAGCCGCTCAAGCCCGCCATATGAATGAGGAGGCGGGAGAAGAAGGAGCCCCGAGGACGATGGGGTACTACATGGCCCCAATGTCGGCGGACATTCAATCGCCGATCCTACATCCTCCGGTGGTGGCAAACAATTTCGAGATCAAGCCGGCTTTGGTGACTATGATACAAAGTAATGCTCTCTTCCACGACCATGAGAGCGATTCACTAAGAGTGCACGTGTAGAGATTCTTGGAGCTCGCGGGAAGCTTGAAGATTAATGGTGTGCCGGCTGAGTCTTTGCAACTAAGGCTTTTCCCATACTCACTCTCGGGAAGGCACTTAGGTGGCTAAACAACCACCCACCTCGGTCCATCACCTCATGGGACGACCTCCTCAACAAGTTTATGGCTCGTTATTGCCCGCCTTCGAAGACGGCAGAGTGGAGAAAAAAGATTACACATTTCGAGCAAGAAGAGGACCAAACCTCGAGGGATGATTGGGAGAGGTACTTCGATTAATTTCTTCAGTGCCCCCACCACGGGTTTGAGGAACAATTTCAGATTGAAACCTTCTACGAATTCCTAATGCAAGAAGATAAGATCCTCATCGACTCTTTATGTCAGGGGAAGTTAATGAATTTGGCTCTGCCCCAAATTACCGAGATCCTAGAAGACATGGCCCTTAAGGGGTATGATTGAGGGTTGACTCGAAGTGGAAGAATAAGAAATGAAAGGGGAGTGAGAAGCGAGGGAGCGAGTGCTCCGCTAGAGGCAAAGTTGGATAAGTTGCTTGAGGTTATGCTTGAAGATAAAAGGCAAGGAAAATTGGCGGTAATGTCGTGGGACTGGTGCTCGAGTACTAGCCACGAGATAGCAGAGTGCCAAGCAATGAAGGAGGCAACCACTCTGGAGGAGCAAGTCAACTTTGTGGCAAATGCTAGGGTCTCCGAAGCCATCAAGCGAGCCTTCAAAGTTTGGAGGTGCAAATCGGCAACCTTGCCGGTATCCTCACCGAGAGACCCAAAGGAGTCCTACCTTCCCAAACCGTGGTGAACCCCAAAGATCAAGCCGGGGTGAATGCACTTCAAGTGAGGAGTGTGAAGGTGGTTCCGGAGGTCGCCACAGGAGAAGAAATATAGAAGGAAGAGTCCAACAAGGAAGAGACCACCCCGAAAAGGAGAGAGAAGAAGCCCTCGAGGAATGAGAGGAAGGTGGCAAGCAAGGCATTGCCGGAGGATGGATATGTGCCACCTCTTCCTTATCCCACAAGGATGTACAAGGAGAGGTTGGACAACGAGTATGGAGGGTTCATGGAAATGCTACACAACCTCTACCTCAACGTCCCATTCCTCGAAGCCATGGCGCAAATGCCAAGATATGCCAAGTACCTCAAGGGATTCCTCATCAAGAAGCCAAGGCTTGAAGGCCTCGCCAATGCGAATCTTAGGCGAGGAGTGCTCGGCTTTCCTCCTCGATCGCTTGCCCAAAAAGCGGTCCGAACCAGGTAGCTTTACTATCCCTCTTGATATTGGTGATCACCATATAGACAATGTCTTGGCGAACCTAGGAGCTAGTGTGAATGTGATGCCCTACAAGCTTTTCAAAAAGTTAGAAGTAGGTGAACTTAAGACCTCTAAGCTTAGCATCACCTTAGCCGACCGTTCGGTCATTAGCTCGAGAGGTATACTGGAGGACATGATGGTGAGAGTGGGCAAGTTTTACTATCCGACCGATTTCGTGATTCTCGACATAAGCGAGGACTCGGATATGCCCCTCATCCTCGGTCGTCCCTTTCTTGCAACCACCAAGGCATTGATAGATGTTAATTAGGGAACTGACAAGCTAAAACACAACACTAAACTGCGACCAAGTGTAATCGCAGTCCGGAAATGCAGACTAGTGGCAAGTTATATTTTCCAACCCGGGGTCTAGATCTACTGCCTACTCCGTGATTATCTATTATCTAGCAAACTAAGTCGAGTGATTGTGATTTTAAGCAAAAGCAGTAAGAAAGTAGGAAATGGTTCAAAGTTCTTTAGCAAGGGAAGAGTCACTCGGGAATGAGTCCGCCTAGCTCCTTAGTTAGGTCAAGGTTGTAATTACCCTGGGTTGATTAACTGTTGATTAAACTGTGGAAGATCCGACAGTAGCTTGGAATCTCTTAAGTTGACCACGCCCTCTCAGGCAGATTGACCGGCAGGCGACTAGCCTTCACCGGTATAGACTGCTGAAGTAATAAACGCAGAACTCCACTACTAGAATTGGATTCAAGTACAAAGCAGTAAATCGATTAAATCTCGTATAACCAATCTAACACTACCGATTGATGAAGCTATAACAACCTAATCAGATTCTATCTTTCTCAGGTTGCAACAGAAATCAAGAAAATATGATCAGGCTTCAATTGACTCAATGAATCATTCATCAATCAATTAAAATCAATCAATATATCAATCCAAAGTTATTACAATCAAGATCCCTAACACATGGAACTAGGTTTCTTCATACCCAAGTGAGAGAAGGCTCTACTCCATAGAGAGAGAGAGGAAAACAGAAATCAGAGCAGTCATACTCCTAAAGATGGGGATACTCTACTCTAGGATGTTGATCTTCTCTCATGGGGATGCAATCTGGGCTTCAATGGTGAGAAATCCACTCCAAATAGCTCCTAGGGTTTGTTCTTCACACTTTCTCTCTTTAAAGCTCAGTTTTTTGCTAAAAAACTCGATCCCTCTCCAAAAGACCCGAAATTGGGTTAAAACCCAGAATTTCCCGACTACACGGCCAGGCCACACGACCGTGTAGAAATCCCAGCTGCACGTGTGGATATGTAAAACTCCGCGTTTCACTTAAGTGGTTTCATGCACGTCACACGGCCAGAACTGCACGGCCGTGTGAAATCTCGGCCTGCCCGTGCAACATCTCTGTGACTTCCACACGACCTAAAGGGACCCGGTACACGGCCAGTGTGGTTTGCCCGCGCAAAAGAATTCCACACGGCCACGCCACACGGCCGTGTGGCTGTTAGTTTGGCCGTGTGGTTTCCTCAGCTTCTCGCCAAACGTTCAATCTTCGTCTAATCGATTCCGAACTCGTTCCCAAACCTCCATTCACGTACTAGGACCTGAAATATCACAAACAAGAACAACCTAGCGTGAAATCGGCCTAAGATACGAGAAATGAAGCTCGAACGATATAAGAATGGTGGACAAAAACATGTGTATATATCAAGTCATCAAATTCCCCCACACTTAACCGTTTGCTTGTCCCCAAGCAAACCAATTCAGATACAAGGTAAGCTCAACAACATTTCAATCATACCAACTTTGGGGGCATATCATATACGCACAGAACACGTGAATCATACTGCCTTTTGATCATTGACATATGACAACTTCAACAACAACCTAGACAACCACCGCATAGGACATTCGAGTGCAGCAAAAAGAGGAATCCTTTTTGTTCACCAACCAACATAGACTCGACTGAACAATTAACCGAGACGGTCATCGCATGCATCAAACTCAAGACGTCAGGATCAAGACCGAGCCATCTAGGTCCTCACCGGGGTAAAGAGCATAAAGAACAAGGAAATGAAACATTCACTCTCGACCAGTGGGGTCAGGACAATTTGATGCGAAAAATGTGCATGATTATTCTCTCTAATCCTAACGTCTCTTCACCATGATGGCAGCCTCTAAATGTTAGAGTCACATAAGGGATGTCACCACTAACTAATCCGGAGGTCTTAGAAACAGGTTCAAGTGACTGGCTAGGGTCTTGGACATGGGGAAAAAGCCTTTTAGGTGGTGGAAGTATTCATAGCATAAGGTTTCACAGTTCCAAACCCAACACATTCACAGCCACTCAAACCCCTTACTTTCTTTCTGCCATTCTGCATTACTCAAATTCTTTAGAGCACCAGAGCGAAGGAGGTCACAATAATTTTAGTATTTCTAAGCCAGACTGCTAAGAAAACACTACTTAATGAGCATGATTCAGATTTTGGTAGTGGCTCTCTTTTGCTTTCATTCATTTTTTTCATTTCATTTCCTGAGAGAACCACCACCTCTGCACATTTTTCAATACATGCCCAACTTTTAAGCACTACCTCCAACCCTCACATTATTTTTAGCAAAAACCACTTTGTGGAACCTTCTAAGAGATACAAAAGGGTGATTTTCCATTGTAGACCGAAAGAAAGGAAATTACACGGCTCAAAGGGGCTGACTAGGAGGTATAACACACCAGGACGGTCAATTTGGTCGTGGGCTATTCCTTTGCCTCCATCATCTTAGCTAGTGACAACGTGAATGCTACACATCATGGAAGAGGGATCTATCGCACAAGAAAGAAACGAGTAGGCTCAAATCTCACATGGCTACCTATATGATATATCTCTCATTCTAATTCCCTGAACTAGATGCATAAACGACTGTCAAGAGGAAGTGATCAATCTAAGTCACAATTGGTAAGCAAACAGTTGAAAAACTGAACCCCTACACAACTCTACTGCACGTCTCATTCATCAATATAGGTTGTCCTAGTCACAATCCAGTTGTCATGCATCAATTCGAAAGCCATTCGATTCACCAATCAAACCCACAATGCCAATATGATCATGCAAACATCAGTACTTGGAGCCCTCAAATCTCGAGATATGGACATCGGACTAGGCTCCAAGCACACATACATAGATTCCAACCAATACAAAGCCCCCCCCCCCCCACACACACACACACTTAAGTTAGACATTGCCCTCAATGGAGCAGAGGTAAGGACAAGGGGAACGATGTTACCGTAAGGAAAGACTACGAGGGATTGGAAGTGGACCGGTCAGCGGGGGACAAACGGGACGATGGAACAATTCTGCATGAAGGGAACAAAAAGAACACACTAGCACATTGTGCGTTAGGGATCAGAGTTAGCCCAGATGGCCACAAAACGGACAATCCACAAAATAAATAAAAAACACACAAAAGACTCAGTTCAAGCTCTGCACACACATGGAGCAAACAAGAAAAGTCCAAAACAAAAACACACTCGAAGGGGCGACGAGTATAGACTACTCGTCGCCAAGGTTGTCGAGGTCGATGTCCTCCCAGGGAGTCCTCCAGGCTGGCTGCTCGCCGGTATCAGCTGGAGCAGGTGCTGCTGGACATCCTACATACGACGAGCCCGTCCACTCTCCCTCTCGATGTGAGCAAGGGTCACCCCTACTGGGCTTCCATGCGGCCGAGGCGCTCATCGTATGCAGCCGTCCTGGTGTTATACTCGGCCTGGTGAGCCGAGTACTGCTGCTGGAACTGGAGATGATGCTGAGGAGCTGCTGATTCAGGAGATTCAGCTGCTGGAACTGGTGAGTGAAGTAGTCTCCTGGGATGGGGAAATGTGGAGCTATCACCCCCATGCTCATATGTGGTCTGGTAAGGGGCGGTATGGGCGGCAACAGCGTCCACATCATCGGGGTGGACATCCTCAGTGGCAGCATCCTCAGGAACTGCGGGCTGATCCTCCGTAGGGAGGGGTGGAGTAGGAAACCCCTCAATCCTCTTGACGCCACGCTCGACTCGCAGCAGGTGCATCTTCGAGATTGTGTCTTATCCGAAGACACAAGTGCCCCCTGCTCTGTGCAACCTTGATAGAGGATCTGGAAATAGGCTGCTAGGCGAGTGATGAGTGGGGTGCAGTGGAGGGTCCCCAGAGTAATAACACTCTTGTCCAGAGTCCTTGCCACCACAGAACCCAGGTGGAGATCATGGTTCGCCGTGCGGATGGAGTGAAGTACATGGACCGCCTGGTCTGGGTGCTGGCACTTTCCCCAACTGGAGTGAAGGACTTTGCGAGCAAGTGGTGGAGTATGCGATTCTCGAGCTGCAAGGTGCTAGCCTTCGTCCGTGCCGTTTGGAAGGGGTCTTGACCGGCCTGAGCTAGCCGGGTGTACAAAGCCTTGAAGGATAACCGTCTGGATTAGTGAGCTCGGTGACATAATCCTTGTCATTGTCCATGTCGAGGTTGAGAGCGACCTCTAAGTCATGGTAGCTCATGGAGCGGGGCTCACCGCCTAGCCGAACTTGACGGCTTCGTTGTTCGCCAGTCGGTGGTCTCTTCGTGCCGAAGGTCGTGTAGAACTCTAGCACCAGCTCGTGGTAGACCTTCTCGCGCACAGACAACAATCGGGCCATGTGCGGTGGTGGCAATAGCGAGGAAGTGCTTGTAGCAATTCACCTTCTCAAACTCCCTCCTGGACCAATAGTGATGCCTCCCAAACTTAGCTGCCAGGACGCGCTTAAAGCGATCCTTGTGGGGGCCCATCTTCAAATCACGGATAAACCAATGCTTAAGATCTGGTTTCGACATGGTCTACAAGAAAGCAAACCAAAGTGGAGCCAAAATAGCCATAGGAACGGTCAATCACACCCCCACACTTTAGAACAGAAAACAGCGAACCATAGTTTCATCCATAGTTCGGGGTGAAATAACTTGAACAAATGGGCGCAATCAAGGCAGGGGTGCACATTCACAATAAAGTAGGAAACTTAAGGTTCACATCCATATCAAACACACCATCAAAACACATCATTAAGGGCCCAACGGGCTCCCACAACAAGGTATGAAAAACTGCCATTTCATCGAACACCTTGTGTGCACTTTTAAGTTAAGCAAAGAATGGGCAAATTCCTAGCACAAGGTCTCAATCAAGCAAGGGGAAACATTGCCCAACACAATCCACCCAAAAACCAAGCCTTCCCCTCAATTAATTTCAATCGAATGGCAAGATTCAATGAAGTTCTCTAAATACACACACTAACATCCAATTCTCCACAAATTCACAAGGTAAAGGGCAAAATCAAACCTGGAGACACAAGTAGAGGTGTAGGGGGTGATGAGGGGAAGGAAATGGAGTCGACGAAATTCCAAAATTCTGCCCGGAAAGTGCTCGTCGGAGCCTCGCCGAAAATCGCTCCGGTGAGCCAAACCGGCCCAAATTGCCCCAAAATCAAGGGAAAGGCCGAAAAAGAGGAGGGAAGGTTGGGTATGGTGTTGGTTTGGTGAGAAACCGACCAAAAATGGAAGTAAAATCACCAAAAAAGGTGAAAGGTCGCGGTTTACCGACAAGGGGGAGAGGTTTCCGCGAGGGAGAAGGGGTTTTCTGGCTTACACGGGCCGTGCAACAGCTTTTATAGCCGCACGGGTCGCCACTCGGGCAGGTCCACACGGCCGTGTGGAGCAGATTGTGCCCGTGTGGCGCCGAGAATTCCACAAGGGCTGGCCGAGGTTGTCACACGACGTGTAGCGACCCCCTTCTGCCGTGTGGAAATTCCAGGGGCTTCACACAGCCAAAGGGCAATTCCACGTGGCCGTGCAGAATTTAGGCCTGGCCGTGTGGAATTCCAGAGCCCCGGTTTCGACCTGTTTTCACGCAAAAGCGACATTCGAACCTTGGACAACACTTCAAGACTCAAAAAACAAAAATTAAAAAGAAAAAGAAAAGGAAATGCAAACCTAGGTGGGTTGCCTCCCCACAAGCGCTTATTTACCGTCTATTAGTTGGACGCCAGTAGAGGAACTAAGGGTCCTCGAGCTTGATCAGCAGCTCTGCGCGCTCGACATCACGTCCCAAGTACAACTTTAAGAGGTGGTCGTTCACTTTGAACGACTCAGTTTGAGCATTGCTGATCTCCACCGCACCGTGCGGGAAAACTTTGGTGATCGTGAAGGGTCCCGACCACCTCGAACGTAGCTTTCCAGGAAAGAGTTTCAGGCGTGCATTGAAGAGTAGAACTCCTTCGGGCCCCTCAACCGAGCGTCATGGAGAGGCTTGGTTCGCTCCTTGTATAGCAGGGTATTCTCGTAGGCGTGGTAACGCCATTCATCCAACTCCAGCAGTTGCAGCTTATGTTCAGTACCTGCAACACTCAAATCCAGGTTTAGCAGCTTAACGGCCCAAAAGGCCTTGTGCTGTAGCTCTACTGGCAAATGACACGCCTTCCCAAAGACAAGTCTATAGGGTGAAGTACCAATCGGGTTTTTGTAGGCTGTCCTATATGCCCAAAGAGCATCATCGAGCTTGGTGGACCAATTCTTGCGGGACTGATCCACCGTCTTTTTGATTACTCTTTTAAGCTCTCGGTTTGTCAGCTCACCTTGACCGTTTGATTGGGGGTGGTAAGCCACCGACACCTAATGCTTAACACCATATCGAGAGAGGAGCTCAGTGAATTGCCCTTGAAAATGGGTTCTTCTATCACTTATGATGGCGCGCGGTGTCCCGAACCGGGAGAACAACTACTTCAGAAATGAGCAGACCCATCTTGCGTCATTGGTGGGCATGGCTTGAGCTTCTGCCCACCTCGAGACGTAGTCTACTACAACTAGTATATACAAATTTCCAAAAGATGGAGGGAATGGGCCTATGAAATTGATGCCCCAAGCATAAAAAATTTCACAAACGACAGATATATGTTGGGGCATCTCATCCCGGGAAGAAATGTTACCTGACCTTTGGCAGCGGTCGCACTGTCGTGCGAAGGTGTTTGCATCCTTGAAGAGTGATGGCTAATAGAAGCCTGACGGTAGCACCTTCCTCCATGGTGACCTCCAGTAGGTCCCTCGTGGCATTGAGATAGGATGTCTCCCATCTCGTGCTCCATGACGCAGCGCCGGATCACGCCATCTGCTCCGATCATGAAGAGGTAAGGGTCCTCCCAGAAGTAATGCTTTAGGTCGGAGAAGAACTTGCGCTTGGCATGAGTGGCCATCCCCTTTGGTAGCTGCTTGCCCACCAGATAATTGGCAGTCAGAATACCAAGGGGCCACGCTGTCCACCAATGTCATTGCGACCAATCGCTCACCCGGAAAGGAGTCATCGATCTCTTCCACGAAGTTGTCCACCGGAGGGGCTTCCAACCGTGATAGATGATCTGCAGCAACATTCTCGGATCCCTTCTTGTCCCGGATCTCGATATCAAATTCCTTCAAAAGCAGGATCCAGCGGATGAGCCTAGGCTTTGGATCAGCCTTGCTCATCAGATAGCAAATCGCCAGGTGATCTGTGTAGACCACCACATGGGAGAGCACCAGATATGGTCGGAACTTATCAAATTCATACACCACAACGACTAGCTCCTTCTCAGTGGTGGTGTAATTCTCCTGTGCATCGTTCAAAGTCTTCAACGCTTAGTAGATGGGCTGGAAGTGCTTCTCGCGTCTTTGACCCAGAACTGCTCCGACTGCATAATCACTCACATCGCACATCAACTCAAAAGGAAGAGACCAGTCAGGAGTCACCATGATGGGTGCATGGCGTCGTTCAGGAGCCTGTAATCGATGCAGACTCCCCAGCCAGTCACGGTCCGCATTGGGATCAGCTCGTTCTTCTCATTCGTGACGATAGTCATCCCTCCTTTCTTCGGGACCACCTGAGTGGGGCTGACCCACTTGCTATCAGATATAGCAAAAATGATCCCTGCGTCCATCAGCTTCATAATCTCTGCCCGGACCACTGCCTCCAAGTTAGAAGACAATCTCCTGTGGCTGTCTGACTGGCTTAACCTCATCCTCCATAATAATTTTGTGGGAGCAGAAGGATGGGCTAATGCCTCTGATATCTGTTATCTTCCACGCCGTCTCCCAGGCATACTTCTGCAGCAGAGCCACCGGCCTGCTCTTCTGCTCGGGTGTCAGATCCGAGCTGATAATGACCGAGAGCTTATTCCCCACCCGGAGAAATGCATACTCCATGTGAGAGGGGAGGGGCTTAAGCTCCAGCTCCGGTGGCTCCTCCAATGATGTGGCGATTCGGGGCGAGATAGGGATCGGCTTGAATGGTTTCTCTCGCCCCTCGATCGCGTCCTCGTCTAGCTCCACGAGCTGCTCCTCCAGGTGCAACTCCTGCGATGCCTATTCCCCTAGAAAAAGACAACGCTCGAGGAAATCGTCAGTACCCGCACTCGTGATGGCGAGTGCGGTCTCAAAATCAGCAATAACATCACAGTAGTCTAGATCATAATGGAGTTGGGGGTGTTTCATATTATCATAAATAGAGATAGTGATTTGTTCATCCCCAACCCTCAAAATCAACTTTCCATCATTCACATCTATAAGTGCCTTGGCGGTGGCGAGAAAAGGTCTACCCAGTATTAAAGGCACATCCACATCCACATTTATATCAAGAATCACAAAATCAACAGATATGAGAATGTCCCTACTGCGACTATCAAGTCCTCTGCAATGCCCCTAGGATGCACAATGGATCTATCAGCAAGTTGAATGCTCATCCTAGTGTTACTGGGTTCACCTAGGCCTAGCTTTTTAAATAGTTTATATGGCATGACGTTTATGCTAGCGCCTAAATCCACCAAGGAATTTCCTATATGCGAACTACCAATCATGCAAGGGATAGTAAAACTCTCTGGGTCTTTGCGCTTCTCTAGTAGCTTGTTCTGCAGGATGGCAGAACACTCCTCGTTGAGCATCACCGTCGACAGCTATCCAATCTTCCTCTTGTTGGTGAGGAGATCCTTCATGAACTTAGCATACTTGGGCATCTTCGATAATGCCTCCACGAAGGGCATACTGATGTTTAACTGCTTCAGCATTGCCATGAACTTGGCAAACTTAGTCTCCAATCGGTCTTTGTGTAACCGAGTAGGAAAGGGAAGTTGCAGGACATACGCCTTCACCACTAGTTGTGGCTTAGGAGTAGGCACCTCAACCTCTTTCTCCATTTCTTCTTCGTTAGCTGGAAGTGTTGAAGCAGGGGTCTCTCTCTCCTATGCCCGGACAGGTGGATCAGTCGTCCCCTTGCCACTCCTGGTAGTAATGGCCTTGCAGTGCTCATTTGGGTCCTGCGGATGTGGGATGGTCTGACCTAGTAAAGTATCAGGAGTCCTCTGGGCTACAGCCTGTGCCACACTCCCAAGCTGGGTCTGGATATCCCGCAGCACAGCCTTCGTGTTTCTCTGGCCAACTTCTAGCTCCAAGATTGTACCTGAAGCTTTCTCCATGAACTGCTCGATATTACTGAACTTATTTGCACTGGAGGTGCCCAGAGAACCCACCAGATCTCGCAAATCTACCATCAGATCACTTTGTACTAGGGCTGTGGGGGCTGCACCTGACTGCTGAAATGGCCGCACTTGTGGCTGAGGAGGAACTGGCCCCTGTCTGGGCTGTTAAGGAGGCCTCTGGAAGCCCCCTAGGAGACTGGTGGTCTATGATTAGTCCCACCCCAGGAGAAGTTGGGATGCTGGCGCCACCCCTTGTTGTAAGTATTGGTGTAGGGGTCGAAATGCCTGGCATTGCCGATGAAGTCCACCTGCTCCTGGGGAGTAGTCGACTCCCTCATCTCCTGACAGTCTTCCACGGTGTGATGGGAGCTTTCACACCACTGGCAGTACATCGCTTGCTGTTGTCCTGTACCTGAAATCATTCCAGAGCGATCGATGGCTAAAACCAGTTTAGATACCACCTACACCAAATCAGACGACTGGGTGGCTACAGCATGCACACCGCGCCCTGGTGCTCGTCTCGATCTCCTCGCATTTCCCCAATCATACCCCTGCTCTGCCATCTCTTTAAAGAGTTGATTCAGCTGTGGAGGTGTCTTGGTGAGCATATTCCCGCCGCAAATCGAGTCAATCAGCTGCTTGTCTTCCGGGAAGAGGGCATGGTAGAAGGTGCCCACCTTGAAGGCGTCAGTAAAACCATGGTTGGGACACTTGAGGAAAAGACTGGTTTATCTTTTCCAAGCATCCCAGATGGTCTCATCTTCATCCTGAGCAAAGTGGGTGATTTGCTTCTACAGGTCCGCCATCTTGGACGGAGGATAGTAGTGGGTGAGGAACTTGTCCGCCAGGTTGGCGAATGTGGTGATCGAGCCTGGAGGTCAATTGTCCAGCCACTCCTTGGCTAGACCCTCCAATGTAAATGGGAAATACCTCAGCTGGATGGCATCGGCTGTGACCCCATTGATCTTGATCCCATCGATGAGCTCATGGAATTGCCTCAGGTGTGATCGGGGGCACTCCCCCTCCTTGCCATGGAATACCACCGAGCCGCGTAGCATGGTGATGACAGAGGTGCTCACCTCAAAGTTATTTGCTGGAAGTTGAGGGTGCTGGATGGGCGACCTCATGTCCGCGGCTCTGGCGTTCCAGTAATACCCCATGGTCTGCTCGTCGGGAATGACCACATCATTGTTCTGTGGTTCACCCATTTCTTCCTCCTTGGTGATTTGCAGCTGTGCTAGAGCCTCCTCCGCAGCCAGTCGCGCCTTTAAAGCCCGCTTGAAGTTCCTATAAGTCCGTTCAAGCTCTTGGTCTAATGGTAGTAAAACTCCCGACTGGCTACGGGTCAGGCACTACCTGCACACAGAATGCAAACACAATCCGTGAAGGCACAAAGGTGGAAGAGAGAGAATGCAGTAAGGAAAAAGCTAAAGTAATAAACTTTCACGTTTCCACAATACATAGAAGTCCCCGGCAACGACGCCAAAAACTTTACAAGCTAAAACACAACACCAAGCTTGAAATTGATCCTAGCCTTCACCGGTATAGACTGTTGAGGCAATACTAACCGGCAGGCGACTAGCCTTCACCGGGATAGACTGTTGAGGCAATAAACGGAGAACTCCACTACTTGAATTGGATTCCAGTACAAAGCAGTAAATCGATTAACTCTTGTATAACCTAGCTTAAAATTGATCATAGGGCGAGGAATGATGAAGTGAAGGGGGTAGTCTCAAATGATGTGAATGAGAGTGGAGGAGAGCCTCCTAAGGAAAACCCCACCATTACTTGTGTTGTCTTTGATGATGTTGAGCAGGAAGTTCAGAAGGGTCCTAAGCCAAAAGGACCAAGATTGAATGCTTGGAGAAGAATGATGAAGGGAGCTTTGACCCGAAATATGGGGGAGCTTGGAGCAAGGTTGGCAAGCCAAGAGGGCCAACTCAATGAGCCTAAGATGGGAGGCTACAAGCCTCGCCCCGAGAGTGTGGTGGATCCGCTCTCGGTGGCATCATGTTTGAAGTCGTGATTGATCCCCAACCATCAAGCTAATGACGATAAACAAGCGCTTGTTGGGAGGAAACCCAACGGAGGTTTGTTTTCTTTTCCTTAGTTTTCGTTTTAGTGTCTTGTGAAGGGTTTGAGTGGTGAAGTGGTGTCCCGTGCCGAGTGTTGTGTTTTGCGGTTTATGGTTGTGTTCTGATCGATTAGGAGGCACGGAGGAATAGGTTGAGTCAAAATTTTTGCAGAAGTGCCCTGATTTCACTACAGTTCACGGACGGATTGCTGAGTTCACGGTCGCTAAGACCGTAAAACAGGCAAACGCGTCCGTGAACTGGGCGCTGATGCATGTTCACCACTTGTCAATAACTCCGTGTTCACAGACGAATTCACGAGTTCACGGTCGCTAAGACCATGAACTGGGCAACGCATCCGTGAACTCAGAGGTCTGTCTATAAAAGGGGCGTGAACGGCGACCCTTCACTTCGCGACCAAAAAATCGCCGGAAAATTTTGAATCTTCGCCATAAAACGCGAAATTCCGTCGCTTTTCCGCTTTTTCCCCCAAATTCGGCGACCAAACCCAAAATCCAATGTCATACCCAGTCCCCTCTCCTCAAAACTGGCCTGTGCTGTGAATTTGGGGAGTTTTGGACCACATTTTATCCGGCCAAGTCACCGGCAGCGAGTCTCCAGCGAGCTTCCAACGAAGCTCCGGCGACCCCCTCACCGGTCAGTTTCAGACCAGTTTTCCACCATTTTCTCTCATCCTACTTGAGTCTCCAGGTTTGTTTTTCTCCCTTACCTTTGTGAATTGTGGAGAATCGGATTAGGTAGTGAAGTGAGGTTGAATTTCTGTGTTGGGCATGATTGAATCTAGTTAGGGTGAAGACTTAGGTGAATTAGGTCGTGTGATTGATGGATTAATTATTGCATGAGCTTACTGATCCTTGGTGGGCGTGTTTGACCCAAATTGTGATTATTTTTAGAATTTGCCTACCAAGTCCTATGTTATGAATGCAAGTGGAGTTTGTTCTTGATTGGTGGATGGTAGCCACCGTGGTAGGGGTTGCGGTCCCAATTTTTGTGTGCTTGAACCGTGAAATACCCACAACCATGCCACGGTGGTTTGAGCTCAAATGTTTTAGCCATGGTGGAAAAACAAGTGTGGGGGAATTTCTTTTCCTCCCAATGAGCGGTATATGAAGGATGTTTCCACGTATGGTGTGTGTTTGTTCTGTGTGCGGGATTCTTAACTTGGAGCACGAGTTCATCGGTAACCTCGTGAACCACCCGCAGTTTGGCGACAAGTTCGCCTACTAGAGTGACAGCTCGATCGGGCCTCTCTAGCGGGTGGACCTGGACATGTTTAACTTGTTCAAGTGCCGAGCCGCCATGATTGGGGTACTCTCCCACCCCCAGTGGCGCCAGATCCTGACCATGGACGAGGAGATCTTTCTTGAGCTGTGTGTGGAGTTCTACTCCACATTCTCCCATATCGTCCCGACCAGCAAGAAGAGTCGGCCCCGGTTGGAGTTCATGCTGGGGGCGGTAAGCCGCAAGTGCTGGCCTATGATTGCTTCGCTCAGGCCATGGGGCACAACACCGCTCACATGAAGATGACGGAGCGGCAGACAAGGTCGACTTTGACTATCAGAGAGCATTCAGAGCCATTTGCCGCCTGGATCACGAGCAGAGCGAGTTCGAGGGAAGCAAGACCAAGGCCATCAAGCTAAAGACCTAGTGGAGAATTCTTCATACTCTGCTCACCAGGTCCGTTGTCCCCAGCCTCCATTCAGGTCACCTGATGAAAAATAGAGGGCCCATTGCCCTCCACTCGATGAGGAGTCCAGCTTAGTCGATCCACCTAGGATCCTTGATTGCCACCTCTTGCACCCGGTGTCTGGGACGGAATAGAGTGGACACCATGCATATGGGGGGCATCATCACGAGGATAGCCCGACACTTCCAGGTGGATCTGGCCCGCTTCACCAGCGCGGGAAGGATTGAGCCCTTCCAAGTAGAGACTTTGTACAATCAGAAGCTGGTACTCCAAGTCGAGAGAGGAGTGGAGTACCTCGATGGACTCTGAGCCTCCGTAGTCATACGATCTGCTGTAGCACCAGCTCTAGTTGAGCCACACCCCGAGGTCCCTCTAGTAGCAAAGCAGCCACCTGCTAGTGCACCCCGGCCGTCATTGGCGTCCAGCACTCCTGCACCTTGCACATCCGCCACCGCCACCAGGAGCAGGCGATCCCCTCATCGAGAGGGTGGATCGCATTGAGACGGGCTTCTTGGGAGTCTCATCCCGCCTCGAGCGACAGTCCGACATCCTCGAGCGCATGTCTCGACATTAGGGCATCCTACCCGAGTCTGGAGAGGGACCATCTACCAGAGAGAGGTAGCCGACGAGGGAGACATGTGGCAGAGAGGAGTCCATTCGCCCCACTTCTCTACTTGTAACCCTAAACTTGTTTTCTGTTTGTTGTTATATGTGTGTGTGTGTGCCTTGAACTACTACTATTATGTATTGTGCTTGTAACAACCTCGCCTCGAGCGAGTCGTATTGTGCTTGTGTGTTTTTGTTGTCTCTCCTTGAAGCTCCAATTATTCTACCCCAGTTCGATTCCTACATTCACTCACCAAGCCCAAGTGGTAACATCACTCTACCCCTTTCTTACGCCATTGAGGGTAATGCTGAGTTTAAGTGTGTGTTTGGGGGGGGGGGTAGTCTTCTACTCTGCTTGTGTTAGTGAAATGTTGCTTGGAACCTTTTGTATGCCCAAATTTCAAAAATTCGAGGGCTCCAAGCAACGATTGCATGTTCGAAGTGACCGGAAGGTGGAAAATTCTCGTGTTTGTGCCATTAATCTTGAACTGTGCATGTGATTGAGCATATCTTATGATGATGCTTGAGAAGTTCATTAGGATAGGGAAAGAGTTTAGTTCTCAAAGTTTGCATAAATGAATAAAGGTTTTGACTTGATCACTTAGTTTTTACAATTGCCTTGCGTCGTGTTTGTGAATGGGAATAGATGGTTGGGTAACTAGGTAGCCTGTGAGCTTTGAGCCGTTTGTTTCTTTCGGTGTGATAGTTCCCTCTTACCACGGTGTGTAGCATCACAAGTTATCACTAGCAAATATGATGGAGGCATAGGATTAGTCCATGCCCCAAAAGTTGACTGTCCCGAGATGCATCATCCCTTAGTCAACCCCTTTGAGTCGTGTGATTCTGTGGGGCGTTCTCAGTTTAGGAGCTTTGTTCGTGTGAGCTTAAAGGTGTTAGTAGAACGACCCCCAAATCCTTTCTTCGTGTCCAAAAATGAGTCGCAGTGTGTCTCGGAACACTTACCATTGAGTTTCCATAGAGGTTCTACATAGGAGGTTTATGTGTGGTCCTTGCTAGAAGTGCAAAATGGAGTGCAGTGTTGGAGTTAGATCCTCAAAAAGAGAGCATTGGTCGATAAATGTTTAGGTGGAAAGTGTTTTTAGTCTCTAATACCCCCCTCGAAAAAGAAAAAAAAGAGAACGAAAAAGAGGTAATAAAATGGGGTAAATAAAGCAGAGAGTGCCACGAAAAAACCAAAGTGCATGATCTAGGAAGGGGTTTCTTGGCACCCAAGCCAACGAAACCCCCACAATGTTTAGAACTCCTTCACTACCAAATCTTAAAAGAACTAGCAAGAGTTGACCGAGGAAGAGTGCTTCAAGGTAGTTCATGATTAGTGATAGTTGGAAGGGAGAGATAAGGGTTTTGGCCGATGCTAGTGACCTTTGATTGAAGAGAAGGGTTTTAGTCGAAACCATAGACCCTTTGGGTTTAGGTTGAAGATGTAGAACCTCACGTCATGATTGCCACCACCCAAAAAGCATTTTCCCCATGTCCAAGCCAATCGCCAGTCATCTGAACCCGTGTCTAAGACTTCTGAACGAGCTAGTGGTGAAAACCATCACGTGAACTCTAGCATTTAGAGGTTAGCGTCGTGGTATTGAGACGATAGGGCCGAGAGGTTACTATTGTGCACATCTATTGCACCAAAAAGGTCCCTATCCCACTGGTCTTGAGAGTGAGCGATTCATTCTTGCTTTGCATGTCATATCATACCCCGTGAGGACCTTTGTTGCCTTTCCATTTGTTCGTCGGACTTGAATTCCATGCATGGTTGGTTGTGGTCGATAAGTGGTTTCGTTGAGACTTGTATTTATCCATGAATAAGTTGAGAACTTTTCATTTGTCCGTTTTCGTGCCTTTGAATGTCGTTTGTGGTGGATATCGGTATTGCTTGCAACAGTTCATGTGTTGATTGTCAATAAACATCGAGAATTCCAGCTTCGTATCCTTTGATCTGTCCCCAAAGCATTTGTGTAGGTTGAAATATTACTGTGTGCGTGTAATGGTTTGCTTGGGGACAAGCAAATGTCTAAGTGTGGGGGGGTGATTCGGGCCTAATTCCACATATTTTGCCCCCGGTTTGCTCAGATGGTTGTGCCAAATTCGCTCATTAGAGGTTGGTTTTACACGAGGTTCTGCGTGTTTGAGTGCTTTTCAGGATTTAACAGGTGGAACCAGCCTCGGAGTCGAAGGATTGGCGAAAAGGATCGAAAACCGGGAGAAGAGGTGAAAAAACGCAAGTTCACAGCTAAAGGCAGGAGTTCACAGTCGTGCAAAACCGTGAAGAAGAGGAGTAGACCGTGAAGCGCAGGGTGTCCAGAGCCAACTCGAAGGTTACTGACGCAAGGCGAGTTCACGGTCACTAAGACCGTGAACACAAGCAGTTGCCCGTGAACTGCCGTGATCGATGCGGAGCATTTTGGCGCAAGGCGTGAGTTCACAGACGCGTTTTAGAGTTCACGGCCATGAACTCAGGCCGTGAACTCAGCTCCTCTCGTGTTTAAAAGCTTAGCTGCAAGGAAAGAGAAGGGTGGAGCCACTTTTTCTGGGAGAAACACTTCTTCTACATTTTAGATAGAGAACCAGACCCAAGAGAGAAGAAGGATTTAGGGCTTGGCTTCAAAGGAGGTTTTGGGAATATTTACACCTTTTTCTCCTTTGTTCTCCCACTTCTTCCATGGAGTAGTCCTCCTCCCACTTGGGTGTTGTGAAACCCTAAACCCTACTATGTAGTTTTCTTGTATGTGGTTTGAATGATTGATATTGGGCATTGTTCAATTTAATGTTTGAGGTATTTTCACCATGATTTGGCATGCTTATGCTTAGCAACTTAGTGGTTGTTCATATTTTTTGCTTAGCATCCTAGGGTTGTGCATAATCGTGCTTAGCACCCCCTAAGTTTGTGCATTTAGGTGCTAGTAATCTAACTTGCCAACTTAGCCTAGTTTAGAGAGGAAAATCCCCCTTTTAAGGGAGACTCAATCGAGTTGGTTTTCCTTCTGCTTTCCAAGCCACCTAAACTAGGTCAAGTTAGGGCAATCCTCAATATTGAATTGAACAAGTCGATTAACCATGGTTAAACCGTCCGTCCTTAGAGTTGAGTGAGGAAGTAAGCCGATTACCGATTTTCTAAACCGAGAGGGTCGAGTGACACGACCTTTCATCCTCACCTCGGTTTAGCAATTGAGATTGTGGTCGTCGAACACATACGCTTTCCTCTTCGGTTCATGATTAACGTGCCCAAGGCAATCGTTCCATCCCACGTAGCATAGTAGCGGTTTACGGGGAAGCGAAACCCAAGTGACTTTCCCACAAAAGAGTTTTGAAACCAATTTACTTTTGCTTTCCTTCATTTAAATTGGCAAACCTTTAAACCAAAGTTTTATCGCTAGATAATGATGTCAACAACCAAAGTAGGGGTAGACGGACCGGCCCAGCCGATATATAGATACTTGTCCTATACTACACCCGATTAGAGTTTAAAAACTTGGGCTCTAATTGAGGTTTAATTGTAGTGTAGATTCGAGCGAGTCAAAGAACATGTCTAAAACTTAACTAATAATTGTAGAAAAGGGCCTTTTCGAGTTACCTGATTCTCCCTTCCGACTTCTTCATTTGATTGAGGAAAAGTGGCATAGGAGTCGGGCGTGCTTCCTTCTTCCTCTTAGGGGCTGCAGTCTTCCAGGCAACATGATCATTCTTACAGGTCCTTGCATTGTGGCCTTCTCCACCACATTTCCCACAATCAACTGAGAGGTTCTCCCGGATAGCAGCCTCCCTATTTCCATTCTTAGCTTGTCTACTTCATATCTCCCAAGCCACCCTTCTTTGTTTTGTCTTCGAACGACCAGGCATGCGCCTAATCCGAGGCGAGTAAACCTTGTTCCCAAACGTGGGCATCCATGCTTGCCAGCCTTCTGATGGTGGAATGGGAAACTTGTATGCCGATTTGACGAATTCCATCTTGAAGAAACCACCAACATAGAGGTCTGGTTTACGTCACATGCTTGTGATGGATGCAAAATCATGGCAACAAGGTATACCATTGAGTGCCCACCATTCGTACGTATATGTCTGGTTGTTCAAGTCAACCACTAAGCCCTTGCCGTCGACAGATACCTCATGCATCATCTTAGAGGAAGGGCAGGCAGTACACATTCTCGCTTCATGCTTTGCCTTTTCCAGTTTGCCTCTGATCATCGGTAGCAAGTTTGGTTTGACACAACCAAGTTGAACTTCCGTTTAATTTCAGCCGCTATTAGGCCTACATCCCAACCCCGATTTTCCCTAAAAGACTCAATATATTCTTCTGCTACCCACTTATGGTCGGCTCAACGAATGTGAAGTGAACGCGGGCAACTGTGAGCTGGTCCAACTCCTTTCACCATAAATGCTTCATGCTTACAAAACCAACTTGCATATACCCTCCAGCCACATGAGTATTCTTTCTTTTGCGCACACACAACCTCTTTCCGAACTTCACTGCTCCTTACCCATTTGATATCAGCACCAATCTCAATTGATTGCCTCTTTACAGCTGCCTTAAACTTCTTAGGGGATCTAAAGCGCATACAAGTGACAAATGTCATTGCTTTATGATTTCACTTTGGATCATAAACCAAGGCCTTGTCAAATGTGGCATCATTCTCTTTTTCGCCAATGTTGCCTCTAACATGAGCAGACTATCTGCATCATCTTCTCCAGCTTCAGATGCCTGATTGCATCCCCAACTTGCACTCTCTTCATTCTGCCTCGGATTATCAGTACTAAATTTTTGCTCCTCATCCTCAGATACTACTTGATCCACCTCCTTCCCGATACCTGAATCTGAGCTCTAAAATTCTGCCTCCTCTTTCGAACCTTTTGCCTTATTTCATGGTACTCTTCATCATATGTTTGAGCATCATCCTCTTCCTCTACTCGCACAAATTCAGGCACAATCGAGTTTTCACCCTCCTCATCTAATCCATCATGCTCATGGCCATAGTTTTCATCCATAAATCCATCATCACCAATGTCTTTGGTTGCTTCAAAGTAGAGTCTCACCTCTCCTTTAGATATACGTTGAGTAATCCATTCATAACCTCCTCGTCTGAATGTATTTCGTGCAATCCAGTGGCCATACTTTTCCTCGGTGTCAAGTACCAAAGCCTTTCCACGGAAACATACTCAAAATCTTCAAGTGTCTTTGTTAACTCGAAATATGATAGCACATCGACAAGCATATTCACCACAATTTCATCACATCCCACGTACTTTGGACCAACCCCGGTCATATCTATAAATTCACCATGGCATAAAATGAGCTCAATTTGGTCTTCCATCACTACAGGAAATCTAGTTTCTAGTCACGGGATCTTATTCACGGGAATGTTTCCCGTACTTATAAGTATGCTATTAGTCAAGGGAAAAGTTCCCGTATTTGATTGTATAGTTCTAAACACAAGAACGAATTTACTGGTTTTTAGTCTTCATTTCCCGTGATTAATTGTTAGTCACGGTAACTTTCCAGTGAATAATGTGACAATTTACCTTTACAAGTTTAGATGATAATTGATACACGTATATATGACTGTACATATTTTATTTGTTTAAAACTTTCATATCCATATATTTTCAAGACATATCAAAATTTCCAGTCATTTGATACCTCTTTGACTAAAAACTTATAAAACCTGTATAATACATTTAATATTCGAACTTAATGAATTAAATTGGTAACCTAACTATTATTTATATACTAATTTATATTTAAATTAATTAATTTTATAACTATTGGCATACTATTAAACGTGCAATTAGTTTAGAGATGAAGTAAAATGTCTATATTTATTTTATACATAACTTACCCATATAAAATTTTACTAACTATTATCTAACATAATTTTTTTCAAGAAGTCTTGTTAAATTAAACTCTTGTTAAATTCACCTCCTTTTCCAAACAAAATTTTGTTGGGCTGAGCAATTTGGCTCTCCCGCATTCTTTTGCCGCCTCCCCAATTCTCAAATTTGGTTCTCAAATATTTGGCTCCACAATACTACAAACTTTGGCCCTCCCTCAAATTTATTTTACAAAAAAATAAAAATAGAAGTGCCATTCGCTGTCGTCGAAGTGGTGTTTGACATAGGCAGCACATCTTATTCTTAGGAAATTCTCTGCTCTCGCAAACCCACACTCTCTCTTCGTTCCAAAGGGAAAAAGTTCTCAGCTGCTGCTCGCGTTCTTCCATCTCTGCATCCCAGCTCCGCTACACGCGACAGCTTGTTCTGTCCCAAGTTGGTCCAAGAAATCCAAAAAATGCCCCCCAGCTCCCAACTGATTAAATCTTCCTCTCACCGCTTGCTCTATATCCCAACTAATCCCCTCCAAGAATTCAATTTCATATGCTGTGGAAGGGCCGGGGAATCCATTTGCTGCCAACAAATCCTTCTCTGCCGCCAACGAATCTCGCTCGGCCGCTGAATCCGTCCCACCAAAGAAACCTCCGCCATCTCAGTCTTGTCTCTGTTCTCACCGCCTTCACCGCCTCCGTCGTCGACACTGCCTCCGCCGCTTGGTTAATATTGTGTTAGGGTTATTCATTATGCGTTTTGGATTAATGTTTGGCTCTCATTCCTAGTCTAGGATAATTTTGTATCTGTTTTAATTCTATGCATCTTTAGCTGCTCACTCTAGTTCTTGTGGGGATTGGTTGCTCTGATTTTGCTTAAAGCCAAGTGCCAAAGCCACTTCATCGGACAGGTATCAGCATTTTGCTGTGACGTACGTTGGTTTCTCTATTCGAAAGAGAGCGGAAGTGGAGCTGGAGAAAGGGGATTTCACAGAAGTCGTGATCTTGCTCTCAAGGGTAAAATGGTTCAAGCTTTCAACTCCTCTTTGCAAAGAAGTTGTTCGCTTCAAGGCCATAGAGTCTAGCTTTGTTTGAATCACATCTCTCAAGGTCTTAAAGTTGTTTAACTTGTTGCAATCTGCAGGTTTTTTCTTTGTTTCATTTTTTCTTGTCCCGCTGCTTCTTTGTTTGGAAAGGGACATGGTCCATAGCAGCAAAAATCATTTCATCAATAATAAAGTTACCTCTGTTAGTTCATTGGATAAAACGGCAGCTTCAGCTCTTGTCAAATTACTAGCATCAAACAAAAGTTAAAAAATGATAAGCTTTTATTTAGAATGATTTGTTTTCTTGTTCTCCAGGTGGGGAAAAGATTTCGCTGGCATGGTAGAAGACAAACATCGCAAAGAGGTTGCAGGAGGAATGTTAAGAGATGTTGCCTATTAAATGGATCGTTAGAGGAATGCTAAGAGAAGGTTGCATGTTTAATTTGCAGAACTGAAACTCTGCTTGAACCCGAAAGGATTCTAATAATAAGCATGTAAGAATTGATCCAAGGTGCATTTTTGCAGCTTTGAAATCAGAGGTCTAGAATGTGAATGGATGCCGCATTTGTCGAGGGAGAACCATTGATCAAGTACGCGGGATGTCTTTTTTTAGCAGAGAAGCATTACTAGTCTTTATATAGGAGTGGAGAGAGATTTGGAGAATGATCAGAGTTGCTTTGAATGCTTCTCTTGGGTATGTTGCTTCTTCCTTATTCCATTTTTTTGCATTTGGATTCTTACTTTCTCTTGTAATGGATTCGTGTCTTGGTTGTTGGATGCTTGAAAGCTTGGTAATTCTGGATTGAAGCTTTGTGGTGACAAAGCTTGATTAACTGCATTATGAGTTGAGGTGGACTACGGTTGCCTCCTACTTGCTTTAGTGTACTCTATGCTATGTTTGCAGTGGCCAAAAAAAGTGGGTATGAAATTGATTATCTAGTAGCTAGTATAATAGGATTAGTCAAGTCTGTTGTCCAAGACTGAATATATATGCATTGGGGAGTTGTCTGTATATTGGTGCATTCTCCAGCTATACATAAAATCTTATTCCACTCAAGGTTGACCATTCTGATAAGAATGACTTAACTTGTATTTGCAGCTTCTCAAGGGTCAATGAAGCCCTCTGCTATTTGCTTCCTCTTTCTCCTATTTGTTATGACACTGATGTCACTATGTTCTTGATGAAAGCCATATTTGATGGGAAATGGTGTCTATAAAAGGATTAAAAGCTTCTTATGCTATTAAAGATGGACCAGAAAGACCCCAATGCTGGTTGGTATGTACTAATTCTTTTTTAGCTATTATTTCTAAATTTATGGTCTAAATCATTCTACATGGAACCTCATAGTACATTTGAGATTTTAGTTTGCTGTTGTATTGTAGTTTCTGCATAAGTTGCTGGATTTTCTACTGATCCTATAGATTTTCAGAGATTTTTTGCACTTTCTGTTGGGCTTTTGCTGCATTATGGCTTTGCTTCGTGCCTCCTTGCACAGCTTGTTAAGTATTCTTCCATTTTGTTGTTCTTGGTCCTGGATTTGTTACTGCAGGTGCAAGACTCTGTTTTTAAAGGTGATTAGAATTGTAAATTTTTTTTGGTTGTTCTTAGTCCTCTAAATTCTTTTTCAAGTGAACAGAATTGTGCAAAATGCAGCTGCTTGAATGTTAGTTTGGGGTTTGGAAGGGATGAGTTTGCATCAAGTAGCAGTAGTGAATGTTTGTTTTGGCAGCATGAGGGCGAAGTAGTGGCTGCAGCAGAGGCGTTCAATCATTGTGCTGGTTCTGTTTGTTCTTTCTTTCGTGGTTGAATGATTGATCTTTGTTTATCCAATCCGCCAAATTGTGAGACAAAGAAGTTACAAGGTTAGTCATCATCAAAGTTAAAAACAAGTTTGATGCTTTTCAGAGTCTTTTTTTTATTGGATTGTATTAAATAGTAGCAGTAGCAACAAATATGTCAGCAATTTTTTATGTATGTCTATGGATTTTGATTCAATTTTTCTTTTTCTGGGCCTGCTCCGTGGTTGTTAAATGGTTTGTTGATTCAATTTCTAGAACAACTGTAATAGGAGCAATGCTTTAGAGGCTATGAAGTGTACATGTAGTTCTTGCCTTGCGAACAAGGCATTTGGGTAAGTCTTTCTAAGTCCCACTTTAAGTTACCAGCTTCTTAAACATGTTCTTTTGGATTTGGGTTCAACTGACTTGTCATTGACGGTTGAAATTTTAATTGTTATTCATGGCAGATCAACCGTACAGGATGTCTCAGATGGAGTCCACGATGTATTTTTTTTGTTAGAAGGATGAAATTTTGAATGTTGACTCTAGATAGAAAATCGTGATGCTGACTTTAGTACCAGTGAAGAAATAATTAGTTAGCGTATTGAGTAGAACTAGTTATTACTATGATATAAAATGTCATATTATAGAATTATTATATACAAGATTTGAGACTTTCGATTGTTGATAATAATAATATTTAGTTGTTACTTCGTGACATGAGACTTTGAGACTGGCTTTTGTAATTAGTAATGGCAAATATTCATAATTATAATTGTTATAGATATTCTAATTAGTCATAGCAAAATACCGTGACTAGTGATTGTAATTAGCTTTAGTCAAATATCGTGACTAGTGGTTAGTATGTAGTCACAGGGGAACCAATCACTACAAATAAGAAATACCGTGACTAGTGATTAATAGCTAGTCACGGGAAATGATTAGTCACGGTACATAAAACTAGTCACGGTACACAATTAGTCACAGAGCTATATATTACGGTAATTTTCCCGTGACTAAAAATTTTAATCACGGGAAACATGCTTTTAAACACGGTATATCCCGTGATTAAATGACCTTTGGATTTGGGTTCAACTGACTTGTCATTGACGGTTGAAATTTTAATTGTTATTCATGGCAGATCAACCGTACAGGATGTCTCAGATGGAGTCCACGATGTATTTTTTTTGTTAGAAGGATGAAATTTTGAATGTTGACTCTAGATAGAAAATCGTGATGCTGACTTTAGTACCAGTGAAGAAATAATTAGTTAGCGTATTGAGTAGAACTAGTTATTACTATGATATAAAATGTCATATTATAGAATTATTATATACAAGATTTGAGACTTTCGATTGTTGATAATAATAATATTTAGTTGTTGCTTCGTGACATGAGACTTTGAGACTGGCTTTTGCAATTAGTAATGGCAAATATTCATAATTATAATTGTTAAAGATATTCTAATTAGTCATAGCAAAATACCGTGACTAGTGATTGTAATTAGCTTTAGTCAAATACCGTGACTAGTGGTTAGTATGTAGTCACAGGGGAACCAGTCACTACAAATAAGAAATACCGTGACTAGTGATTAATAGCTAGTCACGGGAAATGATTAGTCACGGTACATAAAACTAGTCACGGTACACAATTAGTCACGGAGCTATATATTACGGTAATTTTCCCGTGACTAAAAATTTTAATCACGGGAAACATTCTTTTAAACACGGTATATCCCGTGATTAAATGACCTTTTTCTTGTAGTGCATTCTGCACATAAACAAGTCGGAAAACACACTTTTCTAAGCTCACTTCACTAAGACGACAAACACAAATCATCTATTATTGTTTAATGTCCACTACACATCAATCCACATATGGCCAAAACCGATTTCTTGGAAGTATTCAAATGATAATTACAAGAGATAGAGATTGCTTACCTTAGCTGAATAACAAACAAGATTTTGTCGAAGTGGTCACATGCTATTGTAGTCATGAGAAACTTCACTTTCTTCGCCTTTTACAAAAGACAACGATGGGTAGGGAAGGGTTGGTATAGAAAGAAAGGGACTGAGAGCGATGGGTGGGGAAGGCTTGGTATAGAAAGAAATCGACAGAAATCAATGGGTGGGGAATGGGAGATAATGCCCTAATTTTCGTTGTCGACGAGAGAATAGAGAAGAGAGGCGCGCGAGAAGAGCGGGTGTGGGTTCTTGGTAAGGATTCGATCTTCTAAGAAACAACAGCGACTACGTCTTTAAACGAGCGAACGCCGCTGCATTTGAATCGGAGAGAATGACAGTCGTCGGGGAAGAAGCGAGAATAAGAATGTTTAGTTTTTTTTTTTTTTTGCTCAAAACAGAAAGAGGCGAGGGGATACGGTGGGGATGGGTGGCCAAAAATAATTTTATTTTTTTATTATTTTTTAATTAGATAAAGGAAATAATAAAATAATTTGAAATTTGATTTTTTTTGTTTGGTGTTGACATGGCAGTGACCTGGACCATTGACTAACGATCAACGGTGTTGACCATCCAAACAGACGGTCAAACCAGTCTCCGGCCAATTGAGTCTTATGCCACATAGTTCGGGCCGGGATGCTAATTTCTCAAACCACAGGCCAAGTTTGATTATATGATCATAGTTCATGCAAGAATAAGGTATTAACCCTAACAAATAGAAAACATACGAACTATACAAACAATACAATATAAACTAACAAACAATACAAATCAAGAAAAATTGATAAACAACCAGGTTGACTTTTGAGGCTCCATCCCTATATAGAGGGGGACCGCCCCAAAGTCAACCCGGTTGTTTTTTAGAATACAATCATTACAAAATGGTGGACAAAATTGCAAACTAGACTGACAAATACAAAATGGAAAAATAGTCAGGTTGACTTTGGAGGCTTCATCTCTATATAGAGGACTTCCTTCCGAAAGTCAACCAAGTTATTTATTAGACATAAAAACATTATAAACATGGTGGACAAAAATGACAAGCATGATGGACAAAAATAACAAGGTTTAGAAACATTACAATAGATATCGACAAACAGTACAAAACATGCTAACCGTACAGACTACCACTACAAACAATACAAATCGGTAAACTTATAATATAAAACAATGAATACAAAGCATACCAATCATAACATAAAAGTATACAAACTAGACAAATAAACATTACAAATTATAATATACAAAAAATAGACATATAAACATTACAAACTAGAATGATAAATGATACAAACAGAATCGATACAAACATTACAAAAGAGACGTACAAACATTACAAAATAGTCTGACAAACATAAAAAAGTTGGCATTGCCATCGAAAAAATTCCCATCATCGAAAAATCTCCACCGCCAGCACCGGAAAAGTCTCTCTCTCTCTCTCTCTCTCTCTCTCTCTCTCTCTCTCTCTCTCTCTCTCTCTCTCTCTCTCTCTCTCTCTCTCTCTCTCTCTCTCTCTCTCTCTCTCTCTCTCTCTCTCTCTCTCTCTCTCTCTCTCTCTCTCTCTCTCTCTCTCTCTCTCTCTCTCTCTCTCTCTCTCTCTCTCTCTCTCTCTCTCTCTCTCTCTCTCTCTCTCTCTATTTCACCTGGTTAAATTACTCTCCATGGAAGCACCCAAAATCCCCTCTTTCTCAAGAGCAAAAGAAAATGGGGGGGACAACAAAGAAATTCCATTGGTAGGCAATCTGGCCGACGGGAAGGGGACCATGCCGAAAGGGAAAGTTCCTTATTAGGGAACCGCAAAAGGGAGAAGGTAGCAGCTTATTTGCTTTTATTTATTGTTTTAATTAATAAATTACATAATCATGTAATTACTAGATTGCCCTTCATTAAATTAGATTAATCAGAGCCCTTCTAATTTAATGAGGTGGAAGGGTGGAGATTCACTTAGTCATTTGACTAAGCGACCCCCTTTAGTCACCTGATCTTAGTCCGGTTTATATGGCGAACGGAAGTGGGGGCGCTGACAAGGGGCCGAGTGAGACAAGTTTAGGAAGGAAAAAAGGAGAAGCGAGTTAGTGAGCGACACGTGTGAACAACTTAAGTGATTTATATTGCAAAAGCAATTGCATATGTGATTTTTATTGACATCTCAAAGTTTATTCAATCCAATTCATCTTAATTTTATTATACCAACATCAATATAATTCACTTGCAATTGATTTTTTAATACAATTCTATAAACCTTAAAATACTGAAATAATAATAATAATAATAAATAATTTACTAACAAAAGATTATGTGGCTTGCAATGATGCAATTGTCATGTAAAATGCAAATAAATTTCATGTATTTGACGGGGAAAAAAAATAAATTTCATGACATGATGCAATTCCAAATGCAATTCCAATGTGAATGCTCCAATTTGACCCTTCTTGTTGACAAACAGAAGGCGTTTATATTCATCACCCTACATTTCTCTATATTTTTCTAAAGCTAGCTTGGACCCTGCTTGTTGGCTAGAGTATCTACGTTTATTTTTTCAAAATTGAATTTAGTTTTTTGTTTGGCAAATCTTAACAGAGATCTTTTTGGGTAAGAAACAGACTATAGGGAGCTTTAACCTTAGCTATTAACGAAACGAGGAGTTTGGACCCCAATGCCAATAGAGTCAAACAACAGCTAATAACTTAGGCGAGCAATAAGGGTATCAAACAAGTGCGCTTCAATATGTAAAGAGTGGCCAAGAGAGGTCAAATAATCAGCAACAGAATTACTCTCACGATAGAATGCCTCAATTCAACCATTCAGCAACATAATTACTCTCACAATAGAATGCCTCAATCAGGGTACCAACATCAATACAATTCACTTGCAATTTCAATTGATTTCTTAATACAATTTTATAAACATTAAATGACACGACCCGATCCTTTTTGAAAACCAAACCACAACTCAAACAGACATCATTTAAGAATTTTTAACAAAAATCCCCAACACTTGGGCAAATTCTCAAACACTTAAAACGACTTAACACAGAATCTCCAGTTTATACTACTAACCATGAAACAGAATAATTAACTAATCTAACTTGACTTCTCACGAGCTTTCCGATATCCCGTCGACGCTGGTACTGCTACTCGCCTCGACCTGCTTCTTCTCGTGATCCACTTCTGCTAGACTATCCTCAACCTGGTGAGTGAGGAGGGGTCAGTCTCCTCAAATTGCTGCGTGACGTCTCACCGTCCAGCAGTGACCTGACCATTTATCGCGTCCAGTAGTGGCCCAACCGCTCGAGGGTTCATCTTACCATCAACCAACTATTACAATCATACATCCATACATTCATACATAGCACAACGCGTGCCTCCACCCTTACAGGCGGTGGGATGCCTCACACACATAATCGCGCTTACTTGAAAAATTAAATAACATAAGTGAATTAAAAAGGAATAAATTAAAAAACCTCGACGGAGATTTTACTCCCTTTACACTCACCTCTTTAGTCGCATCAACGTCTGCATTCTCACGCTTAAGCACCGCGCGTTTTTCCTCTTTTGGCTCCTCCGCTATCGGTTCATCGTCTTCGTCTTCAACGACCCTAACAATTTGAGCTTCGTCGCCATTCTCTTCAAGGTCCCTCCTCGGGCCACAATTCAGTGGCCAACTACGAACTGCCAACACCCTGGGTCGTCTGGGAGGATAGGGTCGGGGCCTCTCCATCACTTTACCCCCGCCAGTTGCGATCACCGATGTCGAGTTCTCGGCCTTCCTTCCGCCTCTAATAGACGCGGCTCTTCCCCTCCTACTAATCGGTGTGAACCTCTTCATCACACGAAACTATGAAGTTCGATCGGCTGCTAACTTTCTCTCTTTCTTTCCCTCCTTAGCCGGATTATCCCAGGAAACCTATTAATAAGAGATTCATACTCTAAGACAACCTTTCTCGCTTTAAAAACCTTCTTTTTATCTACCCAAACACCCTCTACTCAAATTCCCATCCTCAAAACTCACTTCAAAGGTCCCTTTACCCCCTTTAAAATTTTTTTAGAAATACTCCCTTCAAAACCAACTATTTTTCTTAATTATTTTTATCTTGGACGAATTTTCCACCTAACTTGAACCTTCTTAAAAATTCGGATAATATTTTTACCATGTCAATCATGAGCCCTTATACCCTGAAAAATTATCAAATCCTTTAAAACCGCTTGGAAAGATTTTTATTTAATTAAAAACCATATTAGAAAAATTTCTTAAAATAGAAATACATCTTCAAAAATTCAAAAATTAAATTAAAATCATCTCCTAGACGTCGCTCAATTTATAAAATTGTTAGATCCAGTAAACAACCTTTAGAGGGGCTCAAAACAATTTAAAACATCCAAAAATACGTTTCTGAAAATTTCCAGCAGCTTTAGTGACCACCCAATATCTGTCACTAAAATCCTGTAACGCCTGTGCTAAAACCCAAAATTGCACCCTCACGAAAAAATCACCAAATCGATCGATCTAACTGAAAGGGATCGATTTCTCTTACCTCTAGAATGTGCCTAGGACTAGATTGGATGACCTGGGACGTTGATCTCCTCGACGATGATCAAACCCTCAAACCTCGCCGCTAACAAAATACGAGCTTCGGATTAGACTATCGATAAATCGAGCTTAGAAATCGCGAAGGGGTTCGAGAACCTTACCTAGAACGAAAGGGATGGTGTCGGGGTCGGGATCGGGCCGGGGCACAGGGAGACGGCGCCTCCTTTCCTTCTTCTTTTTTTTTTCCTTCTTCTCTCTTCTCCGCGGCGCGGGTGCTGCTCCTGCTTGGCGGAGGGATTATTTCCCTGGGCAAATATGTGGAGAGGGTTTGGGAAGGGTTTGGGAAATTAATTGATGGGGCGGAATAAATTGAGGGGAAGGGTTTGGGAAATTAAATTGGGAGGGCCGACCCCCTAGGTTTAAATATATATTACTATTTTTTTATATTATAATAATAATAGTTATTATTATTATTATTCCTAATCCGCGGTTGCAACTCTTAGTACGTAACCGTCAATCCAACCGGTCACGTATTAAAGTCGAACCTAAATCTAAAATACCGGGGTGTTACATTTCCCCCACCCTTAAGAAAAATTTCGTCCCCGAAATTTGCTCGGAACTCATCCTCTATCAACACCCTTATTATACTTCCTTCCCACGATCATCTATTCTTACTATAACAACTTTGTTGGTACCTTTTGCTCAAATAAGTTCCCTTAGCTTGCAGCACTCGTGTAACCATAAGTGTCGCACTGCCCTTTTTACTTCCCAGCTTGATCCAAACATGGTGAAACAAAATGTCAATTCGGCTTGTCATGTTGATCCAATTCTCCTGGTAGTTGATGTTGAACCTAAATCCAAAATCGAAACATCACATTTCCCCCCTCCTTAAGAAAAATTTCGACCTCGAAATTTGTCCGTTGCGACGACTCCAAGTTTCACTTGTGATAATCTCTTTGCAAGGAGTTGTACCTCCTTCTAGCCTTGATGTATTGATCTCATGACATCTTGTTAGGCTCCCTATGATATACTTAGTTCTTCCTTTGCTTGCTTAGGTGGCCCTAGTACTTTTCAAAGTCTAACTTTCAGCTGCTCCTTGGGGTTGTAGTCCTATGTTCAATTCTCCTGAACTCCACGACCCTTCCTTGCACCCTTTCCTCTCGATTATGGCGACATTTGCCATAACTCCTTGGCTCTACCAGTCGATGTACTAACTGCTTGGCTCCTTCCAGAACCGTATTCTGATCAGCTCACATCCCCATAGAATATGAGCTACCTTGACCCTCCTCTTCTCACTCATGAAGGGGTTTCACTAAACGGTCCCTCTAGGAACCTGCTCCTTCTCCTTCCCAAGACGTATCATAACCCCATAGGGCATCCTAAAGTTATTTCCTTATCATGATTAGAGTATACTGGAGATTCTTAAATTTACGAAAGACTCTGACTCGTTTGGCCAAACTTTTAACTGACACTCCCTTTTTCCTTTCCTTTTAAAAACTGAAACCTTAAAAACGTAGATCGTCAGTCTAGTATTCCTTGAAGGCCAAGGAACAGAGGAGTGCAGGCTCTGATATCAAAATGACACGACCCGATCCTTTTTAAAAACCAAACCACAACTCAAACCGACATCATTTAAGAATTTTTAACAAAAAGCCCCAACACTTGGGCAAGTTCTCAATCTCAAACACTTAAAACGACTTAACACAGAATCTCCAGTTTATACTACTAACCATGAAACATAATAATTAACTCATCTAACTTGACTTCTCACGAGCTTTCCGATATCCCGTCGACGCTGGTACTGCTGCTCGCCTCGCCCTGCTTCTTCTCGTGATCCACTACTGCTAGACTATCCTCAACCTGGTGAGTGAGGAGGGGTCAGCCTCGTCGTTACTTCCTAAGGTCTTTGCCCTAGGCAAACTCCTTACTAAACACATTATTAGGGGAATGCCTTCCTTAGACGAAAGTCGTTCTCACTTTCATCCTTTAAACTTTACTATCAAACAGTCTATAAGAGATCTCTACTCCTATCTTATCTTTAGAATTCTGTTACTTATATTGTTAATCCATAGACACCAACACAAGGGACCACCGCGTTACGTCTTGCCGTCCGATGTCCCTACCCTAGTATGCCAACCGCGTTACGTCTCGCCGTCCGGTTGCATACCCAAACTCGGCAATGGCACTGCGTTACGTCTCGCCGTCCAGTCCATGCCCGATCAACTACTGCGTTACGTCTCGCCGTCCAGTAGTGACCCCAACATACTCGATCAACTGTTGTGTTACGTCTCACCGTCCAGCAGTGACCTGACCATCTACCGCGTCCAGTAGTGGCCCAACCTCCCGGGGGTTCATCTTACCATCAACCAACTATTACAATCATACATCCATACATTCATACATAGCACAACGCGTGCCTCCACCCTTACAGGCGGTGGGATGCCTCACACACATAAGCGCGCTTACTTGAAAAATTAAATAACATAAGTGAATTAAAAAGGCATAAATTAAAAGACCTCGACGGAGATTTTACCCTCTTTACACTCACCTCTTTAGTCGCATCAACGTCTGCATTCTCACGCTCAAGCCCCGCGCGTTTTTCCTCTTTTGGCTCCTCCTCTATCGGTTCATCGTCTTCCTCTTCAATGACCCTAACAATTTGAGCTCCGCCGCCATTCTCTTCAATGTCCCTCCTCGGGCCACAATTCAGCGGCCAACTACGAACTGCCGACACCCCGGGTCGTCTGAGAGGATAGGGACGGGGCCTCTCCATCACTTTCCCCCGCTAGTTGCGATCACCGATGTCGAGTTCTCGGCCTTCCTTCCGCCTCTAATAGACGCGGCTCTTCCCCTCCTACTAATTGGTGTGAACCTCTTCATCACGCGAGACTATGAAGTTCGATCGGCTGCTATCCCAGAAAACCTATTAATAAGAGATTCATACTCTAAGACAACCTTTCTCGATTTAAAAACCTTCTTTTTATCTACCCAAACACCCTCTACTCAAAGTCCCATCCTCAAAACTCACTCCTAAGGTACTTTAACCCCCTTTAAAATTTTTCTAGAAATACTCCCTTCAAAACCGACTATTTTTCTTAATTATTTTTATCTTGGACGAATTTTCCACCTAACTTGAACCTTCTTAAAAATTCGGATTAATATTTTTCCCATGTCAATCATGAGCCCCTATACCCTGGAAAATTATCAAACCCTTTAAAACCTCTCGGAAAGATTTTTATTTAATTAAAAACAATATTAGAACAATTTCTAAAAATAGAAATACATCTTCAAAAATTCACAAATTAAATTAAATCATCTCCTAGACGTCGCCCAATTTATAAAATTGTTAGATCCAGAAAACAACCTTCAGAGGGGCTCGAAACAATTTAAAACATCCAAAAATACGTTTCTGAAAATTCCCAGCAGCTTTAGTGACTACCCAAAATCTGTCACTAAAAGCCTATAACGCTTGTTGCTAAAACCCAGAATTGCACCCTCACGAAAAAATCTCAAAATTGATCGATCTAACTCAAAGGGATCGAGTTCCCTTACCTCTAGAACGTGCTTAGGACTAGATTGGATGACCTGGGAGGTTGATCTCCTTGATGATCGATGATCGAACCCTCAAACCTCGCCGCTAACAAAATACGAGTTTCGGATTAGACCATCGATAAATCGAGCTTAGAAATCGCGAAGGGGTTCGAGATCCTCACCTAGAACGAAAGGGATGGGGTCGGGATCGGGGCCGGGGAACAGGGAGACGGCGGCTCCCTTCCTTCTTTTTTTTTTCTTCTTCTCTCTTCTCCGCGGCGCGAGTGCTGCTGCTGCTTGGCGGCGGGATTATTTCCCTGGGCAAATATGTGGAGAGGGTTTGGGAAATTAATTGTTGGGGCGGAATAAATTGAGGGGAAGGGTTTGGGAAATTAAATTGGTAGGGTCGCTCGGCCCCAAGGTTTAAATATATATTATTATCATTTTTTATATAATAATATCATAATAGTTATTATTATTATTATTCCTAATCCGCGGTTGCAACTCTTAGTACGTAACCGTCAATCCAACCGGTCATGTATTAAAGTCGAACCTAAATCTAAAATACCGGAGTGTTACATTAAAATACTGAAATAATGATAATAATAATAATAATAATAAATAATTTACTAACAAAAGATGATGTGGCTTGCAAAGATGCAATTGTCATGTACAATGCAAATAAATGTCATGTATGTTACGGAAAAAATTAAAATTAAATGTCATTTCATGATGCAATTCCAAATGCAATTCCAATGTGAATGCTCCAATTTGACCCTTCTTGTTGACAAATAGAAGGCGTTTATATTCATCACCCTACATTTCTCTATATTTTTCTAAAACTAGCTTGGACCCTGCTTGTTGGCTAGAATAGCTACGTTTATTTTTTTAAAATTGAATTTAGTTTTTTGTTTGGCAAATCTTAACAGAGATTTTTTGGGTAAGAAACAGAGTATAGGGGGCTCTAACCTTAGCTATTGATGAAACGAGGAGTTTGGACCCCAATACCAATATAGTCAAACAACAGCTAATAACTTAGGCGAGCAATCAGGGTATCAAACAAGTGCGTCAATTCAACCATCACCCCCCCCCCCCTAATAATACCTCTCATTGTCGAGCTCCTTGGTGCGACATCTCCTAATCAATAGTATTTAGAGCTACCTAGTCCCTAGGGGATCTCCGGCGGCTGATAAGACTTGTAACCCGTTGAAGACCCCATCCTGTAATATTTTGTGCCTTGCAAAACACAAGAGAAGATTGCTCCCGCATCAGCTCTGCTAGTCTAGCCAGGTGATCAACTGTTACAATCACCTTCTCAAAGAACCACTTGTTTCCCTTTTCCCACATCTTATAGCACAGGATGCAGAGGGAGAGGCATTAATAATAGTACTTCATCGGCTCTGCTCGTCACGCAAAGTAATCAACCATCGCAATCCCCTTCTCTAAGACCTTCTCATTTATGTTTTCTATGGTTTCTAGAACAGGATTGCAAAGGTAGAGGCATCAACAATAGTACTTTGGCTCCCATGTAGTACAACACCCATTTATGTTGACGTCTTCTTTATCTCGTATGGATAACTAAGATGTATTGTTTAGTGATGTGAATTCTATGATGTTTCAAGCATCTATTTTTTATGATTCCATGAGATGTTTTGGTCATCAGATGCCTTTATCGTTCGATGCTTTAGTTATCTTATGCCTAAACTTTTTATGCTTATATCATCTATTATATGCTACTATGCTATTGTTAATGTCTTGTTAATTGTTAGAAAACTACTCTTATGTGATATGCTATTTCCTTATGTATGTATGCGTAGTTGGACACAATTATGCATACATATGTGAGATCAGTGCTTGATCTTTAGATCATCAATGCCATAGATAGATCATTGCTATGGCTCATAGAGGCCCTAAATAGTCAATGTTTTATCCTGACTTCTTGTTTTATTGATTAGTTAATGGCATGAAGCAAAAACACGCATTATCTAGTAGTGGTCCTCTCACATGTGGCGAAAGCTTGGTTAGGATGATTTAGTGTAAGGGACAGGATATCATAATATAAGATGCATAAATGCATCTTATTAATGAGATTGGATGCTTAATCATCTAGATAGAACTACTTAAACAATATTCTTTTACTTTTTTTATCATTCTTTTTTTTTTTGTTATTAGAGAGTATATTTTGACCGGATTATAGGGAACTTAAACCCATCATTTTACTTTTATGTGCATTATCATTCGAGCATATCTAGTAAGTTCCAAAGTACATGCTATCAACAGACTCGTGGAATAGGACCCTACGGATACCTAGGATTATCACTTCACAATACTACTACATATTGCACATTAACCTCACCCAAATTTTTACCAGGGCACGGCTAGAATCAGATTTTGTTGAGTCTCTATGTCATGAACCGGAGGAGGTACGAAGCTGAAAGCGAGAGTGGAAGCTTCCCACTAGGCAGAAACCGGCGTCTCAAGCACCAATTTTAAGCCAAAATCAAAGAGCAATGCACTGATTTCTGGTCCTCCAGGACGAACCATAGAACTTAGGTTCTCTCAAATTCTGGAGTCATCTGGACTGCACAGGCATAACCAAAATTCATATGGATAGAAATTTTCTACCACGAGAGACAAGAGATGGAATTGCCATTGCTCAATATGCGTGCACTATTGTCTATGAGCTTCCAAACTTTGTTTTGGGGAAAAAAGAATTCTGATGGAGAATCCCTAGAGGCAAGGTCCATCTCTATTCTCAAGCATAAGACCAGAAATGACGACCACTTTGGTTGATTAAGGCGCCAATTGCCGAAAATGTTGATATGGGCGGTCATTACCAAAGCAAATATTTCAGAGAGTATTCATCACCCTCTTACTAAGAAGGGAAGTCTCGATTCTCCCCACATAGGTAAAAATAAGCCCTTTACAACTGGAAAAATAAGGTGGATAAGAATTATTTACCTCATAAGGAACATGCATTATCTTTATACACTAGTATGACTCCTCTCTACCTCGAGGGTACGAAATTTGTTTTACCACAAAAGGGAGGAAATCAAAATTTTCATGGAGAGAGACGAGATAGTCAATCCTCCACCATAAGGATTCGGTAGCCCCACCAGCATGAATTTGCTAGAATTAGCGATAGAGGTACCTATTTTCCATCGTCGAGAAGACTCTGCTTCATCAGTTCAATCTACGCGCAATGAGTTTCTCACAGTTTTGGGAGGAAGAGAAGTTGCCATACCAACATTCAAAGCTATTGTAGGGATGTATGATCCAACAAAACCAATAGAGTAACTTCTTCAACACGAGCATGAGCGCTCTCAAAAGCTCACTATAGAGAACCTACCTTGCCATATGAATCTCTTGGTACTACAAAAGTTTCCTGATCCATGGCACTTTGACATACCTTGTCTCCACGACGATTTTCACATAATAAATGCACTCGTAAACATTTGATTCATCGTTAACGCGATGCCCCTATATTTCTATAAGATGCTCGATATTGACAGTTTAGAGGAGACAGCCATGGTAGTCAGGTTTGTCAACAACACAGTTTGCCAGCCTATCAACATGGAAAAAACTATGCAAGTCAAGATAGGACCCTTCGTGTTCTCTATTGACTATGTAGTACCCAAAATGAAGAGGGATAGAGATTACTCTATCATCTTTAGGAGGGCTTTCTTAGCCACATCTAGTGCATTAATTGATATTCCTAAATGTCGATTAGAATGAGAATTGATAACACGGAGTATATCATTGATGTATCTACAACGGATGCTACAATAAACACATTCTCCAACAAATTGAGCCCTCTCATTTAAGGTTCCAATTATGATTACTCGGTAACTCACGTGCCTGATTATTGGGAAGACGTCGCTGCGACCCTTCCAATCATCATAGAAAGGGAGTTATAATTCAAATCTATGGAATTTGACGAGGGGAACTTGTTGACGCCTGACATCAAAAGCGAATTCGATGAAATGGTGCGTTGCCTCAACGTCTATGTCTATAAGCTGCCTATCGTAGCCTTTGCATCGAGTAACCTCTGCCTAGAGGTGGCGATTCTCAATCCAATCTACTAATCCATTGAAAATATCCAACTAATCCATTCCATTGATTAAATGGATTGGATTTTTTTTTGTTTTGCTCAAAAAAAAATTCCAATCCATTTGATCCAAATCCAATTGGATTAGATTCATGGATCACTAACAACTATAGTTTAGTACCTATAATTTTTATTTTTTAAATTTTTTTTTTTTTTTTCGTTGAATCGGTTCCTTTATTCCCAAGAAAATCCAATACAACGAAGCAGGGCACAAGTAGTGACCCCTGATGTTTCCTCAACTATATCCTATATATCACTACTTACAGCAACTGTAGAGTAAACAAAAAGACTATAAGTAATGAAGTCGTGTAAGCTCATCTCTTAGCCCTCGATTTCCACAGGCAATGAATTGCAAATCTTCCTTAACCTGCTCGGCTACACTCATTGGATCCTGCTTGGTCGAACCATGTACCACCCTGCATCTTGCCTTCCATACGAAAGCCACAATAAAGCACCATACCAGAGCATGCCAGCATCCATCACGAGCGTTCCTCAAGATCCCCACACTTAACTCCTGTACCATGACGTCCCAATTCTGATAATGCAGAAATCGGAAATGCAACTGCGCAGCAAGCCTTTTCAGAAAATCACATCCAGTAAACAAATGGTCTCTAGTTTCAATCTCCTTCTCGCATAAAGGGCAGAGTGGATTAGCTATCTTACCCCATTTCAACAACTTATCTCTGGTAACAATAGCATTCCGCATAACCAGCCAGGCAAGCAGACTATATCGTGGGGGACAGAACTTCCCCCAAATGAGTTTATACCATGAAACAACAGGGGCTCTCCGTCGAAGTGTTTCCCAGACCCTGCGTACTGAATAAATATGCATTTCCTGAGAATCCCAGTAAACAGTCCCCCCCTGAAGTGTTATCCATGGTAAAATGACCCCTCTTAGCTTAAGCAATCTCCTCCATGTCCAAGAGCTACTGTATTGAATCTTCAAACTCCAAAGATCTCCCTGCCTGCATTTATATTCAAGCATCCACGCAACCCATAACGTACCAGCCTTCATTAGAAAAAGCCACAGCATCCTAATAGTACATGCTTGATTCCATGCCATTAGGTCCTTAACCCCTAACCCCCCTTCCTTTTTTGGCAGAGCCACATGCTCCCATGCCACTTTAGCCTTTCCAGTATCAGCCCCATGCCAAAGAAAATGGGAACAGACCTGCTGGACCCTCTTCAAAGCCCCTTTAGGAAGAACAAACAGTTGCATCCAGAACTGGATAATCCCCATCAACACTGAAGACACAAGCTGCAAACGACCTGCATAAGATAACTTCCTTGCCCTCCATGTTTTTAATCTTTTTGTTAGCTTATCAACCAGGATGTCCACTTCTTTTGAAGACATTTTGCCAGTCATCAGTGGAAGGCCCAAGTACCTAACAGGCAAAAGGCCCTCTTTGAAGCCAGATTGCATCAAAGCATTACTTTTATACTTAACAGATTCCCCACCAAAGTAAACTTCACACTTAGCAGGATTACAGTTAAGCCCTGATATCTTATAGAATTGGTGTAATACCTCTTTGACTTGCAGAAGTGCTTGGGCTGATCCAGTGGTGAAAACCATGACATCATCAGCAAAACACATGTGATTTAACCCAATTCTTCTACATTGAGGATGATAAGGAATCCTCCCTGATTGGCTAGCAGAAATTAACATGGAAGAGAGGCCTTCCATAGCAATTGTGAACAAATAGGGTGATAATGGATCACCCTGTCTAACTCCTTTCCTAGCCCTAAAGAATCCACAGAGCCCTCCATTGATATTGATACTATAATGAGCAGTTTGAAGACAAGCCCTGATCCACTTCATGAATTGAACTGGAAATCCCATTTCAACCATCATTTGAAACAAATAACTCCAACTAACCGAGTCAAAAGCCTTCATAATGTCGATTTTAATTGCACATCTAGAGGATAGAACACCTCTATTGTAACCACTAACAAGTTCCTGGGCCATTAATATATTATCCATGATGCTTCTCCCCTTAACAAATGCTGATTGGTTAGGACTAATAATCAGGGGCATAACCTCACTAATTCTCCTAGCAAGTATCTTAGCAATAATTTTATACAGGAGATTGACACATGATATAGGCCTGAAGTTCTTCAGAGTGTCAGCATTCAAAACCTTAGGCACTAGAGAAACAGCAGTAGCATTTATACCTCCAGGGAGGGTACCTGTTTGGAAGAAATAGAGGACTCCTCGTGTTACATCATCTCCAATGATCGACCAAGCTCGTTTGTAGAACCCCGCAGAAAAGCCATCTGGGCCTGGCGCCTTCTGCGTGTTCAGATTAAACACCACCTGCCTTACCTCCTCTGCTGTGACCTCTTTAAGAAGATTGTCGCATTCCTGACTTGGGATGTGATGGCGTACAAGATGAGATATCTCTGCCCTCGTTGGCCTGATGTCCAAGTTTGCTTCCCCCAGCAGCTTTTTGTAGAACCTGATAACTTCCTCACTAATCTGCTCAGCCTGGAACAGCTCCTCACCCGATTCAGTAACCAATTTCCTGATAGCCCTTTTGGAATTGTGGATTTTTATTGCCTGATGAAAGAAATGAGAGCTTTGATCCCCCACCGACAACCAAGAAACCCTAGATTTTTGCCAGACAAAACTTTCATATGCTTTGACCATATGATCATATTGATTTTTGGCCAATGTAACAGCCTCAAAATTCACAGAGGATGGAACCGAGTATGCCCTGACCTGAGCCCTTGTCAATTCACCCTCAGCTTCCTTTACCTTGTCCTGCAAGTTTCCATAAACATCTCTGTTAAACTGTTTCAGCGCCTGTTTTACCTTTGATAACTTCCCCTGAATAACCTGCAGAGGGTTCCCCAAAACCTCCCCATTCCAAGCCTCGGCCACAATATCCAAGAATTTCGGATGGTCTGCCCAAAACTCAAAGTATCGAAAGGGTTTAGGTAACGATTTAATGGGGGCGACCGTACAAACCTGAATACCACAGTGATCTGAAAATTGTGCAGGGATAGCTTCCATAATGCAATTCTCAAACTGTTCCAACCACTCAAGGTTAACCAGACCTCTATCAAGCTTACGAGCAATAGGCTGTGCAGCCTGCCTATTAGTCCACGTGAATTGTGGTCCTGTTGTTTTAAAATCCACCAATTCCATCTCCCCAATCCACTGATCAAAATCCCTCATGCTCTGACTGATGGAACTCTGATTAGAGGTTTCCTGCGGAATCCGAACTGTGTTGAAGTCCCCTCCAACAATCCAGGGATGACCAGACACTCGCAGTTGAGCAATCTCCTTGTAAGTGTCCAGCCTCTCTGATTCGTCATTGGAAGCATATACAGCAGTAAGAAAAAATTTATCCCTATTCACATCTTCAACCTGACAATGCAGAAAATTCTTCCTAGGCTCAAGAATCTGGACTTTAATGGCAGGGTCCCAGAAAAGCCAAACCCTTCCTAGTTTTGAGTTAGAGCAATTCAAACACTTCTCCCAACCAGCAAAAACCTCTCCAATTACTTCCTCCGCCTTAGCAGCTTGTATTCTAGTTTCCAAGATTGCTACCATATCTACTTTATTCCTACGCAGGACTCGTAATAAGTCCCTTTGTTTAGAGGGTTTATTTAACCCCCTAACATTCCAGAAGAGTAGGATCATTTTGAAGTTGGGGGCTTCCCCCCACCCTTCTTCACATCCTTTTTAACCTCCTTTTTCCTCGGAGCATCCTGAATCTTCTCTTCTTCTTTATCACCAATTCTGCCTAACACACTGAAAGAGGAATTTGTGGTTAGTATGCCCTTGGAGCTCCCTGGAGATATCCATACTCGAGGCTTGGCCCCATTCACCACTCTCTGAAACTCGTCTTCAGAAGGCAGTTTAGGTGATGGTGAAGTGGCCACCTCTTGAAAAGATTTCTCAAGATTCTGCGGCGCAATAATGTTCCCCCCTACCACCACTGGGCTAGCAAAAATGGCTGTCAACTGCGGATCATCCTCATAAACCACCACCTCCTTACCCTTTCCAGTCATGCTCTGAACTTCATCTCTCACTGCCTGCACCCTCTCCTCAATCTGCACATTTGGACCTTCAGAACTCACAGGCTGCTGATGAGGTTTAGGCACCCATTGCTTGCCCTGATGCTCAGTACATGTTCCAGAAGTCCCAAACAGATGACACACCTGACAAATTGGAGGCAGATTACAGTATGTAACTCCAATCCGGATGGGTGAATCCTCATCTGGGCATAGAATAATATGATCTGGACACTCACTATCCACTGTTAACTCTACCAGCACTTTCGCAAACCCATGCCTATCTCCTCGCCTAGTAGTATGATCCATCCCCAACGGCACACCAATCCAGCTTGAGATCCTACTTAAACCTTGAAAATCATTATACTCCAACGGGACATTCGCCAAATTAACCCAAATCGGTAACGCCTTCCTCCCTAAATCCTCAGTACTAATGCCAGGCACCCATGGTCTGAGATACAGCAAGTTGATACCTAAAATTTATGTTTTAATAGAAAAAAATATCATTGGAAAATTACATTTTGGTACCTAAATTTTTTAATTATGACATTTTAGTACCTAAAATTTTCAAATTTTATATATTGTCCAAGGTTGATGATGTAATTTGGATTCATGGATAATCCACAAATCCACTTGATCCAATCCATGAATCCACCAATCCATGGTATCCAATGTATTTGATCCATGGATCCACCAATCCAATCCACCAAACTATGAATTCAATCCATTTGCCACCTCTATCTCTGCCAGAAAATTGGGGAAGATAATGGCCAATAGAGCCTCATTGTCGTATGACCAAAATATGACTGTCCTCCTCTAGCTCAAAGTCATAAAAGAAAGGATGATTCATAAGAGGCAACCCATGGTTTTTCTAACTTAAAAACAATAAATAAAAGTACTACTAGGAGATAGCCCGAATTTGCTTTTAATTTCGTAGGTGTAGCTTCGAGATTTGATTTATGATGAATAAATTTGGTCGACCCTAAATCATGGAACACATCTTGTCATTCAAGCTTCTTGGAATGACATAAGGATGGTATCACATGTTTTCTCTCCATCTTTAAGGTATTCCTAAGCCCTTTTTATCAATATATTTCTTGTGCTTTTCAATGAAGGAGTTCTTGGTAACCTTAGGAGCAGCAACAACAACCAAATTGATAATTACTCTAACCACCCAAAACGACAACGAAATTGACGATGTGGGTGCCCTGTGTATCACCGGACCCCAACTTCGGACTCTAGTTGTTAGCCTCCATTTTTACACATATCCTTCTTTTCACCCAACCTTAGTCACGTCTCATTATCTTTGTGCATCCTTTTCTCTTCCAATACTGGCCAAATCTCCTTTTGCATCACCTTTACCATACACCTCCCATCACTACTATATTGCTATCACCCACACCACCAAACACTAATCATCCTTCACCACATCTGTTTATCCTAACATATTTAGCCCATTGCCTTTTAAATGCATGATCGGAGGGCCCATGTGATTTACTTGCCTTTCAACCTACGTGCTTCATGAATTCACCTTGTGAATGCTTGTTATAGAATTGCTTGTATGCTTACCATGTCTCATGTCGCAAGCTTTTCTATGATTTCATATGTACCAATGATGGAGTTAGGATAACGTGTGTGGAGGTTTGGTTGGGTTAGAGTCACATTCTTGGGTCAGTGTGTCTTTGTGCTTAATGTTTTGTGTATACATGGGTTTGAGTTAGTGGATTAAGGGTGTTGCCTTCTAGTTGTGTCATTTCTTTTTGCACGTATGTGACTTGCTATAACTATAACTTCCCAATCGACGGCCAAGTATAACTGATGACCGGGTGTAGGATAGGGTAAGCAAGCAATAAAATTTATCGTACCACGGGAATCTAAGCTTACCTTACTTCTGGTATAGGGTTCGTTATCTAGCCAACCTAGGATAGTGATTAAGTAAATTAAACTAACTAACCTAGCTAATTACAAGGGGTGGAGCTCTCTTAGCTTGAATCCCCCTAGTTCTATCGTTTAGTCGATGTTGAGTAATATCCTAGCTCGATCGATTCACTACCCTACCGTTAGGAGATCGACTCACTCAGGATTGGCCCGGAAAGATGAAGTGATGGATGGGTAGGTACTCTATTCAACCTAGGATTTCATATATTGCTAGCAGACCAATGGAATCAACTCCCTCATGGATTACCTTGACAATACGATAGGAGTGACCTGAAGACGCCAATAATTGGATCTAAGGGGATTATCTCCCTCCTAGGTCAAAATCTCAATTGACATGCTATGGAAACCCAACTCATGCCATTCATTAAAACATCCATCAATTACGTAAAATCATCAATCAAACATGAAATTTGTCACATACATCAACATAAAACCAAAACTTAGACCTAGGGTTCTTAAACCTAAGAGAAGAGGGCTAGTTTATAGAGAAAAGAGAGAGATTACAAATTGGAGCACAAGATCTTCTTCTTCTAGGCTTGATTCCTGGCTTCCAAGCTTGATCAATGCCTTCAATTAAGCTCCAAGATGACTCAAGAACACACACACTCTCTCTCACTAGAACTCCCCTTTGGTGTTTTGGGTGGAAACCCTAGAGAGAGAATTGATTTCTCCTCCCAACACCAACTCTCCTTTCTCTCTCCCAGTTGATGTCTTTATATTTGCCCGACAATGCGACATCACCTTCACTCTTTAAGGTCGTGATAATAGCAAGCAGATGGTGGTCTCGGCCAAAAACGCACCATTTAGGGCGATTTTCATGATCTTGGGACCATGATATCTTTTAGGCTCGCGAGACGCACAATGGCTGCTGGAATTTGGCAACTTCAAGGTCTATGGGTGGTTATCACAGTCTCGAGACCGTGATAAATGAGTGCTTCCCTTGAAGTCTTGCACTTTACTCTCTAGGGGTGATTATCACGGTCTCGGGACCATGATAAATGACTGTTGCCCTTGAACTCTTGCACTTCACTTCTTGGGGGAGATTTTCACTCCCTTAGGGATTGCCATTCTTAGCAAAACCATACACAAATCACTCATGTGGTATGAATGGAGCTTCCAAACACAAGGGTGAATAGATAACGGTGTAGACACAAAGAAAGTAAGATCGCTCTATCTAAATCAATCAAGCTCAAGTAGCGAGAGCTATCTAAAAAGAGAGCGACCCTTAGACACACGGCTCAAAAGGGTTGACTGGGGGATAATGAAATCAGGACAAGTCAAATTTTGGGTCTTGGACTAAACCTATGCCTCCATCTTCCTCGCTAGCAACAACGTGAATGCTACACATCATGTAAACGGGGATCTAATACACAAGAATGAAACGAGCAACACAAGTCTCACATGACTACCTAGGTGCTCGATCATTCGTTCTGACTCCCTAAACTCAATGCATAAGCAACTGTGGAAAGTGAGTAATCGATTCAAAACATATATCGGTTCACAAACACATGAGAACTGAACCCTTGCACAAACCTAATACATGTCTCAGATATCATTATAGGTTCCACTTAATCACAAGCAAATCATCTATATACAATGGTAATAACCAAGAGATTCAAAACCAAACACCACAAGTGCCACTATGATCATGTAAATGTAGAAGTTATTTTTCTTGGAGCCCTCAAATTTTTTAAAATTTTGGAATTCAAATAGGCTCCAAGCACTCAAGATCACACCAATCATTCACACACATAAGCATAATAGACTACCCCCCACACTTAAGCTAGACATTGCCCTTTATGGCATAATATAATGAGGTAGAACGAAATTACCGGATAGGGTGTGAGTGTTTGTGAAACAACCCGAACCTTTTAAGCAAATCGAAATACTCATGGCTTCGGAGCTAGTTAAAACAAAACAAATACAACTGAATTATTTCCAAAAGAAAATCAAATAAATTTCCCTGACACTTGGCTGGGCGACCTTAATCCATATTCATTAAAACAACTTAAAGTCTAAACCTCCAGTTTATACTCATAATCATAAACATAAATAACTAAACAAACTCTAACTATAACTCCTCGCTGAGCTCCCTGAGATCTCGTCAATGCTAGTGCGGCTGATCGCCCCGTCTTGCCTCTTCTCGAAATCCACATCTGCTAACCCTTCCTCAACTTGGTGAGTGAGAAGGGGTCAGTCTCGTCGTTACTACCTAAGGTTTTTCCCTCAGCAAGTCCTTAATAATTCACGTTATAATAATTTCCTCCCGTAGATGAAAGGCATTCTCAGTTTCATCCTTAATACTCTTATTCATACGTTAACTTATAGAAGTTCTCGACTTCTATTCTTATCTCAGAGAAGTTCTCGAAATCTATCCTTAACTCATACACATAACACTAGAGACCACCGCATTACGTCTCCCTGTCCGGTGCCCTACCTTGGTATGCCAATCGCGTTACGTCTCGCCGTCCGGTTTCATACCCAACTCGGAAATGGTCTATGCTACGTCTCACCATCCAGTACCATGCTCTATCAACTGCTATGTTACGTATTGCCATCCAGCAGTGATCTGAGCATCTACCGCGTCCAGTAGTGGCCCAACCTCCCGGGGGTTCATCTCACCATTAACCATACATTACAAACATATATTCATAAATACACAAACACAACGCGTGCCTCCACCTTTAGTAGGCGGTGGGATACCTCCACACATAATCGCGCGTACTCATAAAATTAACAAACATTACTTAAACTAAAAACATAAACTAAAAGACCTACGACTGAGATATTACCCCCTTTACACCAACAACATTAGTCGAACTTGATCGATCAATAAGACCCCTCTTCACTGCCAGTGGATCCACATCATCGTTCGAGATTCCACACTCAAACTCCTCGTGCTTTACCTCCTTTCGTTCTTCCTCCTATTAAGCATTTAGACGAAAACTTAATTCACTTCTCTCCAAGCGTAACCAACCAAACAACCTCGAATTTGGTTGATTCAAATTTCAATCTCCTTCATTTAACCTTTCTAGACTTTCCCACAAAATTCTAGAAAATTACCTTTTTGCCCCAAGATGGCAAATTGCATAATGATACTCGTAATTTTTGAGTATTATCTATTTGGCCCCAAATTTCCAAAATCACACCATTTAGTCCACCAGGTCAATTTACACTTTCTGATTTTAACATTTCATTCCAAATGGCTTATTTCCATTAGGTACCCAAACACTTGCTAATTACAAACTAATCCCTGACAAGGTAAATTAGCGATTGACGCCCAGACTTCCTCAAAATTCCCCAACTGACTTGGTATCCAAAAAGACATAATTTTCTCTACTATTCATCAAATTTTTATTTTTGTGCCATCGCACTCCAACAAAATGGGAAGAGGTCTTACCTCTTTAATGCCGTCGTCGACGTCCCGGCTCCGGCCACCGTCGCCGACTCCTTCCTCCTCCGTGCACCTCATGTCCATCATCGATCAAATCCTCCGGCTCCTCTTCCTCCTCCTCGGACAGTAGTACGCCAGAGATCGTCGTTATCGGAGTTACGCTGTCGCCACTGTTAACGTCAATTCTATGGCGTAGGCCACACCATCGAAGGCCAACTCCAAAAATCCCAGACTCCCGGAAGTTTGAGAGGATAGTTGTGCGGTCTCACCGTCATCTTCACCTCATCACTCGTCCCGATGCCATTATAGTTAATGCTAGCCCTTGCTCCAGTCGTTGTCGTACTGCCGAGCTCCTTACTCTCTTTGGTCGTTATTTGGCCTCTCTCTCTTCCTCCTAGTCGAAAGTTGTCCATGCTTCTCTCTCTCCGCGTATCTAGATATTGTTTTCAAAGGACCAATGCTAAACTTTTCTGACTCGTTCTTGACTCGTCCCGAATACTATAATAATTTCCCGCCTAAGGTAACAGTATAAACCTTAGTCGGGTGCAGTACATCATAAGTATGTTTAAATATCAACCCCGGCCGGTCCATCTACCCCTACTTGAGTCATTTGAATCATTATCTAGTAATAAAGTTTTGGTTGAAAAGTTTGATAATTAAAGTAAAACAAGACAAAGGTGAATGGTTTTGAAAGATCTTTTGTCGAAGGATCACTCGGGTGTCGCTTCCCCCTAACTACTACCATGGTATGTGAACCGAAAAGATTGCTATGGGCAAGGTGATCGCTAACCGCTAGGGGATGCAAATATGATCGTAGACCATAATCATGATTGCTAAACCGAGGCATGCATTATAGGCTCTCACTAGGCCCTCTCGGTTTAGGCAATCAATGGTTGACTTACTCCCTCGATCAACCCAAGGGTTGGATGGCTTAATCGCGCTTGACCAAATTGCTTAATCTAATATTGAGGTTTGCCCTAAATTAACCTAGTTAGAAGACTTACAAAGCCCTAGGGATACCAACTCAATTGAGACTCCCTTGGAAGGGGGGTTTCCTCTCTAGACTAGGTTAAGTGGCTAATTAGATTGCTAAGAATAGATATGGACAATCCTTATGTTGCTAAGCTTAGACATGCACAAACCAAAGGATGCTAAGCACAAACATGCAAAATCAAGATGAATAGTACCTCAAACATTTGAATTAAACAAACCCAATGACAATCATTCAATTCACATGAAAGAAAGCTACATGGTAGAGTTAGGGTTTCACAACACCCAAGTGAAAAGAATTCTACTTCATGCTAGAAATGGGAGAAACACAAGGAGAAGGGGTAGAAACCATCTTGGAGGAGGCTTCCAATCTTCTTGGCCCTTATGTTGAACTTTCCTTGGAGAAAATCTTCCCAAAATCCAGCAAAACCCTAGCCTCCTTCTTCTTTGGTTCGTGTTTCTCTCTCTAGAAATCAGAAGAAGGCTTTCTCCCTCAAGTGGGCTCTCCCCTCTCCCTTCCTTTCAGCTCAGCTTTTAAACAGGGAACAGGTTGTGTTCACGGCTCCAGTTCACGGACGTGAACACTGAAACACGTCCGTGAACTCCAATTGGGCGCCGGAACGCACCGCTTCGCTTGCTGTGGTTCACGGCTAACAACTCCTCTTCACGGTCTTAGCAACCGTGAACACAATTGGCGTCGGTAACTTGCATTTTGGTTCTGTACGCCTCAAAGTTCACGGCCATTGGCTCTTCTTCACTGTCATACAAGACCGTGAACATCCAAGGAAAACCGTGAACTTGCCGTTTTTCACCTCTTCTCCCGGTTTTCGATCTTTTTCGTCCAAATTTCGACCCCAAGGCTGGTTTCACTTGTTAAATCATGAAACACACTAAAACACGAGAAACCTAACATAAAACCAACCTTATAGGAGCGAAGTTGCCACAAACGACTAAGGAAAACGGGGACAAAACATGTACCATTAGGCCCGAACCAGTTCTCAAGCTCTCACTACTCATCGCCACTCCCTTCCTTCTTTCCTGCTCGTGACCGGCTTGTCATGGGAGTATAGATAATTAACTCCTATTCACTCTATAAATTCATCCTCATCAAATCCCTAATTAATTGGAATTAATTCCAAATCGAATTCCCTGCCGTTTTGTTCTGTTACGCCCAATTTTCCAAGTGATCCCTTCAGTTTCTCTTCCACGTTTCGCCGCTGCTCTGTTTTCCTCTTCTTCTTTATTCTTCTGGTCGAGTCCCCACAGTGAACAACTCCTCTTCTTCCTGGGCCAGTTGCCCACCTTTTTTTTTCTTCTTTCTTTCCACTCGATCTAGTACAGTCCCTAGCCGAGTAAAGTGTCATTTGTGAATTGTGCTTCAAGGGCATGGATTAACCTTTCGACACCCTTGTTTACATTTCTCGCTCGCTACAAACTACTCAATCCCAATCATAGGCCAAGTGTAACATATAACAAGTGCATTATAAAGCAAGTATTTATATTATCATACCCGACGATCTATACATCCTACATTCATCAATCTACAAATTATATAGCAATTCAAGTGAAAAAACTTCACTAAGATGATTATCCCCCTAGTCACGTATTGAGATGAGAATATTATACTTTAGTAAGATAGGCAAGTTCACATATCATTAGGAGATCTAAAATGCTATTCCACTCCCTCGAAGATTGACCCGAAACAACAAAGAATGACTAGTCACAATGATTCATGGCACTCTACATTGATTGAGTAGTGACCCTAATTGCCATATGGGGATCAACCGTACATGAGATTTTCATCTCATACGGCTCCTCCCTTCTGTGTATAATGAAAAAAATACATAGAATCAAAAAGGAGTGAAATATTCTCATTATGGATCTTCTCCCTCCTAGGTCAATTTTTTCCCAAAATTGAGGGATTTGATCAAGAAAACTCAATTTGCTTGAAAATACCTCAATCAATATATAATCAACAATACCCATCACACAAATAGCTCACAAGCATCAATCTAAAATATCCTAGACTAGGGTTCACATCATCCAAGTGAAAAGAAGAACTACTCCATAGCTAGAGAAGAAACAACAACTAGAATAGAAGAAAACCCCGTGGAAACTTATTATTCCTCTTCCTAGTTGATTGGATGGATGCCTGGAGCTGAAATATAACCTCCAAATGGATTGGGTAGGTCAAATCCACCTTCAATTCAACTTTTTCGAAGATCAATCTTTAGAATTATCTTATGAAATTCTTCTCCCTCTCCTTTATATAGCATGCGAGTACACGTTTCACAGTTGCACATCACGCCCGTGAATTGTGTAACGAAATTGTGATCTCAGTGCAAAGCGCGTCATTTATTAACAAACTTTACGGTCTCTTTGCTGACTCATGGTCTGGGACCGTGATCCTTGAAATGCAGCGAGGCGTGAACATGCTCCTGTAACTTTGTGATCTTCACAATTTCGTCGTCAAATTCACGGTCTACTGCCTGTGACAATTGCTGCCAGCCCGTGATCCTTGCACATTCTCCATTTTGCTCCATTTTTTTTATCCCTTTTGTCAGAATTTTGATCCTCTTGTCCATTATACCTGTTAAAGTCTGAAATATGCCAAAACAAGACCAAACCTAGCGTAAAATGGCTTCAAGGAAGGTGCAAAGCAAGTCAAATGGCACAAGGCAAGAGGTATAAAAGTGTACAATCCATCCCAAATCAAACTGCCCCACTTGAACGTTTTTTTGTCCCCAAGCAAACCTACTCAACCAATACAACTTGCAGGACAATCACAATGATATGAACTATCATTCATCAGTGGCGCCTCAAAAACAATCAAAGTTGTAAATTTTACTTCTATCTCTTCGTGCAAAAACACACTCTCGGATTAGGCCCTTGCCAACTAAGGAGTTCTATACACTTCACGTTAACAATCGGGGACTCATAAGAATACGTGTGAAAAGTGAATGACTCCATGGTGGCGCTCCTACCTTCTTTTCAGAAGAGGACTCAAAGTTTTGAGCCTCAACTTAAACTTTGTCGTATATGGCACCGCACTTTCGCAATTTTGCAAATTAAGGCATCTCTACCTTGGGCTAAGAGCATAACTACATTGCCTTCTCTATCAAAGCCTCATGTGGGGGGGAAGTAATTGTTGGGTTCATTGCCACAAGCACCAATTCCTAGCCTGTAGCTCTCGTCTCAACAATAAATGAGTTCGCACACATGAGCGTACAAACGAGATCCAGGTACTCTTTGACTTGCTTAAAGGCATACTTTCTCCGTACCATACAAGTTTACAAGGAGAATAGGCGTTTGGGGAATCTGAAGAAGTAAATGATGACCGGGACACTAAAAAGCTATCTCATCCCCAAAGGACGAGGATGGAATGAAGTTACCGAATCATTAGCGAGTAAAAGTCAGATTGAGATGGACCAGTTTCGAGGGAGATAGAGCTTCACATGGAACAAACACACAAACACATGCTCACACAAGTCGAGGTTATAACACAATCATAATAGCCATCATCACAAGAAAATAAAAACACTAGTGGTACTAGTTCAAACACACAAAAATAACAAAAGAAGAGTGTAGATTCAAAGTGGGGAGAAATGATATGGTAGTACAACGAGGCCAACATGGCATTTGAGTGGCGGTGACTACTCTTGGGGAGGAGGCGATGGATGCCAATCAAGGTTCTGGAAAGAAATACCCTAAGCACAAACTAGCTCCTCCAAGCGGTGTGAATGACGTCGGGCATCCCGCTCCCGGGCGAGCTGAGTTGAAACTCTGGAAAACTTGTCCTCGAGAGCAGAGACTCGAGCCTCAAGGATGCGCGAGGAGGAAGGACCGTCTTCAGATGATGATGATGCACCTGTATGGCCACGTCGCCATGATGGTAGAGCTCTCTATGATAGATCTGCAACCTCCTCTCCCAATGATCAGAACATAGCTGAGGGTCGGATGCCATCGATGAACTTGATGCATCTCTCAATCCGGACAAGTGGCATGTGGTGGCGTGTCTCCACTAGGAAGATCTCCATCCTCCCAACCAGTGTTCATATGGTGGTGTCCACGTTGTAGTATCATGCAAGTCGATTCATGATAGGACCCAAGTGCATTTGGTAGGCGGGTGGTCGGTCTAAAATCCTCAAGAATGAAGTCGCCACAACTGCTCCCAGATGAAGAGATTCCAGAGGTCGACTCATCGTGTGAAGTGCTACCACCCCACGGAGGGTCACCTGTCCCTGAGATAGTAGACCCAGGATCACAAAGTGTGTCAAAAGCATGTAGAGGATTCTCAACTGGGAATGGAACTGGTCCTCTTGGTGTGACCCGCACGTAAGGTATGATCTCTGTACTCCGGTAGGCAGATTGCCTCGTACACTGGGGATTCATATCCCGGGTGTATCTAAGCACCATCTTCGTCATGATCCTTGTGTTGAGCCCCAAACCCTGGGCTAGGGTGTCATACCCAATCGTATGAAGGACTTCACGCAATCTGAACTCCACATATGGCTGATTGCATCATGATCTAGGCTGCTCGTGCCTGAATGTGGAGTAGAACTCTAAGCACAACTCCTAGTAAATTGGTGCCACTACGGATGAGTGACAGCTATGGATGAGTGACACTACAGATGAGTGACAGCTACTGAGATTGCAACTGGTGCCACTAAGGATGAGTGATGGCTACTGAGATCGTAGCTCGTCAATGGAAAAGCTCGAATGTCAATGTCGAGGCGCCCATAGGATCCAATATCCCCATTCCTCCATTACTCAAATTGGTCCCCGTAGTCGGGGTGATTCACCGAGTACTAGATATATGAATGCATAAGATCAACCGTCCTACAAAAATATCAAAGCAACAAGCACGATACGTGGAAATATTTGTCAATCAAAGCACATTGGGGAGAAAATTGAATCCAAACTTACTTTCCAACATGGGTAACATACCTTAATAGGCATTTCACAAGGCCGGATGACCAACATAGAAGCACAATCATCCCAAAAGCACACTGAAACATGAAACTAGGTATTTCATAGATCACAAAGGTTGCAAATGCAAGCCTAGATGATGCCCAATGACCACCATTCAACATGCACGAAAGTGTATCAAGGCTAGTCATTTAACATACAGTTGGTGGGCATTATTCAAGACAAACATCATAACATGCAAAATATTGCCCACCAAGGCAAAAACATTCCATCAATCACTTCAGAAACATGCAATCAATCACAATTCAACTAATGTCTTGCCTCATTTCATTATTCATGCAAAAATTCACAAATCTTTTACCTAGGAAACCTAGATCGAATTCTCCAAGATTGAATAAGTAAGAATTCAAAACACACCTGGAGATGCTAGTAGGATCAAAGAGGAAGGCGAGGGAGTCAAATTTTGGCCAAAAAATTAATAATATAAGGATGCCGAAGCTTCGCCTAAAGCTCGCCGGAGAAGTATGCCAGCAATATAACTTAGCCCAAAACTTCCCAAAAGCTCGGCGAAGGTGCGTCTTAGCAAGGGAAGCATGGGTATTTGTTTGGTTTTTGGATTGGTTGGCCGGAAGTAGATTAAATTGATGAAAACTACATGGTATGATGATTGTCGGCGAGATGTTCTAAGGATTGCGGCGATGCAAAGTTCACGTTTGAGCAAACATCACACCACTTTTATACTGCCGAAGACAAGGATCACGCTTTTTGTGTTGATTTCACGGTCTCAGACCGTGATCATAACACTCAAACCGTGATTCCACTACAAAAATACAAGTTTTTGGGCAACATCATGGTACATTAAATTGTCACGGGGTTTGCCCGTGAACATTACATGCTACCCGTGATGTCTTCAAATTGATTTAAATTTATGTCTACATCACGGTTGTGGTAATTGTCACAGTTTGAGACCGTCAACATTACACCAAAATCATGATGTGTGCAAAAAAGGGGATTTCATCAATTTTCAATCTAAATCGACTCAACCTTGCCCCAAACTTCAAGCACAACAAAAGCATCTATCAAAACACGTCAACCATGGGGACGATGATCATTCAAAACTCACACACTTGACTGCAACACACACAAAATGGAGAAAAATAAGGAAAAGAAACACAAACCAAAGTTAGGTTGCCTCCCAACAAGCACTTGTTTAACGTCATTAGCTAGACGTTGTAGGGCTTTATGCGTTGGAACATGAGGCCAACGAGCGTGGATCTGCCACACTCTCGAGGAGAGGCTTGTCACTCGAACTACCTTTGCTGAAGGATGTAACACCGTGGAATTTTAGATTTGGGTTCGACCATATTTAATGAGCGGTTAGTTTAACGGTTACGTACTAGGAGTTACAACCACATATTAAGAATAATAATAATAACTATTATTATCTATTTATTATAAAAAAAAATAATCCCACTCGTTCAGGAAGGGCCGAGAGGCCATTCCTTTGTTTGGCCACACATATAAATCCCCCCAGCACCCAGCAGCAGCAAAACCCCTCTTTGTAATTATTCCCCAGAATAAATCGCGCCACTCGCAGCCGAATCCCAATCCCGATCTCGGTCCCGATTTCCCAGCCCATCCCTTTCATGTTTCTAGGTCAAGATCACGAACCCATTCGCGATTTCTAAACTCGATTCATTGATAGTCTAATCTGAAACTGGTATTTTATTAGTGGTAACGTTTGAGGGTTCGATCATCGATCAACGAGGAGATCAACGTCCCGGGCCATCCAATCTAGTCATACGCACGTTCTAGAGGTAAGAGAACTCAATCCCTTTGAGTTAGATCGATCGATTTGTTGATTTTTCGTGAGGTTACAATTTTGGATTTTTAGCAACATGCGTTACAGGTTTTAGCGATAGATTTAGGGTGGTCACTAAAGCTGCTGGGAATTTCCATAAACGTATTTTTGATGTTTTAATTGTTTTGAGTCTCTGTGGGTGTTTTCTCCTGGGTGTAATAATTTTATACATCGAGGGAGGTCTAGGAGATGGCTGTAATTTAATTTGGGAATTTTAGAAGATATATTTCTATTTTTAGAAATTGTTTGAATATTCTTTTTAATTAAATATAAGTCTTTCCGGTGTGTTTTTAAGGGTTTGATAATTTTCCAGGGTATAAGTGCTCATGATACACATTGGAAAATTATTATCCAAAATTTTAAGAAGATTCAAGTTAAATGAAAAATTCGTCCAAGATAAAAATAATTGAGAAAAATGTATTGTTTTGAAGGGATTAATTCTCGAAAAATTTTAATTGGGTTAAGGGACCTTTAGAATGAAGCTCGAGGACTGGAGTTTGAGGAGAGGATGTTCTAGTGATTCAAAAGGGGTTTTAAATCAAGAAAGATCGTCTAAGAAAATAGATTCTTATTAATAGGTTTCTCCAAGATAATCCGGCTAAGGAGGGGTTTCGTCGAAGAAGGAATCGAGGAGTCATCTTTTCGAGGTGAGTGTAAAGGGGGTAAAATCTATGTCATAGGTCTTTTAGTTTATGCTTTTCTTACAAGTAATTATTTAGTTAATTTTTCTAGTATGCGCGATATGTGTTTGAGGCATCCCACCGCCTGTAAGGGTGGAGGCACACGTTGTGCTATGTATGAATGTATGGCTGTATGGTTGTAATAGTTGGTTAATGGCAAGATGAACCCCCGGGCGGTTGGGTCACTACTGGACGGCGAGACGTAATGTAGTGCCATTGCCGAGTTTGGGAATGCAACCGGACGGCGAGACGTAACGCGGTTGGCATGCTAGGGTAGGGACACCGGACGGCGAGACGTAACGCGATGGTCCCTAGTATTGGTGTCTATGGATTAAGAATATAAGTAAAGAAACTCTAAGGATAAGATAGGAGTAGATATCTCTTATAGACTGTTTGTAACAAAGTATAAGGGATGAAAGCGAGAACGACTTTTGTTTAAGTCAAGAACCCTAATAACATGTTTAGTGAGGCGTTTCTTAGGGCGAAGACCTTAGGAAGTAACGACGAGATTGACCCCTTCTCACTAACCAGGTGCAGTGAGGGGAAGAAGACGCATCCATCAAGAGGAGGTTATCCGAGGAGAATAGTCGCGGCAAACCTAAAGATGTCAACTGGATCTGGGTAACGAGATGAGACCTCCCATTATATCTGTCTTTAGTTTCATGTCTTAATGAGTATACTGCGAAACTCAAGGATTGTGTTTTATGTTTTGTTGCTCTGGATTGAGGTCGCCCAAAGTGTTTAGGGCATTTCACTTGAGAATCTTAAACATTGTTGTTGTTGATTTTTGGTTTTGACTTGTAAACCTGTTTTGGGTTGCTCCGGAGTAACCAGTTTGTGGTTTGAGTTATGGTTTGATTTTCAAAAAGGATCGGGTCGTTTCAGTTTGGTATCAGAGCCGGCATTCCTCTGTTTCTTGGTCTCCAAGGAATACTGGAGTGACGATCTGGGTTTTCAAAGGTTTAGTTTTAAAGGAAAAAAGGGAACTTTCAAGAAAAATGGTTGGCCAACCGATTTGAAAAGGTTTATAGGGGTACTACTTACTTGCAGAGCAAGTAACACCAATGTTAACTACGCGGCAGTTAAGCAACCCCCGAATTATGAGGCTTTCCGGAGGCGAGGAGTGGTTGATTTTGATGGGGACCACTCGAAGGATGCTAGTGAAGTAGAGAAATGGCTGGCGAAGATCTCGCGCACATTGACTGAAATGAGGGCAGATGATGAGGATAGGGTGCTACTGACAGTTTTCCTGCTACAGGATTCAACAAACAATTGGTTGTGCACCCAGCTAGCTAGCAATGAAGGAGAGGAGGGTGTTGTAGAGTACACCTCCAGGTTCGACAAGTTGCTGCCCTACGGGGGACCCCAGTTCCAGGATGCGGCATCTCAACGTGCCCACTATTTGGAGAGTCTAAAACCTGCCCTTAAGAAGCAGTTGAGCATGCTGGCGTGGAACTGTCGGGAGGAGATTTATCAGGCGGCTCTTCGTATAGAGAGGGTTGAAATAGCTGTGCATGAAGAAGGGATACAGCGAGAGGGAAGCAAGAGAAAGAAAAGTAGCATGCCAGAGTGGTCTGGCCAGCCCAGTCAGTACAGAAGGAGGCCGAGCGATACCGTTAGCTTTAAGGGTACTCAGAGTCAGACCGGCTCGTTCTGGCCTGGTCAAACCTTCAACAACGGAGGTCTCTGCAACCAATGTGGGCAGGATCACTCAGGGGAGTGTAGGCATCCCCCCAGGGTCTGCTATACCTATAACGAGCCTGGGCATTTCGCTAGAGAATGCCCCTGGAGAGGCGGACAAGGGATGGCTCGGTCTGAGCAGTCTGTTCGGGGTGGTGGAGCGATAACTCATGCATGACCACGGTTTGTCGCCCATCCAAACCGCTCTCTCCAGAGCCAGGGAGGACGCACTGGGCGCTTCGACCGCACCGATCGGGATAGAGACCAGGGACCTCCAGCAGGAGATCAGCCGAGGGTTTTTGCCATGCGAGGGATAGAGGGAGATCGTGGTGACGATGGAGGGAACGAGCAAGCACATTGATGTGATCATGAGAAGAAACGGGGAGACTGTGGAGAAGGAGTATTTGCTTTAAGCATAGACCACTAGTTGGTTGTTTTCTTTGAAAGACACACTTTCAGTTTTATTACTCGGTAACAAACCTATTAAACTAGTTCGGACTAAATTTCGAGGTCGAAATTTTATTAAGGGGGAGTGAAATGTTATATCCTAACTTGAGAAGTTTTAGTCAAACACCAAAAGTTTAAGACCAAGTAATTATCTTTCCAGTTCCAAATTTCGAGGACAAAATTTTTCTAAGGGTGGAGGAAATGTAACACCCCAGCATTTTAGATTTGGGTTCGACCATATTTAATGAGCGTTTATTTTAACGGTTCGTACAAAGAGTTACAACCATGGATTAAGAATAATAATAATAACTATTATTATTTATTTATTATAAAAAAAATATAATCCCACTCGTTCAGGAAGGGCCGAGAGGCCATTCCTTCATTTGGGCCACGCATATAAATCCCCCCAGCACCCAGCAGTAGCAAAACCCCTCTCTGTAATTATTCCCCATAATAAACCCGCCCCATCTACCGCGCCAGGCGAAAAAAAAAAGAGGAAGAAAGAAGAAGGCGGTAGCGCCGCTTGCAGCCGAATCTCGATCCCGGTCCTGATTTCCCAGCCCATCCCTTTCGTGATTCTAGGTAAGGATCACGAACCCATTCGCGATTTCTAAAATCGATTTATCGATAGTCTTATCCGAACTTGGTATTTTATTAGTGGTGACGTTTGGGGGTTCGATCATTGATCAACGAGGAGATCAACGTCCCGAGCCATCCAATCTAGTCCTAGGCACATTCTAGAAGTAAGGGAACTCAATCCCTTTAAGTTAGATCGATCAATTTGGTGATTTTTCGTGAGGGTACAATTCTGGGTTTTTAGCAGCAGGCGTTACAGGTTTTAGTGACAGATTTTGGCTGGTCACTAAAGCTGCTGGGAATTTCCAGAAACGTAATTTTGGATGTTTTAATTGTTTCGAGTCTCTGTTGGTGTTTGTTCCTGGGTTTAATAATTTTATATATCGAGGGAGGTCTAGGAGATGGTTGTAATTTAATTTGGGGGTTTTTGGAGATGTATTTCTATTTTTAGCAATTGTTTGAATATTTATTTTAATTAAATAAAAATCTTTCCGAGGGGTTTTTAAGGGTTTTATAATTTTCCAGGGTATAGGTGCTCATGTTTGACATGAGAAAATTATTATCCAAAATTTTAAAAAGGTTTAAGTTAGGTGAAAAATTCGTCCAAGATAAAAATAATTAAGAAAAATGGTCGGTTTTGAAGGGATTAATTCTAGAAAAATTTTAATGGGGGTTAAGGGACCTTTGGAATGAGGCTCGAGGATTGGAGTTTGAGGAGTGGATGTTCTAGTGATTCAAAATGGGTTTTAAATCAAGAAAGGTCGTATAAGAAAATGGATTCTTATTAATAGGTTTCCCCAAGATAATCTGGCTAGGGAGGGGTTTCGTCGAAGAAGGAATCGAGAAGTCATCTTTTCGAGGTGAGTGTAAAGGGGGTAAAATCTCTGTCATAGGTCTTTTAGTTTATGCTTTTCTTAAAAGTAATTATTTAGTTAGTTTTTCTAGTATGCGCGATATGTGTGTGAGGCATCCCTCCGCCTGTAAGGGTGGAGGCACGCGTTGTGCTATGTATGAATCTATGGATGTATGGTTGTAATAGTTGGTTAAAGGTAAGATGAACCCCTGGGCGGTTGGGTCACTACTGGACGGCGAGACGTAACGTAGTAGTTGACGGGCATGGACTGGACGACGAGACGTAACGCAGTGCCATTGCCGAGTTTGGGTATGCAACCGGACGACAAGACGTAACGCGGTTGGCATGCTATGGTAGGGACACTGGACGGCGAGACGTAATGCGGTGGTCCATAGTATTGCTGTCTATGGATTAAGAATATAAGTAACGAAACTCTTAGGATAAGATAAGAGTTAAGATCTCTTATAGACTGTTTGATAACAAAGTATAAGGGATGAAAGTGAGAACGACTCTTGTCTAAGTCGAGAACCCTAATAACGTGTTTAGTGAGGCGTTTCTTAAGGCGAAGACCTTAGGAAGTAACAACGAGACTGACCCCTTCTCCCTCACCTGGTGCAGAGAGGGGAAGAGGACGCATCCATCAAGAGGAGGTTACCTGAGGAGAACAGTCGCGGCAAACCTAAAGATGTCAACTGGATCTGGGTAACGAGATGATACCTCCCATTATATCTGTCTTTAGTTTCATGTCTTAATGAGTATACTGGGAAATTCAAGGATTGTGTTTTATGTTTTGTTGCTCTGGATTGAGGTCGCCCAAGTGTTTAGGGCATTTCACTTGAGAATCTTAAACATTGTTGTTGTTGATTTTTTGTTTTCACTTGTAAACCTGTTTTTGGTTGATCCGGAGTAACCGGTTTGTGGTTTGAGTTATGGTTTGATTTTCTAAAAGGATCGGGTCGTTTCAAAGGATTGACTTCATACCCAACCATTTTCTCCTTGCCCTTGTTTTTAGTGCGGGACAAGTGGAGATTTTTTAGCTTTTGTCACCACTCCTTCTTCTTTCCTTGGGGTTTCTCACGCTTCTTTGAATCCTACATCACATCATCATAAACACAAGGAGCAAAAATGGGGCTTACCTTGGAAGGCTCACCTCCAACCATTCGATTCCATCGCATCAACATACCTATACTTATCTTTTTGATCAATCAAAGAGGTGATTTTCTCCTCTCCGTCCCTCAAAAACAATGTTCCCTCATTCATATCTATCAATGCCTTGGAGGTGGCTAGGAAAGGCCATCCTAGTATGAGAGGCATGTCGGTATCCTCACTAATATCCAAGATAAAAAAATCTGTTAGATAGTAAAACTTGCCCACTCTAATTAGGACATCCTCTAATATGCCTCGGGGCGAATCGCGGAATGTTCAGCCAACATCACAATCAACCTAGTAGTTTTTAATTCACCTTGTTCTAACTTTTTGAAGAACTTGAAAGGCATGACATTAATTCTAGCTCCTAAGCTCGCCAAGGACTTTTCTATATAGCATGTTCCAATGCAAAGAGGGATGTAAAATTACCTGGATTTTGTTGTTTTTAGGAAACTTGTTTTGGATGATTTTCGATCATCCCTCAATTAGGGTTAGCGATGCAAGAAAGGAATTGAGACATTGAGCTTCTTAAGCATTGATTCGGGCACATTTATACAAATTTTACCCCTCCATACCTTTTTTTGTCTTGGTAATCAACGTTCCTCAACTTATTTTACGCTAGGTTGTGCTTCTTTTGTCACATTTTAGGTCCTAGCACGTGTAGGAAGGTCGTGAACGACTTTTGGGATATTCGGAGGTCAAAACAAGCCAAAATGTGGATTTGGGGCAAGGTTAACGGGCTGGGTGTTAGGATCACGCCCTAAGGGAGTGAAAATCACACCGAAACCATGAAGTGTGTAATTTCCACCAACCTTGGCACACCTCACGGGAGTTTCAAGGGTCATGGTCACAGACCATGATAATAACAACAGAATTGTGAAGTATGCAAAAACAGTGCATTTTCAGCCGAGATCATGGTTTTCTTGTTTATATCACGGCCATAAAGTTTGACTATGAACTCTACACTCGGGGTCATATAAAATGGCAGCAGCTGGGGGAAAAAAAATGAGCTTGCTTTTCCTTAGGGTTTCATCTCAAAACACCAAAGAGGCATTTTTAGAGAGAGAGGTCTAGGAGGGTACTTGGAGCTAATTTGGAGGTGCCAATCACCATTGGAGCTTGAAGATCATCCCCTGGAAGAAGAAGATGAAAGAATGTGAGTTTTGTATTGTAGTCTCTCTTCTCTCTATGAACTAGACCTCTTCACTAGGTTGATGAACCCTAGTTCTAGATTTCGGATTGATAGTTGATGCTTGTGAAAAACCTGTGATTGTGATTCTCTATTATCTATTGGATTGAGTATTATTTATGCAATTGATGGATCTTGATTTCACCCTTCAATTTGGTGATTTTTTGACATAGGAGGGAGAAAATCCACTTATGGCCCTTTTTTGTAATTTAGGTCACTTCTCAATCTATGTCATTCCAAGTTAATCTCCGAGGGAGTGAATTTGATTGATCTCCTGACAATATAGGATTTGGAGTATATCCCCCTAGGTTAAACAGAGCACTACTAATTCATCACTATGGGTCTTTGAAAGAGTGTATTGTGGTCCATAGTTATGTATTGGGTAGCACCGTGTCAGGTTTGCCCAATCGTGGGAATTAGCAATTATCACCTCAATTTCCTTCGTCGAACATTCGGTATGCCTCTCTAGGTAGCACAATTGTACGAGGTTGGATGCACTCGAATAGGGGGTCCAGCCTAGTCTAGTATTCTCTGTGATAGAGATATCAATTCAATCAATCTATGATAGTAATCCACATCGGTCCAAATGAAGGAATTAGGGGGATTCATGCCTAAGCGAGCTCCAAACTTGTAAATAGTTAGGGGAGTGATTAGATTATTTTAGTTAGGTTATTTTCTTAATAACTATTTTTGGTTGGGTAGAGACAAAAACTTAAGCCAAAGTAAGGTACATCTAGAGACCCGTGGTTTGATGATTTTTTTACTTGCTTACCTTATGTTACATTTGATCATTGGTTATGATATGCCTTAGATTAGGAATTTGTATTTAGAGCGAGCCAAGCATATCCATGAATTTAGCAAATTATGCTTCCAAACGATCCTTGTGAACTATTATGGGTAAAGGAAGTGGAGGCTTGTACTCAGCCACGAGATGTGGCATCAATGGTTTATTCCTAGCCTCTTCGACCTTTCCCTTTATAGGATCTTGTTCATTGACCATTGGAGGGGCTTTTTTGCTTCTTGAATCACTTTCTTTATTGTAATATCTTGAGTTTCCTTCCCGCTTCTTAGTGAAATTGCATGCATTCCCACTCTTGGATATTCGGGTTAGTTACGGTTTCTGAAGGTAGAGCTTCTTGTGGTCTCTCGATGAAAATTTCGGCAAGGTTTTCAATTTGATTCTCCAAGTTCTGAAGACTTGCCTGATGACTTCTTAAACCTGCCTCAACCGAGGTAAACTTGTTTGTTTCAACTTCCATAAACTTCTCAATTTTCTCTCACTTTTGAGAACTTGAACTCATAAATGTTTCAAATAGGTCTTCGAGCTTGGAAACGTCATCAGGTTGTTGTTGTTTTTGTTGAAACCCTTCCACAATTATGGTTGATATTGCTATTTTTGAAAGTTTGAGTATTGGAATTGCAGTCTTGGTTGAGCAAATGGACTTCTTGGTTGATAAGCGCCAGTTGGTCCTTAAAAATCGGGTGGTATTGGATTATCCGGTGACGACCAAGCAAAATTTGGATAGTTGCGCCACCCTGGATTGTACGTATTTCTATACGGATTTTTGTTATTGTTGGACCCCTAACATTCGCAATGAAGTGCACTTGCTCTTCTAGAGTGGTTGCCTGATAGCATCGTATTCGCACGTGTTTTCACTCTGGTTTCCTGTCCATTTTAGCTCGAATTGATTGTTCCTTGGCCTATTTTACGCTAGGTTGTGTTGTTTTGTCGTATTTCAGGTCCTAGCAAGTAAAGAGGTGCATAGGCGCAAGTTTCGGGTCATTTGGAGGTCAGATGGCGATTCACAGGACAAATTACGGGCAGCCCCTGCCAAATTACGACCGTAATTGGTCAGGGCATGCCCGTAAAACCAATGTCGAGCCTCTTTTCCCAAGAATTCTCCTCGACACTAAAATTACGGGCAAGCATCCATAGAATTACGACCGTAATTCCTAAAATTCTGGCGGTAATTGTGGAATTACGGGCGTAGATCCTCCTCCTTCAGAGTAAATTGAAACGTGCGTTTTGGGGCGATTTACGGGCAGGCCGTGATTACGGCCGTAATTCTGCCCGTATTTCGCCCAGAGTCGGGTTTTTGGAGGCAAATTCGAGCCAAGGAAGATTCATTCGAGTTTTTAGAGCAAAAACAAAGTTTTAGAGAGAGAAAGAGCGAAGAACAAACCCTAGGAGCTATTTGGAGTGGATTTCTCACCATTGAAGCCCAGATTGCGTCCCCAGGAGTGAAGATTGACATCCCAGAGCAGATTTTCCTCATCTTTATGAGTATGGCTACTCTGATTTCTGTTTTCCTTTCTCTCTCTATGGAGTAGAACCTTTCTCTCACTTGGGTATGAAGAACCCTAGTTCCTTGTGTTAGGGATTCGATTGTAATAACTTGGGATGATGATATTGTTTGGTTTTAATCGAATGCTGCACGTTTATTGAATTGATTGAAGTTTGATAAGCTTTTCTCGATTTCTGCTGCAACCTGAGATAGATAGAATCTGATTAGGTTGTTAGAGCCTCTTCATTCGATAGTAGGAGATTGGTTATACGAGAGTTAGCCAGTTTACTGCTTTGTACTGGAATTCAACTCCAGTAGTGGAGTTCTGTGCTTATTGCTTCAGCTTTCTATCCCGGTGAAGACTAGCCGTCTGCCGGGTAGTTAGACTGAGAGGGCTTGGTCAGCTTAAGAGATTCCAAGCTACTGTCGGATCTTCCGCAGTCTAATCAACAGTAAATCAACCCTGGGTAATTACAAGTGAACCTAACTAAGGGGCTAGGGGAACTCATTCCCGAGTGACTCTTTCCTGCTTTTGAAAACCGAAACATTTCCTGCTTTCTTACTGCTTTTGCTTTAAACAACAATCAATCGAATTAGTTGGCTAGATAATAGGTAATCACGGAGTAAGCAGTAGATCTAGACCCCAGGTTGATAATAGAACTTGCCTGTTACTACATTCCTGGACTGCGATTACACTTGGTCGCAGTTTGGTGTTGTGTTTTGGCGTGTCAAGTTATCCCCTATTCAGCCCCTTTGAGTCGTGTGTTATCCTTTCTTTTGGTCTATAACGAAAAATCACCCTTTTGCATCTTTTAGAAGGTTCCACAGAGTGGTTTTTACATGTTCTCTGCTGTTTCTGCTAAATTTGTGATGTGAGTGTTGGAGGTAGTGCTTAAAAGTTGGGCATGTGTTTGAAATATGTGCAGAAGGGGTGGCTCTCTTAAGAAATGAAAAGAAAATGAAAGAAAAACAAAGAAAAAAATTGAAAGCAAAAGAGAGCCACTACCAAAAATCTGAATAATGCCCAGTAAGTAGTGTTTCTTAGCAGTCTGGCTTGGAAATGCTGACATTTATACCTCCTTCGCTCTTGTGCTTTTGAGATATTGAGTAATGCAGAATAACAGAAAGGAAATACCGGTTTGTTTGACTGTGATTGTGTGGGTTTGGAAATGTGGAACCTTGTGCTATGAATACTTCCACCACCTAAAAGGCCTTTTCCCCATGTCCAAGACCCTAGCCAGTCATTTGAACCTGTGTCTAAGATCTCCTGATTAGTTAGTGGTGACATCCCATATGTGAACTCTAGCATTTAGAGGCTGCCATCATGGTGAAGAGATGTTAGGGATTGAGAGAAATAGCATGCGCATTTTTCGCATTAAATTGTCCTGACCCCACTAGTCGAGAGTGAGTGATTCATTTTCATATTCTTTATACTCTTTTACCCCGGTGAGGACCTGGATTGCTCGGTCTCTGTTCTGATGTCTTGAGTTGGATGCATGAGTTGACTGTTTTGAGTGAGTGGTTGAGTCAAGTTTGGGTTGGTTGGTGAACAGAAGGGAGACTCTTCCGTTGCTCGATTTTGCTGCAGTCAGGAGATCTACTACCGTTAGACCAGGAGCTTGAACGAACCTGCAGGAACTTCAAGCGGGCTCTAAAGGCGCGACTGGCTGCGGAGGAGGCGCTATCACAACTGCAGTTAGAAGAAGAAGAAGAAGAAGAAGAAGAAGAAGAGATGGCTGATCCCGAGAACCAGAATATGATCAACCCAGAGGAACAGACCATGGGATCCTACTGGACCGCTAGCGCTGCGGACATGAGGTCACCCATTCAACACCCTCATGTCCCAGCCAACAATTTTGAGGTGAGCACCTCAGTGATCACAATGCTGCGCGGTTCAGTGGTGTTCCGTGGTAAGGAGGGGGAGTGCCCCCGATCACATCTCAGGCGATTCCACGAGCTCATCGATGGAATCAAGATCAATGGGGTACCAGCAGATGCCATCCAGCTGAGGTACTTCCCATTTACTCTGGAGGGGCAAGCCAAGGAGTGGCTAGACACTTGACCTCCGGGCTCCATCACCACGTTCGCCAACCTGGCGGACAAGTTCCTCACCCGCTACCATCCTCCATCCAAGACAGCTGACCTGCAGAAGCAAATTACACATTTTGCTCAGGATGAGGATGAGACCATCAGGGATGCTTGGGAGAGATACACCAGTCTCTTTATCAGGTGTCCCAATCATGGTTTCAATGATGCTTTCAAGGTGGGCACCTTCTATCACGCCCTCTTCCCGGAGGACAAGCAGCTGATTGACTCGGTTTGTGGCGGGAACATGCTGACCAAAACCCCGCCACAGCTGAATCAACTCTTTGAGGAGATGGTGGAGAACGGGTACGATTGGGGAACTGCCAGGAGATCGAGACGAGCACCAGGACGGGGCGTGCATGCTGCGGGCACCCAGTCATCTGATTTGGTGCAGGTGGTATCGAAGCTGGTTTCAGCTATCGATTGTTCTGGTTTGATTGCAAGTACAGGACAGCCGCAGGCGATGCACTGCCAGTGGTGTGAGAGCTCCCATCACACCGTGGAGGACTGTCAGGCGATGAGGGAATCGTCTACTCCCCAGGAGCAGGTGGACTTCATCGGTAACGCCAGGCGCTTCGACCCCTACAGCAACACCTATAACGAGGGGTGGCGCCAGCTTCCTAACTTTTCTTGGGCTGGGGCAAATCCCAAACCACCAGCTCCCCAGGGACCACCTGGTTTCCAGAGGCCTCCATACTAGCCCAGACAGGGGCAATTTCAGCAGCCACTCTACCCGCCCAGACAGGGGCCAATTCCACCTCAGTCACAGGTACGACCATTTCAGCAGACAGGGGCAGCACCTGATGCCCCAGTACAGAGTGACCCGATGGCGGAATTGAGAGATCTGGTGGGTTCTCTGGCCACCTCCAGTGGAAATAAATTCAATAACATTGAGCAATTCATGGAGAAAGCTTCAGGCAAATTCTTGGAGCTAGAAGCTGGTCAGAGAAACACACAGGCTGTGCTGCGAGATATACAGACCCAGCTTGGGAGTGTTGCCCAGGCTGTCGCTCAGAGGACTCCAGGTACCTTGCCTGGTCAGACCATCCCTCACCCGCAGGACCCGAATGCCAACTGCAGTGCCATCACAACCAGGAGTGGCAAGGTGACTGCCGATCCACCTGTTCGGGCAGAAGAGAGAGAGAGACCCCTGCTTCAGCACTTCCAGCTAATCAGGAAGAAATGGAGAAGGAGGTTGAGGTGCCTGCTCCTAAACCGCAACCAGTGGTGAAGGAGTATGTACCACAGCTTCCCTTTCCTACTCGGTTGCACAAGGACCGACTGGAGACTGAGTTTGCCAAATTCATGGCAATGCTGAAGCAGGTAAACATTAGCATGCCCTTCGTGGAGGCATTATCAAAGATGCCCAAGTATGCCAAGTTCATGAAGGATCTCCTCACCAACAAGAGGAAGCTTGGGGAGTTGTCAACGGTGATGCTCAACGAGGAGTGTTCTGCCATCCTGCAGAACAAACTACCAGAGAAGCGAAAAGACCCAGGGAGTTTCACTATCCCTTGCATGATTGGTAGTTTGCATGTAGGGAAGTCCTTGGCGGATTTAGGTGCTAGCATAAATGTCATGTCATATACACTGTTTAAGAAGCTAGGCCTAGGTGAACCCAGTAATACTAGGATGAGAATCCAGCTTGCTGATAGATCCATTGTGCATCCTAGGGGTATAGCAGAGGACTTGATAGTCGCAGTAGGGCCATTTTCATATCCTGTTGATTTTGTGATTTTGGACATAAATGAGGATGTTGATGTGCCATTGATACTGGGTAGACCTTTCCTCGCCACCGCCAAGGCGCTGATTGATGTGAATGATGGAAAACTGATTTTGAGAGCTGGGGGTGAACAAATCACCTTCTCTGTTTCTGATAATATGAAACACCCCCAGCTCCATGATGATCTAGATTACTGTTATGTTGTTGCTGATTTTGAGAACGCACTCGCCATCACGAGTGCGGGTACTGATGATTTCCTTGAGCGTTGTCTTTTGCTAGGGGAACAGGCATCACAGGATGTGTAGCTGGAGAAGCAGCTTGCGGAGCTGGATGAGGCTGCGATCGAGGGGCGAGAGATACCATTCAAGCCGATCCCATCTCGCCCCGGATCGCTACATCATTGGAGGAGCCACCAGAGTAGGAGCTTAAACCCCTCCCATCTCACCTGGAGTATGCATTTCTCCGGGAGGGGAATAAGCTCCCAGTCATTATTAGTTCGGATCTGACACCCGAGCAGAAGAGCAGGCTGGTGGCTCTGCTGCAGAAGTATGCCCGGGCCATGGCATGGAAGATCACAGACATCAGAGGCATTAGCCCATCCTTCTGCTCCCACAGAATTTTGATGGAGGATGAGGTTAAGCCAGTCAGGCAGCCGCAGAGGAGATTGTCTCCTAACCTGGAGGCAGTGGTCCGGGCAGAGATTGTGAAGCTCATGGATGCAGGGATCATCTTTGCTATATCTGATAGCAAGTGGGTCAGCCCCACTCAGGTGGTCCCGAAGAAAGGCGGGATGACTGTGGTCCCGAATGAGAAGAAGGAGTTGATCCCGATGCGGACCCTGACCGGCTGGAGAGTCTGCATCGATTACCGTCGCCTGAACGACGCCACCAGGAAAGATCATTTTCCCCTACCTTTCATTGATCAGATGCTAGAAAGGTTGGCTGGCCATGAGTTTTACTGCTTCCTGGATGGCATGTCTGGTTACTTCCTGATTCCTATTGCACTGGAGGATCAGGCAAAGACCACATTCACTTTCCCCTTCGCTACCTTTGCTTACCGGAAGATTCCATTTGGGCTGTGTAATGCACCGGCGACCTTCCAGAGATGCATGCTGGCGATCTTTGACCGACTGGTTGGAGAGATCATGGAAGTCTTCATGGATGATTTCTCGGTATATGGAGACTCCTTCACTCACTGTCTCCATAACCTGGAACTCGTTCTGAAGAGGTGCGAGGAGACTAATCTGGCACTCAGCTGGGAGAAGTGCCATTTTATGGTTCGTGAGGGTATTGTGCTCGGGCACAAGATCTCCAAGCAGGGGATTGAGGTGGATCGCGCGAAGATTGAGACGATCAGTCAGCTACCTCCTCCTGTTTCTGTGAAGGGGATTCGCAGCTTTCTGGGTCATGCAGGCTTCTACCGGCGCTTCATCAAAGACTTCTCGAAGATTGCCCTACCTATGACCAAGCTGCTGGAGAAGGATGCACCATTCCAGTTCACTCCCGAGTGCACAGCTGCATTTGAGACTCTTAAGGAGAAGCTTACCCATGCACCTATCATGGTGACTCCTGACTAGTCTCTTCCTTTTGAGCTGATGTGCAATGCGAGTGACTATGCAGTCGGAGCAGTTCTGGGTCAGAGACGCGAGAAGCACTTCCAGCCCATCTACTACGCGTCCAAGACCTTGAACGATGCACAAGAGAACTACACCACCAGTGAGAAGGAGCTCCTCGCTGTGGTGTATGCATTTGATAAGTTCCGACCCTATCTGGTGCTCTCCCATGTGGTGGTCTACACCGACCACTCGGCGATTCGCTACCTGATGAGCAAGGCTGATGCAAAGCCTAGGCTCATCCGCTGGATCCTGCTGCTGCAGGAGTTTGACATCGAGATCCGGGACAAGAAAGGAGCCGAGAATGTTGCTGCAGATCATCTCTCACGGTTGGAAGCCCCTCCGGTGGACAACTTCGTGGAAGAGATCGACGATTCCTTCCCGGGTGAGCGATTGCTGGCGATGACACTGGTGGACAGCGTGGCCCCTTGGTATTCTGACTTTGCCAATTATCTGGTGGGCAAGCAGTTACCCAAGGGGATGGCTACTCATGCAAAGCGCAAGTTCTTCTCCGATCTGAAGCACTACTTCTGGGAGGATCCTTACCTCTTCAGAATCGGAACAGATGGCGTGATCTGGCGCTGTGTCATGGAGAATGAGATGGGAGACATCTTGTCTCAATGTCACGAGGGACCTACTGGAGGTCATCATGGAGGAAACCGCACGGCGCAGAAGGTGCTACAGTCGGGCTTCTATTGGCCCTCGCTCTTCAAGGATGCAGACACCTTCGCACGACAGTGCGACCGCTGCCAAAGGTCAGGTACAGAACGTAAGTTGCAGCTGCTGGAGTTGGAGGAGTGGCGTTACCACGCCTACGAGAACACCCTGCTCTACAAAGAGCGCACCAAGCGTCTCCACGACGCAAGGTTGAGGGGCCCGAAGGAGTTTCAGGTAGGTGATCGTGTTCTGCTCTTCAATGCACGCCTGAAACTCTTTCCGGGCAAGCTCCGTTCGAGGTGGTCGGGACCCTTCACGGTCACCCAAGTTTTCCCGCACGGGGCGGTGGAGATCAGCAATGCTCAAACCGAGCCATTCAAGGTGAATGGCCACCTCCTAAAGTTGTATTTGGAAGGTGCTGTCGAGCGCGCAGTGCTGCTGATCAAGCTCGAGGACCCTTAGTTCCTCTACTGGCGTCCAGCTAAAAGACGGTAAAGAAGCGCTTGTGGGGAGGCAACCCCACCACGGTTTGCATTTCTATCCTTTTTCCTTTTTAATTTTTGTCGTTTTCGAGTCATTGAGTCTGTCTGGAGTCTTTCTGGAATGTTTCTCGTGCCCTGGATGGTCTATTTTGGTCTATGATGGTGTCTTTTTTTAGCCGGGGCACGTTTGGGTTTGGTTGTTCGAAATTGCAGCTCAAAAACTGGAGAAAAAGGGCCCTCGACGATGAAATTACGGGCATGGGGGGCCAAATTACGGTCGTAATTCCTCTGCCCCCTGCCCGTAATTAAGCCAGAAGAGGAAAAGGCCTCGGCAATGAAATTACAGGCAAGGGGGGCCGAATTACAGCCGTAATTCTCCTTCCCCCTGCCCGTAATTAGGTCAGAGGGGGCAAATTTCTCTCGGCATAAAAATTACGGGCAGGCCAAGGGGTAATTACGGCCGTAATCTTGCCCGTAATTACCCCCGAGAATCGTTTAAAACCTACTCGGCCGAGACCCCCCCCCCTCTCTCTCCCCATTTTTTTCTGATCAAACCCTCTCTCTTTCTCACCGGAAAATCGCCCCACCCTCTTCTTTGGTGGTTTTCCGGCCATATCTCACTCACCGGAGCTCCAAATTGAATTCCGAGACCACCCCCGTGCTCCTCTCGTCGGCGCCCACAAGTCTATACCAGTGGGGTCGAGTTTCGTGGTGGTTTGGGTCGCCGGAAAACCGTGACCCTTCGGTGTTCCTCCGGCCCGATCTCTCTCCCCCGACCTCCAATCGAGAAACCGCGACCACCACCGCGTTCCTGGTACTTGGGGCATCATTCCCCAAAGTTTTGGGTCAGTTTGGCTCCGGTGAAGTCGCCGGCGACGAAACTCCGGCGAGCCTCCCGGCGAGTTTCCCGGCGATTGTCGTGTTCTCTCGCTTTTCCCTCACCTTCCCCGCGATATCTTCTTGTGCCTCCAGGTGTGCTTCTCTATTTTTGCTTGTCATTTGTGGAGGATTGATATTGTGGGTTTAGTGAGGAAATTCGGGGATTGGTTTGTGCTTTAATTAATTCGGTAGGCCTACAGTATTGCTTGCTTTGTTTGTTCATCTTTTGGTTGGCCTACCGAGTAACATGAGTTGTGGTTGTCCCGCTTGGAGCCTAATTTGCTGTCCGGGTTTATAATCCGAGGGCTCCAAGTGCGTTTGAGTTTGTGTGAATGGTGAATGTTTCTGTTTGGTTTTGAATGTTTTTCCTTTCTCGGGGCCTAGTCCACTGTCCGAATTTATGATTCGAGGGCCCCGGGTGAGGATGATTGTGACCTCACCATTGATGAATTTCCATGTATGTTGTTGGGTTTCTGCTGTTTTGTGGCTGCAGGAAAATGAACACTTACTTGAACATGCTCGACGCCGACCAAAGGAAGACTCTGCGGGACATCCGACGCCGCAAAGTCGTTCAGCACCATTACCTCGATTGGAGGGTTTTCGAGGAGCTGGGTGCTCGCGAGGCAATGGAGGCTGCCATCCGCGCTTACTCTTGGCGCCGCCTCCTTTGCCTCGCTGAGCCGATCTATCAGGAGCTCCTCTGGGAGTTCTACTCCTCCTTCGAGCATTTCCGGACCCACGCGGGCGCGCACAGCAACGCCATCCAGTTCCGACTCGGAGGAGAGTTTCACTCCCTTAGCTATGATGACTTCGGTCGGGCACTGGGGCTCCTTCCACCTTTCGCTTATCACTTGGAAATCGAAGAGCCCGACAGTCCCATCTTTCGGGACCAGCAGTTCTTCGAGAGGATCTGCCTCCCGGAGTTCGCAGGAGCTGTTTTCACACCAGGCTACACCACGGCTACTCAGTTGCGTCCCGAGTGGCGCATCCTCAACCAGCTGCTGGGGAAATCTTACACCCCCAGCGAGGGCTCCACCAGTCATCTTCAGCTCCGCACCTTGCATTGCCTGCACTCCATCAGCCAGGAGGTGGACAACCTCCATCTGTCCTCTCTCATCGCCAGGACCGTCGTCAAGGCTTCTCGGTGTGGTCGAGCACTGGCGTGTGGGCCGGTGGTCACTGCCCTGGCACGGTACTACAACATCGACCTCTCCGGGTTCACTATCATCCAGCCCGCGACGCCCTTCTCCAGGGACACCCTACGGCGCCAGCTGATACTGCAGCGCGAAGGGGACGTGATTTGGATCCGGGGCCTTCCTCGCCCTGTTCCTCGTGCACCAGAGGGTGAGGAGCTCCCCGAGGCGAGTGATGCTGCAGCTCGTCGGACAAATCGTCGGACCACTCCCTCTGTGCCTGGCACCTCCACTTCCGCTGCCGGCCCGTCTGCTGCAGCACCCACCACTTAAATTGCCGAGCAGCTGGCGGCCATTTCCCGCCAGAATGAGCAGATCCTTGCTGGCCAGGAGCACCTCAACGCCCGCCTCGACCGTGAGCGCGAAGGTCGCTGCCGCATCATTTCAGCTCAGCATTACATGATGAGCTACTGGAACATGGATCCTGCTGCTGTGAGCTACCCTTGGGAGGCGTCCCCAGGGCATGAAGACTACTACCCGCCTCCAACTGGCGATGGAGGCGATGAGCTGTGATCTGGCTTTGCTAGCCCATCGAGTTGGGGCTCGGCCTTTGTCTTTCTTTCCAGATTTAGACTCCGTATTGTGTTTGGTTTTTATTTCTTGTTCCCGTTGTGTGGATTGTTGACTTGGAACTATGATTTCTTTCACCCAATGTGTGTGTTTTGTTGACTCTAGCTCTGTGCCCGTTGGACTGGTCCTTGTCCAGTCCTCTACTATTGACTGGTCCGCCATCCAGTCAACGTTCCTGACCACTGTTTCACGGTAACATCGTTCCCCTTCCCTCGGCTCCATTGAGGACACTGTCGCATCTAGGTGTGGGGGGGGGGGTTCCTTGTATTTATTGGAACGTATATATGGGTGCTTGGAGCCTAGTCCGCTGTCCGAATCTTACGATTTGAGGGCTCTAAGTACTGCTGTTTGATCATATTGGCACTGTGTTTTGATTGATGAATTGAATGGTTTTTGGATTAATGCATGACAGCTTGATTGTGACTAGGACAACCTATGATGAGGACTGAGATGTGCAGTAGAATGATGTAGGGGTTCAGTTTTTCAACTGTTTGCTTACCAACTGTGACTTGATTTGATCACTTGTTCTTGACAGTCGTTTATGAATCTAGTTCAGGGTATCAGAATGTGAGATAGAGCATATAGGTAGCCATGTGAGATTTGAGCCTGCTCGTTTCTTTCTTGTGCGATAGATTCCTCTTCCATGATGTGTAGCATTCACGTTGTCACTAGCTAAGTTGATGGGGGCATAGGATTAGCCCACGACCAAAATTGACTGTCCTGATGTGTCATATCCCCTAGTCAGCCCCTTTGAGCCATGTGTTATCCTTTCTTTTGGTCTATGACGAAAAATCACCCTTTTGCATCTCTTAGAAGGTTCCACAGAGTGGTTTTTACATGTTCTCTGCTGTTTCTGCTAAATTTGTGATGTGAGTGTTGGAGGTAGTGCTTAAAAGTTGGGCATGTGTTTGAAATATGTGCAGAAGGGGTGGCTCACTTAAGAAATGAAAGAAAAACAAAGAAAAAAATTGAAAGCAAAAGAGAGCCACTACCAAAAATCTGAATAATGCCCAGTAAGTAGTGTTTCTTAGCAGTCTGGCTTGGAAATGCTGACATTTATACCTCCTTCGCTCTTGTGCTTTTGAGATATTAAGTAATGCAGAATAGCATAAAGGAAATATCGGTTTGTTTGACTGTGATTGTGTGGGTTTGGAAATGTGGAACCTTGTGCTATGAATACTTCCACCACCTAAAAGGCCTTTTCCCCATGTCCAAGACCCTAGCCAGTCATTTAAACCTGTGTCTAAGATCTCCTGATTAGTTAGTGGTGACATCCCATATGTGAACTCTAGCATTTAGAGGCTGCCATCATGGTGAAGAGATGTTAGGTATTGAGAGAAATAGCATCCGCATTTTTCGCATTAAATTGTCCTGACCCCACTGGTCGAGAGTGAGTGATTCATTTTCATATTCTTTATACTCTTGTACCCCGGTGAGGACCTGGATTGCTCGGTCTCTGTTCTGATGTCTTGAGTTGGATGCATGAGTTGACTGTTTTGAGTGAGTGGTTGAGTCAAGTCTGGGTTGGTTGGTGAACAGAAGGGAGACTCTTCCGTTGCTCGATTTTGCTGCACTCGAATGTCCTTTGTGGTGGTTGTCCAGGTTGCTTTTGAAGTTGTTCATGTGTTGATGTTTGAAAACCAGTACGATTCACGTGTTTTGTGCCTTTATGACTTGTCCCCAATGTTGGTTGATTGAAATATGTGAGCTTACCTTGTGTCTGACTTGGTTTGCTTGGGGACAAGCAAACAGTTAAGTGTTGGGGAATTTGATAGCATCGTATTTGCACGTGTTTTCACTCTAGTTTCCTGTCCATTTTAGCTCGAATTGATTGTTCCTTGGCCTATTTTACGCTAGGTTGTGTTGTTTTGTCGTATTTCCGGTCCTAGCAAGTAAAGAGGTGCATAGGCGCAAGTTTCGGGTCATTTGGAGGTCAGATGGCGATTCACAGGACAAATTACGGGCAGCCCCTGCCAAATTACGACCGTAATTGGTCAGGGCATGCCCGTAAAACCAATGTCGAGCCTCTTTTCCCAAGAATTCTCCTCGGCACTAAAATTACGGGCAAGCATCCATAGAATTACGACCGTAATTCCTAAAATACTGGCGGTAATTGTGGAATTACGAGCGTAGATCCTCCTCCTTCAGAGTAAATTGAAACGTGCGTTTTGGGGCGATTTACGGGCAGGCCGTGATTACGGCCGTAATTCTGCCCGTATTTCGCCCAGAGTCGGGTTTTTGGAGGCAGATTCGAGCCAAGGAAGATTCATTCGAGTTTTAAGAGCAAAAACAGAGTTTTAGAGAGAGAAAGAGCGAAGAACAAACCCTAGGAGCTATTTGGAGTGGATTTCTCACCATTGAAGCCCAGATTGCGTCCCTAGGAGTGAAGATTGACATCCCAGAGCAGATTTCCTCATCTTTATGAGTATGGCTACTCTAATTTCTGTTTTCCTTTCTCTCTCTATGGAGCAATGTAGTCAAAATCGCGCTTTAAAACTTAAAAACTTACGGTTTTACGCTTCTAGGTCACCAAAACGCTTTCGTTTCTATGTAAAAACTTTAGTGTATAAAATCAGACTAAATTGCGCTTTAAAACTTAAAAAATTACGGTTTTACGCTTCTAGTTCACTAAAACGCTGTGCGTTTTTACGCTTTTACTTCACTGAATGAGTATTCTTTTCATGAAATTAATTATAAAAGTATATTTTAAAAATAAATCACCGACAATATGATATGTTTAAGATTAAAAGATACATACCAGATACTTTGATGCATTCTGAACTTCAATAAAGTAATCTAATTCACAGTCTAGGCTCTTCTAAAATTCATTAGCATGGAGGGGAAGGTGGCTTCTTGATAAGATTTATGTTTATGAACTTATTATTAAGAGACTATAAGTTGCTCTACTTTAGACATGAATTGCAAGTATTTATTAACTTATCTAAATTTTTTGCATTCATATTTTTCATAGTATATGTCGTACTTAACATATTTTTAGTTCTTTTACAGTATGCGTAAAAAACTTACGCTTTTACGCTTTAATTCTATGTTTTACGATTTTACCCCCTTTCCGCTTCTAGGTAGAATCGCGCTTTTGACTGCATTGCTATGGAGTAGAACCTTTCTCTCACTTGGGTATGAAGAACCCTAGTTCTTTGTGTTAGGGATTCGATTGTAATAACTTGGGATGATGATATTGTTTGGTTTTAATCGAATGATGCATGTTTATTGAATTGATTGAAGTCTGATCAGCTTTTCTCGATTTCTGCTGCAACCTGAGATAGATAGAATCTGATTAGGTTGTTAGAGCCTCTTCATTCGATAGTAGGAGATTGGTTATACGAGAGTTAGCCAGTTTACTGCTTTGTACTGGAATTCAACTCCAGTAGTGGAGTTCTGTGCTTATTGCTTCAGCTTTCTATCCCGGTGAAGACTAACCGTCTGCCGGGTAGTTAGACTGAGAGGGCTTGGTCAGCTTAAGAGATTCCAAGCTACTGTCGGATCTTCCGCAGTCTAATCAACAGTAAATCAACCCTGGGTAATTACAATTGAACCTAACTAAGGGGCTAGGGGGACTCATTCCCGAGTGACTCTTTCCTGCTTTTGAAAACCGAACCATTTCCTGCTTTCTTACTGCTTTTGCTTTAAACAACAATCAATCGAATTAGTTGGCTAGATAATAGGTAATCACGGAGTAAGCAGTAGATCTAGACCCCGGGTTGATAATAGAACTTGTCTGTTACTGCATTCCTGGACTGCGATTACACTTGGTCGCAGTTTGGTGTTGTGTTTTGGCGTGTCATTGCCTCTATTATAATTTGACATTCTTCCAACACATGGTTGGGGCTTCAACACCATTCACACACCATTAACAAACTCTCACCTTGATTTCTATCCTTCATCAATACCTTGATCAACCCATCTATCTTCGCTTCAAGTGATGGATTTGCTTCGATGGACTGGTTCCACAGATATATCACATGAGATGTTTCACACATTGCCAATGAATGGATGGAAGGGCATGCAAAAACTGAGATAGCTTGTTGGCTATAAAGGTAATGTTTTGGCAAGTGTACATCAAATATTGTATGGATCCAAGAGCTTGTCCATATTGAGTACCATTGGTAGGTGGAACAAATTCACGATAGTTTGTCCATATCGAGTGAGGACATTATGCTTGTACTTCTATTGAGGTATAATAAATCCATTTTGTGGTGGGAACAAATGTACGATTCTACGTAAAAATCGTTTTGGTGACCTATAAGTGTAAAAATGTAAGATTTTAAGCTTTAAAGCACATATTTGTACTAAAACTGAAGTGAAAAGTATGTTTCTAAGTAGAAGCATGTTGGTAACCAAAAAGTGTAAAAGCATAGTCTGTTAAGTTTTAAAGCGCGATTTTGACTACATTGGGTGGAAATGACTTCTGTGCCAAGAAAATAGTTGATGTAATCCAAGTGCCTGAGAGAAAACCTCTAGGATAGTTTATCCTAAAAGGTCGGATAATCTTGGCATCAATGCCCATTATAAATAAATCATCAACATAGATAAGAAAATAGACTGTGATATGTTATCGATGATAGACAAATAGAGAGGCCTCCAACCTAGTTTTGACAAATCCTTGTTTTTCAAGGAAGTTGCTTAAAGTTTCATTCTAGGCACGTAAGGCATGTTTGAGGCCATAAATAGTTCGATGGAGACAACAAACATGATTGGCGGTGTCAGATTGATGAAAGTCGTACAGATGGACCATAGAAACCTCCGTTTTGAGAGAGCCTTGAAGAAATGCATTGTGAACATCATATAAAAAATAGGTCAATTTTGAGAAAGAGAGAGAGTGAATATCGTCTGGACTGTAATTATCATGACCATGGGGTTGAATGTATCATGGAAGTCAACGCGTGGACATTAGTGAAATCGCCTAGTCACCAAGTGAGATTTATAAGGATCAATGGGTGCATCTAGATGATGTTTCACTCAAAAAGACTAGCAATTACCAATGATATTATAGTGAGTTTGATGAGGTACTAAGGTCCAAGTACCATTGGCAATAAACACGTTAACTGACTTAAAAGGTCATATCCTTAAATGATTCGGGTCCAATTGTACACATTTTATCCCCCTTTTTCTTAGACGTTTGATGCATTTATACTTCGTGGGGTGTGGTTGTACGCTAGTTTGCAAAAAATTTAGTATGTTTCGAATCCTAGCAGGTGAAACTGACTGTGAAATCGAAAGTGGGACGAAAAGGAGCGAAAACGAGTCAAAGGGTGGAAGCAGCTGAGGATCATGGCGAAAGCTGAGTTTTCACGATCTTACGGACCGTGAAGTGTTGATGTTCCAGAAGCGGAATGCGCATCTCACTGGAGTCCAACCAGTTCACGGTCGCTAAGATCGTGAACCAAAGCCCCAGACCTTGAAGCGCTAATGTTCTAGAAGTGGAATGCGCATCTCACTGGATCCCAGTCAGTTCACAGACGTTGAACATACTAAGTGAAACGGTGAAGATTTGCTCAACATCACGGTCCCGGAAGGATGTTCACAGACGTGAACTGGGACCGTGAACTGACTTTGACCCGGATATAAAAGGAGGGTTGAGCTGAAGGAAAAAAGGGAGAGACCTAGTGCGAGAAACTTCTTTCTTTTTCAGCTTTTTAGAGAGAGAAAACTTACAAACTAAAGAAGAGAATATTTTAGAGTTTCAACTCCAAGAAGGGTTTTGGGAATTTCTTCCCCAAAGGAGGATCTCTACACCACATGGAGCAAGGCTAACATCTCTAAGATGGTTTTCCTTCTTCTCCCTTGTGTTTCGTCCTTACCTAGCATGAAGTAGTTTCTCTTTTCACTTGGGTGTGTGTAAACCCTAGCTACAATGATGTGAATGTTTGTATGGATTGAATGATTAGTGTGTGGGTGTGTTTTAATACAAATTTATGAGGTATTTTCATGAATATTGATTGGGTTTATGAATTTCAATGTCTTATGCTATTTTAACCTAGGTAGAGGGGAATCTCTTTTGAGTAGAGGCTTGTAAAAGCTAGATTTCCTAGGGCAACTTTTGTCTCCTACTTAGGTTAAATTAGGGCAAACTTCTAATGATATCATCAATAATAACAACAATGATAACATCAATTATACTTTCCCAATACACGAGGCACATGCACACAACAAACAACACACATACACAATGCATTATGCAACCGTTAAGTCCCCTACGGCTAGTCATGCACAACCTAGCTTCTTTCCCCAACGCCTCCTCCTCCTCCACCTACTCCTCGATGCCTATTTTCCTCCCTCGCCGCCGACCTAAGGCATCGGTGAAAATCTCCCATGGCCCAGGCAATTGGCTTTAAGCCGATCATAAACTCAAAGTCCTTACTGAGGACTAATCACATCATCAATTTCTACTACTTGAGCATGACTTGCCGTGGGGTCAAATGCTCAGAAAAATATACACAATCATGGAGGAAACTTCATTACACAACATATCCCTTCCAACATCAAGGTTTCAATCAATGAAGTATAATCTCTAACAACAACTCTCTCATTCCATCATTAACATACTCTTCATCATCATTAACTTACTCATCATCCTTATTAACATGCCAATCATCATCATTATCATTATCATACTCATCATCATTATCGAGATTATCTCAGTTTTCATTATCATCTACCACCCACCAAATCATACACCAACGTACTATAACAATCAATTCATATATTTGGATTAAATTCCCTAGTACTTGGGTCGCTTCATGACCCAAATACCATGTTTACATTAATTAGGCTACTAGGTTAGAGTTTACTCATAGTTCATTTCCTAATCCACAAGCTCTTTGCCTTTTCAGGATTCTCCGATTTGCTTCTTTCTTTTAAGTACGAAAATAACAAGTCATTCAGTGAACCATTGCACACAAGAACTCCACAAATTCATAATCGGGTTAAAGTTCCCCAATGGTTCAACGAAAACACGAGATTTAGGGCAAGAATGGGAAGGGTGAAGGGGTTAGGGTGCATAAATTTCTCATCCCTCTCTAAAAGTCTCTTCTTTCTAATCCCCCTTCCTCCAATCAAAGGCCACCAAATTCCCTATCGCAAAACTTTCCTACTTACCCTTCTAACTTAACTGCTACCCATGGTTTCTTTACCCGATTCTTAGGTTAAATTGGTTTAACCTAACCCTAATGAACTTAACCCTTTCCATAACTAATTCATGATTTTAAAACCAATCAAAACATATTATAAAAACGTCATAAACGATCTAAATATGGTTTATATCGTATATGAGGGACGAGAATGTTACAATTAGGTTTTGAGGAACCCTAGATTTGTATGCTACAATGAATTGTATGAACTTGAATTCATGATTGATTGACATTTTATATTCAGTTGAGGTTTTTATTCAGAATTGTTTGAATTCTAATCACATTCCTGCAATTTCAGCTTTAACCTAGAACGATAGTATCTGCATAGGTTAATAAAGCAACATGAATTGGAAGTAGTGAGTTAATTGTGCGAGAGCCAATCGATTCAATGCTCTGTATTGGCGTACAACCCTAGTAGAGGAAGTTTGGATCTTATTGCCTTGGTTAGGTTATTCCAGTGGAGGTTAGTCGCCTACTGGATAATCTATTCAAGAGGGTTGGAACACTTTAGTCGACACTCCAAACTATTTGAGAACTTTCCACAGTATAAATGTCAACTGAATTGAATTGGGTGAATTGCAACTTGGCCTAACTGCAATCTAGGGAGAATCATACCTAAGTGAGTTCATTAATTAGATTAACTTTAACCGTAGTTTGCTATAGTAGTTATAGTTCTTCTATCTTAATCTGGTTTGCTATATAATAAAGCGGAGTAATAGTAAATATAGAGACCTCATGAATTCGATATTTATTACTTGCACCGCTATACTGCAATCACTTTCATTGGTTATACTTGGATAATGTTAGGAGTTGTTTTTTAGCGAGTAAGTTGATGAGGTACTAAGGTCCAAATACCATTGGCAAAAAGCGCGCTAAATTCAAAGTGAAGGGATTCTTCCCATTTAGAATATTGAAGTGCCTCCTTGATAGACTTGGGCTCAAGAGGTTTGGTCTTCGTGGTCATAAACAAGTTCTTTTGGTTGAAGATATTGTTTTTTTAATCTAGTGATGATATGGCTAGAGGAGGAGGTGATGATAGCGTAGGAGGATCTATTAAAGAAGTTGCTAAGTGGAGGGATGTCGAAAAGGAAGAAGAAGCACCATTTGTGTGGTGTGATGGTTCAATCTGTGGCCAAGTGTGGGATTGCTGTGAAGTGGAGTGAGACTAACAGAAGGTGATGTGGTAGTGAGGTAAGAGTCTACGCAGGTTGATACGTAGGAGGATTAGTAACAAAACCAGGAAATGTGTTCCTTATAAAGCCTAAAACCAAATGTGTCGAGTGAAGTGATAAACAAAGATAATATAATAATGTAAACTCTATAGAACGTATGAGATACTATGAAGAGCCTCAAGCTAGATGAATCGAGTGAAGTGATAAACAAAAATAATATAATAATGAAAACCATCAATAGAAGGAATCAGGACAGGAACCCAAACATCCGATTACACAAGATCAAATGGTCGACTACTTGTCAAATCAGAGACTGAACAAGAAGTTTCTTACTCTTATTGCAAAGACGCGGACCACAAAAAAATCTGACTCCTCAAAGATCGGAGAGAATTAGTATTAAATAAACGAGATATGGAATTAGGTGAGGCATGACCAAGTCGATGATGCCAGGAAGACGAGGAAGTATGAGTGGTGATCAATGCTAGCCGAACCATTCCCACATTCTTAGATAATTCATACACATCACCATTATTCCTTCCCCCAAAGAATTGGCGCCTCGTGTTTATATCCTTCACAACAACAAAATCAACGATTGAAATTGGATTGGTGCGCCTAAATTTGCCACTGATAAGAAACTCTTTGTAATCGACGCAACACACAAAATTTAATCCAATTCAATGAATTAACCCCGTTGTGAATTGGAGAATAAATAATACAAGTAATTTGCAAACCTGCGCCATCCCCATAAAGAATTTCATTAGGACCGTTGTAGTCCGAATAAATAGATAAATTGCCAAGATTCGTGGTGACATAATATATCTTTCCTTTACAAAAGTTATTGAGTCTTGCGCCGTGAATGATCACAAAAAATATAATTATTAGTCTTTGACAATATTATTAAACCAATAAATTCTTCCGGTCAACAACAGGTCAAACCTTAATCCAGTTATTTTATAATTTAATTCAAGAGTTGGACTCTTCAGAATGATAAAATGAAATGAGTTCGAGCCAAACGCAACCAAGATTTCGTAGGGGTGGTAATCGATCTGTATCTGGTATAACGATTACCGATTACCCGGTATTCGGTATACCAGGAAATGAAATTGTGACCACCGAATACCGATACCGGTTTTGAGTCGGTATACCGGATATTCGGTAACCGGTATGCCGAACCAAGTGAGTAATACCTAACCTCTTACACCTAGGATGATAAGGGAGCTCCCTTGCTACATCTGCTTTGTCCAGAACATCCACATGTTTTCTTGATACTTTAACAAGCCATTTGGCCTTTATTGTTATTGTTCGACAGACGAATCAGATTTATTTGCACGGCCTTCTTCGAACTCAATTTCATTTTATATCATAGGGTTCCAATTTCTAGAGTTCCAGGCTCTCCAAATTTCTAGAGTTCCAGTATCAAAGAACATGTACTGGGATTCATACAACCAGACCTAACACACAAATCTAAGGTTCTTCATACCAAAGTGAGTGAGAGAGTTTACTCCATAGAGAGAGAAGAAAAATCTGCTTCATATGCTGAAATCATCATGTGAAGGATGAAAATTTGCTTCTGATAATCAATCGACACTCCTCCAAGCTCCCACCGAGCTCCAATGGTGATGGAAATCGATTTAGGGCACTTGGAAGTTCTGTTCGTCACTCTCTCTCTAGGTTTTTTCCTTTCTTCCTCTCCAAATCCGATCCCCTTGCAAATTTCCCGAGCGGCCTATCAATAGGCAGAGATTCTGCGAGGTACGGCCCGAGTTACGGGCATAACTCGCCTTCTTAGCCTGTAACCTGCTGAAAACGGCCCCGTTGTTGCTATGTCGTCGCCCAGGAGTTACGGTTTCCTTGAGAGAGTTACGGCTTCGGCCGTAACTCAAAGAATGCCCCTGGAACCCTTTTCGTTCTCAAGACTGCAACTTACGGGCTCCTTTGCTAAGGTACGGGCCAGACCGTAACTTGCAAGGTCTGGCCGTAACTTACAGGAGGAAACTACCCCTTCCGACGGCCCCGTTGTTGCTATGTCGTCGCCCAGGAGTTACGGTTTCCTTGAGAGAGTTACGGCTTCGGCCGTAACTCAAAGAATGCCCCTGGAACCCTTTTCGTTCTCAAGACTGCAACTTACGGGCTCCTTTGCTAAGGTACGGGCCAGACCGTAACTTGCAAGGTCTGGCCGTAACTTACAGGAGGAAACTGCCCCTTCCACTCCAAATTGTCCCGAACTTCGCTCATTCGCGCCCTTTCACGTACTAAGTCCTGAAACATCATAAACAAGCACTACCTAGCGTATAATAGGCCACGAGAGCGTAAAACCAAGCGAGAATGGTCAAGAAATGACGGAAAAAACATGTTGGAATATGCCAATATCAAATTCTGTTCGGCAAAATTCTGGTAAGGGCCGGAGATTCTATTATCCCAAGTTCAGCTGCAGCAAAGCTCGTTTCCATTTTCAGTGAAGTACAGTAATACGTGAGAAGAGTCATAATAGAAGGAGCTCGCAAGTTGCCATGGTGAGTACTGGAGGTTGGCAATCATTTCTACTTGCAGTAGAATGCAAACAGTAACTGGTTACTCGGCTCCTGATCTCAACCTGACAATAGGCAGAGTATACAAGGGCTTAAGTTTGAGTAGAAACTGGTAATTGCAGCATCATTTACTTACACGCGTACACCAAAATCCCATTTCAATGATGGCGGGGGAAACCTAAGATTGAAATTGTGGGTCTTACCTGTATCAAAAATTGTAGTATTTACCCACCAAACTGAAATGGGATTCGGTATTCCCCATATCAATTATTCTTATTGTGGCATCCGGTATTATGGTACACCGTTTCGCCGTTGGTATATACCGTTTATTATTTGGTATTACCGATACCATTTTTTATCTGCCGAATACCGATACTGACTCTAAACATTATACCGAATACCGACGGTAACCAATTAAACCGGATACTGGATTACTGATTACCACCCCTAAGATTTCGGTTTCTGGACCAAACTCGGCAAAACTTGCTCATTAGCAACTTTATTGTTTAAATTTGTTGGTTTTTACTTTTTAAAATTTGGGGGAGTTTTTAAATTTTACAGCCCACGGTAAGTTCTTAAATTTAGGAGGGGGAGGGGGGCGGTTCGGTTAATGTACCATAGAAAGGAAACGCGATATATGGCGGCGAAATTTGGCGCTCAGGAGCAATTTTTAGGTGCCGAAAAGTCTTTATTTCAAGTTTGGGGTTTACATCCACACCCATATCACTCTTTTCATTTCTTGCCTTCATTGATCCTCAGTCTCACCTCCTCGCCGCGGCAAATATACCATCTCCGGCCGAGGGAGCTATGTCGACAATGGCGGAAGACGGGTTCGCTTCTCACAAGAGAGACCCTGTCAAGTCATCAGGTTCACGGTTCACCTTACTACTAGGTTTTCCCTCTTTGTAAAATGTTTTCGAATGATTTGGCAAAGCGGTTTTTCCTAAGCTCAGTAATGTAAAAGAGGACGAGTATGATGTTTTCTCAAGGAACTCGCTTTGGAGCTGAGGCCGTGGAGTTCAGTTCGTAGTTGATCAGATTTATTGTTTGTTTCTTCTCTAGATTAATTTGTTATTGACTGCCTAGTATCCGATAAAGTTGAGGTTTAATTTGATTGCCTTTCTTTTCTGCTATTTGATTGGTGTCTGGGACGCTTGTTGTTGTTATTTGTTATCATGCGTAGTTGGTGGCGTGGCTTCGCAGAAGAGGCGGCAGCATGCTGTTGCAGTTCGGAAAGAACGAAGAGAGTCCCTGGTCAGGGCAAAGCGCCTGTGCAGAGTTGGGTCTAGCGGTGATGATGCAGATACTCCCCTAAACAATGCGATGATGGTTGATGAAGAAGAATCAGTTTTGGATGCTCAAGCTGCTGCTGCTGTGGAGGAATTGAAGTCTGCTGTTGCTAATCAGTACGTCACCATCTTGGCAGAAAGATTTCCTTAGGGTTTCTCTCCCCTTGGCTTTATAGCTTTTTGTAATGTTGGGTTCGTGTTTGTATATGTTTCTGCTTCCATTGTAATTATTTGTTCTTTTCTTCCAATTATATGCTATATCTTCAGGGGTAAAGGAGCAATGCAGAAGGTAGTTGGCGCCCTTCGTGAACTAAGGCGTGTTCTATCTCGGACTGAATTCCCCCCTATTGAAGCTGCTCTTGAAGCTGGTGCAATGCCCTTACTTGTCCACTGTCTTGCGTTTGGTTCTCCAGATGAACAGGTGTAGAGAAATAACAGAATCTTGCGTTGTCTCTCTGATATGCCTTGAACTGATATTTATACATTTAAGATGTTTGGTTGTATATTGAATGGTGTGATTTGATATTTATTGTTTTGGTTTACCATACTGCAGTTGCTTGAGGCGGCTTGGTGCCTAACAAATATTGCAGCGGGGAAACCAGAAGAAACAAAGGCATTGGTGCCTGCACTACCATTGCTTATTGCTCATCTTGGAGGTTAGTTCTCATGTTTCAGCTCTGCTAGATTTGAGAAGGACATCCTGTACTGCAGTTATCCTGAGAATTATTGTATTGGGTTTTAAGAGTTTGCATTCTGACATTACCTTACTCCCCTGAACCCCTATCCTTTGTGGTGTACGGGAAGGGGGACCCTTACTTCACTAATGGTAACAAGTGAAATTCTTATGAACCGGAATGTGTTCCTTGATTGCACTGTTTGTGGTTGTCTCGTTGTTCAGAAAAGAGTTCCTCGCCTGTTGCTGAGCAGTGTGCATGGGCACTGGGAAATGTTGCTGGCGAAGGAGAGGAGTTACGTAATGTTTTGCTATCCCAAGGAGTCTTATTACCTCTTGCAAGAATGATGCTGCCCAGCAAAGGTTCAACTGTGCGAACAGCTGCTTGGGCACTATCAAACCTGATCAAGGTTTTGAGTTTTTCTCGAGTTTTTTTCTAATTCTGTTTTTCTCTTGAGTTGCTTATGAATTTTCCACAAATTTTTTAATTTAGGTTTCTCTTCAACTAGTATGTATTTTTTATTCCTGCATCTACATTAGACAGTAAGAGACTTTGAATTGAATTGAATTGATGCCGTACGCATGTCCTACTTGACAACTTAGACTCCTAATTTGAATTGATGAAGTTCAATATTAAATGTTTTTGCTAATCTGATGTATTTCCTTTACCAATCTCTTATATTTCATTTACAACATAGCTTCACTGTGTTTTTACGTAGGGACCTGATCCTAAGGCAGCAACAAATCTTATTAGAGTTGACGGAATATTGGATGCCATTACTCGCCACTTGAGGAAAGCGTACGTAGATCCTACTCCTATGGATTAACGTGTGGTCATTCGTTTCATGACCAATATGAATTGCTAAATTGTCTTTTCTGTACTCTTGAGTTTTGTGATTTGATTAGTTCTCCATTTAGTTGTATGGTATACGTCTGCATCTGGCATGACATTTGAGCACTATAAAGGGTAAGATAATAGTGGGAATAGAGGCTCCTGATTTTTGCCGTGCAAGTTGCTTGCGTTGAACATTGTTGGTTACATCTAAATATTGGGGCTGGATCTTATTCCCAACTGAATTGCATTTGTATTCCTAAATAATGGTGGTTTATGCTGATGTCCCTTCTTTCTTAATCTCATTATCTTGAGATGGATATTGTAATTGCTTAAAACTTTATTTTTACCATGTATATGTGCTTTAGTTCTGATTTTCTGAATATGTCAATTTCAGGGATGAGGAGTTGGCAACTGAAGTAGCATGGATAACTGTATATCTCTCAGCTCTGTCAAATCTTGCTACTGCCATGCTAGTAAAGTCCAATGTCCACGAATTGCTCTTGCATAGGCTCGCGACATCAACTAGCTTACAATTGCTTATACCGGTAACATACCCGATTTGCACTCCAGTATATCTGTTATGAAATGGCAGATATATCCTTTCGTAGTTAACGTTGGATGTGATCTGGCATACTATACGTTAATGATTCTGTGTAGAAATCCTTGTGTTATCTGGCATACTATACTATACTATATTGCATATTTGGCTGGAATATTTACATACTGACTGAAGGTGTAACTGCTGTACTTAGTTAATATAGTTCTTTTTTTCCCCATTTAGTTGCTAAGGAGTCTTGGTAACCTAGTGGCCGGAGATTCTCAAACAACTTCTGCCATTTTTATGCCTGGACAGGAGATTACAGGCAAGTGTGATAATAAATGTGAGATTCTGAACTTTCTATCACATTTCGAATCAAGTTGTTGACTAATTGATCGTATTGTCCAGATAATATAATCGGAGTCCTAACTAAATGTCTGAAGAGTGAGCATAGAGTCCTGAAGAAGGTTGGTATATCAGTCACTCCACATCTCCTACTTCTACAAGCCTTTCCCCATGTTCTCATTCGCTCCTGTTTTTTGCCAACAATTTCAGGAAGCTGCTTGGGTGCTGTCCAATGTGGCAGCAGGTTCCGTAGAACACAAGCAACTGATATACAAGAGTGAAGCTGTAATACCGCTGTTACTGCACCTCCTTTCAACAGCGGCATTTGATGTACGAAAAGAAGTGGCTTACACAATAGGCAACCTCTGTGTAGCTGCAGCAAGCGAACAAGATAGTGGGAGGCTAAGCCTGATTCTGGACCACTTGGTCTTCCTCGTTGAAAAAGGCTGTCTTCCTGGTTTTATTGACTTGATTCGATCCGCTGATACTGAAGCTGCAAAGCTAGGACTTCAGTTCATGGAGATGGTAAGCTGAATTTGGTGCAGTTTTCGTTTGATTGAGTGAATAGCAGAGAGAAAGCAAAGCTGAATTGACAGATGGTTCACAAATCACACAAACACACGAATATGCTGACCAGTACACATGTGTTTACACGTTACACTGTGTAAACAGCCAACGCAAATATGTGAACATTTCCATGTCCAAATGCAGGTTCTGAGAGGAATGCCGAATGGCGAAGGACCGAAGCTTGTTGAAAGGGAAGATGGGATTGAAGCCATGGAGAGGTTTCAGTTTCACGAGAACGAGGACTTGAGGAATATGGCTAACGGTTTGGTGGACAGATATTTTGGCGAGGACTATGGTCTCGACCGATAGTGGCCACCTGAATGTTGCGTATATTAACAGGGACATCTCTTTGGCCGCTATATTTCTATCCAGCCAATGTAAATTCAAATTGTCAAATCCAATGTACGAGTGGGGCTGGCCTATCAATCTTTTCCTTTGATATTTTGGGTCAGCGATAAGGAATCGGAAAATTATTACCTTGAAGTCTATGTAGGTTGCATAAACCTTAATTGGTCTTTGTATGGGTTGAGATCTGAGATTAAAAAACTTCTTATTAAAATTACTTTTCTAAATGGATTTTACTTTTTGTGTTTAAATTTGAATTTTTTATAGGGTTAATTGCATGGTTGGTCACTGAGATTACAAAAACCCTCAAGTTTGGTCACTCGAATATTTATATCCATTGGCCGTACTTTTCTTTACAAAAATCGTTCACGTTGGGTCACTTTCCGTTAGGTGTCGTCCCTCTTCATTAACGGAGTTCGTTAAGTGATGACGTGGCAGATGAAATCGTCTAATTAGCACTATTTAACTCGAAAATAGTCTGATCTGACTCGCCATGTTATTGAAATCTGCGAGCTCATCTAAACCTACTCAACCCTCTAACCAAACCAGACCCGACGTGACCCAACCAACCCAACTACCCAATCAAATCCCTAAATCGAAGAAAAATCAACAGTACCTTCCTCTTCTCTTCGTCGCTGAAGGGAAAACGATATGATTCTCTTTGCATTCCGTTTTACTTCTCCCCCTCCTCCGTTTCTTACATTCCAATCTCCCACCACCATTCCTCCCTCTTCATAATCTGCAATCACAAATCGGAATCACCCGTCCTTTTGAATTCAAACTTTCTCTTCCATGGTGATGACCTAATCCCCTCTGTTTCTCCTTTCTTTGTTCCTTCTCCCATCCCTTTCTGCAACTTTGGAACCAAACCCAGAAATTCAAATACCCCCTTTCTTGTTGCCGCTGTTGGGTTTCAGAGAACCTGTTTCCCTCGTTAGCGTTTGGAAAACAATGTTATAAATCAAACAGGAAAAATTAGGTTACCGATCTAGCTGAGTCTTGGACTAGGTCGCTCTCTTTAAGACGTTCGCAGCACTGCCTCCTTATTCGCACAACAGACTATCAGTCGGTCGCTTCCAGGATAAAACAACCACTCTTTTGATTTGCTAAGCGTTTTTGTGCGAAAATCAAAGCTCTATGAACTCACTCTCTTTCTCGTGTTTCTGCTCTCCGAGGTATATTTAGAGGGTCTGCGGGGTCTGCTATTTATAGGAGCAGAAAACCCAGAATATTTCCTCTTTTTTTGGGAATAAGTCACATTTTAATTAGGGAGATAATTACTCCCATAATTAAAATATAATCCATTAAGATAATTAATCCAAAATATCTCCATAAAATTTCTTTTATTAATTATCCATCTTATTTTTAATTATGGGAAAATACTGAATAATTAATTAGGAATTTCATTTATAGCTTTTCAAAGCTATTCATCCCAACAACCCCCACTTGAATAGTTTTGAAACTATCTTGAGCATCAACAGTTCCATAAGATCGGGCATAAGCTAAGGTATCGCGAAGATTTGAACCTTAGCGTAGTGGTTACACTTCCGATTTCATAAGGGTGACTCATAGTCTTGAACCCTATCTCAGACAATGTAGCACACCAGATCTTTTCATTGAATGATATTCTCTCATAGGCCGTGCGTTTATGGCCATGCACGTTATCCCGGTTTAGTGAACGCTCTAGCAACTTTGTGCTCCAAAGTTTCATAGGGAGCGGCCCCACTCCCACATTCACATAGGTGAGTCTATCAGGAGTACCCCCAAAGTAAAGTACTCCGCCCCATATAGGGTATAGATCTTATTAAGAGTTGTTAACTCAACCTCCATTGCTTTGGGATTCATGCTTCACTAGGCATGAACTTTTCGCATACTACTCATGACTTGTTATTACCCATTGAACCCATTTCTTGGGATCTCCAGTCTATTGGGTCGGGTTACCATCACTTGTAGTCCATGGTTCGGTAGGCATAAGTCCCATACCCTTGGCGGTGGACTTTCTCTCTAGATAATCCTTTCGTCAAAGGATCAGCTAGATTCTGTTAGGACCTTACAGGATCCACCCTCATTGCTTCTATCGTTAGAAGTACTCTTACAGTACTGTGCTTCGACGAATTTGTCGTCTCTTTTCATGCTAGAACTAGTTCCCTTCTTTAGTAATAGCTGCGGTGCTATCACAATGAATCAACTACCGGAGGGATCGGTCTTTCCCATAAGGGAATCTCTAGTAATGACCCTCTCAATAAACTTTTCTCTTTACTATCCATTGCTAGCTCTATCATTTCTGATTTCTTAGTTGATTGAGCCATGATCGTTTACTTCTTAGAATTCCAAGACACAACACTTTCAGTGATGTTTAAAACATGTCCACTGGATGCCTTGGATTCTTCTATAGGGTATTCTCGTCCGCATCAATATACCCTACCAATACAGCCAGAAACCGTTGATATATTATATCAAGGTCTACTGTTCTTAAGGTGTCTCATGAGTCATGACCCCTTTCAATAGCATTTCAATGCTTCATATTAGGACAATCAGTAAACCTGCCCACTAAATCGGGTCTCTTGTTTATCAGCTGCCTCTCGCAGACTGTAAATGCTAGTATATTCTAACCGTCTTACACCATCACATGTGTTCTTTAAAAATTTACACTAGCATCATCAAACATGTATGCAGGTGTACAACTTGTATTTTCCTGGTCATCAGGATCTCCAAACATAAAACTTGTTTCATCCAGATCATTCTCATTCAAAATTCTCAAACAATATGGTTTATCGCAATATTGACATCACGAGTCTTTGTACCAAAGATCGAAATGTCATTCATAATGCAAGTATCATTCTCAAATCTGTACTAAATGGACTTGTCACTTCCATTTTAAAACCATGAGAGAGAATCCGATTATTCATGCTACTGGTCTGAGTCTTTCAAATCCTATCATGATTTGTCTAACCATAGACTCCAGAAGCATGTTCAAGAATAACAACTTCTTAGGTTGTCTCATGTAGATTTCTTTATCTAATTCACCATTAACATTCATATGATACACACCACATGAATGTTCTTATACATATTGGCGAATGGATCTCAAAGAAATCTACAATTTTCCCTTCTTCGCCTAAAGCCTTAGCTACTAGACGATCCTTATACTCATAAACTAAACCATCAGGTTTCGATTTTCTTTTAAAAATCCATTTATTACCCATGGCTTCATTGCCAAGAGGTAATTCTCAAAGATGCCAAATCTTGTTCGATTCCATCGCTATATTACCCACGGCTTACGGCCAAGAGGTAACTCTACAAGATTCTAAGTCTTATTTGTAACACCCTACCCTATACGTTTTGCCTAATCATATTGTTCATACAATTGCAGCGGAATTAATCTCGGGTGTTACACTAATTATCAAAATTTACCCAAATAAAATTTCGACATGAATTACTCGCGTAATGGGCTAACAGTTCTTGCAACTTATCCTACAAAATAATTCATCACAAACATATATACTTACAACCATATGCATTGGCTTTTCATAGCCATAGCCACACTTTTCCTACTCCACAACTGCATACCATACTTGTACATACCATAATCGTCACAATTTACACAGTCACACAACATATACACATATCATCAACTTTTCACACCTGTGGATATCTCACACTACATCAGAAGCTAGTATGCACATGAAAAACGTTCTCAAAACATTTTTACAAAAAGGTGTGGATCACTGGCCAAAATCCCGAGTAGTAGTCCAAGCACAGAATAGTTGAAGACCATACCTCATCCTGGCTTCAACTCTAGCTCCTCTCCCACCTAACACTTATCTACTGCTGCTGCTGATGATCTGCTTACACATAGCATAAGCAGAGAAGAAGAATAAAAGAGGGTCAGCTCATAGCTGAGTGAGATAATCATGGCATCGTGAGTTCATAACAGAGCATACCCCTACCATACATCTAGAAAACAAGCCAAAACACTAGGATCGGACCTCAGCCATCCTCATGTCCCAATGGGCAAAAGACTCAACCACCTTGACTTATGCATATGCGTCTTATCATGTTTTACTTATAGGCGCCTGGCTACCCCATGCTAATTACTCTCCCGGGAATACGGACCAAACATCTCGTGGATGTGGTCATATCGGACCCACCACTGCCGGTGTAGTCATATCGGACCTGACACCACCCTGGGTGTGGTCATATCGGACTCAACACCACTCTGGGTGTGGTCATATCTCATGATGAATCAACGGTCAACACCACATCAGGGGTGTGACATAACATATCATAACGGAGTAATAGCATGGGGAGCCCTAATTACTATGTAATTGACCATGAGACCAAATCACTCTTGTTTGGTAATCTTATACATGATCCATATCTCATCTTGCTAATCATAATTCGTTACTTGCACATGAACTTGACCTGGCCATAATTGGCTCAACATAGGTAAATCAGGAGTCGTATAATTGCACTTCCTCGGGATAAACCCTCGTGCAAGTCATCCTCCTTAAACATCATAATATCACCCTGGGAAGTTTATTTCCCCCACTTGTGGATCCAAATACAACCATAATATCACATCATCTCAAAACACCTTATCGAACAACCATGAAGTCATATCAACAATTAAGCCATAAATGACAACATGTATGCAATTATCAACATAAACAAGGTCCATATCGGCTAGGGCAAGTCAATAATATCATACAACAATCCATGGTTCATCATATAGCATAGAAGTCCATACACCCCTAATCATGCCATTCTAATTCACCTAGGTCAATTCTAAGCATCAATATAATTATCGTGATACGACAAACCCGGTATGCCGTGCTAATCCCTCACCAGTTCTGGTGGTTCAAACACCGGTTCTAGCCTCCCGTACCCCAACTTCACTTTTCTCAAACAAGCCCGGAATCAAAATCCGAGATTACCCTAATATCCCCTGCAGTATCCCCGTCAATATTAGTTCTAGGCTCAGGGTCAAATTCTCGATAAAAACACATCAAACCTTGGCCGGAGCTAAATTCAGCGATTTGGACCCCGACCTAAATAATTGTCGAAATTCAGGGAGTAGAACTAGAGGATTGATTACCTCGCTGCAGGAAGTTCGTATATGAAATTTGGGCTCAATCCGGCTTCCGGATACTCCGAAACCCTAATTTGGCTTATCGGGAATTCAAGAAATTCCTGAACCAAAAACTCGTTTTAAAGCTCTAAATCGATAAATCACGATGTATAAATGAATTAAGCATTACTTACGGGATTTTTGGATAACTAGAGCTCAAGAATTGAGCTCGGAGAATTTTTCTGTTCCCTCCCCTGCGCGCCCTCTGCTTCTCGGTTTCTCTCGGCCCAAAATAATGTAACAGAAAGAGGATGATGGAATAATGGACGGGGTGGAGGGGAAATGTTATATATATGCGGCCCGGCCGCTTAATGTAATTATATATATATATATGGTGCCTTCTACTGTTCCCCGGGTGAAATTCGGGGTATCGAATACCTTGAGTATGAAAATGCTATTTAGATCTCGAATTATCAAGATTTTTGGGCATGATACTTCATACTAACCCTTAATGAGTGAACCCTAGGTCCTAATTATCTTAATCATAAACTATAAACCCTAAGATGGTGCATTGATTTTTTTGCCTATATTTAGACGAATCATAACCGTTGATTATTGTTTCTAATTCAATTGATCTTGGGATATAAGATTTAGAGAATTAAGACCTAGATTTTGATCTTTAATAGTTAGAGTATAGTATCATGTGCGAAAGATCAGTCAATTCAAGTTCTAGATAGCGTTTTCTTACTCAAGATATGCGATACCCCGGATTTCACCCTGGGTACCGTAGAACTCCCATATATATATATATATAATTAATTATATATATAATTAATACGTATACTTATCCAATCGATCGGTAATCCGATTTTCGCCGAAATACTAACAAAACGCTCGGTTTTAAATCGCGAACTTTCTAGCGATCGAAATAAGAGTTTTGCCGAAACGGGATGTTACATTATTAGACTCCAATAATTCCATTTCTTTAATAATGGATTCTCCAACAAATCAGCATCTTTATGGAAGTTCAAACTTCAACCAGACTTGTGGGATCTTCTTAGGGTGTACTGTACATAACAAATTTATAACCAAGATCCTTTAGTGATTTATGGTTCATTTGTCTCTTGTGAGTTCATACTCAAATTTATCACCCCCACTAGTTTTACAATAACTTACACACTCATATGCTCTTCTAGTTATCATGTTACACTGATTCTCTAACGCTACCACATGCATGCCACATATCGAATAATCAGTGCATTCATAATGCAATTAGGCATTTCAAACCATTTCAAATAACTAGTTAGACAATTAGAGCACTCTAAAGAGCAATAAATTATTTATTGTCTTTTCCATCAAGTTTACCCATATCAATGATAACGTCGTATTTGCACATGTTTGCAACCTCGTTTCTTGATAATTTTGGCTTGAGTTTTTGCTTTCTTGGACTATTTTACGCTAGGTTGTGTTCCTTTGTCACATTTCAGGTCCTAGCATGTAAATTGAAGCATAAGCGAGTTTCAAGTCAATCAGAGATCATTTGGCAATTCGGGAGAAGAAACACGAGCATGACCTGAGGAGTAATGGATTTCTACCTCATATTATGGAAAAATTATCATGGAAGTTTGTTATGAAAAGAAAGTGGACGAGACTACGAGCGTCTGGGTTCAAACGGCGACTGATTCGGAGTCCGGACGAGGGAGAAACGAAGCATTAAACAGGAGCGGAGGAAGAATTACGGGTAGGAGAATTACGACCGTATTTGCCCCTCCCATGCCCGTATTTCTCAAGGCTTCTCCAACCATTGGGGCTATCCACCACCACCCGAGTGGTATTACCCCCAAACTTCCTGGAGCACCCAAGGAGGAGAAGACTATGGACTTGGGTTTCAGTACCAACCCCCTTACTGCGAAGAACAATCAGACCCTTGGGTATTTCAAGAACAATCTCATTATTAAGAAGAATTTCTCCCACAACTAGAAGGGCCATCATATCTTGATTTAGCCACAGCCTTCACGGGCCATCCGGCAGAGCCATGCTACACTCCACAGCCAGATCCAAACTATCATTTGAGGCTTCTCGTGGAGCAGATTGCTCGAGTACCTGAGAGATCCTTTCCCGAGATGGATCCTCATATCCAGGCCATGGCCCAAACTGACTTCTCCTTTCCCCGTGAAACAGAGGATACCCTTCGGAGCATAAAGAAGCACATAGAGTTCATTGAGACAACCTTTATGCTGCCATACAAGTAGAGGAGGAGGAAGAAGAAGGAAATCATGAGGATGTTGAGGAGCATACAGAAGTTGTCACGGAAAGCTCCCATGATAATCATGATCACGTGTATCCTCTGGTGGTAGATCACAACTGTCCCCATTTCCGCTCTGATATGCTGGGCCCGAGCGAGGAGATGCAAGATGATCTCATTGAAGAAATTACATGGCGACTTGCTCTCCAATCTGTGCTAGAAGAAGAAGAGCGAGAAAGGGTGAGGGAAGAAGTTGTGGAGGATGAGGAAGAAAGCAAAGAAAAGGTAGTTATTGATCTTTTCCAAGGAGAGAGACCACATTTTGAAGAAGGAAGGGGGTTGAAGAAGCAATTGGCGTCCAGGCTGAGGATGAAGTTGAGGTGGAAGAGGCATGCACCGGCCATGAGTTACATGTGATATCTCCACCAAACTTCGAGGAGCTGCTTGGCAAGGACCCATTTGCAGTGTCTCTTTGCCACACCCAGGTCACATCGACATCGGTCCCTCTTGGTGGACGCGATGGTGGTCGGTCGATGCTGTCATATCTGGTTTGGGGCAATGAGACGAGTGAGGAAGAAAAGAAGAGGTCTCGCGGGTGGAGACTTCATATTCATCAAGTACACCAGTCTACATCACCTGTCATGCCACCTGCTTGTGACTTGAGACTCCATATCATTGATGAGAACCTCAACTTCAAGGAGGTTCTAGCATGGACCGAAACTTAGGAGCCACCGTCCGGCTCACAACGGTAAAGAAGCGCTTGTGGGGAGGCAACCCCACCAAGGTTTGTTTTTCTTTCGTTTGTTTTTCGGTTTGTTCACTTGGAACTATGGTTTCTATCACCCAATTTGTTTTGCTGATGCTAGCCCCGCTGACTGGTTCACTTCCAGTCCCCCGACAGTCTTTCCTTCCGGTAACATCTTTCCCCTTATCTTTCCCTCTGCTCCATTGAGGGCAATGTCGAACTTAAGTGTGTGTGTGGGGGGGGGGGGGGTGCTTTGTATTGGTTGGAATCTGTTTATGTGTGCTTGGAGCCTAGTTCGCTGTCCAAATCTCGAAATTTGAGGGCTCCAAATACTGCTGTTTGCTTGATCATATTGGCACTGTGGTTTTAATTGGTGAATTGAATGGCTTTCAACTTAATGCATGACGACTGAGGTGTAACTAGGACAACCTATAATGATGACTGAGACGTGCAGTAGAATTGTGTAGGGGTTTGGTTTTTCAACTGTTTGCTTACCAACTGTGACTTGGATTGATCACTTGTTCTTGACAGTCGTTTATGCATCTAGTTCAGGGAATCAGAATGAGAGATAGAGCATATAGGTAGCCATGTGAGATTTGAGTCTGCTCGTTTCTTTCTTGTGCGATAGATCCCTCTTCCATGATGTGTAGCATTCACGTTGTCACTAGCTAAGATGATGGAGGCATAGGATTAGCCCACGACCAAATTGACTGTCCTGATGTGTCATATCCCCTAGTCAGCCCTTTTGAGCCGTGTGTTATCATTTCTTTCGGTCTACAATAGAAAATCACCCTTTTGCATCTCTTAGAAGGTTCCACGGAGTGGTTTTTACATGTTCTCTGCGGTTTCTGCTAAATATAATGTGAGGGTTGGAGGTAGTGATTAAAAATTGGGCATGTGTTTAAAAAATGTGCAGAGGTGGTGGTTCTCTTAAGAAATGAAAAAAATGAAAGAAAAACAAAGAAAAAAATGAAAGCAAAAGAGAGCCACTACTAAAAATATGAATAGAGTCCATTAAGTAGTGTTTCTTAGCAGTCTGGCTTGGAAATGCCAACATTTATATGACCTCCTTCGCTCTTGTGCTCTAGAGAATTTGAGTAATGCAGAATGGCAGAAAGGAAATACTGGTTTGATTGGTTGTGATTGTGTTGGATTTGGAACTGTGGAACCTTGTGCTATGAATATTTCCACCACCTAAAAGGCCTTTTCCCCATGTCCAAGACCCTAGCTAGTCATCTGAACCTGTGTCTAAGACCTCTGGATTAGTTAGTGGTGACACCCCATATGTGAACTCTAACATTTAGAGGTTGCCTTCATGGTGAAGAGACGTTAGGGATTGAGAGAATAAGCATGCGCATTTTTTGCATCAAATTGTCCTGACCCCATTGGTCGAGAGTGAGCGATTCATTTTCTCATATTATCTATACTCTTTACCCCGGTGAGGACCTAGATTGCTCGGTCTCAATTCTGATATCTTGAGTTTTGTGCATGAGGTGACTGTCTTGAGTAAGTGGTTGAGTCAAGTCTATGTTGGTTGATAAACAGAAGGGAGACTCCTCCTTTACTCGATTTTGCTGCACTCGAATGTTGTCTGTGGTGGTTGTCCAGGTTGCGGTTGAAGTTGTTCATGTGTTGATGTCTAAAAGCCAATATGATTCCCGTGTTTTGTGCCGATATGATATGTCCCCAAGAGTTGCATGATTGAAATGTGTTGAGCTTTCCTTGTATCTGACTTGCTTTGCTTGGTGACAAGCAAACGGTTAAGTGTGGGGGAATTTGATAACGTCGTATTTGCACATGTTTGCACCCTCGTTTCTTGATAATTTTGGCTTGATTTTTAGCTTTCATGGACTATTTTACGCTAGGTTGTGTTCCTTTGTCACATTTCAAGTCCTAGCATGTAAATTGAAGCATAGGCGCAAGTTTCAAGTCAATCGAAGATCATTTGGCAATTCGGGAGAAGAAACACGAGCATGACCTGAGGAATAATGGATTTCTATCTCATATTATGGACAAATTATCATGGAAGTTTGTTATAAAAAGAAAGAGGACGAGACTACGAGCGTCTGGGTTCAAACGACGACTGATTCGGAGTCCGGACGAGGGAGAAACGAAGCATTAAACAGGAGAGAAGGAAGAATTACGGGCAGGAGAATTTCGACCGTATTTTCCCCTCCCATGCCCGTATTTTCATTGCCGAGAGGAGCTTTGGGTGCGGTGAAACTTAACCAAAACGCGTGTTTTGGGCAAAATACGGGCATGGAAGAATTACGACCGTAATTCAGCCCGTAATTCGCCCAGAAACGGGTTTTTTAGGCAGATTTGAGCCAAAGAAGAGGGAGTCGACTTTTTGGAGCAAAAACAGAGTTTTAGAGAGAGAAAGTGCGAAGAACAAACCCTAGGAGCTATTTGGAGTGGATTTCTCACCATTGAAGCCCAGATTTCATCCTCGAGAGTGGAGATTGACATCCCAGAGCAGATTCTTCCCATTGTTAAGAGGGACTGAGAGGGCTTGGTCAGTTTAAGAGATTCCAAGCTACTGTCGGATCTTCCGCAGTATAATTAGCAGTAAAGCAACCCAAAGTAATTACAACTGAGACCTAAGTAAGGAGCTAGAGGGACTCATTCCCGAGTGACTCTTCCTTTGCTTCAGAAAACTGAACCATTTCCTGCTTTCTTACTGCTTTTACTTAAATCAACAATCACTTGACTTAGTTGGCTAGATAATAGATATTCACGGAGTAGGCAGTAGATCTAGACCCCGGGTTGACATTAGAACTTGCCTGTTACTGCATTTCCGGACTGTGATTACACTTGGTCGAAGTTTGGTGTTGTGTTTTACCGTGTCAATCAACTTAAATCAGATCTATCGATTCTGATTGTCTAACCACATATTTATTGGTCATTTAGCTTGGATATACAAAATTCATATTTTTCTAAAACATCCAATAATAGTATGAGAATGTGATAAGATATTCTAATTCTTCACACAGACACACTTGGAAGAATTTATCTTATCTACTTAACCATTCCTTACGTCTAGGATAGTCAATGTCTTTCTAGAGGTAGGGTTCTCTTGCACTTTCTCAGAACCATCAACCATAGTGGTGAGGGTCGTGCCAGACAACACTTTCTCCATAAATATGCCTTAATGCATGATTGAGCTTTGCTCCTATATCATACATGCTTTGGGGCGCCAACATTCAGATAACATTCTTCAGAGATACCATCAAGGTCAGCCTCTATCATCACCTTAGTGATTTTTACTACCAAATCCTCTTTTTTAATCAAACTAACACTAAAACCAATGTTAGACTTGTTCATACACTTTTGTGTCATATGATCTAGTTTCTCGCAATTATAGCAGAAAAACATTTCTTAGAGGACTGGTGAGCAATCTTATGGTTACCACGAAGGTACCATTCTAATTGTTGTGGATATGGTTCCGCTTACTATTCTGATTCTTGAAACGTTTAGGTTTCAGAATAGATCGAGTGGTTCACTTAATATTGACAAACAATACTTCCAATATGATAAACGTGTCATTACTAGCATATCTATCTCATAGTATGCCTTCATACAAAATCATTTTATTCTATTTCATATGCATATACCATTGTATTCTAATCATCGAGGAAGAAGCACGTCTCAATGTCATGCACAATTCAAGTTTCTATGTCATTCTAAAGATTTCTTAAATGCATATATATATGAAATAGATTCTAATTATCACTTATTAATGACTCACGAGGCTTTAGTGCTTACCTCTTTTTCAAAAAGTCGTTGCCTTCTAATTTTGCAACGAATAACCAGCACCACACAGAGCTTCGGTGTTTCTCTTTTGTCGTAAGAGCTAGCATCCATCTACTTTACCACAAGTAGAGTGCTGGGTGCGTGGATGTAAAGACAATCGGCAGAACCATCCTTTGGTGGAGATGCTTGCATGACCACTGCCGGGGAACCAAATATTGGTGGGTAAACACATTACCGCCTGGAAGCTCTCCTGACAGACTTTAAATGTCTAACAGTAGCTAGGATCTCTAAAGCCTCCAAAGGAAAGATTAATCTCCCTCTGACTCCACCAAAAACAAATTGGTGTCATACCCTTTCTCTGTTTGAAAAGCTCTAAAATTAATGATGATATTAATAATACAAGTAAACAAAGCCACGGAGGGTTTAAGAAGAGAAGCCATTAGCTTCTTTCACAACCGCCTTCTATTCCGTCCAATACCACTCCTTATCCCTCAAAGCTTTGTTCCAAGTTAATTGACAAAATTCTCTTCCATAATGCATGTGATTAATCCGGAACTTCTTTCTCTTTCTCCAATTAGCTTAAAGGAAAACAAATTGTAAGGCAAGCAGCTGCAACACAAAAGCTACAGTGTACCACTTGACATGTTACCATTCCCTGTTCTTTCTTTCTTTTCAATTTCATATCACCCACCACACGCATAAAAGCTTTTCCCTTATGCAGGTGGGACTCATGGAAGAGAACAGTTAATTGTTCAGTAATAATTAAATGGCCAAAAGCACTAACTGAACAAGATATGGGATTGAGGGCACCATATTACTGTACGGAAATAGGGCAAACAATTAATCCCTTCCACCGCCATTGTCTCGATTACGATTTCCCAGCGTGGATTCTTCTTTCACTCAGGTCGGATGTGGCTACGGAGCGATGGATCGTTCAAGCCATAATCGACATCCTGTTCGGTACACATGACAACAACCAAACGTCTTAAAAGTGTTATAAATCGAATAAGAAAAATTAGGTTACCGATCTGGCTGAGTAGCGGACTAGGTCGCTCTCTTTAAGATGTTCGCGACACTGCCTTGTTATTCGCACAACAGACTATCAGTCGTTCGCCTCCAGGATAAAACAACCACTCTTTTGATTTGCTCAGCGGTTTTGTGCGAAAACCGAAGCTCTATGAACTCATTATCTTTCTCGTGCTTCTGCTCTCTGAGGTATACTTAGAGGGTCTGGGGGGTCTGCTATTTATAGGAGCAGAAAACCCAGAATATTCCCTCTTTCTTTGGGAATAAGTCACATTTTAATTAGGGAGATATTTACTCCCATAATTAAAATATAATCCATTAAGATAATTAATCCTAATTATCTCCATAATATTCCTTTTATTAATTATCCATCTTATTTTTGTATTATAGAATAATACTGGATAATTAATTAGGAATTTCATTTATAGCTTTTCAAAACTATTCATCTCAACAAACAATAGGACCGTGAAGAGAGGGAAATCGGACACCCGATTGGACAAGTTCGCCCTGTCAGTCAGCAGTGATCATTCCACGTCCTTATTGCCTTGGGGGTCATGTATTTCTTCCTCGACACAGTGGAAATTCATTATTTATTCAACTCGAGGGCTAGCTCCTTCGTCTCCCCTCACGCACTCACTCTCTTGTCTAAGCTCCAGAGCGAGGAGGATTTGCTGGACAATGATGCCCCTTCTCGCCCTCGCTCATGGGAATTCCACACCACCGCCTCTGCCCAACCGGGTCCGACCCAGCTCCTCCCCGCTCCCCGTACCGTTCTCTTCGCTGCTCAAGGGAGGGGGAAGGTGTTGATTTTCTTCGATTTAGGATTTAATCTTGGTGGGTCGGGTCGGGTCTGGTTTGGTTTGGTTAGAGGTTTAGGTAGGTTTAGATGAGCTGGCAGGTTTCAATGACGTGGCGGGTCGGGTCAGACTTTCTTCGGGTTAATCAGTGTTGATTAGATGATTATGTTCGCCACGTCATCTGTTAACGGACTCCGTTAACAGAGATGGACGACAACTAACGGAGAGTGACCAAACGTGAACGGTTTTTATAAAGTGAAGTACCACCAATGGATTCAAATATTTCGAGTGACCAAACTTAAATTTTTGTTTGTAATCTCAGTGACCAACCATGCAATTAACACATTTTTTATATATTTTTAGACATTATTTTTCGTATCATCTATTGCTCTTCATCACAACTTTGTACACCTTTGTTTTAACTTTTAAACTCAAAAGTTGAAATCTTTTTTATAAAAGGAACGGTTTCATTGTAATGTACATATTTACATGGAAACTGTCAGAACCAAATATACCATCTTTGTACATTCTTATATAGGAGTTCCTTGAATTGTTCTCCTGCTTCTTTGAGTCTCAAGGTAAATTATATGGCACTTCGTCTATGGATATTTATAATGGTCGTTGTATCTATTCTAGTCAATGGAGTTTGGTATGAAAGACTACATAAAGTGCATGTCCCGAAAATCATCTGGTTGATAATCAGATTATTGTTTAGCTCTACCTTCCAGAATGTGATCTTGGGGATGCCAGTAACAGCGTGTCTGCATGTCTAAAACCATCTTCAATAAATGCTTCTTCAAAAGAGTCCAACTTTATTTGAGGATTTCTATGCAAATTTGACATAGTCTATGCTATGGCCCTCAATGCATTGTTTGTCAATAATTATGATGATCATGCTATTCTTTGTTGGTTTTTCATTTACAGCTGAGGTTAGAGGAGGAAAGATGTCAGGAAGCAGATGAAATATATATATATATATATATATATATATATATATATATATATATATATGGCAAAGGCTAGCGTACGCCCGGGCGTACCCTAACCTACCGTACGCCCGTTGAGTTTTGCTATTTAGACAATGAATTAACCGGAGTTTGGGGCATGATATTATCCCATAACCCCTAATGGGTGAACCCCATTCCGCAATTTGCTAACCCAAAGCATAATATTCATTTAATCTTGAAATGAAAATCAACAGTTCTGATTCGTCGAAATTATTGTTGATTTTCATTTTAAGATTAAACGAATCTCATGATTTGGGTTAGAAAACTTGGGACTGGGGTTTATCCATTAGTGGTTAGGGTATAGTATCATGCCAAAAACTCCGGTTAATTCATGATCTAAATAGTAAAAATCAAACGGGCGTACGGTAGCCTTGGATTATGCTTCTTTGGTTTATATTTGATCTTTATAGTTATTAGTATTTTACCATGTAAACAATATTATCTTGGATCATAAATTATGAAATATTGATGGGTATAGTATACTCTATGATTTGACTACCAAGAATGATATTTATAGAAAAATTAGCAAGAAAAAAGCTTGGTTCTGTATTTATCTATAGTGACCAGAGTATTTGCAGCAAGATTATAGTACCAGCCTTGGTGATATTCTTTAGTGACGGATGACGGATTTGAGATGGTTCACAAATTTTAGTGGTCTATCTTTAGTGGCATTTCTGAGTTAGTTGCAAAATTAATTTAGCGATGAATTAAGCAAGGGTTTTAGTCGCTGATACAAACCTCTCACTATTGAATTTTACACTGAACCGAAGCAGGGGTTTTAATCCTTAGTACATGTTGTTAGAAACCGGACAGGAAAAATTAGGTTTACCGATCTGGCTGAGTCGCAGATTAGGTCGCTCTCTTTAAGACGTTCGCGGCACTGCCTCGTAATGCGCACAGCAGACTATAAGCTGGTCGCCTCTATGATAAAAAGCCATTATGATTTTGTTGCTCATAAGTTTTGTTCGAAAACCGGAGCTCTATGAATTCACTCTCTCTCGTGTTTCTGCTCTTCTGAGGTGCGTTTAGAGGGTCTGGGGGTTCTGCTATTTATAGGAGCAGAAAACCCAGAATATTCCCTCTTTCTTTGGGAATAAGTCACATTTTAATTAGGGAGATAATTACTTCCATAATTAAAATATAATATATTAAGATAATTAATCATAATTATCTCCATAATATTCCTTTTATTAATTATCCATCTTATTTTCGTATTATGGGAAAATACTGGATAATTAATTAGGAATTTCATTTATAGCTTTTCAAAGCTATTCATCCCAACAATCTCCCACTTGAATAGTTTTGAAACTATCTCTGAGCATCTACAGTTCCATAAGATCGGGCATAAGCTCAGGTATCGCGAAGATTTGAACCTTAGCGTAGTGGTTACACTTCCGATTTCATAAGGGTGACTCGTAGTCTTGAACCCTATCTCAGACAATGTAGCACACCAAATCTTTTCATTGAGTTATATTCTCTCATAGGCCGTGCGTTTATGGCCATGCACGTTATCCCAGTTTAGTGAACGCTCTAGCAACTTTGTGCCTCCAAAGTTCCATAGGGAGCGGCCCCACTCCAGCATTCACATAGGTGAGTCTATCAGAAGTACCCCCAAAGTAAAGTACTTCACTCCACATAGAGTATAGATCTCATTAAGAGTTTAACTCAACCTCCAAGGCTTTGGGATTCATGCTCCACTATGCATGAACTTTGCTCAATATTACTCATACTTGTTATTACCCATTGAACCCGTTTCTTATGATCTCTAGTCTATCGGGTAGGGTTACCATTACTTGTAATCCATTTTTTGGTAGGCATAAGTCTCATACCCTTCGTGGTATTGTGGACTTTTCTCTATAGGTAACCCTTTCGTCAAAGGATCAGCTAGATTCTGTTAGGATCTTACATGATTTATCGTCATTGCTCCTATCGTTAGGAGTTCTCTTACGGTACTGTGCTTACGACGAATTTTACGTCTATTTTCATTCTAGAATCGGTTCCCTTCTTTAGCAATAGATGCGGTGCTATCACAATGAATCAACTACCGGAGGGATCTGTCTTTACCATAAGGGAATCTCTAGTACTGACCCTCTCAATCAACTTTCCTCTTTACTAGCCATTATTAGTTCTATCAATTCTGATTACTTAGTTGATTGAGTCAGGATCGTTTACTTCTTAGACTTCCAAGACACAACTCTTCCAGCGATGTTCAAAACATGCCCCACTGGATTCCTTGGAGTCCTCTATAGGGTATTCTCTTCTGCATCAATATACCCTACCAATACAACAAGAAACCATTGATAACTTATATCAAGGTATATTGTTCTCGTAAGGTTTCTCATGACCCCTTTCAATAGCATTTCAATGCTTCGTCCTAAGACAATCAGTAAGCCTGCTATGTACCCCCACTAAATCGGGTCTCATGTTTATCAGCTGCCTCACACAGACTGTCAATGCTAGTATGTTCTTACTTTCTTACACCGTCTTTGGTGCTCTTTTAAAATTGTACTAGCATCTTCAAACATTTAGGCAAGTGTACAACTTGTATTTCTTATAGATCTTAACCAAATAGTTAGATTGATCTATAAAAATTTCTTTCACTGTCCTATTTATTTGGATCTCTAAGCGAAACACTTAGATCCTTCTCATTAAGGTTCTCACTCAACATGGTTTATCACATTTATTGTGTCATGAGTCTTTGCAACAAAGATCAACATGTCTTTTATAGTGTAAGTGTCGTTCTCAAGTTTGTAACAAATGCACTTGTCACTTTCATTCGAAACCATGAGAGAGAACCATCCATCCATGCCATGTTCTTTAAAGTCTGTTTCAAATCATACCATGATTTGTCTCACGATAGACTTTAAAACCATGTTCAGGAATAAAAACCTTTTAGGTTTTCCCAATGTAGATTTCTTTATCTAAATCACCATTCACAAAATTCAATTTTAACATCCATCTAATGCAACACTAGCAATCAGACCATACATGGATGTTATTCTAGATTTGGTGAATAGATATCAAGAAAATCTACAATATTTACCTCTTCACCTAAAGCCTTAGCTACTAGGAGATTCTTTTACTCATAAACTAAACCATCAGGTTTCAGTTTTTCTTTTAGGAATCCATTTATTACCTTCGCTTCATTGCCAGGTGCTAATTATCAAAGATGGCAAACCTTGTTCGATTTCATCGATATATTACCCACGGCTTACGGCCGAGGGGTAACTCTACAAGATTCTAAGTCTTATTAGGCTCTAATAATTCCATTTCGTTAATAATGGACTCTCCCACAACTCTGCATCTTTATGGAAGTTTGAACTTCTAGCAGACTTGTAGGATCTTTCTTTCTTAGGGTGTAAATAACAAATTCATAACCAAAATCCTTTCGTGATTTATGGTTCATTTGTCTCTTCTGAGTTCATACCCAGATTCATTACTCCCACTAGGTCCATAACTTCTAATATTAGGTAGGATTCACCCCCCACTATTTCTTGATTTTAAATGGAAGTCTATTGGCAACAATGGCTTCCACAACATAATGAGTACTCAACTAACGAGGCCTGTGTATTTTCCATAGCATATCCAAAAACACACAATCATATGCTTACTTGTAATCATATTACACTAATTCTCTAATTCTAAAATTAACTAAGTAATCAAAGCAATCAACAATTATGCGTGAAAGCATTTCAAACCATTCCAAGCAAGCATCTCATCGCGTTTTACACATAACAAATTTAATCAGATCTAAAGGTTTTGATTTTCTAAACACATATTTATGTGTCATTTATCTTGTTTATAGAAATCACATTTACCACAACCATTATGAGAATGTGACCCTAGCTATTCAACTCTTCAAGATATACGTCAAAGACGTGCATGCAAGACCCATAAGTATATTGCTTAGTATGCTTCGAGGTGAGCAATATTCTTCAGATTTACCAGCAAGGTTAATCTTTGCTCTTTTCACAATTATCACGACCATCAATCCTTCTTTGCAATCAAGTTAACACTAGGAGCAGTGTTATATATATTTGTTCCTACACTTTCGTGTCATATGACCTAAGTCATTCTTAGAGGATTGGTCGAAGATCCTTTGGTTTTCACGAACGGTACCATTCTACTTGGTGTGAATATGGTTCGACTTGCTATTCTGATCTCAAACCTTTAGGGTTCAAAAACGCATGAATAGTTCACCTAGTACTGACACACAGTACTTCTTTCAAAATAAATATGGCCATTCGACCCATTCCACTAACATATTTACGACATAATGGGCATCTTCAGAGTATGCATTCATGTAATTAAAATTAGTCTTTAAAAATCATGCATACCAACTTGTACTCTAATCATATGTCGACACAATCATGCATCGATTCTAGCTTTTCCTTCCTAGAATTGCTTCTCAATAACATGCATAGAGTTCAATATATTCTAACTTGTCATTTATTAACAACTCATGAAGGAAGTTTCAGTTCTTACCTCTTTTCAAGAAGTCATTGTCTTCTCAATTCGCAGCAAATAGCTAGCTCGTGGCTTAGCTTCCAGTTGATAATTCTTTGTGCGAACATTGTTTCCCATTCGTGATGCCTAGTAGTGTCGATAATCACAATAAGTTGACTTGATTTCCAAGAGTGGACTGTTGCTTTGCTTGTCCTACTGACCAATGAAGCTCAAGCCTTGGGTTTGCATAAATCCACTCGGGCTAGCAAAACTTGCCGAAACAACAATTAACTGGACCCGTGGTTTTATTTCATTGACTTGGGACGGAATTGTCTTGGCCCATTCATTCCCACGAACCATTCCCCAACCGTCTTCCATTGCAGTGGGTCAGATGCGAAAACCAAACGCGTTACCCCACTGAGAGGCGGCGCTTGGGATTCATGTTTTCTTGTCTCCTTCTCTATACGGGCCCTACAGAAGTCATATAGAAGAGCACATGCGGAAGGATTGGTTAGGATTTATTCAGAAGCGTCCAATTAACAAACAAGAGGAATTTGTAGCAAATAACTTAGCTGCCAAATCACCAGGAACTCTCTACGTGTCCCTTGTCAATTGGTAAATAAAGACATGGTTAGGATTGGCAAATGGCAATCCCTCATGGGGTAGAAGATGAGATTAATTGGGGAGGCATCGTATCGCAGGAACGCGAAGCCGGCTGCAACGTAACTCCACTTCGATGACCCTCTCCATCTCGATTTGTTTTACTTATGGACAAAAGCAGTCAATTGCAGTTTGCATAGGAACAGTCAACTAGACAATTGAACTTATTTATCCCGATACTAATTTGAGGGAACAAAATCTCTCGCGGAATTGGGAAGGTCATGAAATTACTCCCTTCCTTTCTCTTCCAATCGCCATTGTCTAGTCACCGCTGCGTGGGTCTCGATTACGATCTCCAGTTTGGAGATTGAGATTTGCAAAGCCAGATACGATAATCTGTTGGGTCGATTTGACAGTAACACAACGTCTTAAAATTGTTAGAAACCAAACAGGAAAAATTAGGGTTACCGATCTGGCTGAGTCGCGGACTAGGTCGCTCTCTTTAAGATGTTTGCGGCACTGCCTCGTAATGCGCACAGCAGACTATCAGACGGTCACCTCCAGGATAAAACAACCATTCTGATTTTGTTGCTCATCGGTTTTGTGCGAAAACCGGAGCTCTATGAATTCTCTCTCTCTCATGTTTCTGCTCTTCTGGGGTGTGTTTAGAGGGTCTGGGGGGGTCTGCTATTTATAAGACCAGAAAATCCAGAATATTCTCTATTTCTTTGGGAATAAGTCACATTTTAATTAGAGAGATAATTACTCCCATAATTAAAATATAATCTATTAAGATAATTAATCCTAATTATCTCCATAATATTCATTTTATTAATTATCCATCTTATTTTCGTATTATGCGAAAATACTGAATAATTAATTAGGAATTTTATTTATAGCTTTTCAAAGCAATTCATCCCAACACATGTGGCAGGGGTTTGAAACCTCTTCTACAACCCTTGAATGAAACTTTTGCTAAAAATCCTTGCTATACGTAGCAGGGGCAACATTTGTGAGGGTTCATGCAGGAGTTGGTAAAACCTATGATACAACTTGTAGCAGGGGTTAAAACCCTTGCTATAGACTTTTTTTTTTTAAATGTTAGTCATGGTAGAGGCTGGAAGGCAGGAATGGAATATTTGCTCATTATTGCTGGTGGAAGCGGAAAGTATAATTGTGGGCGAGGAGTAGGGATGACAATCAAACCCATGGCCGCGGGTATCCGACCGCCCCTGACCCAGTCAACGCGGGGAATCCCCGCTTTGACCGGGTATGGGGCCGGTATGGGTAAAACCCGCAAAAAGTTTGATGGGTATGGGGCGGGTATGGTTTTAGCCTCCCCCGCCCCATACCCATACCCATACCCGCCCCACCAAGAGAATTTCTTCACATATCAAAAAATATGTGGATTAAATTGTAATCTATCAATGATGATGATAAGTCGAGAAAATAAATAGTAGAAATGCAATTGAGTAACCACCTTAATTAAAACCTAATTCATTTCCCTCAATTCTCCTTCCACTCTTTCACTTTCCCACTTGTCAACAAGATTATGTAGTTAATTATTACTTAGTAAATGTATCGAGAGTTAGAGCATAATAATTTAAAAAATATTGTAGTCTATATTATGTATTAATGGATGTTTTAGGATCATATTCTTTGGATCGTATTTAGAAAATGACCGTGTTTTGTTGACTTCATGATATAATAGGTTTGTTTATGGTTATAATTAAAACTTTTCTTGTAAGTTTTAGGTATAATAATGTTGGATGTACGGGGATGGGTATTACCCATGGGTACCCGAAACCCACGGGTATGGGAATGGGTTTGCAAAACATTCCCCGCATGGGTATGGGGCGGGTATGGGTTTGGGTATTTGAACATGGGGATGGGGATGGTTTAGGCAAACCCGCCCCAAACCCGCCCCATTGCCATCCCTAGCGAGGAGTAATTACCATGGGACATGCATGCGAGGAAGGAGATTTAGGGCATGGGCACTTCATGCGTGGACGGAGGAAGGAACCTTCATGACATTTTTGGAGGAGCTCAATCGAAAGAGGGGAAAGAAGAATGCTTCCAGTGGGTTTTGGGTGTGATTGGAGTGCCTGTTCATGGTTTGGTCCTGTTTTCCGGCGAGAAAACTTGCGTTGAATTGATATTGATTGCATCTTGACTTCTTTCGACAACGATTACTAAGACACGGCTCACACCTCTTCAAACACAGTTCGAACGAGAGTGATCAATGTTTACACGACTCTCGAGACAGATCTACATTAAGTTACTCCTACTCCTATGGAGGTTCTGAGAGAGCTCCAGATCTACGACTACTGATAAAAGTTGCAGGAGAAAGATAAAATTGGTAAAACTTGACAAATGATGTCGAGTGGTGATTTTTGCGGGGCTTTCTCTGATAACTCTTCCTCCTATTTATAGGCTTGAGGTGATAACCGTCGTAAAAAACTGTCAGGAGAGTAACTTCCAAAAAGAACCGCTTCCCTTCTTTCCCGGACGTGGCTGACGTGTCCTTGAACGTGGAGTAATTGACAGTTTCTCAATCAAACCATCGGCTCTCCCTTTTGGAACTGACGTCTAGTTACTTGCCCTTTCCTTTATCATGGCTATTCCAGATCTCGCGACGAGGCGGTTTGTCAAACATGATGACAATGCTACGAGGTGGTTTACCAAACTTGGCGCGAGGAGGCTTGTCGCGACGAGGCGGTCTACCAAACTCTACGCGAGGAGGCTTGGCGCTTAGACTTAGTAGAGGCTTGGCGGACTTGCGACGAGGTGGCCTAGCGGACTCACGAAGTGGCCTGACGCAAGGAGGCTTGGCGCTTGAACTTAGTTTATTTTGTGACCTTCTCCCCACATATCTTGTAGACTCGCGATGTGTTTAAACAAGAAGGTTTGTCGCGACAAGGGGGTCTACCAACTTGACGCGAGGAGGCTTGTCGCGATGAAGCACCAGACTTAGTTTATTCTCACGCGTCATGTCAGGCCTAATCATTTGGGTTTAAAAATCTAGTATGTAGGCCCAGTTTAAATAACATTAATTGTTATTGTTGATCTGGCCTTATAAAGACAGTTAATGTCTTGTAAATAATCAATGTGGTACACGATTATTTTTGTAGTGTAAACAAATGCCTCTCAACTACTTAGTGCATAAGAATTATGGACTAAGTAGTTGAACACCACCATGCTAGCGAAAATAACAAGCTGGCTAGTGTCTACTCAACACACCTAATTCGTCCTTAGCCAAAATTTGGTTTTCACGTCAAGCCAACACGGCCGGATGGAACTCGCCGTCAAGGCTTGTCTCATGCCTTAGCCAAATTTTGGTTTTTCACGTGAAGCCAACATGGGGAGATGGAACTTGACGTCAAAACTTGTTCCATGCTTTAACCAAATTTTGGCTTTCAATGATCATGCCAACATGGCCGGATGGAACTCACCGTCAACGACTTGTTCCATGCCTTAGCCAAATTTTGACTTTTAATGGTCAAGCCACCTAATGCATTCAACGAGACACCAACTTCACTTTATCACCTACACCCTCATTGACATCCCGTACTTAGCCACATGGTTGAGAGAATAACTTGGAATTTTTTGCACCTATTTTGGCATAGATTGACTCATCTCACCTCGTCACAAGGCTAGACAGCTCCCTCGCGACAAGTTAAGCCGTCTACTTTTTTGCCTTAGAAAAAATAATGTTCATTTTGATGTTGGTAGAGACATTATGGTCACCACTCCTCTACTACCACGTTTCAAGCCATCATGCCCCCCAGGCCGTGACTACTCGGGACAAGATAAGATGGCATGACATGGCCTGATGTATGGCTCGTCATGCCAAACCATCATAATGACCTGGTGGCAAAAAAATTTCACATCGAAGTCTAACAACTCCTACTCAATTTTTCACTTTGATATTTTTTTTAGCCATTGTTGGCTATTAGTTTTTTATTATTAATAGTATATATACTTATTTATTTATTTAATATGGCAAGAAGTGACAAATGTCACTGCTCTCCATAGCCTTTGGCAACAATCAATGTACCAAAGGTGTACACCCATTGCCAAGTCCATGGATCAAACCAGACATGTCATCCATAGACCACATGACTCTTTTCCTCCGTGGGAGATGAATCTTCATACGTTAACTTTGAATTTTCTAGCTTACTAATGGGTGGTACATAGTGAGCCTGTCTAGTTTTGGTGGCCTTGCATGAGGCCTCATGCTTCTTTGCTTGGGCCACCTTACTTGACATGTCAAGGCTATCATGATTATTCTTCTGCCTTGATTTCCTCCCACTTGATAAATGCTTAATCTCCTCACGATGTTGGGGGCCAGGTCTAGGCTTGACAAGTTGACAACCACTCGTGTAGCTTCCTTGTCTTCGTCTTTCAATATATAAACCTTGTTGGCCCCTACACTTAGCACTCAACCACCATTGATTCTTTGTGCAGCCATGTTTGGCTGGTGTGTATGGTGACTTCTTATACATGCCCCCATGTACACTCTTTGTGGTTCGTGACGAGTACTTACTATTCATTGACATGGACTTGCCCCCCAATCCTCCCTTGTCCATAATCTCATGCTTACAAAATCCATGTGAGGGTTTGACTTCTTTTGTCTTCTTGGAGATGCTGTCTACTCTATTCTTCATGGTGGGTGAAATGCTCCCTTGTCCAGACTTAGCCAAATTTGCGAGACTGTGACAACTCTTTCTGCCTTTTCCACGTCTTTCCTTGTTGGACTTGCCCCCATGTCCACTGTTTGTGATTGGTGGCATGCTTTCTTGTCCAGACTTAGCCATATTATCATATTTATCACAAACATGTGAGGCTTTGGGTTGATGTGGCTTCTTGGAAACCACCTGCCCCCCAGATGGACATCTCGACTTCTCTTCGTCAACCTTAAAACTCTTCTTGCAATGAGCACACAACTTCTCAACTTCATCAGTCATCATTGCGGCCAGGCTGGCCTGCTTGGTACATGACGAGCTTCCTTGGTCGAAAACCACGTTGGGTCTCCTTTGAGGCGGTGTTGTATCCAACACCATCTTGAAGCGTGGTAACTCGACTTTGGAGAATTCTGGGTTGACCATGTTGATGCCAAACACCTTGGGGAACGGATCAGTGTCCACCAACATGGCATCCTTCTTTGCTTTAGGGAACTTGATACGTCCATTTTCAATGGCATCCTGCAAGACATTAGGGAACACCACACAAGAATCAGTGCCATGTGACATGCTATTATTCCACTTACAATACTTTTTCCCTTTTAATTTCTCGGGTGAGGGAAAGACATGCCCCCCTGTCAACTTGACTTGACCATCCTTATAGAGTTTGTCAAAAATCAAGTCTGTCTTGGAGACGTCAAAGGAGTACTTCCTCGACTGAATAGGAGCACGATTGGGTCTCCCCCCTTGTGGTCCCTCTTCAACTTTAGACAAGGAAGCACATATGTATGACTTTCCTGGAGTTATCTCAGCCAAATCTACCTCAACCTCATTGGCCTCGTGGCCAATATGATTGATGGTATAGTCTAAGTTTGGGAAGTATGATCCCCTTGATGCACTCCTACAATTCTCTTCCTCATGTAGAAGAGACTCATACCTCAAGGCACAAGACATGAGTTGAAATAAATCAGAGAACTCCCTATCTTGGAATTTCTTCCGTAGTTCAAAACTCAAACCCCCTTGTGCCAGCTTGACAAACTCCCTCTCCGTCAAATTAACAAAGCAACGGTTCCGGGCATTCTTGAAGTTAGTCAAGAAATGCTCAACCGATTCCCCTGGCTGTTGGCGTATACGTGCCAAGTCAGCCATGGACACCTCGGGCTCAGATCTGTAAAACTGAGCGTGGAAGACTTGTTGCATCTGTTGCCAAGTCTGGATGGAGTTAGACGGCAAGTTGACGTACCAAGCAAAAGCTGGTCCTGTCAACGAGTTTCCAAATAGTCTTAACTTAACAAAATCTCCTACATCGCCACATTGGACAGTGAAACGTCCAACGTGCTCTACAGTAGACTGATCTCCAGTCCCTGTGAATGTGGCAAACTCGGGAACTCTGAATCCTCTTGGAAACGGGTAAAGTCTATCTACCCATTCCGGGTACGGCTTACGGTATACAGGTGGCATGGCAGGTCTTACTCCCATGCCAAACTGCTCCGTGAGGAGTTGAGCCACTTGATCCCTAAGGGTGTTGGCTTCATGCCCCCCTTGTTTCCCCCCATACGGTACAAACCCAATGGGGTCCATGCCATGCCCATTGAAATGGGGTGGCGTTGGAGTTGGGTAGCCTCGAGGTGGAATTTGATCCATGTTACCACCTAGGCCTCCTCCTACTCCCAAATTCATAGGAGCCACGTAGGGTCTTGCCCCGTGATAGAGAGACGAGCACCCACTTGCACGGGTGGCTGCTCAACTCGAGTGTTGAACATGGTGGCGAGGTTCTCACCACGTGGGGGTACCACTTCAAATCCCACGCGTGCCCGTGACGATTCCCCCACTTGAGTTGTAGCAGGAATCTCGACATCACCTACTCGACGTGGAGTTGGTTGGCTTGCCGTTTGAGGCGGCAAGTTCTCTTGCCATGGTTGGCCATTCCGACCACCGGCGGAAGAAAGAACACTATTAGTAGGCGTTAGGCTTGTGCCATCTAATGGCAAAGCTCTTGACTACACTACTGGTCTGCTTAAAGACTGTCGGAGTTGATCCACCTCATTTGTATTTTTGTTGACTACTTCAAGCAATTGACTAAAACGTCTATCTAAGCGAGAATTGAGACAGTCCATTTGGGAATTTACCTGATGAGTACTAGCCCGAGTCTCTTCCAACATGCGACGGTTCTCCATCAGCATTTGGCGGTTCTCCTCCGTGGCTCGAAGGTTGTCAGTCACCATCTTGCGATTCTCCTCCATCATCTGACGAAGGGCCCCCACTGCTTCGCCGAGATCTCCACCAGGCGCAGTCGCCACCAAGATCTCTACTCCACCGTGTCCTCCGGCCACGGCGTCGGACGCTTGGTCATGCTCAATGTTGGCCACCTACTCCTCCACGAATCCAGCCGGAACGTCACCTTCCTGATTCCTCCGCCTCGGAGCCATCGAATCGACCACAAGTGTCCCACCAGGTCTGCCAAATTTGTTTTCTGGCGAGAAAACTTGCGTTGAATTGATATTGATTGCACCTTGACTTCTTTGGACAACGATTACTAAGACACGGCTCACACCTCTTCAAACACAGTTCGAACGAGGGTGATCGATGTTTACACGACTCTCGAGACAGATCTACATTAAGTTACTCCTACTCCTATGGAGGTTCTAAGAGAGCTCCAGATCTACGACTACTGATAAAAGTTGCAGGAGAAAGATAAAATTGGTAAAACTTGACAAATGATGTCGAGTGGTGATTTTTGCGGGGCTTTCTTTGACAACTCTTCCTCCTATTTATAGGCTTGAGGTGATAACCGTCGTAAAAAACTGTCTGGAGAGTAACTTCAAAAAAAAAACCGCTTCCCTTCTTTCCCGGACGTGGCTGACGTGTCCTTGAACATGGAGTAATTGACAGTTTCTCAATCAAACCGTTGGCTCTCCCTTTTGGAACTGACGTCTAGTTACTTGCCCTTTCCTTTACCATGGCTATTCCAGATCTCGCGACGAGGCGGTTTGTCAAACATGATGACAATGCTACTACCAAACTCTACGCGAGGAGGCTTGGCGCTTAGACTTAGTAGAGGCTTGGCGGACTTGCGACGAGGTGGCCTAGCGGACTCGCGAAGTGGCCTGACGCGAGGAGGCTTGGCGCTTGAACTTAGTTTATTTTGTGACCTTCTCCCCACATATCTTGTAGACTCGCGATGTGTTTAAACAAGGAGGTTTGTCGCGACAAGGGGGTCTACCAACTTGACGCGAGGAGACTTGTCGCGATGAAACACCAGACTTAGTTTATTCTCACGCGTCATGTCAGGCCTTATCATTTGGGTTTAAAAATCTAGTATGTAGGCCCAGTTTAAATACATTAATTGTTATTGTTGATCTGACCTTATAAAGTTAGTTAATGTCTTGTAAATAATCAATGTGGTACACGATTATTTTTGTAGTGTAAACAGGTCCAGTTTGGTAAAAGGTTTGATGCTGTCGATTAATGGTCGTGCCACGCCATGCAGGGGTGGACTGGGAGTAGAAAGGAACTGGAAGATGAATTTCATAGTCTCGTGTTGGGTTTTGAAGGAGTTGATTTTGTTGAAGCAACCCATTTGTTCATCATAGGGATAACGCCCATGTATGTAGGAGCTGCTGACGTTGGGTTTGTTCGAGTTCCTGAATGTAATTGGAAGTCTCGCAGGCGCAAGCAGCAACCTCGAGCTCTCATTATCATCCAGGATTTATTATGGTTTGGATTTAGTCGTCAATTAAACTCGAACCTCGAGGATAAAGTTCTTTTGAAGGAGGGAGATCTGTCACATGTATCGGTGTATGCAACGTTAGCTTATATGAGAAGGATTCTAGTGGAGTAACGGCCAAGTAAAGAGGTGTCGAGTAGGATTGGGATTAGGATTAGTTTAGAGTTACCATCAGAGGTGTCAATCGGGCGGGTTCGAGTTGGGTTCAATTGAGTTACGGGTTAGTCGGGTTTCGGGTTCATCAGGTTGCGGGTCAGTCGGGTTGTGGGTCAGTCGGGCTACGGGTCAATTGGGTTCCGGGTTAGTCGGGTTACGCGTCAATCGGGTTATGGGTCAATCGGGTTGCAGTTCAGGTGGGTTGCGGGCGGTTCGAGTTGCGGGTTTTTGGGTCAGCGCATTGAGTTACATACTTCATATTCGTTTATTTAAAGTGAAATAAAACCAAACCTTATACCCTAACCATATAGCCTTACAAGTTATGATATGCTACTATAGTTTATTTAAAGTGAAATTCAGACTTCGATTGTCAAAACATAAATTAAAAAGGGATCCTTGTTATACTCTAAACCATATACCATATACCCTAACCATATATTATTATGACTTATGATTTTGCTACTATATTTAATTATAATTGAAATTCAAACTTTGATTTCCAAAACATAGAGGGATCTTTGTTATACTCTAAACATGGTTTTGTGTAAGTTTAGAACCAAAAACTTGATTAAGCATATGATCTATAAGTAATTAAGTATATAATTTATAATGTAAAATAACATGCATTTGAGATAATTCGAATGATAATATATTGAATATAAGATAACTTATTATAGGTTTTCAAATCTTATATAGTCAAATAGTCATTCCATATAAGAGCATAATATAGTTAATTAGTCATGCTCTTCTTATAAAACCTAAAGATTCATATATTTTAATGGCTAAAATTTTGAAAAACCAAAAAGTTGAAAACACTAAAATTATTTTCTTCTTTCTTTTCACAAAAAAAGAAAGAAAATACTAAAATTCCCCTCCTTCTTTCTCCTTTCATAAGTTAGAAACAATAAATTTGCCCTTCTTTTTCTCTTCCATAAAATTGAAATAACTAAATTTCCCCACTTCCTTCCTTTTCCAAAAAGTTGAAAACACAAAATTTTCCTCCTTATTTCTCTTTTCATAATCAAAAAAACCAAACTTTTCTACTTTTTTCTCTTTCCACAATTCAAAAAACCACCAAACTTCCATCTTGTTTATTTTCTATAAAATACAAAGTACAAAATTTCCCTCTTCTTTCTCTTTCCAAAAAAGTTGAAAACACCTAAATTTTCCTTTACTTTTAAAACTATCAGATTACAAAATAAATTACCTTACTCTATTTATATTTAATTGATAACTTTGTTGAATAGTTAAATTAACCAAAAATTTGTTTTATATATATTATATTAACATTGTCAATGATATCAATTATTATCTTCAATATCAATATTGACATTGTGCTGATTTTATATTTCGTATTTAATTTTTAAATTTTGTTAAAGAACTTAGGGGTCGTTTGCTTGATGGATTTGGGACTCAAATCCCAAGCATAATGGATTTTAGGCAAGTCCATTGTTTGTTGTCAGGTGTTAAATCCGTGGGGTCCACGGATTTGTTCCCTTTTTTGGATCCAAATCCGTGGACCCCACGGACTTGTAAATCCCACATATTGAGGTAGGATTTGTAAATCCTTGATGGCTAGTTATATTTATAGCAAATCCATCATAATTATATCATCAAATCTATCATGCAAACAATAGACTCTTCAAATCCATGATGGTACAAATCCCTCATAAATCCAAAGGTTTTTTTGAGCCAAAACCCTCATTTTTCAAATCCGACAAGCAAACGACCCCTTAGTGTTCAAGCGACTTTCATGTTCGATTTTTGTAATCTTATTAAAATACATAATATCAAGTGAGTTTCATGTTTTTAAATTCCCTATACGAATTGAAAAAATAATTTTACCTAACTTTAGAATCAAAAAATTCATTTTGAAGCACTGTGTATTATATAATCTAATAATTATTCAAGTGATTGGGTGGAGTTCGGGTTAGTCGGTCGGGTCACGGGTTAGTCGGGTTCAAGTCAATCGGGTTCGGGTTAATCGGGTTGTGGGTTTAATCAGGTTGCGGGCCAATCTGGTTGCAGGTCGGATAGGTTACGGGTTATTGACTTTTAGTCAATTCGGGTTGCGGGTCGGGTTGATCAGGCGGGTTAGTCGGGGAGGGTTCTGTTTTGACACCTATAGTTGACACCTATAGTTATATATATGTACTTACGATGTTAGCTCGATTATCATGAAGAAGAAAACCTTTCAGTTTATCGTTTGTTCTTTAGTTATTTTTGTGTTTTAATAGGGACAAAGTTAATGTAGCAATTCGATCACGTTATGTGGAGGCTCTAAGGAGATTTATGATTATTTCTACATGAGAGTTGATAGGCATTAAAGCTGGAAGAGATTACTGATAGAGATTGTAGGATTTTTAGAGAAGATTTCAACATTTCCTACAAGGGTTCCAAGATTCCTCACCCTATGAGGAGCTGGATTGAGAGCAAACTGAGCCCAGAGCTCTTGAAAGCTGTGTATGGAGCTGGATACAAGAAACCTTCACCTATTCAAATGGTTGTCATTTCACTTGGTATGCGACAGCGAGATGTAATCGGTATTGGCGAGACTAGTTCTGGTAAGACTGCTGCTTTTGTTCTCCCCATTCTGGAAGGAAGTCTCAAGAGCAGAGAGATTAGTCTAGAGGGTTTTGGAACAAAGAGGTACAATGTCTTGGTTGCTACAGATGTTGCTGGTCGTGGTATCGACATTCCTAACGTGGCTCATGTGATCATTTACGACATGATGGGTTCTATCGAGGGGTACACTCATCGTATTAGATGTACTGGGCGTGCTGGAAAGACTGGTGTTGCGACGACGTTCTTGACTTTTCAGGATACTAATGTGTTCTATGACTTCAAGCAGATGCTTGTACAAAGTAATAGTGTTGTGCCTCCAGAATTGGCTAAACATGAAGTTTCAAAGTTCAAGTATGGTTCGAATACCTATAGACCTCTTAGAAGAAATGACCCAATCTTTACTCACTAAACACTGTGGTAATTGATTTCATTTTGATGCAATTTTGGTGAACTATTTACTTTTGACAGTTTTGTGGGAGCCTGGGAGGTATTTGGTGTGTTATATTACTTGATTCTGGTTGGTCGTTTGACTAATGGATGTCTAAAGAGTTACTTCTTATAGACTTGTTTGCCTTGTTGTTCTGTTACATGCTCCCTTATCCTGCTGCCTCGTTATCTTTCTTCTTTTCAAGTGCCGTTTGAAATGTTGTAAGCACTCTACTGTACCATTTGGGGATTCATAAACCTCTTTTTGGAGAGAAAGGAGTTTCATTAGCTGAGGGTAGCAGAGGCTTTCATGAAACGGTTGCTACTCAAGTTTTGAAGGTTAGAAATGTACTTGTTGCTTGCATGAACAAAATACTTGAAAAAACATTATCAGCCAGATGCAATTTTTATGGGATTTGTACTTTTCTAGTAGTCTTTGATGGAACCCATGGGTGGTCATTTGCAAGTGGCCACTTGAAGGATCTTTCTATGTTGAACTGGAAAGAATTTTCAGCTCAAAATAAGCAACGCACTAGATTGCTTATTTATTTACCCCCCGCGCACTACACGTGCTCTTTTTAGGTCATACTCCCCTGCTTTTTGCTCCTTAGCCCCTTGACCCAGCCAAAATCTAAATCTAACCTTCGTCTCCTTCACGATTAGCTGCAATCCTGAAAATTCTTTCCTATACCGACTCTTTCTTTCGCTCAATGTTATTTTATGTTGTGTCCCCTCCAGTACACGGTATGGCCATCCTCGTCTTGTCTTCGCCAACCTACGCATATAGTCTCATCCTCTGCGAACTATTCTAGTCTGCTATTCTTCAACCAATCAAGTCGTGATTGTACCGCAATAGGGACTGTCATCACAGAGGAGTATGAGTAAGACCAATAAAAGTAAAAAGATTCAATTAGCCAACATGCGGGCAAAATACCTCTGGTACCACTAAAGTATGAGAATTTGGAGAATTATACCACTTAAGTAAGAAAATGGATTGGCGTGTCAATAAACTCTATTATATATGCACCCAGTACCACTTTTTTATGGGTAACCTACTTCATAGTATTAAGACGAACCCATATTTACTTCATCTAGCAAAAGCTGGTCGACAAGGAATATCGGTGGTCGATCTAACCAAACCTCCTGAATCTCCCGACGAGTCTCACTATGTGCCATTATGTGGGCTGCCTCAAGGCAGACAATCCACTTCAAGCTCCACACGTTGATACCCTAGTTGTCTAGCCAGCTTGATGCCAAATTCAGCGAACAACGCCTCTGCTAGCTCCACATGATACCTCCCTTTAATTTTCTTGGCCGCAGCTACAATGAAACGACCCCGCCCATCTCGGATAACAGCCCCTAGTCCCGCTCCCGTATTAGACAGGATCCCCGTGTCGGTATTAACCTTCATCCACCCTGCTGGAGGTCTCGTTCATGTGGCCTAGTGTCTGTTCTGCGTAGTGACCGCTTCTCACTCATGATGTGAGCTGTATACATCGAGCATATCCTGAGCTCGTGCGACCACTTCGTCCTTTGGCCATTTACTACCGTTAAATAACTACCTATTTCGTTCTTTCCACATTGCCCAAAGAAGCATCGACCATTGCTCGAGTGTCTCTTGATCCGCCTCCCTCATTACCTTTGTGACCCGCTGTAGGCAGTCCGTCATACCCTGTGCATAAAAAATTCTTGAAAAGGAAGAAGTTCGCCATATCCTCATGCTCCAGCTACAGTCAAATAAGAGATGTTGTTGGGTTTCCTGCTGGTTGCAAAAGGGGCAGATATCCCTCTACTTGCTGTTCTTGGCACTCACCTTAACTCCAGTCGGGAGGATTTCTCTTGTAAACTGCCACATGAACTGCTTAACTTTTGGTTGAATCTCCATACCCCATAGAGCCTTCCAAACCTCTCCTTCAACCAACCACAATACCCTCCCCTTCCTTAAAATCATTGAGCCAAACTCTGTACCCACTCTTGATCGAATAGTTATCATCATCACTATGACTCCATATCAAATGATCGTGTTCGGTACTTCCCCTTAGAGGAATAGCCAGGATAGTCTGAACTATCAGTGTCGGGAAACAACTCTCAACCAGCTGCGCATTCCATTTGTCCATATCAGGATCAATAAGTTCCCGAACCAGCGAATCAACTAGTAGTCCTCTAGTTATTGCATATATATAAGTCATTTCCGCATTCGGTAGCCATCGATCTCCCCAAATTCTAACCTGAGCCCCGTTACCAATCCTCCACCGAAGCCCTTTGCACAAGAATTCTTGCGCTTTTCGTAGACTCCGCTACACGAAGCTCGCATTAGTACCCACACATGCATCTGAAATCAAGTTGTTGTTATGGTACTTCCCCTTGAAAATGATTATTATAAGTGAGTCCGACCTCTGGTACAGGGACCACAACTGCCTTGCCATCGACTTGATGTGAACTTTGCGTGTTGACCCCGACATTGTGTGCTCCTTCCACCCTTTCAGCTTGCTTCTTACACATTCTTTAAGTCTGCTAAACAACTCCTTCATCGATCTGCTCACCTCCGTCACCAGTCCCAGGTATTTCTCGTGTTTCTCCACCATCTTCATTCTCAATGTACAGCTGACAATTAATTTATTATGGGGCTTGACATTGGCTGCAAAAGAGACCTCGGACTTCTGGAAGTTGACTACTTTCCCGGACTCTCACGCTTATGCCTGCAATATATTATTCAGCTCCAGACTCTCCTATTGATTGGCCCTGGAAAAAAAGATATTATCGTCAAAAAAAATGGATGAGTAATCATCGAGACATCCGGTATCATCTGTAGACCATGCAACCTATTTTCATATACTGCTTTTGTTGTATAAGTCGACAATCCCTCCTCACAAAGTAGTAGAGATACGGTGATAAAGGGCCACCTTGTCGTAGCGCTCTTGGAATGAACACAAGAGATTTGTGCTCGTTCACTAGCACCGAGTACGAGATCGTTGTCACCCCCATCATGAAGAGAGATATCCACCGTTCAGAAAAACCCAGTCATTTCATCACCCCCTCCTGATACCGCCACTCGACCCAATCATAGGCTTTTGCCATATCTATCTTTGCTGCATAGAATTCAAATTGCTACCTTTTACTTCTCTTCATTGTGTGGAAAATCGAATGTCGTCATTATGTTATCTGTAATGTACTGCCCTGGCACAAAGGCGCTCTACGAGAGAGATATTATCTTGTCAAGAAGCAGTTTCAGACGATTGGCAAGCACCTTCGACACAATCTTGTACATGACATTACATAAACTGATGGGGCAATAATCCTTTTGTGAAGTCGGGTTCTTTATCTTGGGGATGAGGATAATCATAGTATGGTTCAAATCTCCCGACATCGTCCCCATCTCCAAGACTTGTTGTATGGCCGCCCCAATATCATCACCTAACACACTCAAGTATTTGCGGAAAAAGAAGACCAAGAGACCATCCACTCTTGGTTCCTTCCGCTTCCCCATCTGTTTCAACTTTCAACGCTCCCCAAACCTCCTCTCTCGTAAAGGGGCGCAACAGCTCTCTGTTGTCATCTTCTCCAACCCTTTGCTCCAATGAGTTCAGGGCCGACCATGAGGTAGGGATCGTACCCGATGTGAACATACTAACGAAGTGATCAACCAAACAGGTAGTAACTTCCTCCTGCCCCACGTGCCATCATCCCGTCTCATCCTAAATTCTTTTAATGGTATTTCTTTTTTGTCGAGCAGAGGCCTTCTTACAAAAAAAAAAGGTTGTGTTCATATCGCCTGAATTCAGCTAATCCGCTCGAGATCGTTGTTTCTAGTACTTGTCCTCAATATCTAGGACATTTCCCATCTCATTCTCCAAAGCTCATTGTTGGGTGGGAGTCTCCTCCATCTTTGACCTTCGTTCAATAGCGTGAATAGCCCTGTTAATCTGATCCTTATGCTTTTTGAAAGACTAAAAAGTCCACCTGCTCCACACCTCCAGTTCTTCTTGGCAATGAGACAACCTCTTCAAGATATCCCAACCACTCGATAACCTCCAAAAGTCTTCAACCATTTTTGGACACTCATCATGTTTGGACTAGTGTGGCTCAAACCGGAAGTATCATCCCCTCTGAATCTCCTCATCCTCATGTCCACGCGTATCACAGTATATAGGGCGCTGGTATGAGTGAGCTCAATCTCCATGAAGCACTTGACTATCCCCAAACATTCACATCCATTTCTCATTCGCTACAAATCGATCCAACCTTTCTTCGATGTGTCCCCTCTTACTCGCTTATTTTGCCACGTGTACGGATAACCTTGAAATCTGATGTCCATCAAACCTAAATTAGTGAGACAGTCAGCAAAATTACTCATCTCTATTTCATGCACGTGGTTCCTGCCACTTTTCTCCTTAGTGGTGCTAACCTATTTTAGGTCACCTCTACAAAGCCAAGGTCTGTCCCACTCCTCACTCTGGCTGCAAATAAGCTCCCAGGTGTGCCTCTTGTTGTTACTCTCTAGCCACCCATAAATCCCTGTAAAGCGCCATTTCTTCCTCCTACCACAAACTCACACCCCTCGCTCGACTACGAGGTGAGATCACCATCTGGCCACACTATGCTCTTCTTGTACCCGCATAAGTCTCAACAATTCATTTTCGGCTTCCGTTTGTTTAGTTTCCATGAGGAAGACCACATGGGGGAACATTGACGTAAAAACGCCTTTAGGGAGTTTATTACTCGCATATTCCCCAACCTATGGCAGTTATAGCTTAGAATCCTCATCTATTACCTAGAGGGGATCGGCTCCCCGCGCCCTTCTTAGTATTACCTCCCTGAGACTAGGATGTAGTCTCCATTGATCGTACTGTCGCTTTGGTCTTCTCAGAACCATGTGATTGTCCAGTAAGGCCTTCCACCTCTAGTGTTTTTGTTGATTTCTCTTGCCTTCCACCATGTGATTGTCCAGTAAGGCCTTCCACCTCTTCGTTTGAAGGCTTTGATACCAAACCAATCTTTGAATAGGAAATTTAGAATCGATTATCATTATTAGTATTTTCAATTATTATTACGTGTTCTAATAATTGAATTATTTCTTGAAGCAAATATATTCTATGAATTATGTCTCGATATAAATAATGTGAGGATGTTATATTTAGTTCTCTTACATCATATAGATGGTGGATAGAACACGGGACTGATGCACCTTTTGACGACTTTAATGATACTCGACGTCCGATTCAAACTTAAGTGTTATGTCTGTCATAATTATCAAAATTAAATGGTACATGGGTAATTTTACCCTGCTTGTGATGATATATTCAGGCTAGTGGGTAGTGTAAAATTACTGAGTAGAATAAAACGATCGGCTCAAAACTCACATGGCTACCTAGTCACCCAATCATTCATTCCACTTTCACAAAACACTATGCATGGCAATTATAATCAACAAGTAATCGAGTCAAGACATCCATTCATTTTTGTACACGTGAGAACGAAACTTTTGCACTATCCTAATGCACCTCTCAGTCATCATCATAGGACACACTCGATCACATGCAACAATTCAAGGTCAATGCCAATAAACATGAGATTCTCCTACAAACAGGCCATTTTGATCATGCAAACATTGCTTGGAGCCCTCAAAATTTTTAAATTTGGGCATACATCAAGGCTCCAAGCATCAATCACACTCACACAAGCATAAGAATAAACTACCCCCCCCCCCCCACACACACACACACACTTAAGTTCGACATTTCCCTGAATGGCGTAAGATAGGGGTAGAACGAGTGTTACCGCTTTGCTTGGTGAGTGAAAGTTGGAGTTTTCCCGGGGTAGGAGATTTAAGCTTCAAGGAGAAGACAAAAACATACATACACAAACACAATACGACTCGCTCAAGGCAAGATTATTACACATCACAGTAGTAGTTTATGATCTCACACACAAAATAAAAGAAAGAAAAATAAAACAAAAGAGTTCAGAGTTCCAAATGGAGTAGTGGGACGAAAGGAATCGACTCTGCCACATATCTCCCTCGTCGGCTACCTCTCACAAGGTCGAAGGCCCTAGCTCATCATCTAGAATGAGACCCTGGCGACGAGCTACCTGCTCGAGTAGATCGATCTGTCGGTGGAGTTGAGAAGTCACTCCCACGACATGGGTCTCGAGTTGATCCATCCTCTGGACGAAGGGATCACCAACTAGTGGTGGTGCTGGTGGTGGAGCGCGGGACGCCGGCGGCGGCCGGAAGCTCGGGCAGGTGGCTGCTCTGGAGGTGGTACCTCTGCATTTGGCTCCACTAGATCCGGGTCAACTACTAGTCTCATGACTCCTGAGGGTCGGATCCCCTCAAGGTACTCCACTCCCCACTCTCCCTGAAGCACTAGCTTCTGGTTGCAGAGAGTCGACATTGGAACGGCTCTGTCCGTCCCACGATGGAGCATCGCTCTAGATCCACCTGAAAATGGCGTGCTAGCCTCGTGTTATGCCCCCCATATGCATGGTGTCCACCCTATTTTTCCCCAAACATCGGGCGAAAGAGGTGGCGATCAGTGATCCCAGGTGGATCGGCTCTGTTGGATGCCTCATGGAGTAGAGAGCTAGTAGCCCTTTGTTCGTGATCAGATGTCCCGACTGCAAGCTGGGTACGACTGAGCGGGTGAGCAGGGTATGCAGGATCCTCCAAGGGGTCCTCAGCTTCACTGCATTGGTGCGGCTCACCTCGTACTCCTCGTGCTCATGCTCTGGAAGACTGAGGGCCCCGAATGCGGCCTGATAGTGGAAGTCGGTTGTGTACTGCCGCTCCGTCATCGTCATTTACGTCGGGTCGAGCCCCATAGATTGGGCGAAGGCATCATAGGTAAGCACTCGAGGCTGACCTCCCGGCATGAACTCCACATATGGCCGACTCTTCTTCCCGATCGGGACTACGTGGGCGAACGTGGAGTATAACTCCACAAAGAACTCGTGGTAGATGACCTCGTCAATCGAGAGCACCAGGTGCCACTAGGGGTGACAGACGACCTCTGACATTGCGGCTCGGCACCTGAACGTGTTAAACATGTCCAGGTCCAGCTGCCAATGCTGCCCAATCGGGGTGTCCCGCTGGTAGGCAAACTTATCTCCGAACCGGGCATGGTTCACCAGGTAACTGATGAACTCGTGCTCCTCGTTCAACATCCTGCAAAATTGACAACCATGCATCATACGTGGAAAGAAACGGCAATCACAGCTCATTGGGAGGAAAAAGATTTCCCCCCCGCACACTTAAATTTCCAATACGGATCCATGCTAATCAAAACAATTACGCTTAAGCACACCGCGACACGGTTCTAGTTGTTCGCGAATTATCTCACACAAAAATTCAAACCCGAACCATGCCACAGTTGCTACCAACCACCACTCAATCAAACATTTCTCATTATTCAACAATTAGCACTTGGTGGGCAAATTTCGCAAATAAAATCAATTCGAACATCACTACCTGATCCGATTCTCACAAAATTAGTAAGAAATAGTTGAAAACCAACCTGGAGACTCAAGTAGGACGTAGGAGGAAGTGAGGTGAGGGCGAGGATGGTGAAAATCGGCCAAAAACATACCGGAGAAAGGTCGCCAGAGCTTCGTCGAAGCTCGTCGGACTCTCATTGGAGGCTCACCGGCAGCAACTTCGCAGGAAAAATGTGCTCCAAATCTCCCCAAAATCTCGGTGAAGGTCGCTTTTGATGAGGGGGGAATGGGTATGTGCTTGGTTTTGGGTTTTGCTCACCGGAAATGGGGAAAATGGACAAAAACCATCAGAATTTTGTGGTTTTCCGGCGAGATTTGAATTTTTCGGCTAGTTTTGGGTCGTGATGTGGAGAGTCGACGTTCACGCCCCTTTTATAGGCGAGGCTAGCAGTTCATGGATGCGTTTGCCAGTTCACGGACAAGTGTTACACTCATGGAAGTGCCTGCTTCACAGACGCGTTTGCTTGTTCACGGTCTTGTAATGCCGTGAACTTGCCAATTCGTCCATGAACATCAGTGAAATTAGGGCACTTCTGAAAATTTTTGACTTGACCTATTCCACCGTGCCTTCTATCGATCACGACACAACCTCAAAACGCACAACCAAAAAACGTGGCACGGAGATACCACTCGACCACCAGAACTCTTCACTTAGCACACAAAAACGAAAATAAGGAAAAGAAAACAAACCTCTGTTGGGTTGCCTCCCAACAAGCGCTAAGTTAACGTCACTAGCTTGACGTTGCATATATATCATGTTTTGGAACATGATGCCACCGAGAGTGGATCTGCCACATTCTCGGGGTGAGGCATGTCGCCTCACATCTTAAACTCCATCGGATGGTCTTCTTGGCCCATCACTTTTGCCTTGCCCTTTTCCTTCCACCGAGGATTAACACGACTTAACCTTTTCCTCCAAGATACCTTCCTTCTTTCTTTGGGCGAGATGCCCTCCTTGCTTCCCTACTTCACATCATCACAAGAACCAACAATAATAGTGGGTTCGCCTTGCAAGGCTTCCCTCCACTTGCATTTATATCACCCTGTTCTACTTCCTTCACTTCCTCACCCCTAGGCTTATGATCAATTCCAAGAGTAAGTCTCTCCTCACCATCCCTCAAGATAAAAGTTCACTCATTTACATCAATTAATGCCTTGGCGGTGGCTAGGAAAGGGCGTCCTAGTATGAGTGGCATCTCAGAATCCTCACTTATATCCAGGATCACAAAGTCCGCCGGATAACAGAATTTCCCCACTCGTACTAGCACGTCCTTCACTATGCCCCTAGGACTAATGACTGAGCGATCAACAATTATCACACCAAGCCTTGTATTTTTTTAGTTCACCTATGCCTAGCCTCTAGAAAATCTTATACGGCATCACATTTATGCTCGCCCCTAAGTCTGCCAATGAGTTTTCTATGTGATGAGAACCGATGCAAAGAGGTATAGTGAAACTACCTGGATTGGGTTGCTTCTTGGGCAACCTGTTGAGGATGAAGACTGATCACTCCTCGCCTAGGGTGACATTGGCGATGTAACATTCCGTTCCGGCAAAATCCATATTTCGATCGTTAGAAAGTTCACGATTTAAAATCGAGCGTTTTGATAGTATTTCGATGAAAATCGGATTATCGATCGATCAGATAAGTATACGTATTAATTATATATATATATATATATATATATATATATAAAATAAGTGGCCGCATATATATAATCTCCCTGTCCATTTATTCATCCTCATCATCGTCTATTTCCACCTCCACAGAGAGAAGCAAAAACCAGAGCGACCAGAGCCGCGCACAGGGTAACTCCTGGGAAAATTTCACAGCTCGAATCTTGAGCCCTAGGTGATCCAAAAATCCCGTAGGTAATGCCTAATCCATCTATACATCGTAGTTTATCGATTTAGAGTTTTAAAACGAGTTTTTGGTTCAGGAATTTCTTGAATTCTCGATAAGCCAAATTAGGGTTTCGGAGTATCCGGAAGCCGGATTGAGCCCAAATTTCATATACGAGCTTCCTGCAGCGAGGTAATCAATCCTCTAGTTCTAATCCCTGAATTTCGGAAATTATTTAGGTCGGGGTCCAAATTACTGAATTTAGCTCCGGCCAGGGTTTGATGTGTTTTTATCGAGAATTTGACCCGGAGCCTAGAACTAATATTGACGGGGATACTGCAGGGGATATTAGGACGGTCTCGGATTTTAATTCGGGGTTCGTTCGTGAAATTGACGTTTTAGTACGGGAGGCTAGAACCGGTGTTTGAACGACCAGAACTGGTGAGGGATTAGCACGGCATACCGGGTTTGTCGTATCACAATAATTATATTGATGCTTAGAATTGACCTAGGTGAATTAGAATGGCATGATTAGGGGTGTATGGACTTTTGTGCTATATGATGAACCCTGGACTGCAATATGATATTATTGATTTGCCCTAATCGATATGGACCTGGCTTATGCTGATGATTGTGTATATGTTGCAAATTGTGGGCTTGACTGTTGATATGCTTTATGATGGTTCGAGAAAGTGATTGGGTATGACATTTCATGATTGATGTATTTGGATGTACAAGTGGGAAAATATATATCTCCTGGTGATATTATGATGTTTAAGGAGGATGACTTGCACGAGGGTTTATCCCGAGGAAGTGCAATAATACGACTCCTGATTTACCTATGTTGAGCCAATTATGGCCAGGTCAAGTACATGTGCAAGTAACGAATTATGATTAAGCAAGATGAGATATGAATCATGTATAAGGATACCAAATATGAGTGTTGTGGTCTCACGGTCAACTACATAGTAATTAGGGCTCCCTATGCTATTACTCTATTATGATATGTATGATAGTCACACCTCTCATGTTGTGGTGACTGAAGATTCTTACGAGATATGACCACACCCAGAGCGGTGTCGGGGTATGACTACACCCATAGTGGTGTGGGGTATGTATGACCACATCCGACGGGATGTTGGGGTATGTATGACTACATCCGACGGGATGTGGGGTATGTTTCCCGGGAGAGTTAATAGCATGGGAGTAGCCAGGCGCCTATAAGTAAAACATGATAAGATGCATATGCATAAGTCAAGATGGTTGAGTCTTTTGCCTATTGGGATGTCGGATGGCTGAGGTCTGATCCTAGTGCTTGGGCTTATTTGCTAGATGTATGGTAGGGGTATGCTCTGTTATGAACTCACGATGCTATGATTATCTCACTCAGCTATGAGCTGACCCTCTTTATCCTTTTTCTCTGCTTATGCCATGTGTAAGCAGATCATCGTCATCAGCAGCAGTAGATAGTTGTATAGGTGGGAGCTGAGCAAGAGTTGAAGGCAAGATGAGGTATGGTCTTCAACTATTCTGTGCTTGGACTACTACTCGGAATTTTGGCCAGTGATCCACACCTTTTTGTAAAATGTTTTGAGAACGTTTTTCATATGCATACTAGCTTCTGATGTAGTGTGAGATATCCACAGGTGTGGAAAGTTGATGATATGTGTATATTTGTGTAATTATGTAAGTTGTGACGATTATGGCATGTATCAGTATAGTATGCAGTTGTGTAACATGAAGCGGTGACTATGGCTATGAAAAGCCAATGCATATGGCAGTGAGTGTATATGTTTATCTATGAATGCATGGATTTAGATGAATTATTTTGCAGGATTAGATGGAAGAACTGTTAGCCCATTACGCGAGTAATTCATGTCGAAATTTTATTTAGGTAAATTTTGATAATTAATGTAACACCCAAGATTAATTCCGCTGCAATTATATGAACAATATGATTAGGCAAAAAGTATAGGGTAGGGTGTTACAAGCGAGGCCTTCGAACTTTGGCTTCTTAGAGAGATACACCTTGAGGTATCTTGAATACCTTGGCATGTGGGCCATCTCTTTGAGGAAGGGAATATTGAGGTGGAGCTTTCGGAGCATCTCCATGAAACCTCCACATTCCGCTTCCAATCTTCCCTTGTGCACTCTCATGAGAAAAGGTAGGGGTGGCGTGTACTCAGCCATAGGTGGTGGTGTCAACAATGCCTTCCTCGCCACTCCTCTCTTTTCTCCCAAGACTTCCTCTTCCTCACCATCAGGTAAAGGGTCTTCCTTCTCATTCACTTCTTTGGAAACGACCTCCGGGGTCACTTTCCCGCTCCTCAAGTAAATCGCATTGCCCCAACTTGATCTTTGTGGTTGGCAATGGTTTGAGAGGGTAGGGCTCCCTTTGGTCTCTCAGTGAGGATCCCAGTAAGATTACTAATTTTCATTTCCAAGTTTTGGAGACTCGCTTGATGGCTTTGTAGTCCCGCCTCCACCGATGTAAACTTGGATGTTGCCACATCCATGAAATACTCAATCTTCTCGAACTTCTGCGAGCTTGTACTCACAAAGGTGTTCACAAGGTCTTCAAGTTTAGAGAACTTGTCACCTTGTTGTTGTTGTTGAAAACCTTAACCGCCTTGTGCTTGGTATGGTTGTTGGAAGTTCGGGTTTTGGAATTGAGGCCTTTGTTGGATGAAAGTTGGCCAAGGTTGATAGTTGCCCATTGGACCTTGGAAACCGAGAGGTCTTGGATTGGTAGGGGAAGACCAAGCGAAGTTTGGATGATTGCGCCACCTGGGGTGTATGTGTTGTTATAAGGGTTGTTTCCTCTAGCATTGGCAATGAAGCTCACTTGCTCCTCGGGGGTACTCGACTCCTTCATCGCTTGGAAATCCGCAATTTCATGATTGGTGCTCAAACACCAATCACAAGACATCACTGCTCTCTTCCCTTGCTTCTTGTCCTCAAGGATCAACTCGGTCAACTTATCAAGCTTCGCTTCAAGTGGAGCACTCGCTCCCACACTTCGCACTCCTCGATCGGTGGTTCTCTTCCAACTTCTTGTCAAGCCCCAATCATATCCCTTAAGAGCCATATCTTCGAGCAACTCGGTCACTTGAGGAGGGTCATGTTAATCAACCTCCCTTGGCAAAGAGAGTCAATGAGGATCTTGTCATCTTGAATGGGTCCTCCATAGAAAGTTTCTATCTGAAATTGCTCCTCGAATCAATGGTGAGGGCATTGGAGGAAGTAGTCGGAGAATCTTTCTCATGCATCCCTCAATGTCTCATCCTCCTCTTGCCAAAGTGAGTGATCTTCTTCCTCCACCCGACCGTTTAGAAGGAGGACAATATCGGGTCATGAACTTGTTGAGTAGATCTTCCCAAGAGGTGATGGATAGAGCTGGACGGTTATTGAGCCATCTGAGTGCCTTACCTGCCAAAGAATAAGTGAAGAGCTTCAATTGCAATGCCTCCTCGGGGACGCCATTAAACTTCAAGATTCCCGCTAGCTCAAGAAAGCATTTTTTTGAATCATCGTCACGAGATAGGGCTTGATCGCAAAGTTGTTGGCAGCCATGGGTGGATGTAAGATGGGAGACTGGATATCCGCCGCTCATGGAGCCATGTAATAGCCTATAATCCTTGGCCTTTCATCGGCCCCCGCTTCTCCATTTTGGTTTGAAAGCGGATTAGCCCCTCGGTGTTTATTTGTCGCCATCTCAACTACAACTCCTTCTTTAATTACGTCAATTCCGGGATCAACTTGTTGTCCCCTTTCTTCACTTCTCCTTCTTGCCTCCCCTTTCTCCCTCTCTCGAGCTAGAAGTCAGGGGGTCCGGTTGATGTCCTCGCCCAGTGGTGTTAAAGGCGCCGGATTGCTCTGGGTCACCTAGTTGAGAAAGCTTCACCCGGGTGTTGCTCCCCCTAGCTAACAATTATGACTTGAAGAATCAAACGACCGTGTGTGGTTAGGGGGTCATTAACCGCAGGGAAGTCTAACAAACAACCAAAGTTACCCTCTTAGACTCTAGGTTGAGGAATGGGAGATGATACAAGCCACTGATGTGACCCTCTCAATAATGAGCCTCTTAACCTAAGGAGGTTTCCTCTCTAAACTAGCCTAGGAGGCCTGAAATGCCCAAGAACACCCAATGAACCTCCTAACCTAAGGAGGTATCCTCTCTAATCTAGGTTAAATTGGCAATTAGATTGATAGGGTTTCACACATTCATATTAAAACACAACCACACACAAATCATTCAATTCATACAAGCATTCACATAATTGTAGCTAGGGTTTACAAACAACCAAGTAAAATAAGGGACTACTCCATGCTAGGAGAAGGGAAAACACAAAAGAGGGAAAGGAAAACCATCATGAAGATGCAAGCCATGCTCCTTGTGCGGAAGAAAACCCAAATCCTTGCTTGGAGATCAAACCCTAGTTTTTCCTCTTCTTTGGTTCGTTACTTAACTCACCCTAAAATCTGAAGAAGGAGAAGTTTTCTCACTCTAGGTCTCTCTTTTCTTCTTCCCTTCAACTTTCCTTTTAAGTGGGAGATCACGCTGAGTTCACAGCCTGAGTTCATGGTCGTGAACATTGAAACACGTTAACTTAGTGCCGCGACCAAAACACACCGCTTCATTTGCTTGGGCGTTAGTAACTGGAAAACCCCCTCTATTAGCTCCTCGCTTCACGGGTCATGGGCTCATGGCTCCAGTTCACGGTCCTGTAAGACTGTGAACTGCGGCTGTCTCCACCTTTTTGCTCGGTCTTTTCTCCTTTTCTTCCAACTTTCGACTCGAGGTTTGGTTTCACCTGTTGGGATCTGAAACACACTAAAACACAAGCAACCTCGCGTAAAACCAACCTTTTTGTAATTGCAACAAACGTCAAAGATAATCGGGGGTAAAAAGTGTACAATTAGGCCCGAATCACCTCACATTTTAGGTTTACCCCACACTTATAGGAGTAATCCAATAAAGCTCAATTAGTATCTCTTCCAAAACCCGATTTCATAGGAAGACTCAAAATAGTTTTAAAAACAAAAGATAAGACAAATCCTTCAAACTTCTTCTTCTATGATCGAATTTCTCCAGCTCCACTCCTTGAAAACATTTTGTCGAACTTCTGGCTGAACTCCTCCGTCCACTCTTGTCCCCACTGCCGGCCTTGTTTCATTCTTTGGGGCCATTCTCGATCGTCGTCACACTCGATTTCAATCTCTTATTCAAAAGCATCCCAGTGAATAATCCAAATTAGTGCCCACTGGTGGGCTCCAATTGTTTTGACCTAGGATGTACCCGGGTTGATAACAGTAATTATTGGGGGCCAATCTGGATTCCCTTATTCAATCTCTGAGGGAGGCAAGTGACTTGTGGAGAATGGGAGGGGTGGCCCCCGTGATCTACGCTCCGACGCCCAAGTTAGTACGAAATATTGATAGAGAATGAGAATGTAGAGAGAGTGTGTGTAGAGAGAGACCTTAAGTGGTTAAGTGTGGGAAGGGAGAGAAAGAAGTCCTTTGCTTGGTAACATGAGCTTCCTTTTATACAGTCTTGAGCGACTTTGGGCTTGGGCCCAATGTGGGAAGCCTTGCGGTGAGCTTGGGAATTGACCACATAGTTGTTTATCATATTGGGCATATTAATCCATATCCCAAGAAGGACATAGTTTCATATATTAGATATTATCATATTTTCAAAATTATTTTTGTGTTCTAAATTTCTTAAGTTAAGGTTGTTACTTTTTTTTCTTTCATGATAGTATTTTTTGGCAACAAATCTTATCAAATGAGTTTATTACAAATCACCAAAAAAACACAACCAATATCAGTATTTCTGAACTACTATAATATTTACGGAATGTATAAAGCATAAAACTTCCTACAAAAAAGAGCAAGGTAGTAGCTTTGGATCTTCCTAATGAAGCAAGCTATGAGACTACATCAATTTAAAGTTCAAGCTAGAGTTGAAGTTCATACACTAGAATGCTCAAATCTTCTTGCTTGATTTCTAGATTTGTCCAGGAGACCACAACAAATTGGTACAAAAACCCTATCAAACGCCACTCGAGCAACATGCTCAGAACTTCTTATTATCTAGATAAAAGTAATTACCACTTGTACATATGAACACATTTTGTAATGGGATGAAGTGAATGGTACAAGATTCATTTCATTCGTGAAGATATTGAACTGTAAAACTTGTCTCGTTCTCTTGCATATATAGCCCCGACATAACCTACTTGTTATGTAGAGAGTCAGGGATAGAAGGAACAACTCGATCAATTGTTTCAACAAAGTACTTATCTCCATCTTCACATTGATAGTTATTGTGCTTTGATCACTAGAACCTGCCATGATCATGGTGTTCTTCTTGATCTCCTCTATCAACTTTCTGTGGTCTCATATGCCTTTTGCTTGCTCCCACAAATCTATGGTGTTAAACAAACCCGTACCAGAATCAGCAAAAAGTATCCAACTTCATGACGACGATGATGATGGGCCTTTAAACTTATCATGGTGACTCTCTTTGAGGAAGGAACTTCAACAGAAGATTACCTCAACAAGATTTGCAAAAATGGGGGGTTTGTTTGAAGTAGGAGAGAGATATATAGCTAGAGAGAAATAATGGTCCTTAGTAAAATGGAAGGGGGAGGAGAGGGTAGTTATCATAATGTCATTAGTAAAAGTGTTAGCACCCTATCTCCTCTCCACGATGACCACCTAGCTTATTTTTGTTGCAACTAAATATATAAGTCAAATTATGGTTGCATCGTTTTCATTTACATTCCTAGACTTAACAATAGGTACCAAAATAGAAATAGTACATGCTACAAATGCAATTAAAATCATGATTGTACATAGGTTTTGGTGGCTTAGAAGTAGGGCTGGGAAATGGTGCGGTCTGGCCCAGACCGGACCATATATGCGGTCTACAGTCAAGAACCATAGGTTAAAGTATAGACCACAGACCAGATCACGCTTGTGTGGTCTGGTCTGGTACGGTTTGGTCTAGATAGACCACAGTGAACGACAAATGAACATTTTAATTAGTAAACCTCACAAAAAATTGAACTAATAGCCAAGAAAAAAATGTTTTATTCCCTTAAAAACATAAATTCCTACATGCATGGATAATTTTGACATCGTAAATCTCAGTAAATAATAAAGATACAAAGTCAAAATATCCCAACTTGCACCATAACGTCATAAACATTTACATAATGTCATATGGAGACATGATCGTCTTTACTCTCTAGTGAAATGTGGTTGTGAATGAAGGAGGGAACGAGATTCTCAAAATTAAGATTGAGACTTGGGTATCGTTGTGGGAGTTGGGAGAGTGGTCGAGTGGGTTGCTAACACATATTGAGAAGTCTGCTGGGTCCACGGTTTGGTCTGGTAAACCGTAGTCTAGACCAGACTAGACCAAGAAATCAAAACATCATATAATACAGACCAGGAACCAGACCAGACCATACTTAACGGTCTACGATCCGGACCAAACTGTGCAGTCCGGTTTGGACCATGGTTTTTCAAACAGTTTGTTCTGCTTTCCAACCCTACTTAGAAGCGTAAACACATAAGCTTTCAAATTTTAAATCTAAATTCTGAAAACCGTAATTCAGGATAGAAGTCTTCTATTAACCTAGAAATTTTAAAACGTAAGGTTTTATAAAACTTAGCGCCTTGGAGGTTGTTTTCTTCAAGGCAAAGGTCACTTCTTAATTGGATTTCTTCAAATGGGGTGTTAAGTGATCTACAATGCTTGGAATGATCTTCCATGATTTACCATGCTTGCCCTCAGCAAATCGCGGAAGACAACCGCGCTGTACAAAACGATGGACTGCAATATGAGGTCACTAAACACACATTACGTAACCATTACATAATGCCTATTGTATTTTATGTAATGCCACTTGTAAAACCTGTTATAGCATGTCAAAAACAACAAGTTACAATAACTTCAATGTATTGTAGAAATTTAATATTTTTATTTCATACAGTGATCATCATAACTAATGGATGACCCGTAGGCTAACTAAAAATAAGTAAGAACAAATTAACTAATATTATATAAAAAATATATACCTCAAACTAGTCTACTGTTGAAGTTATGAGTTTCATCTATCCCCTAGCTAGGATGGCAAAAATATCTGTAATCGTAGATATATGCTCGAATCCGACTTAATTGGGTAGGGTAAAACTCGAACCTGAATGATTTTTAGTGGAAATGGGTAAAACCCGAACTCGAATATTGCGGGTAATAGGTAGGCATGGTTTTCTCACTATCCAACCCAAACTCGCCCGATTATACACATGCATATGTATTTTGTCTAGAAATAGTCAATATTTTTCTCTAACATATTTTATATTCAGCATATAAATACAAATTTTTATGAAATTATGTTGTTTTAATTAATTTTCTTCATTCTAGTGAATTATTGTCGTACTTTTCGTCTTACGTAACATGTGAATTAGGGGAGGGAATCCGGTCACGGTTTTCCGGTCAAACCAGAAACTGGCCAGTTTAAACCGTCCCGGTTACAACCGGAAACCGGATTCAACCCGGTCTGGTCCGGATTACGGTTGTCAAGATATTGAGAAAAACCGTACCAAGTATAACCCGGTTAAAACCGGAAAAAACCGGAAACCGGATCCTGTCCTACCGTAAAGCCCATAGCACAGTGCAACCACAAGTCCACAACTCACTCACTCACTCACCCAAAGCCCAGCCCGACCCCAACTCACCCACTCAAAGCCCAAAGCCCAGCCCGACTTGCAAAACCCTAAACGCCACCTCTTAAGTACTCCAGCTTCTCTCAAACTTGTCAACGTACCGCCGCATCTCTGTCCCTGAGAAGCTCGTCGGAATCCTCTTCTTCTTCGTTCTCTCATCGGTGTCCAACAGCTCTCCCGCTGGCGACATCTCAGCCTAGTCGAAGAGTCGGGTCTCTCTTTCCTAGAACTCCGCCGAGGCGCCGACACTGCTCCTGAGGATGACATGCACAATCGACGCCAAGAATCTTTCCCCTGCTGCATCGTCACCAAGATCCCGGTTGACATCGCCGCCAAGATCCAAACTTAGTTGTCGAATCGCGGTGAACAAGACAACGGCGGAGGCGGTGATTTCGGCTTTGGTCTCCTATCCGAGATAAGAGGCGAAGGCGCGACCATCCTCCTCCAACACTACTTTGCGTGCGTCGACAGCTGGAACTTCACCGACATTGCTTTGCCGACTTTGGGGAGAAATCAGGAGGCAAATGTGTTTGGATTGGATTTTGATAGCGAAGAGGCAGAAAGAGAAGAATCTGGGAGGTAGAGGGAACAGAAGGTTGGGAGGGAAGAAGCGGATCTTCTGGAGATTGGAGAGGGATCAGGGAAGTGGTGGGATTAGGGATTATGCAATTGTGTGCGGGTGGGACTTTGTGGGCGAGTATAAAAATTCTATTTTGGTCCAAAACGGTAGCGTTTTTAGGAGAAAAACAGTATGCATCCAGTTTTTGGTTGAAACCGGATTGGACCGGATCCCATCCAGTCCGGTCACGGTTGAAACCGGGTACCCATCCAATCCCGTTTTCGGTTGTGGTGTTGGTCAAAACGGTTTTAAAAAATCGGGTTAATCCGGTCCAATTTTAACCGGATTGGACCGTTTCCCACCCCTAATGTGAATACATGTAAATATTAACATATTGGTTGGATTTATAAAGAAAAACTATTACCCATGGTTAACAATGGATACCTGAAACCCGAACGGGTATGGGCACGATTTGGATTTTCTACCCGTTTCTTATGTGGATATGGGTATGGGTAAAACCCAAACTACTTTAAGTAAGGTAACGGATATGCACTACCCGACCCGACCCATTGCCATCCTACCCCTAGCAACAAAGTCTTGGTGTTATAATCCCGTCATGGACAACTTGCATGTGTATATCTGCCATGAACAACAATTGACAAAAACCAAAATTCTTCACATAACATGCACGAACTGGTACATTAACCACAATATACTGCATAAGTGTACGAAACCGACAATAAAATGGTTTCACATTGTAGTAGCAAGCTAAGTTTCCAGCAGAAAACTAAACTAATTCTTCTTCAGCTCGTCAAAGTTTTTAAACTACCAGTCCATTGTTGTAATGCTAAAAAAGCAGTATAAATACTGTATAACTAAAAGCCCAGAAAGACCCACCGCTTCAAGTTCTTCAAATGGATAACTGATCAACCATCAAATTTTGGTTTAGACACTTGAAACCTAAGAGATTGGCCAACCTTGAGCATATCTTCTATAAAGAAACAAAAAGAAGACTGTTAGAACTAGATTGTTATTTGTTAACTACCAACGTTGTCAACCCGCCGGCTGACTCGCAACCGATCGACCTAGTGGGTTAAGGGTTAATGGGTTACTCGTTATAGTCCTGTTTAGCTCGAAAATATGAAAATAGTCATTAAATTGTACTTATCCTGATAAATTATATCAAATCTCATCTAACATATGAGTTATAACATATAATATTCCACCAAAATAACATGTCGTACTTAGATCCAACATATAGTGAAAAATCGAAAAATAGGCGCATTCCGCAAACCAAAGAAAAAAATGACACAATTTGAACTCCAACCCGGTACCTTGTAGCTGTCGACCCGGCGGGTGCGTGCGGCCTGTTTTTCTCACCGGGTCAGGATCAAATTGGGTCGACCCGTGAGTTGACAACCTTGTTAACTACACTGTAATAGGATATGAAGACAGTTAGAAACAAGACAAAACAAGACCTTTTTCCTTATAGTATACTAGGAATATAAGTCGCGCTTTGCTACGGCCTCGACCGCCCACTAAAATTATTACGTAAAACCAGTGTTTGTGAAACCATATTGTACCGGCAGTTCGACCATATAAATGTTTTACTAGTAGATTGATTTAGCGATATAAAATGATTGAACCATAGTCGAAGCATGATTTTAATATAAAATACTCTATCGATAATTTCTCCTGTAAAACCTTCGATAAGATTTCACAATCCTTGCTGAAAACCAAAATTACAAACCGCGACTCATATGGAGGTCTACTAAATAGCTACATTATTAAGGAAATCAAATTATTCATATTTTTCTCATTATCAAATTGTCAACTATGTAAAGATTGAATACAAAAATGCATTTTAGAGACCAAAAGAAAGGATGGAACTACTAACATAAAAGAGTTCAGAGTTCCAAGTGGAGAAGTTGGGCGAAAGGAATCGGTTCTGCCACATGTCTCACTCGTCAGCTACCTCTCACTAGGTCGAAGGCCCTAGCTCATCATCTGGAAGGAGGCCCTGGCAACAAGTAATCTACTCAAGCAGGTCGGTGTGTCGGTCGAGCCGGGAAGTAACTCCCACTACATGGGTCTCAAGGCGGTTCATCCTCTCCACGAGGTGCACCCCGGAGGTGGAAGGACCGGCACCTGATGATGTTGCTGCTGCTGGTGATGGTGGTGGTGGTGGTGGTGTAGGGCGCTAGAGCGCGGGACGCCGGCGGCAGCCGGTAGATCGAGCAGGTGGCTGCTCTGGAGGAGGGACCTCTGCATCAGGCTCCACTGGAGTCAGGTCAACTGCTGGCCTCATAGCTGTTGAGGGTCGAGGTACTCGATCCCTCGCTCTCCTTGATGCACCAGCTTCATGTTGTAGAGAGTCTCCACCGGGAAGAGCTCGGTCCCAGCGTTGGAGCCCCTCTCCACATCCACGTGAAAGTACCAGGCCATTATCGTGATGATGCCCCCCATGTGCACGGTGTCCATCCTGTTTCGCCCCAGACATCGGGCGAAAGTGGTGGCAATCAGCGATCCTAGATGGAGCAGCTCTGGGGGATGCCTCATAGAATGGAGGGCAAGCAGCCCTCTATTAGTGATCAGATGGCCCGACTACAAACTGGGGACGACGGACCAGGCGAGCAGAGTGTGCATGATCCTCCACGGGGTCCACAGCTTCCAACGGTTCCTTTTCCGTCCCCGTTGCTGGGACTGCTCCAGCTCTGTCCGAGAGCAACAAGAAGAATAAAAAAGCCAATGTTAAAGAGTCTCCTCGTAGTAATGGCCTGCAAGTAGAGGGATTAGACAGATACGCAGCAGTAGTGAAGAGTCTAAAGGAGATTGGACTACACAGGGGAGGCCCTGCAATAACTATAAGGAGGGGGTATTTGGAAACCACCAGATTGGAGATTGGTTCTTCAAGGTCAGATCAAACAGAGGGGAAGGGAGATACGATTGAATAGGAGAGTGGGGAGGGTGCATCCTGTAATCAACAGACCCTGTTTGGGGCAGAGTGGAGAGATCATTGAGCCAAGAGCCACAATTGAGGAAGTAGAAAAGCAGAGCAGGGGAAGATCTAGTCTACAGAGGCTTTATGAAGATTTTGAAAAGAGAGATAGCTACCATGCAAGAAGAAGCCTATTCCTCCTCTTAAAAACTCTGCTCAAGACCAAATACCCTCCAACTTCCAGCTTCCGCCTTTTCCTCCTCTTACATACCCTGCTCGCGACCAAAAATCCTCCAACTTCCAGCTTCCACAGAAAACAGAACAAGAGAAGCAGAATGGACATCAATGAACTGACCGAGAGGGCTGGCCGATTGAGCACCGAACGCAGCAGTCCCTCTTCATCAGGAGGCAAAGGTTCTCGCTCACAACTGACTACCAACTCTGGCAAGGGAATTTCAATGCTGCTAGGGAAGATGCTCACCGAGAACAAGGTAGCATTGGCGAAGGCTTCAGTGGCGGCCAGATATGCCTGGGGAAAGTATGGGGAAGTGGGAGTCCATCCAACTCAAGCACAAAACCTATTCATCTTTACTTTCAAAGATGCCAAGATTCGCGAGAAAATATGGCTTGAAAGACCATGGAGTCTCTCTAACACTATGACGACCCTGACAAAGTACGAAGGCAGAGGAGATCCGGAGGCAGTTCCCATGAACAAGCTTGCGGTTTGGGTCCAGATTCATGGTCTCCACCAAAGCCAGAGATGTGAGCAGAACATCATCTCAATCTGGACTTTCTACTTCGGCAAGTTCATCGATATGGATAGAGCAAGCCTCCATTTCAACGGATACAGAAGATTCATCCGGATGCTGGCCGAGATTGAGGTTAGTGAACCAGTGCCGACGGGATTCGACTTTCCCTTCATGGATGAAGCAACTAGTCGAGAGTATTGTGAAGAGATAACTTTCAAATATGAAAGACTTGTCGAATTATGCTATTTCTGTGGGAGAATTGGTCACAACTGGCCAACATGTACAAGAATGAAAGAAGAAAGGAAGAAGTGAGGCCATGTCAAGCTCTCTGATATCTACACATCCGAGCTGAAGTCGGGAATTGAGTCCCCCTACAGATCGAGTGGTAGCAGAAGCCGGGTTGAAGAGGAAGAGCCATGGTGTCCATCCACCGACCCTGAAGCATGGAGGGACCATTACAGTTCGGGCGGATTAATTGATGGCAGGGAGACGATGGTGACGGCAGAGCTCACGTCGGCAAGAAGGGAAGAAGAAGTTCATCCCCAAATCCCACCGGGCTTCACTGTGCGCCGGTTGGAGGAGGAAGCTAGAGCTGAAGAAGGGAGTAATCGGGGGAGGATGAAGGGGAAATACAGGCTAGGAATGGGGGCAAGAGATCTGTCAAGTGATTTGGAGGATGCAGCGACGGCTCTTCAGGGGAGGTTGAGTCTCGACAAAGGGGAAGGGGCGCAGCGAATGACAGAGAGGAGGGTGATAATGGGCGCCCAATTGTCACTTGGGCCTGGCAAATCCACCTCACAGGCCAGTCCAAGAGAGGAGTTGGAGCCCATGCTGGTCAACACACTGGCCCAGAATACCTACCAGCATATCCAAGGGGAGCTTGAAGGGGATATGGGCCGCAAGATAAAGAAAAGAAAGGGCCTCTCTATCCTAAGCCCAGAAGAAACGGGCTAGGGGGTTAATGAGGGATCTGGGTTTAACTTGAGCCCATCTAACTCTATATTTGCAGGAGGAATGAAAGGAAGAAGCACCAAAAGAACAAAGCTCAATCGACAAGTGAAGGCATAGGGGATGGAGAAGAAAGTGACACAAGGGCAGCGGTGGTTCGCCAAAAGCCACCTCACGATCCATGAGTATTGTAAGTTGGAACTGTAGGGGATTTGGCCAATCCCTTACGAGAAGTTATACTAAACGTCTTATTCGACGTCATGGCCCTTCTATTGTCTTCCTTATGGCAACTAGCAAAAACGAAGAATTCATGGAAGAACATAGAAGAAGTCTTAGAGTTTTCCCCAATAAGGAGTATGTTGAACCGATCAATTCCTCAAGGGGCTTTGCGTTATGGTGGAAAGAGGGTATTAGTATTAATGTAATCAGTAGTGATAAGTATTATATGGATGTTAGCATCAACATGGGGAAAAAGTTCTTTTGTACTTTTGTCCATGCCCCGACTACGGTTGTTGGTAGAAGGGAGTTTTGGGAGCATTTAAGCTCTCTTCGGAGTAGTAGAGATGATAGTTGGGTCATTGTAGGGGATTTTAATGCTGCTATGTATGAATATGAAAAGGAAGGGAGGTGCCCTCTTAGGTACGAGAATGTGGAACCTTTCAAAAGGTTCATTTTTGACAATGCCCTCGTTGACATTGGTTTTAAAGGCACCCATTTTACTTGGTCCAATAAACGCTCTAGCCCAAATTTGGTTAGAGTCAGATTGGACCGAGTGTTGTACTCGCCAAATTGGAGAGTGATGTTTGGAGAAGCGGTAGTATTCCATGAAAAGATGGTGGCTTCTGACCATTGCCCAATCAGAATTGATCTCCACTATAAAGAAAACAGAAGAAGAAGAACATCATTCAGAGTGGACGAGAGATGGCTGGAAAAAGAGGGATGCAAAGAGATTGTTTGCAGGGAATGGGAACCAGGAGGGCTATCTAGCAATCAGCTAAACAAATGCAAGAGAGAACTGAAGGCATGGGTGAAAGATTTCCATAAGAATAGTATCCTTAGGGAGAGTGAAATTGTGTCCAGACTTGAGACTCTCCAGCAACCCCCACGTATTCCAGAGAATGTAGAGGAGGAGAAGATCCTTACAGCGGAATTGACCAGAATTTGGCTTGAGGAGGAAGCATTTTGGAGTCAGTGTTCTAGAGTTGCGTGGCTTCAAAAAGGGGATCAAAACACTTCCTTCTTCCATTCTAGCACTATTCACAGAAAGCATAGAAACAGAATACTTCGCCTTAGAAATGAAGAGGGGAATTGGGTGGAAGATGAGGTAGGGCTGAAGGGTTTGTCTGTAGGGTTCTTCAAAGAACTTTTCAAGGCTAGAGATAACATTGAGTTTACCCACCTCCTTCAAGGGTTCCCAACAATGGTAACAGGAGAGATGAATGAGGAACTGTGTGCAGCAGTGACCAGGGAAGAGATTAGGAGAGCAGTGTTCTCTCTCGGAGCAAGAAAGGCACCGGGACCAGACGGGTTCTCGGGTAAATTCTACAGAAGATATTGGGATACTGTTGGGGAAACCCTCTGTAGAGAGGTGGAGGAATTCTTTGAATCAACTAGCATGCCTGAAGGGTGGAATGATATGCACATTGTGATGGTTCCTAAGATTGACCACCCAGAGACAATTGGCCAATTCCGACCCATCAGCTGCTGCAACTTCAGGTACAAAATCATCTCTAAGATTATGTCTACCCGACTGAAAAAGTGGACACCCGTTTTGGTCTCGGAGCTCCAGACAGCTTTCACGTGCGGGCGCCTCATCCAAGATAACATCATTATCATTCATGAAGCTCTACATCATTTCAAGAATCACAAGCTGGGCAACAGAAGGGATATGATGATGAAGTTGGACATGAAAAAGGCTTATGACATGGTGGAGTGGGAATGTCTGGAGACTCTCCTTAGGTAGTATGGGTTCGACGAGAGATGGTGCAAATGGGTCAGCGCTTGTATCCGTACTGTTAGCTTCTCAGTTTTATTCAACGGAGAAGCTTCAGAGAGTTTCTCTCCCTCGAGAGGCATTAGACAAGGAGACCCTCTATCCCCTTTTCTCTTCATCCTTATGTCTAATGCGCTCACATTCCTGATTGACAAAGCTGTGATGGAAGAACGGATCAAAGGAATTAAGCTCAACTCCAGATGCCCTACTCTCACTCACTGTCTTTTTGTGGATGACACAGTCATTTTTGGGAAAGCTAACATCCAAGAGGCTGGAAGAATATTGGAGGTCATCAACGACTATGGGGCAATAACTGGTCAAGAAGTAAACATACATAAATCATTTATTTTCTTCAGCGCAAATGTTCATGTTGAAGAGAAGAATGATATCATCAATCACATTGGATTTTCATCCTCCAACTGTCATTCTAAATACCTTGGTGTCCCGACAGAATGGGGAAATTCAAAGAAGGAAACATTCTACTTCCTTATCCAAAGGATGGAAAAGATGGGGGGAAGCTTGGAAGAGCCTACTTCTTTCACATGGAGGGAAGGAAATCCTTCTCAAGTCGGTTATCCAGGCCATCCCTTCGTTCATCCTGTGCCTTTTCCTTCTACCAGTCTCACTGACGAAGAAAATGGATTCTCTCCTTAGCAATTTTTTTCTGGTCAGGGTCGATGCAGAAAAGCAACCTCCACTGGTGCAGGAAGGAGGTTCTCTGTACCCCAAAATCAGAGGGAGGTTTGGGTTTCCAAAGCTTCAGAGATTTCAATCTGGCCCTGCTTGCCAAACAAGCCTGGAGGCTTATGAACAACACTGATACACTTTGGAGTCGTCTGATCAAAGGACTTTATTTCCCTAGAGGCAATTTCCTCTCGGCTAAAAAAGGAAGCAAACCATATTGGATCTGGCGCGAGTCTCTGGGAGTCTAAGAAAGTCATTGATCTTGGAGCTATTAAAGTTATTGGATGTGTGTACCTACTCAAGGACTCTATCCAACCAGGAGCCCTCACCCAGGTTATTTTCCTGTGCTGGAATATCTGGAAGGCTAGAAATGAATGTGTGTTCAAGAATCGGTTCCCTTGGCATCCGAATGTTATTTTGCGAACTTACAAGGAACTCACGGAATGGACTAGCTGCCCGAGGAGTCCCCCCAATGACTCTCCTTCTACTCAGCTCAGGGGAGCCCAATCACCCAATTCTCCACCGCCAAGCAATCACAATGTTGTGATTCACTGTGATGGGTCGTTCTTAAACGACTCCCAGCCGGCGGCATATGGTGTGGTAGTCACTAACCACCATGGTCAAGTGTGTGATGGGAGAGCTGAAACTCTTCTTTGTTCCACCCCACTCGAAGCCGAAGCGAAAGCACTTTTAAAAGGTCTCAAATTAGCCCAAGAATATGGCACGGAATGTGTTGTCCAGTCAGACTGCCAGCGGATTGTCAAAGCTCTCTCGGACGAGCCAAGAAATTGGCCTTGGCGAGGGGTAGCCTGGATTGGTTCAATGGTCTCAATCTTAAGAACGAACCCTCATGTGAAGGTCAAGGCAATTTCATGTGCTTTTAATGTTAGAGCTGATTGGGTTGCACGATTACTTGCTAGATCCTCCCTCCCTGTTGACTGGATTAGTATTCTTGACCTAATTTCGGATTTCGTTTGATAAAGTGTATTCTCGCTTTTTTTGTTTTTTTGAGATGGAAGTGGAATAAAAGTCGGACGTTATTGTAAAAAAAAAAAGTATACCAAGCACGGGCCGGTTGTCAAACTTGCCCATCACGGCATTATAAATCTGCCAGGCCGGGTGACGTGACGCCGACTAGGATTGGATCCCAATTAAATTAAGAGAAAAGAGAAAAATTAGGCTTTGACGGGAACTAATCTGGACCGTTTGAGATAGATCAATCCAACGGCTGTAACAGAAACCCTAATTCAACCCAAGGCTTTAGGTCTTGACACCGAGACTACTTAACCCGAGGAAAGGCTCCTCTTCACCGTCCTCTTTCGCTTGCTCTTTCACTCTCTGCTCTTTGATACTGCGACTGCGGGAGAGCACACCTCACTCCAACACAGCCCGTCGTTGTTACAGGTTCGCTTCCTTTAGCTCCTCTTTGTTTTTCTTATTGCCGTTCTTTTTATGTGTTAATTCTGTTAGCTGGTAGATTCATCTATGTTTCTCTGTTCCCAATCGTTTTCGTTCGTGAGCGTATCTCGTTATGTGGATCTAGGCGATGGATTTAGGTTTTCGATCTGTTTGTTTGTGCTACTCTTGCAGCTGCTCTTATCTCGATTCGTTGTCTATTTTTGTTTAGGGTTCCGATGTTTATTTTTTGGTTAACGAAGCTATGATTTCTGTTTTATACATAATAATAAAGTTACGCATCGGTGTGCTTGAATCTATGTCTTACGCATCTTTGGTAGTGGTTGTGAAAGAGATGCGTGGATTAGATCTGCACACGGTTTTCTGAGTCTATTCAGTGGCTGTAGTTTATTGGTAAATCCCACACTTCGCTGTGGAGACCTGGGCTCGAATCCCAGCAGCCACTTCATGCATTTCAATCTCTGTGGATGGTTTGAATCTACTTTCGATCATGGTTAAATGCTATTTTGGATTTTGGTACCTTTAAGCGAGTATCTCCACTTTGTAGAATCTATAGCAAGCAGATCTTTTGCCACTGTCCAAGTTTCAATATGGGTCTATAATCATCTACTGTGTGGTCTAATCTGTTTCTGCTTTTGATTGGTTTCAGCTTCCTTACCATACTTCAACATGGGTAAGGAAAAGGTCCACATCAACATCGTGGTCATTGGCCATGTCGACTCTGGGAAGTCAACCACCACTGGTCACTTGATCTACAAGCTTGGAGGTATTGACAAGCGTGTGATTGAGAGGTTTGAGAAGGAAGCTGCCGAGATGAACAAAAGGTCATTCAAGTACGCCTGGGTGCTTGACAAGCTCAAGGCTGAGCGTGAGCGTGGTATCACCATTGATATTGCTCTCTGGAAATTTGAGACCACCAAGTACTACTGCACGGTCATTGATGCCCCTGGACATCGTGATTTCATTAAGAACATGATTACTGGTACCTCCCAGGCTGATTGTGCTGTCCTCATCATCGACTCCACCACTGGTGGTTTTGAAGCTGGTATCTCTAAGGATGGCCAGACCCGTGAGCATGCTCTTCTTGCTTTCACCCTTGGTGTCAAGCAAATGATTTGCTGCTGCAACAAGGTAACAAATTAATTAGCTGTTGAGATATTAAATAGATTTGTCAATTATGGCTGTATGCTTATGGATGCTTTCTCTTTTATAGATGGATGCCACTACCCCGAAGTACTCAAAGGCTAGGTATGATGAAATTGTAAAGGAAGTTTCTTCTTACTTGAAGAAGGTTGGGTACAACCCTGACAAGGTCCCATTCGTTCCAATCTCTGGTTTTGAGGGTGACAACATGATTGAGAGGTCCACCAACCTTGACTGGTACAAGGGCCCTACTCTTCTTGACGCCCTTGACAACATCAACGAGCCCAAGAGGCCAACAGACAAGCCCCTCCGTCTCCCACTTCAGGATGTGTACAAGATTGGTGGTATTGGAACTGTGCCAGTGGGCAGGGTTGAGACTGGTGTGATCAAGCCAGGTATGGTTGTAACCTTTGGTCCTACTGGTCTGACCACTGAGGTAAAGTCTGTGGAGATGCACCATGAAGCTCTCCAGGAGGCTCTGCCCGGTGACAACGTTGGGTTCAACGTGAAGAATGTTGCTGTGAAGGATCTCAAGCGTGGTTTTGTTGCATCCAACTCCAAAGATGACCCAGCCAAGGAGGCTGCCAACTTCACATCCCAGGTCATCATCATGAACCACCCGGGGCAGATTGGAAACGGTTATGCCCCAGTGCTGGATTGCCACACCTCCCACATTGCTGTCAAGTTCTCTGAGATCCTGACCAAGATTGACAGGCGATCTGGCAAGGAGATTGAGAAGGAGCCCAAGTTTTTGAAGAATGGTGATGCTGGGTTCGTGAAGATGATTCCCACCAAGCCCATGGTTGTGGAGACATTCTCTGAGTACCCGCCTCTTGGAAGGTTTGCCGTGAGAGACATGAGGCAGACTGTTGCTGTTGGTGTGATCAAGGCTGTGGAGAAGAAGGACCCAACTGGCGCCAAGGTCACCAAGGCTGCTGCTAAGAAGAAGTGATGTTTTGTGAGTTGCAGAGTACTCTCTGTTTCTGTCGTACGTTTCCTAGACAGTTGGTTTTTGCATTGGATGTTGAAGCAGTTTTGTGAACGGGTTACAATTTCGGATTATGGTTTTGTTTTAATGGTTGTCAAGGCATTTTCGGGTATCAACTGTGCTTTGTTCGTGCTTTCTGATGTGTGCTTTGTAGTAGTTGATGAGTGGATCTTTATGTATAATAATCCGATCAAGATCTAGACTAAGTGGTTTGGTGCCATAGAGAGAATAGAATGCCGCCTGTACTCGTTCCTGTTAGGTTAATTGGTACAGGTGTTTAGCTCGTGGCATTCTACTCATTGGATTGCTGATTGTTGATACCGCAAAACTGTGACTCGATAATAATTCGTCTTGCGAACCTTGGAAATAAAAGTTGCCGGTTGCCGTAGTAATTTAAGTCATTGTGGTCTTTTTCTAATCATAGCGAGTAGGATGGCAATGTGCGGGTTAACCCTATATCAACTCCTAATCCGCTGGGTAGAGCTTTCTAAAATACCCGATCAAATAACCACCGGGTATGAAAATTATATAACCATACCCTACCCATCGGGTAACCACGGGTATTCGGGTAACCATGGGTACAAATCCTAAACTATGAACTTATACACACATATATGCACAAACATACTCTTGTCCATTAAAAATTCTCAATACTTGTAACTGTTATAGCTTCAACAATCCTCAAAAATAAAAACAGCAAACACATAATAATTGTTCTTGCTTCTACAATCCACACAAACATAATAATCGTCTACATCTTCATCATCAATAATGGTAGCTAAACTCAATTTCTCAAGCTAAAATAAATTTCTCAAGGGAAATTGACCTTTTGGTTAGCGGGGCGGGTATAACGGGGCGGGTATTATCGATTACCATACCATTACCCTACCCTTTATTTTGAAACCGATCATTACCCGTACCCGTCCCTTAACCCGTCAAAGCGGGTAATTACCCTCGTTGACCGGTTACAGTCGGGTAGGATACCCATGGTTACGGGTTGGATTGACATCCCTAATCGCAAGTCATTATGTAATTTCACTGGGCTTCCCTCCTTGTAGCCTGTAGGTGCAGGCAAGGCCTAGGGATGGCAGTTCAACCCGGACCTACGGGTACCCGAACCGACCCAACCCGGTCAAACCGAATAAAATCCGTGTTGACCAGGTTCGGGCCGAGTTCGAGTATAAACCCGATGACTGGTTGGACGGATTGGGGTGGATACCCAGACATACATCTAACCCTAAATTACCCCCGTCCCCAGCCCACTTCCCACTTCCCAGAGACACAAATCACACAATTCCCACTTCCCCAGAGACACAATTCACAAACCCATCGCCGCCGCTCTTCCTCTCTTCCTCTCCGCTCTTCCTCTTCCTCTCCACGACTCCTCTTCTCCACCTCCCGTCCCGACTTCCGACTCCCAATCCGACGGGTGACGGGCGACGGCCGCCCCGCCACCACCAAAATCCTCTCCCGAGTTTCCGCCTCCATTCCCGACGCGCCCTCCCCCTGCTCTTCCTTGTGTTTGAACGTTGAAAACTACTGTTGTAAGGTTATTCAAGAACACATTGCTGCAAATCTCGTATGTACTTTTATGATGGCTGCTGAGATCATGGCTCAATTTTATTTAGTTTACCGTGGCGTAAGATGTGCTGCACTTTCGTTTCTCTTGATGTGATCCCTATTTGATATTGATGTTCTGCACTGAGAGTTTAGTACAGTGGTCTCCACTTGGAACCTACCTCGCCACATTTCACAGGCGAGGAGCAGCTTGGGTGGCGAATTTTCAACTGATAAGTTAAATTTTTACTTCCATAGGGTGTAAGAAATACTTTTGATTTAGGAACCGGGAAGGTAGTGCTGACGAATTTGCAGTTGGAGGAGTTGGTGGTGTAACTGGTGTTTCATGGCCTGTTTTCCAGTAGTTTCTCCTCTGCAATCTGTATGTTTTCTGCTACTTTCCTGTATTTGTGATCATTCTGGAAAACAACCTATCAGATGCCTTGAGTACTGTAAAGGAAGAAGAGGTTGCCAAGAACAAGAAGTACAACAAGAAGTGCAAGGCGGAGGATCAGGATGTGTCGCTGCAGTTGAGCGAGCAAGACAGAGAGAAGAGATGGCTGTTGAAGATTGGATGGGAAGAATGAGTGAGCAGATGGAAGCTGTTGCACAAAAAATAGAAATTTGGGAGTAGTTTTATTTTAGAAGTTTGTTTGTCTGCACTTTTAGTCCTGTGGAATTTAAGCTGCACAAATGGTCATCTAGTTACTGAATACTTTAGTTACTTAATCATCAAGATTTGTTTTGTTTAGGTGCTTGATATGTATGGTGAGATTTATGCTTGATTTTTATTTTGGTAGTTTCTTGTTAATTATTATTTTATAAATATTTTACCAAAAAAATTCACGGGTACCCATCAACCAGCGGATACCCAGCGGATTGGGTTGGGTTTGAGTTTTTCAAACCCAACGGGTTTTACCCCGAGTTTTTTTTACGGACAAACCCATGGATTTGAGTTCGGGTTTGACAAAATCCACCCCAACCCGATCCATTGCCATCCCTGTCAAGGCCAATAGCAGAACACTTGTATGTACTAATAATAACACAATAATAATTAGAAAAGAAGATTTGTTTACCAAAAAGTATATACAAGTTGATGGGTTGGGTTCCATCCATACCAACAACTATATTTGGTGCAGAAAGCAATATTTTTTTCTTAGTTTCCTTTCACCCGAAGCGACAAACCACAGAAAGCAATGCCCCCACCCAATCAAAATCAATACGCAGAGGTTCAACCACAACAAATACCCATCCATATTTCTCCATTTCCTAGGGGTTTGAGTTCCCAAGTTGCCATCATTCAGCAGCAGGTAGCATATCATCCCCAAGGCTACTGTTAGTCGTATTAATTGAACACCCCGCCCGCAATCACACGCCTCTCCGATTGCCACAGACAGAGACTGACAGAGGCCGATTCCCTTCCCCGTTATTCTTCTTCTTCTTCTTCCTCCTCCCCTCCTAGGGTTAATTGCATAGGGTGCCACTTAACTTTAGCATTTGTTGCACGATAACCACCTAAGTACATTTCGTTGCAACTAAACCATTTACGTTAAATTCTGGTAGCACCGTTATAATTTCCGTCCCCATAACTAACGGTAGGTGCTAAAATGCAAATAACCATGCCACTGAGACTGCCACATCAGCGGTAGTATGCTGACTTATATCTAGGGCAACCTCATTTAAATCCAATAAATAAACCAATCCTCCCTCCCCACGGTAAATTTTTTTCATGAAATAAAATAGTTGGTAAACCTTAATTGATGTAGTCGAGGAGAGCAAGTGGCGGCCGATGAGTCGTAGTCAATTTGAGCGGCTTTTTTTCACGTTGCTGAGTTCGGCGTTCAGCCCTCCCACAATTGGGAATCCCAACATTGTGTATTCCTTCTCCCTGTCGTCCCTCGAGCCACCACCAACGTCGGAAGCTTCTCCTCCGCCACCACCACTGATGTTGTTGTTGTTCCGGCTGCTGTTCCGGTTCAAGCTGCTGTTCCGGTTCAGCGTTTCCCCTCCGCCCTCACCAGTTCCTCCACCACGAAGTGAAGCAGAGTCGTCTTCCCGTTGGTGCTCTTGACATCGGAGAGCTTTGTCGAGCTCAGCTTGAAAGCTTTAGCGTTCCCTCTGGAAGTTCCGGCATTCATCCGATTCCCGGCTTTCAGAATCGCCTCCAGAAGCTTCACGAACAATCCCCTGTTTCTGAGCTCCTTGCATCCCATATCCAGAGTACGGAGCGACTCCCTGAACTGAGTTGGGTTTCTTCCTCTTTTGTCGGTGCTATTCTAGTGAGCTTCTCGAGAAGATCCGCGTCCAGGCCGTGGCCGTCCGTCAGCGAGTCAAGAAGCTCCTTGCGAGAAATTGATATGGATTTGAGTACATTGGCGATGTTCTGAGACTTCCTCGGGTCGAGAATTACGATCTGCGATCTTGGGCTGGCCGTGAGATTTTGGTTATGGTTTGGATTGTTCGAATGGCTGCTGCTGCACCATCCACTTTGAAGAAATAGTCATTATATTCCAGTTTTGACAATCATTATCCAAGAATTAATTGCTTCTTTTAAGGAAATTGTTGAGATTAATAAGTGAACAGATTTGATTAATTGAATTGAATTAGTCTTACCTAATACCTGAAAGAACCATAGTGGAGTTTGTCCCCCACCATTGATCATTGAATGAACGATATTGTTTTTGTTCACTTTATCCCAATGCAACGGTTTCAACTTCACTTGAGCAGAACTGGCCTTGTCCAGAGGAGGCGGTGGAGCGTTTGATGGCGGAGGCGGCGCTAGAGCCTTGTTTTGGAGCGGTGGCGGCGGAGGTGGCGACTGCTTGGTACTGTCGGGGCGGCAACATCAGGGAGCGGTTGGTGGTGGGCGAGGCGGAGAACTGAATTGTGGACTGGGCTTATGTTTCTCGTCGTGCTCTTCGCCTTCCTCCTCCGGCGGAGACTGGAAAACCTTCTTCTGGTTTATTTATTGGATTTAAATGAGGTTGGGCTAGATATGAGTAGCATACTACCATTGATGTGGCAGTCCCAGTGGCATGGCTATTTACATTTTGACACCTATCGTTAGTAATGAGGACGGAAATGATAACGGTGCTACCGAAATTTGAAGTAAATGGTTTAGTTGCAACGAAACATATTTAGGTGGTTATTGTGCAACAAATGCTAAACTTAAGTGGCACCCTGTGCAATTAACCCTCCCCTCCTACATCTGTCTTCCAACAGCTCCATTTATCTGCGAATGGGTTCTTTAGAAAGGTCCAAAAAGAAATTGCAGCTGTGGAAGAAAGCCGCCGTCCATTTCGCACTCTGCTTCGTCATGGGCTTCTTCACCGGGTTTGCCCCCACGGGCAAGGCCCCAGGGCTCTCTTCTCGCTCAGTCATTTCATCGAACAACTCATCGGCAGAAACCCTCCACTCCCCACCCCAACAGCATTCAAGTCGAAACCTCATCTCACAACAACAACAACAACAACAACAACAACCACAACCACAACCACAACCACAACCACAACCGAGGTCAAGCTCCGGTATCCAAGACCCGTCATCACCCGATTTGAAAACAGAGGAGGAGGTGGAGGAGGTGGTCACGGGGACAGCAGACCTGGGTTCCAAACTGAAACTCACCCCCAGAAGGCTAATCATCATAATCACGCCCACCAACGCTAGGGATCCGCACCAAGGGGTGCATCTCCGGCGCCTGGCGAACACGCTGAGACTGGTTCCGCCGCCGCTGCTGTGGGTGGTGGTGGAGCCGTCGGCGGGGAAGAAGAAGGAGCTCTCGGAGATGCTAAGGTCGACGGGTACGATGTACAGGCATCTGGAGTACAGGGAGAATTTCACGGCGGCGGAGGCGGAGTTGGAGCACCAGCGGAATTTGGCGTTGAAGCATCTGGAGCGCCACCGGCTGAGCGGGATCGTGCATTTCGCCGGGATTCACAGTGTCTATGACCTCGACTTCTTCGACCACCTCCGGGAAACTGAGTAAGGATGAATAAATAAACCTTTTGCTTTATTTCCTATTTTCTTTTTTGATTGTTGTTTGGCTTTGTTTTCACTTTTCACGCCCTGACTGTTGACTGACAACCCACTTTAAAATTTTGAGCATTGCCGGGAGAGCCATGCTAATTTAATCTGTTCCCTTTAAGTATAGATATCACGTTTTTTTATTTTATTTTTAAAACGGTTTTGAAATTTTCTTCGACAATAACTCCCACAATTTCACTTTATAACGTTATATATATAATATAAACGGTAAATTATATTTAATTACATAAATCTTTTACGTTTGTCACCCAAATCACTTTCTTATTCGCCACTAACTTTATGAATCATTTCATCGTTAATCACTGACCGTTAGTCTTCATCAAATTCCGTTAACTCCGTCAATTTTTTGATGATGTGACAAACGAAAATGTTGACTGTACCGTTAACTAATGACATGTCAATTTAAAAAAAAAATATCCCTCATTCTCCACTTCCGCCGTCGACCACACTCCAGATCACATCTTCCTCTTGGCCCCATCTCCCAATATCCCTCCGACGCCGCCGAGAGCTTCCCCTGGTTTAAAGTTATCGGCGGATCTCGCCGGTAGACTGAACCGACAAGTTATATCTCTCTCTCATTCAATTTGTTATGAAGACCTCAAAGAGGCATGATTTCAACGTAGAGAAAGGGGATTTGGTCAATGAACAGCTCTTGGACTCTTTCATATCACATATCTCCCAAAGAGATTTGGTTAACAAAATTGGGCAGGATTCATGATTTATTGATTTTTTGTGGTGAAATAACAAAGTGTATTTAGGATTGGTTGTTGAGACGTGGAATAGTGAGAAGAAGCGCATGCTGGAGTCTGGGCTTGAGGGAAGAAAAGCAGGGGTAGTCGGAAAAGTTTTCTCTCTCCTGCTTGAGGGAAGAAAACCAATGGTGCCAAATCTGTTGCTGTCGGTGAGAGGAAGAAGATTGCTGATCCGGATCAATTTCTAGAAAAACATAGCACATAGTCATTTCCATGTTCTGTCTGGGCGATTCTCCTGCCGAATAGATTTGGACGGAGAAGCACCGGTCATCGGATGGAAGAGGGAGTAGGGCTTGAAACTGGTTATGGATGGGTTTTGGGCTTGAAACCCAAAAATGCAGAGGATGTAGCTTCGAGATGAAGCGTACAAATAGAACCCACTCAGCAACGATGGAGAGCGGCGGCGGCGACCGGAAGCACAAAACCAAGCAGCAAGTACAAAAAGTTCTAACTTGGGTACTGGTGGCAAAATCGGAGCTAGGAATTAGGGTTTTTTTATTTACTTGGATAGAATCTCGGATTTGAGGTGACAAAGAGGCTGGATTCCGGCGATGGGGAATGGAAGGACTGGAATGGCTATCGGAAGGGATGTGATGTATATGGAGCTTTCTTTGTGTCGCCGACTAAGAGATGAACTGTAAATTATTTTTTAATATTTAATATTTTTAAATTGACATATCATTAAGTTAATGATCTAGTCAGCAGTCTCGTTTGCCACATCATCGAAATATTGAAGAAGTTAACGGTGTGTGACGGAGACTAACGGTCGGTGACTTACGGTGAAATGATTTGTAAAGTTAGTGACGAATAAGAAAGAAACGTAATTCGGGTGGCAAACATGAAAATTTTATGTAATTTAAGTGACTAAACATGTAATTTAGCCTATAATAAACATTACAGAGAAGAATTATCTTCAATTGAATATATGTAGCCCTATTCTAGGTGTATTGGATAGTCTTTTCTATTATTCATAAGATGTCGTCATTACACTTAAATTTGAAATAAATGGAGTTCTGAGTTCTAACCACTTAAACACACATCTTGAACGCCCTAGCAGCCTAGCACAATGTGTTTGTTTATGTCACATAAATTGAGTAATTATTTTGTGCTATAGAAACCAATTATTTAAATTTATCCAACAAACACTTTAACCTTTCGAATACCTTTTTATCGTAGAATCAGGGAGCGGATCTGCATAACCTTGTGGTCAATAACTATGTATAACCCAATTAGAATCCGCCACATCAGCGCTCATTCTCTGTCCTGAAAAGTCTTTAATTAGAATCCGTCATAAGAGCATACATATGGTATGAAAAGCGTATCATGGTGGTATGAACAAACCAAGACTATGGGATGGTTGAATACATGATAGTATAAGTATATTAACTATAAGATGTTATCGAAGGCGCTAGCGAACCTGTTGAAACTACTCTTAGACAAGATCATCTCACCGGAACATAGTGCTTTCGTCCCAGGTCGTTTCATTGCTGATAACGTAATGACTGCCTTTGAGTGCTTCCATACCATGAAGAAGAAAACAAAAAATAAGACGGGCTATCTAGCGGCCAAAACTGATATGGCTAAAGCTTATGATAGGATTGAGTAGTGGTTTTTGGAAGGGATGATGCAACGGTTGGATTTTGCAGCAAGGTGGATTAGACTGATTATGTTGTGTGTTAAGTCAGTGTCATACGCGGTTCTAGTGAATGGCCACAGATCACAGACGTTTGTACCGAGCAAGGGACTGAGGCAGGGAGACCCACTGTCTATGTATCTTTTTCTGTTAGTAGCGGAGGGCCTGTCATCCTATACATCCCACGCCGTTAATTAGAAAAAGCTATATGGGCTTTCGGTAGCTAGGGGGCTCCGGTCATCTCACATCTCTTTTTTGCTGATGACTCTATCTTCTTTGCTAGGGCGACGGAGAAGGAGAGTCGCGAGCTGAGAAGGGTGCTCGCTGACTATGAAAAGGAATCGAGCTAGCTAGTTAGTTTGGAAAAGTCGGAAGTGACCTTTGGAGCAAACGTGAAGCCGCACCAACGTTTATTGGTGAGCTCGACATTGGGAATGAGGGTGGTGGATAAACACAACAAGTACTTAGGCATGGTGACCAAGGTTGGTAGGTCTAAAAAAGAGCTCTTTGTCTACTTGAAGGACCGAGTTCGAAAGAAGCTGGCAGGGTGGAAAGAGAAGTCGATGTCAGCTACAGCAAGAGAAGTTCTGACAAAGTCGGTAGCTCAAGCTCAACTAACGCATACGATGTCTGTTTTTAAGGTTCCCGACGGGATTCTGGATGAGATACATGGGTTAATTACCCGATTTTGGTGGGGGTATAAAGGAGAAGAGAGGAAGACCCCATGGGTGGCGCGGGAGGCACTTATTTGTACGAAGGAACAAGGGGGTATGGGCTTTCGGGACCTGAGAGGTTTCAATCAGGCTTTGCTTGCGAGGCAACTTTGGCACTTGTATCAGAGACCGACGTCCTTAGTAGCACGAATCATGAAGGCGAAGTATCATAAAAATGTTGACGTTCTTGAGGCTCGCGTCGGCTACCGACCCAGTTATGTTTGGCGAAGTCTGATGAGTGCTCAGGAGTTCCTGGTTGATGGTCTTCGATGGAGAATCGGCAATGGCTAAGTTGTTCGCATATGGGGGGACCGATGGTTGCCCTCAACTCCAAAATAACATTATTCAGTCCCCTCCAATTGGCCTCCTGGTAGACTCAGTGGTCCGCGAATTGATTGATGAAGACGAGGAGAAGTGGGATGACACTCTCTTGGAGAGCTGCTTCCCTACTGACATGGTGCAAGCCATCAAAGAAATCCTTTATGCCATCCTGAAGAACATGATCGTCTGATTTGGGTGGACAGTGTCGATGGGCAATACATGGCCAAGGGAGGATATAAGACCTGGTTGAGTAACTATCAACAGCAACGGGAATCACGAAGTGTTGGTGATCCGACTCTTTGGAAGCTACTTTGGTCGCTAAAGCTTGATATGATCCCAAACCACTTGAATTCCAAACCTCACACGATCAATCAAGAAGCTGGATCAATCACGGATAAAGAGAGGAAATTTTGGCTAAGTCATTATAGTGTTTCAAGGTACCATCTTTGGCAGCTTGCTAATCCCAAATGGCTCCATAGAAATTCAAGTTCGAGGCGTCATTTTAAACATCAAGTTATTATCTCTACGTTGATGTATTGTGGAGCTCAAGGGAAGGTCTGGAACGATGTTTTCAAAGCTCATCAAAAGGCCATCCCAAAACAGGAAAACTGCCTGAATTTGGCTAAGGCAGAAAGCTGTTCCGAGATGCCAACTTTGAAGACCTACATCTGGAGTTTGGAGTATGAGTTTGGACTGATTCCAATTGGAGGTGAAAGAGGAAGTGTTCTTTTACAACGACAAGGCATTGGGTGAGATCGATTCATCCAGGAACACCATTTTCGAGGGCTTCAAAGAAGCTACCTCGCCCTGCCAGTAATCCGAGTTCTACAAGGATTCCTTTGTTCATTCGGACTAAGTTTGTAATTCAGTTTCCTTGCTTTGTTAGGTTAATTTCAGTCCTTGTTCTAGTTAGATTGTAATTGTTTAAGCCTATAAAAGGCCTCATACTCGTATTGTATTGTTCAGATTACGATTGAATGAATTTACCCAATTCCCAGACTTGAGAGTTTGTGAGTTTTGATTGGTTTTTGGTTGCGATCAAAAGCTTGCTGAGCCTTGCTTATTGGACGAGCAAACACACTCGTTCACATCGAAAGCTTCACCTTCGACTGTGCATCCTTCCAGGTGTAAGGATTCCCTGCCGATCCGCCCAATTTCGAGTTCAATTCCGCCTTGTTCAAGTTGGTTTTTGAGTTCGGGTTTAATCGAGTTCAAGTGCCTTGCTTGAGCTGGTTTCTGCGCGACTTTGATTTCCTTGAGTCGCGATTTTGGGCTCATCAAAGCTACCGCCGAAGGTGAAGATATTAATGTGGAAGTTTACAAGAGAAGCTCTGGCTATTGGGGAGCAAGTCCACAAACGCAATGAGCATTTAAGTGGGACGTGTCCATTTTGTGATCAACTAGAAACGCAACTGCATGCGTTTTACGACTGCTCATGGGCAAGCCGGTTGTGGCGGACCTCGCCAGTAGCTCACTGTTTTGAATTAAGAGGAGACCGCAACTGCATGGATTGTGTTCGTCAGGTCATCAAGACAGTCCCGGTGAACGAGCTTGAAGAATGGATAGTGTTATTATGGTCGCTTTGGAAGGAAAGGAATGCGCGCATGTTTAATGGGAGGAAGTCAGAAGAGAATGACATTGTACCTAGGGCGCAATCTTTCCTGGAGGAATATCGACATCACTAGCAAGATTTGGAACATATGCCACGTCCCACTATTTGTCAATCCTGGATACCGCCGCTAGCTGGGAGCATAAAGCTGAACATTGACGTATGTCTGGATGTTGAAGGAGCGGGGCTGGGAGTAGTTGTACGAGATCATAATGACACTTTCATTTTGGAAGTGGGAAAAGGATAGAAGGAGTCCGAGACCCGACACTGGGAGAAGCGCTGGCAGTCGAGTTCGGCTTCCACCTGGCTCGCCAACACCATCTCGCCTCGCCTTTGGTGGAGACAGACTGTCAGGTTGTGGTTACGAAGTTGGGTATGGTGGAGGATATCCAAACAGAGATGGGGGTTGTGCTTAGAAAAATAAGAAGATTGGCGGCTGAATCTAGAGAAGGGCGGGTACAATATGCTAGTAGAAATGCTAATTAAGTGGCACACATTATGGCTCATACGAGAGCGAGACGGGACACTGCAGAGGTTTGGTTTGATAGACCACCGCTGAATCTGCTGGATCAGCTAGGCACAATATGCTAGTACAATATGTTAGTAGAAATGCTAATTAAGTGGCACACATTATGGCTCATACGAGAAGATTGGCGGCTGAATCTAGAGAAGGGCGGGTACAATATGCTAGTAGAAATGCTAATTAAGTGGCACACATTATGGCTCATACGAGAGCGAGACGGGACACTGCAGAGGTTTGGTTTGATAGACCACCGCTGAATCTGCTGGATCAGCTAGGTAGGGACAATGTAACTTTGTTCTCATCTTAATAAAGCTGAATCGCAGGTTCCGATAAAAAAAAGAAGTATACTAATTATCATTTACGACTTTTAACATTGTGTACCACAAGATATCACCCCGTATCAGGGTGGTATTGTGTGGTATTTTTTGGTCCTGTATTTTGTTCACCCAGAAAATTGTAGATCCAACAGATCATGATGAACTCGTTTCTTCTGTGTAAAAGTTTTCAAAAATGAATTAAAAACGAAGAAGATACCATATGGTATGCAGTTGGTAAATAGAGGCAAGAAATTTTTTCTAGAAAAATATTAAAAATGGATTTCATTTTGTAGAGCACAACGAACTCGTTCCATCTGTGAAAAATGTTTTTTGAAATCCGAGTTACAACAAAGAAGATATGAGCCGACTAAGAAAATAAGGAAAAATAAAAAATGTCTTTAATTCTTCACTTTTAAATCTAAATTTTCTGAATGAATGGTCCATATTTAGTTACTATGAGTGCATAACCCATAATTATGCATGGTATCTTGAGCGGTAGAATCAGGGCCCCAAGAGTCGTGCAAAAAATGCTAACAATTTTGTTAGCGTATATAACTATATATATACTGCATTGGTCGAGGCCGAGGCCGAGGCCGAGGCAAGATTCATTAGTATATTTAAGCTTATTCAGACATGTCATAAACACGAATGAAGTAAATGTGTGTAATTAATTAAGTTCTAACTATCCTTAAGTGGATTACTAGCTATCAGTGGGATCCTCTCTGGATTATGCAAAGAACATGCGTTTCTCTTTGGTTGGAGGAAATTTAAAAAAGTCCTACATAGATTAACTAGATGTCGATGCTCTTCAATCTTCTTGTTCTCTTATTGGAAAAAGAAACAAAGAAAAACTGAAACAATTCCACCGAGTTGGCAGTTGGATTGTGATTCCTCCATTTACCAAACAACGATTTTAATTTTTAAATAAAGACGAGTAAGCATATGACAGTCATATACGATTTTGAAATACAAAATTCCGCTCATGATCAGTTCCTTTAGGCAAATATCATATGTGCAAAGAATATAATCCCCCTCCCGATCGTCTGCGGTGTTTCGTGTTGGAGGGCTCTAGTGTCATCCGATTCGTAATTGTTGGATACATGTAGTGATAATTTTGTAAATAGTCGTCATTAAATAGATCCAACGAACATAAATAGCATTATGGGACCTTTTAATGGCAATAAAGCATGGTAGCCTCCTCTGAATTTCGGGCGATGCGCTCTTGTAAGTTGTCACACATTGTTACTCAAGCATACTTCAATTTTGATGAATTGACCATGTGTTGTGGGCGTGCAGGATGTTTGGGACATGGCCAATGGCATTGCTGACTCCACACAAGAGTGAGGTGGTAATCCAAGGACCTGTCTGCGAGCATCTCAACAAAATGAAGGAGGCTACAACTACAACAAAAGAATTAGAAGAAGTAGTAGTAGTAGAAGAGAATCCAAAAATTCATGTTTCCAGCTTTGCATTCAACAGTTCAATTCTTTGGGACCCTGAAAGATGGGGCCGCCCTTCTTCCTCACAGCGCACCTCCCAGGTAATTCATTAACGTCAGATTAGGGATGACAATTTTGCCCATACTCATTGGTTTTTATTATCCAACTCAATTGGGTTGGGTATGAAATCCAAATAGATTGATATGTAGAGTTTGATGAGTTTGTACTCATACCCATTTACTTGGGTTGGGTTGAGTTTATAACAAATTGATTTGGGTTTCTACCCATGCCCAAATGCAAATTACAGTTTGGTACCTAAACTTAATAGATATGTATATTTAGTACCTAAATTTAATTTTTTTGCATATAAGTCATCAAAATATTGATGGAAAATTATGTTTTGGTACCTAAGTTTTTTGGTCTTACATTTTGGTACTTAAACTTTTCAAGTTTTACAAATATGTTTAATTTTTGCATGTGTAGTTAAAACACACTCAAGTAAATGAATATTCATATCCAACTCATACCCATTTAGATTATGGAAGCAATATCTATACTCATACCCAACCTATCTACAAACTCCCAAACCCATACGCACTTCATCCATACCCAACTCATTATCAATGGATCTACTTGGGTTTGGGTATAATTACATAGGTGGTAATTGCCATCCTACGTTAGATGGTTGATGACATATGAGATCGCGATGAAATGCATGTATATATATGACGTTTGTTGTTGGTTTTGTAGAATTCAATCAAGTTTGTGAAGGAAGCGGCTCTAGAAGTACAAGCGGAGACCAAATTAACACAAGGAGAGTGCTCTAAGATAATGGTATGGCGTCTTCGGTTCCCCACTACCACTCCCAAAACAATTCTTTCTTCTTCTTCTTCGTCAGATATCAGCCTCCTGTCTCAATAAGCAAAGCATTCATTACATCCAACCCAAGACCTAGCCAAGCCAAGCCGACCTCTAGGAAATTTTCTTTTTTTCCCTACTTTACCTCACTTTGTGTAAGTTCCCACGCCGTAAGGTTATAAATTAGCCATTCTTTCTTCTTCATCTTATTATTAATAAATAATATATATATATATATATATATATATATATATATATATATATATATATATATATATATATATATATATGGCAAAGGCTAGCGTACACCCGACGTACATTGTACGCCTGTGTTCACACTAAAAAATTAATATTAAATGATTTTAATTTAAATATGAGTATATTAATTAATAATAATTGGAATTACGATCACATCCATTAAATAATTTTTGTGTATCTTTTATTCCCCAATCAATTTTCACCGTTCATTATGTTCGAATCAAGCATATAACTTTTTCATATTTAAACTCTAGTACCTTATTTTTCCAAATCACAATTTCAAAGTCCTATAGTGTTTAGAATTAGAAATTCCCTCAACTCATTTCAGGACTCTTATTGTCTCCCTTCTCCGTCATTCGTCAATGGGTAGCGGCGGTCAGCAGTCGGCGCCAACATACAAATCATACCGACTCCTCAAGACTGGGAGACACAACGAACGCGCCGTCTCCTGCGTCAAATTTTCCAACAACAGCCATCCCCTCGATCGGTTCCGCCTGCCTCGAGAAAACCCTAATCCTCTGGTTCACCTCCAACGTCTCCCTCCAAACGCGCTCGTCGACCAATAAAACTTGCGGTCAAGCAATAATGTGCGAGGCTAGGCTAGCTTCTATTTTTGTCTTCCTCTCTCTGTTTGTGGTGTCAGACGGAGGTGGGGTTTGCGGCAGTGATGGATGGGTACGATACAGGGATGCTGATTGGGGGTGAGTACCTGTTAAAGGGGGTGATGATTTGGAGCTCCGCCATTGGGAAGTCCGGTCTGGTGTCCAAATTTAGGAGGAAGGACTGCCTGGGCGACTTTAATCCCAACATTGGAGTGGAGTTCGCTTATAGGGATGTCCGGTGAAATAAGTTTCAATTATGTTCATTACTCTGATTTTGGTGATTCGATTTCGTAATATTAGGTAGGGGCGGCTCTCTTTTTACTTCCAATTACCATGTTGATTGATTTTGTAATTTCGTTTTTTTTATTTCAGGTATGATGGACAACTCTGTTAGCTGATCCCAGAAACAGAGCATGGAAACTCGCCAGGTCGTGTGCAAATATCTGGCATTTATGTATCAGATTGTTGGCTCTTACCGCAAGCATCTTCGAAAGAGAATTCATGTGTAATCGTGACGCAACTGCCAACTCTGTTGCCGAAGAGGCGGACGGAGGGGATTGGGTCTTGTCAGGAGTGAAAATGAGGATCTATAGGCAACCCACAAACTAGAAACACAATCGCCCAACGATTATTAATAACAACGATTCAAAGTTAGTTGTATAGGACATACCAAATAAAGGTTTTCCCCGACAAATGACAAACTCTCACTCCCTTCGACCTCGACACTGCTACGTTCTTGAACCTAAAATTGCTCTTCTATTCTTAAGAGACAATAGCGTAGCTCCCGCCATGGTCTTCGTCAATTGCTTCTTTGATTTAGCTCTCTGGGTCGGGGAGAAGAAATTTGCGCTCCAACGACGATGATGCCGCCTGGATTAGAATTATTATGGATATATACTGGTCAGGAAGGGATAACGATTAATTTAAGAAGAATGAGATGGATTGGAAACGGAAAGAGGTCGTTAAGCTCTTGTAGTTTCTAGTGATTGGATACTTCCATTCCAGTTTTCACAGATGAACAAGAAAAAGTGAAGCAAAATCGGTAATGTTGTTTAAGGATAATTAGTCAATGAAAGTTTGATTTGAAAAAATTAAAGCAAATCAGATTCTAAATCATCGTTAGGAGATAAAAGGTATCAGAATTGTTATAATGAATTTTTAAATGATTGATTAAGTATAACGAATGGTAAATTATATTTTGGGATCATAATGTATAGAAAAAATAAACTAATGGCTGTGATTGTAATTTATGTTTTTATTAATAATTAATTTAATTATTATTCATAATTAATTTTCTAGTGTGAACGCAGACGTACAGTGTACGTCAGGCGTACGCTAGCCTGAACCATATATATATATATATATATATATATGGTGGCGTCTTCGGTGCACTCACTTTTTTGGGTGCACTGAACGCACCCACTTTTTTGTTTAATCTCAACCGTTGAACACATCTAACGGTTATAATAATTTGATTTATTTATATTTAATTATTAACTAATAAACTATTTTATATTTATTAAACGAATTTATAGTTATTGCTAATTGTAATTAAACCCCTTACATTAACACCTTCTCTTCACCGTTTCTTTTCCCCGCTTCCACCGTCAATACTATCCCAGTGGCAGGCGACGAATAGTTTACAGTGCCTGGCATCGTCGTCCTCCGCCACTAAACCGTCTCATGCGATTCCGGCATGCTCAACAAGGAATCAGAGAAAAAACTTGTTGGTGTATTATTGATGGTAGGATCCATCTTCCACCTTCAACTTGCGTACCTGCAGAGCTAATTTGTTTCAATTTATTTGATAAAACATGGTACTTCCTACGGAAGTAAGCAACAAGTTATATCAAGACAAGGTACAGTAAACAGCAAAACTATATATTCTTCTACTTAAGATAACCCAAAACAAGACCAGTACATTACATTACATCAACTAACCCTTCAGCCAAAGCACAAATCACTCAACAAAATACGTAAAAAAGGTGCGTCGATTACCTCTACGGATTTTCGGTTCTGGATACGTGAGGAAGCAACAAGGCTGAACTGAATTGCAATGGCAGGGGGAGGCTCCACCGCAACTCACCAAATCTGACTGCTATCCTGTTTCCGGCGAAGCTCGCAGGGGAATCACTCGACAGCCGGCGATCTTTAGTTGACTCTCTGTTTCCACCGCAACTCAGCAGATCTGACGTTCCCCATAATTAATCAATCACCGCAAGTCTCGTATGGGTGTAGAGGGGGTTGGTCGGTGTGTTACGTCCAGGAGATATCCTTGAAGCCGGGTGGAGACTGAAGCGCCGATTGCATAAAATGGACAAGGACACACGATTTCGTCGACGAAACGATCGAATCGAAGGGATACAAAGGCGATTGTCGAGAAATCGAACTAATCGACCAACAAAGCAGCCGAATCGAAAAAGAAAGTAGTGATGCAGAAAGAGGAAAGGATCCAGAAGACTCGAACAATTGAAGAGAAAGTGAGGATTTCTGGGAACGAATCAAGAACAGAAATCTGTCTTCTCCTATTCCATGTCGAGCGCCTGAGATGGGTTAGTGGCGGAGGACGACGATGGCAGTTGCCCGGCACGGGAAACTAATCGTCGCATGCCACCGGGAAACTATTGACGGTGCCAGAGGGGAAAACAAACGGCGAACAGGAGGGTTAAGTGACGTGAGGGACTTGATTGCAATTGTCATTAAGTATAAATTGTTTTAATAAATATAATATAGTTGATTAGTTAATAATGAATTATAAATAAATCAAATTATTGTAACCGTTAGATGTGTTCAACGGTTGAGATTAAATAAAAAAGTGGGTGCGTTAAGTGCACCCAAAAAAGTGGGTGCACCGAAGTAGCCACCTAATATATATATATATATATATATATATATATATATATATGGGTGATTCTATCGTACCTTGGGTAAAATCAAGGGTACAACATACCTTGAGTAAAAAAATGATATCTAGACCTCGAATTGAGCATAGTTTGGCGTCTGATATTATTCCCAAACCCTTAAGGATTAAAATCTAGGTCTTAGTTTTATAAATCTCATACACCAAGATCAATTTAATTAGAAACAAAAATCAACGGCTATGATTTGTCGAAATATATGCAACAAATTACAGGCACAATCTTAGGGATTAGGCTCTTTGATTTAGAAATCTAAGACCTAGGTTTCAATCATCAAGGGTTAGAGTATAGTATCATGTCCAAAAATTCGGTTAATTCGAGGTCTAGATAGCATTTTTTTACTCATGGTATGTCGTACCCTAGATTTTACCCAAGGTACGATAGAAGCCACTATATATATGGTGGCGTATTCGGCGCACCCACTTTTTTGGGTGCACTCAGTGCACCCGCCTCATAATTATCATTTTGAGCATGTGATTCATGTCAAAACGATATCAATTGTTGCTTATGATATTATGAACAAGAAGCACGTGAATTTGAAAAAAAATCATTTAAAATTTACTTTAATTCGTAGGATTTAGGATTTAGGGGTTTAGGGTTAGGGTTTAGGTTTACAGTTTGGGAATTTGCATTGGGATTCAAAATTGAAGGTTAAAGGGTTAGAGTAATAGATTGATTTGTTATGATTCTATGGCATATCATCATATTAGATTGAGAGTACTCATTAAAGTTCAAAATTTGATGTGTTATGGACACTTTTAGAGATGGGTGCACAGAGTGCACCCAAAAAAGTGAGTGCACCGAAGTAGCCATCATATATATATATATATTACTTTTCTTTCCTGCTGCCTTTCATCCCGGGCGGACTCCTTAGAATGTACTAGATTCGGTTCATAATCGAGATAGGAACTAGATATAGAAAAATCAAGAAATTGAGAATCATATGTAAATCCGAAGTTTTGATTTCATTCTGTGTTATTATCAATGTTAATAAAATTTTATGGAATTGAAATCGAATTGGACTGCATTTGACTCCGTCCAATACTATGTAAATATTAATTCCAACCAATTTGGTTTGATGTGGATGAACCGTGACACACTCATTGCATCAATTCATATAGTTAGCAGAAGAAACGTCATATCCATGAACTAGTCACGGGCCCGGCCAGTTGGCCGGATTCACTTTCCGAATCACATAAACAATAGTAGCAAGTAGTGTTCACGTATTTGATAGTATAATAAAAAATAAAAAATAAAATATTCAATTGTTCGAAAACATTCAAAAGGATTGATAGCATAAAAGAATCTAATATTAATGAAATACTTGAATCATTCAAAAAGGTGATCATAGTGATTTCTAAATTCTAACCGACTCATCAACTAAAATCAGTTATGAAAATAGAAAGACAAACTCCATGAGAGGGAACCGACTCGACATCCAACTTTAAACAAAAAATAACGATCTGGTAAGTTCCTAATCTTCAATGTATTGAGAAACTCCACATAATAATCTTCCTCTATACGATCTTGCTTACTAGAATCAAAATCAATTGAATCTAAACTATGATAACAAACTTTATCTCCTAAAAACCTTTCCATCACGTAATTATTTATTGTCAATACCATTTTATGATGGGGAGCTAATATAGCATGATGAAGCATATAATTTCTTTCAGTGCTATTCAAATGGAGACCACCATACACATGATTCCCAATATCATCAATACCATCTCAATCATGTGGAATGATCAACGAAGCTGGAATTGAGATCATTGACTCCTCAAAAACATTGCAACCCACTCCCTCGCCTATTTTCAAAAAATCATTTACTCGATTCTTTGATCCGAATAGCTTTTTCAGTTTTCGTGAAGAATCTCATATTTTAACAGAGCATTAAAACTTTCAATGAAAGCCATAAATACGACTTCTTGATAAAAGAATTGACAATATTTGCTCAGGTTACCGTAGCAATTAATGGTTATTTTTTTCAAAAGTCCCAGTCGAACATTATAGAAATTCCTCCAAAGATCATGTCTTTGCCATTTGGATGTTTCAGATGCAAATTGTTTCGAGAGTTCTAACCGTTGCTTTAATATGATTTTTATGACCCATGGAAGCATCATCTCGAATAATAAGATAAGCATTCTAAATCAACTATGCAAACTCGCTTCATTTTTTAATATGACATGTCTTTTTGAGTCACAATCAATTGGAATATGATATCGAGAATAAGCAACTCCTGCAACCATTAAAAAAACTGCATTATCAAAAGAAGGCAATGCACAAAACTACCTGCCGTTTCAAACAAATATTCTTCAAAATAAATGTCTTCCATGTACCTCTAAACCATCAACAAAGAAGTAGTTCTCATTTCTTTCCTCCATAGCTTGAGCAATTTCATTGAATGTCGTCCTCTGCACTAAAGTCAATTTTGTTTTAAAAAAGCTAAACACATAACTTTGATCTCATTGGTAGAACTGGGTATTTAGCAAACTTAAGTCCCTTCTACGATAGCTCTATTCTCCTTTTTTTCATAACGATTGCACATCAGAGACATGATAATGAATAATATTTGTGACAAACAAATTCTGTACTTTGTATCAAGAATCCGAAAAGGAAATTTCTTTCAAACAATCACTCCTCTGGTCATCTTCTGCCAGTTACTCGAGAGCATAAGTGCATAACGTGCTTTCTGGATGGAGTCATGAACAATGCCATTAATTGTTCTAATTTCTTGATAAGAACGACAATCACTAACTGAATACAGCAACATGGGAATTAAAATCATTCTTTGATGTACATTAATATAATCTTCCAATACAAATCTTGTACTTCCTCATATGCCACCTTTTCATCTTCCAAACAAAATATTTTTTTTTTTCAAAGTCAGTGTTGAAAAGATAGTCACAAGGAGGAAGAAAGAAAAACGCGGGAGTCGACCAATAGTCGAACTCCCGATGAGAGGGCCTTTTGTGCCACATGATGGGCAGCCCTATTTAGTCAACGAAAAACAAAACAGTAAGAAATCCAACTGAAATGAGAAGCTAAGCTCCGAGTATCCTCCAGTAGAGCTCCACCCCGATCATGCGCCAAGTCGCCTCCCACCATCCCGCCGTATCAATTGTTGTCAATCCCCATGAAATTTGACAAAGACAAAGGGCCCCGATCGATTATTGTGCAATTGAATCTTCACCTGCAAAATGAGCAAACAAAGGTCCCTACTAGGAGAATCCTGACCAAAGAGCCAACAAGTCAACAAAGACACAAGGCAGCAATTCGCCCTTGAAATAGAGTACCAGGTCATCGGGAAACCCTAGATTACCTGCACCGGCCAATACACACTTTTTTTTTTAATGAAAGGTTACAACCTAAATTTAGAAAGAATAATTAAAAACAAATAAAGTATGAAGGATAATTATTAAGGGAAAGAAATAAAGAATAATAATAAAGAATAATAGAAAAAAATAAAATAGAAAAAAATAAAAAGAAGAAGGAAACACTTACCTGATTTGAATTCTAACGTGGGGTGGGGGTGGGGAACTACGGTTCCAACCAATAGGAGAAAAATAAAAACCAAAATAAAAGAATAATAGAAAATAAAAAATAACGATTTATATTCCTCACTCCCGTTACCGTAACCGTCCCTGTTTCTTCGGTTCCTATTCCGGCGGATCTCAACGACGGCACGCCTCTGAATCGGCGCCGACAGTGTCTCTCCCGTCGTGGACTCTTCGTGTAGATGCCCCTTGCTGCTGTCGCTACTGCTGTAGTTCGGAGAAAGAAGCCGGGATTGCAGCGACAGGAGAGCACAAGCCGAGGAAGAGGAAGAGGCGTCGTCCATTCTGTGCAGATCTGAAGGGAAGAAACAATGTAAGAAAGAGGGAGGAGAAAGGGGATGACTTACAGTTGCAATCCCACAAGATATTGTGCGCCCAATTATTCGCTTCTGCTCTCCAATCTTTCCTTGGTCATCCAGGGTAGACTGACTGGCGGCGACGCAAGTTCTTCCCCTTCGGTCTTCCCGGGTGTATCATTGGAATTCGATCTATACCGGTTGCCTCTCTTTCTATCCCACCGGAAACACCGCAAGCGGTCTGGATCACCGCAAGTCCCGAGCGTCCTCTCTCTAGAAGGAAAGCGAATCGAAGCCGTCAAGTGAAAGGGGGGAACAGAGTCGATCTACTGCTACGGTAGTCAGAAAACCTCCGTCTGAGTTTCCGGCTATTGTTTCCGTCGGCAATGACTTTCGGCTGTGGACGCCGGGAATCAGGAGACCGGAGCGGCGGTTTCACTGTGCGGTTCACGGCTGGAGTCATGATTGTTGTTGTTCTTTATTTTGCAAGTTTCGATCATTTCTTTGCTTCTAGTTTAAATACATCATCGTTGAAACTAAAAATCCTAACAAGGTGGGAGCTATGCTTCCACGACTACCTACTGCCTACTCTTTCTCCACTTAAGGTGGAGAGACTTTATTCCAACCAAAACAACCAGCAACTACTACTCCTAATCAGTAGGGAATACCCTTTCCTTCCAAACAAAATATTGAGGCAACACCACATAGTTATATTTTTGTGCCCAAAAGAATGAGTATTAATTTTCATCAATGCCAATAATATTGATGTTTCATTTCTTTCAATAGCATTTTCAACTGTGTTTCGTTCTCCTATTTTACTACTTTATTCTCCCTAATGAAATGACATAACATGTACATACACAACATAGAAGGTGAATTACAACTAACATCAAACTAAAAAAATCTCCAACATGCATCACCTAATGTTATGTAACGACAATCTATGAATGGTTTAACCTCATCAATATAAAATGTTGCTCAAAGATTTTTCTTGAGTTTTTTTTTTCCATTACCGACTTGTTTAGAACTCAAAGTCACTATATTTGGATTCATATATTTCCATTCGAAACTCAAAAAGGTAAATTTTTTGAATTTTGTGATAATTTTATTCGCTTGGTTTAGCAAGTTACATGTCTAAAATAAAATTATGTAAATACCTAAACACTTTACCTAAATCACAAATTAAAATAAACCTAAACCTCAACGCACACCCCACAGATGGTACAGTTTAAAAAAACAATTTTCGTAACTAAATAATAAGAATATAGTAATAATAATAATAATAATAATAATAATAATAATAATAATAATAAAGCGGTACTACTTTACCAATTGCGTGATATATTTATCTAATGAACATATACTTCGTGTTCATCATTTTTAGATTGGCCCAGTTTACCTCCAATAAAAGTTGATGCAAAGATCCCATAATAACCTCAAAAAGTGACACCTCAATAAATAAACAATCTTAGCATCCAAAACAGAATTTTATGACATGTAAATGAAGGGGAGAAAAATATGAAATCAATGGAGTACCAATGTTGACAATTTTTTTAGATATATACTTTTGCCTTATATAACACACTAGGTGGCGATGTCGCGCCTTGTCGCGGGCGGAGATGGTCTACGGACATGTATTATGTGACCCATTATAATGTTTTGTTAGTATTATTACCCTAAAATTAATTTTTTATTATCACTTTTGTTAGTAATATATTGACTGAAAAGAGATATATGGCGGTCAACATGCCATTTAAAAAATCTTTAAATTTTTGGCAAATAAATTATATGTACCTAAACCCAAGTAGACCCATTGATTATGGGTAGGGTATGGGTGACGTATATATGGATTTGGAAGTTTGTAGATGGGTTTGAGTAGTGATTAGAATACATAAAAATAGTACACTAATTAGGGTTAGACGAAGAAGGCAAAGAAAGAAATAAAGAAAGGGTTAGGGAAGGCGAGTGGAAAATGAAACAAAGAGGAAGTAGATGATGCAAAGATTTTGACTAATTATTTTAGTTGGCCGTCAGTAAAACAATCAACCCTTTTCACCGTAGCAATTTATTGACACTTGCTTATGTAGATGTCGCATATTTTGTTATATTTAGTTAGTAGATGTTTGTTTGTTACCCCGTAAATGTACTAAATGAATTTATAAATTCGTTATTGCAATATTTTAGAGTCGTCTCGCTTTTATCATTTATTTGATGTTTCACGTAATGATCAAATATAAAATGGTCGAATCTTCTCCTACAGTTGAGTGATACAACATCTTGTATGGTACAGACTAAATTTATACTTTTATGTTATGGTGGATTGGATTCATGGATTCACGTGAAATCTAAATATTGAACCAATATGTAAATTTGAAAATTTGTAAGTATGAAAATCTTATAAAATTTGGATACCAAAATATAATTGTTCAATCGTTTTACATTAGAGTTAAATTTGGTGTATTAAAATGTAAAATATATATTATAATGACTAAGTTGTAACTTCATTAAATTTTGGGTATCAAAATGTAATAATTTAGACAACAGTAACCTTACTTCAATTTTATATATATTAATTTTTTTCTCGCTAACTTTTTCAATGGTTGATCAATTCTTTCAAATATGACTTATGTGCATTAATTTATGAAAATATAAAACGAAGAGCAATAGTTTTGTAAAATCAAGCATTGTATAATATTTAGAGATTATAAATAATTTATAATTCATCGATGTTCGTACCATAAAAAAAATTATTTTGCGCTTCAGATAGAGACTGCTCAGAATCGACCTCACCTTCTGGTGGCGTAAAACGACTCTCTTTTTGACTAATCCATGCATGACATGGATACACAATTACACATTAAATTATAAGATGTATATAATTATGTCAATAAAATACATGTGGTCAATTTTCGATGATTGAATTGAAGCACTATTTGTAGGGCTGGGAATCCAGACCAAATCGTATGGGAATCGCGATCTAGACCGTATCGTATGGTTTGGTCTGGACCGTGAGACCAGAACTATGGTCTGGTTTGGTTTGCGGTCTCCTCCTTTAGTGCGTGGTCTGAAGTGGTCTGGACTGCGGTCTACCGCAGTAAACCGTAACAGATCGCGACACACTACCTACTACCTTGGACTAAAATAACACTAAATTTAACCTCCATATCTGTATTTGAAGAACAAAGTTAGTTGATTCTTCATCTAGTTGAGAGCTAACAAATTGCCAAATGATCGATTATATGTTATCTACTTATCAAAGAACCACACAAAAATCAGAAAGACTCATAAATAATATTCACAGACAATGTCTAGACTATGGAGTCGATAAAAATTAAACACTACAAAAAAATTCGTTCACCTTGATGAGATAAGGAAAATTATTGAGAGATATGCGACCATCTTAGTGGTTCAAAATTACCTCGACGTCATCAAAAAGGTTATCAACTGGGAGAACCTTCAAATCACTCGAGAGAGGAGAGAAGCGGTAGCACAAAGAGGAACAGGGAATAAGGCTATTTGAAAATTGAAAAAACCCACTCCTATCCTCATATTTCTTCTCATTTAATTACGATCACAATTTTTTTGTTTCACTAGCATATTGGTCACTAGATTTTTTTTATAGATACCGGCGAAGGGTTGGAGGGCGAACAAGAGTTAATTTTTTTAACATGGTCTGTCTGGTCCAGACCATAACAGACCGCACCGCATAGGTGTGGCCTGGACCGTATAGTATATGGTCTGGTCCATGGTTTGTGTTCCAACCTCTCGGTCTCGACTACAAACCGTATTTATGGTATGGTCTGGATCGGACCGCACCGTTTCCCACCCCTAACTATTTGGTTGTTTGAATGATTATCCCAGGGAATATTTTTTGAGTCATTTAACAACGAAAATAATCACTAATAATAATGTAAACAATAATTATCAAATACTTAATCGTGTGTTATTGAGTTATTCTTGTTTTTTATTACCTGTTATTGAGTTATTCTAATTACTCTTCATAGTCAATACTGTGAAATTGATGGCTAAAAGCCACATATCAACAATTTAATTAAAAATTAATTATACAAACCAAATAACAGATTAATTCTGATGGATATACTTCAATTAACAAAGCAAAGCAATAGTCCTCTCCTGTTGTAGCGCCGGTGCATATATCCTCGATCGACATGGAGAGAGTGTGAAAAGAATTCACTATTCAAGGAAACCTTAAACATTAATTACAAAGAGGGATAGGTAGCAATATATGTGAACATCGAGCACCATTATGATGCATGGTATTGATTGCTCGATTTTATATTAATGCTATTTGTTAAACTCTTGAGCCTTGTTTTAGTATAAGTTATGGATAAGGTAGTAAAAGTTTTATTTAAATTATAAAATTTTATGACTTTACGATATTTACTTGTTCTGATTCTGATTTCACTATAAAACATATGAATCTTAAAATCTTACACCATTCATGATTTGAATTATTAAAATTTGTAAAATCTAGATTTTCAAAGGAGTTTAACAATTTAAGGTTGAGGATGTATTGATTGAATTTTGACCAAACTGAATTGAGTTGACGAAAATAGATAAAATCTTTAGGTCAGTTTTGTATTTTTTTTCCAAATTAGCAAAGCATAACATATTTGATTCCTTCCCCTCCATCAATGTCACTTAGTTCCTCTTAGTGGCCACCGTCGACCATCATCAAGTCACATAAACTTATTAATCAATACTGATTCATGACTTTCCAACATTAACCTTGAAAATTTATTATTTTAAGTGTTATGTATCTTTGTATTATTCATGATTTACCATAGTGATATTATTTAGATTTACTTTTATATAGACTTTCAATCCGACAATTTTACGATTCAGAATTATTCTAGCTTTGGACATTGATTGCATTGTGGATGAAATCTGTGTCAGCGTCTTCGTATATGTTGAGGAAGCTCGGCTCGGCTGAGAGGGCTTTAATGGGGGAAGCTTAACTAAAAAGGCTTGAATTTACGATTTGTATTTTAAGAAGGCCTTTAATTATGAATTTATATTCTAAAGGAAAGGAAGGAGGAGTAGTTGAGCACTTGAGCTGAGATATCAATGTCGAGTGCGGATCTGGTGACTAAGGGGGTGCTTAGTCACTTGACTAAGCCCCTCCTAGCCATTAGATCTGGACACTTCAATCCAATGGTTAAAAAGTGGGAAGGGCTATTTAATTAATGCCAGGGGTAGTTTGGGTATTATGAAAAATTACGAAGTATACAAACCGGATTTACAATCAGTACAAACCATACAAACATACGAACAGTACAAACTAGAACGACAAAACATACAAACATTACAAACGTATGAATTGTACAAACAATACAAACTAGACTGACAAACAATACAAACCATACAAAAAGAAAAAACAACCGGGTTGACTTTGGAGGCTCCATCCCTATATAGAGAAGTTCCATCCAAAAGTCAACCAGGTTGTTTTTTAGACATAAAAAACATTACAAACATGGTTGACAAAAATGATAAACATGGTTCACAAAAATAACAAAGTTTACGAACATTACAAAAAAACTGACAAACATTACAAAATAACAAAGCGTACAAACATTACAAAATAAACCAACAAACAGTACAAAGCATACAAACCGTACAAAATGTCACTAAAAATGACAAACAATACAAACCGAATCTATACAAACATTACAAAATAGGTCAGCAAACATTACAAAATTGTCGTCGGGAAATTTCCTCGGACTGCCAGAAAACTCTCTCTCTCTCTCCAATGGTCCCCCTCAAGTTAGAAACATAGGGGGGACCATTGAATTGAGTTCTTACACTTTCATCTCTACGTTCATCCGATTACTAAAGGGATGAACCCAATCCGGAATATGAACCATAAAAGAAAATTCCTATTAAACCGATCACAAGAATACCCGCTACAGTGCCTATTATCCAAAGAGGAATCCTTCCAGTAGTATCGGCCATTTATTCCACTTCCCTCCAAATTTACTCTCTCTCTCTCTCTCTCTCTCTCTCTCTCTCTCTCTCTCTCTCTCTCTCTCTCTCTCTCTCTCTCGTGAATGGCCAAAAAAGGCATGGAGTTCCCCTGGGCAGAAAAAGAAGCCCGTTGAATGGCCAAAAAAGGCATGGAGTTCCCATAAAAGGGATGCGTGAAATCTCTGGGCCCGCCGGAGTTCCCAGAAAAGCCCGCCGAAGTTCGGATCGTCTGGTCGGGGAAGGAAGCTCGTCGGAGTTCCCAGAAAAAGCCCGCCGGAGTTCGGGTCGTCTGGTCGGGGAAGGAAATGCGCGCAGGTTAATTATTATAAAATTATTTAATAATTAAAAAATATAAAAACTCTGCAATTACCACATTATCCTTCATTAAATTGAATTAATGTGAACCATTAGATTTAAATGAAGCTCAAAGGTTGAGATTGACTTAGTCATGTGACTAAGGGGACCCCCCTTAGTCACCTGATATTAGCCCATCAATGTCCAGAACTGGGTAAGTGGGTGGAAATATATTTATAATAATATCATAAAATGGGAAAAGCCCAAGGAAGTCTGGCATGAAATATACTTTGCACCAAACGGAAAAGTCCCAAAAAAGACTGGCTGGAAATATATACGACATGGGAGGAAAACTCCAAAATACCCTTCCGTGCTCTGCGCAGGAGCCACCGAAAAGGGAACTAACGGGGTTCTGGAGGGGAACCTCCATAATATAAGGAAAAAATCCATAACTACCACCGTTTTAAAAAAAATTACAAAAATACCACCCAATCCAAATAATTTCCAAAAATACCACCATTTATATAAAACCGCGCCTCTAAGGAGCGGTTTTTAATGAAAACGCGCCTCCAGGCTGCGTTTACAATACAAAACGCTGCCTGAGGGCGCGGTTTGACCTTGCATGGCTGTCAAACCGCGTCTCCACATGGCGTTGCATCAAACCGCTCCTTGGGAGAGCGATCCGACGGCCAAAACGTGCGCCAGCTCGGCGATCCGCGTCGCCCAAGCAAACCGCCTCCTCGCGGAGCGGTTTGACTGTTGGGAAAAGCAAACCGCTCCACCGAGGCGCGGTTTGACTGTTTGGGAAAAGCAAACCTCCTTCAGGACGCGCGGTTTTCGTTGGGGAAAAATTACAGAACAGCCCTCCCCCACGCGGTTTGTGCACTATATAAACCCCCTCCCCCCTTCATTTTTCTGCACACCAACCTCATTCCCCCCTCTCTCCCTCTAACTTCTCCCTATCCACTCCCCTTCCCACCCAAAAACCTTAGAAACGTTTTTTTGTTAGGTGCGGCCTAAGTCCGATCTGCCTCCAAAAAACTTTTCTTTGGTTTTCACTAAAAAACCGTCGAACCTCTGTCCGGATTCCGAGAGAATGGCCGATTTCGCTCAAGAAGAGGGCCTTTTTTATGATGATTATCCAACGGTACGTACTCATTTTTCCCAATTGTTGTTGTTGTTATAATGATTTATTTAATTTATATACTAATGATTTGTGTTATTGTTATGCTATCGTAGGTTGGGCCGGATGTTGATATTTTCAATCAACGATATTATGTTGAGCAAGGACCGATTGATCCGACAGTTTTATACAATCAAGCAAATCATCGTTCAAGAGACGTTTGGAACGACCACAAGGTACATATTATTTATCATCACTTGTAATTTGTATTTTGTTAAAGTAATTTATTTGTTTGTACAATAATTTACTTAATTGTTAATCGTATTGATTATTTTCTATAATTTAAATCAATACAATACAACACTTATTTAGAATCTTTATAAAGAAATGCATGTCTAAGGAAATGAGGACTTAAGCGATCATCATGATCCCCCCATGACTTGGGAAAATTGGGTTCTAAGCGATCCTCGGATCCCCCCTTTTTCTGTCAAAAAGACTGTGTTTCTAAGGAGATGTATACCTCTCCTAAGAGTCTTACGAGTGTACTTGTATTGCTTTAAATTATTGAAAATAATCAATACGATTAACAAAATAATATATTTGGATATTATTTTAGTTATGTTAATATTAATGTTTATTAGATAATGTATATTTCTATAAAATCGCTTGATTTAATTAATATTGCATCTTAGAAAATTATTTTAGTTATGTTAAAATTAATGTTTATTAGATAATGTATATTTCTCTAAAACAACCTTGATTTATATATAAATTGTATCTTATAATATATTTATATATGTATAAATCATCAACTTATAGTGAAATTTAAATTCTTCTCTAGGATGCATACCATATAGTCCGCTATAGGGGCACAACGAATGTGCTTGAATGGAACGACGTCATCTTGCCCTTTCTAAAAAGGGCAAGATTGGATTCGATTAGGCATTTCAGTGGAATTAAGATCGACCGCCAACTCATCACGGCGATGGTAGAGAGATGGCGAAAGGAGACACACTGCTTCAATTTTCGTGAAGGCGAGTGCACCATCACACTTAAGGACATCGCCATCCTAACCGATCTCCCCATCGATGGTGATGTTGTTTGTGTGGACTCTACGCCACCACCTAAAGTTGTTGCCAATATGAGTGGTTGGCAACATTTTATATGGACGGTCACCGGGTTGTGTCCGCCAGAAAAGGGAGATCACGATGCGGATGGTAATCCACCATTGTCGAAGGGCCAAGTATCCATCACGTGGTTGACAGCGGAGATCAGGCGTAAGCACAACCCTGAGTTCGGAGGCATTCCCCTCACGGAGGAAAGCTCGGAGCGCGATAAAGACATTTATGCACGTATCTACATCCTCGGCATGATCGGAGGAGTTTTCTTCCCCAAGAAATCCAACAACCTAATCAGCAATTCATGGTTGAAGATCATACTTGGTAGTTGGGATGATATGGGAAACTTGAGCTGGGCATCTGCTTGCCTAGCTCAGCTCTACCGATCCCTATGTAATGCTAGTGCGAGAGCGGTGAAGGAGATTGATGGGGCCATGTTCATCGTCCAATTTTGGGCTTGGGAGCATTTGCCATGGATTGCGCCGAAGGTAGACCCCGACAAGGAATGGGGACCCGGCCATCCCCTACGACATGAAGCTTATGGTTGTAGGTAAATATCTTCTATCCCACTCATAGTTCTCACATTTTTTTTACTAATTTAGTTTTTTATAACGAAATTTTTTGAAGGTACTAACATTGTGTACTTTTCCATATTAATAGGTGGCTTGGTGAAACAACATGCGACAACCTAGGAGCGCATAAGCTGGAGGAGTATCGTAGGAGGCTTGATCACCTTTGGGAAGCAGAGGTGAGCATCATAATACGCTATTAAAGCCTACTTTTTTTTTAACTTATATTATTATGTTGATTAATGGTTTTATTTTTTAAACCTTCGTAGCTTAAGTTCGATCCGTATCCAGAACGGATTGTTGCGCATCACGTCCACAAGTTCCCATTACATCCCAGTCAATGGTGCACCCGAGTTCCACTAATCTACCACCATATAGTGGAGTGGCACTTGCCGGATCGATGTCTACGACAATTTGGACGTGAGCAATGCATACCATTGGATGTCCCGGAGAGTCAGAAGGGGTACCACGGGAAAGATGGTCGACAAGGACCTACTAATTGGCCGGAGGAGTATAAGCCGTTGATCCGGCTGTGGAATGTTAGGCAAGATCAGGATATTGTAACGGCATCTAATGTGGGGCGGATGGGCTACCATGACCCATACCTGGAAACCTACCGAAGACAATCTGTTTGTTACATGACCCCCGAAGGAGCGGCGGACGGAGCTTTGGTAAGAAATTAATTTTTTATTTGTTTAGTCATGCGGTGCACTATTTTTTAAATGGCTAACTTTGTTATTTTGTTCGATTTAGGTTGATGGCATCGAGCGAATCCACGACCTCGCGCGGACCGCAGATCATTCGGCGGCGGGTCGAGAGGTGGGGATGATTCGAAGGATAGCGAACAATCTCCTTGGCTGTATGCGAGCGCGCGGACGTGACCATCATAGATACCCTCTAGTTCCCCCAGTGAGACCGCCGCCGGTGATGCTTGATGTTGACCCAGTGCCTCCGCCGGTCCATAGAAGGCAAAACAAAGCTATGAGGGATCGACCTCACATGCCGGAGATCAAACCATTTGAGGCGTGGAAGGCGCCTACTCCTTTGGAGGTGTGCAGCGGTGAAGGGGGGAGTACTCAGTACGATCCCACGCCGGGAAGCCAGTATGATCGGCGGTCAAGTTTCCAGTACAATCTCCGGCCCAGTTTCCAGTATGAAAAATGGCCAAGTACATTTCATGACGGCACATCTTCAGCTACTTGGGCCGAGGGTTCATACTCAAGTCCCCACCAAGACTTCTCACCTTTGCAGCGACCATAACAACAATGGCAACAACAATGGCAATCCACTCCACACCAAGACTTCTCACCTTGGATTCGATCACAACAACAATGGCAACAACAATGGCAATCCACTCCCCACCGTATGAGCATGGATAGCCCTCGACCGCAGACGGAGGGGCCACCTATCACGGAACCGAGGCGGCATAGCACGGAGGATCGCCCTTCTACGGCGAATAGGAATCTGCCACCCGTTCCACCATCATCTACACCCGGTGGACCAGTCGCCCATCGCACAAGGAAGCAGAGGGCAAACCGTCGAAACAATGCATGAGTGTTTTTATTTCAAGTTATGGTTTTGTTTAAATTAAGTTGAACAATGGTGTTTTTATTTCAAGTTATGTTTTGTTTAAATTAAGTTGAACAATGGTGTTTTTAGGTGAAGTTATGGTACAAGTTAAATTAAGTTGAACAATTGATAGACCGTCATTTACACATGTTTTTACCCTCATACTTACACCGTTTGAGGTGTTGATTCTCGTGTTTTAGGCCGATTTCACGCTAGGTTGTGCTTGGTTGTGTTATTTCAGGTCCTAGTACGTGGATGAAGGCTTAGGAGCGAGTCTGGGGTCGATTGGACGACAAACGGACGAAGGGCGAGCTTGTTGGAGAGCCGCACGGCCAGGCCATGAAGACGCACGGCCGTGCACTTGCACCATATGGCCGTGCGCCTCATGCCGAGAGCTTGCACGGGCAAAGCAAAGAACCGCACGGCCGTGCAACATACAAACCTGGCCGTGCGGGTTGGTGCGAGAGCTTGCACGGGCACAATCCAGATGTGCACGGCCGTGCGCCTGGCCGTGCAAGATGGATGAAAGTGAATAAGTGATACGGTGCGTTTTGAGGGTGCACGGCCAGAATTGTGAGGTGCACGGCCGTGCACCTGGCCGTGCAACTCGGGGAAAACTGATTTTAAAGCCTAATTCGAGCAAACAGAAGGGGATTCGAGTTTTAGAGAGATAGAACGATTCTTAGAGAGAGAAAGCGACGAACAAGAGTCTCCAAGTGCCCTAGATCGATCTTCAACACCATTGGAGCTTGGTTTGAGCTTGGAGAAATGCCGATTCAACGTCCAGGAGCAGAAATCCATCTTCACAGTATGATTTCCGCGTCTGATTCTGCTTTTGCTTCTCTCTCCATGGAGTAGTTCTCCCATTCATCTGGGTGTGGGAAACCCTAGTTCTGTATGTTAGGTTTGATTGTATGAACCCAAGTACTGATTCTGTGATTGATTATATTCGATTGAGGTTTTATGATTGAATGACTTGAATCCTGATCAAATTCCTGTTGTTTCTGCTTTAACCTAGAATGAGAATATCTGCCTAGGTTAATAGAGTATCCTTGATTGAAGGTAGGGAGTTGGTGACTTTAGTCGAGGAGCCAACTCACTATTCTGTACCGGATTTACTCCGGTAGTGGAGGTTTTGTTCTTAGGGCCTCAATCTGTCGACTCCGGTGGAGGTTAGTCGCCCGCTAGAGAGTCAGATTGAGAGGGTCTGAAGACCTTTAGTCGAGACTTCAGGCTGTTTAAGAACCTTCCGCAGTATAATCTTCATAGAAACTGAACTTGGTAATTACAATCCGGCTTAACTGCAGACTAGGGGGAACCATATCCGGGTGACCTCTCTTAACCTGAATACAACCGTTTTAGTTACTTTGCTTGCTTGTTAGTTTAGAACCTCACTAAAGTTTCATTGCTAGATAATACGAATTCACTGAGTAGTCATCACATCTAGGACCCGGGTTGACATTGAAACCCAAACCCGCTATACTACGCTTTAGGAAGTGGTTACACTTGGCCATTTTCTAGGGTGGCAGTAGAGTCGAGTCAAGTTTTTGGCGCCGTTGCCGGGGAACGGCTAGGTTGTTGAAGAAAAGTGATTTCTGTTACTCTAGCTTTTCTTTTCGCTTTGTTTGCTTTGTCCCACTTGTGCCTTCACGGGTTTGCTTGCTTGAGTGTGTGCAGGTAGTGCATGACCCGTAGCCAGTCAGGAGGGTTACTGCCGTTGGATCCAGAGCTTGAACGCACTTGCCGCCAACTTAGGAGACAGCAGCGAGCTAGACTGGTTACGGGAGAGCGCATAGACGGCCACTTAACCAGCGATTCTGAGGAAGAGTACGAGATGGAGGGCGAGGACATCCCACAACCGGGGAATGCTCGACAGGTTCCCCCGGTGAATCAGCATCCACCACCACCGCCGGGTCCCACCTTGGAGTACTACTACACTCCACGGATTGCTGACATCCACCCGGTCATCCTCTATCCACCCGTCCCAGCAAACAACTTCGAGATCAAGCCAGGCTGGATTCAGCTCATCACATCCTCTATCCAGTTCCATGGCTTGAAGGATGAGGAAGCCCGGGCACACCTTTCCCGTTTTCTGCAGCTGACGAACGGGTTCAAGTTGAATGGTGTTCCGGATGAGGCAATCCGCCTTCACCTCTTCCCCCATTCTCTGGCGGGGAATGCTAAGAGGTGGTTGGAGACCCAGCCCCCACTGTCCATCACTTCTTGGGACGATCTGGCGGATAAGTTCGTGCACAGATATTATCCGGCATCGAAGACTACTGAGATTCAGCGGGAGATCACTCACTTCCGCCAAGAGCCAGATGAGTCCCTTCGTGATGCATGGGAGCGGTACATGGGATACTTCTGGCAGTGTCCCCATCATGGCTTCAGCGATGCTTTCACAGTGGGGAACTTCTACAGTGCCATCACCCCAGACAGCCAGAGGGTGATCGAGTCTCTATGCCCAGGAGGGGATATCCTTACTAAGACTCCACCCGAGCTGAACCAGATGATCAGTACTTTAGCTGCCCGCGATCATTCCTGGGGGCAGAGCAGCAGAGGCAGGCACTCCCGGGACCGTGGTGTGCACGCCATGGAGACCAGATCCGGGCTCGAGCAGCAGGTAGCTGAGCTAGTGCAGGCATTGAAGCAGCCCAACAGTCTTATTCCGGGCAGAAGTTTGGCTACACCTCCAGTTGCTCAGTGTCAGTGGTGTGAGAGCCCGAATCACCTCGTGGAGGATTGTCAGTCTATGAGGGAGTCTTCTACTCCCCAAGAGCAGGTGGACTTCATAGCAAATGCTCGGCGCCTGGACCCATACAGCAACACCTACAATGAGGGATGGCGCCAGCATCCCAACTTTGCCTGGAGCAATAACACCGCCAAGCCACCTGGTTTCCCAGCACCAGCAGGTGGTTTCCAGCAGAGGCAGCCCTTCCAGGCTAGGCAGGGGCCACCACCACAGCAGCAGCCTTACCAGCCTAGGCAAGGGCAGCCATTCCAGCAGCCTCAGCGTCAGTATGCCGAGCCAGCAGCAGCACCAGCTCCCGATAATCAGATGACCAAGCTTGAGAACATTTTGGCAGCATTCATGACCACCAGCCAGGCAAATATCACGAGGATGGATCAGGCCATAGCTTCACTGGAGGCAGGCCAGAGGAACCAGGGTGCCATTCTGCAGGATCTCCAGCACCAGATAGGGGGCTTAGCTCGCCAGAACACTACGAGGGCACCGGGGACTCTGCCTGCCACCACTGTCCCCAATCCTCGCGACCCTCACGAGACTGCCCATGTCATCACCACCAGGAGTGGCAAGACCATATCTGCTGCTTCTGCCCAGCCCAGGCAAGACGAACCACTTCCTGCTTCAACACCTCCAGCTGATACTGCAGAAGTGGAGGAAGGCAGCGCAGCACCTGCTCCCAAGCCACAACCTGTGGTTAAGGAGTATACACCCCAGCTGCCTTTCCCCACTAGACTTCATAAAGACAGGCTGGAGACAGAGTTTGCCAAGTTCATGGCAATGTTGAAGCAGGTCAACATCAGCATGCCGTTCGTGGAGGCACTGTCGAAGATGCCCAAGTATGCCAAGTTTATGAAAGACCTCCTCACCAACAAGAAGAAACTTGGGGATCTTTCGACAGTGATGCTCAGCGAAGAGTGTTCTGCCATCCTGCAGAACAAGCTGCCAGAGAAGCGCAAAGACCCAGGGAGTTTCACTATCCCTCTTGTTATTGGCAGCATGCATGTAGGAAAGTCCTTGGCGGACCTAGGCGCTAGCATTAACGTCATGCCCTATAAATTGTTTAAGAAGCTAGACCTAGGTGAACCTAGAGCTACTAGGATGAGCATTCAGTTAGCTGATCGATCTATCGTGCATCCTAGGGGTATCATTGAGGATTTGCTTGTTAATGTGGGTGCATTCACATATCCTGTTGATTTTGTTATTTTGGATATAAATGAGGATGTGGATGTGCCTTTGATTTTGGGTAGACCGTTTCTCGCCACCGCCAAGGCGCTTATTGATGTGCATAGTGGTAAATTGATTCTGCGTGCTGGTGATGAACAGGCTACTTTTTCTGTGTCTGACAATGGGAAACATTCTCATTTGCATGATGACATAGACTACTGTGATGTGCTTGCCGATTTTGAGACCGCACTCGCCATCACGAGTGCGGGTACTGATGATGCTCTTGAGCGTTGTATTTTGCTAGGTGAGCAGGCATTGCAGGAGCCGCAGCTGGCGGAGCAGTTGGCCGCATTGGAGAGTGGCCCCTTCTTGGAGGGCGACAGGCTGTTTAAACCGATCTCATCCTCCACCCGCATCACCACTTCTCTGGAGGAACCACCAGAGCTGGAGCTTAAGCCCCTCCCTCCTCATTTGGAGTATGCATTTCTCCGGGAGGGGAATAAGCTGCCAGTTATCATCAGCTCGACCCTCACACCCGAGCAGAAGACCAGACTGGTGGCCTTGCTGAAGCAGTACGAGCGAGCTTTGGCATGGAAGATCACAGATATCCGGGGGATCAGCCCCTCTTTTTGCTCGCACCGGATACTGCTGGAGGATGAGATGCGGCCAGTGAGGCAGCCGCAGAGGAGATTGACGCCGAACTTGGAGGCTGTGGTTCGGGCAGAGATCGTGAAGTTGATGGACGCCGGGATCATTTTCGCCATTTCTGACAGCGAATGGGTCAGTCCCACCCAGGTGGTGCCCAAAAAGGGTGGGATGACCGTGGTGCCTAACGAGAAGAACGAGCTCATTCCGATGCGCACGGTGACTGGGTACCGTGTTTGCATCGACTATCGGCGTCTCAACGACGCTACTCGGAAGGACCATTTCCCGCTGCCGTTCATTGATCAGATGCTGGAGAGATTGGCGGGGCACGAGTTCTATTGCTTCCTGGATGGGATGTCCGGGTACTTTCAGATCCCTATAGCACCGGAGGACCAGGCGAAGACCACTTTCACCTGCCCCTTCGGCACATTTGCTTACCGGAGGATTCCATTCGGGCTATGCAACGCCCCAGCCACTTTTCAGCGATGCATGCTCGCCATCTTTGACCGTCTGGTCGGCGAGATCATGGAGGTGTTTATGGACGACTTCTCGGTTTATGGAGACTCCTTCTCTCACTGTCTCCATAACCTGGAATTGGTCCTTAAACGGTGTGAAGAAACAAACCTGGCACTGAGTTGGGAGAAGTGTCACTTCATGGTTCGAGAGGGCATAGTTCTTGGGCACAAGATCTCCAAGAGGGGGATCGAGGTAGACAGAGCAAAGATCGAGACTATCAGCAAGCTGCCTCCTCCTACATCTGTAAAGGGGATCCGGAGTTTTCTTGGCCATGCAGGTTTCTATAGGCGGTTCATCAAGGACTTCTCGAAGATCGCCCTGCCCCTAACTAAGCTTCTGGAGAAGGATGCCCCCTTCCAGTTCACTGATGCTTGCACAGCGGCGTTCACCACCTTGAAGGAGAAGCTCACCCAGGCTCCTATCATGGTGGTTCCTGACTGGTCACTACCATTTGAGCTGATGTGTGACGCCAGTGACTTTGCTGTTGGAGCTGTTTTGGGGCAGAGGCGAGATCAACACTTCCGACCTATCTACTACGCCTCGAAGACTCTGAATGATGCCCAAGAGAACTACACCACCACAGAGAAGGAGCTGCTTGCAGTGGTGTTTGCCTTCGATAAGTTTCGCCCCTATCTGGTCTTGTCCCATGTGACCGTGTACACAGATCACTCCGCAATTAGATACCTGATGAGCAAGGCCGATGCCAAGCCTCGGCTCATACGATGGATCTTACTGCTGCAGGAGTTCGATATTGAGATCCGGGACAAGAAGGGAGCAGAAAATGTTGCAGCTGATCACCTCTCCCGGTTGGACGCACCCCCTGCGGACAACCTCGTGGAGGAGATTGATGACTCATTCCCAGACGAGAGGTTGATGATGCTATGCTTGGTGGAGAGTATCACCCCCTGGTACTCCGATTTTGCGAACTATTTGGTGGGCCAGCAGCTGCCCAAGGGGATGGCAACTCACGCCAAGAGGAAGTTTTTCTCCGATCTGAAGTACTACTTTTGGGATGACCCACATCTATTTCGGATCGGAGCCGACGGGATCATCCGTCGTTGTGTTATGGAGAGTGAGATGGAGGGCATTCTATCTCACTGTCATGAGGGACCTACTGGCGGTCATCACGGAGGAAACCGCACAGCGAGGAAGGTGCTCCAGTCGGGCTTTTACTGGCCCACGCTCTTCAAGGATGCAGACGCCTTCGCACGCAGGTGCGACCGATGCCAGAGGTCAGGTAACATCTCTGCCCGTGATGAGATGCCCCAGAATGTGTTTATAACTTGTGAGATTTTTGATGTCTGGGGTATCGACTTCATGGGCCCCTTCCCTCCATCTTTTGGTAACACCTATATTCTGGTTGCTGTTGACTACGTCTCTAGGTGGGCTGAGGCGCAAGCTTTGCCCACCAATGATGCTAGACGTGTTTGTGGTTTTTTGAAGCAGCTCTTCTCCCGGTTCGGGACACCTAGAGCCATCATAAGCGATAGAGGCACCCATTTCCAGGGCCAATTTGATAAACTACTGTCTCGCTATGGTGTGACTCACAAGGTGTCGGTGGCCTATCATCCCCAGACCAGTGGCCAGGCCGAGCTGACGAACCGGGAGCTCAAGCGGAGCCTGGAGAAGACGGTGGATCAGTCCCGCAAAGATTGGTCCACCAAGCTCGATGATGCTCTATGGGCGTATCGCACTGCCTACAAGACGCCTATTGGTACTTCACCGTACCGGCTTGTCTATGGAAAGGCCTGCCATTTGCCCGTGGAGCTAGAGCACAAGGCATTTTGGGCCCTTAAGCTGCTCAACTTGGATGTTCGTGTTGCAGGTACTGAGCGTAAAATGCAGATGTTGGAGCTGGAAGAGTGGCGTTACCACGCCTATGAGAACACCAAGCTGTACAAGGAGCGCACTAAGCGCCTACACGATGCACGGTTGAGGGGTCCGAAAGAGTTTCAGGTTGGTGATCGAGTTCTCCTTTACAATTCTCGCCTGAAGCTCTTTCCCGGAAAACTCCGCTCCCGGTGGTCTGGACCGTTCACGGTCACACAGGTGTTCCCGTATGGCACTATCGAGATTGCCGACCCGCAGACTGAGCCATTTAAAGTGAACGGCCATCGTCTCAAGCTCTACCTGGGAGACGAGGTCGAACGCGCGGAGTTGGTCGTGGAACTCGCGGACCCTTAGTTGCGCCATGGGCGTCCAGCTAAAAGACGGTAAAGAAGCGCTTGTGGGGAGGCAACCCCACCACGGTTTGACTTTCTTTCTTATGTTTCGAGTCGGATTGCGTTTTGGTTTGGTTTTGGTTTGTTTTCTTTGTTCTGGATGATGTCTTATTGGGCTGACATCGGACCTAACATATTCTGGTTGAGCTCTTCTGTTTCCCTTGAGCTGTGCTGTGTTCCCGCCTGGTCCGTTTCCAGTCTCCTGCAGTCTGTGAATACCGGTAACATCGTTCCCCTTTCCTTTCCTCTTCTCCATTGAGGACAATGTCGATCTTAAGTGTGGGGGGGTGTTTATCTTTTGACTGCATTAGATCTGTTTGTGTGCTTGGAGCCTAGTCCACTGTCCGAATCTTACGATTTGAGGGCTCCAAGTACTGTTGTTTGATCATATTGGCACTGTGTTTTGATGGATGAATTGATTGGTTTTTGAATTAATGCATGACAACTTGTTTGCAACTAGGACAACCTATGATGAGGACTGAGATGTGCAGTAGAACGATGTAGGGGTTCAGTTTTTCAACTGTTTGCTTGCCAACTGTGACTTGATCTGACTTGATCTGATTACTTGTTCTTGACAGTCGTTTATGCATCTAGTTCAGGGAATCAGAATGTGGGATAGAGCATATAGGTAGCCATGTGAGATTTGAGCCTGCTCGTTTCTTTCTTGTGCGATAGATCCCTCTTCCATGAAATGTAGCATTCACGTTGTCACTAGCTAAGATGATGGAGGCATAGGATTAGCCCACGACCAAACTGACTGTCCTGATGCGTCATAACCCCTAGTCAGCCAGCCGTGTGTTATCCTTTCTTTCGGTCTGAAATGAAAAATCACCCTTTGCATCTTTTAGAAGGTTCCACAGAGTGGTTTTTGCATGCTGTCTGCTGTTCTGCTAAATATAATGTGAGGGTTGGAGGTAGTGCTTAAAAATTTGGGCGTGCGTTTGAAAATATGCAGAGGTGGTGGTTCTCTTAAGAAATGAACAAAGAAAAAATAAAGAAAAAACAAAGAAAAAGATTAAAGCAAAAGAGAGCCACCACCAAAAATCTGGAATAGTGCCCATTAAGTAGTTTCCGAGTAGTCTGGCTTGGAAATGCTAGCATTTTTGTAACCTCCTTCGCTCTTGTGCCCTAAAGAATTTGATTAATGCAGAATAGCAGGACGAAAGTTACTGGTTTGCTTGATTGTGGTTTTGTTGGGTTTGGAATTGTGGAACCTTGTGCCATAACTGCCACCACTTAAAAGGCCTTTTCCCCATGTCCAAGACCCTAGCCAGTCATTTGAACCTGTGTCTAAGACCTCCTGATTAGTTAGTGGTGACACCCCACATGTGAACTCTAGCATTTAGAGGCTGCCATCATGGTGAAGAGATGATAGGTATTGAGAGAAATAGCATGCGCATCTTTCGCATCAAATTGTCCTGACCCCACTGGTCGAGAGTGAGTGATTCATTTTCATTTTCTATATGCTCTTGTACCCCGGTGAGGACCTAGATTGCTCGGTCTCTATTCTGATGTCTTGAGTTGGATGCATGAGTTGACTGTTTTGAGTAAGTGGTTGAATCAAGTCTAGGTTGGCCATTGAACAGACGGGAGACTCTTCCTTTACTCGATTTGCTGCACTCGAATGTCCTTTGTGGTGGTTGTCCAGGTTGTTAGTGAGGTTGTGCATGTATTGATGTTTGAAAAACCAGTGCGATTCACGTATTCTGTGCCTTTATGACTTGTCCCCAATGTTGGTTGATTGAAATATGTAAGCTTACCTAGTGTCTGACTTGGTTTGCTTGGGGACAAGCAAACGGTTAAGTGTGGGGGAGTTTGATAGACCGTCATTTACACATGTTTTTACCCTCATACTTACACCGTTTGAGGTGTTGATTCTCGTGTTTTAGGCCGATTTCACGCTAGGTTGTGCTTGGTTGTGTTATTTCAGGTCCTAGTACGTGGATGAAGGCTTAGGAGCGAGTCTGGGGTCGATTGGACGACAAACGGACGAAGGGCGAGCTTGTTGGAGAGCCGCACGGCCAGGCCATGAAGACGCACGGCCGTGCACTTGCACCATATGGCCGTGCGCCTCATGCCGAGAGCTTGCACGGGCAAAGCAAAGAACCACACGGCCGTGCAACATACAAACCTGGCCGTGCGGGTTGGTGCGAGAGCTTGCACGGGCACAATCCAGATGTGCACGGCCGTGCGCCTGGCCGTGCAAGATGGATGAAGGTGAATAAGTGATACGGTGCGTTTTGAGGGTGCACGGCCAGAATTGTGAGGTGCACGGCCGTGCACCTGGCCGTGCAACTCGGGGAAAACTGATTTTAAAGCCTAATTCGAGCAAACAGAAGGGGATTCGAGTTTTAGAGAGATAGAACGATTCTTAGAGAGAGAAAGCGACGAACAAGAGTCTCCAAGTGCCCTAGATCGATCTTCAACACCATTGGAGCTTGGTTTGAGCTTGGAGAAGTGCCGATTCAACGTCCAGGAGCAGAAATCCATCTTCACAGTATGATTTCCGCGTCTGATTCTGCTTTTGCTTCTCTCTCCATGGAGTAGTTCTCCCATTCATCTGGGTGTGGGAAACCCTAGTTCTGTATGTTAGGTTTGATTGTATGAACCCAAGTACTGATTCTGTGATTGATTATATTTGATTGAGGTTTTATGATTGAATGACTTGAATCCTGATCAAATTCCTGTTGTTTCTGCTTTAACCTAGAATGAGAATATCTGCCTAGGTTAATAGAGTATCCTTGATTGAAGGTAGGGAGTTGGTGACTTTAGTCGAGGAGCCAACTCACTATTCTGTACCGGATTTACTCCGGTAGTGGAGGTTTTGTTCTTAGGGCCTCAATCTGTCGACTCCGGTGGAGGTTAGTCGCCCGCTAGAGAGTCAGATTGAGAGGGTCTGAAGACCTTTAGTCGAGACTTCAGGCTGTTTAAGAACCTTCCGCAGTATAATCTTCATAGAAACTGAACTTGGTAATTACAATCTGGCTTAACTGCAGACTAGGGGGAACCATATCCGGGTGACCTCTCTTAACCTGAATACAACCGTTTTAGTTACTTTGCTTGCTTGTTAGTTTAGAACCTCACTAAAGTTTCATTGCTAGATAATACGAATTCACTGAGTAGTCATCACATCTAGGACCCGGGTTGACATTGAAACCCAAACCCGCTATACTACGCTTTAGGAAGTGGTTACACTTGGCCATTTTCTAGGGTGGCAGTAGAGTCGAGTCAACAATGTAGTGTGTTTGTGTTGTTGATGTGTTTTATTCAAAAAGATGGGAAAATTGCACCAAAGTTTGTTAATTGTGCAAATCTCCAATGTCATTTAAGCACACAACATACAAGTAGAGTAACCATTGAAATTAATATACAAAGATGGAACACACGCATGAAATCAATCTAAGCGCCATTATCTGGGTTCACCACATCGGGCCCTGCATTTTGAGGACCAATTGGTTCGGGACATTTTCGTTTATCATGACCGGGTACTTTGCATATGGAACACCGCCTTGGCCCTCGCGGTGGTCTTCCACTTTGATCCATTTCATTTGAAATTCTTTTTCTCCGCGGGCGCCCTGTTTCCCGCCTAAGACCGATTGGTGGAATGATGACCATACCCTCATAAACTGGCCAGTAAGCTTCATCCGGCAATGCACGGAAACTAGTACGATAACTGCTCTTTTGTGAGTCAATGTTGAAGAACGAACTAACGAAATGACGAGGATCTTTGCTCCTGTGCTTTATTGCAGCCATTGCATGAGAACATGGTATCCCTCTACCCTGATACTTCTGACAAGAGCACTCCCCCTTTTTAGTCCTAAAGTTTACGGTGACTTCATGGCGATGACCACCACGTCTCCCATCCTCCCAGTGCCCAGTCTCGACCGAATACTCGCCAGCATGTCGGTTCATCACAGTGACTGTGTGACGAGAGATCTTTCGATTATCTTTTTCCATTATTTTTGTGACATAATCGGAGTGTACCTTACCCTGTGCCTCCCTCTTCTCACACCAGTGGAGACGGTTGACGAACCATCTGTTTGTTTTCCAGAATGTCATCTCAACAATTGCAGATATGGGGAGTGCACGACATTCCCTGTAGACGTTGTTGATACTCTCGCTTTAGTTTGTTGTGGCAATACCCCATCTGTGACCTCCGTCCTTATGAAAAGTCCACATTTCAAGGTCATGTTGATCAAGCCACTACGCACCTTCAGGGCATATTTGACGGATATTCTGCATCTTCTCTTTAAATTTCTTCTCTTGGTACGCGACAGCTGATGAATATAAAAAAAACGTAAGATAAGCAAGATCGACCTTATTGCCAATACAAGTACACTCGTAAGACTCTTAGGAGAGGTATACATCTCCTTAGAAACACAGTCTTTTTGACAGAAAAAGGGGGGATCCGAGGATCGCTTAGAACCCGATTTTCCCAGGTCATGGGGGCGTCACGGTGATCGCTTAAGTCCCCATTTCCTTATACATGCATTTCTTTATAAAGAGTCTAAATAAGTGTTGTATTGTAACCATACACTCCATACTTTTATACAGTTGAAAAAAATTACAGATAGACAATTAATTAGAACGCTTACCAATCCACCATAGACTGTCAGCAAGCTTCTTTCGTTTGAAATGATGGTTCCAGTTGCTCTTGAAATGCCGGATGCACCATCTCTGTGACCAGTTTCAGGCTGGATCCAAGCCTAAGATAGCAGCCCGTATACCAGCGTGGCGATCTGAGATGATAGTCAGGTTCGTCCGCCTGGTGACATGGAGCTGAATTTGTCTGAAGAACCATCCATAGCTATCGGTATTCTCTCCCTCCACAATGGCAAAGGCTAATGGATATACTAATCTATTTGCATCTGCTCCGCTGGCAATCAGTAGAGTACCCTTGTACTTGCCGGTAAGGAATGTTCCATCAACTTGAATCACAGGAACACAGTATGGAAAACCATCAATACATGGCTTGAAGGCCTAGAAAAGACGCTTGAATTGGCGATTGTTACCAGGAACCGGCGATTGAATTTCTTCATCTTGGTAGCGAGGCGAGAAAATGGTTCCAGGGTTAGACACCTCCAACGCCAAAATCAATTTGGGAAGGAATGCATATGATTCTTCCCAGTCACCAAACACGGCAGCCATTGCTTTCTGTTTCCCATGCCACGCTTTCTTGTAGTTAATGATATAACCATAACGATTAGAAATGTGGGCGATGATGGTTTTCACCTTCAGGTCGGGCTGCTCCTCAATTAGATGTTTGATAGCCGCGACAACCACCCTTGATTTCAACTGTCGATGGCCTTGGGATGTTATTGATAACACACATGTGTGTGTGTTCACCGCACGGGATATGACCCGATGGCCGACTCTCTTGCTCTTGATGGCCCAGACCCTATCTGTGCATCCCTCATTGTGGTTTTTGCATCGAACCATCAGCCTCTTTGTGTCGGAATGGGTTGTCTGTCATTCAAAACTCCGAGTCATTGCTTTAGTGGAAATAGCGTGTCGAACCTCATTCTTCGTTGCAAATTGTTGGCCCTTCGTAAAGCCAGTTAGTGGACCCCATACTGGCACATCTGGCGGGTCCATGTCGGCATCAACATACCAATCTTCACTTTGAATGTGATTGTAGTATGGAATAGGTACACGGTCGTGAGGTACCTCATCACCATCTGCGTCTGAATCTGGACCGGAATCATCAGCACCTTCCAGCGGATCGGAGCTGTCTGCACGAACTTCGCCTTCCTCTTCTTCAACCTCAGGGTCACTAAATGGACTTGGATTGACCTCTTCTTCCATCTGATTATCAGCATGAAAGGCACCTTGACCTTCACTAGCTCTGTAATGGTAGTTGTGGTAACTAACACCGCTTTGATAGAAGTTGTACTCGGGCGGGTACTGGTAGCCTGCTTGTTGGTTGTAATCCGCCTGTTGAGCTTCTTCTTCATATGAAGGGAAGGATTGATGACTTCCTCCAGTTCCATGATGATACTCCTGACTCCAACTCGAGTCTTGGAAATCCTGGTGGGGATGATCTTCGTATAATACACTCCCACCGTGGATACCAGATGTTTGGCCATCTCCAGAATGACCTACACTGCCTTCGACGGTCTCGGTGTAAACGAACATCTCCGCTTGCTTAATTTTATTGGTGGTAAAAAATTGGACCATGGCATCAACGTCCTCCTGAGTGGTAAGGAGGAATTCCTCATTCCACAGCGACCCGTCATGTCTGTTTGGATATCGATACACCATTCGATCAACTCTTCTAGTGCCATCCATGCAGGTAATCTGAGTGCACATTTGATGGAGCTCTTCAAGCATCGGTTTCGTACGGACCTTCATTTTATGAAAATTGCCACCGACGTAACTTACACCCTTTTCGGTCTCTTCCGTGTAACCATTCCACCGCAACCCAAGCGTGAACCTTTGGAATGCCATCTGCAATGAAAAGTAACACAAGTTACTAACATAACATCACAAAGGACAATGAAAAGTAATACAAATTACTAACATAAAATCACAAATGACAATGAAAAGTAATTAAGTTACTAACATAAAATCACAAAGGACAATGAAAAGTAATTAAGTTACTAACATAAAATCACAAAGGACAATGAAAAGTAATTAAGTTACTAACATAAAATCATAACGGACAATGAAAAGTAATTACGAAACAAACTTACGAAATAACGTTAATCGCAAAAACTAAATAATTTAAAGGTGCAAAGCTGAAATTTGAGGAAGGAAGTGTGAATTGAGGAAGGAAGTGTGAAGAATTGAGTTCTCCGAAACAGCCTTTTATAGGCAAATTTTGCAGCAAAACCGCTTGGGGGGGGATGCGGTTTTATGTCTGCCATGCAGCCCTACCCCTGCATGCCGACATGTCCGACATGTCGGCTGTCGGGTGACCAGGCACAAACCGCGCCTTGGGGCAGCGGTTTATGTCCTGACATTGTAAACCGCCCCTTTGAGAGGCGGTTTGTAATGCCGACCTTTAAACGCTCCCTCATAAAGCGTTTTGTGGTAGGGTTAGCCTATAACCGCGCGTCCCAGAAGCGGTTTTCTCTGGAAATTAAAAACGCGCCTCCAAGGCGCGGTTATATTGTAAAACGCTGCCTAGAGGCGCGGTTTCATTAAAAACCGCTCGTGAGAGGCGCGGTTTTATATAAACGATGGTATTTTTGGAAATTATTTGGTGAGGGTGGTATTTTGTAATTTTTTTTTAAACAGTGGTAGTTTTGAATTTTTTCCATAATATAATGGGAGGATATTATTAAACCCATAAGTGTGTTTTGTTTCATTAGGGTTTTGCTAACTGAACGGGCTGTCACTTTCTTTGCTCACCCATGGGAAGCCTAAATCAATTAATGGAAAATGCATGGAGCTTGTGGCATTTTTCGATTAATTTTTCCTAGCATGTTTGCCAACCTCCAAGGAAGATACGAGGGTTTAATTAGGAATGACAATAGGTAGGTTCAGTTCAGGGTGGGTATCTCGATATTCATACTCATTCCATGGTACATTAGATTTAAATCGGGTAATTTATTACAAGTCGCATGTCGGGACAAAACGATCCATAAATTTAACAAGAAAAAAATTAGAAATATTTATTTTTAAAATAGAAAAACGAAGAAGCAAACTATGTATAATAAACTTAGTTAAATTATTCGAGAAAATTAGGTTTTTACCTACTTACAACTTCGTTATAGCTTAAATTTGAGGTACCAAAAGTAAAATACTAAGTAATTTGAATAAAATTATATGTAATTTTACCAAAAACGGTCGAGAAAGGGGCGGGTCGGGATAGATTGGGTATGGGGGATAATCATGTCTGCCCAAACCTAAAACAAGCAAAACGGGTAGGATAAAAAGGGTAATGTCGAAATTGTCATCTCTAAATTCAATGCTTTCTTTGAGGCAACTGATTGTGCGGTTCATGCTGGGTAAAAGAAAGTTCAAGATTGACATAATATTTTTGCCAATGTTGAATGCAGATGTGAAGCTTTTGTTCCTTCTTCTTAAGGTATCAGTTGCAGGTTTTTAATATTGTTTTTTCCTATCTTATCAATCACGATAGAGTGAAGTTTGTTTATATTTTGTTGTTAGGGTCATTCAATTAGTTCATAAGAATATAATAGAGCACTTTGAGTAATATGAAGTCACAGATATTCATATATTTTGACCTTCATCTGCAACTTGATTGTAGGACATCAATACTCGGTTTAGATAATAACGAGTCAATATCATTTAACGTTTCTCAAACCGGAATAGAGTGCGGCTAAAAAATAATCTATCAAATAATAATTGTGGTTAATACTTTATTTTGCCCGAACTATATCCAAACTTTCTACTTTGACCCGTGGTTTCTGAAATTGCTTCCCTAACCTGAACTATGCACCATACTTCCTTTCTTGGCCCAACGCGGGTTTTGACCGTCAAATTAGACAGTCAATCAAGCGCCAGGTCACTTGCCACGTCAGCAAACCTAAAATAAAATTTTTGGATTTTGGAATTTTCCTAGTTATTTTTCGTTATCCAAAATTTTTAGTTATTTTTTTGTTAATTATTATTGTTATTAAAATACGAAATAAATTAAAGAAATTGCAAATACAACTTTTTTATTTCGGGTTTGCTGATGTGGCAAGTGACTTGGCGCTTGAGTAACGGTCAATGGAGTTGATCATCCAATTTGACTGTCAAAATTTTGCGTCGGGCCAAGCAAGAAAGTATGGTGCATAGTTCATGTCAGAGGAACAATTTCAGAAATCACGAACCAAAGTAGAAAGTTTGGATATAGTTCATGCCAAAATAAGGTATTAGCCCTAATAATTTTAGCATCTTCAACCACATAAATCAACATTCTAGATGAGACGAGTAGCAAACATCACTTCAAGCCACACGGGCTTTCAGATCAATTTCTCAGCAGTAGCACTCGGGCCGCAGCGAAGCGCGGCTTCTCCTGCTCTAGTTTATATAACTAGAGGCCCCCTTCTTGAAGAATAAGTTAATTAGTCTAACGGGTTGGGGTGTCCATTCGGGTTTGGTTTTTCGGGTTTACCCAAAACTGACCCGATTATATACAGTTTTGGTTTTTCACGTTCGGGTTCGTTTTAGGTTTTGGGTTCGGTTTTGCTTATCGGTTTTTCGGGTTCCGACAAAAAACCTCCAATGAATAGAACTCAGCCCGTATTCTGAGGCGTTTGGGTTTTCGGGTTTCGGTTTTTCTTTAACCAAACCCGAACTCGATAAGGAATTTTCGGATTTTGGATAACCGGAACCCGCAAGTCTTTATCACGTTTGGGTTCGATTTTAAGTGATTTTCGGTTTCGAGTTTTTCGGGTTTTGGTTCGGGTAACGGAACCCGACCCGAACTGACACCCCTAGTTGTTTGGATGAGTTGTTTGGTCAGTGTGGTATTTGTGGACCAAATGATTCATTATTTGTGAATATGGCATGGTCACATGCATTTTATAAATACTGAGTATAAATGGACATAATTGCAAGGATTGTAAAACCGTACCGAAGGTTGGAAAAGTTAGCGGTAGGATATTTTATGGTAAACCCATGGTTTAATCGTGGTTCAATTTTTTCATACAGTTAAATACCACCTACTGATTTAGTCTCCAATATGTGGTTTTTTTTTTGTCGAACCGTCGATACGGTTTTTTAATCCTTGTCAAATTGACACATAGATGAATTAAATTGAACCAAATACAATGTTGGCCCAAGCCTTGATACTAAGGCCAGATTTTGTATGGTTGATTGTTTTCGTTTTCTGTACCGTGCTTAAAAATTGTGGGAACCAAAGGGAAAAAAGTATGTTTAGTTGAGTTTTTAATTTTTGTTGTGACACAAATTTATACAACTAAGTCAAATCAAAGAAACACAATTTATTTTAGGGTTGATAGTATTGCCCCTCTACTATAGTTTTTTCTCGAACATACCCCTCTACTATGTTTAACATCAAACTTGCCTTCATACTATTACCACAATATCAAATATGCCTTTTTCGTGAATATTTCTGTCCGAGCTCCATTGAATCCGGTGAGACCAATCCAAACTAAGAAAAATGAGAGGTGAAGTATCAAATTTACCCCTCCCTTTTCCATTCCCTCTCTGTGTAATTTCTCAAAAGACCAGTATGGATGATATGAAAGGATTCATTGATCACATTGGTGCTAGAAGGAAAAGAAATGCTAGAAGTTTTAGCTTCAACATAGCTGGCACAAGAATGATTAACTGAAATTCCAACATAATTTTTTCCTAGAAGATATTGTTTAAACATCATGGATAGATGGCCTAAGTGCGGATGCCCCAAACGGCCATTGCCAAATTTCACACACTTTATTTGATAGCTCGAAAACACAGAACATGGAACATAATGAGTTTTGACTGACACAAGAAGACTATTAACAAACCTACGACCATTCTGACTAACGCGCGGCAAATTCGAACAATCTCGGAGCTCCTCCAAATGAAATATTATCCCTTGCTTACTCCCCCTTTCGATCTGCCTCCTTGTCTTCAAAATCCTGTATTACACAACCAGTTGGGGCAAACATAACAGAATATCCCTGCACAGTAAGTTGCAAGACTAAACTAAATCAGGAACTAATATCGGCATATGTAGAGTTTTGGATAAAGAGACATCAAGCGTGTCTACTTTTCCTATTCCTTTTACGACCAACATATCTTCATTTTCTACTATTAAACCAACATGACTTATAGGCTTAATATCAAGGAGTGCACTAATGTTATGGGTCATGTGATTGTCAGAGTTTAGCAACCAAGGGGATTTTTTGGCCATACTTTGAAGGGTTGATAGCGTCGTTCATATTGCTGTTGGAAGAGAGTTTTGGAGAGCAGCTACGGTTTGGACAACCTGTTCTATCTGAGCTGTGCTAGAAACCTAGTAGAGATTAGTGGTGGATATTTGGAACGGGTTTTTTAGTTTTACCCAAAACAGGACCGTATAACTCGGACCGAGACCGGAGAGCAAATAATCCAATCCCATCTTCGAGCCTAGATTTGAGGTAAACAACCGTTGGGGACCGGACCAAAAACCAGATAAATACCAGATAAGAGACCCAAAACCCAAAATTTAACCTACTCACCCTTTCAGGTCTTAGACCACTCAAATCCCCACAAGCTCAATCAAAATTCAAGACCGAATTAGGACCATATCGAATCAAGATCGGATTGTATCAAATCCACTCTTCGGTCCTTATATTCTGGAAAATACCGGATCGGGACCCGATCAATTCGAGCCAATTTAACCGAACTAGACCGTATAGCCACCCCTAGTGGAGATGGTGCTTGATCTTCCATCCTCAACAGTATAGGTGGGTCGGTTGTAACGCCCGGGTGCACCCTTCCCAGTACCAGCTTGTGGAGCTATTCCAACAAAGCGCTTCACATTCTTCTCTCTTGTATGACATTCCAAAACTATATGACCCATCCTTTTGCAATACATGCAATAATTTCTACGATGACATTCTAGTTATAGCTTGGAACTCTGCCTTGAAATTGAGTTTTCAAAACAGCTAAGGCATGTGAGTTTGAACCTGTACTTGAGATGGCCGAATCTGCTATAATGGTTTCTCCCTCCCCATGACATGTGTCCAGCTGGGTTTGCGTGCTTAGACGAGTGTCTTCTAGCACTAGAAGCCCCAGAACAACGTCAAAGGTCAGCTGCTCCTTGTTCAAAATATTGGAGCGAATGTTTTAAAATTCAAGCCTCAAGCACATGAGGAATTCCATCAATCGAGTCTGTTGCCCTCGATCATCATATCTTTAGACATGGCTTGAGGCTGCGTGCAACAAGTCCTACTCCGTCCACAATTCTTGTGCGACGTTGAAATACTCCATGACTATACGACCCCCTTGCTCCAATCAAGCCAAGGTAGTCTGCACTGCGAATTGCCTAGCTGGATTCACAGTAGATTAGGTGGCGGAGAGATGTCTCCACATCCGGGTGGCGGTGAGAAACAGCCGAAGACTAATGCAAGTTCAAGGAGTAAAAGATCCTAACAACCATGATCTTGTTAAACAGACTGAAAGATCGAGAACATAAAGTAATCAACACCAAATTTACGTGGTTTACTCGTTCAGAGAGAATGAGACTAGTCCGCGGCCGAAGCAATTGTTTCTCTTTGTCAAGTGTCTAGCACACACACGTACACTATATCACAACCCTAGCCAAACCCCAATAGGAAAGGATCTTTAACCCCCAAACCCATCTGTCTAATAGTCCAACATCTATAATCCACTACACAAATACATATACAATGGGCTTAAGCCCAACATCAACATCGTCTTTACTCAACAACCTCCCGAAATTGATGGAGATCTCTCAACATCAATTTGCCAATGAGATAGCTATGCCAACTAGCAATAAAGGCCTTCGTCAAAGATATGCAATCTGATCCTCGAATGATATGTAAAATATGCGAAGAGTACCATCCGGAACCAGATCCCGGATCTAGTGGACAAGAACCTCGATATGTTTAGTACGATCATGAAGAACCGGATTCGTGGCAATCCGAGTGGCACTAGTGTTATCCACGTAAAGCTCCATAGGAACCTCACACTGGATGCCAAAGTCACTCATCAGTCATTGCAACCATTCAAACTCGGACATCACATCGAACATGGCACGATACTCTACTAAGGTGGAGGACTTCGAAACTCGGTCCTTCTTCTTGCATCGCCAAGAAATAAAGGAGCCACCTAGCCAAACACACCACCCACTCATGGAATGACGAGTGTCAATACAACCTACATAGTCAGAATCAGAATAGGCTTGTAGTGTCAGCGACCCTGTAGCATGTAACAATAATGTGACCGTCCGGGTTCCCTGAAGGTATTGGAGGATCCGGTGAACAACATCAAGGTGACTTGTATGCGGAGCAAAAATGAACTGATTGACGACCTGGACTGCATAAGAAATGTCAGGACTAGTGGAAGTCAAGTATATCAAGAAGAGGAGAAGCTAGGGTATATAAAGGAGGTTGAGCTTAAGGGAAAAAGAAGGGAGACATAGTGTGAGAAACTTCTTCTTCTTCTTCTTCTTCTTCTTCTTCAGATTTCTAGAGTGAGAAAGTGACGAACCAAAGAAGAGGAGAAGCCAGGGTTTCATCTTCAAGCAATGATTTGAGAATTCCTCCTCCAAAGGAGGATCTCTTCAACACAAGGAGAAAGGCTAGCATCTCGTTGATGGTTTTCCTTCTTCTCTCTTGTGTTTTCTCTTCTCCTAGCATGGAGTAGTCCCTTCTTTCACTTGGGTGTTTGTAAACCCTAGATACAATTATGTGAATGCTTTTATGGATTGAATGATTTGTGTGTGGTTGTGTTTAATGTGAATGCGGAGGTATTATTCATGAATGCTTGTGTTGTGTGAAAGCCTATCAATCTATTTGCCATTCTAACCTAGGTAGAGAGAAAATCCCCCTTTCTTTGAAAAAGGCTAACAAGTTGAGTTTTCTTAGGCAATTCATTGTTTCCTATCTAGGTTAATGTAGGGCAACCCTCTTATTTCGTATTAGCACCTAGAGTTTGGTTGTGAGTGGCCTTCCGAACTTCGATTTGAGGGTGAAGTCTTGGCAACCCTTAGTCAATAGGTCGAGAGAGTCACGTTAGTGGCTTGAATCGAATTCCCTCGACCTAGAGACCAGGAGAGTGGCGTTTGGCTACGTGTTTCACTTCCCTACGGTTTACAACCACCTTACCACACATAACATTCGATCCGACAAGTCATAATCGTTAGCTAGGGGGACAACACCCGGGTGAAACCTTCTCAATTAGTGTCAAATCCATTTACTTTACCAAATGTTTTAGTATAGATCATTGTTTTCACCAAAAATCTATCGCTAGATCATGTTTCAAACAATCGAAGTAGGGGTACATGAACCGGCCCGAGTCGAAATTTAAACATAGTTTCCCTATATTGCACCCAATTAAGGTTTATACTTGGGCCTTAATTGGGAGTTTTATTGTATTATTCGGGACGAGTCACCAGGCAGCCAACTCCTGATCGGACGACGGAGGTACAATAGGCTTTTTCGAAGAGCCATCTAGTAAGCCGAATAATCCAATCCCTTCAACAAAGATTCAAAACTAAAACACCCATAACGCGTATTTCTTGAAGTTTACGCGGGTTGTGATGTGATCATATTCCATAACAGGCTCTGATATCATGTTAAACAAACAGAAAGATCGGAACAAAAAGTAATCGACACAGAGTTTACATGGTTTAATTTTCTCGTTCAGAGAGAACGAGACTAGACTACGGTGGAAGCAGTTGTTTCTCTTATTCAACTATCCATCACACACACGTACACACCAATATATAGAGCTTTATATCATAACTCTAGCCGAACCCCAATAGGAAAGGATTTCCGGCCCCCAAACCCAGCTGTCTAATAGTCCACCATCTAATAATCCACTACACAAATATATATACAATGGGCTTAAGCCCCACAACAACATCGTCAAAACTCAACAGATCTTATGCATGCATCGCTTTGGCTAAAGTTAGCCTTCTTCTGAAGACTAGTAGTCGCTGCATTCAGTTTAGGTTGCGTCTCGTCCAAGATCCCTAGCAATCCTCGTCCTTCAACAAACGCCTGAAACTAAAATTCCCAGAATGTGTCGTAGTTCGTTGATGTGAGGCATACAGTCGCCTTCTCCGATTCAACCGCAGTGAGCTCTGATACCATGTTAACAAATAAGATTCAAATAATACGAAATGGAAATCAGATCGAATTTACGTGATATCTCTGGATAACCAGGGCTAATCCATGAAAGGGGTTGGAACACTCTTCCAGCTACTGATTTACTAATAGATGATGATTAATGATAATACAACTATTGCCCTCACTCTCTCTATATACGTGAGTCAAGCCCCCTAGTTAGGGTTGGGCATGCGGGTGGGTCACCTGCGGGTTTGGGTCGATCCGCCCGCATTTTACCCAAATTTCATTATGTGGGTGGGTCTGTCGGTGGGTGACGGGTTGGGTTGGGAGGCATCCGCCTGGTGGCGGCTGGCTTGTGGACGGGTGCGCGGGTCATCCGCTCAACCCAACAACAAAAAGAACAAAGTCGTTGGCGCTAGGGAGTGGAGAGTGGAGATGCCAACGGAAACTAGGGCTAGTCCTGGAGATTGAATCTCAAAGCCAATCTTCCAAATCTCGCATTCTCTCTTCTTCCCTTTATTTTTTCCTCTGATTCTTGTGCCCAAATCACGTGTCTTTCCTACTTTAAATTATTTTTCTTAGTTTACCGCACACGATAATCCTCTCCATCAGCAGAAAACTCATTCATAATAGAATTTTAATCCAATTTAAGAACTAATTCGACATTTTTTCTTCCTATTCCATCTTCTTGTTTATACCCAATTACTCTCCACCAATTATCTTGCTACTTGAAATGAATCTCAAATTTAGAGGGTGAATGGATGTTGAAATGGATTTTTATTTTACATATTGACATTACATAGAGGGTTTGGAAAAATAAATAGATTATGTCAAGTTGACTTTTTTTTATATTATTTACATTGTGATGTAGGTAAACCCCCAAACCCACTCGCAACATCTGCCATCTACCCGATCCAACCCGAGACTAAATGTGGGTGGGTGGTGGGTTAAAAATTGTCAATCCGTTAAAGCGCGAATGGGTGCATTAATGGTCAAATCCACCGACCTATAGGGATGACGACAAAACCCGAACCCACTGGTACCAACCCGACCCAACCCGGTCAATGCGGGTAAAATCCGTGTTGACGGGTTTGGGCCGGATTTGGGTTTAAATCCGTTCAATATACATCGGGTGGGTTGGGTTTAGGTAAACCCGACCCATGGGTACCCGTCCACACCCATACAGTTAATTTTCTCGGTATATTTAATATTCTTAACAACTAATCTTATTTATGTTTGTGGAGACATGTCTAATTTTTTCTTTCAAATTGTGTAGAATGAAGTTGATGTTATCGAGTGGAGAGTGAAGAAACTTAATTGAAAGGAAGAAGCTTTCAATTAATCATGTTATTTATGGATAATTTGTGATTTGCTTCAATTTGCTTGAGTTTTCTTAGATTGGTGTTGAACAATTTGTATAGTTAATTTGTGATTTGCTTGAATTTTCTAGAATGGTGTTTTATATATGGATAATTTGTATTGAGAGATTGATATTTGACTTTAATTTTGATAGAAACTTGTTATTGTAAATTTTTTACGACAAAAACCCGTGGGTAACCCACGGATACCCAGCGGATTGAGTTGGGTTTGAGTTTTTCAAACCCAGAGAATTTTACCCCAGGTTTTTTTCACGGATAAACCCATAATGCCAAACCCAAACCAACCCGACCCATTGCCATCCCTACCGACCTATCCAATGCCCCTGCTCCTAGGGTAGAGACAGCACACGACGTCTAATCCTCTCTCTGCATGGACTTACATGGACTCTATCGCGCGTGGGCTTTAATAAAAGAAATGGGCTCACACCTGTTACAGCTCAATACATCAGTAGTTTAAATTACAGGAACCTCTCACAAAAGCGGAGCCCTCCCTTTTCTCTTCAAACTGAAACCCGCCGCGCGCACCAGCTCTAGGAACGGCCTCCATTAGCCTCACGTTTCGCCGTCCTTCTCGCTGCCGCTTCCTACGCATCCAGGTCGTCCTACAAGTTCTCTCTTCTTTATATTTGGTAATCTCAGAGAAGAGGGAGGGGGGATTTAAATGTATGTTGTACGAGCTAGTAGTAGATTGACTGTGGTAGAATAGAAGCATGGTTTGTGCTTTTGTTAATGGACAGCTGAATATGAATTAAGCAGATGCCTTCACTTAATTGGAGTGTTCATTCTGACTTTTCGGCATTAAGTCTGTGACACGCTCTCGATCCCCTATCCTCCAGGTCGTTGTACAGAGAATCAGGGAATTCGTGAGTTTCATCCATGGATGACCTATATGAAGTCATAGGGAATAACAGGATTGAAGATGTGAGTTGGATATGTTCCCTCTCCGAGCCCGAGCTTGTAAGTGCTTTCCTTCCTGTTTGAGCTGTAGACAGAGACTGAAACTGTATTTGTAAGCCTACACATAATTGAAAGGACCAGCTAATAGGATCTTCTAATTGCCTTTGGTAGGATCTTCTAATTGGCTTGAAGAAGCTGGTGATTCTGCGGGCAAAGGCTATTGGTCATGTGGAATTGGCTGAGAAATTTGACTTGAAGATGCTCCGAGCGATTGGTATTTTCTTTCCTCCCCTTCTTTCTGTCTACTACACGTATCTGTCTTGCTATCTAGAAGTTTTCCTTTTTGGTTCCATGGATATTGTTATGTGGTTGATATAACAAACCAAACCAAACCAAACCAAAACAAACCAAACCAAATTGAATGAGTGTTTCCTACTTTAATTCTCCTGTCAGCACTGTATGTATGACTAGAGTGTGTCCAACTCCTTTTAACAAGTAGCTGGAGGAGAGGAAACTTTGGCTTCCCTGGTTGCTGCTGGGGGTGATGATTGGGCAGAGGTTGCTATTCTTCTTGTAGCTGTGTTATTCTTATCGAGAGTGCATTTCAGGCCTGCCCTTTATATCCCTAGTTACTCACTCTCAGTTGCACTTGACGCAGGGTTGGTTGTAATGGAACATTTCAGACAAAAGGTCAAAGACTTGCCACCAGTACCGGGCATGGACGAGACTAGTGCATGCATAGATGGTTGCAATTTACTAAAATCCAAGCTTGACAAGTTGAGCATTGAAGAGTTGAAGTCATGTCTCGGTATGAAGAAGGAAAAACACTATTTTAAAAGGTAGGTTGATTATGCAAGTTTTGCAACTTCAGTTAGGGTAGACATTGACAAGATGCTGCAGAGTAAGTTATCAAGCATGCTTGGTTGCTTAGCTAGAAAACGGTTCACCTTTGCTGTCATCTAATGCCAGCTTGTTCATCATATTGCTAAATGAAGCGTGAGTCAGCACCTTGCTGGTCTTGTTTGAAGGTGCTGAAGAAAACCTTGTTATTAGGGCCTTGGAAATGATAGACTAGACTAGACTAGACTAGACTTGACTAGACTAGACTAGACTAGATGTGTTCTTAATAGAGAAGCAGCCTCACTGAGGGAAGGTTACACATTAGTTTATGTTGACCCACCTTGATTTTTCATTTTCATAGACCACAGGAACAGGAAGGGCCAAAAGTAAGAAGACAGAGCCGGAGATAGTCTGATTGCAGAGACAAGATTGATGATGCTCGATGTCATTTTTTCGGCCAACAACTTCCAGTTATGCTTAGGAGTTTTGTCGTCCATCATCTGCAATACCCCATTTATGGATGGTCCTTTGAGACAACATTCAGCTAGCTACATTGTTAACTCCTATGAGTGTTTTTTACGTTTGGAAAAGACTGTAGCTGGGAGCCTGGGACCAGCTAGCTATATATTGTTCTCCCTATGCTAGGACTGTGTTTGCATTTCCTACTTGCGAGCTTCGACTTGGCTCGCTCTGTGGTTGCCCCATGCCCAGTGACCCTCTTCTACCCAGTTCGCTGGATGACTTGTGCAGGCGTAAATATGCAGCGCGTATTGAGCACTAGGAATTAATTGTTGACTACTTAATCGGGCTTTGTTGGCCAATGGCCATCACAGAGTTGTTCGAATTGCGTGGAAGTTAGACCACTCTAGTGTAGTGAATATGCCGGATAGGTGACGGTGATTACTAAGGACAAATTGGGTATGAAAAAATATTATTAATTATTTTTTTAATTAATTATATTTTTGGAAATTAAAAAAAATATTAATTACAATTTTCTCTCTCTTCCTCTCACTTCCACCATCTTCAGCTAGATCTCTCTTCCTTTTTTTTCCTCAATCTTTTCCTTGTTTTTGTTTAGGCGAACTATTACCGCTACAACAATAAAACAATACCAATCCATTAAAAGAACACTACCAATGCATAAAACACCAATACCATTCGAGAAATAAAAACACTACCATTTCACACAATCCCAATACCATTGCAGATTTATCAATATCAATAGATGCAAATCAATACTATTACATGTTAATCAATACCAATGCAAAAAAGAAAAAAAAAACAATACCAATTGAAAAACACTACCACTACAGAAAAAGAACACTACCATTTCACTAAAAAGCAATAAGTTTATATGATAATCAATACCAATGCGGAAAAAACACTACCATTACGAAAAAATCACTACCAATGCGGAAAAAAACAATACTAATGCGAAAAAACACTACCACTACGAAAATGCCAAAATTTGGCTGCTGGCTGGATTGCAGCCTCCGCTGCTACCCAGCCACGTGGCTCTATGTGATTGGTTCAATTGTTAATGAATTATTAGGAGGATGCTGAATTTGGACGGAACAATTTTGGATGCGTTTTCTTTGACGGGACCTGGACGGAGGAGCTGTCCGACGTCAAGGTATTCACTTTGCTTTATTTTTTATTTTATTTATATTATTGTTATCAATTTTTATCAATTAAAGTGGGAAAATTATTAAAAAATGTATTTTTCCTTTAGGGTTTTTTTGCATACGTCCTCTATTTTAATTGTAAAGTTTCATCATACCTCCTTAAGGTCTTATTACGTTTCTTTTATCATTTTAGATTTCGCTTTTATACATTGATTTAATTTTTATTCGTCGACTATCGTGTCTAGTTTGGTAGTTTGATTTATGCTACCTTATGTTGTTATTATTACGCTATCTATGAAAACAAGAGAAATAATATAATATTATTTACAGTAATACAACACATTCTATCTACAGAGAAGTTTAGATAGATAGAAATTAGAATATGAAACTCTTCTGACCAAAACATGATGGCTTTCCTATGATATGAGATAATTTTGTTATTACTGTACGGAGAAATCATCATAACCAATATATATGAAGCATGAGACTTTAACTCACTATTCATGACAAGGCATCCCAATGAATTGTACAAAAAAATGCTAATAGGAAATTCTTCTACACCAAATGCCAAAGGAAATTATGTCAAACTATCTCTTCCCACATAAAAATAATCCTACTAAAGTACTAAGAAAAACAAATTTGCCACTATTCAAGACCGTGTATGTGTGGATTTGTTATGGCATCCTGCAAAATAAATTAAGATAGAATTATATTAGTCTAGATATTTTAATAGAATCAAACTAAATACTAAATAGATACATAATCAAATTGATTTCATACCTTTAACAATTGTGTGAATGATATATTGCGTACTGAAGATGTAGAATCAAACTTATCTCCAGCTAAACTAATAATTGAACTTTGGTGTTGATGTTCGTTCGTCATCTAAAATTAACCAATTGTTAAGATATGATTCATAGGATAGTTTCACTTATATCTCATTATAAAAAATACTATCATGAAATAGACAAAGTAAAACCTGATTATTTTGTATTCGTAATTCACTGTTACTTTCTACTTGCTGAGAAGAACTACCTTTTACCTTCTTACCCTGCATAGAATGATATCTAATAAATAATATATAAGGAAATACTATAATAGTTTCATATTATAGAAACAAAAAAGGGGGGAAAAGAACCTGTGGTTTTGATTGAACTTTGTGACTTTTTCGTCGCTCTAAAGCACTTTAATTCTTCCTTTTGGTCGTCTAACAGTAGCCTTTGACTTCACTCCAGCTACAGTTGTATGCTTTTCTTCATGATTAGAGCATAATATCTCATTAGAAGCTCCACTATTTGAATTTTTTTCATTTCCTGCAAATTCTTCAACAAACTAGAAAGAACTTCGCTTGCATGCTCATACATTTCGTTGCTCTCAGCTGCTAGTGTAGATATCTCTCGAAAATTATAATACAAATTGAAGTAACGCTTCCTAATGAGTTCCTCAGAACTTCCCTGCACCCGAACTGAACTTCGCAGATCTCCATCTTTTGCATCTTTTTTCCATCTCTTTGATATATATTGTTTTGGGATGTGCTTTATATTTTTCTTGTCAATAACCTTCAAAGCATGAGCACATAAAATCCCTACAAAATCAAACTTCATGCAACTACATTGAACTACTTGAGATGAAGACTGAAACCTGACATGATGCCCTGCACCTCTACCAACATATCTCACTTTATATTCTGTATGATCTTCGTTTTTTCCAATCTTATCAATCGTACAATCCCAAGCTTTGAGATATTCTTCTTCGAACAACTTAAAGACTTTATGAGTGTACACTTCTGATGCATGCCTTAACATCGCAACATCGACTTTTAACACTGGTCGGGTGTCCCTCATTTTGAACTCTGCAAGTAGTTCTTGGTACCTTCTATCTTCAACCAACTTATTATAATGATAAAAAAGTATACCATATTGTGTTTTGGCTTCAGGTACTTTTTCAACACGCTATTCAGTGATTCACTGCGTTGTGTACTCTTCATATCAGCAGTAAAGATATGACGTCCATAAACCATAGCCCACTTTTCTTAACCTGAAAATATCCCATGCAACCATTCATTGTTCCCCAGATCATTCTTGTTAAGCATAGCATCCCAAGCTTTAAGCCATTCATCTTCATCTTCATAATCATATATACATGAACTAAAATCACTAGCGAATTGGTCGGATCCGTGAAACACATGGCTCAAGTGTTTAGCAGCATTTTGATAAATATGCCAAACACATAAACGATGATGAGTTTCAGTAAATACCTCTTAAATTGCTTTGGCCATTGCAGCTGATTGATCTGTCAATATGGTCTTAGGTTGCTTTCCATCCATTGCCCCCAAAAATGCTTCAAACAACCACTTGAAGGATGTGATTGTTTCATCATAAAGTAAAGCTGCCCCAAAAATCACTGTCTGCTTCAGATGATTGACTCCAACAAATGGAGCAAAAGGTCGACCATATTCATTAGTTCTATAAGTGGTATCAAAACATAGAACATCTCCAAAGTACTTGTAGTCAATGATTTGTTGAAAGAGTCGAGCGCGAGACTCCGGCGTCGGTTTCACTTCGTTTGATGATCGGACGTCAATCCTGCAAAACCATAATCAGCGGATTGACAGAGCAAGTGAAGGATCAAGAATCTATTTTTGTTTTCTTTTTCTCTGCTTAATGTAACTGAATAATTAAAGTAAATGAAATGCGGTAAAAATTGGTTTTAGTAAACAGAGCAATGGGCTTGAGCCCACCAACTTGTTAACGAGAATCGTTTGGGCTTGTCCCTGCTTGCTGTAGCTAAGCCTGCCGCCTGCTTCTTCTTCCTTGATCCACCAATGTAAATTCCCTGTACTCAAGCTTCCCTGTACCTGAAACACTCAAGACACAAACAGAGCACCAAACTCTGCTCAAACCAGAGAACACACACTGCACAGAAGTTTTTACGTGGTATCCGATATTGGGAGAAGAAGAATCCCAATATCGACTAATCCACGGTAGGTATCTCTCCTCTTGAGGATCCCTACGTAACTACTAGAACGATTATCTTGATCTTGATTACACTCTAGAGATTAAACTGATCGGCTCCCTGCCTATCAATCTAACTCCTCTACTGAGGTTTAATTATCCTGATTACACTCCAGAAACACTTGCTAGGCGCCCTACATCATCTTCATCTTTATATTGCTTCTTTTCTTCAAGCTAGCCGTTGTGAGATGATGATTTGATTTCCTTCAAATCTGCTCCACCTTCCTTCTTTGAAACCTTCCATTTTGGCCTTGATTGATTTTGTTGATTCTTTCCCTATTGACGAGCTTCAGCTAACATGCTCCCCCTAAGCTTGTCAATGGCTCTTCCTGCTGCACAAGTTTCTTTCCTGCACACACTCAACAAACTATTGGTGCAGTCTGCTCTATGCGAAGTACAGAAATCAACGGCAAGGGAAGTTTTTATTCTGACTTAATCAAGAGACCGAAACATAGTACATATTCTGATTTTGAATCAACAACAATCAATAGAAAAAGGAAAACTGAACACTACCACTTAACTGACAGGACACATAAATTGACTCAACCCTACTAGACTTCCCTAACCGGTAAATTGTAGCTCCCCCTGAGCAGATACATCAGGTTCCTAGAACGGGTAACTAGGAGGTGACTCATAGTCTGAAATTTCATCTTCATAACTCGAGTCAGATGAGATTGGATCAAAGTCATCTGGAGCTGGCCTAGCTTCATCAACCTCCATCAGTTCAAGACGTTCTTTGCAAACCTGAAGACCTGTGGTCCTTCCATTGCCAGTCTCTTTTTGACGCTTGACCTCAATATCTATGGCTGAGACTGCAACTTGAGTTAAGGCTGTAATCAAGCTATCAGAACTAGGATCACCAGGAGAGAAGGCTGAGCAGCAGGGCCTAGCGTCTCCCCCTGAGCCAGAGACAAGCTTACGACGCCCAACATCAGCATCGAGACGAACGAGAACATGATTAGGGCGTAGATCATCATGGACGTTACACACTGCTACCTTGTCGCGAAAGTAAATGCCAAGGCGATGTAAATAGCGAGTAATGAGGGGTCCAAAGGGTAGAGCACCCCTGTAGGCAGCGACGCCAAAATCGAGCATGTGTGCAAACATCAGTGACGCATAACTTATGGGTTGACGAGCACGAGCATTGCCCATAATCCAGAGATCTAAGGAATGAAGTAACTCAGCACTTGTAATGTCGCGGGGAAGGAAGCATCGAGTGATGAAAAAGTGCAGGACTTTTAGATCATCTGGAAGTCGACCAGCTGATAGCTGATTGGAGAAGGTCTTGCCAATGTCATAGGTTAACCGATCAAGGGCGACATCAAAGTCAAACCCTTGTTCAGCAAAATCACTATCATAACTTGCCTTAATCCCCGAGCGAGGAAGTGATAGAACATAGGCAAGGAGATCTGGGGTGACTGTGATTTCATGGTCATAAACCATGGTGGTGAAGGACCGTGGTGCAGTGCCATGATCACGACGAATGTTGACATAGAATAGCCTGACTGCTTTAGGACAGTGAAGAAAGTGTTGATCCTCTGTCAACGATTCCCATCCCAATCCAGCAATAAGAGAGGGAATATCCATATCATATTTTGAGAAGGCTGAAGGAGAGATGGTGAATGAGGGATAAATGGGACGATCGCGGAAGCAGCGAAAATACCTTGAGTGCACTATGCTGTTACGAAAGTTTTGGTTTTTGAACACAACAGCAGGTCGTAGCTGAGCATTGTTGAAGGCCATTGGAGAGGAGGATTCTATGAATTGGGCGAGTATTTTTTGAGAATGAAGAAGTGTGACAGAGATGCCCTCCAGATATAGGGGTTGAGAAGGAGTAAGAAGGGGTAAGTGAATCACTCACTTTTTGAAGGTCTAGCAAATAATTGCTGATTATCCGGGATAGAGGGTGATGCTAAGAATTATAAGGAAAGAATTGAAGGGAAATAAGGAAGCTCAGAAGCCACAAAATCCTAAAGGATTTCCGCTATTTCTTCGAGAGAAATCATTCCAATTTCTCGACGAATAGGCAGAAATTTATCAATAGGCAGAGGTTTGGTAAAGATGTCAGCCCATTGTGAATCTGTCCCTACAAATTCTAGGTGGATTTTTCCTTCTTGAACTAAATCACAGATGAAATGATAACGAACCTCTATATGTTTAGTACGAGAGTGTTGAATTGGGTTTTTGGTCATGTTAATGGCACTTGTGTTGTCACACAGAATAGGAAGAGAACCCAGTTGAAGACCATAGTCTTCAAGCTGGTATTTCATCCAAAGTACTTGAGTACGGCAAAAACCAGCATCAATATACCCAGCCTCAGCCGTGGATAAGGCCACTGAGCTTTGCTTTTTACTGAACCAGGAAACAAGTGAAGACCCTAGGAAATGACAGCCACCAGAAGTGCTCTTCCTGTTAACTACACACCCTGCATAATCTGAATCACTGTAGCTGATCAAGTCTAAACTTGAGGAGCTAGAGTACCAAAGACCGAGAGTAGGAGAACCAACTAGATAACGAAAGATACGTTTAATAGCTGAAAGATGACTCTCCTTTGGGTTGCTCTGAAAGCGAGCACAGACATAGACACTATACATAATGTCAGGGCGGCTTGCAGTAAGGTACAAAAGTGATCCAATCATACCATGAAATTTCTTACAATCTATTGATTTCCCAGACTCATCTGGTGTTAGTTAACAGTGGAGCCCATGGGTGTAGAAGCTGCTTTTAAGTTGCCAAGGTCAAAACGTTTTAACATGTTTTGTAAATATTTCGTTTGACTTATGAAAATCCCTTGACTTGTTTGTTTTACTTGTAGTCCAAGAAAATAAGTCAGTTCTCCCATAAGACTCATTTCAAAAGCATTTTTCATGTCATTCTCAGATTCTGAGCATAGTTTTTGACTGGTGGAGCCAAAGATTATGTCATCAATGTAGACTTGAACTAGCAAGGTGTGTTCACCTTCATTTTTAATGAACAGAGTTTTGTCAACCTGTCCATGATGAAAACCCTTTTCAATCAAAAAGTTACTAAGCTTCTCATACCAGGCTCTAGGAGCCTGCTTAAGCCCATACAAGGCTTTATTAAGCTTATACACATAATCAGGATGTTCAGAGTCCTCAAAACCAGGGGGTTGAGAGACATACACTTCTTCTTTAATTTCTCCATTTAAAAAAGCACTTTTAACGTCCATTTGGTATATTTTAAAACCACGAGAAGTAGCAAATGCACATAACAATCGTATGGCTTCTAGTCTAGCTACAGGGGCAAAGGTCTCATCAAAGTCAATCCCTTCCTCCTGACAGTATCCTTGAGCTACTAACCTAGCTTTGTTTCTTGTAATGATGCCGGTTTCATCAGATTTATTTCGAAAAATCCACTTAGTTCCAATGATTATTCTGTCCTTAGGTCTAGGAACTAAGTCCCACACATGAGTTCTGACAAATTGATTCATTTCATCATGCATAGCTGCTGACCAGTATTCATCTTTTATAGCATCATCAATATTTTTAGGTTCAAACTGGGCCACAAATGTAGTATGCTCTGCATAAGATTTGGATCGAGTAATCATACCTCGACTTAGGTCTCCAATAATGAGAGATGGAGGATGTCGTCACACGATGTGAGGTGGAGCCTGAGGATTATGATCCTTCTCCTTTTCTTCCATACTGTTGTTCTCCTCTGGAGGCACACTTTCTGTTTCTCGAGTCTCTTGAGAGTCATGACTTGCATGAGCTGTTCCCAACCCTAGATAATCATCCTCGTTGATGCTATCTGCATACTTACTGCAAGTCTCATCAAATATCACGTGAACGGACTCCTCAACCTTGAGGGTCCGTTTATTGAAAATACGATAAGCCTTACTGTTTACAGCATACCCTAGGAATATTGATTCATCTGATTTTGAATAAAACTTTCCCAAGTGATCTTTGGTATTTAGGACAAAGCATTTGCATCCAAAGGGATGAAAATACTCAGATTAGGTTTCCTATCTTTCCAGAGTTCATAGAGAGTTTTATTAATCTTAGGTCTCATAAGTGCTCAGTTTGTAACATAACATGCTGTGTTAATTGCTTCACCCCAGAATTGTTTAGGAATCCCATAATCATTTAGCATAGTCCGAGCTATGTCAATTAGAGTCCTGTTCTTCCTTTCCACAACACCATTTTGTTGTGGAGTTCTAGGTGCTGAAAAGTTATGAGTTATTCCCTTTTTATTCCAGAAGCTTTCAAATTTTTCAGAAATGAATTCACCTCCATGGTCACTCCTTATGCTACCTATTCTGGACTGTGTTTCATTTTCTACCCGTTTGACAAATTCTTTGAAGTTTTGATAAGCTTCATCCTTTGTGGTAAGAAACAAAACCCAGGGGAACCTTGAGTAGTCATCTACCATCACAAAAGAATAGTACTTACCTCCTAGACTCATGACGTTGCTAGATCCAAACAGGTCTAAATGTAGCAGTTCTAGAGGTCTAGTGGTGAAAATAACTGTTTTAGTTTTGGAGGAAGTTCTGGTATGTTTTCCTTTAGCACAGGTATCACAAAAGAATTCCTTCTTACTTAGAAATTTTGGAACCCCCTTAACAATACCTAAGTTTACTAATCTTGATAGAATCCCAATGCTTACATGTCTTAGTCTTCTATGCCATTCAAATTGATCATCTTTGTCAACTGAGACTAGACACGTTTCATTAAAAGCATATTTGTCTTCAAGATCTATTGAAAATAGTTTTCCCTTCCGTTTGCCTGTTAGAATCAGTTTATGGCTTACTATGTTTTCAACAAAGCATTTGTTCTGTTTAAAAACGACCCTATTTTCATTTCCACTGAATTTTCCTATTGATAAAAGATTATGTTTTAGATCTTTAACCAGCAGCACATTACTAATGGAGAGGACAAATCCTATTGTACCTTTACCTAAGATTTTTGTGCTGAAGTTATCACCAAAAAAGACTTTTCCTTTGTTTTCCAGAGTTAGTTTTGAAAAGAGATTTCTATTACCCGTCATGTGATGTGAGCATCCACTATCAAGTATCCAAACGCTGCCTTCCATGCTCACTTGGAGACAGGTCTGAGATTTTTCTCCCTCGCAGTTATCAATGGCCATGTAAGCACTGTATTTGGGATTAGGTTCATCCTCCTCTTCATCTTCTTCGCTGAAACTCCAGGTGGTAGCAAATGCTTTTTCTTTCTTTGTTAATGGGCACTCAGCTTTGATATGTCCTGTTTTCCCACACCTGAAACAACCAGCCTGAGTCTGAGTCTTTTCATTGTTTGCTCCTTCCTTTCGACTTCTAAATCCTTGTCGCCCCCCTTTGTTGCTTTCTTTGTCGAAGTCATCATCTCTTGGTTTGTTGGGGAATCCTCCTCGCTTCCTTTCTCTTCTGATTTTGAGCAGCTTTGCCACATGCTTGCTGAGCATTGCTAACTCATCATCTTCCATTTCATGCAAGCACTCCAGATCATCTTCTTGAGTGGTAGCTTTGAACGCTATCCCCTTCTTTTCTCTTCTTGGCTCCTCCAAGTCTTGTCTTTTCAGTTTATCTTCGTGTGTGATAAGAGACCCGACCAGCTCATCCAGACTGAGCTTGGTGAGGTCTTTAGACTCCTCAATTGCTGTGACCTTGGGAGTCCATTTCTTGGGTAATGCCCAGAGTACCTTTCGAACCAGATCGGCACTAGCGTATTCCACTTCCAAGTTCCTCAGACTGTTGACTATCGTGGTGAATCGATCATTCATCTCCTGAATCGATTCTTCTGGCTTCATAATGAATGATTCGAAATCTTGTTTGAGGCTATTTATCCTCGAGACCTTGACATGAGAAGTGCCTTCATGCGCAATCTGCAGTTTATCTCAGATTTCCTTCGCTGATTTGCAACCAGTCACTCTGTGGTATTCTTCTGGCCCTAATGCACAATACATTAGGTTTGTTGCCTTCGAGTTGAGTTGAAAGTTCCTCTTGTCGACTTCTGTCCAATTACCGCGAGCTTCCTTCACTTCCAGAGGGCCATCCAGAACAATGTTCCATAGATCTGGATCGGTTGATCCTATAAAGAGCTCCATTCGATTTCTCCAGTAGCCATAGTGCACACCTTCGAACCTTGGAGGACGAGTGTGTGAAAATCCATCTGCCATAAAGATTCCGACTGCCAATCCCGAGCTCATCTTCTCTGAAGACGGGTGCGCCTTGAAAGTCGGAGCCGGGCTCTGATACCACTTGTTGAAAGAGTCGAGCGCGAGACTCCGGCGTCGGTTTCACCTCATTTGATGATCGGACGTCAATCCTGCAAAACCCTAATCAGCGGATTGACAGAGCAAGTGAAGGATCGAGAATCTCTTTTTGTTTTCTTTTTCTCTGGTTAATGTGACTGAATAATTAAAGTAAATGAAATGAGGTAAAAATTGGTTTTAGTAAACAGAGCAATGAGCTTGAGCCCACCAACTTGTTAACGAGAATCGTTTGGGATTGTCCCTGCTTGCTGCAGCTAAGCCTGCCGTCTGCTTCTTCTTCCTTGATCCACCAATGTAAATTCCCTGTACTCAAGCTTCCCTGTACCTGAAACACTCAAGACACAAACAGAGCACCAAACTCTGCTCAAACCAGAGAACACACACTGCACAGAAGTTTTTACGTCGTATCCGATACTGGGAGAAGAAGAATCCCAATATCGACTAATCCACGGTAGGTATCTCTCCTCTTGAGGATCCCTACGTAACTATTAGAACGATTATCTTGATCTTGATTAAACTCTAGAGATTAAACTGATCGGCTCCCTGCTTATCAATCTAACTCTTCTACTTAGGTTTAACCACCCTGATTACACTCTCAGAAACACTTGCTAGTCTCCCCGGTTAGCTCGTTTAGTTTTTCTATCAAGAGCTCCTGACTTCTCACTTAGTACTCAACTTTTGATTTCCCTCGAAAAACTTGACAGGCAACCTACATCATCTTCATCATCATCAAGCTGCACTGCATAAAAAATGATGGATCCTCTAATTGTGCTTTATGAAAATAATCCATAATTGCCGGACCATATCCCTTAATCATTGTAGCCCTTCTTTGTGTAGCAATATAATTTCTATAGTCTGAATCTAGAAACTCGTTGTGTTGAAGACCTCCATTCTGTATTGCTAGTAAATCAATAGTTGCCTTGATTGGTAACCCAGCTCTCTCAGCATCATCTGCAATAGCTTTTTGAGCATAACTTATCTTTTTGTTGGATCTCAACATGTGCTTCATCGGAGTGGGGGCGAGTTCATGGTTATGATCTGCTTCAAAAGAAACAACCTCTAGCAAGCCATCTTTTGTTAGTTGACATGTCATCTGTGCTAAACATCCAATTCTTGAAATTGGTCTCTCAAAAGCCACATGCTCGCGCCTTTTATCAAAACCTTTTTTGTCGTCTTTAGAACAACAAAATATTCTTCTCTTCACTTGGCCTGCTTGATTTCGCTTTATATAGTCCTTCCTTACATTGAAACCAACATTATAAAATTCATAAGCATTATCATCCCCATCGAACTTCATACCTATACATGGCACTTCAACTTTTCCAACACTTGTTTGAGAAGTCATATGATTTGTACCTGAAGAAAAGAATTTAAAAGAGCAAAGGAGATTTGATTATTGATTATAAGTGATATACATAGACACCCAAAATCGGCAGAGAGAAAACTGAGAGTGTATTAGAAAATAATTTCTATAAATTTAACAAAGCCATATATGTGTTCCTCTTTGCAGAGCATTCAAGTTTCATAAAATAGACATGTATAACACAAACCTGCAAGATAGCAAATTGAATTGTCAGTAACCTAATGAACTAACAGCATGTTTCATACTTCGTAGCATATATACAAAGAAAGGAAAAGTTTCATGCTTCATATATATTGTTTGTGGTGATCTCTCTGTATAACAATACAAAAGCAGCTCATATCAAAGGAAAGCCATCATGTTTTGGTTTGATTAGTTTTGCTGAAATCCTAAAATCCAAAGAATACAGTGGTGGGAACCAATATTACCTTTACAACTTAATTGCAAGGTTGCCGGAGCACGAAGAAGCTAGCGTCGACGATGAGGCAGCCGGAGTAGTAGAAGAGACACTTTTCCTAGTTGCAGATGTTGGCGATTGATTGAGGATGTATGCAAAAAAAAAAAAAAAAACCCTAAAAGAAAAATAATTTTTTTTAATAATCTTCCCACTTTAATTGATAAAAATTGATAACAATAATATAAAAAAATAAAAAAATAAAAAAGTGAATACCTTGACGTTGGCCAGCTCCTCCGTCCAGGTCCCGTCAAAGAAAACGCATCCAAAATTGTTCCGTCCAAATTCAACATCCTCCTAATAATTAATTAACAATTGAACCAATCACATGGAACCACGTGGCTGGGTAGCAGCGGAGGGCTGTAACCCAGCCAGCAACCAAATTTTGCCCCTACGAAAAAATCACTACCAATGCGAAAACATCAATACCATTGCGAAAAACAATGCCATTACACAAAAACTAACAATAGAAATAAATGTATACCATTACAAGAATCAAACCAATGCCAAAATCAACCAATACCACTACCACTAAGAAAACAAAACAATACCATTTCAGGAAAAAATCAATACCATTAGAACGGATAGAACGAACAACGATAGCGGGTTGCTAAAAGGCGGCAAGCGATGATGTGGAATGATAGTGCCATGGATCAATACCATTTCAAATCAATACTTTTGCTTTCTCTTTGCCTTTCTTTGGTTGTTGGTTATGCCTTCCGCCATTGCTCTGCTTCTCGCTCTCGTTACCTTCCATGTATGTATGTATATATATATACACTTCATGGCAATTTCTCTCTCCATCTCTCTCTATCTCTCTCTCGAATGATGATGTGGAACGGAGCCACCTGATTCGCGGCTAGACAACGACGGATGGCGGGAGTTTTGGGACGTGGAGGCGGACGTCGCTGTTGTTGGAGAAGTGTGTCATGGCTTGTGGAGGCGGCCTACAAGACTACCGCTACGGTAGTGGTGGAGGCGGTCGGTGGATAGAAGTAGGGTTTGGATGAAGGGGGGCGGGGTAGAATTAGGGTTTGGGTAGAATATATAGAATAATCAGGTGTGATACATCCAACCCATTAACCCAACCGACCCAGAACCAAACCCTAGCCCACAAAATTGGAAAATCGTAGGCTCGCAGCAGACAAGGAAACCATGAAATCTTCCTTCTATAGTTCTTCTTCTTCGTCGTGCGCCGGCGTCGGCTTCCCCCATTGCAGCAGTGGATGAAACTCTAAATCAATTTCTCCATTGCGCCGGCGTCAGTATCCCCCACCGCGCGGCGCTTCAGAACCACCAGAGAATGACGGCGGCGGGAATGGCGTGGATCCAGTTGGTGGCGGATGTGGCTCCGGCGAAGTAGGAGCGGCGGTAGTGGTAGGGAGGGAACTCGTCGTCATGTACATTGATGGTGTTGTGGTGGTGATCTTGCGGCAGTGCTCTTGAAGAGATTATCTATGTCTGCTGCATCACGAGGAGAGAGAATCGGATTGAGAGTCCGGTTGCTGGAGACTTCTCCACGTAAAACCCCTCGCTAAACTTCTAATCCGCGATTCTTCACGAAATTTCATTCCGTTACTGTCGAATTCCCCCCTTTTCGATCAGTTTCCAGTAATTCATTCCGTTACTGTCGGCTTCTCCAGGTTTTCTCATTATATCAAAGTATAATTAAAATGGTTACTTTTACTATCTTATTGTTCAGCTTCTTGTTACTTCTCGCTACTAGCTAGGGTTCTTGTTTCTTACTGATTCTCTGGCATTAGATTGGTACTGGGTCGGTTTGGGTTAATGGGTTGGGTTGGGTGTATGACATGGCGGGTTTAGTGACGTGTCGGTCGGGTTTGACAATTTTCGGCCTAAAACGACGTTTTTTAGGCGCTCCTATTAGACACGTTACATAACGGACTTCATTGACGAAGTTGGACGGAGACTAACAGAGAGTGACTCAATATGACCTGTTTTAGTAATTCGAGTGACCAAATTTATATAAATTTTTTCTACTGATTAAACATGACACAATTTAGTAATCACACGGTCCAAATGTTGCATTTACCCCGAGCTACAATACCACTAATAATGGACTCTATGTATAGACTATCTAATGCAAGCCGAACTTTTCATTGCCCAATTTCATCCATTCTACCAGCTGCAACTGCAAAACTTTCCTAATCACTTATGCCACCCTTACACCATCTTCTCCATGGAATCTGCAGCGTCTTTCTCTCCATAGAAGGCTTATTGTGAGATTCCATATCAGTCTTCCACATCTTACACTAGCTCTCTTCCTAGGAAACTTCTTCATTGCTCAACTCACACATATTAATATATATATATATAAATCTAAAGTGAGGTTACTGTTGTGTAATTATTTACATTTTGATACTCAAAATTTAATTAAATCACAACTTAGTCACTATAATATACATTTTATATTTTGATACCCCAAATTTAATTTTAATGTAAAATCATCTAAATTTTATGAGATTTTCGTACTTACAATTTTTTAATTAATATATATATATATATATATATATAAACCTAAAGTGAGGTTACTGTTGCATAACTATTTATATTTTGATACCCCAAATTTAATTTAATCATAACTTAGTCACTATAATATAGCGAGATTACTGTTGTGTAACTATTTACATTTTGATATCCCAAATTTAATTAAATTACAACTTAGTCACTATAATATACATTTTATATTTTGATACCCTAAATTTAATTTTAATGTAAAATCATTGAACAATTATGTTTCGATATCTAAATTTTATGATATTTTTGTACCTACAATTTTTTAATTAATATATATAAAACCTAAAGTGAGGTTACTATTGCTTAAATATTTATATTTTGATAACCCAAATTTAATTTAATCATAACTTAGTCACTATAATATAAATTTTACATTTTGATACCCCAAATTTAATTTTAATGTAAAATCATTGAACAATTATGTTTTGGTATCTAAATTTTATGAGATTTTCTTACTTACAATTTTTTAAATTTACATATTGTCCACTTTTATATTTCACTTGAATCCATGAATCAAATTCACCAATCCTTTTGAACCAATCCATGAATCCAATCCACCATAACGTAAAAGTACAAATTTAGTTTGTACGATACAAGATGTTGTATCACTCAAATGTAGGAGAAGATTCAACCATTTTATATTTGCTCATTACGTGAAACATTAAATTAATTATAAAAGAGAGACGACTCTAAAATATTGCAAGAGCAAATTTATAAACTCATTTAGTAAATTTATAGGATACTAGACAAACTTCTACTAACTACATGTAACAAAAATATGCGACATCTACATAAGCAAGTATCAATAAAATGCTACGGTGAAAGTTGACTGTTGCATGGACGGCCAATTAAAAAAATTGGTCAAAACATTTCAATCATCTACTTCCTCTTCTTTGTCAAAAATAAAAAAAAAATCTACTTCCTCTTCGTTTCATTTTTCACTCGCCTTCCATAACCTTTTCTTTATTTCTTTCTTTGCCTTTTTCATCTAACCCTAATTAGTATATTATTCTAATCACAAGTATGAACGGGTCCATATACGTCTCACCAACAGTCTAGAGAACTAATAATTAAACCATGAACCACTAACTTTTCAGCTCAATGTTGAGTCCAATTGAAAATAAATATATATGGGTATTACTTATTTGAAAGTCGTCATTTTTCACTATGGGATTTGAAGGCGTGAAATTTTAAGCGAGTTCCCGTTTGTATTCCTTTTCCTTCTCTCCAGAGTTTTTCCTTTTCACCCGGGCTAGAATTTTCAACAATTATACATGGAATGTTTGGCTAAGTATCTACACATATCAAATAAATTGTTTTCATCTTTTCTATAAAAAATTAATTAATTATCATCTTAAATACATCACTATAAAAGGATTAAGCCTCTCAACTATGCAAATGACAGTTATGTAGCTAAACTTAATAGATCTTTAGATTTATAACCTTAATATATTTTTTGGCATATAAGTCCTCAAAATATTGATGGAACGTTATATTTTAGTACCTAAAATTTTTGTGTATTACATTTTTTATACCTAAACTTTTGAAGTTCTACAAATACATCTAATTTTTGTATGTAGAATAAAAACATCCTCGAATGAATGGGTATCCATACCCAACTTATACTAACTACATGTAACAAAAATATGCGACATCTACATAAGCAAGTATCAATAAAATGCTACGGTGAAAGTTGACTGTTGCATGGACGGCCAATTAAAAAAATTGGTCAAAACCTTTCAATCATCTACTTCCTCTTCTTTGTCAAAAATAAAAAAAAAATCTACTTCCTCTTCGTTTCATTTTTCACTCGCCTTCCATAACCTTTTCTTTATTTCTTTCTTTGCCTTTTTCATCTAACCCTAATTAGTATATTATTCTAATCACAAGTATGAACGGGTCCATATACGTCTCACCAACAGTCTAGAGAACTAATAATTAAACCATGAACCACTAACTTTTCAGCTCAATGTTGAGTCCAATTGAAAATAAATATATATGGGTATTACTTATTTGAAAGTCGTCATTTTTCACTATGGGATTTGAAGGCGTGAAATTTTAAGCGAGTTCCCGTTTGTATTCCTTTTCCTTCTCTCCAGAGTTTTTCCTTTTCACCCGGGCTAGAATTTTCAACAATTATACATGGAATGTTTGGCTAAGTATCTACACATATCAAATAAATTGTTTTCATTTTTTCTATAAAAAATTAATTAATTATCATCTTAAATACATCACTATAAAAGGATTAAGCCTCTCAACTATGCAAATGACAGTTATGTAGCTAAACTTAATAGATCTTTAGATTTATAACCTTAATATATTTTTTGGCATATAAGTCCTCAAAATATTGATGGAACGTTATATTTTAGTACCTAAAATTTTTGTGTATTACATTTTTTATACCTAAACTTTTGAAGTTCTACAAATACATCTAATTTTTGTATGTAGAATTAAAACATCCTCGAATGAATGGGTATCCATACCCAACTTATACACCATCCCATTCCACAATCCTCCGCCATCAAATCCACCACCACCGTCGAGACTCGAGAGCTCCTCCACCCACCGCAAGTCTCCAACGTGCACTGCTTGTGGCGGCTGAACCCGGCTTTTCCTCACCGGAGGCTCTAGCGGACAGAAATGGGTGAGACGACTGCGATGATTTCTCTTCGCACAGGCGGAGGGAGAAGAGGTTGCTAAGTGAAATCGAAAATTCCATTAGCAACTGAAACCGAGTGGGAAGCTCAGCACACAGGTGGAGGGAGAAGAGGCTGCGGAGTCGGCTCAGTTCGCGGCCTCTGTTCACAGGGAGATATCTACCACTGTCTCACCCGATGATGTTCGATGGAGAACACTGGTGTTTGTTGTCTATCCCCTCTAGCTGCTGCCGTCTCACTCAATGGTTTTTGCCGGTTTCCTCTATTGCGGGTGCGGCCGCCGCAAGCAAGGAGCGCCAGAGTCTATCGGTGGGGGAGGGGCTTTCGACGGTTGCGGATGATTGAGTACGAATGGATGGAATTCGAAGGGCTTCCGCAATCAAGGGTGCGATTAAAATTATTTTTAACTGCGACGTGGGGTAAGTTGACAACCGAGGAATTGAAAAGAGAATGCGGAATCGACGATGGTGTGGATGGATTGGGGGCTGTGATGCGGCGGGGGTGTAGGATTTGTTGATTAGGGTTAGCAAGGTGACGACAGGGGTGGGGGTAGTCGATAGGATTGGGGAAGGAATAATAATTTTTCTAATAATTATAGAATAAGTATAAATAGAGGGCAATATGGTCATATCGGATACCTTTAACAGCCCACTAACAGAAATTGTAACAAAAGAGTAAGTTTGTTACATTGCGATAATACAAGGGCATGAAAGTACAAAATTATAGTAGAGGGACATGTTTGTTAACTTGCAATAATAGAGGGGTATAAAATGCTATTAACCCTTTTTTATATAAATTATCAAAATTTTCATTTAACATGTTTGTGTTTCTTTTTTTCCCCTGGTTGTAGTTGTTCCTCTGTTGTCACAACTCCAATGCAACCACAACAACAACAAAATGTGATGAGGGCATCAATGCCAAGATCGTTTCAAACCTAACATTGGGGGATTTTTCCAATAATCGCACATATTAAAATGTTTTACAAAAATAGCACCCAGCCCATAAAAATTACAAAAATAGCATCATTTTTATGAAACCGCACCTTGGAGATGCGGTCGGTGCCACGTCAGCTAGGGAACCGCACTAGGAAGCTGCAGTTTGTGTTTCCTCCGGATCGGCCTTTAAGACCGTTGGATAAGGCGGCGATCCAACGGCGGACTGCACGCCACCTCAGCGATCCGCGCCATGGATCGAAGACCGCACCTGCCTGCTGCGGTCAGCCTCTCGAGAAACGGAAACCGTACCCTCCCGATGCGGTTTCATTGAGTGCAAAATTACCAGACCGTCCCTCGAGGGTCACTAACCGGGAAGGAATGCATATCGAGGGGAGAAAACAGTGCCAGGGTTAGACGCATTCAATGCCAAAATCAACCTGGGAAGGAATGCATATAATTCTTCCCAATCACCAAATACGGCGGCCAGAGCTTTCTGCTTTCCATGCCACGCCTTCTTATAGTTAATCATATAACCATAATGACTTGCAATGTCAGCGATTATGACTTTCACCTTCAGGTCAGGATCTTGCTCAATTAGATGCTTGATAGCCGCAACAACCACCCTGGATTTCAACTGTCGATGGCCTTGGGATGTTATGGATGACACACATGTGTGTGTGTTCACCGAACGGGATATGACCCAATGCCCGTGTCTCTTGCTGTTGATGGCCCGAATCCTAACATTGCATCCCTCGTTATGATTACGACATCTGACTATGAGCCTTTTCGTGTTGGAATGAGTTGTGTGCTATTCAAAATGCCGAACCATTGCTTCAGTATCAATGGCGTGCCGCACCTCCTTCTTCAAGCCAAATTGTTGGCCCTTCATAAACCCAGTGAGTGGACCCCATACTGGAACTTCTGGGGGTTCCATGTCGCTGTCGACTATCCAATTGCCGTCTGGAATGTGATTGTAGTAGGGGACTGGTACACGGTCATGAGCCATCTCATCATCATTATCTGAGTCTGACTCTGGTCCTGAATCATCAGCACCTTCAAGAGGGTCAGAGTTGTCTGCACTGACATTGTTCTCTTCTTCTTCATCGGAGGGGTCACTAACTGGTACTGGCAGGGCATCTTCCATCTGATCCAGCTCATGAAAAGCACCTTTATCAGCTCCATAGTGGTAGTTGTGAAAACTACCGCTGCCTGATTGGAAGTTGTACTGGGGTTGGTTGGCATGGTCCGGTTGAACTTCTTCTTCATATGACGGGAAAGATTGATGATGACCTTCACCTTTCTCTTGGTACTGAAAATAGGAATGAGGATCATGGTAACTTTGGTAGGGATGATCTCCATATAATTCACCTCCACCATGGATACCAGATGTTTGACCGTCTCCAGAATGACCTCCAACGCCTACGACCGCCTCGGTGTAAACGAACATCTAGGCTTTGGAAAGATTGTTGGACCTCAAGAATTCGAGCATGGCATCTACTTCATCCTGAGTGATTATGAGATATTCCTCGTGCCACAACGACCCGCCTTGTCTGTTTGGATATCGGTACACCATACGATCAACTCTTCTCGTGCCATCCATGCAAGTAACGTTAGTACACATTTGATAGAGGTCTTCAAGCATCGATCTGGTAGCGACCTTTATTTTCTGAAAATTGCCACCGACGTAGGTGACCCCCTTTCCGGTCTCTTTCGTGTAACCATTCCACCAAAACCCAAGCGTGAACTTTTGGAATGCCATCTGCAAAAAAACAGTAGTTTAGTTAATATCATAAAAATCACAAATCACAATAAAAAGTAATAGAAAATAAACTTACGAGTTAACGTTAACCGCAAAAACACTAAAGAAGTAGGGAGCTACAACAGAAAATTGAAAAGGGAGAAGGAGAGGTGTGAAGAGAAGAGGTTTACCGGGCTGCCTTTTATAGGCAAAATCATCAATGAAAACCACATGGGGAGGGCGCGGTTTACATCTGCCATGCAGCCCCACGTCTGTAAACATGCATGGCAACATGTTTGATGTTGGAAAATAATTACGACAAACAAACCGCATGGGGGGGGGGGGGGGGGTGTGCGGTTTGTGTGGGCAAAACCAGACTTTGGGGGTGCGGTTTGTTTTGGAGAACCATCAAACGCGTTCGTGAACTCACGCCATGCGCCAAAACGCTCCGCATCGATCACGATATTTCACAGGCAACTGCTTGTGTTCACGGTCTTAGTGACCGTAAACTCGCCTTGCGTCAGTAACCTTCAAGTTGGCTCTGGATGCCTTGCGCTTCATGGTCAACTCCCCTTCTTCATTGTCTTGCACGACCGCGAACTCCTGCCTTTAGCCGTGAACTTGCGCTTTTTCACCTCTTCTCCCGATTTTTGATCCTTTTCGCCAATCTTTTGACTTTGAGGCTGGTTCCACCTGTTAAATCCTGAAAAGCACTCAAACACGAAGAACCTCGTGTAAAACCAACATTTAATGAGCGAATTTGGCACAAACATCTAAGTCAAACGGGGGCAAAACATGTGTAAATAGGCCCGAATCACTCCCCCACACTTAGACGTTTGCTTGTCCCCAAGCAAACCATTTCACGCACACGGTAATATTTCAATATACACATATGCTTTGGGGACAACTCGAAGGACACGAAGCGGGAATTCTCGATGTTTATTGACAATCAACTCATGAACCTTGGTAAGCAATACCGACATCCACCACAAACGACATTCAAAGCCACCAAAATGGGCAAACGAAAAGTTCTCAACTTATTCATGGATAAATGCAAGTCTCAACAAAACCACTTATCGACCACAACCAACCATGCATGGAATTCAAGTTCGAGGAACAAATGGAAAGGCAACGAAGGTCCTCAGTGGGGTATGATATGACATGCAAAGCAAGAATGAATCGCTCACTATCAAGACCAGTGGGGTCGGGACCTTTTTGGTGCAAAAGATGTGCACAATCGTAATCTCTCGGCCCTATCGTCTCAATACCATGGCGGTAACCTCTAAACGCTAAAGTTCACGGGATGGTTGTCACCCCTAGTTGTCCAGAGGTCTTAGACATGGGGAAAAGGCTTTTTGGGTGGTGGCAATCATGACGTGAGGTTCTACATCTTCAACCTAAACCCGAAGGGTCTATGGTTTCGACTAAAACACTTCTCTTCGATCAAAGGCCACTAGCATCGACCAAAACCCTCATCTCTCCCTTCCAACTATCACCAATCATGAACTACCTTGAAGCACTCTTCCTCGGTCAACTCTTGCTAGTTCTTTAAAAACTACTCTAGCAAACTATAGTTAAAGTTAATCTAATTACAGGTTGGGAACTCACTTAGGTATGATTCCCCCTAGCCACTAGCCAGATTAATGATTGATGATCTCTAACATGTTTCACTTTCATTCACAATGCGGAGAATCCTTGACTAGACCTTGAGTCTCGACTAAAGGAACAAGACCCTCTTGAGTCAATTGCCTAGAGGGACGTATCCTTCTCTAGAAAAACCGATCAAGGAGTTCTGAACTAGATTCCCTCTATCGAATGAGATTCTCAATCGATACAAAGCAGTGAATCAACCCTCGACTAAAGCAATCGATCCAATACTATCAATCTATGGTGCTCTATTGACCTAATTAGGTATTCGCTCTCATAGGATCAAAGCAGAATCAATAATCTTGACTAAAGCAGAATTGAATCATGAAAACATGCATAGATTGAATATGAACTCAATATTATCAAGTAGGAGTACTCATACAATCATCCAATCAAACAAACATAGCTAGGGTTCCTCAAAACCTAAGTGAAGGGAAGTTACTCCATAGAGAAGAGAGAGACTGCAGTAAGAATCTTCAGATGATTAGTCTTCAAGTCTGGGCTTGTTCCTCGAGCTTCCAAGGCGAAGAAATCCTCCAATTCCACTCCAAGAATTCCCTCAAATCGCCCTCTCTCTCTTTGGTTCGTCCCTTGGGTGTTTGGGATCCAAAACCCAGCTCTCCCTTTCCTTTGGCTTCAATCTGCCTAAAAACCACGATTCTGGGCAAAACACTGTCGCGGACACGGCCGTGTTTTGCTTTTGCCCGCCCGTGTTTTGCCCCGTGTTAAAAACATGCCCGCGCGCGTCGTCCAAAACACGGTCGTGCCTAAATATGGGCACGACCGTGTTTTGATTTAGGCGCGCCCGTGTTTTTACTGCCGAACCTGTTCCCCTATATTCAATGCTTCGTTTCTCCCTCGTCCGGACTCCGAATCAGTCGCCGTTTGATCCCAGACGCTCGTAGTCTCGTCCTCTTTCTTTTCATGACAAGCTTGCATTATTATTTTTCCATAAAGTGAGGTAGAAATCCATTCTTCTTCAGGTCATGCCCGAGTTTCTTCTCCCGAATCGCCAATTGATCTCTGATTGACTTGAAACTTGCGCCTATGCTTCACTTTATGTGCTAAGTCCTGAAATGTGACAAAGGAACACAACCTAGCGTAAAATAGGCCAAAGAAGCGATAATTAAAGCTCAAACGATCAAGAAACAAAGGGGAAAACATGTGCAAATATCGAGTCATCAGTTTCTCCCATCTCTAGCATGGAGTAGAATTCTTTTCACTTGGATGTTGTGAAACCCTAACTCTACCATGTAGTTTTCTTTTATGTGAATTGAATGATTGTCATTGGGTATTGTTTAATCCAAATGTTTGAGGTATTATTCATCTTGATTGTGCATGTTTGTGCTTAGCATCCTTAGGTTTGTGCATGCCTATGCTTAGCAACCTAAGGATTGTGCATGTTTATGCTTACCAATCTAATTAGCCACTTAACCTAGTCTAGAGAGGGAAACCCCCCTTCCAAGGGAGTCTCAATCGAGTTGGTATCCCTAGGGATTTTCAAGTCTTCTAACTAGGTTAATTTAGGGCAAGCCTCAATATTGGATTAAGCCATTTGGTTAAGCGCGATTAAGCCGCCCAACCCTTGGGTTGGTGAGGGAGTAAGTCAACCATTGATTGCCTAAATCGAGAGGGCCTAGTGACAACCTATAATGCATGCCTCGGTTTAGCAATTATGAGCATGGTCTACGACCATATTTGCGTCTCCTAGTGGTTAGCGATCACCTTGCCCATAACAATCATTTTGGTTCACATACCATGGTAGTAGTTAGGGGGAAGCGACACCCTAGTGATACTTCCACAAAAGAGCTTTCAAAACCATTCACCTTTGTCTTGTTTTACTTTAATTATCAAACTTTTCAACCAAAACCTTATTGCTAAATAATGATTCAAATGACTGAAGTAGTAGACAGACCGGCCCAGGTTGATATTTAAACATACTTATCCTGTCCTACACCTGGCTAAGGTTTATACTTAGACCTTAGGCCGGAAATTATTGTGGTATTCGGGATGAGTCACTTCTTCTTCTTCTTCTTCTTTAGATTTCTGGAGTGAGAAAGTGAAGAACCAAAGAAGAGAAGAAGCTAGGATTTCATCTTCAAGCAAGGATTCGGGAATTCCTTCCCCAAATGAGGATTTCTTCAACACAAGGAGCAAGGCTAGCATCTCCGTGATTGTTTTCCTTCTTCTATCTTGCGTTTTCCCTTCTCCTAGCATGGAGCAGTCCCTTATTTCACTTGGTTGTACTTTCTCCATCTGAACCGCGATTCGAGGGTGAAGTCCTGGAAACCCTTACTCAATAGGTCAAGAGAGCTACTTCGGTGGCTTGAATCAAATTTCCTTGACCTAGAGACTGAGAGAGTGGTGTTTGCCTGCTTGTAGCACTTCCCTACGGTTTACAACCATCTTACCACACACGTCCATTCGATCCGACAAGTCATAATTGTTAGCTAGGGGGAGCAACACCCGGGTGAAGCCTTCTCAATTAGTGTCAAATCCATCTACTTTTCCAAACGCTTTAGTTATAGATCGTTGTTTTCAACAAATAACCAATCGCTATATAATGTTACAAACAATCTAATTAGGGGTACATAAACCGGCCCGGGTTGACATTTAAAAATATTTGCCCTGTATTGCACCCAATTGAGGTTTATACTTGGTCTTAATTGGGAGTTTTATTGTGATATTCAGGACGAGTCAGTATTCTCTTGTTTGGAAGAGGCCCTCTATACCCAGGAATCAGTTCTTTATTTGGTTAGTGGTCAGGAATTACATTACTACATGTGACAAGATTACTAGCTAGGGAGGAGTAGGACCCTAGTCGTGTGCCTTTTGTGCTTGTACTATGGAGACTTGAACCCATCTGTTTGCAGAATGCTCTGCGTTTAAAATCTTATTTGCAGGTTTGTTGGCTCTAGTTTTTCCAAGAATTTCATTTGATATATGGGAAGAGGAACTGAGTGGGCAACAGACAAGCTTAAGGGGAAGACAGTTCAGAAGCAAATTGCTTTGGTGCCATGGCATGCTACATTTAGCACAATTTGGAGAGAGAGATGTACATTGCGGCATGGCGGAGTAAGAAAGAGTTTTCCAACCATGATTGAGTAGATAAAGAATGAAGTTAGCATGTTATTTGGTGTTGATGTAACCGCTGAGTTTTGGCCTTGTTGATGGTTTACTCTTGGTATTAAGATTATACTTGTGATAGGTGATAGAGAACTATAGTTTTACTTGAAGTACAGAAGTACAAAAACTTACAGGTTACTCAATTGGTAAGGTGTGTAGCCAAAAGTTTCTTGCTTTTTGATGATATAAATCTAACTAATTCATTAAAAAAATGTAATTTCTAATTTGATTATCTCTAAAAGAAGGAAAATTTTATGAGTTTTCAACTTTTTTTTGAAGAGAAAGAAGGCAAAATTTGATGTTTTCAGTTCTTGTAAAGATAAAGAAGGCTAAAGTTTTCGTACTTTGAACTTTTAGAACAAAAAGAATGAGAGAATTTTGATACTTTCAATTTTTTAGAAGATGAAGAAGGGACAAATTTTGCGCTTTCATTTATGTGAAGAGACAAAAGAGGAAAGTTTTGGTGTTTTGGACATTTTGAAAAGAGAAAGGAGGGAATTTTGGTGCTTTCACTAACTTCTTCCCCAATGAGCAACCAAAAGATCGAGATCAATGACTTCTTCCCCAATGAGAATCTAAAGGCAATTTTCACGAAGACTAGTCAAGGACAAGCTTGCCTATGCAACACCAGGTCCTCCTGCTTCATACATTCACCTTTAATTTAGATTTACTTTTCTATACCATTTTTTCTTTTTGATTTTGAAAAACTAAGGGGAACTTCAACTTGGAGGCACCTCAACCTACACATTCTTGTTAAAATACAATAGAACTTGTCCCTCCGCACCTGAGTAATTGGTCGTGGGAGACCTTATAGAAATACGATTCTGGTATTCGGATTAGATAAATTTGACCATACACTACAATGTGACCGACGATCAGTATTAAGATTGCTTGAGTCTACATCGATTATGAAGAAACATGTGGAAACTAGTTTAGATTGAGAGTTATTTTTAAATACTTTCCAAGCTCGAGTGGAAACTGCTAGTGAAGTTACAACACATAGCTTACCTGATGGGGTTGTTGAGGTGGACGAGGAGGAGGAGGAAGATGACGAGGAGACGGAGATTGACGATATTAGTGACGATAACGATGACGATCCCGAAGTTTCTCTTCTTAGGACTTTGAAGAAGAAAGGTTATGCTAATGTTGGTGGTGGGACAACAAGTTCTATCGGAGAAGGAGGAGCATGAGATGCTAGTTTATGCGTTTATTTATGTTGTGTTATTTGGGGACTTCTAAGATCCATTTTTATTATTAAGTTTGAAGTTTGAACTTGTGTGAATTTAGATTTTAGACATTGTCATTAATCATTATGCGCTTTGGTTGATTGACAATTATGTTGATTATCGTCACTTTCAATTTCAATATTTGATGATACTTAATGAATTTCAGAATTTGAACTTGTTATAAATCAATTATGGTTTGACAAATGACAATTGTAATGCTAGAAATTATAAAAATTCTAAATATTGTAAGTAAGAGTTAAGAATTACATTATTGATTACATAAAATAAAAAAAAACCATGAAATTTTTAAAAAATTTGCCCAGCCTCTCATCTGCCCATAATCGGTCCGGTTATTTCCTGGTTAACCGAACTGGAATGTCGTTTTCTCGCCTTGCCTCGATGTTTCGGTATAACCGGTTTGTAACCGGTATACCGACCGATTACCAGCCCTCAGTACTCCTTTGGAGAAAATCCGACATTACATAGCAAACTTGCGTTGCTTGGACTGAAACACCTGCTGAGAGCAAAACTTTGATTCGATCCATCATGGCCCATTTGAAACTTCAGCCCACTTAAACTAGAGCTTAAACCGGATTCGTTAGGCCCGAATCCAATTGTGTTCCCGAATCCGAGCTTTGCCGGCAGGAAACTCCTGCCTATCTATTTATGCATAACGGCAACGCGAAACGAGACGAGGGCTAGGGTTTATATTTTTGAAGCCGCTCGCTGCTAAGCCTCTCTCCTTCTCCAAGCTCAGAAGACCCTTGGCGCCGCAGCACAACTCCGTTCAACAGCCATGGGGTACGTCTCTCTCATGCTGCAAATCCCTATCTGCTTCTCCATTTCCTTTTGCAACTCCCAAACCATTTCAGATATCGTTCTTCCGTAGAAAGAAGACATCTTCATCCTTCTTTTTGTCCTCCTGTTTGGACCCTGTGAACGATGAATGTGAGAGAAGCTAGCTAGCAAAATTTTTTAAATATTTTGGATAGATCTTTTTTTGCTAGAAGCGGATCTTTCTGATTGGTGTTTTGGCATGACTGATTTCGATCAACTTAGATTTCGCTAAGTTATAAATCCTCAGGGAGCCAAACGCCGTTTCATATATCATTCATAGTTCGCACCTGAATTCAAGTTTAGTTTGAGATCTTTGTCGTTTGGTTGGAGTTGTTTACGGTATATCCGAGGATAATGGGGTTTAGAAAGTCGACGAACGTGATATTACAGGATGTGAATTGATTTATGTTTATGGCCATAATTAGAGATAGGGCTTAACTTGGTATATGCTATGTCTAATGAAAATGGAGCTTGAAACCCTTCTTTCTTCTCAATGAGGTTCGAACTGCTATCTGAGATTCAGTGTATTCAATTTTGTGCAGGAAGACACGTGGTATGGGAGCTGCTCGCAAGTTGAAGACCCACCGCAGGAGGCAAAGGTGGGCTGACAAGGCTTACAAGAAGTCTAACTTGGGTAATGAGTGGAAGAAGCCTTTCGCTGGTTCTTCCCATGCCAAGGGCATTGTCCTGGAAAAGATGTACGATACCTTTGATGTTGCTATATTCGTGTTTTTTTGTGGCACTATCATGTTCCCACTTTATGTGACCGTTTGTCTCAACTTATGCAGTGGCATTGAAGCCAAACAGCCAAATTCTGCTATCCGTAAGTGTGCCAGAGTGCAGCTCATTAAGAATGGAAAGAAGATTGCTGCCTTTGTTCCTAATGATGGTTGCTTGAACTACATTGAGGAGAATGTAAGTGCAGTATTTCTACTACCTATCGATTTCCACCTACTACATTGATGATAGACTACTAATGCTTGATATGGTGTGGCTGTTCAGGATGAAGTACTCATCGCTGGATTCGGGCGTAAGGGTCATGCCGTGGGAGATATTCCTGGAGTCCGTTTCAAGGTTGTGAAGGTCTCTGGTGTTTCCCTTTTGGCTCTCTTCAAGGAGAAGAAGGAGAAACCGAGGTCTTAAATTATTAATGGAGAGATGTAGCTGTTTACTAAAGTTTTGGTTTTAGTGTTTCAGATACAACTCTGAGGTGGTGTGGTTTTTATCCGAGTGAATCTTGCTAAGCCAAGTTTTGGTTATTGTATGGTGGAACCTTCAATTTTTGCAGTCCTGTATGTTGCAGTCTTAACATTCTTTGCTCGAGGTCTGTCGGTAGATTTTAATTTTATACATTTTTTGCTTGCTTGTTCTCTTGATTCGAGACAAGGCTCATAACAGGCAGGAGCCCCTGCGGAAATCGGGTTCAGGATGAGGATGACAACTTCGTAGCATAGTTGTTATTCCTAATGCATGAGTTGGGCTAGAAGTGAACCCAAGAAGGTTTGGAACCATAAAGAGATCCCTCGAGATTTACGGGTCGTTTGCTTCATGGATTTAAAAAATGAAGGTTTTGGTAAAACCTGGGTTTTGGAAAACCATGGATATATGATGGATTTGGTGGCATTATGGATTTGAACAAGTCTATTGTTTGCTTGATGGATTTGATTATGGACTTTGTTTGATTAGATTTGTGGATGTTAAATACAAATTACCTAGTTACCCTTATTTAATTATATTTCTATATGATAATACAAATCTCTCATATAAAACTAATCCAAAATATAGAAAGAAATTTTAAACTCTTTACCACTATGTGGATTAATAATTCAACTACAAATATAGAAATGTATTACAATTTGGCACTAATTAACAATTCATCTTGGTACTAATTAAAAATTCATCTAATAATCCTTCATAAAAAAAAACAATTCATCTAATAATGTACGCAATATTATGTATAAATTGCAGCCAATTGCTCGCGTTATTGCTACAACTCATCATCTTCTTGCTAACTCACCGATGTGGAATCCGACAATCAATCAAATAATAATGTACAAGATGAGCATAAAGTGTTTCTAGGTGAATCTAACAAATCACATATACATTCATATTTAAATAAAATACGATATTACAAAATGAAATGATAAATTCTCAATTTTATAAAATACGAAATTATAAAAGTTTACAGTTGCATGACCATTGAATTAAAGTAGGACAAATTTGTAATTAAAGAAATAATTAAGGGTAGAAAGGTAATTTACCATCATGGATTTTAATCCATCACCCAAATCCCATCTCAAGAGGTGGAACTTCCAAGTCCGTGGGGTCCACGGATTTGGAACCCCAAAAGTGGTGGGCCCCACAAATTCCATCTCCCTAATTCCCTAAGGCAAACGATGGATTTCGGTTCAAGTCCATGATGGATATATTTCCATGACCAAATCCATCACCAAATCCCTCAAGCAAACGACCCCTTAGTTTCGGGTTATTAACTTATTATGCTTAAAACTGGGAATGAACAATACTGAAAAATAAAAAGGGATGAGTTTGTCAGAGTTAAATGCCATGTTGCAGATTAACAATAACAAACTAGGTTTTATTGCAAAAGTTTAGGGTATGTTGCACTAGAACTTGAAGTTATACCTTTAATGTTATGGTACAACTTCAGATTGTACCTATACTCTTTGTACAAATTCTTTTATGGAACAACTTGAACTTGTACCTTTATGTTACGGTATAACTTTAGGTTGTAAAGTTGTACCATAACATAAGAGTACAAATTCCTTTATGGTACAACCTGAATTTATACCTTGAATGTTATGATACAACTTTAAGTTGTACATTAAAGCACCAATGCTTTATAGCATAGAAGAAGTGCTCATAGTCATCTAATTTGTTTTTGTTGCAACCACATCATATTAATTGAATTTTCATATTATATGGAATTGCACAAATAGGGAGCTTCACGCCTTTCTCTCGCTTTGATACCAACAACGATGTGGTCTTTCTCTCTCTAATTGATTGTTATTGCATTTTTATATTTACCTCTTCTAATTAATGCCCCAAATAGAAGAAGAAAGTGCAAAGAATAAATTGCAGTTTTTTTTATCGAAAAGGGTGTGCTTCTACCTCATAACATTAATACGAAAAAGGAATGGTTACTTTTGTAAGTTGTAATGTCTTACATAGCCCAATGTCGAACATCAGGGTCACCGAGGGAAATCGAATGGACCCAAAATGAAACAAAAAACCCCTATGGGCCAAACAGTCAGCCAAGAAATTAGCCTCCCTGTACAGATGGGATAGCTGAACTGACCAGCCCCGTCTAAGAAGGTTTCAGAACTGAAGTACGAGACTCGCGTGCTAATGTGGTGACTCTTCCGTCCTCTGCAGAATCGACAGTGTTGCTGTCAAATCCATCTACATGACCACCCTCCAATGCCCAAGATTCCAGGGCAGTTGGAGAACCTCAATAACCCCTCCCAGTTCTGCACGAGTGATCGAGTAGCTTCCCAGATTGACGGTGAACGCCCCTAGTAAGCGATTTTGCTAATCTCGATCCGTGCCTCCGGTTATTGCCTGCCGGGTAGATGGTATGAACGGACCATCGAAATTAATTGTGCCCTAACCGCGTGGGACCGGTCTCCACCCCACGTTCACGTTGTGACCCGACCCCACGGTCCCCAGTTTGTTCTGCCTTGTCGCAGTAATAGTGTCTGTTGAGATCTTACTCCAGGCAATGTCCCTTTGACTTATCTTACTGGGAGCCTCGACCACCCCTGAGAAGATGTCATCATTTTGGGCTCTACAGACAAACCAGTAGGCTGCTCCAAAACTGACACAACTCCTAACAATGGCCAAGTGTAACCAATGAAAGGGACTGCAGTACAGTGGCTTAAGTAATAAATATCGAATCCACGAGTCTCTAGACTTACTATTACTCAACTTCAGTTCATTATCTAGCAAACCATATTAAGATGGAAGAACTAAAACTACTCTAACAAACTACAATTAAAGTTAATCTAATTCCAGGTTGGGAACTCACTTAGGTATGATTCCCCCTAGCCACTAGCCAGATTAATGATTGATGATTTCTAACTTGTTTCACTTTCATTCACAATGCGGAGAATCCTTGACTAGACCTTGAATCTCAACTAAAGGATCAAGGCCCTCTTGAGTCGATTGCCTAGAGGGACGTATCCTTCTCTAGAACAACCGATCAAGGCGCTCTGAACTAGACTCCCTCTATCGAATGAGGTTCTCAGTCGATACAATTCCAGTAGTTTTAGAGATAGAAAGTGCGAAGAACAAACCCTAGGAGCTATTTGGAGTGGATTTATCACCATTGAAGCCCAGATTGCATCCCTAGGAGTGAAGATTGACATCCCAGAGCAGATTATCCCCATCTTTATGATTATGACTACTCTGATTTTTGTCTTCTTCTCTCTCTCTCTCTATGGAGTAGAACCCTCTCTCACTTGGGTATGAAGAACCCTAGTTCCATGTGTTAGGAATCTTGATTGTAATGACTTTGGATTGATATACTGCTTGATTATAATTGATTGATGCATGATTCATTGAGTCAATTGAAGTCTGATCAACTTTTCTTGATTTTTGCTGCAACCTGAGATAGATAGAATCTGATTAGGTTGTTCGAGCTTCATCAATCGGTAGTAGTAAATTGGTTATACGAGAGTTAATCGATTTACTGCTTTGTACTGGAATACAATTCCAGTAGTGGAGTTCTGTGTTTATTGCCTTAGCAGTCTATCCCGGTGAAAGCTAGTCGCCTGCCGTTTAGTCTGTCTGAGAGGGCTTGGTCAGCTTAAGAGATTCCAAGCTACTGTCCGATCTTCTGCAGTTTAATCAAAAGTAAATCAACCAAAGGTAATTACAACTTTGACCTAACTAAGGAGTTAGGGGGACTCATTCCCGAGTGACTCTTTCCTGCTTAAGAACTTCGAACCATTTCCTGCTTTCTTACTACTTTTGCTTAAAACCAATTCAATTAACTTAGTTTTATAGATAATAAATCATCACGAAGTAGGCAGTAGATTTAGACCCCGGGTTGATAATTACAACTTGCCACTATTCTGCATTTCCGGACTGCGATTACACTTGGTCGCAGTTTGGTGTTGTGTTTTAGCGTGTCACTCATAAAAGAGGAAGAAAATAGTAAAACCCCTCATACTCCGGTACTCTAATCATGCAATTATCATCTAGAGAGCATAATACATCAATCATATAACAAATCAAAGCATATCGAGTAGGGTGTTGCAAGTAGGGGTGGGTATCCGGTTCGATAAACCTAAACCGAACCGAACTGAGCTTAAACCGAACCAAAACCAAAATTGTGTTGTTCAGTTCGGAAATCAAGGTTGTAACGACCAAACCGAGTTCCCGAATTACGAACCGACCAACCGAAATTCTACTCACAATCTCCCCAACCCAGACCTAATAGCCTAACCAAAACCCAGCCCAGCCCAAACCATACACAAATACAAAGCCCAGACTCTCCCCCAACCCTAAATCATTTAGTCTAAATCTAACCAACTAACAAAAGATACTGAGCCGCCGCCGCCGGTAGCCTTCTTCCCCAGTTGAGCTCCCCGACCTGAAACCTGACTCGCTCGAAACTACACTACAATTAAACTCCAATTAGAGCCCAAGTTTTTAAACTCTAATCGGGTGTAGTATAGGGCAAGTATTTATATATCGACCCGGGCCGGTCCGTCTACCCCTACTTCGGTTGTTGAAATCATTATCTAGCGATGAAACTTTGGTTTAAAGGTTTGCCAATTGAAATGAAAGAAAGCAAAAGTAATTTGGTTTGAAAACTCTTTTGTGGGAAAGTCACTTGGGTTTGGCTTCCCCCTTAACCGCTACCATGCTACATGGGTTGGAACGATTGCCCTGGGCACGTTAATCGTCAACCGCAGAGGAAAGCGTATGTGGTCAGAGACCACAGTCTTGATTGCTAAACCGAGGTGAGGATGAAAGGTCGTGTCACTCGACCCTCTCGATTTAGACAATCGGTAATCGGCTTACTTCCTCACTCAACTCTAGGTAGGACGGTTTAACCACAATTAATAAACTTGTTCAATTCAATATTGAGGATTTCCCTAACTCAACCTAGTTTAGGTGGCTTGGAAAGTGGAAGGAAAACCAACTCGATTGAGTCTCCCTTGAAAAGGGGGTTTTCTTCTCTAAACTAGGCTAAGTTGGCAAATCACATTACTAGCACCTAAATGCACAAACATAGGGGGTGCTAAGCACAATTATGCACAATCCCTAGAATGCTAAGCACAAATTATGCACAACCCGTAAGTTGCTAAGCACAAGCATGCAAAATCATGATGAAAAATACCTCAAACATTAAATTGAACAATACCCAATATCAATCATCCAAACCACATACAAGAAAGCTATATAGTAGGGTTTAGGGTTTCACTACACCCAAGTGAAAGGAGGACTACTCCATGGAAGAAGTGGGGAAAACAAAAGAGAAAAAGGTGGAAACCATCTTTAGGGATGCCTTCTCTCTTCTTCAACCTTGAGCTGGGATTTCCTTGGGGAAATCTTCCCAAAACCTCCTTTGAAGCCAAGCCCTAACCTCTTCTTCTCTTTTGGTTATGTTTCTCTCACTAAAATGCAGAAGAAGTGTTTCTCTCACAAAAGTGGCTCTCCCTTTCTCTTTCCTTGCAGATTAGCTTTTAAACACGAGAAGCGCTGAGTTCATGGCCTGAGTTCACGACCGTTTACCATCAAACGCATCTGTGAACTCACGCCTTGCGCCAAAACGCTCCGCATCGATCCTGAAAAGCACTCAAACACAAAGAAACTCGCGTAAAACCAACCTTTAATGAGCGAATTTGGCACAAACATCTAAGAAAATCGGGGGCAAAATATGTGGAATTAGGCCTGAATCACTCCCCCACAATTAGACGTTTGCTTGTCCCGAAGCAAACCATTTCACGCTCACGGTAATATTTCAACCTACACAAATGCTTTGGGGACAAACCAAAGGACACGAAGCGAGAATTCTCGATGTTTATTGACAATCAACATATGAACCGTTGCAAGCAATACCGACATCCACCGACAAACGACATTCAAAGCGACCAAAACGGGCAAACAAAAGGTTCTCAACTTATTCATGGATAAATGCAAGTCTCAACAAAACCACTTATCGACCACAACCACCATGCATGGAATTCAAGTCCGAGGAACAAATGGAAAGGCAACGAAGGTCCTCACCGGGGTATGATATGACATGCAAAGCAAGAACGAATCTCTCACTCTCAAGACCAGTGGGGTCGGGACCTTTTTGGTTAAAAAGACGTGCACAATCATAACCTCTCGCCCTATGGTCTCAATACCACAACGGTAACCTCTAAATGCTAGTGTTCATGGGATGGTTGTCACCACTAGCTCGTCCGAGGTCTTAGACACAGGTTCAGATGACTGGCGATTGGCTTAGACATGGGGAAAAGGCTTTTTGGCTGGTGGCAATCATGACGTGAGGTTCTACATCTTCAACCTAAACCCGAAGGGTATATGGTTACGACTAATACCCTTGTCTTCAATCAAAGGCCACTAGCATCGACCAAAACCCTTATCTCTCCCTTCCAACTATCACCGATCATGAACTACCTTGAAGCACTCTTCCTCAGTCAACTCTTGCTAGTTCTTTAAGGTTTGGTAGTGAAGGAGTTCTAAACAATGTGGGGGTTTCGTTGGCTTGGGTGCCAAGAAACCCCTCCTAGAGCATGTACTTTGGTTTTTTTTCGTGGCACTCTCTACTTTATTTATTCATTTTATTACCTCTTTTTTGTTTCTCCTTTTTTTTTTAATCTTTTTGAGGGGGGTATTAGAGAGTAAAAACACTTGCCACCTAAACATTTATCGACCAATGCTCTCTTTTTGAGGAACTAACTCCAACACTACACTCCATTTTGCACTCCTAGCAAGAACCACACATGAACATCCTATGTAGAACCTCTATGGAAACTCAAAGGTAAGAGTTCCGGGACACACGGGAGACTCATGTTTGGACACGAAGAAAGGATTTGGGGGTCGTTCTACTAACACCTTTAAGCTCACACGAACAAAGCTTCTAAACTGAGAACGACCCACGGAATCACACGGGTCAAAGGGGTTGACTAAGGGAAGATGCATCTCGGGACAATCAACTTTTGGGGCGTGGACTAATCCTATTCCTCCATCATACTTGCTAGTGATGACTTGTGATGCTACACATCGTGGTAAGAGGGAACTATAACACCGAAAGAAACGAACGGCTCAAAGATCACAGGCTACCTAGTTACCCAACCATCTATTCCAATTCACAAACACGATGCATGGCAATTGTAAACAACAAGTGATCAAGTCAAGGACTCCATTCATTTATGCACACTTTGAGAACTAAACTCTTGCCCTATCCTAATGAACTTCTTAGTCATCATCATAGGATATACTCAATCACATGCACAGTTCAAGATTAATGCCACAAACATGAGCATTCCCACCATCTGGTCACTTTGAACCATGGACCAGGAAACCGGATCGTACCAGCCGGTTCAACCGGAAAACCGGGAACCGGACCAAAAGCGATACGGTAGGCTGATGGTGGTCGTTTTACCGTGCCGGCCGGTTTTTTCGGCTTAACCGGCAGAAACCGAAATACCGCCCAGTCTCATTCTAACCGGCGGTAGACTTATTGGAAGAAAAACGTCGCCGTTTAACTAGCTTAAAATTAGAAAAAAGGAAAATTGTCGTCCTCACCCCAATCTGAATCCCCAACAACCACCGAGAACGCCGACCCCGATCCTGACCAGTACCTCCATCTCCAACACCGCCGTCCGTCCCCAACCCCCTTCGTCCATCCTTGACTCTCCGTTCGTCGGTCTCGCGCGTCTATCTCGCCGAGAAACAGCAGCAGCCGGCGATTCCGGCGTTCTCCCCTACACCCGACCTTCCATCTTGCCGAGAAACAGCGACAGTCGGCGCTCCCGTGCATCCTCCCCTGCACCCGCTCGTCTATCTCCCTCAAAAACAGCAACATACGGCGATCCTCCACCGTCCGCTATCCGCCGTTCGCTGTCGTACCCTGGGTTCAATCCTTCAAGGTATATGGATTCCAGATTCAGATTCAGATTTGGGATAAACTTTCTTCTTTGTGGTTGTAAATTAATAGGAGGGCCATGTGGATTAATTGTGTATTGTACAGGTCAAACCATCTGCTGTGGACATGTTTTGTTCGCGTCATATTAATTTGCTCAAATATAAGTATGTCTCTTAAAATCAGAAGATAATTTTGAAATTTTGTTAAGTGGTTCTATGGTCTATGTAGATGTCAGCAACGGAAGTGGAGAAGGAAGCAAATCAATTGATCAAGAAGGAGATTCTAGCGTATTCAGGTTTGTTATCCGGTATATTCCGGTTTTATTCCGAAACGGTATCCTGAATCTGCCGGTACGGTTTTTTAACAAAAAAATATTTTTTAATTACAAAAACGGTATTTTAACGGTACACAACGATTGAACCACGGTAGTACCACCAAATACCCTACCACTGACGGATCCGGTATGACTTCCGGTACGGTTTCCTTTAGTATGCTTTGAACATGAAAACATTGCTTGGAGCCCTCAAATTTTTGAAATTTGGGCATACAAAAGGCTCCAAGCAACATCTCACTCACACAAGCACACTAGTAGACTACCCCCCCCCCCCCCCACTTAAACTCGGCATTGCCCTCAATGGTGTAAGAAAGGGGTAGAGTGATGTTACCGCTTGGGCTTGGTGAGTGAATGTAGGAATCGAACCGGGGTAGGATAATTGAAGCTTCAAGGAGAGACAACAAAAAACACACACATGTACAATACGACTCGCTCGAGGCGAGGTTATTACAAGCACAATACATAGTAGTAGTAGTTCATGTCACACACACACAAATAACAAGAATAAAAAGAAAACAAGTTTAGAGTTACAAGTAGAGAAGTGGGGCGAATGGACTCCGCTCTGCCACATGTTTCTCTCGTCGGCTACCTCTCTCTGGTGGATGGTCCCTCTACAGACTCGGGTAGGATACCCTGATGTCGAGCCATGCGCTTGAGGATGTCGGACTGTCGCTCGAGGCGAGATGAGAATCCCAAGAAGCCCGTCTCAAGGCGATCCACCCTCTCGACGAGGGGATCGCCTGCTCCTGGTGGTGGTGGCTGCTGTGCAGGGCGCGGGAGCGCTGGACGCCGGCGGTGGCCGGGTGCACGAGCAGGTGGGTGCTCTGCAGCTGGTGGGACATTGGGTTCGGGGCTCAATCCCTCGATGTACCGCATTGGGCCAAAGGTGCGCAATAAGCGCATGGAGTGCAGAGTGCCTCCCTCTTCCGAGCACCCTGAGAGGCTAACATCGAAGTGTCTGGCCAGGCGGGTGATGTACGAACCCATGGATGTGACGTAACGATGGGTCCCCCCTTTGACCCTAGCAAAAGATGTGGCTTTGACTGAACCCAGGTGCAACGTACTTGACTGGTCCGCCATGCAAGCACACGCCAGTAAGATTCTCTCGGTAATCTTGTTTGGATTGTGGTAAGCCGGGTAGAGGGAACGAGCCAGGAGTGCAACCATGACACGCCACTGGGGCTGGAGTGTGGATGCCGTGGTGAGGGCCCACATGGACTTCATCCTTAGGTACTTTGGAAGACACATCTTAAAAAATGCCGCATTCGCATCAAAACTTCGAATGGCGTCTTCCTCTCGCTCGTCCCTACGGTTGACTTCCACTCCGAGGGCTCTGGCTAACTCACCATAGCTCACGTCACGAGGTTCCCCGCCCAATCGAAACTCGACCGGCGTACCGGATGACCGAGTAGGCATAGGCTCTTGTGTATGGCGAAGGTGTTGAAAAACTCGACGCAAAGCTCCCCGTAAGTGTCATATTCAAGATCGAGTGCTTGGCGCCATTGGGGGTGCACCACTGCCTCTCTCATAGCGTCACCGCAATGAAGCCTATCGAATTGGGTGAAGTCGAGTTTCCAATGGTTACCGACTCTTGAGGGTTCCCAGAACAACGCTTCTTGCTCCATTTCGGAGGTGCTCCTTAGTGCCACCAGATAGGGGTAATCCATGTTGACCATCCTGCACAAACACAAACACACACCATACGTGGAAACGTCCGTCAAATACCGCTCATTGGGAGGAAAAGAGATTCCCCCACACTTGTTTTTCCACCATGGCTAAAACATTTAAGCTCAAACAACCGTGGCAAGTTTGTGGGTATTTCACGGTTCAAATACACAAAAATTGAAACCACAACCCCTACCACGGTGGCTACCATCCACCAATCAAAAACAAACTCCACTTGCATTCATAACAGAGCATTTGGTGGGCAATTTCTAAAAATAATCAAAATTGGGTTCAAACACGCCTACCAAGGCTCACTAAGCTCATGCGATAATCAATCCATCAATCACACGATCTAATTCACCTAAGTCCTCGCCCTAACTAGATTCAAGCATGCCAAGCACAAATATTCAACCTCACTTCACTACTTAACCCGATTCTCCACAATTCTCAAAGATAAAGTTGAAAAACAAACCTGGAGACTCTAGTAGGACAAGGGAGGAAGTGAGGTGCGGGCGAGGACGGTGAAAAACTGGTTGGAAAACTGACCGGAGAGGGGTCGCCGGAGCTTCGTTGGAAGCTCGCCAGAGACTCGCCGCCGATGACTTGGCCGAAAAAATGTGGTCCAAATCTCCCCAAATTCACATCACAAGCCGATTTTGAGGAGAAGGGACTGGTATGCCGTTGGTTTTTGATTTGCTCGCCGGATTTGGTGGAAAATCGGAAAAGCAACGGGATTTTGCGTTTTCCAGTGAAGATTCAAAATTTTCCGGCAACTTTTTGGTCGTGAAGTGAAGGGTCGCCGTTCACGCCCCTTTTATAAGCAGAGCTCTGAGTTCACAGACGCGTTGCCTAGTTCACGGTCTTAGCGACTGTGTTTTCGTGAATGCGTCCATGAACACGGAGTGGTTGACAGGTGGTGAACATGCACCAGCGCCCAGTTCACGGACGCGTTTGCCTGTTCACGGTCTTAGCGACCGTGAACTCAGCAATCCGTCCGTCAACTCAAGTGAAAACAAGGCACTTCTGCAAAAAATTTGACTCAACCTATTCCTTCGTGCCTCCTAATCGATCACAACACAAACCATAAACCGCAAAAACACAAGACTCGGCATGGGGACACCACTTCACCACTCAAACCCTTCACAAGACACTAAAACGAAAACTAAGAAAAAGAAAACAAACCTCCATTGGGTTGCCTCCCAACAAGAGCTTGTTTATCGTCATTAGCTTGATGGTTGGGGATCAATCACGACTTCAAACGTGATGCCACCGAGAGCGGATCCGCCACACTCTCGGGACGAGTCTTGTAGCCTCCCATCTTATGCTCATTGAGTTGGCCCTCTTGGTTGACCAACCTTGCTCCGGGCTCCCCCGTCTTCCGGGTCAAAGCTCCCTTCATCCTTCTTCTCCAAGCATTTAATCTTGGTCCTTTTAGCTTAGGAACCTTCTTAACTTCCTGCTCAACATCATCAAAGACAACACAAGTAATGGTGGGTTTGCCTTAGGAGGCTCTCCTCCACTCTCATTCACATCATTTGAGACTACCCCCTTCACTTTATCACTCCTCACCCTAGGATCAATTTCAAGCTTGATTCTCTCCTTACCATCCCTCAAAATTAGGGTTCCCTCATTAACATCTATCAATGCCTTGGTGGTTGCAAGAAAGGGACGACCGAGGATGAGGGGAATATCCGAGTCCTCACTTATGTCGAGAATCACGAAATCGGTCGGATAGCAAAACTTGCCAACTCTCACCATCATGTCCTCCACTATACCTCTCAAGCTAATGACCGAACGGTCGGCTAAGGTGATGCTAAGCTTAGAGGTCTTAAGTTCACCTACTTCTAGCTTTTTGAAAAACTTGTAGGGCATCACATTCACACTATCTCCTAGGCCCTCCAAGGCATTGTCTATATGGTGATCACCAATATCAAGAGGGATAGTACATCTACCTGGGTCGAACCGCTTGTTGGGAAAGCGGTGGAGAAGGAAAGCCGAGCACTCCTCGCCAAGAGGCGCGTTGGGGAGGCCTTCAAGCCTTGGCTTCTTGATGAGGAATCCTTTGACGTACTTGGCATATCTTGGTATTTGCGCCATTGCTTCGAGGAATGGGACGTTGAGGTGGAGGTTGCGTAGCATTTCCATGAACCCTCTACACTCTTTGTCCAACCTCACCTTGTACATCCTTGTGGGATAAGGAAGAGGTGGCACATATCCATCCTCCGACAATGCTTTGCTTGCCGCCTTCCTCTCATTCCTTGAGGGCTTCTTCTCACTTCTTTTCGGGGTGGTTTCTTCCTTGTTGGACTCCTCCTTCTCTATTCTTCTCCCGTGGCGACCTCCGGAACCACCTTCACACTCCTCACTTGAAGTGCATTCACCCCCGGCTTGATCCTTGGGGTTCACCACGGTTTGGGAAGGTAAGGCTCTCTTGGGTCTCTCGGTGAGGATACCGGCAAGGTTGCCAATTTGCACCTCCAAACTTTGAAGGCTCAACCGAGATAAACTTGGTAGTCGCCACATCCATAAATTGCTCAATCTTCTCAAACTTTTGGCTACTCCTACTCACAAAGGTGTTCACTAGGTCCTCAAGCTTGGATAACTTGTCGGGTTGATGTTGTTGTTGGAACCCTAGGAGACCTTGTGGTTGGTACGATTGTTGAAAGTTTGAACCTTGGAGTTGGGTCCTTTGTTGGATGAAGGTTGGCCGAGGTTGGAAGTTCCCCGTGGGGCCTTGGAAACTCGGGGGCCTTGGATTAGCCAGTGATGCCCAAGCAAAGTTGGGGTGATTCCTCCATCCGGGGCTAGAAGTATTTCTATATGGGTTGTTGACCATAGCATTTGCCACAGAGTTGACTTGCTCCTCCGGAGTGGTTGCCTCCTTCATTGCTTGGCACTCCACTATCTCGTGGCTAGTATTCGAGCACCAGTCGCGCAACATTACCACCCATTTTTCTTGCCTTTTATCTTCAAGCATAACCTCAAGCATACTCCCCTTCCATTGCTTCTTCTTCCACTTCTAGTCAACCCCCAATCATACCCCCTAAGGGCCATGTCTTCTAGGATCTCGGTAATTTGGGGCGGAGCCATATTTGTCAACTTCCCCTAACATAAGGAGTCGATGAGGATCTTATCTTCTTGCATTAGGCCTCCGTAGAAGGTTTCAATCCGAAACTGTTCCTCAAACCCGTGGTGGGGGCACTGAAGAAAGTAATCAGAGTACCTCTCCCAAGGATCCCTCAAGTTTTCGTCCTCTTCTTGCTCGAAATGTGTTATCTTCTTTCTCCACTCCGCCGTCTTCGAAGGCGGGCAATTACGAGCCATAAACTTGTTGAGGAGGTCATCCCATGAGGTGATGGACGGAGGTGGGCGGTTGTTTAGCCACCTAAGTGCCTTCCCCGAGAGTGAGTATGGGAAAAGCCTTAGTTGCAAAGCCTCGGCCGGCACACCATTAATCTTCAAGCTCCCAGTGAGCTCCAAGAATCTCTGCACGTGCTCTCTTGGTGACTCGCTCTCATGGCCATGGAAGAGAGCATTGCTTTGTATCATAGTCACCAGAGCCGGCTTGATCTCAAAATTGTTTGCCGCCACAGGAGGATGTAGGATCGGCGATTGAATGTCCGCCGGCCTTGGGGCCATGTAGTACCCATCGTCCTCAGGGCTCCTTCTCACGCCTTCTCATTCATATGGCAGGTTTGAGCGGCTCCATCTTGCCTTTGGTTTCCTGCCATTTCCTCTTCAATGACGGGTTCAACTTCCACTTCTTCAACTACTTCTCCACTAACACCGGGAGCCAATTGTTGTCCCCCTCTTTGACTCCTTCTCCTTGCCTCGGCTAGCTCTCTCTCCCTTGCTAGAAGTCGGAGAGTTCGGTTTATGTCCTCGTCAAGGGGTAGCAAGGGCGCCGGGTTGCTCCATTCATGCACCTCCTAAACACAATTGGAAAAACACCAAGTCTAGCACAAGCAAAGACACACACACTTGCAAAACTTGAAATTAAAATCTAGATTAACAACCAACAACTTTTTCAGAATAACAGACCGTCTTCCCCGGCAACAGTGCCAAAAAACTTGACTTGCTCAAAACTACACTACAATGAAACCCCAATTAGAGTCCAAGTTTTTAAACTCTAATCGGGTGTAGTATAGGGCAAGTATCTATATATCGACCCGGGCCGGTTCGTCTACCCCTACTTCGGTTGTTGAAATCATTATCTAGCGATGAAACTTTGGTTTAAAGGTTTGCCAATTGAAATGAAAGAAAGCAAAAGTAATTTGGTTTGAAAACTCTTTTGTGGCAAACTCACATGGTTTAAAGGTTTGCCAATTGAAATTAAAAAGCAGAAGGAAAACCAATTCAATTAACTTAGTTTTCTAGATAATAAATCATCACGGAGTAGGCAGTAGATCTAGACCCCGGGTTGATAATTAGAAGTTGCCACTATTCTGCATTTCCGGACTGCGATTACATTTGGTCGCAGTTTGGTGTTGTGTTTTAGCGTGTCACTCACAAAAGAGGAAGAAAATAGTAAAACCCCTCATACACCGGTACTCTAATCTTGCAATTATTATCTAGAGAGCATAATGCATCAATCATATAACAAATCAAAGCATATCGAGTAGGGTGTTGCAAGTAGGGGTGGGAATCCGGTTCGATAAACCCTAACCAAACGAAGCTTAAACCGAACCAAAACCAAAATTGTGTTGTTCAGTTCGGAAATCAGAAGAAGAATTGGCCTAATTCCGAAATCAAGGTTGTAACGACCGAACCGAGTTCCCGAATTTCGAACCGGCCAACCAAAATTCTACTCACAATCTCCCCATCCCAGACCCAATAGCCTAACCAAAACCCAGCCCAGTCCATACACAGCCCATTCCATACACAAATACAAAGCCCAGACTCTCCCCCAACCCTAACTCAGCCCAAATCTAACCAACTAACAAAAGATACTCAGCCGCCGCCGCTGGTAGCCTTCTTCCCTGGTTGAGCTCCCCGACCTGAAACCTGACTCGCTCGAAACCTGACTCCCCAATTAGAGCCCAAGTTTTTAAACTCTAATCGGGTTTAGTATAGGGAAAGTATCTATATATCGACACGGGCCGGTCCGGGTACCCCTACTTCGGTTGTTGAAATCATTATCTAGCGATGAAACTTTGGTTTAAAGGTTTGCCAATTCAAATGAAAGAAAGCAAAAGTAATTTGGTTTGAAAACTCTTTTGTGGGAAAGTCACTTGAGTTTCGCTTCCCCCTTAACCGCTACCATGCTACATGGGAAAGTCACTTGGGCGCGTTAATCGTGAACCGCAGAGGAAAGCGTATGTGGTCGGAGACCACAGTCATGATTGCTAAACCGATGTGAGGATGAAAGGTTGTGTCACTCGACCCTCTCGGTTTAGACAATCGATAATCGGCTTACTTCCTCACTCAACTCTAGGTAAGACGGTTTAACCATGATTAATCGACTTGTTCAATTCAATATTGAGGATTGCCCTAACTCAACCTAGTTTAGGTGGCTTGGAAAGCTGAAAGAAAACCAACTCGATTGAGTCTCCCTTGAAAAGGGGGTTTTCCTCTCTAAACTAGGCTAAGTTGGCAAATTAGATTACTAGCACCTAAATGCACAAACTTAGGGGCGCTAAGCACAATCATGCACAATCCCTAGGATGCTAAGCACAAAATATGCATGATGACTCGGTATTTGCACATGTTTTCCCCTTTGTTTCTTGATTGTTTGAGCTTGAATTATCGTGTCTTTGGCCTATTTTATGCTAGGTTGTGTTCCTTTGTCCCATTTCAGGTCCTAGCACATAAAGTGAAGCATAGGCGCAAGTTTCAAGTCAATCAGAGATCAATTGACGATTCGAGAGAAGAAACTCGGGCATGACCTGAAGAAGAATGGATTTCTACCTCACTTTATGGACAAAGAATCATGCAAGCTTGTTATGAAAAGAAAGAGGACGAGACTACGAGCGTCTGGGATCAAACGGCGACTGAATCGGAGGTCAAACGAGCTCAAACGAGATCAACGAAGCTTAGGAGTGCATGCTGGAAATTGTGCACGGCCAGAACCTCAATTTGCACGGCCGTGCAAGTAGGGGGTGCGAGTTTCAGCGGGTATAAAAGCTGTTTTGCGATTTTTGGAGAGGTAGAGCTGGGTTTTGGATCCCAAACACCCAAGGGACGAACCCTAGAGAGAGAGAGCAACTTGGGAACATTCTTGGAGCTATTTTGGAGGATTTCTTCGCCATTGGAGCTCGGGAATCAAGCTTGGAGATGGAGATTGAAGATCTAGATCAGATTTCTGCAGTCTCTCTCTTCTCTATGGAGTAACTTCCCTTCACTTAGGTTTTGAGGAACCCTAGTTCCACGATTTATGATCTTTCTTGTATGAAGTTTTGGATGCTATATTATTTGATTATAATCGATTGAGGCATGATTTATTGAGTCAATTGGATCTTGATCAAATTCTCTTGATTTCTACTTTAACCTATGATAGATAGAATCTGATTAGGTTAAGAGAGCCTCCTTGATTGATAGTAGTGAATTGGTTGTGCGAGAGTCAATCAATTCACTGCTTTGTACTGGAATTCATTCCAGTAGTGGAGATCTGTGTGAATCGCCTTAGCAGTCTATTCCGGTGAAGGCTAGTCGCCTGCCGGGTATTCTGTCTGAGAGGGCTTGGTCAGCTTAAGAGATTCCAAGCTAATTTAGGATCTTCCGCAGTTTAATCAACAGTAGATCAACCAAAGGTAATTGCAACTTGGACCTAATTGAGGAGCTAGGGGGAATCATACCTAAGTGAGTTCCCAACTTGTAATTAGTAGAGTAGTCAGTAGAGTAGTTTATCAATCAATTCTTAATCTAGTCTGCTAGATAATGAACTGAAGCTGAGTAATAGTAACTCTAGAGACCCGTGGATTCGATATTTATTACTTGTGCCACTATACTGCAGTCCCTTTCATTGGTTACACTTGGCCATTGTTAGGTGTTGTGTTTTAGCGTGTCAAGTTTTTGGCGCCGTTGCCGGAGACTTTCTAGATTATTAGGAAAGGCAGAAGTTTGTTACTTTAGCGTTTTTCTTTTTGTTTTCTACCCTTGCTTTTCACTTGGGTGTTTTTGTTTTTGTTGGTGCAGATCTGAATCATGGACCCTCATGGCTTCTCCAATCATTGGGGGTATCCACCACCATCCGAGTGGTATTACCCCGAGACTCCATGGAGTAACCAAGGAGGAGAAGACTATGGAGTCGGGTTCCAGTACCAACCCCCTTTCTACGGAGAACAATCAGACCCCTGGGCATATCAAGAACAACCTCCTTATCGAGAAGAATTTCTCCCACAACCAGAGGGGCCATTGGAGCTGGAGTTACCCATGGCGGCCTTCACGGGCCATTCTGCAGAGCCATGCTACACTCCACAACCAGATCCAAACTATGAATTGAGGCTTCTCATTGAGTAGTTTGCTCGAGACAGTGAGAGATCATGGTCCAAGATGGATCATTGTGTCCAGGACTATCGTGAAACAGAGGAGATCCTCCTGAGCATTAAGAAGAGCGTCGATGATCTTGAGCGATCTTATGCACAACCTGCTCCAGATCACCCTTCTGCTACCATACTAGAAGAGGAGGAGGAAGAAGAAGGCTACAAGGACATTGTGGAGCACACTGAAGTTGTCACGGAGAGCTCTCGTGATGATCATGATCAGGAATGTCCTATCATAGCCGACCACACCTTCCCACATCCCACACCGAGCTTTGAAGAGGCGGGCATGAGTGAGGAGATGCAAGAAGATCTCATGAAAGAAATTGCTTGGCAACTTGCTCTCCAATCCGTGCTAGAAGAAGAAGAGCAAGAAAGGGTGCAGAAAGAAGTTGTGGAGGATGACGAAAGTGAAGCACGAGGAGTTCTTGATCATTTCCCAGGGGTGATACCACATGTAGAAGAAAGGGAGATTGAAGAAGAAATTGGCGTCCAGGCTGAGGACGGAGTTAAGGTGGAAGAGGCCTGCATCGGCAATGAGTTACATGTGATATCTCCACCAAACTTCGAGGAGCTGCTTGGCAAGGACCCATTTGCAGTGTCTCTTTGCCAGACCAAGGCCACATCGACATCGGTCCCTCTTGGTGGACGCGATGGTGGCCAATCGATGCTGTCTTATCTGGTTTGGGGCAATGAGACGAGAGAAGAGAAGAAGAGGTCTCGAGGGTGGAGACTTCATCTGCATCAAGTGCACGAGCCTTCATTACCTGCCACACCACCTGCTTGTGACTTGAACCTCCACCTCATAGATGAGAACCTCAACTTCAAGGAGGTTCTAGCATGGACCGAAACTTAGGAGCCCTCGTCTGGCTCACGACGTGAAAGAAGCGCTTGTTGGGAGGCAACCCAACCAGTCGGTTTGCATTTCTTTCTCTATTTCTCCTCGGTTGAGTCAGTTTTGTTCTTTGATTTTAGAGTCAATAACTCAACCTTTGTGAGATTTTGTGGGGTGTTTGTGTTCCGACTACGCTCTCCTCCTAGAATGCACCGCCTGCCCCATCCACCATCATTCACCCTTGATTTGGTAACTTTGTTCTACCCTCCTTATCTTTCCTTCATTGAGGACAATGTCGTGCTTAAGTGTGTGGGGGTGTTCGATTATGTATGCGGGTGAATGTTTGGCTGTTTGTGTGCTTGGAGCCTAGTTCACTGTCCAAATTTTTAAATTTGAGGGCTCCAAGTACGTGTTCCTTGCAATTTCCTGCTCAATATGCTTGAATTGACAGTCTCTGTAGTGATTTGCAACCTGGGGAGGTAGTGTAGCACTATGGAGGATGTTGAAGTATAAGATTTTTCCTATCTAGCTCTCTGCTGTGTCAGTTGATTTTGTGAATTAGTGGAGCTAAGACCGTTGAATTCATGTGGTAATGTGGACTCTGTTTGAATTGTGTTATGGACTCGTGTATTGAACAGGGTGCTCATATGGAAAATGAAAAGCAGTTGGTCCTCCATGTCGAAATCATCAAAAATCTTAAACATGGGGTAAACCCAACGTGTGTGGCACCGTTCATTGCACAAAATCGGGTTTTGGAAGAGATTTTAGTGATCCTTAGTGGGGTACTCCTACAAGGTGAAGCTAAGCGGTCTCTAGTACAAGTAAAACTTCCACCCGTTGAACGGTTTGCCTACTCGAGGATGTGTTTTTAAGGGCACGGATAGAGCTTCCGACCCCCCTTAATTTCATTGACCCTCCACACGAGTTGAGGAAAAGGAGTTAAAAGAAGTACTCTGGCGAGCGCCAGATGTACAGAAATTGCTCTTGCTCGACTAATAAGGGTCGACCGTGCAAAAGACTGCAGTTGGAACCCCCGCTAAGTGAATGAAAAAGAAAAACAAAAGTAAAATGAAAGTGCAAAAAGGGGTTCCAACGGTGAAATGAAGTGAAAGAGCACCCCGGTACAACTAGTCCTTGGTTGTGAATGGTGTGAGTCCCTTTATCCATGAACTGACTGTCTTACTTCTACCTTTTCTCATGATCCTGGCTTGAGTCTAGTACTCGCATTGAGAGAGATAGGGAACGTCTTAGAAGACCAGTTGACCTCGTAAGCTGCTATATGATCTAGGAAATCCTCTATCGACGAGCGGGGTTGTATGTTGCTATAGAGCTCTGGAGAGCTGCATTGGTTTGAGTTAGGTTTGCTTGGGGACAAGCAAACAGTTAAGTGTGGGGGGATTTGATGACTCGGTATTTGCACATGTTTTCCCCTTTGTTTCTTGATTGTTTGAGCTTGAATTATCGTGTCTTTGGCCTATTTTATGCTAGGTTGTGTTCCTTTGTCCCATTTCAGGTCCTAGCACATAAAGTGAAGCATAGGCGCAAGTTTCAAGTCAATCAGAGATCAATTGACGATTCGAGAGAAGAAACTCGGGCATGACCTGAAGAATAATGGATTTCTACCTCACTTTATGGACAAAGAATCATGCAAGCTTGTTATGAAAAGAAAGAGGACGAGACTACGAGCGTCTGGGATCAAACGGCGATTGAATCGGAGGTCAAACGAGCTCAAACGAGATCAACGAAGCTTAGGAGTGCATGCTGGAAATTGTGCACGGCCAGAACCTCAATTTGCACGGCCGTGCAAGTAGGGGGTGCGAGTTTCAGCGGGTATAAAAGCTATTTTGCGATTTTTGGAGAGGTAGAGCTGGGTTTTGGATCCCAAACACCCAAGGGACGAACCCTAGAGAGAGAGAGCGACTTGGGAACATTCTTGGAGCTATTTTGGAGGATTTCTTCGCCATTGGAGCTCGGGAATCAAGCTTGGAGATGGAGATTGAAGATCTAGATCAGATTTCTGCAGTCTCTCTCTTCTCTATGGAGTAACTTCCCTTCACTTAGGTTTTGAGGAACCCTAGTTCCACGAGTTATGATCTTTCTTGTATGAAGTTTTGGATGCTATATTGTTTGATTATAATCGATTGAGGCATGATTTATTGAGTCAATTGGATCTTGATCAAATTCTCTTGATTTCTACTTTAACCTATGATAGATAGAATCTGATTAGGTTAAGAGAGCCTCCTTGATTGATAGTAGTGAATTGGTTGTGCGAGAGTCAATCAATTCACTGCTTTGTACTGGAATTCATTCCAGTAGTGGAGATCTGTGTGAATCGCCTTAGCAGTCTATTCCGGTGAAGGCTAGTCGCCTGCCGGGTATTCTGTCTGAGAGGGCTTGGTCAGCTTAAGAGATTCCAAGCTAATTTAGGATCTTCCGCAGTTTAATCAACAGTAGATCAACCAAAGGTAATTGCAACTTGGACCTAATTGAGGAGCTAGGGGGAATCATACCTAAGTGAGTTCCCAACTTGTAATTAGTAGAGTAGTCAGTAGAGTAGTTTATCAATCAATTCTTAATCTAGTCTGCTAGATAATGAACTGAAGCTGAGTAATAGTAACTCTAGAGACCCGTGGATTCGATATTTATTACTTGTGCCACTATACTGCAGTCCCTTTCATTGGTTACACTTGGCCATTGTTAGGTGTTGTGTTTTAGCGTGTCAAGTTTTTGGCGCCGTTGCCGGAGACTTTCTAGATTATTAGGAAAGGCAGAAGTTTGTTACTTTAGCGTTTTTCTTTTTGTTTTCTACCCTTGCTTTTCACTTGGGTGTTTTTGTTTTTGTTGGTGCAGATCTGAATCATGGACCCTCATGGCTTCTCCAATCATTGGGGGTATCCACCACCATCCGAGTGGTATTACCCCGAGACTGCATGGAGTAACCAAGGAGGAGAAGACTATGGAGTCGGGTTCCAGTACCAACCCCCTTTCTACGGAGAACAATCAGACCCCTGGGCATATCAAGAACAACCTCCTTATCGAGAAGAATTTCTCCCACAACCAGAGGGGCCATTGGAGCTGGAGTTACCCATGGCGGCCTTCACGGGTCATTCTGCAGAGCCATGCTACACTCCACAACCAGATCCAAACTATGAATTGAGGCTTCTCATTGAGTAGTTTGCTCGAGACAGTGAGAGATCATGGTCCAAGATGGATCATTGTGTCCAGGACTATCGTGAAACAGAGGAGATCCTCCTGAGCATTAAGAAGAGCGTCGATGATCTTGAGCGATCTTATGCACAACCTGCTCCAGATCACCCTTCTGCTACCATACTAGAAGAGGAGGAGGAAGAAGAAGGCTACAAGGACATTGTGGAGCACACTGAAGTTGTCACGGAGAGCTCTCGTGATGATCATGATCAGGAATGTCCTATCATAGCCGACCACACCTTCCCACATCCCACACCGAGCTTTGAAGAGGCGGGCATGAGTGAGGAGATGCAAGAAGATCTCATGAAAGAAATTGCTTGGCAACTTGCTCTCCAATCCGTGCTAGAAGAAGAAGAGCAAGAAAGGGTGCAGAAAGAAGTTGTGGAGGATGACGAAAGTGAAGCACGGGGAGTTCTTGATCATTTCCCAGGGGTGATACCACATGTAGAAGAAAGGGAGGTTGAAGAAGAAATTGGCGTCCAGGCTGAGGACGGAGTTAAGGTGGAAGAGGCCTGCATCGGCCATGAGTTACATGTGATATCTCCACCAAACTTCGAGGAGCTGCTTGGCAAGGACCCATTTGCAGTGTCTCTTTGCCAGACCAAGGCCACATCGACATCGGTCCCTCTTGGTGGACGCGATGGTGGCCAATCGATGCTGTCTTATCTGGTTTGGGGCAATGAGACGAGAGAAGAGAAGAAGAGGTCTCGAGGGTGGAGACTTCATCTGCATCAAGTGCACGAGCCTTCATCACCTGCCACACCACCTGCTTGTGACTTGAACCTCCACCTCATAGATGAGAACCTCAACTTCAAGGAGGTTCTAGCATGGACCGAAACTTAGGAGCCCTCGTCCGGCTCACGACGTGAAAGAAGCGCTTGTTGGGAGGCAACCCAACCAGTCGGTTTGCATTTCTTTCTCTATTTCTCCTCGGTTGAGTCAGTTTTGTTCTTTGATTTTAGAGTCAATAACTCAACCTTTGTTAGATTTTGTGGGGTGTTTGTGTTCCGACTACGCTCTCCTCCTAGAATGCACCGCCTGCCCCATCCACCATCATTCACCCTTGATCTGGTAACTTCGTTCTACCCTCCTTATCTTTCCTCCATTGAGGACAATGTCGTGCTTAAGTGTGGGGGGGTGTTCGATTATGTATGCGGGTGATCAATCCCGAAAAGCACTCAAACACAAAGAACCTTGCATAAAACCAACCTTTAATCAGCGAATTTGGCACAAACGTCTAAGCAAACCGGGGGCTAGGGATGGCAACAAAACCCGAACCCACGGGTACCCACCCGATCCAACCCGGTCAACGCGGGTAAAATCCGTGTTGACGGGTTTTGGGCCGGGTTTGGGTTTAAATCCGTTCACTATTCACCGGGTTGGGTTGGGTTTGGGTTTAGGTAAACCTGGCCCGTGGGTACCCGCCCACTCATATAATTAATTTTTTCGGTATATTTAATATTCTAAACAACTATTCTTATTTATGTTTGTGGAGACATGTCTATTTTTTCTTTTTAATTGTGTAGAATGAAGTTGATGTTATGGAGTGGAGACTAAAGAAACTTAATTGAAAGAAAGAAGCTTTCAATTAAACATGTTATTTATGGATAATTTGTGATTTGCTTCAATTTTCATGAGTTTTCTAGATTGGTGTTGAACAATTTGTATTGTTAATTTGTGATTTGCTTGAATTTTCTAGAATGGTGTTTTATATATGGATAATTTATATTGAGAGATTGATACTTGACTTTAATTTTGATAAGAACCTGTAATTGTAAATTTTTTACGACAAAACCCGTGGGTACCCATGAACCCGCGGATACTCAACGGGTTGGGTTGGGTTTGAGTTTTTCAAACCCGGTGGGTTTTACCCCGGGTTTTTTTCAAAGATAAACCCATGGATTTGGGTTTGGGTTTGGCAAAACCCGACCCAACCCGACCCATTGCCATCCCTACCGGGGGCAAAATATGTGGAATTAGCCCGGAATCAAAACCTGATACCAGAAATCCAAATACAAACATTAAAACCCAAATACATCAAAATCAGTACTGATAATCACATCAGAACCCACATGAATGTCGAAAAGATCTTAACCGATTCTAGATCTGACTCGCTCTCCTTTGCCGCCGACGTGATATCATCGTCTCCGATTGTGAGCCCATCGGCAGGATTTGATCATCGTCTCCCCCTGTCGCCGGCTATGCTTGCCCCATCTCCATACGCCGAGCGATCTCTTCTACCTCTTGCCACCGCCGCCCATTTGCGTCACCCCACCAAGGAAAAATGAGACAAACATATTTGGGGCGAGAGAGAGAAGGTAGAGAAGAAGTGTTGTTTTAGATGGGGGAGCTTGGAGCCGGCGTCAATAGGAGCGGAGCGCGACCTCCGGGTGAGCCGTCGACGTTTGATGGAGCCAGATGCCCAAATCTCATGTTGCGGCAGAAGAGGGGAGAAGGAAGTTGGGGGAAAGGTTAGAGGAGTCGTATATAGGTTTTTCTTTTGTAGAATAGATAGGTTTTTGTTGTCAAAGAGAAAAGGAAATAGCATCAGGAAGGAGTATTTCGGATTTTGGTTAGCCCATTCCGAACCGAAGTATATTTCGGTTCGGCTAGACCGAATCGAAATATATTTTGGTTCGGAATCGATTTTCTCTTTGACTGGTTGGGAGGTACCGGTAATCATCTTTTTGGTTCAGTTCAAGCCGAACCGACAGAATGCCCACCCCTAGTTGCAAGGAACAATGTGTTTTGGAATCCTCAAATTTGAAAAAATTTGGGTGTAGCATTCAAGGTTCCAAAACACTATCATTTTACCATTGATCACCATAACACAAACACGATTGCTAGCACACACTCCCATAAGTATGCATCAACGTATTACATTCATAAACAAGGAAGGATACTAGCAATCTATGGTTTAACCAATCATGATATTCATTAAAACATTCACCCCTCCCCCCCACCCCCCCCCCCCCCACCCCCCACCACACACACACACTTGAACAACACAATATCCTCAATGTGGGAGTTCCATAAGAGAAGATCATGAAGGTTACCATAGGTTGGGTTGTGGGTTGGTGAAGGTTCACAAGTGTAGGTTTTTGTCTTCATGGTGGGTTTCACAACGATAAAGCGCATAAGAGATGGAGGAAGACGAATAAGAGTTATAGGTACTACTAGTGCTAGAATATATCATTCAACCAATCATGATATATAATATAAGTACTAATACTACTAGTGCTAGAATATTTAAAGTACGAAAAGTAAACAAAAAATAAAGCGATAATTATACATTGTTTTTATTTAAATACAGAAAAGCAAAGAAAAATAAAAGATAGAACTTAGGCCATGGATGCCTAGAACTCAATCCTCCTTGGAGGATCCTTCATCTTCTTCCTGTAGTGGTGCAAGGGGAGTGGAGTAATCAAATTGGGTCGGTGCCTCCTTGTTAGGAATGTTCATCTTTTTCATGATTGCGTGGAGGCACGCCTTAATATGTAGCATTGCTTCCTTCTACCTCTCTTGGTTGTGAAGATTGCCGCCACCATTGCTTCAGCTTGGTAGTCCCTTGCATTGTTGAACTGTTGGTGAACCGGTTGAGGAATGGGTATGGATGACTCTCCTCCTTCAAATACACTCTCCACTTGATCTCCCTCGGTTGCAAATCCTTTTCGCTCTCTTGCCATCCTAACTCATGAAAGAGGGAACACGGTTCCTTCCATGTCCAACGTATTTTGATGTTCATGGCCGTGAACTGGGCACAATCTCAGTATAAAGAGCTAGATGAAAGAAAGAAGATGGGGAGAGACATAGTGTGAGAAAATTCTTATTCTTTAGATTTTTAGAGTGAGAAAGTGACGAACCAAAAGAAGAGGAGAAGCTACGATTTCATCTCCAAGCAAGGATTTGGCACTTCCTCCCCCAAAGGAGGATCTCTTCAACACAAGGAGCAAGGCTAGCATCTCTTTGATGGTTTCCCTTTTCCTCTCTCGTGTTTTCCCTTCTCCTACCATGGAGTAGTCCCTTCTTTCACTTGGGTGTTTGTAAACCCTAGATGCAATTATGTGAATGCTTGTATGAATTCAATGATTTGTCTGTGGTTGTGTTTAATGTGAATGTGGAGGTATTATTCATGAATGATTGTGTTCTGTGAAAGCCTATCAATCTAGTTTCCATTCTAACCTAGGTAGAGAGAAAACACCCTTCTTTTCTTTGAAAGAGGCTTGAATTTTGGGGTTTCTTGGGCAATTCATTGCCTCCTAGTTAGGTTAACACAGGGCAAACCTCCTATTTCATATTAGCACTTAGGCTTTGGTTGTGGGTGGCCGTCCAAAGTCCAATTCGAGGGTGAAGTCTAACCATTCCTTAGTCAATAAGCTGATAGAGTCGCATTAGTGGCTTGGATCGTATCCCATTTCCTCGACCTAGAGATTAAGAGGGTAGCTTTGGATACTTTTTAGACTTCCCTACGGTTTATAACCCCCTAACCACACACGATCATTCGATCCTTCAAGTCGTAATTGTTAGCTAGGTGGAGCAACACTCGGGTGAATCCTTCTCAATTAGTGTCAACTCCATTTCATCTTTGCAAAGTAATTTGGCTTTAGACCTTTGTTTTCACCAAAACTATCTGCTAAATAATGTTTCAAACAATCGAAGTAGCGGTACATGGGCCGGCACAGGTCGGTATTTAAACATACTTGCCCTATATTGCACCCATCTAAGGTTTATAGTTAGACCTTAGGTGGGATTTTATTGTGATAGTCAGAGCAAGTCAAAGAGGCTTTGAGAAGTTGGATTCTTGGCCAATTTGTGTCACCCACCTAGGAAAATTAGGACAAACCTTAAATTAATCATGATTAATGAGTGTTGCTTGCATTATATCATTGTTGGGTCAAAATTAACCTAAAGGGTGGTGACTCGCACGAAACTACAACACAATAAAACCCCAATTAGAGCCTAAGTTTTTAAACTCTAGTCGGGTGTAGTATAGGGCAAGTATTTATATATCGCCCCGGGTTGGTCCGTCTACCCCTACTTCAGTTGTTGAAATCATTATCCAGCAACAAAGCTTTGGTTTAAAGGTTTGCTAATTTGGAATGAAAGAAAGCAAAGGTAAATGGTATTGATTACTATTTGGTGGAAGGATCACTCGGGTTTCGCTTCCCCCTAACTACTTGCTTTGGGCACGATAATTGCGAACCGCAGATGGATGCATATGTGGTCGGAGACCACAATCTCAATTGCTAAATCGAGGTAAGCATGAAAGGTCATGTCACTCGACCCTCTCGGGATAGACAATCGGTAATTGACTTACTCCCTTACTCAACTCTAAGTTCAGATGGCTTGATTGCGATTAACCGACTTGCTTAACTCAATATCGAGGTTTGCCCTAACTTAATCCTAGTTTAGGTGGCTTAGAAAGCGGAAGGAAAACCAAATCGATTGAGTCTCCCTTGGAAGGGGGATTTTCCTCTCTAAGCTAGGCTAAGGTGGCCAATTAGATTGCTAGCACCTACATGCACAAACCTAAGGGTGCTAAGCACAAAACATGCACAACCCCTAAGTTGCTAAGCACAAGCATGCACAATCATGATAAATAATGCATCAATCATTGAATTGAACAATACCCAGTGACAATCATCCAATACACATAAAAGAAAACTACATGGTAGAGTTAAGGTTTCACAACACCCAAGTGAAAGGAGGTCTACTCCATGCTAGAAGTGGGAAAAACAAAAGGGAAAGAGATGGAAACCATCTTTGAGGATGCTCCCAGTCTTCTTGGCCCTTGAGTTGAGCTTTCCTCGGAGGAAATCTTCTCAAAATCTGCCTTGAAGCTAAACCCTAGCCTTCTTCTCCCTTTGGTTCGTGTTTCTCTCTCTAGATTGTAGAAGAAGGCTTTTCACACCAAATGGGCTCTCCTCTCTCTCCTCCGTTCATCTCATATTTTAAACCTGAGATGAGATGATTTCAAGGCCGTGAACCATGAAACGCGTCCATGAACTGTAGGCTGCACCAAAACGCGCCGCATCGTGCACTCGAGTTCACGACCAACTGCCTTTGTTCACGGCCTTAGTGACCGTGAACTCACCTTGCGTCAAATCCTCTTCTTCACGGTCATGCAAGACCATGAATTCCCTTTGTTAGTCGTGAACTGACGCTTTTTCACCTCTTCTCCCGGTTTTCGATCCTTTTCACCAATCTTTCGACTCTGAGGCTGGTTTCACCTGTTAAATCCTGAAACACACTAGAACATGAATAACCTAGCGTAAAACAAACCTTTAAGGAGTGAATTTGGCACAAACACCTAAGTTAAATGGGGGCAAAACATGTGCAATTAGTCCCGAATCAGGTGGAAATCCCCCTTTTGCCCATAGGGAGCTTGACCTCCTAGCCTCTTAAGTAACCCCTTCTAGGTTAATATAGGGCCAAAACCTCAAGTATCGGAGTAGTACCATGATCCCACCATGATTGGTTTCTCTCTGTCGTTCGGATTAAGTTCTGAGGGATTGGTTTGCGATCCTTAGTTGACCGATTTATAGGGGCTAGATCGTCTAGCGTAGAGTTTCAATCCTTAACTGAAAGGTTAAGAGAGTTTGACCACTAATTTGATGCCAAAATCCTAGATTCATCAACTAAGAGAGTTAGTGTTTCCTCGGTTTGTTCGATCAAGAGAGCTAGCTTTGCTAGCTTATTGTGGCAGTTCTTGATCAATCGACTAGGAGAGCTTGTTCCTAGTTAGTTGCACCCGTCTCACGGTGTATGAACACGTCCTCCACACTAAAGTTTCCTTCATGCTTTCTTAATACGAGACTAGGCAAAGAAATACCCAAGTGAAGTCCACTCATGTAGAATTCTCCTTGATTGACTTTATGTGTTTGTTTATTTTGTAGCTTTCCTAATTTTAAACCCAAAACCATTTGCTAGATAACAACCTAAGCGATTGAAGTAGGGGTACATGGACAGGCCCGGGTTTTACAATTAAAACATACTTACCCTATACTGCACCCAGCTAGAGTTTATACTTGGGCTCTAGTCGGGATTTAAATCGCGGTGTATCCGTGGCGAGTCATGTTTTTGGCGTTGTTGTCGGGGAACAACGGTCCGTTATTTTGAGAAAGTCGCTTAATGTTACTTTAGCATTTTCTATCTTGTCTTTTGTTTTGTTTTGTGTTTATTGACCCACTCTTCGTTTGAAGGGTGGTTTGTGTGTGTTTGATTTTCCTTTTTTTAGTGTTTTTGTGTTTGTTGGTATTGGATCATGGATCCTTATGATTTCACCCAAGTGTGGAGGTATCCACCACCACTTGAGAGTTGTTACCGTGGAACTTCATGGGACGATCAAGGTGGGGGAAGTCAAGGATCTGGATTCTACTACCAACCTCCCTTCCGAGAAGAGCAACCAGGCCAATGGGGGTATCAAGAAGGTTCCTCATATCAAGAAGATTTGCCTCAACAACCCGAGGAGAAATCCAAGTTGGAGTTGGCCGTGAAGGCTTTCATGGGGAATTCGAGACCATGTGCCACTCCACAAACAGAGCAAAGAGCGAATTAGAGCTCATGGTGGAGAAAATTTCACGGGGCACCGATGAAGGGTGCTCTAGCATGGACCTCCCAATTTCCGCCCTTTCAACTCTACCTTTCTACGGGAATCAGAGGAGCTACTTAGACACACGGAGAGGATAGGAGGGCTTGTTGAGCAAGCATGTGCAGAAATTGCTCACAATCTCTTCCTACCATTGGAAGAAAGATAGGAAGGCGAAGAGGCGAGCCATGAGAATTTTGGAAGAACAAGCTCCGACATGGATTTCCAACCCCTCCCTCCTCCTGGATTGACACTAGAAGAGAAGGTGACACAAGCTTGTGCACGCCATCGCCAAGAAGAAGTAGAGATTGGAGGTGAGATGGATGAAGACTATGAGGAACAAGAAGTACTCATACCGGAGAACTTCCGTGGTGAGGAGGATCAAGAGTGTCTCATTGGCGACTGTCATCAATTTCCCCTTCCCGAGACCAACTTTGAAAACCAAGTCACAAGAGAATGCATGGCAAGTTGTCTTCCAAATCGTGCTTGAAGACATGGATGGGAAGGTGAGAGAAGAGGTTGTGGAAGAGGAAGTGAAAATTGAAGAAAGGGAAGATCTTAATTGTTCCTAAGGGGAGGAAATTGAAGAAGAAGGAAGGGAGGTTGAGGAAGAAGAATGAGCCAGTGGTGTCCAAGATGAGGACGAGGTCAAGGTGGATGAAGCATCCACGAGTTACAAGAGCTACCAAAGCTTTCCACACGACCTCGATGCACTTTTAGAGAAGGACTCATTTGGGGCTCTTTTCCAAGCCAAGGTCAAACCATCTGCGATCCCTCTTGGTGGATGCGATGGAAGTCAATCGATGATGGACTACATGGTGTGGGGCAAAGAGAAAGAAGAAGAAAGAATGAAGACGAGGTCTTGTGGGTGGAAACTCAAAGCCGATCAAGTTCACGAGCTCTCAATCATGGATTCGTCCAATGCTTGTGGCTTGAGACTTCATCTCACCGACGAGTACCTCAACTTCAAGGAGGTTCTAGGATGGACCGAAGCTTAAAGAGCAACTGTCTAGCTTATGACGTTATAGTAGCACTTGTTGGGAGGGAACCCAACATAGGTTTGTGTTTGTTTTTATGTTAAGTATTATTATTGTGAAATAACCTCGCATTGTGCGAGAATGTGTTGTTATATGTTTTCCCATGTGAAGCTTTATCCTCTCTTGAAACCAGCCCGATCATGTCCCGGCTTTCACTCGCCAAGCCTTGCGGTAACATCGCTCCACCCCCTATTTTACGCCATTGAGGGCAATGTCGAGCTTAAGTGTGGGGGGTAGTTTATTTTTGTGCTTGTGTTTGTGATTGATTGCTTGGAGCCTTGATATATGAACAAATTTTCAAATTTGAGGGCTCCAAGCATTGCATGATCAAAGTGGCCGGTTCTTGAGTGAATCTCGTTTTTATTGTCATTGATCGTGAATCGATCGCATGTGATTGAGTGTGTCCTATGATGATGACTAAGAATTGCATTAGGTGTATGCAAAAGATTAGTTCTCATGTGTGCCTAAATGAATGGATGTCTTGACTTGGTTACTCTTTGATCACAATTGCCTTGCATAGAATTTTGTGAAATTGGAATAGTTGATTGGGTGACTAGGTAGCCATGTGAGTTTTGTGTCGGTCGTCTTTGTCATGTGTGATAGATCCCTCTTACCATGGTAAGCAACATTCATCTTTATCACTAGTGAGTATGATGGAGACATATGACGAGTCCACGCCCAAAAAATTATTGTCCCGGAACATCTTATCCCCTAGTCAACCCCTTTGAGCCGTGTGACTTTGGGGGTCGTTCGCATGTTAGGAGCCTGTTGCTTGTGAGCTAAATGGTGATTGATAGAACGATCCTTTTCCTTTCTTCGTGTCTAAACCATTATGAGTCATCCTTGTGTCTTAGAGTTATCGCTTTTGAGCTCCTTTGAGGTTCTACATAGGTGGATTTTGCACGGTTCTTGCTAGGAATGAAGAAGTAGTGTTGGAGAAAGTTCTTAATAGAGACCATTGTTCGTTAAGTGTTAAGGTGGCAAGTTTTGAGTTGAGCTTTCCTTGGAGGAAATCTTCCCAAAATCTGCCTTGAAGCTAAACCCTAGCCTTCTTCTCCCTTTGGTTCGTGTTTCTCTCTCTAGAATGTAGAAGAAGGCTTTTCACACCAAATGGGCTCTCCTCTCTCTCCTCCTTTCAGCTCATCTTTTAAACCATAGATGAGCTGAGTTCATGCCCCAAGTTCACGACCGTGAACCATGAAATGCGTCCAAGAACTGCAGGCGTGCGCCAAAACACGCCGCGTCGCTCACTCAAGTTCACGGTCAACTGCCTTTGTTCACGGTCTTAGTGGCCGTGAACTCACCTTGCGTTAGTAACCTTCACTTTGGCTCTGGACGCCTCGCGATTCACGGTCAACACATCTTCTTCACGATCATGCAAGACCGTGAACTCCCTTTGTTAGCCGTGAACTGGCTCTTTATCACCTCTTCTCCTGGTTTTCGATCCTTTTCGCCAATCTTTCGATTGCGAGGCGGGTTTCACCTGTTAAATCCTGAAACACACTCGAACACGAATAGCCTAGCGTAAAACCAACCTTTAAGAAGTGAATTTGGCAGAAATACCTAAGTAAAACGGGGGCAAAACATGTCTAATTAGGCTCGAATGACACCCCCACACTTAGACGTTTGCTTGTCCCCAAGCAAACCATTTCACGCACACGGTAATATTTCAACCTACACAAAATTTTGGAACTCAAAGGGCACGAAATGGGAATTCTCGATGTTTATTGACAATCAACACATAAACCGTTGCAAGCAATACCGACATCCACCACAAACGACATTCAAAGCCACCAAAACGGGCAAATGAAAAGTTCTCAACTTATTCATGGATAAATACAAGTCTCAACAAAACCACTTACCAACCACAACCAACCATGCATGGAATTCAAGTGCGAGGAGCAAATGGAAAGGCAAAAAAGGTCCTCATCGGGGTATGAAATGGTAAGTAAAACAAGAATGGATCACTCACTCTCAAGACCAGTGGGGACGAGACCTTTTTGGTGCAAAAGATGTGCACAATCATAATCAGCCCTATCGTCTCAATACCACGACAGTAACCTCTAAACGCTAGAGTTCATGGGATGGTTGTCACCACTAGCTCGTTTGGAGGTCTTAGACACGGGTTCAGATGACTGGCGATTGGCTTGGACATGGGGAAAAGGCCATTTGGGTGGTGGCAACCATGACGTGAGGTTCTACATCTTCAACCTAAACCCGAAGGGTCTATGGTTTTGACTTAAACCCTTCTCTTCAATCAAAGGCCACTAGCATCGGCCAAAAACCTTATCTCTCCCTTCCAACTATCACCCATCATGAACTACCTTGAAGAACTCTTCCTTGGTCAACTCTTGCTAGCTCTTAGGGTTTGGTAGTGAAGGAGTTCTAAACAATGTGGGGGTTCCGATGACTTGGTTGCAAAGAAACCCCTCCTAGAGCATGTACTTTTGTTTTTCGTGGCACTCTCTACTTTATTTATCCCATTTTATTACCTCTTTTTCGTTTCTCTTTTCTCTTCTTTCTCTTTTTTTTTTCTTTTTGAGGGGAGTACTAGAGAGTAAAACACTTGTCACCTAAACATTTAACGACCAATGCTCTCTTTTTGAGGAACTCACTCCAACACTACACTTCATTTCGCATTCCTAGCAAGAACCGCTCACAAACTTCCTATGTAGAACCTCTATGGAGACTCAAAGGTGAGAGCTCCGGAACACACGGGTGACTCATGTTTAGACACGAAGAAAGGATTGGGGGTCGTTCTACTAACACCTTTATGCTCACACGCACGAAGCTCCTAAATTGAGAACGACCCACGAAGTCACATGGCTCAAAGGGGTTGACTAAAGGATGATACATTGCGGGACAATCACCATTTGGGCTTGGACTCATCCTATGCCTCCATCATACTTGCTATGAAAACTTGTGATGCTACACACCGTGGTAAGAGGGAAGTATCACACCAGAAGAAAACGACCGGCTCAAAGCTCACAGGCTACCTAGTTACCCAACCATCTATTCCAATTCACAAACACGATGCATGTCAATTGTAAGCAACAAGTGATCAAGTCAAGACATCCATTCATTTATCAACACCTGAGAACTAAACTTTTGCCCTATCCTAATGAACTTCTCAATCATCATCTTTATAGGATATACTCGATCACATGCAACAATTCAAGATCAATTCCCAAAAACACGAGAATTTCCCACCATCCGGCCACTTTGATCATGCAAACATTGCTTGGAGCCCTCAAATTTTTGAAATTTGGGCATACAAAACGCTCCAAGCAACATCACACTCACACTAGCATACTAGTAGACTACCCCCCCTCTCCACACTTAAACTATGCATTGCCCTCAATGGCGAAAGAAAGGGGTAGAATGATGTTACCGCTTGGGCTTGGTGAGTGCAGGTTGGAATCGAACCGGGGTAGGATAATTTGAGCTTCAAGGAGAGACAAAAAAAGAACACACATAAACACAATACGACTCGCTCGAGGCGAGGTTATTACAAGCACAATACATAGTAGTAGTAGTAGTAGTAGTAGTAGTAGTAGTAGGTCAAACTTGCTAACCTTTGTTGGGTTGCCTTTCAACAAGCGCTTCTTTAACGTCTTAAGCTAGACGGAGACTTTGGGTCATGCATCTTGCAGGAACACCACCTCCTTGTTTGGTATTACCCTCCTCCAAGGTAACTCTTCAGGAGGTGTCCTTTCACTTTGAAAGTTCCTTCCTCCGAGTGGGAGATCTCAACCACCCCATATGTGAATACTTGCGTTACCACATACGGGCCCGACCATTTCGACCTTAACTTTCCGGGGAATAACTTCAACCGGGAGTTGTACAAGAGGACCTGGTATCCCGGTTGGAAATCCTTCCCTCCTTTCAGGCGAGCAGCATGCAAGCGCTTCGTCCTCTCCTTGTAAATCGTGGTGTTCTCATAGGCTTGGAGACGCCACTCCTCAAGTTCAAGCACCTACAACTTCCTTTCATTTCCACACAAACTAGGGTCCATATTCAAAAGCTTTGTGGCCCATAAAGCCTTGTGCTCTAGCTCTACAGGTAAGTGGCATGCTTTTCCATACACCAACTGGTAAGGCAAGACACCTATAGGTGTTTTGTAGGCCGTGCGGTATGCCCATAGAGCATCATCGAGCTTTGCGGACCAATCCTTGCGAGAGTGATCCACGGTCTTTTCTAGGATCCGTTTTAGCTCCCTATTTGATTGCTCGACTTGTCCACTAGTTTGGGGGTGATAAGCCTTGGACACCCGGTGGGTGACACCGTAGCAAGCGAGGAGCTTATCGAATTGCCCTTAAAAATGGGTTCCTCAGTCGCTAACGATGGCCCTCGGGGTCCCAAATCGTGAAAACAGCTTTTTCAGAAATCCACAGACTGAACCCACAGAAAGCTTTTTCAGAAATCTTTGGTGGGGATGGTTTGAGCCTCAACCCACCTCGAGTCGTAGTATACGGCCACAAAGATAAATTTGTTACCAAAAGACGAGAGGAAAGGTCCCATAAAATCAATGCCCCAAACATCAAAGATCTTACAAGTGATAGAAATTGTTTGGGGCATCTCATTTCGATTAGAAGCACTACCTGTCCTTTGGCATTTGTCGCAATGACTCACAAATTTGTAGGCATCCCGGAAAAGGCTCGGCCAGTAGAATCCCGACTAGAGAACCTTTCTTGCAGTTCGGTTGCCTCCTTGGTGACCCCCAGCTGGCCCTGTATGACAGTGGTTCAGAATACCCTCCATCTCCTCCTCTAGTACACACCTTCGAATGACTCTGTCGGCCCCAATTCAAATATGGTGAGGATCATCCCAGAAGTAAGCACGGAGTTCGGAGAAGAACTTGTTTCTCTCATGTGTAGTCGTCCCCTTGCATGGCTGCGTTCCAACCAGATAATTGGCGAAGTCGTCAAATCACGGGGCGATACTCTCTGCAGCGGCGAGGGCAAGTAACATTCATCGGGAAAAGTGTCATTTATCCCTCTCGGAGGAGTGCTACTTCCCGGTCCTTCGAGCCACGAGAGGTGGTTAGCTGCAAGGTTTTCGGCCCCCTTTTATCCTTTATCTCCACATCGAACTCTTGAAGCAGCAGGATCCATCGAATCAGTCGAGGCTTGGCATCCGCCTTTCTCATCAAGAAGCGGATGGCAGAGTGGTCTGTGTAGACAACAACCTTGGAAAGCACCAGATAAGACCTGAATTTATCGAAAGCAAAGATTACTGCTAACAACTCTTTCTCCGTGGTTGTGTAATTCTCCTAAGCATCATTCAGCGTCTTTGAGGTGTAACAAATAGGTTGAAAGTGTCTACCACGCCTTTGACCCAAAACTGCTCCCACTGCATAGTCACTAGCATCGCACATGAGCTCGAAGGGAATGTCCTAATCCGGTGAGAGCATTATGGGGGAATTTGAGAGCTTCTCTTTAAGGATGTTGAAAGCATCAAAACAGTCCTTTGTGAAAAGGAATGGGGTGTCCTTTTCCAAAATCTCGGTAAAGGGCAATGCAATCTTCGAGACGTTTTCGATGAAACGTCGGTAAAACCCCGCATGCCCAAGGAAACTTCATATGCCCTTGACTGTGGTTGGAGGAGGGAGCTTACTTATTGTCTAAACTTTGGCTCGATCCACCTCAATCCCCTACTTGGAGATTTTGTGACCCAACACAATGCCCTCCCGGACCATAAAATGGGAATTCTCCCAACTCAAAGCTAGATTGGTTTCTTCACATCACTCAAGGACCTTTTCCAAGTTGGCCAGACAATGAGAGAATGAATCTCCCAACAGTGAAAAGTCGTCCATGAATACTTCCACTATCTCCCCAACTAGCTTATCAAAGATGGCTACCATGCACCTCTGGAATGTTGTCGGGGCATTGCACAATTCAAACGGGATGCGCCGGTAAGCAAAGGTCCAGAAGGGGCATGTGAATGTTGTCTTGGCTTGATCTTCTGGGGAAATTGGGATCTAGAAGTACCCTGACATTCCATCCAAGAAGCAGTAGTAAACATGGCTAGCGAGTCTCTCCGGGATTTGATCAATGAAAGGCAAAGGGAAGTGGTCATTTCTAGTGGCTTCGTTCAATCTTCGATAGTCAATGCATACCCTCCACCCCGTCATCGTTCTTGTTGGTATAAGCTCTTCCTTTTCATTGGCTACCACAGTCATTCCTCCCTTCTTAGGGACCAGCTGGGTTGGGCTCACCGACTGGCTATCCGAGATAGGGTAGATAATCCCGGCATCCAGCAGCTTGATCACTTCTGCTTTCACCACTTCTTCCAGATTAGGATTCACTCGCCTCTGTGGTTGCCGAACCGTTTGGACCCCTCCTCCGGTGGATCTTGAGTGAACAAAAGTTTGGCCCCATTCCCCATATGTCTGTGATCTTCCAAGCTATTGCCCTCTCGTGACACCTTAAGACCTCAATCAATTCTACCTTATGCTCAGGTGTAAGATTGGCGTTGATGATGACTGGAATTCCCATCATCCCTCAAAAAGGCGTACTCGAGGTGAGGAGGTAGTGGTTTCAGTTCCAACTCGAGGGGTTCCTCCAGAGAGGTAGGGATTTTCGGCATTGAGGGTAATTCCTCCAATTCTTGGTCTTTTGGGGTTGGCTCTCATCCTCCGGGGAGTCTAGGGCGTCTGTTCCTACCAAACAACACTCCTCAAAAGGGTCAGTAGTAAGGGCACCCGCAGACGCAAGTGCCTCCATGAAGTCAAAAACCTCTTCACAGTAATCAAAATCATCATGGCAACAAGACAACTTCATGCTATCATCAATAGAGAATGTGACCTCCTCCTCTCCTGCCCTAAGCACTAACCTACCTCCATGCACATCAATCAAGGCCTTGGCGGTGGCTAAGAAAGGTCTACCCAAGATGATGGGGACCTCAACTTTCTCATCAATGTCTAAGATAACAAAGTCTATAGGAAAAATGAGGTCCTACTTTAATGAGCAGGTCCTCCACAACACCTTTAGGTCGTACTACAGACCTATCTGCCAACTGAATGTGCATCCTAGTGGCTCTAAGTTCTCCTAGTTCTAGCTTTTGAAACAACTTATAGGGCACCACATTAATGCTAGCTCCTAGGTCAGCCAAGGACTTTCCTATGCATACGTCACCAATAAAACAAGGGATAGTGACTCCCTGGATATTTGCATTTCGGGGGTAAGTGGTTCTGCATGAGGGCGGAGCATTCCTCATTCAAGCTCACAGTAGCTATCCCCTCAAGCTTCTTCTTGTTGGTGAGGATTTCTTTCAAGTATTTTGTGTACTTGGGCATTTGGGTGACGCCCTCCAGGAAGGGAATGTTCAAATGAAGCTGGTTCATCAACTCCAAGAAGTGGGAGAACTCCGCCGCCATGCGGTCGTTGCGGAGCCGTGAAGGATAAGGAAGAGTTGGGGTAGCTTTCCTCTTCTCTTGCTCCGATTGAGGGGTCGGACTGATATCCTCTTCTTGAGAGGTCGGTTGAGGGGTCGTAGAGTCGAGGTCCTTGTCACTTGTGGCTTCCGGCTGCGAGGGGAGGTTACCGCCCTCTTGTTGCTCCTCTGTTGCGAGCTGTTTCTTCTTTGGGGGTAGTTCTTTGGCCTCTCTTCCACTTCGAAGAGTAACGACTACTACGTCACCTGACTTCCCAGACTGAGTCGCTTGCGAAATAACCCCTATGCTTGTGGCCAGGTTGATCAAGTGGGTTTCCTTACTCTCCAACCCCGCCTCTATGGTCGAGAACTTCTCTGTTGCCTCTCTAATGAATCTATCGATTCTTTCAAACTTTTTAGAGCTAGAGGCGACAAAGGTCATCACCACCTCCTCAAGGCGGGTCATCCGGTGATACTCTACTTCCTCATGGTCCCAGTTTTCACTCCACTCCATAGGTTTTGCTACCCTGCTTACTTGCCCCTTATTCTCGAGCATTACCCCGATCAACCAATCTAGCTTTGCCTCAAGTGGGGTCATACAGCGTCCCATCAAAGTCGGGGCTTCCTCCTAACTTCTTGGCTTCGGTAGCTCTCTCTCTTCCTTGAAGGAGTGGGAGAGTCCGGTTTATGTCCTCGTCAAGTGGTAGCAAAGGTGTCGGGTTTCTCCGGGTCATGCACCACTTACACACATTCGGAAAACACACCAAGTCTAGCACAAGCAGAGCACACACACTTGTAAAACTGGAAATTAAAAGCTAGATTAACAACAAACAACTTTTTCAGAATAACAGACCGTTGTCCCCGGCAACGGCACCAAAAACTTGACTCGCACGAAACTACACCATCATAAAACCCCAACTAGAGCCCAAGTTTTTAAACTCTAGTCGGGTGCAGTATAGGGCAAGTATTTATATATCGACCCGGGCCGGTCTGTCTACCCCTACTTCACTTGTTGAAATCATTATCCAGCAACAAAGCTTTGGTTTAAAGGTTTGCTAATTTGAAATGAAATAAAGCAAAGGTAAATGGTTTTGATAACTCTTTGGTGGAAGGATCACTCGGGTGTCACTTCCCCCTAACTACTACCATGCTATGTGGATTGGAACGATTGCTTTGGGCACGATAATCGCGAACCGCAGAGGGATGCATATGTGGTCAGAGACTACAATCTCAATTGCTAAACCGAGGTAAGCATGAAAGGTCGTGTCACTCGACCCTCTCGGTTTAGACAATTGGTAATTGACTTACTCACTCACTCAACTTTAAGGACGGATGGCTTGATTGCGATTAACCGACTTGCTTAACTCAATATCCAGGTTTGCCCTAACTTAATCCTAGTTTAGGTGGCTTAGAAAGCGGAAGGAAAACCAACTCGATTGAGTCTCCCTTGGAAAGGGGATTTTCTTCTCAAAGCTAGGCTAAGGTGGCCAATTAGATTTCTAGCACCTACATGCACAAACCTAAGGGTGCTGAGCACAAAACATGCACAACCCCTAAGTTGCCAAGCACAAGCATGCACAATCATGATAAATAATGCCTCAATCATTGAATTGAACAATACCCAATGACAATCATCCAATACACATAAAAGAAAACTACATGGTAGAGTTAGGGTTTCACAACACCCAAGTGAAAGGAGGTCTACTCCATGCTAGAAGTGGGAAAAACAAAAGGAAAGAGATGGAAACCATCTTGGAGGATGCTCCCAGTCTTCTTGGCCCTTGAGTTGAGCTTTCCTTGGAGGAAATCTTCCCAAAATCCGCCTTGAAGCAAAACCCTAGCCTTCTTCTCCCTTTGGTTTGTGTTTCTCTCTCTAGAATGTAGAAGAAGGCTTTTCACACCAAATGGGCTCTCCTCTCTCTCCTCCCGTCAACCCATATTTTAAACCAGAGATGAGTTGAGTTCACGCCTGAGTTCACGACCGTGAACCATGAAACGCGTCCGTGAACTGCAGGCGTGCCCCAAAACGCGCCGCATCGTTCACTCGAGTTCACGGTCAACTACCTTTGTTCACAGTCTTAGTGACCGTGAACTCATCTTGCGTCAGTAACCTTCACTTTGGCTCTGGACGCCTCGCGATTCACGGTCAAATCATCTTCTTCACGGTCATGCAAGACCATGAACTCCCTTTGTAAGCCGTGAACTGGCTCTTTTTCACCTCTTCTCCTGATTTTCGATCCTTTTCGTCAATCTTTTGACTCCAATGCTGGTTTCACCTGTTAAATCCTGAAACACATTCGAACATGAAGAACCTAGCGTAAAACCAACCTTTAAGGAGTGAATTTGGCCCAAATACCTAAGTAAAATGGGGGCAACACATGTGCAATTAGGCTCGAATCAGGTGGAAATCCCCCTTTGGCCCATATGGAGCATGACCTCCTAGCCTCTTGGGTAACCCCTTAGGTTAATATAGGGCCAAAACCTCAAGTATCGGAGTAGTACCATGATCCCACCATGATTGGTTTCTCTCTGCCGTTTGGATTAAGTTCAGAGGGATTGGTTTGCAATTCTTAGATGACCGATTTAGAGGGGCTAGATCGTCTAGCATAGAGTTGCAATCCTTAACTGAATGTTAAGAGAGTTAGACCTTGATGCAAAAATCCTAGATTCATCAACTAAGAGAATTAGGGTTTCCTCGGTTTGTTCGATCAAGAGAGCTAGGTTTGCTAGTTTATTGTGGCAATCGTTGATCGATCAACTAAGAGAGCTTGTTCCTAGCTAGTTGCACATGTATCACGGTGTATGAACACGTCCACCACACTAGAGTTTCGTTCATGATTTCTTAATACGAGACTAGGCGAAGAAATACCCAAGTGAAGTCCTCTCATATGGAATTCTCCTTGATTTACTTTCTGTGTTTGTTTATTTTGTAGCTTTCTTAATTTTAAACCCATAATCATTTGCTAGATAACAAGCTAAGCGATTGAAGTAGGGGTACATGGACCGGCCCGGGTTTTACAATTAAAACACACTTGCCCTATATTGCACCCGGCTAGAGTTTATACTTGGGATCTAGTCGGGATTTAAATCGCGGTGTATCCATGGCGAGTCATGTTTTTGGCATTGTTGCCGGGGAACAACGGTCCGTCATTTTGAGAAAGTTGCTTAATGTTAGTTGAGCATTTTCTATCTTGTATTTTGTTTTGTTTTGTGTTTATTGACCCACTCTTCGTTTGAATGGTGGTTTGTGTGTGTTTGATTTTCCTTTTTAGTGTTTTTGTGTTTGTTGGTATTGGATCATGGATCCTTATGATTTCACCCAAGTGTGGAGGTATCCACCACCACTCGAGAGTTGTTACCGCGAAACTTCATGGGACAATCAAGGTGGGGGAAGTCAAGGATCTGGATTCTACTTCCAACTTCCCTTCCAAGAAGAGAAGCCAGGCCAATGGGGGTATCAAGAGGAGAAAGTTAATCTGCTAACTTGAAGATTCGTTAGCAGATACTAACTGATATTCAAAATATATGAACTAATATCCAAGTACTAAAGTATCTAGAGAGCATAGACTAGTATTCAAAGTTTGCTAACTGATATCCACCATTAATTAACTAATATCCCAAATTCACAAACTAATATCTAGACAACACAGAATAGTATCCAAACAGCACATAATTAGTATCCAGATAACACATAAAAGTATCCATATTGAATACTAGTTGGTTGATTGTGGGTATTAGTTGGTATCTACTATCTGGATACTAGTTTGTGATGTTTTGAATACTAGTCTGTGTTATCTACATACTTAGCAGACTTGGATATTAGTTCATACATTTTGGATATTAGTTAGTATATACTAACGAATCTTCAAGTTAGAAGAATAACTAGGCTGGTATCAAGAAGGTTCCCCATATCAAGAAGATTTACCTCAATAACCCGTGGAGAAATCCAAGTTGGAGTTGGCCATGAAGGCTTTCATGCGGAATTGGAGACCATGTGCCACTCCACAATCAGAGCAAAGAGTGAATTAGAGCTCATGGTGGGGCAATTTTTCCAAGGCACCGATGAAGGGTTCTCTAGCATGGACCTCCCAATTGCCACCCTTTCGACTCAACCTTTCTACGGGAATCAGAGGAGCTACTTCGACACACGGAGAGGTTAGGGGGGATTGTTGAGCAAGAATGTGCACAAATTGCTCACAATCGCTTCCTACCATTGGAAGAAAGAGAGGAAGGCGAAGAGGCGAGCCATGAGAATTTTGGAAGAACAAGCTCCGACATGGATTTCCAACCCCTCCCTCCTCCCGGTTTGACACTATAAGAGAATGTGACACAAGCTTGTGCACGCCATCGCCTCTCACAATTGGAAGAAAAAGTAGAGTTTGGAGGGGAGGTGAATGAAGACTATGAGGAACAAGAAGTACTCATCCTAGAGAACTTCCATAGTGAGGAGGATCAAGAGTGTCTCATTGGCGACTCTCATTATTTTCCCCTTCCCGAGACCAACTTTGAAGACCAAGTCACGAGGGAAGAGGAGCAAGAGAATGCATGGCAAGTTGCCCTCCAAATCGTGCTTGAAGACATGGATGGGAAGGTGAGAGAAGAGGTTGTGGAAGAGGAAGTGAAAATTGAAGTAAGGGAAGATCTTGATTGTTCCCAATGGGAGGAAATTGAAGAAGAAGGAAGGGAGGTTGAGGAAGAAGAAGGAGCCAGTGGTGTCCAAGATGAGGACTAGGTCAAGGTGGATGAAGCATCCACGAGTTACAAGAGCTACCAAAGCTTTCCACACGACCTTGATGCACTTTTAGAGAAGGAACCATTTGCGGCTCTTTGCCAAGCCAAGGCCAAACCATATGTGATCCCTCTTGGTGGATGCAATGGAATTTAATCGATGATGGACTACATGGTGTGGGGAAAAGAGAAAGAAGAAGACGAGGTCTCGTGGGTGGAGACTCAAAGGTGATCAAGTTCACCAGCTCTCAATCATGGATTCGTCCAATGCTTGTGGCTTGAGACTTCATCTCACTGACGAGTACCTCAACTTCAAGGTGGTTCTCGGATGGACCGAAGCTTAAAGAGCAACTATCTAGCTTATGACGTTATAGTAGCACTTGTTGGGAGGCAACCCAACATATGTTGGTGTTTGTTTTTATGTTAAGTGTTATTATTGTGAAATAAACTCGCATTGTGCGAGAATGTGTTGTTATATTTTTTTTCCCCTGTGAAGCTTTATCCTCTCTTGAAACCAACCCAATTATGTCCCAACTTTCACTCGTCAAGCCTTGCGGTAACATCGCTCTACCCCCTATTTTACGCCATTGAGGGCAATGTCGAGCTTAAGTGTGGGGGGTAGTTTATTTTTGTGCTTGTGTTTGTGATTGATTGCTTGGAGCCTTGATATATGCCCAAATTTTCAAATTTGAGGGCTCCAAGCATTGCATGATCAAAGTGGTCGGTTCATGAGTGAATCTCGTGTTTATTGTCATTGACCGTGAATCGATTGCATGTGAATGAGTGTTTCCTATGATGATGACTAAGAATTCATTAGGTGTGTGCAAAAGATTAGTTCTCATGTGTGCCTAAATGAATGGATGTCTTGACTTGGTTACTCTTTGATCACAATTGCCTTGCATAGAATTTTGTGAAATTGGAATAAATGATTCGGTGACTAGATAGCCATGTGAGTTTTGTGTCGGTCGTCTTTTTCATGTGTGATAGATCCCTCTTACCTTGGCAAGCAACATTCACCATTTTCACTAGTGAGTATGATGGAGACATATGATTAGTCCACACCCAAAAGTTGAGTCCCAAAACATCTTATCCCCTAGTCAACCCCTTTGAGTCGTGTGAGTTTGGGGGTCGTTCTCATGTTAGGAGCTTGTTTCTTGTGAGCTAAATGGTGATTGATAGAACGATCCTTTTCCTTTCTTCGTGTCTAAACAATTATGAGTCATCCTTGTTCCTTAGAGTTCTCGCTTTTGAGATCCATTGAGGTTCTACATAGGTGGATTTTGCACGGTTCTTGCTAGGAATGAAGAAGTGGTGTTGGAGAAAGTTCTTAATAGAGAGCATTGTTCGTTAAGTGTTAAGGTGGAAAGTGTTCAACTCTCTAGTACCCCCCCTCGGAAAAAAAGAGAGAGAAAAGAAAAAGAAATGGAAAGTAGAAAAAAAAAAGAAACGGAAAAGAGGTAATAAAATGGGGTAAATAAAAGTAGAGAGTTGCCACAAAGTCTATGTGTATGCTCCATAAAGGGTTTTTTGGCACTCAAGCCATTGAAGCACCTAAATTTTTTATTGACCTCCTTCACTACTATGATTGAATTGTGGATAGCAAGATAGGCCGAAGAAGTGTGCTTGAATGTAGTTCGTGATTGGTAGTGGTATGGAAGTGTGGGTTTTGGCCGATGCTAGTGGCCTTTGTTTGTAGGAAAGGTTCTTAGTCGAAACCATAGAACCTTCGATTTTAGGATGAAGATGTAGGACCTCATGCTAAGTTTGCGACCACCAAAAGGCATTTTCCCCATGTTCAAGACCCTTGACAGTCATTTGAACCCCTGTCTAAGACCTCTGGACAAACTAGTGACGATAATCATGCCGTGAACTCTAGCATTTCGACGTTGTCGTCGTGGTGAAGAGATGATAGGGCTAAGTGTTGATTGTGCACATCTTTTGCACCAAAAGGTCCTGGCCCACTAGTCGAGAGTGAGTGCTTCATTCACATTTTGCATGTTCATATCTTATCCCGGTGAGGACCAATGTTGCCCCTTCATTTGTTTCTTGAACTTGGACTCTATGCATGGTTAGTTTTGGTTGGTGAGTAGTCTTGTCGAGAATTGCATTGATTTGTGAACAAGGTGAGAACTTTTCGTTTGCACATTCTTAATGCATTCGAATGTCATTTGTGGTGGATGTCGGAATTGCTTGTAACGATACATGTGTTGATGCCCAATAGCCATTGAGATTAATCCATTTTGTGCTCTTTCATGTGTCCCCAAGTTATTGTTGTTAGGTTGAAAAATTACCCTGTTTGAGATTGGTTTGCTTGGGGACAAGCAAGCGTTCAATTGTGGGGGTGTGATTCGAGGCTAATTGCACACATTTTACCCCTCATTTCTTGATAGTTTGCCTATGCATTTCATCGTCCCTCGAAATATTTCATGCTAGGTTGTGCCTGTTTTTTCATATTCTAGGTCCTAGCACGTGTGGGAAGGTTGAGGAGAAGTTTCGGGTCGGTTGGATGTCGAAAAAAGCAAAAAGCGAAGAAAAATCGATTGTCATGGTTTGGAGAGGATTGTCATGGTCTGGCCGACCATGACAATTGCGCAGTGGGCGAGAAGTCTGATGGAAACAGGATGTTTTGCACAACTCGAGGGACCTCAGTTTGTTCACGGTCGGTTGACCGTGACAATATGCCGTTGATCGTGATGTCAGACAAAAAATGCGCCAGTAACTTGTGTTTTGGTTCGATGTCACGGTTTGTGCTCCAATGTCACGGTCGTGAACGGTGACCGTAAAAAGTAACTTTTAGGCTCTATAAATAGAAGTGTGCTGGGAGAGAGAAAAAGAGAGCTTTTCCTGGGTTTTAATTTTCAGAATAAATGAGGGTTTCTAGTGATAGATTAGGGTTTCCTCTTCGTACTCTAAAGAGAGAAAGTGCCATTCAAAGGAGGAAGAAGGAGATTGGTCTTGTCCTAAGCTAGAGGAGTGAAGATTTTTACCTCTCAAGGGAGATTCAAGCAACAAGGAAGGAAGATTGTCATATCTTCATGGTTTTTTCTCTCTTTTTTCTTGTTTTCCCTTGCTTGGCTATGGAATGGCCTCCCTACTCACTTGTGTATTGTGAATCCTAGTCTAGATGTGTGTTAGGATGTAAGAACTTGATTCTATTGTGTCGATTGAATGTTTATATAATATTTGAGGTATTTTTTCATGATAACTCATTATTGGGTCATTTTGACCTAGGTGGAGAGAATCTCCTTGTTGAAAGATGCTTTGAGAAGTTGCATTCTTGTCCAATTTGTGTCACCCAGGAAAATTAGGACAAACATTAAATAAATCATGATTAGTAAGTGTTGCTTGCATTATATCATTGTTGGGTCAAAATTACCCTAGAGGGTGGAAATCCCCCATTAACCCATAGGGAGCTTGACCTCCTAGCCTCTTGGGTAACCCCTTCTAGGTTAATCTAGGGCCAAAACCTCAAGTATCGGAGTAGTACCATGATCACACCACGATTGGTTTCTCTCTGTCGTCGGGATTAAGTTCCGAGGGATTGGTTTGAAATCCTTAGTCGATCGATTTAGAGGGGCTAGATCGTCTAGCCTAGAGTTTCAATCCTTAACCGAAAGGTTAAGAGAGCAGACCACTAACTTAATGGAACAATCCTAGATTGGTCAACTAAGAGAGTTAGGGTTTCCTCGGTTTGTTCGATCAAGAGAGCTAGGTTCGCTAGCTTATTGTGAAAATCCTTGATTGATGGACTAGGAGAGCTTGTTCCTAGCTAGTTGCACCCGTCTCACATTATATGAACACGTCCTCCACACTAGAGTGAACAAACCCTGGGAGCTATTTTGGAGTGATTTCTCACCATTGAAGCCTAGATTGCATCCCTATGAGTGAAGATTGACATCCCAGAGCAGATTATTCCCATTGTTATGAGTATGACTGCTTTGATTTCTGTTTTCCTCTCTATATGAAGTAGACCTTTCTCTCACTTGGGTATGAAGAACCCTAGTTCCATGTGTTATGGATCTTGATTGTAATGACTTTTGGGATGATATAGTGATTGATTTTAATCAATGGAAGCGTGTTTATTGAGTCAATTGAATCCTGATCAAATTCTCTTGATTTCTACTTTAACCTGTGATAGATAGAATCTAAATAGGTTGTTAGAGCTTCTTCAATTGATAGGAGTGAATTGATTATACGAGAGTTAGTCAATTCACTGCTTTGTACTGGAATTTGTTTTCAATAGTGGAGTTTTGTGTTAATTGCCTTAGCATTCTATCCCGGTGAAGACAAGTCGTCTGCCGGTTAGTGTGTCTGAGAGGTCTTGGTCAGCTTAAGAGATTCCAAGCTACTGTCGAATCTTCCGTAGTTTAATCATCATTGAATCAACCAAAGGAAATTACAACTTGGAACTAACTAAGGAGCTAAGGGGACTCATTCCCGAGTGACTCTTCTCTTGCTTCAGAAATCTAGACAATTTACTGCTTTCTTTCTATTTTGGTTTGAATTCAACTTCACTCACTTAGTCCCGCTAGATAACAGAAGTTCACGGATTAGGCAGTAGATCTAGACCCCGGGTTGATAAATTAAACTTACCCACTATTCCATATTTCCAGACTCCGATTATACTTGGTCGTAGTTTGGTGTTGTGTTTTAGCGAGTCAAGTTTTTGGCGCCGTTGTCGGGGAATTTTAGGTTATTGTAGAAACGTGAAAATCTGTTACTTTAGCATTTACTTTCCCGCATTCTCTCTCTTCAACCTGTGTGCCTTCATGGGTTGTGTTTGCAGTCTGTGTGCAGGTAGTGCATGACACGTAGCTAGTCGGGAGTTCTACTGCCATTGGACCAGGAGATTGAAAGGATTTGTCCCAACTTTAAGAGAGCTTTGAAGGCGCGATTGGCTGCGGAGGAAGCTCTAGCTCAGCATGGGTGATCCCAATGATGACGAGGCAGTTGTTCCAGAGTAGCTGATTGACTCATTTTGTGGGGGGGAACATGCTGACTAAGATGTCGCCGCAGTTGAACCAGCTCTTTGAGGAGATGGCAGAGCAGGGGTATGATTGGAGAACTGCCAGGAGGTCTCGACGAGCATGAAATCGGGGTGTGCATGCTATGGACACCCAATCATCTGTGTTGGTGCAGGTTGTGTCTAAGCTGGTTTTAGCTATTGATCATAATGGGATGATTTCTTATATAGGGCAACAGCAGGCGATGTATTGCCAGTGGTGTGAGAGCACCAATCACAGGGTGGAGGACTGCCAAGCCATGCGAGAGTCCAGCACACCGCAAGAGTAGCTGAATTTCATTAATAATGCTCGCCGCAACGACCCCTACAGTAATACATACAACGATGGTTAGTGCCAACATCCAAATTTCTCCTGGAGTGGCAACAACAATCCCAACCCACCGGGATTCCAGGCTCCTGTAGCTGGTTTCAGAACAAAAGACAGCCATATGCAACAGCAACAACCATTTTATCAGCCCAGACAGGGGTAGGCTTTTCAACAGCCCCCACAGCAGTAGCAGTACCAGCACCCTGGTACATCTCCATCAGTCCCAGCACCGGGTGATCCCTTGTCAGAATTGAGGGAACTAGTGACCACTTTGGCCAGAAGTGGCTGCGGGAAAATTCATGGAGATTGAAGATAAACATAGGCACCAGCAGGCACTTCTGCAGGATATGGACACCAAAATCGGACACCTAGCAAATGCTCTTGCTTCCAGACCGGTTGGTACACTTCCTGGCCAACCCCTGCCGAACCCTAGAAATCATAAGGAGGGGTTGCACGGCATCATGCTGAGGAGTGGGACTGTAACTAAAGGTGCACCACCAAGGAGTGCAAAGAAGGTGATGCAGATCACCCCGGAGCCAAAAGAGGACCTGGTGATGCTAAAGGAGCCAGAGGTTCGAGCCCCAAGGCCCCAGCCAGTAGTGGCTGAATATAAGCCTAAGCTCCCTTTTACCACCAGGATGCACAAAGACCGGCTTGAGGCAGAGTTCGGGAACTTCATGTCCATGCTAAGGAAGCTGAATGTTCAAGTGCCCTTCATGGAGGCACTATCTCATATGCCTAAGTATGCGAAGTTCTTGAAAGACCTCCTCTCTAAGAAGAAGAAGCTAAGCGAGCTGTCCACTGTGGAGCTCAGCGAGGAGCGCTCGGCCATTCTACAGAACAAGCTTCCACAAAAGCAGAGGGACCCAGGTAGTTTTACTATTGGTAAACTGCATGTAGAGAGGTCCTTGGCAGATCTAGGCACTAGTACCAATGTTATACCATATCATTTGTTTAAGAAACCAGGCCTAGGTGAACCAAGTGCAACTAGGATGAGTATCCAATTAGTTGATCGATCCATAGTTCACCCTAGAGGCATAGTTGAAGAACTCCTGGTTAAGGTTGTCAGATTCTTTTATCCTATGGATTTTGTTGTCTTAGACATCAATAAGGAAACAGAATTGCCCCTTAAACTAGGTAGGCATTTCCTGGCTACCGCCAAGGCTCTCATAGATGTGCATGATGGGACCTTATTTTTGAGAGATGGTGAAGAGCAGATAACATTTTACATTGCTAATAATATGTCTGCTATCTCGCCTGTGGATGCTTTATCTCACCAGGTGCACGCGTTTGTCGTGTATCCTTCTCTGTCACCCATTTTGCAGGATTCTTCCCTCATTCCTTCGTCGCCACTTCCGTCTGCTCCGTTACCAAAAGAAAAGCTCAAGGAGGAGGGGCGGCCAAAGCTGCAGGCAGCCGATCCTGCCAAAAAGAAATCTTGAGATCACTATGAGCTGGTCCCGGCCCTTGAGCCATGAACACCCTGGCCATCCGAGTATTCACTCGCTTGCATCCTACCGGATGGCCATGTCGAGTTGACATATGTTGATGCATGATAACTTTCTTGTGACTAAGACAACCTATAATGATGACTGAGACGTGCAGTAGAATTGTGTAGGGGTTCAGTTTGTCAACTGTTTGCTTATCAACTAAAACTTAGATTAATCACTCATTTTCTACAGTCATTTATGCATCTAGTTCACGGAATAAGAATGAGAGATATAGCATATAGGTAGCCATGTGAGATTTGAGCTTGCTCGTTTCTTTCTTGTGTGATAGATACCTCTTCCATGATGTGTAGCATTCACGTTATTACTAATTAGGAAGATGGAGGCAAAGGATTAGCCCACGACCAAATTGACTGTCTTGGTGTGTCATACCCCTTAGTCAGCCCCTTTAAGTCATGTAACTTTCTTTCTTTCGATCTACAATGAAAAATCACCCTTATGCATCTGTTTGAGGTTCCACAGAGTGGTTTGTGCATGTTTTCTGCTATTTTCTAATGGAAATAAGATGAGGGTTGGAGGTAGTCCTTAAAATCTGGGCATGTGTTTGCAAGGATAAAAGAATGTGCTGAAGTGGTGGTTCTCTAAAAATAACAAATGAAAGCAAAAAAAGAGCCACCACAAAAATAGTAATCTTGCCCATTAAATAGTGTTTCTTAGCAGCCTGGCTTGGAAATACTAACATGTTGTGACCACCTTCACTGTTGTGCTCTAAAGAACTTGATTAACGCAAAATAGCAAAGAGAAATTAAATGGCTTGAATGAATGTTGTTGTGTTTGATTTTGGAACTGTGGAACCTTTGTATGAGTTCTTCCAGCACCTAAAAGCCATTTTCCCCATGTCAAGACCCTAGCCAGTCATCTGAACCCGTGTCTAAGACTTCCTGACTAGTTAGTGGGGACACCCGATATGTGAACTCTAGCATTTAGAGGCTTCCATCATGGTGAAGAGATGTTAGGATTGAGAGAATAAGCATGCACAGTTTTTTGCATCAAATTGTCCTGACCCCACTGGTCGAGAGTGAGTGATTCATTTCCTTATATTCTTTACCCCGATGAGGACCTAGACTGCTCGGTCTTGATTCTGATGTCTTGAATATTATGAATGGGTGACTTTTTTGGAGGAGTGGTTGATTTAAGTCTATGTTGGTCGGTGAACAGAAGGGAAACTATTCCTCTACCTGATTTTGCTGCACTCGAATGTCACCTTTGGTGGTTGTACAGGTTGTTGTTGCTGTTATTCATGTGTTGATGTCTAAAAGCTAATATGATTCACGTGTTTTGTGCCTATATGATATGTCCCCGAATTTTGTGTGGTTAAAATGTTTTGACCTTACCTTGTGTCTGACTTGGTTTGCTTGGGGACAAGCAAACGATTAAGTTGTGGGGAAATTTGATAACACCGCATTCGCACAAGTTTTTCCCTTCATTTCTTGATCGTTTAGCTTAGTGATTGATCAATCCTTGGCCTATTTTATGCTAGGTTGTGCTCTTTTGTCATATTTCAGGTCCTAGTATGTAGATATATCTTGGGGAGGAGTTTCGGGACATTTGGAGGTGAAAGAAGGTCGATCGCGAAAACTGGGCAGCAGGGCTGCTGAAAAACACACCCTCAAACACGGCCTCTGTTGTAAAAATCACGGCCTTGTGTCAGAGGCCGGGTTTTTCCTCTGCACTTCACAGAATCATCATTTCGAAACACGACCTTTTCTTATTAAAACACGATCGGGTTTTTGGGATTAGAGGCCGTGTTTTTGCACCTGTGCGGGTTTTATTGGAGAGGAGCTCATATTTTGAAGGGGTCTACTTTTTGGAGCAAAAACATAGTTCTAGAGAGAGAAAATGCGAAGAACTATCCATAGGAGCTATTTGGAGTGGATTTCTCAACATTGAAGTCTAGATTGTATCCCAGGAGTGAAGATTGACATCCCAAAGCAGATTATTCCCATCCTTTTGAGTATGACTGCTTTGATTTTTGTTTTCCTCTCTCTCTCTTTATGGAGTAGACCTTTCTCTCACTTGGGTATGAAGAACCCTAGTTACATGTATTAGGGATCTTGATTGTAATGACTTTTGGGATGATATACTGATTGATTTTAATTGATTGAAGCGTGTTTATTGAGTCAATTAATTCTTGATCAACTTCTCTTGATTTTTGCTTCAACCTGTGATAGATAGAATCTAAATAGGTTGTTAGAGCTTCTTCAATCGATAGAATTGAATTAATTATACGAGAGTTAGTCAATTCACTACTTTGTATTGAACTATGTTTCCAGTAGTGGAGTTCTGTGTTAATTTCCATAGCATTCTATCCCGGTGAAGACTAGTCGTCTGTCGGTTAGTTTGTCTAAGAGGTCTTGTTCAGCTCAAGAGATTCTAAGCTACTGTTGGATCTTCCGCAGTTTAATCAACAGTGAATCAACCAAAGAAAATTACAACTTGGACTTAACAAAGGAGCTAGGGGGACTCATTCCCGATGACTCTTCTCTTACTTCAAAAAACCCGACAATTTACTACTTTCTTTCTGTTTTGGTTTGAATATAACTTCACTCACTTAGTCCCGCTAGATAACAGAAGTTAACAGAGTAGGCAGTAGATGTAGACCCTAGGTTGATAAATTAAACTTACCCACTATTCTACATTTCCAGACTATGATTATACTTGGTCGTAGTTTGGTGTTGTGTTTTAGCAAGTCACCGACCGGGTATTTGGACAGGGTTTCGGGAGCTGGGAATGTTACAAGCGGATTTTGGGTTTTTGGTCTATAGTCCAAGTTTTAGAGCAAGAAAGAGAGATCTAGAGAGAGAAAGTGATGAACCCAACCTCCAAGGTGACTTAGATCGAGTTTTGACACCATTGGATCTCAATTGAAGCCTGGGGAAGTGCCGATTGACAACCAGAAGCTGGATTTCATCTTCCCCAATTTGATTTCTCTTCTCTCTCGATGGAGTAAACTCCCTCTCTCACCTGGTTATGAAGAACCCTAGATTTGTATGTAAGGTTTGATTGTATGAACGCAAGTATATGATGTTTTGATATTTGATTATATTCAATTGAGGCATAATTTCATAATTGCATGAATCTTGATCACATTCTTGTAGTTTCTGCTTTTACTGAGAAAGAGAATATATGCCGAGGTTGATAGAGCACCCTTGATTAATGGTGGTGAATTGACTACTTTAGTCGAGAAGTCAATTCACTGCTTTGTACTGGATTTACTCCAGTAGAGAAGGTTTTGCACGTTAGGGACTCAGTTCGTTTACTCCGGTGGAGGTTAGTCGCCCGCCGGGTATTCAGACTGAGAGGGCTGAAGAACTTTAGTCGAGAATTCAGACTGGTTAAGAACCTTCTGCAGTATAACTATCATTAAATCTGGACTTGGCGGATTACAACTCGGCTTAACTGCAATTTGGGTGACCTTTCTCGAACTTGAATCTCAACTTTACTCCTTTTAGCTTGCTTAGATTAGTTATAACTTCACTACACTTAAATAGCTAGATAATAAGAACTTCACAGAGTAGTCACCACATCTAGGACCCGGGTTGACAAATAAAGGTAAACCACATCTAGTTTGATGATACAAGCGAGTCAAATGCCTACCTAGATGGAACCCGGGATGAAACCTCGGTGTGGACGGTGGGTAGTATCCACTGAAAGGAGCTAAGTTCTTAAAGCCCCAAATATGTGAGCCTATATCGAGGTGACAATGGGTTAGGTAGGGCGTACTCAGAGGCGTTTTAATAATCACAAAGACCACGAAAAAGAGCTCACTCTCCACATTCGCTTAACCCAACATGTTTAGACATCTGCATGATAGACATAGGCTAGGGCGAGGGTTAGTTCCCCAAAGTACCTGCTTTTATCCTTGTTTATTCTCTCTACTAGTTATTTCACTTGAATCCTCCAACACAACCCCTTAAACCGATCGGCTAGATAACAACAACGGGGAAGGGAAGTAGGCTAGGGTACCGAGACCCAAGTGAATACGACCTTGATTATCACTATATGACAACACCTTTATAAGTTAAACTTGGCCTAGATTGGGGTAGTTATTGATACGTGCAAATTACTGACAATGACCTGCATTGAATGAATCGATCAGTACCCTATTGGCTCCATACTTAGCCAAATTTGGTGTCTTGGTGCCAAGCTTGCCTTACTGGCTTGGTACTCTCTTAGCTTCATACTTAGCCAAATTTCATGTTTTGGTACCAGGCCTTCTTTGCCGGCTTGCTACCCTATTGGCTTCATACTTTGCCAAATTTCATGTCTTGGTACCAATCTGCTTTGTCGGCGTGGTACCCTGTTGGTTAGCTACCAAGTTTGCATTGTTTCTAGACTTTGTTTTCTTAGAGCCATATTTCATACCGAGGAGGAGGAGGCCGCTGACCATGGATGCCAAGAGATTAATCGGCCACGGGAGAGGGAATTTGGCCACTTTGACCCAAAAAAATCAACTTAATAAAGCCCAGTTAGCTCATTTAGTGATTAATGATGAGTTAGCCTTATAAATTCATTAAATTCTTTGTAATTATTCGATGTGGCATGAGATTAATTTTGCCAAAAATATTTGAACGACATTGTTATTATGCATGGTTGCCAAACAGGTACCTTGCCAACCAGTGAACTGGTTGAACCGGTGCAAGTCATGAAACTGGAATTAACACCACTGGTATGATCATTTTCGATTTCTAAGCAAAATGATATCGCTTTGACATTAAATATTGTATTTGAATATGAGTATTTGCTATTTTATTTGAAATGTTGTATATTCAAATACAAATATGAATACAAAAAATTGTCTTTTCAAATATTTTTTTTTTATATATGATTGAATTCATTTGATGTTAATAATTTTTATATTCCTTAATATTTTATTCCACCTGTATAAAGCGGCACAAACTAGTTAAACCATCGATTAAAACGATTCTAATTGCTAAACCAGGGTGACGGTATAACTAGTTTAGTTACTACTAAGATTCTCTACAAAAAGGTCCATGATCCGAAAAAAATAGCCCATCAGACGTCTGGCCCGTTTCTGTTCCCTTCTGTCTCCCGCCAAAACGAGAGGTTGTAAGTAGTAAGTACCTTCGAGAAAACTAAAACAAAGAACTGCTGCTGTCACTATCAGCATTCTGCACAACTGTGAAAGGCAACCAGGAGAGGAGCCGTCAAAAGCACGCTTGGTCAACATGCACGGCTTCGGCGGAGAGAGCACACCGGGAAAGCATCATAGCGACCGTTCGATAACCTACGGCGACGATATCGTAAACATTCTGGCCATTTACTTTCCTTCGAACGATTTCACCGCCGAGGAGGACAAGTTGATGCTAACGTCCGAGCTCCTTCACTTCTTCTCAACTCCTCCCGGCCAAGACCTCGTCTCGCAGGTCGCACCTTGGAACCACAGTTCAATTTGAGTTGTCAAATTGATTGTGTACTTTAATTGCGCAAATATGCAACCTATTTAGCCTTCTGTAGATTTGCAAACTTAAATTATCCTGTTAATCAGAGGTGTTTTGATTGTGTTAAGCCAAATTGGTATGAACCGGTTTCCATTTGGCAATTCCACTGGAACTTGCTTCCGGGAGTTGTTTCGAGCTAATTTATTTTGAAATTGATTTTAGGATTTGAATGCTACCGGATAACTTTTAACCCTAGAATTCTGCTTACTGATTGTTGATTACACTTGCACTGACGATTGAATTCATATGAGCAGGTGAAGGATGAGAACGGCGCGTTGTTCTTACCTGTGGATTTTCAACACTTCCGTAAAATATGCAATGTCCATGAGTTTTATGCCACTTTAGAAGATAAACCTAGAGCTGCTATTTCTTGTATGAGTGCAGCAGTTCACAAGGTAAACACAAAGTTTCCAAACGTAAGGCTCCCGATATATTGGAATTCCTTTGGCTGAATTTTATTATTTGTCTGTATCAACAGGTGATCCAAAGTAATTCGAATCATATCTTGCTGGAGGATGGGATGAGGATCAACATCCGTCTTCATAACTATCCAGAATCAATGATGGCCCTCAAAAACCTGAAGGCAGCTTATATTGGTAACTTAAACTTAAGCTACTAACATTTTTTTTTTTTATCCTTGTGTTCACGGAGAAACACCATAAGTAACGGAATCCATCCTTGTTTGACAGACAAGCTTGTATCTATTCGTGGAACAGTGGTGAAGGTTAGCACAGTGAAGCCTCTTGTCGTCCGGATGAGTTTTGACTGTGAAAACTGTAAATCCAACATTGCACGGGTGTTTCCAGATGGAAAGTTTTCACCACCGTATCTTTGCAATTTAAATGGATGTAAGAGTAAAACTTTCAAACCGATCAGATCTTCAGCTAAAGCAATAGATTTTCAGAAAATAAGGTACATGGTAGTAAGTAGACTTTGAGGCTTCCTTGCTACTTGCATTTCCTTGTTAACCTTCTTTCCAACTTGTCCTTTAATTTTTGTCTATTGACGTGGGGAACTGCCTGGCATAGGCTGCAGGAGTCACTTAAGTCTCAAGATCATGAAGAAGGGAGGGTGCCTCGAACTGTAGAATGTGAGCTTACGGAGGACCTTGTTGACGGATGCATTCCTGGAGATGTCGTCACTGTTACTGGAATTATAAGGACAATTAATAATTATGCGGATATTGGAGGAGGTATAATAATTACTTTGGTGTATTTACTGCTTCTTCTAGTTCATTAACATTGGGTTTAATGAATTTTGCACCTTAGGTAAATACTACTGAGGTTTATATGTATTGCCAATATGGTCAAGTGATGGGTTAACTCTATGCTTGTGCGATGGCAGTAATGTATGATGTGTATTCTTTGTAAGCGACCTACCTAAAACAGTTAAGCATTTTACTCCGTAAGGTTAACAATCATTAACCCCCTATTGATTAATGTAATCTAGTCTTGAAATGTTCCAACTATCCACCGATTGCTGAGTCACGGTCCACAAAGTAACACAGAAATATCATTTGTTTGCATCGGGTCCTGGAAATCATTCATTTCTTCGTTCATCTTTACCAAAAAAAGAATGAGTTTGATGAGATGTGGAGCCAGGTTAATTCACTGTGTGATATAGAATGTCATAATTCTTAGTTTTCTGGATGTTGTGGAACTTCCTCTTTGCTTTCCCACATGTTATCTGCAATCTTGTTAATCTGTCATTTCACATACGAGGTCTAAACTATGGATTTCTGTGACCGTTAAATTTTACAGGAAAGGGAAAGGGAAAAAGTCAAGGACTTTACTACCTGTATATCGAAGCGGTTTCTGTTAAAAACTCCAAGTCGCAATCTTTATCAGATGAAATGCAAGATTCTGCATCTAATGCTAGAGCTACTGAGCTATCAGATTTATTTTCATTTTCTTCACGAGATCTGGAATTTGTGGTGAAGTTTTATGAAGAGTATGGTTCTGATGTATTCAAACAGTTACTTCAATCTATATGTCCATCTATATATGGACACGAGCTTGTTAAAGGTATGCTAATGTTCTTGAACTTTATTTGTACTTGTCCCGTGTATAGAGACCATGAGAGTTTCAGGAGCATTTAGTTTCTGCGTTCTCTACTTACTGACAGCGGGAATCACATTATCACTTTTCGGAGGCGTTCGTAAGCATTCAATGGATCAGAATAAGGTTCCTGTCAGAGGAGACATCCATGTCATAATTGTTGGTATGATGACCTAGTCAACTTTTCTTAGAGTAATATTTGCTTCATCCTAATGAATTACCATATGACCATTTATGTGAGAGAACCTCGTCTACATTTTAGAATTTTGTCCAACACCAAAAGAGGAACTTCGGAAACTACTTGTATTTTGATAGGCGACCCTGGACTGGGCAAGAGTCAGCTACTTCAAGCAGCAGCAGCTGTTTCTCCACGTGGTATTTATGTGTGTGGCAATGCAACAACCAATGCTGGGCTTACAGTTGCAGTTGTAAGAGATTCAATGACAAGTGACTATGCCTTTGAAGCTGGTAATCGTTTGCTTTATGTTATAATTTGGTATCTCTTATGTGCTAATCAAAAGCTTGAATATGATATATGATTTATGATACAGTAGTCTTTTTATTACCAACAATGGGATCAAGTTTTGATGAGTGGTTATGTTTTTAACAGGGGCAATGGTACTTGCAGATAGTGGCCTGTGTTGTATTGATGAATTTGATAAAATGTCTGCCCAACATCAGGTTTATGCCCAATTTGAAGTTGTTAATAGTTATCCTTGATTGTTCTGAATCTTCAATTGTCAACATAAGTAATTTGATTTTCAGGCCCTACTGGAAGCTATGGAACAACAGTGTGTCTCTGTGGCCAAGGCCGGACTTGTAGCAAGCTTATCTGCAAGGACATCTGTTTTAGCTGCAGCGAATCCTGTCGGTGGTCATTATAAGTAATCTAATTTAGATTATTAAGCTACCCTTTCTTTCAATAAATTTTCTTTTGATGTGTGTCTAGTCTAGGACAAAATTGTTACAAGTGCAGAATACCCATGCGTATGGTATGTAGCTTAGTTACCTCTGATATCTGGAATCAATTTGCAGCCGAGCAAAGACGGTGAATGAGAACCTCAAAATGAGTGCTGCTCTCCTGTCGCGGTTCGATTTAGTTTTCATATTACTTGATAAACCTGATGAAGTACTTGACAAGCGTCTCTCAGACCACATTATATCAGTAAGTAATTATTCTCTCTTGGAAATGGCTCATGAAAGAATTGAAAGTTTTTTATGTTCGTGTAGAGTGCGTTGATATACTTAGCTGCAAAAGTTGAGACCAAGGAAGCATCCACGTCTTTTGCCCATAATTGGATTGGGAATGTGCATTTTTGTCTTTGCAGCTTCATGCTGGAAGTAGGGAACATTCCTCTGTAAAAAAAAGACAACGAACTGGTAACATCCCAATTTCCTACCAATTTTTACATGTTGTTCACACTTGTTTTGAAGAATCTGATGCATTCTTGTAACAACTGATGAACATGGTCAAGTAAACTGTAGGTTCACAGAATGGTGCCATAGATGCAAGTGTAAGACATGGGTCATTAGCTTCAAGGTTGAGGCTTGACCCTCACAAGGATGCTGATTTCTCTCCTTTGCCGGCCCCACTTCTTCGAAAATACATTGCCTATGCTAGAACTTATGTCTTTCCTAGGTGTTTGTTTATTGCTGAACTCCGTCATATTTGACTGAATGTGATTTCTGCCACCTGATCGTTGTCGTTTACCTCGCCCCGCTTCGTACAGGATGACAAAACCAGCAGCAGATATTCTGAAGAAATTCTATTTAAAACTAAGGGACCATAACACATCAGCTGATGGTATACCCATAACAGCTAGACAGTTGGAAAGTCTGGTACGACTAGCGGAAGCCCGAGCACGATTAGAATTGAGAGAAGAAATAACATCCCAGGATGCAATGGTGAGTTAGTTTATTGCAGTATGAACCTAGAGAAGAGACTATCACCGAGGCAGAAGGTAAGTTCATCAAAAGACCTCACTTTTCTTGCATCTGAATTTGCAGGAAGTTGTCGAAATAATGAAAGAATCACTGTACGACAAATACATCGACGAGCATGGAGTTGTGGATTTTGGTCGAAGTGGGGGAATGAGTCAGCACAAAGAAGCAAAACGGTTTTTAAGCGCGCTCAACAGCCAGTCAGAGTTGCTGCAGAAAGATATATTTTCAATCGCAGTATTCACTCAGTCCCTTCTTTGTGTTCCATCTACTGTATTTCTTCCTTGTAAAGCATAGCTCATCCTAATCCATATTTAAGCTTCCCTGTTGTCTGTGCAACAGGATATATACAGTTTGGCGGACAGAATTGGGCTAAGAGTTCCTGATATCGACACCTTTGTGGAAAATTTAAACAATGCTGGCTGTCTCCTCAAAAAGGGCCCAAAGTTGTATCAGGTAAAAGAAAAAGAAGTGCTTGCATTTTTGTCAGATTATCAATCTGGAGAAGTTGTACAAAACTGCTTGTGATTGACAGAACCACTGCTTTTCCTAGGTGCTAACATCCTCTTTCTCTCGGAGTCAATCGTCCAGGTCAAGATCCTAAAGTTCTTTATCGACTTGCTTCAGAAGCTTGATCAACCCGTTTTCGTACATGCTTAAAAACTATGGCTTCACATGTTTACAGAACAACTCTGCCATATCTCACAATAGTTTTTTTTTCTTTTAGCATATGACATTAGTTTATATTCCATAGAAGTTGTGCTTATTTACATTAAAGAAGTTCGAACTTGCATTTTAGTATTTTGAATTATTGTTTTTTTTATTATTCGGATTATTTGGACTATTCGGGAATTGGGGGAATAATCGGATAGCAGTAGGGAATTAGCCATTTTTATATAAACTAATTGTACGTTGAATTAAAGGATTAAGCAAAGATTAAACCTAAAACTTAATACTAAATTCCCTTCCTCTCTCTTCCTCTATCTGCCGTCCCACTCTCTTTTCCCCTTCCCTTCTTCGGCTGCACAGCAGCACTCTTTTTCCCTTCCCTTCTTCTTTTCTTGTCCCAAATCAATCCCTCCCCATTGCCTCTTCTTCTTCTCGTCCCACCAAATTCCCATCCTTCCCCCACTTTCTGTGACACAAGAGATCAATCCCTAATTGATCATCCACAATCCCTACATAGAACCCAATTTCCCGGGCTCTATCATCTGGTATCAGAGCCTCGTTCTTGATCAAGGTCTGACGAACAGGATGGTGCTGATGAAATCAATGACGGCTGCTGAGAAGGCTGCCCAAGCCGCGCAGGAGAAGGCGGTCGCGGAAGGAGCTGCAAGTTAGGCTGGTGATGGAGAAGAGATGGTGACTGCAGCGACTGTACCGCCGAAGCCAACCCAGGCCACCACTGCCCCAGCCAAAACGGCGCAGTCAAGGCCCCCACCGCCGGTGGCCAGCAGAGGACGCCAGGAGGGCGTGGTGGAGGACGTGACGGAGGAGGAGGACCTTCGCACTATCTTGAAAAAGGTGTTGGTCGCACAAAAGCGGGATCAGGAAGCTCGTCAGGCAGACTCTCAGGAAATTTGGCGGGCTATTCGGAATCAGGAAGCTCGTCAGGCAGACTCGCAGGAGGTTTGGAAGGCTATTGTCGATCTGAGAGAGTTCATGACGCAGCGACAGCGGCAACTGCCGAGCCAGGTGGAGCCGCGCGGCGCCGGCGGTGACCGAGCCGGCGGGGCGGTGGCAGACGACGAGGGCGCTGGTCGCGGGAGCGGCGCTGGCCGCGAGATCTTCACTGGCTGGTGGCGGCGCCGCGGCGGCGGCTGGGGTTTGGCGACCAGGGTTTGGCTCGTCTGGGCCCAACATCGAAGCTGGCATGTTACCTACCCCCACGGCCCAAGAGCTGGCGGCCCGCAAGGGGAAGGCCAAGATGCCTGGCTACGACACAGACGGGCCTCTAACGATTGATGGGCCGGAGATGGGCGAGAGATTTGCGAGTGATGGCAAAGGGCTTGGATGGCTGGGCTCGATGATGAGGCCGAAGATGACGGGCTCAGCTTGGTGGACCGACGGGCCGACGAAGTCGTGGACCAGAGGAGTGGCGGACCGGGCCGGGCGGCTGACCCAACCATTTGGATGGAATCGACTCCTGTGGGGCTGACCGGGACTGGGCGGACCGAATCGGGCCGACCCGTAGACGGGCGGACCGAGCCGGGTCGAATTGAAGGCGGGTGGACCGAACTTGGTCGGGCCGGAGTGGGTCGATCTAGGCCTGGGTGGACCAATTCGGGTCGACCCGAGGTGGGTCGAACCGGGCATCGACCCAACCAAACTCACCAGCCGCCGGGTAGAGCGGACAGCAAGGGGTCCGCGTGCTGGAGAGGGCATATGGAGCGCCAGAAGCCCCAGGATGGTACCAGGACCAACAGGGCGGCTATTAGGGGTGCTATGGACCTGGGAACCCGAACCCAAGGCAGGGATTCTCGCACGGGCAGCCATGGAGAGCACCGGGTGAGGACATGTATGGTTCGTACTACCATACTTATGAGGGAACTAATGACATAGTTTTCCGAGCTAAGCCTCCCACCATTGAGTTCCAAAAATTCAATGGGCAAGAGGACGTAGGTAGGGATGGCAATGGGTAGGGTCGGTTGCGGGTTTACCCTATACCAACTCCTAACCCGCCGGGTAGAGCTTTCTAAAATACCCGACCAAATAACCACCGGGTATGAAAATTATATAACCATACCCTACCCACCGGGTAACCACGGGTATTCGGGTAACCATGGGTATGAATCCTAAACTATGAACTTATACACATATATGCACATACATAATGTTGTCCATTAAAAATTCTCAATACTTGTAACTGTTCTAGCTTCAACAATCCACACAAATAAAAACAGCAAACACATAATAATTGTTCTTGCTTCTACAATCCACACAAACATAATAATCATCTACATCTTCATCGTCAATAATGGTAGCTAAACTCAATTTCTCAAGCTAAAATAAATTTCTCAAGGGAAATTGACCCTTTGGTTAGCGGGGCGGGTATTATCGATTACCATACCCGTACCCTACCCTTTATTTTGAAACCGGGTATTACCCGTACCCGGCCCTTAACCCGTCAAAGCGGGTAATTACCCTCGTTGACCGGTTACGGTCGGGTAGGGTACCCATGGTTACGGGTTGGATTGACATCCCTAGACGCAGGTCTTTAGTTGTATGCAGCTGAGCGGTGGTTTAAAAACCACCCGATTCCAGAGGAGAGGAAAGCCGGGTTGGATCCGGTCCTTAAACCTCATTGTTTAAGGAGGTTCTTAAATCATTTTTATTGGTTGATACTATATTAGGTAGTTAATGAGGGGTTAGTAGTTAATAGTTAGTTGGAATAAATCTACACAATAAATAAAAGACAAATGAGAAAACTTGAAGCCTCATTTCAAATTTCCTGCATCCAGAGTAAAAGTAGGAAGGACATTTTGGTCTTCACAATTACTTTTTTTTTATTCATTAAAAAGACAATTACTAGGATTCGAACCATGACCACTTTAAAGAAAATCAAAGATCATAACCAATCACACTAAATAGATTTGTTGTATCTTTTTAAATTAAAAACATATAATCGCAAAGAGGAAAAAACTCTTCCCCCGTTTCAAATTCCTTGCTCCAGGAGCGTTTGTAGGAAGGATATAATAGGGAGTGTCAATTTTTTTCTTTTTCCTCTGTGGAACGGGCCAACTTACCGTACACATGCGGATTTAAACGGGTCCAGGAGTGTCAATTTTTTTCTTTAAGTCCTTTTATTTCTCCGTGGTGGTAAAATATATATGAAAAGGCAAAAACAATACTTTTTTTATTGATAAAAAGAAAAAAATTTAATAATAAACTAATGCATGGATTCTAATGGGCTAACTGTTAATCATAAAATAAAAGAGTTGAATTGGTCTGACCTACACGGGATTTGCCCATCAAGTAAAACAAATGAACATCATGGGTTTGCCATTCTAAAACAAGCTATTTTCTCTAGCATAATATATGTTATGCTATTATTTTATATCTTATTGGCTAAAATATAATGTATTTTAAAGTTATTCAATGGTTCAATCTCGACCAACTCAATTAGTCCAATTTTTATCATTCAAATATATATTATGTAATTATTTTATATCATAATGATTAAATTATAGTGTATATTACAGGGAATCGTTTGGTATTTGTTAGTAAAAAACTAAATAGAAAGATCTATTTGGTTATTTTTAACATCAAAACTATCCTAAACATTTTCAGTTTCCTTTCGAAATTCTATAGTTTTATTCCCGAATCAGTGATGTGCAAATGGCGAATTGCAGTCATCTCTTTTTTTTCATTATTTTTTATTTTCGAATAGAAAGTTTAAAAGTAAAGAATAATTAGAGTTTGGCATGGGTCGGTCAAACAGGCTGAATTTCAAGTTTTGGTCCGTTTTGATCAAGTCTAATTTATAATCACATGGTTCCCTAATACCCGATAAAAATCTCAATCCAAACCTGTTTGGTAGGTGAGTCTGTGTTTACCACCATTTTCTAGGGATAGAGGAAAGTGGTTCCTATCCCAAATCGTGTTGTTCATTCTTGATTTCTTTAGATTTTATCATGGCTTGGCAAAAAACCAGAAAGCACAATGATGACAAGATGAAAGTTTTATAAAGCAAATTCATCGGCCAACGAGCCGAGTAAAAGCTAGCAACGATTGTGAGATGCTCATTTCCCGAAAACTGGCGGGATATGCGATTTTTTATTCGATTTTCTGGAATTCAGTTTCTATAAAACTTACTCCACCTCATCATATTACTAGAAACAATATTGTTTCACAAAGTAACAGTTACTTGATTTTGGTTCATAAGGCTGATTTTGGATTCGTTGCATCATTCACGTCTCTTTCCTACTAAAATTCACTATTTTTATCACGTGTTTCCCAAAAAAAACTATACAACAATAAGTTATACACCCTATTATATTATCAAATTTCATACCTCACCTTCCTCCGGCCAAATGGCCGGGGCCACGCTAGTAAGATATTATGAAAATATAATTAATAGTACTCATTAATGATTCTCTTTCTCTCTCCCCCTTGATCTTCTCTATAACCCTCTCTCCACTACAATTAAAAGGAAATTCGAAATTAATTTAATTAAATATTATTATTTAATATTTAATAAATTCGAACTTAATATTTTTTATTTTTTAAAATGAAAATTGAAAATTAAAAATATATGTTCTCTCTCACTTAGTGGCAACTTGCAATACAATATTAACATTTTGCAATGACATTATCAACATTTATGAAATGAATCGTTATTATTATACCTCATCATTATTAACGACTTTAACATACTTATCAATTCCTTACAATTATATTATTAACAATTTTGGATCAATTGTTATTGTTTTATAGTTTCGTCATCAACGCCTATGAATGAATCATTAAAGTTATGTAACATAGTCATTAATAGTTTGAATAACAACATCATTGATTTACAACATCTTTAGTACTAATGATTCACATTTTCACATAATGTTTATAACTATCTAGTCATGGCCTCTTCCAATGATTTCTAATGACATTATTAACGTTTTATGATCAAGTAATATTGCTTTACATTATCATTCTCAATGATCATAAAGCACAATACTGATTTTCAACATCTTGGGTACGTGTGACATAGTGCACCTGTGTGATTCAGTCAAACAAACATTGTCCAAAAAAATATTAACTCAAGCAAACCAACATTCATGCCTCAACACCAAACTTTTAATAACAATACAATAAATCATTGATAACGAAAAGTATTTCGTTGAAAATAAACACAAAACATCAATGTAAAAATGTCTGACTTCAATATTATAAATGACATCAAACTTTTAATAAAGATATTAAAAACCATTATATCGAATGATCAAGTCACTGATAAGGAAATAGATTTTTGTAATAAAAAAATATTAATAATATTAAGATGCAATGTTTAATGTCAAATAGCACTAAAAACGCATTAATTAGTAACATGCGTTTAATGGATAATGCATCCAAAAACTTTGATAATGATAGTAACTAATGATTGTTAAGTACCTTATTAGATATTATTAATATCTAATTTTCAAACATTGATAATGACACCAACTACGTTACTAACTTAGACTGAAAGATTAATAACCATAGTTATATCATTAAACGTAAATTCACTTTTGATAATGTCATAAACAAACGAATGTCTAACAAGTATCCTTCTTGATAATGACATTTGACAAAGTTACAAACATAAACGAAAAAATATTAATAATTCAAATCACTAAACATAAGCAATCTTACAAATGAAATAAATTTTTGCTAATGGTTGTATTGTGCTTGGAAAAAAAACATTGATAATAGCACTTCAAATGATTATGAATCATTGTGAACCAAATTGATAATACGATGTAATAGTAAATAAACTTCAAGTACCAACAAATTGAAAACACAATTTCACTTTTGCTAATGTTACAAACAAAACATAACATAAAAAGTTAATAATGTCATATAAAATTATTAAAAACATGTCGAACAACATTAATAATAACACAAACGAATACCTAACAACGAAAAATCTCAAACTCATGCAATGAAAAGCCCTAATGATGATTCAATTTATAAATATTGATAATGTCATTACAAAATGTTAATACTTCATACTAATCGGAAGTTGCCAAGATGTGAGAGAGGCATATATTTTAAATTTCAAATTTCCATTTTAGAAAAAGAAAATTATTAAATTATGATTTTATTAAATATTAAATAAAATTAATTTCATATTTCTTTTTAATTATAATGTAGAGAGGGTTATGGAGAAAATCATGGGAGGAGAGAGAAAGAGAATCATTAATTAATTATATTAATTATATTTGCATAACTCTATTTACTCCTAACTACCTATTAACTACTAACCCCCATTAACTACCTAATCCACTATCAGCCAATAGGAAGGCTTTAAGATTTTACTTAAGAAATGAGGCTTAAGGACTTGAACTCAAGCCGAGGAAAGCTTACCTGATATCGTTCTACTTGGAGGGTGACGCGCTGCAGTGGTGGGAATGGATGGAGAGATCCTACGCGGCAGTGGAGACCTTGATCACCTGGCCCATGTTTCAGGATGAGCTCAAGTATCAGTTCGGGAAATCAGAAGGGTGGGCACCAGAGCAGCTCGCGAAGCTAAAACAGACCGGCACGGTGGCCGACTATCGCGCTCAGTTCTTCAAGCTGGGTAACCAGTGCAGGGGAGTGCCTGAGGAGACACTGGTGGGGTTGTGCATGGCGGGCCTCAAGCCCAAGATAGCGGCAGTCGTCAGAGTGTTCGAGTCGGATTCTCTGAAGGCTGTTTTTCGTCTTACAGGTCACAAAGAGGAAGAACTTGCCAGTTGGAGGAGCACCATTGGCCGTTACCCGAGGCCAAGCGGAGGGGGTGGAAGTAGTGGAGCTAGTGGCAGCGGTGGGGCTGGCGGCAGCGGATTATTTGGACTATTCGGGAATTGGGGGAATAATCGAGTAGCAGTAGGAAATTAGCCATTTTTATATAAACTACTTGTACGTGGAATTAAAGAATTAAGCAAAGATTAAACCTAAAACCTAATACTAAATTCCCTTCCTCTCTCTCTGCCGTCCCGCTCTCTTTTCCCTTTCCCTTCTTCGGCTGCACAACAGCACTCTTTTTCCCTTCCCTTCTTCTTTTCTTGTCCCAAATCAATCCCTCCCCATTCTCTCATCTTCTTCTCGTCCCATCAAATTCACATCCTTCCCCCACTTTCTGTGACACAAGAGATCAATCCCTAATTAATCATTCACAATCCCAATCCCAATCCCTAGATAGAACCCAATTTTCCGGGCTCTATCAAGAAGCCATCAGTTTGGTTCATTTCAAGAATCAATTATGTAATTCCAAAGCTAACTCGCTCAAAGGAATCGATCTTCACCCAAGGGTTTAAGCCGCCACTCTCTAGCATAATAATCATTAGGCAAACCCAACCAAAACTTGAAGGCCTCTTTAACACTCGTGATCGATCTGAATCTTTTCGGCTAGTAAGGATAGGGAAAGAGAATGAATTGAGGAAGAATTGGGAAGAAGAACAAGAAGGAAAGAGAAGAGAAGGAAGAAGCAATAAAACCAGAGGAAAGAAGAAGAAAAAGGAGAAGCAACAAGGGAGAAGAGGGAAACAATTATGTTGTTCGATGATTTTTTGTTTTGTTTACAACTACTCTATTTTTATAGGCTAAAATGCAAGTTTGGTCACTCGAATTGCTACAAAATTTCACGAATGGTCCAAGTTCGGTCACTCTCCGTTAACCTCCGTTAGTGTCGTCAGTTAACTGCTAACATGGCTAACAGAGATGCTTAGTCGCCCGATTTTAACCCAAGAAAAAATAAAAATTGACCCGCCACGTCAGAAAAACCTGCCACCTCATATAAAAACAACCCAACCCACCCAACCCAAAAAAAAACCATTAACCCACACCAAAACCCTTTCTGGCGGAGTCTAACGGAAGTTAACGGAGAGTGACCAAACTTGGTCAGTTCAACTAATTTAAGTGACTACGAATGGAATAAACCAATTCGAATGACCAAACGTGAAATTTTGTAGCAATTCGAGTGACCAAACTTGCAATTTAGCCCCTTTTTTTTTTTTTTTTTTTTGACAAAAGATAATCTTATATTGATCAGAAAAATAGGCAGTTACATCCTGGAATTCAGCCAGGCCTGATAATCAAACACAGGACTCATAGACGGATACAAAGAGAGGGTTTTGCGAGCCACCAAGTGGGCTACCCTATTGTTATGCCGACCTACAAACCTCACACTAAAGCCCGGATTACTAGCAAAAATTTGAATGATCTCCTGCAGAATCGCGCCAATCCGGTTATCCCTGGCATCAGCAATCAGGACTTTATCGATGAGCACTTTGGCATCCCCTTCAAAACGAACCTCCGTGAATGCATGTTCCCGACACCAATTAACCGCCTCACGAAGGGCTAAGGCCTCCACCACCAGCGGATCATCAATCACTCTGAATTGGATCCCAGTAGCAAAAATAATCTCCTCAGCCTGATTCATAATAACCATCCCCCCAGCTGAATGCGAACCACACCTCGTTGCCCCATCCCACCTACACACCGTAGCTAATGATCCAGCAAGCCCCTCAGGCTGCACCTGGGATTGACCATAATTAGCTACAGGGTCCTTTGGCAAACGATCCCACTCCTCAAACTGCTGGTTAAGCTGCCTTAACAAGGCCGGGAACCCAAATTGCTTTCCCTCAAAAACCACCCAGTTACGTGAGCGCCAAATTCGCCAGAGAACCATAACCACCTTAAGCAATAACGCGGGCTGGTTGATAAGCATCATCATTCTCTTAAGAAAAAGCGGGAAGGTATGCCGCGGCAGCCCTTGCCCTAAATACTCCAATCCAGCATAGTCCCAGAGAGCCCTTGCCACCGGACAATCGAGAAACAGATGCTCCATTGTCTCCTCTGCTGCCCAGCACACTGGGCAACGAGCGAGAACCTGGACCCCTCTCTCCCGCAATGCCTCAGTAGTTGGCAGTATTCTAGAAAAAATCTGCCAAACAAAGACCTTCAACTTGGGCGGGACATCAGCCTCCCACAACCGAATCCAACTGGGCCGATCCAACCAACTAGCCGTGGCTCGCCACTTCCCGTTCTGTTTATCATATAGCACAGCAAGATGGTAGGCAGATTTGACCGTGAAAACCCCATCACTAGTCGCATGCCAGATTAGTTTATCCGGAACATCCTGCCGAGGAAGAGGGATTACTTTAATAGCCTGGCACGTGGGCGGGTCAAACCACTGACTGAGTTTATGCTCACACCAACGCCCCTCCCCTTGACAAATGACCTCAGCAACTTTTGGATCCCCCCCCTCTGGCAACACCAGCGGATTATAAACAGGGAGCGTAGGGTGGATCCGAGGGATCCACCGGGACTTAAGAAGAGAGGTCGAACGACCATTCCCAATCTGCCACTGAAGCCCCACCTCCAACAACTGGCGGCCATAGAGGATACTCTGCCAACCCCAAGAGGGTCGAGATCGGGCTGTGGCAGACAGGAAATCCCCGTGAGGATAGTATTTCCCCTTATAGACTTGGGCTAGCAGGGATTGAGGCTCCTGCAGAATGCGCCACCCAATCTTAGCCAACAGCGCCTGATTAAACTGCTCAAATCTCCTAAACCCCAAACCCCCATCATGCTTACTCTGACACATCGTCCTCCACGAGATCCAATGAATCCTCTGCCGGTCATCCCCTTCGCCCCACCAGAACCGAGCAACATGCTTATCCAACAGCCGGCACAAGGATAGAGGTATCTTAAAACAAGACATGACATGAAGCGGGAGAGCCAGCGCAATGGACTTGATCAAAGTCTCTTTAGCAGCCCAGGAGAGGGTTCTCTGCTTCCATCCTTGTAAGCGTGCCAACAATTTCTCCTCAATATACTGGAACGTGGCCGTTTTTGAACGAGCAATCAAGGTTGGGAGGCCAAGATATTTATCATGGACCCCAACTGCTCCCACGCCCAGAATCTGAGCCAGAAACTCCTGATCCGGAACAGCAATATTTTTGCTAAAGCATACCGCAGACTTCTCTAGATTCACCCTTTGCCCACTCAACTCCTCATATTCATTTAGCACCTCAATGAGATTTTCGCACTCCTGGAGAGATCCTCGCAAGAAAAGATAGGAGTCATCAGCGAAAAACAAATGCGCAATGCGAGGAGCTCGAGGAGCCACCTTTACTCCCTCAAGATTACCAGCTAGAATTGCCTTCCTTAGCAAGGCCGCGAACCCCTCTGAGCAAATTACAAACAGAAGAGGAGATAAGGGGTCACCCTGACGAAGTCCCCGGGAAGGCGCGAAATAGCCCGAAGGAGTGCCATTCATCATCACCGAAAAGGAGGCTGAACGAAGGCATTCATGAATCCAACCTCGCCACCTGGCATCAAAACCCATCTTTTCCAAAACCGCCAACAGGAAGGACCATTCAACCCTATCATAGGCTTTTTCCATATCTACCTTAAGAGCCATGTATCCTTTCTTCCCCCGGGTTTTGATTTTAAGATAGTGCATGAGCTCGTGACCAAGGAGGATATTATCCACTATCTGCCTTTCACGAATAAAAGCATTTTGCCCTTCCGAAATAAGGTCAGGTAGAAACCTCGCCAGTCGTTCTGCCATAATCTTGGTAATAATCTTATAAACAAATTGACAGAGACTAATCGGCCGCAGCTGCTTGATGTTCTCAACATTGTCCACCTTTGGGATCAACGTTAACCAAGTATGATTGAAGCTTCGCAACATCCGACTTGTCGCGAAGAAGGACGTGACCGCTTCAATAACCGAATCACCGACAATATCCCAAACGGCCTTGAAAAACTTCCCCGTAAATCCATCAGATCCCGGTGCCTGTTTTGACCCCATCTTAAACACCGTACTCCGGACTTCCGCTGGGAGAACCTCATTAGTAAGAACAGCGTTCATCTCTGGGGTCACACTGCGGGCAATAGGGAGATCTGCTACCCTACCTGCCATGTCTTGAACCTGGTTCTCAGACGTGAACAGGTTCTGGTAAAAAGAATTAGCAATTGTCGCTTTCCCTGCCTCATCAGAAATCCACTCTCCATTCTCACTCTGGAGCCGAGCCACAAAATTCTTTTTTCTACGAGTCCTCGTGACAGTATGGAAGTAGGCGGAGTTCTTATCTCCTTTTTTTAACCAGTTTACACGCGATTTCTGTTGCCAGTAGACTTCCTCCGCCTCCCACTGTCTGCTAAGCTCCAATTCAAGGATTTTCACTTCCTCCCAGTCAATTGGATGAATAGACTTGACCCTGTCAATTTCAGCTTGGAGTGTTTTGATGTTCCGAAGGGAATTAGTGGTCCCAGCTCTACTCCAATCATATAACAGATGTCGAAGCCTTTTTAGCCTTTCCCATAACCTAAACATAGGAGTTCCATGGGCCGGCTCAGCCCAGACATATCGAACCATTGCCCTAACTTCAGGATTATCCGCCCAGCGAGCATCAAATCGGAAGAGAGGACGGCTATTACGGACATAGGGCTTGTCAGACAAGAGAAGAGCCCGATGATCCGAACCCTGGTCCGTAAAATGCTTTACCAGGGTATCAGGGCAATGGTCCATCCAATGCTGGGAGCAAAGAGCCCTATCCAACCGTTCTCGAACACATGCCGCGCCCATCCGTTTATTAGTCCAGGTGAACTGGTCACCCTGGAACCCAGGATCATGAAGGCCACAGTCATTGATAAAAGCTCTAAGGCTAATAGCCTGAGACGCACTCCATTGGCTTCCCCCATCCTTCTCACCCTCATGAAGAGTGGAATTAAAATCACCAATAACCACAAACGGAAGTTGCAAATTGGAACAAATGTCTTGAAGATGAGCTAATTGGGTAGCTCTAATAGCTGCATTACAGCTAATATAAACGAACACCACAATGTACGAGAAATCAACTTCATTAATCCGAGCACAAATACAGAAATCGGAATGAAAAAAAACTGAGGCATCCACACCAGGAGCCCAAGCAAGAACAAGACCACCAGACGAGCTAACAGCGTCAACAAAAAAACAATGGGAAATAGCAAAACCTAACCCCCTCATCCGACGGGAAACTACTCTCCGGCGCGATCTTGTTTCCGAAAAGAAAACAAGGTCCGGTTTATTAGAATGAATTAGCCCAACAGCCGTTTGGAACGTGAGGGAGGGCCCAATCCCACGCACGTTCCAGGCGAGAAGCTTCATTTATCCGCCTGGGGCCACTTCCGGCTGGCTTCCTCCACCGTTTCAGAGATATCCTCCACAAACTGCTTTTTCGGAGTAGGGTCCTCCCCCATCTCCCCTTCAACTTCCTCAAATAGGCGCTTCTGGCCAACCTGGGACGGGTGCTGGATATTCGTACCATATTCATCAAGCACAGGAGAACCATTCCCCACCAGCCCATGGCCGTCCCTCTCACCATCTCCATTCACCGAACTCGCCTTTGTCATAGGGAGAGAGTCCTCCTCATCCTTTAACAGCATGCCCGACTCCAAAGCAGCTACAACCTGGTGGACCCTCCCAGGCATGGAGCGAGGACGGATCTTGTCACACGCAGGGATACGGCTTCTCACTTCAAAACAATTATCCTCTTCCTCCGAAAATGATGCTGTCGAATTCAGCAGAGGACTGGGGGTGGAATTAGGCTTTACGCCATCCGCATCATGATTGGGTGGAGAGCATGCCTTAATTGGCAAGCTATCAGCTCCTTCCCTATCCGCCACCTCAGCCTCTCGCACTTTATGGTTTCTTCTCTTCCCCTCCCGCCCCTGCTTCTTCTTCTCCGACCGCGCCAACTTAGCCTCTGTTGGCCCCGAAGATGGAGAACTACGAGGTCGTACACCATCCTCTCTCCCCATTTTAGTTGCCGCCTTGATCAGCCTTCTCCTACCCCCCACCGCCGTTTTGCCTTTCTTTTTCAGCTTAGTGAGGTCAGCAATGGGCCTCTCATCCTCCGAGTCCGAAAGAATGAGACGGCGCCGGTACGTCGGCCCTTCAGCAGCCGCGGGATGCGCCTGATGTGCCTGGGCCACGGGAGCCCGATCACCAGCCTCCCTCTCATCTCGCGCCACCTCCTTTCCACCACGGGAGCCGCCCCTCAACACAGGTCGACTTATCGGCCCAGCACCAGTCACCCGAGCCTGCCTCCTACCTTCTTCATCATCATTCGCCTGATCCGGATCGGCCGAAGATGTGCGATCAGCACCTGATGAACGTAGCTTGGGTGTGTGTTTGCGATTGCCCCGGGCCAGCCTTACTTTCGGTGACTTCGGCACCGGAAATCTACGAGGGCTACGCACCAGAGGCTTGGCGCGCTGCCCAGGGACCCCAGCAGATCCTATATCCAGGGAGCATTCCCTTTTTCCAGCCTCCTCAACTTCCATTGGCCGGGCAGTCTGCACTTCACGTTGGTCGCGCAGGCCTTGATTGACCCAGACTGACCGTGAGTTTCCCCGGAGGTGCTGCGGCCTCTCTTCAGCATCATAAACTCTGGTACCGAGCTTTTTGGTCGTCATGTGAGGCCCGTACCTTTCTGTCCCCGCCGGCGGATCAAATGTGCAATGACGATTGGCATGACCCACCCGGCCACAGCGGTAGCAAAAAGTCGGAAGATACTCATATTTAAAGTTCACCCAAAAGCCTCCCGTATCGTCACTGGTCGCCATGATTTGCGAGCGGAGCGGCTTGGTAAGATCCAGCACCGTGCGGACCTTCACGAAATATTCCCCAGTCTCGTGGCTAGCAAAAACGCCGGTCTCCAGAACCTGACCCAACGTGCTAGTCGCCATTTTCCTCCCAAACTGGGGAGTGCAGCAATCCTCTTTGACGTTCCAGAACTGAACACGCAAAGGGACCATAGCCATTTCCATATAAATACTCTTCGATATATTGGGCACCCATGATCGAAGGTGAAGAATCTTATCAGTAACCACCCATGGTGTTCTCTTGAGGACCCAGGACATGGACTCCTCCGACGGCAAAGTGAACTCAAGTAGCCCATGTCTCGTCAAGGTCACCTTCAAACGTCCTTGCACCTGCCATGGGGAGATTAGTGCTTCCCTAATCTCATTCAGATTCACCCGGGCATCAGTGAACAACCGACCGATCAAGGAATGGGTTGCTCGGTACTTGGTAGATTGAACCTCCTCCATAGTAAACTCCACCACCTGATCCGCAGCTAGACGCGCCATGATTTGATCCTGAGTCGAAAGGACAATAAGGCGAGAGTTAGAAATCCCATCCACCTTAATTGGGGACGGAGCACTACCCCCCAACTCCTTCTCATGCACGACGTGCATGGGTATCGACCGTGGGTTGTAGGGGCATCGACTAGGGACAGGCCCGGGAAAATAAAACAAAGGAAGGAGGATACGATTACCTTTGGTAAAAGCTCCCTGCAAGTCTCCAAGCTCGGGGTGTCCGCGTTCCACCTTTACTTCTGTACGTCGCAATAGAGTGCGGAAAGAAGAGCTAGGGGAAGGGGAAATAAATACCCGAGGAGAGACGTCCTCCAGCCCACTAATCCTAAGACGGTTAGATCTTCCGGGAATTATATTGGGACGCGGAGACTTGGTGGAAAAAATAAGATAATTCAACAGAGACGGGATCCCCTGAAACACGGGATTGATATTGATCTGGGACTCCTTGACCGTTACGTTGTTATGGCCACAACCGGGCCGAAACCGCCGATCAAGAGTCGGCGACTTCCCGGCGTGCCGGGTCTGTTCCCCAGGATGCAGATCACCAACCTCCACCCGGGAGTCTTCTATTTTTGTCACACGATCGAGAGCACACAGAGGCTCTGGTTCAGAGCTACCAATCTCGGCTCCCGATCGAATCCAACCCCCGAGGAGTAAAGTCACCGCCAAAAGGCAGAGCTCTTCCGGACCCGTCGGATTGGCACTAAGGCATGGAGAAAGCTCCTCCATCCGTTCATTGGACCCCAGGGGCTCTCGCAAAATCACTTCATTAGGCAATCCCTTTTCAACCCACTCCACATCATCCCTCTCCAGAGACGATGGGAGCTTGAATCGCCACACAATTTTCACTTGTTCATTTTTCTCAAGCTTTTTCTTTTTGACGGACCCACCAACCAAGATCGGGTGGGTTCCCATCTTCCGTTTACCACTCCTTATTTGAGAGTGGCATGACTGCCTGAGAGAGCCTGTAACACCAGTGCTCTCCCCGGATCGACGTCTCCTCCGCGGGACAAAGGCGGCGTTTTTACCAAACCCTTTGTCGGGCCGACTGGCCAGCGGCGGACCATATTTAGGCCAAAGGAAGGACCAGGGGTGTGCATTTCGTTCGTTGTTGATGCCCACCGCCACCACCGCCTGCACTAGGGCGAGAAGGGTCTCCCCGCACTTTTTCCAGAACCCAAAGAGAGAGGCGAGAGCGCCTCGCTTCATTTTTTTTTTTTTTTTTTTAGTTGGCGATAAAAATGGGTTTAGTCTTTTGCAATTTAGCCCCTTTTTATATGATCGTCCTATTACAAACTAATTGGAGGTAGTTGAATTAGCTACACGACCATTCGTTCAGACCTTAATGTTCATGCGTATACCAATGCAGATGAATGCACTTTGTCGCTCATGTTTATACCATCAGTTTACAATTAAAAAAAAGAAATGAAATAATTGGGCCGTTTGAACAACCCGGCCAACGCCCCAGACTCTATGCTAGTCATTGTATACAAGTAATTACCACAATAAACGAGAAAAGCTCAAACATCGTGTCAATAGGAGCATAATCAAAATACAAATGAGCATCCAAATTCACGAATACGAGGCAAGATCACTAGTGGCAAACACCCAATCAAAACACATATTGACAAGAAAGAAACTTATGTAATCGAAGACAAGAGATAACTTCTAAAACTTCTTTCTTGGGTCATAAGGATGACGGTCCAGTAAACTGGTGTATAGAGCAAGCTAATTTAGGTGAACGGGGAGACCACAATCAACTAGGACACACTTATTAATCATAGAATGACAGAATTGTCGCATCCATTTGGTGCATCCCTGATCATACACAACTGATTGTTACACCAACGTAACAAAATTCTTTAAGAACAGGATAGGGAAGCAAACAAAATAAAAAGGGAGATCTAGATCTTTACAGTACTTCTTGAGTCGATCTATCATCATCCACTCACTCTAACGAAACATGTCCAACCCAGAAATAACACGGACGGAGAACTAAAAGGACCAACATAAATATCAGTGTCCCCACTCAAATCCGAATGTTTTCAGTGGATAAAGGAAGTCATGAATGGTGTGCTCTAGCTGATGATGGCATTGGTTAAGGATAAGTGATCATCTACTCGCTGCCTTGCATTTTAACCATCACATGCTGGCCCTGCAATTGCAAACACTTTCAGAATTCCAGTAATTGGACAGAATGCCTATATACCCCCCAAGAAAACCAAAACAATAACATAGGTTAACACGGTATACACAACTCGTTGATCATTTTAAAAGGTAGCAGAAGATAAACATTCAAAACAGGACAGTTAAACTAGGCCTGGCAATCACCCAAGAAGGATACCATAGCTCACAGGGAGAACTAACTTAAAGGACTTTTAACTTCCATGTTCTGGTGTTCTAGGGTTAAACTAGGCCTGGCAATCACCCAAGAAGGATATCATAGCTCACAGGGAGAACTAACTTAAAGGACTTTTAACTTCCATGTTCTGGTGTTAAAGGACTTTTAACTTCCATAGCTCACAGGGAGAACTAACTTAAAGGACTTTTAACTTCCATTCACAGGGAGAACTAACTTAAAGGACTTTTAACTATGCTCTTCACGACAAAGAAGCCTTGACTTACGTTCCTCCAAGGCTTAATAGCAGTCCAGTCTGGGATGCGACAATCTTGCGTCCCTACTTTTCACAAGTCAGAGCATGTACCTACTAAGCCATTAATTTGTTTCAACATAGAACATTTGGCAGCTCATCCAGGGGCTCGAGAAGAAAACTTTGAGTGAGGGGCAAGTATAATGGGACCGATCACAATCCAGAAACAGATGCAATGGTGATGGAGGGTTATTGCTTTAATGGTAATCTAAAGATCGTGTAATTTTTACTTCTTAGCGATGAGGAGGGCTAAAGCTAAAGTGCAGTTGAGTAGTCATTGCGACTCAGTCAGATATATTCGGGCACCCTTGGAGCGCAATAATGCTACCACTAGTAGACTACAGGAGGAAAGGTATTGTCCACTGACCTCCAAGGAATGCACACAAGCAGAGAAACTGACTGCCACCTTTTTCATGTCACAATTGCGGTACTCCTTGTAATAATGGTACTGTGCAGATTATAGGATGAATCTTTTCCTCCACGAAAAAAAAAAAAATACTGATCCCCTAGTAATTGAACACTTTGTCTATCTCATGTCAGGTACCCTAACTGTGTTGGTGCTACAGCCAGCAGGTCTAAATCCGGGTACCCTAAAATGCAGCAGACCTCCTAATCATAATGACCAATCACCATTGTTTGTCTGAGGGCGACAATCAGTATAAGTAGGATATCATTAGGCTTACTCCAGCAATGGATCTTCCAAACCGTTGCATCTAAAAAAATTCAGAGCCATTCTACATGGGTCTTTTCGAAGATGAAAGATTGCCGCTCTCACAATGCACATAATCGGTGACAAATAAGTAAAAGTATGATGGTTCACATATCGAATACGTACAACTCATCTTTTCGTTTATCGGTGATTAAGCTGAATATCACCCATCCCGTAGTTACTGAAATCCTGACAATACAGAAGGCTTAAGCTCATAAACAATATCTGCCATCAAGCAACTGGACAAGAAGTACAAAGCACACCAAGCCAAGCTCACTGACAAGGATGTGCAAACAGTAACAAGTCGGCACCTCATGGTGAGTTTGAGAGCTGAGAATGGTGCATACCTGAGGGTTTGAGTAACTAACACCTTGTGAGAAAGTGGCTTGATGAGAAATCTGCAATGGCCATTTCCCCAAATTCCCCGAATGAGATTATGGCAGTGATGGGTTACAATCCACAACCTCTCAGAAATGAAGACAAAGAAACAAGGGACATAATACAGAGCTCCACTTCACCTGGGCATTTGGACTGGGCTGGACATCTTTTCTAGCAGATGTATCTCCACCCTTGCCTGAGCCTTTGGTATCACCCTGTTTAAACCCAACAACTTTTCCATGAGTTCAAACTACATAAACCGTGCTCGAAAATAGAGTTTGAGATACAACGAGAGAAGAAAGGACAGCATATACGCAACAAGCATCTGATCGTACCTCCATCTGCCTCATCCACCCAAAAACAAAACAAAACCAAAACAATACGTATGCATTAGTAAAGTATTAATGAAAGCCCGTAGCTCAAAATCAGAAGAATGGTTAGCAACAATCTTTAGATGAACCGAGCTAAGGGGGAACCACAACATGTAACAAAACGAGCAAAAACGAAAAAGCCAGGAATCTCACCTCTCTGTATCTGCTCAAGTAAACCTTAAGCGGCTCGATATAATCCTCAAACCCTAACGTCGCCATCGCCCACAGCAAATCATCGCCATTAATGGTCTTCCTCTTCTCTCTCTGGCACTTATCACTGGCCCTACGCATCAATTTATGAAACAAATCACACAAAAGGTAAATTATCCGCACCAGAAAAATTCCCAATTGTCTGCGGAAATACGGACAAAAAAAAAATATGTAATGCAGTCCTTACTCACTGGTGACGAAACTGATGAACTCGGAGACGCATTCCTGAACAGTCTCCTTGGCATCCTTTGCGATCTTGCCGTTAGCTGGGAGCGCCTTCTTCATAATCCGGCCGATGTTGGCGATGGGTAGAAACCTGTCCTGCTCGCGAACGTTGGAGGAGCGCGGGCTTTGATCTCCGCTGTCGTGGCTGCCTCCGCCGCCGGGGCTCCCCGGCTGGAGTCCGTCGGCCGACGACATCTAAACCCTAGCTGAAAACAGGAATCACAGATAATCATCATCAGCACAGCGAAGTGCAAAGAGGGGAGAGTTAGAAAAGTGTGGGAAATTGAAATAATAGTGAGATCGCTTCGCTTCGCTGGGCGAGTGAGACTGAGAGTACCTTACCTTGTTGTTGAGAGGCTGTTTGTATGGAAAGGGCGCGAGAGAAGGAGATGGAAGGAAGGAGGAAAGAGAAGGGATCGGACGCTGGAGAAGAGAGGGGCAAGGAGACGACTGGGATGCGAGAACGATTCTTATCAACACCGTTCGTTTGTGCCTTTTGCTCTCGACTCTTCTCATTCGCTTAAATCACATAATAATAATAATAATAATAATAATAATAATAATAATAATATATTATTATTATTATTATTATTATTATTATTATTATTGGACTAATATATACAACTAATATGAATGTGTCATTTATATTCCGGAGGAATTTTACAATGCTATATAGCATTGGTGCTATAAGTTTTTACCTTTATGATACAACTTGAAATTGTACCTTTAATGTTATGGTACAACTTCAGATTGTACCTATACTTTTTGTACAAATTCTTTTATGGTACAACTTAAACTTGTACCTTATGTGACAGTACAACTTCAAGTTGTAAAGTTGTACCATAACATAAAGATACAAATTCCTTTATGGTACAACCTAAACTTGTACATTTAATATTATGGTACAACTTCAAGTTGTACATTAAAGCATCAATACTATATAGCATAGTAGAATTGCTCTTATATTCCGTAGCTTCAAGAAATACAGCTACATGATTAAAGTTTATCCTTTTGAGAGCTCTGAATTACTAGCAGCAGTTGTTCACGTAAATGGAAGAAGCTATTGAAGACCGGAGATAAGGTGGGGCGCTTGTTTATCTGCTGGAGTAAACTAGTGTTTTGAATGAAAAGCATATGTAGAAGTTCTCTGTGAAGACGGTTTGGAATGAATTGAGAACTCCAACACCTAAAGTTCTTTGGTATAATTTGATATGGGGACAGTACAGTGTGCCTTGACAGTTGTGTTTTGTATGGCACTGGTTAGGGAATAAGAGGTTATGGGGTTGTTTGGAGATTGGGATTCTTCAAATTGATGTATTTAATCAATTTGTGTATTGTAATTTGATGTATTGATGAAATGTATGAATTTGAAAGGTAAGTAGCTTGCCAAAAGTTGGAGACTATTATTTACGGAACCTCATGATTAGCATGCTATGCTATGGAGAAAAAGATGGAATAGATGTTTTAGGAAGCAAGGCCTCGACTCTCTTACTCTTGTGCAGAAAGTAAAAAGAACTTTTGAGTTTATGAGCTTGAGAAATCATAATCTGCAGGCTGACTGCCTTGTAATTGGTTGTAGTTGGTGATTGTCTTGTAATTAGTAGTGTTAGTGATTGCAAGTGTAAGACAGAGGACTCTCTGTTTAGTATAGATAATTGTAGATACTTTGTATTGGGTTCTCAAATTGAGAATATCATATAGACATTCAATAAATATTTGATTAACCATAAAAAAAATGCTAATACCACTGGAAATACCATCGTTTAGCGAAAGTGCCATTTATATTACGTCACTTTTGATATGACAATTGTATATCATCCGTTAAGTTTTCTCTTAGTAGTTAACAGAAAACATAATCAGCAATGAAATGGCAGCTGATGTGTAAAATTTTAATAAAAAATAATTATAAAAAAACAAATCAAAAGAAAATCAAAAGGAAAATAAAAAATGTATTTCTTCCATCTTCCCAACCTCTCTCGATCTCTCCCCTCCGTCAAAGTCCCTTCTTCCATCTCCCCCAACTTCCCCACACCTTCTGCCGCCACCACCACCATCATCATTTCCTCACTCCCAATTGTCTCGCCATCTGTCAAAAAAGAAATAGAAACAAGCTCTCCCTCTTCTCGTGACAATTTGCTGACAAACAAGAAATAGAAACAAAAATTGAAAAAAATTCAGTCCCTATTGGCTACAGGTGTTTCCAATCCGCCGCCGCCGATCGCAGATAGGAAGAGAGGAAGAAGAAATAACGTCGTGGGGACAGATTAAATGGCAATAGCAGAGGCGTTGTAGTCGCCGTCGTCACTAGAAAGTGGGTTGACCTTCTCCTCCTCAATGTCGTCATCGCCATCATTTTCCTTTGAACAGCCGTCACTTCCCCTGAAACGATCGTCGTGCACCCTAACCAGAGAAGAATAGAACAAACTGTCGCCACCGCCGTATCTCCTTAGACAATCAATTCACACCGACTGAAGAACAAGGAGACGAACCGCCACCCTCTCCAAAACTGCAATCGTTCGTCTTCCTCACCGCCTTGGAGAACAGGGGATCAAGGATTCGATGCGGGTGGAATTGTGGCATAGCCTGCCCGTGTGGCTTAGTGGGCATGACTGGATCTGGAAATTGATTTCCAGAAGCAGTTCAGATGAGCAGGCGGCGGAGAAAGAAAGAAGAAGCAGCAACCCAGATCCGAACCTTCGATGCCTCCACTGTCGTCGCTTCAGGCCAACGACGTCTTCACTTCCTTTTGCATAATAATTATGGAACTTTGGCGGTGGTTGCAGAGGAAGGGAGGCGGAGGAAGGAGGGTATGAACCGATAAGGTAAATCAAGGAGTTGGGATCGTCCGAAGAAGCAGATGGGGCATGATGGCATCAGCGGCAAGAGAAAGACCGAATCGTGGCTGTAAGGGTTGCGAAGGAGGGCAGAGGTCATTCTTAGAAAAAATTTATTTAAAAATAAATTAATAATATTAATTATTTGTTTCTGAAAAAAATAATATTTTTTTAAATATTAATTTCCTACGTGGCACATATGTGGACAACACCTAAGTTGACCACCATTAGGTCAACCGTCAATTATAACGGTTAACAGGAATTCGCATAACACAAATGACGCAAACTCCTAATACGTTGGAATGTTTTTGTGTTTATTTAAAGTACGTAATATAAATAGCACTTTCGCTAAAGGATGGTATTTCCAGTGGTATTAGCCCTAAAAAAAACTTCAATAAATATATTAATATTTCAATCTATTATAATTCTGTGTCATTTGTTTTATGTGAATTTTTGTTGACCGTTAAATTGTAAACTTAACAATTAAACTTAATAGAAGTCAAAAGATGTTTGAGTCTTAATGACATGACATATGTTATCATCCACCTAAGTGACATATCATATGGGTGTGTGATGTGTATTATTTTTTTATTTGAACTTTCACAATTAAATATTTTTTTCCAAATTTAAAAATTCCAGGAAAATTATAAACAAGAAAAAAAAGAAGAAATACCCCACTCCTCACAGCTTCCGCGTCCATCATTACACACCTCGGTCGCCATAATCATATGTCGTGTCTCTGAACAACAACCGGCAACCTAATGGTCGTCGTCCTTCAATTCCTCCTCTCACCATAAGCCCCAACGTTGAGGATCAAACCAGATGTTTGTCAGATCTCCCGTCGACACCCTCAGATTCAGGTCGTTGAAAGCGAAGTCAAAATTGCACCTTGAATTTGCTCCAGGGTATCGTATGCTCCGCGCTCTTTTTGCTGGTGCGATTCTTTCCTAGCTCGATTTCCCCTACTCGTTATATTGGGAAGAGTATTTAGATTTTTGGGTTTCTGGATTTATGGGGAAGAATGACCTTATTTCTGGTTTCTTGATTTTGTATATTCGGTTTTGCTAGCAGAAAGAAAGGATTGGGGTTTGTGTTGGGCTACGTGCTTAGGCGCTTTAACAATCTCAGACCAGTGATAACAGGGGCGGAGCTACATTGTAGCTAGGGTGGGCCCCGGCCCCCCCGGGATTGATCCCGGCCCCTAGGTTTTTAAAGATATTTCGTACAAATTTTAGAAGTAGAACATGTTCTGTAAATTATATGATCAAATAGTTATGTGGTCTAATGGTAGCCAAGCTTAACTTGTGTATTATAGCACATGGGTTCGATCCACATTGGTTACATAATTTTTTTAATTATTTTCGGCCCCCCCGGTCTCGAAATCCTGGCTCCGCCCCTGAGTGATAAGCACTAGGCCCACTAGCACGAGACCCATGGTACAGGGCCGAAGCCCACTATGGATACTCCTCTAGCGGGAAACGGTATCTGTATCTGGCGGAGAGATTGGACATAGAAAACGGTTGTGTGGGAACCCAATGCGTTACAACGCTTTGGGGTCTCGCAAAACAGGCCTTGAGCGTAAGCATTGGGCGGTGACTCGCGACATGCGTTGGGCGGGGGCGCAAGCGGTCCTTTAGACAGATAATAAATGCGGTTGCAGACAATGTACACTAAAAAATATTCCCTAACACATATATTCAAGGGTTATAGGTATAATATGCCCCTCCATTAAGACGTTTTATCAAACATGCCCCTCTACTATTTTTTACATCAAATATGCCCCTGTACTTTGAAAAAATTATAACATGCCATTCTGTTAAAACTTTCATTGAAAAAATCGTCAATCGTGGTTGAATCGAGATTTAGATGACCCGACATCTGCAAATGGGAGGAAAAATGTCAGTTTTGTCCCCTATTTTATTTCCCTGAGTCTTTTCAAAGTGAAATTATTTGAATGATTTGATTATACAAAAGAACGAAAAAAATTCTAAAGTGAATTTATTATGGATATTTTAGTCATTTGTGTCGCCCAAACTAAATTTCGGCCTTGGTTAACGGTTTTTGGATGAAAATTTTAAAGGGCATGTTTGATCATTTTTACAAAGTACATGGACGTGTTTGATGTAAAAAATAGTAGAGGGGCATGTTTGATAAAGCTTCATAGTAGAAGGGCATATTATACCTATAACCCTATATTCAATGCGACTCGTAGGCGTAGTATAGAAAAGGGACATTCCTGACTCCCTTGGAGCAGGCATTAAATAATCATTGTACGCCAAGATGAGTATTAATACCCCCCACTCCATTTTATTTATGGTAACTAAACTACTCTTTAGAAGTGGACGTGGTGGATACCCAAGGAAACCAACCCCGATCGGAAGTGGTAGAGGGGGATATCAGCGTTCTGCTCATCACTGAAGAGCCAAACATGAGGGTGTCCATCTTGACGCACTTACCAGTCAATGAAAAGGAGGAACTCCTCCAATTGATGAAGGATTAAGCCATTATTTTTGCTTGGGGGGCCAGAGGACATGCTAGTCGTGTCGTCGGAAATCGTGAATCATCAATTGTCGATCAAACCCAATGCAAAACGGGTGCAACAAAAGCACCGAAACATATATGTGATAAAACCCTTGGCCACCGAAGAAGAAACACAAAAGGTGCGGAAGGCATGTTTTATAAAGAGAAGTATGCTATCTCACCTGGCTAGCCAATCCGGTGTTTGTAAAGAAAAGCTCGGTAGCATGGCGGATGTGCGTGGCTTTACCAGCTTGAATAGTGTCTGCTGATAGACCGATAATCATACATGTTTTCACCCCTATTCTGAAGTCGTTTGTGATGAGGAATCTCGTATTTTAAGCCGATTTTACGCTAGGTTGTGTGTTTATGTCATATTTCAGGTCCTGGCGTTGGAATCGAGGCGAAGGAACGAGTTCTGGATCGAAAGGAGCGAAGATTGGACAAAGGATGCTGCTGGACCAAAATACCCGGTCAAAGGAAGAAATACCCGACCGGGTATATTCTGGCCTCGACCGGGTATTTCCTCCTTCGGGCACCCGTGAGAAGCAGAAGGGGGCCCGGGCGATGGCGATAAATCCCCGGTCGGGGATTTTGGTGGTAGACCGGGTATTTTTCCCTTAGTCAGACGGTGCGTTTCATAAAATACCCGGTCGAACCATAAAATACCCGACCGGGTATTTTGACCGGGTATCGCGACAGGCAGCTGATAAAATAGGAAGAAGGCCAATTTTCAGAGGGTTCCGAGTTTTTGAGAGAGAAACCGATACCTAGAGAGAGAAAGCGTCGAACCAGAGTTCTCAAGCGCCATAGATCGATCTTCAACACCATTGGAGCCCGTCTTGAGCTTGGAGAAGTGCGATTAAACGTCCAGAAGCAGGAATCCAACTTCACAGTATGATTTCCGTGTCTGAATCTGCTTTTGCTTCTTTCTCTATGGAGTAGTTTCCCCATTCATCTGGGTATGGAGAACCCTAGATTTGTATGCTAGGTCTGATTGTATGAACCCAAGTACAGTGTTTGTGAATTGATTATATTCGATTGAGGTTTGATTGATTGAATGACTTGAATTCTGATCAAATTCCTGTTGTTTCTGCTTTAACCTGGAATGAGAATATCTGCCTAGGTTGATAGAGTACCCTTAATCGAAGGTGGCGAATTGGTTACTTTAGTCGAGGAGCCAATTCGCTATTCTGTACCGAAGTCGATTCGGTAGTGGAGGTTTGGTTCATTAGGGCCTCAATCTGTTGACTCCGGTGGAGGTTAGTCGCCCGCTAGAGACTCAGATTGAGAGGGTCTGGAGACCTTTAGTCGAGACTTCAGGCTAATTGAGAACCTTCCGCAGTATAACTTTCATGAAAACTGAACTTGGTAAAATGCAATCCGACTTAACTGCAGTCTAGGGGGAAACCATATCCGGGTGACCTCTCTTGACTTGACAACAAACCGTTTACCTGCTTTGTGTTTTGTTTGCTTCAGTTTCACTAAAAGTTCACTGCTAAATAACAAGAATTCACCGAGTAGTCATCACATCTAGGACCCGGGTTGACATTAAAACCCGACCCGCTATACTACGCTTTAGGAATTGGTTATACTTGGCCATTTTCTAGGGTGACAGTAGGAGTGAGTCAAGTTTTTGGCGCCGTTGCCGGGGACGGCTAGGTTGTTGAAGAAAAGTGATTTCTGTTACTTTGGCATTTTCATTTTTTGCATTGAGTTTTGTCTTTCCCACTTGTGCCTTCACGGGGTTTGCTTTGCTTGATTGTGTGCAGATAGTGCATGACCCGTAGTCAGTCGGGAAGTTTACTGCCGTTGAACCCTGAGATTGAGCGCACCTGCAAACAACTTCGGAGACAACAGCGAGCTAGACTGGCTACGGTGGAGCGCCGAGACGGCCAATTGACCAGCGACTCCGAGGACGAGCACGAGATGGAAGGCGATCAGAACCCGCCTCCTCATAACCAGATCCTGGGGAACGACCAAAACCCCCCGGGACCTGGGAACCATCATCATCCGCCACCACCGGGTCCCACCTTGGAGTACTTCTATACTCCACGGATTGCTGACATCCGCCCGGTCATCCTCTATCCGCCCATTCCTGCAAACAACTTCGAGATCAAGCCATGCTGGATTCAACTCATCACCACCTCTATCCAGTTCCATGGCTTGAAGGATGAGGAAGCCCGGGTACACCTGTCCCGTTTTCTGCAGCTGACGAACGGGTTCAAGCTGAATGGTGTTCCAGATGATGCAATCCGCCTTCACCTTTTCCCCCATTCTCTGGCGGGGAATGCTAAGAGGTGGTTGGAGACCCAGCCCCCATTGTCCATCACCTCTTGGGACGATCTGGCTGACAAGTTCGTGCACCGGTATTATCCGGCATCGAAGACCACAGAGATACAGCGGGAGATCACTCACTTCCGCCAGGAGCCAGATGAGTCCCTTCGTGATGCATGGGAGCGGTACATGGGATACTTCTGGCAGTGTCCCCATCATGGTTTCAGCGATGCCTTCACAGTAGGGAACTTCTACAGCGCCCTCACTCCAGACAGCCAGAGGGTGATCGAGTCTCTATGCCCAGGAGGGGATATCCTTACTAAGACTCCACCCGAGCTGAACCAGATGATCAGTACCTTGGCTGCCCGAGACCATTCCTGGGGGCAGAACCACAGAGGCAGGAACTCCCGGGACCGGGGTGTGCATGCTATGGAGACCAGGTCCGGGTTAGAGCAGCAAGTGGCTGAGTTGGTGCAGACATTGAAGCAGCCTAACAGTATCTTTCCGGGCCGAGGGGTAGCTACGCCTCCAGTAGCCCAGTGCCAGTGGTGTGAGAGCCCGAATCACCTGGTGGAGGATTGTCAGTCGATGAGGGAGTCTTCTACTCCCCAAGAGCAGGTGGACTTCATAGCAAATGCTCGGCGCCTGGACCCATACAGCAACACCTATAATGAGGGATGGCGCCAGCACCCCAACTTCGCCTGGAGCAGCAACACCAACAAACCACCTGGTTTCCCAGCACCAGCAGGTGGTTTCCAGCAGCGGCAGCCCTTCCAGGCTAGGCAGGGGCAACCACCACAGCAGCAGCCCTACCAGCCTAGGCAAGGGCAGCCATTCCAGCAGCCCCAGCGCCAGTTTGCTCAGCCCCCAGCAGCCGCAGCACTAGATCCTCAGATATCTGATCTGAAGAATATTTTGCAGGCTTTCATGACCACCAGTCAGGCGAACTTCACGAGGATGGATCAGAACATCGCCTCACTGGAGGCAGGCCAGAGGAACCAAGGTGCCATTCTGCAGGATCTCCAGAATCAGATTGGGAGCCTAGCCCGCCAGAACACCACCAGGGCACCGGGGACTCTGCCTGCCACCACCATTCCCAATCCACGGGACCCGCATGAGACCGCACACGTCATCACCACCAGGAGTGGCAAGACTACATCTGCTGCTCCTGCTCAACCTGGGCGAGACGAACCACTACCTGCTTCAACACCTCCAGCTGATACTGCAGAGGTGGGAGAAGGCAGCACAGCACCTGCTCCAAAGCCGCAACCTGTGGTTAAGGAGCATACACCCCAGCTGCCCTTCCCCACTCGACTCCATCGAGACAGGCTGGAGACAGAGTTTGCCAAGTTCATGGCAATGTTGAAGCAGGTCAACATCAGCATGCCGTTCGTGGAGGCACTGTCGAAGATGCCCAAGTATGCCAAGTTTATGAAAGACCTCCTCACTAACAAGAAGAAACTTGGGGATCTTTCGACAGTGATGCTCAGCGAGGAGTGTTCTGCCATCCTGCAGAACAAGCTGCCAGAGAAGCGCAAAGACCCAGGGAGTTTCACTATCCCTCTTGTTATTGGCAGCATGCATGTAGGAAAGTCCTTGGCGGATTTGGGCGCTAGTATTAATGTCATGCCCTATAAACTGTTTAAGAAGCTAGACCTAGGTGAACCTAGAGCTACTAGGATGAGCATTCAGTTAGCTGATCGTTCTATCGTGCATCCTAGGGGTATCATTGAGGACTTGCTTGTTAATGTTGGTGCATTCACATATCCTGTTGACTTTGTTATTTTGGATATAAATGAGGATGTGGATGTGCCTTTGATTTTGGGTCGACCATTTCTCGCCACCGCCAAGGCGCTTATTGATGTGCATAGTGGTAAATTGATTCTGCGTGCTGGTGATGAACAGGCTACTTTTTCTGTGTCTGACAATGGGAAACATTCTCATTTGCATGATGACATAGACTACTGTGATGTGCTTGCCGATTATGAGACCGCACTCGCCATCACGAGTGCGGGTACTGATGATGCTCTTGAGCGTTGTATTTTGCTAGGTGAGCAGGCATTGCAGGAGCCGCAGCTGGCGGAGCAGTTGGCCGCATTGGAGAGTGGCCCCTTCTTGGAGGGCGACAGGCTGTTTAAACCGATCTCATCCTCCCCCCGCATCACCACTTCTTTGGAGGAACCACCAGAGCTGGAGCTTAAGCCCCTCCCTCCTCATTTGGAGTATGCATTTCTCCGGGAGGGGAATAAGCTGCCAGTTATCATCAGCTCGACCCTCACACCCGAGCAGAAGACCAGACTGGTGGCCTTGCTGAAGCAGTACGAGCGAGCTTTGGCATGGAAGATCACAGATATCCGGGGGATCAGCCCCTCTTTTTGCTCGCACCGGATACTGCTGGAGGATGAGATGCGGCCAGTGAGGCAGCCGCAGAGGAGATTGACGCCGAACTTGGAGGCTGTGGTTCGGGCAGAGATCGTGAAGCTGATGGACGCGGGGATCATCTTCGCCATTTCTGACAGTGAGTGGGTCAGTCCCACCCAGGTGGTACCCAAAAAGGGTGGGATGACCGTGGTGCCTAACGAGAAGAACGAGCTCATCCCGATGCGCACGGTGACTGGGTACCGTGTCTGCATCGATTATCGGCGTCTCAACGACGCTACTCGGAAGGACCATTTCCCGCTGCCGTTCATTGATCAGATGCTGGAGAGATTGGCGGGGCACGAGTTCTACTGCTTCCTGGATGGGATGTCCGGGTACTTTCAGATCCCTATTGCACCGGAGGACCAGGCGAAGACTACTTTCACCTGCCCTTTCGGCACATTTGCTTACCGGCGGATCCCATTCGGGCTATGCAACGCCCCAGCCACTTTTCAGCGATGCATGCTCGCCATCTTTGACCGACTGGTCGGCGAGATCATGGAGGTGTTTATGGACGATTTCTCGGTTTATGGAGACTCCTTCGCTCACTGTCTCCATAACCTGGAACTTGTCCTTAAACGGTGTGAAGAAACGAACCTGGCACTGAGTTGGGAGAAGTGTCACTTCATGGTTCGCGAAGGCATAGTTCTTGGGCATAAGATCTCCAAGATGGGGATCGAGGTAGACAGAGCAAAGATCGAGACTATCAGCAAGCTGCCTCCTCCTACATCTGTAAAGGGGATCCGGAGTTTTCTTGGCCATGCAGGTTTCTATAGGCGGTTCATCAAGGATTTCTCGAGGATCGCCCTGCCCCTCACTAAGCTTCTGGAGAAGGATGCCCCCTTCCAGTTCACTGATGCTTGCACAGCGGCGTTCACCACCTTGAAGGAGAAGCTCACCCAGGCTCCTATCATGGTTGTTCCTGACTGGTCCCTACCATTTGAGCTGATGTGCGATGCCAGTGACTTTGCTGTTGGAGCTGTTCTGGGGCAGAGGCGAGATCAACACTTCCGACCTATCTACTACGCCTCGAAAACTCTGAATGATGCCCAGGAGAACTACACCACCACAGAGAAGGAGCTGCTTGCGGTGGTGTTTGCCTTTGATAAGTTTCGCCCCTATCTGGTCTTGTCCCGCGTGACCGTGTACACAGATCACTCCGCGATTAGATACCTGATGAGCAAGGCCGATGCCAAGCCTCGGCTCATACGATGGATCTTACTGCTGCAGGAGTTCGATATTGAGATCCGGGACAAGAAGGGAGCAGAAAATGTAGCAGCTGATCACCTCTCCCGGTTGGACGCACCCCCTGCGGACAACCTCGTGGAGGAGATTGATGACTCCTTCCCAGACGAGAGGTTGATGATGATGTGCTTGGTGGAGAGTGTCACCCCTTGGTACTCCGATTTTGCGAACTATTTAGTGGGCCAGCAGCTGCCCAAGGGGATGGCAACTCACGCCAAGAGGAAGTTTTTCTCCGATCTGAAGTACTACTTCTGGGATGACCCTCATCTTTTTCGGATCGGAGCCGACGGGATCATCCGTCGTTGTGTCATGGAGAGTGAGATGGAGGGCATTCTATCTCACTGTCATGAGGGACCTACTGGCGGTCATCACGGAGGAAACCGCACGGCGAGAAAGGTGCTCCAGTCGGGCTTTTACTGGCCCACGCTCTTCAAGGATGCAGACGCCTTCGCACGCAGGTGCGACCGATGCCAGAGGTCAGGTGGGCTGAGGCGCAAGCTTTGCCCACCAATGATGCTAGACGTGTTTGTGGTTTTTTGAAGCAGCTCTTCTCCCGGTTCGGGACACCTAGAGCCATCATAAGCGACAGAGGGACCCATTTCCAGGGCCAATTCGATAAACTACTGTCTCGCTATGGTGTAACTCACAAGGTGTCCGTGGCCTATCATCCCCAGACCAGTGGCCAGGCCGAATTGACGAACCGGGAGCTCAAGCGGATCCTGGAGAAAACGGTGGATCAGTCCCGCAAAGATTGGTCCACCAAGCTCGATGATGCTCTGTGGGCATATCGCACTGCCTACAAGACGCCCATTGGTACTTCACCGTACCGGCTTGTCTATGGAAAGGCATGCCATTTGCCCGTGGAGCTAGAGCACAAGGCCTTCTGGGCCCTTAAGCTGCTCAACTTGGATGTTCATGTTGCAGGTGTTGAGCGAAAACTGCAGATGTTGGAGCTGGAAGAGTGGCGTTACCAGCCTATGAGAACACCCGGCTGTACAAGGAGCGCACCAAGCGCCTGCACGATGCCCGGTTGCGGGGTCCGAAAGAGTTCCAGGTTGGTGATCGAGTTCTCCTCTATAACTCTCGCCTGAAGCTCTTTCCCGGAAAACTCCGTTCCCGGTGGTCTGGACCGTTCACGGTCACCCAGGTGTTCCCGTATGGCACTATCGAGATTGCCAATCCGCAGACTGAGCCGTTTAAAGTGAATGGCCATCGTCTCAAACTCTACCTAGGAGGCGAGGTCGAACGTGCGGAGTTGGTGGTGGAACTCGCGGACCCTTAGTTCCGCCATGGGCGTCCAGCTAAAAGACGGTAAAGAAGCGCTTGTGGGGAGGCAACCCCACCACGGTTTGCATTTTCTTTTCCCTTTTTCTGAGTTTTTGGTGTCGAGTCAAGTCAGTTGCATGTTTGTCATGAAGTTCGGTCGTCGGTGATGCCTCGGTTTGGTGTTTTTGTGCAGGAGAGTCGCGATTTTGGGACGAATGAGATTTTTGGCCGGAAGGGTAAAATACCCGGTCATGAGCCAAAATACCCGGCCGGGTATTTTTGGCTCATGCCCGGGCCCCCTTCTGCCTTCCGGGGCGAAAAAAGGGAAAAACCCGACCTCAGGCCAAAAATACCCGACCGGGTATTTTTGGCGAGGGACCGGGTATTTGCACCCTTTCGAAACGCGGCGTCTGGCAGAAATCCCCGGTCGAGGACCCGCTAATACCCGACCGGGTATTTTCGGGACCCGACCGGGTATTTTCCCTATATAAAGGAAACCCCCGGTCATTTCTCTCTCTACCTCTCATTTTTTCCAAAAATCACTTCTCTCTCTTCCTCCATTTCCTCTCCCCTCTCTCCTCCTTGGCCGCCGCCGGCAGCCATCACAAGCCGCCGCCCGCCGCCCGCCGCCGCCCGCCGGCCGCCTTCCGCCGCCGCCCGCCGCCGCCACCCCTCCGCCGTCGCCGGCCGCCGCGCCGCCGCGCCGCCGATCACCGGCGACTTCCCGGCGACTTTCCGGCGACTTTCCGGGGCGATTTTTTCCCGATCTCCTCGCACCCTCACCCGTTTTTTCGAGTCCTAGCTACGGTCCTCCTTGTGTTTCCAGGGCCATGTCGCAGGACCATCCCTTCGTGCAGGATCTGCGCCTGCACGCGGAGTATGCGGACCAGTTCCTCAAGGTGATACGAGGGAAGCTGGAGAAGCATCACCACCTCGAGTGGGCAGTGTTCGAGCAGCTCCACTGCTTGCAGGAGCTTAGCACCGCCATTAGTCACCCTGATTGGCGGACCCTGCTTGCCATTGACGAGCCCACCTTCACGGAGTTGGTGTGGGAGTTCTACACCACCTATCGCTACGACCGCTCGATGGCCCGGGACGAGTATGCAGTGACGTTCCGGTTGGGTGGCGATCACAGGGAGCTGACCATCGACGGGTTGGCCCACGCTCTGGGTATCGAGTACCACCCCTTCGATGCCCATGAGCTCGAGGTTGCCCACCGACCGACTGGAACCAGACTGCTTTCTACCGCAGGATAGCCAGGCGCCTATGGCTACGACTACTTCGATGCTGGCCAGACCTCCGTTAGCACCCTGAAGCCGCAGTGGCACATCCTGAACCTGCTGATCACCCGGTCCGTCGTCCCCAACGCCACCGGTTCGCACAAGATCCCGAAGAGGGTGTTATACGCCATGTCTCGATGGGGGATCCGGCTCACATGCTTCACCTGGGTCCTTCATGGCCCTCACTTTCCACCGGATCCGGGGGCATCCTACCCACCTCTTCTGTGGTCCCCTGATCACACGGTTGGCGCGGCATTTCGACATCAGCTTTCAGGGGCTTCACAATGCGACTGTGTTGGGTGGTTCTGCCCCCCTCAGCCGGGACGTGCTCAAAACGCGCGCCTCCTCGCCACTGATGACATCCGCACCTGGGTGGATGGCCTCTCTATGCCCCCAGCGGGGGTGATTGATCTCGACTCGGACGAGGAGGATGCGGACTACTCGGACGATGAGGAGGTGGATGAGGATGCTGACGATGATGATGACGGCGTGATGGATGCCGACGCACCGGAGCCCTCGCTCTCCCCCCCTGGGATCTGCAGCCTCGACGGAGACCGGAGAGAGGCGAGTCCTCCTCTGGTCCTTCTGGTCCGTCGATGGACTTCTTCACGGAGCAGTTCCAGCAGATGGGCCTCCAGTTCCAGCAGCTGGGTCTTCAGAACCAGCAGCTCATGGACCATCAGGTCCAGTTTTACCAGCAGTATTCGGCCCACCAGGCCGAGTACTGGTCCCGGATGACGGGCGTGGATGAGCGCCTTGGCCGATTGGAGACCCACATGGGCCACACTACTGCTCTCATCGAGCGGGAGAGAGACCGCGGTCGCCGTCTGATGGAGTATTCCGAGCATCTACTCCAGGCTTGCCACCCTCCAGCAGAGCACCACTGGACCACCAGATGGGAGCATTCACCACCACGGCAGCCTCCGGATGATGGCGTCGACGACCTTATGGATCAGATTGATTTCTCCGGTCTCGGAGGGCCCTAGGGGCTTGTTTTGAGAGTTTTTTATCTGTGTCAGCATGCAAACTGTCTGTTTTGTGTCGGTTTTTGTTTCTTTTCATTATGGACTATGTACTATTGGGCTGACCGTTGGACCTAACGTATGTGTTTGAGCTTTTTGGTCTCGTTAGCTCTGCCTGTGTTCCCGACTGGTCCTCTCTCCAGTCGTCCATGCCGACTGGTCCCATTTCCAGTCTTCTGCAGTCTGTGCACACCGGTAACATCGTTCCCCTTTCCTTCCTCTTCTCCATTGAGGGCAATGTCGATCTTAAGTGTGGGGGGAATGTTTATCTTTTGACTGCATTAGCCTGTTTGTGTGCTTGGAGCCTAGTCCACTGTCCAAATCTTACGATTTGAGGGCTCCAAGTACTGCTGTTTGATCATATTGGCACTGTGTTTTGATGGATGAATTGATTGGTTTTCGGATTAATGCATGACAACTTGTTTGCGACTAGGACAACCTATGATGAGGACTGAGATGTGCAGTAGAACGATGTAGGGGTTTAGTTTTTCAACTGTTTGCTTGGCAACTGTGACTTGATCTGACTTGATCTGATTACTTATCCTTGACAGTCGTTTATGCATCTAGTTCAGGGTATCAGAATGTGAGATAGAGCATATAGGTAGCCATGTGAGATTTGAGCCTGCTCGTTTCTTTCTTGTGCGATAGATCCCTCTTCCATGATGTGTAGCATTCACGTTGTCACTAGCTAAGATGATGGGGGCATAGGATTAGCCCACGCCCAAAACTGACTGTCCTGATGTGTCATATCCCCTAGTCAGCCCCTTTGAGCCATGTGTTATCCTTTCTTTTGGTCTATAATGAAAAAATCACCCTTGTTGCATCTTTTAGAAGGTTCCACAGAGTGGTTTTATGTATTCTCTGCTGTTTCTGCTAAAGTCTATGTGAGTGTTGGAGGTAGTGCTTAAAAATTGGGCAGGTGTTTGTAATTTATGCAGAAGTGGTGGTTCTCTTAAGAAATGAAAAGAAAAATGAGAGAAAAACAAAGAAAAAAATGAAAGTAAAAGAGAGCCACTACCAAAAATCTGAATAATGCCCAGTAAGCAGTGTTTCTTAGCAGTCTGGCTTGGAAATGCTGATGATTATGCCTCCTTCACTCTTGTGCTCTTAAGATGTTGAGTAATGCAGAATAGCAGAAAAAATACCGGGTTGTTGACTGTGATTGTGTGTTTGGAAAATGTGGAACCTTTTTGCTATGAATACTTCCACCACCTAAAGGCCTTTTCCCCATGTCCAAGACCCTAGCCAGTCATTTGAACCTGTGTCTAAGACCTCATGATTAGTTAGTGGTGACACCCCATATGTGAACTCTAGCATTTAGAGGCTGCCATCATGGTGAAGAGATGATAGGAATTGAGAGAAATAGCATGCGCATCTTTCGCATCAAAAAAATGTCCTGACCCCACTGGTCGAGAGTGAGCGATTCATTTCCATTTTCTATATGCTCTTGTACCCGGTGAGGACCTAGATTGCTCGGTCTCTATTCTGATGTTTTGAGTTGGATGCATGAGTTGACTGTTTTGAGTAGGTGGTTGAATCAAGTCTAGGTTGGCTAGTGAACAGACGAGAGACTCTTCCTTTACTCGATTTGCTGCATTCGAATGTCCTTTGTGGTGGTTGTCCAGGTTGTCATTGAGGTTGTGCATGTATTGATGTTTGAAAACCAGTGCGATTCACGTGTTTTGTGCCTTTATGACTTGTCCCCAGTGTTGGTTGATTGAAATATGTAAGCTTACCTAGTGTCTGACTTGGTTTGCTTGGGGACAAGCAAACGGTTAAGTGTGGGGGAGTTGATAGACCGATAATCATACATGTTTTCACCCCTATTCTGAAGTCGTTTGTGATGAGGAATCTCGTATTTTAAGCCGATTTTACGCTAGGTTGTGTGTTTATGTCATATTTCAGGTCCTGGCGTTGGAATCGAGGCGAAGGAACGAGTTCTGGATCGAAAGGAGCGAAGATTGGACAAAGGATGCTGCTGGACCAAAATACCCGGTCAAAGGAAGAAATACCCGACCGGGTATATTCTGGCCTCGACCGGGTATTTCCTCCTTCGGGCACCCGTGAGAAGCAGAAGGGGGCCCGGGCGATGGCGATAAATCCCCGGTCGGGGATTTTGGTGGTAGACCGGGTATTTTTCCTTTAGTCAGACGGTGCGTTTCATAAAATACCCGGTCGAACCATAAAATACCCGACCGGGTATCGCGACAGGCAGCTGATAAAACAGGAAGAAGGCCAATTTTCAGAGGGTTCCGAGTTTTTGAGAGAGAAACCGATACCTAGAGAGAGAAAGCGTCGAACCAGAGTTCTCAAGCGCTATAGATCGATCTTCAACACCATTGGAGCCCGTCTTGAGCTTGGAGAAGTGCGATTAAACGTCCAGAAGCAGGAATCCAACTTCACAGTATGATTTCCGTGTCTGAATCTGCTTTTGCTTCTTTCTCTATGGAGTAGTTTCCCCATTCATCTGGGTATGGAGAACCTAGATTTGTATGCTAGGTCTGATTGTATGAACCCAAGTACAGTGTTTGTGAATTGATTATATCTATTGAGGTTTGATTGATTGAATGACTTGAATCCTGATCAAATTCCTGTTGTTTCTGCTTTAACCTGGAATGAGAATATCTGCCTAGGTTGATAGAGTACCCTTAATCGAAGGTGGCGAATTGGTTACTTTAGTCGAGGAGCCAATTCGCTATTCTGTACCGAAGTCGATTCGGTAGTGGAGGTTTGGTTCATTAGGGCCTCAATCTGTTGACTCCGGTGGAGGTTAGTCGCCCGCTAGAGACTCAGATTGAGAGGGTCTGGAGACCTTTAGTCGAGACTTCAGGCTAATTGAGAACCTTCCGCAGTATAACTTTCATGAAAACTGAACTTGGTAAAATGCAATCCGACTTAACTGCAGTCTAGGGGGAAACCATATCCGGGTGACCTCTCTTGACTTGACAACAAACCGTTTACCTGCTTTGTGTTTTGTTTGCTTCAGTTTCACTAAAAGTTCACTGCTAAATAACAAGAATTCACCGAGTAGTCATCACATCTAGGACCCGGGTTGACATTAAAACCCGACCCGCTATACTACGCTTTAGGAATTGGTTATACTTGGCCATTTTCTAGGGTGACAGTAGGAGTGAGTCATCTGCCCAAAGGAAGATCAGGAGAAGACGGCTTTCATGACCCCATGGGTAATTTCTGTTGGGATTTTTTTGATTGTTACTTGTGATTCACCCTTTTACCCACTATTAGTGATTGTGAGTTTTTTACAATTGAACTCGGGTCTAATTGTGTTTTACTAGAAGACAAGCAGAGACTTGTGGGGGAATTTGATACACTTAGAAAATACACATATTTATTCCCATATTTAGTATCGAATTAGCTTGTTATGTGAAAGAAGTTCGGTTGTTTTTCTAGTTTTACGCTTGGTTTTGTGTGTTTCGATATTTCGGGATATTTAGAAATATGTGGAAGAGAATGAATTAACTCGTCTTAAAGCATGATTGAAAATGAAATTACGACCGAACCTTGTAAAGAGAGGAATTACGGACGTATGCATCCGGTTATGGAAGAAAGTCCTTGTGCATATTTGTCCCGATGAATCCAACTACTAGGTATGCATGGACCGAAGCAAGCAAGCGAGCTGGTGAAGCATGTTCCTGGTCATGGTCATGGTCGGGATGGGTTGCGTTGCTAACCCCTCAAGAGATTAGCACCATCCTAACCTGTGTAATAGCCATTAGATTAAGATGTTGATCCTAAGGTCACAATTAAGTGAAGGATATTTTAGTAATGTTATATCAAACCCTAATATAAAAAAAGCTCCTTTCACCACCCCTCTCACCCACGACCGCCTTTCCATTTTCCCCTCTTTCTACACCAACCGTCTCTACTCTCTCCCTTTTTATCCATCTCGGCGCACGGTTCGGCGACGGGGAGGAAGTGGCGCTCAAATAGATATGCGATGGAGGCAGGTGGCGACGGGGAAGAAAGGTGGCAGGAGATGTCGATAGAGGAGGTAGGCGGCGATGATAGCGATGGAGGAGTCTCCCCATGATTTGTCGACTCTCTCTTTCAATTTTTGGTATTGAGGTCATCGCCAAGACTATTGTGAAATGCAAAAAGGTATATATACCAGAGGGAATAACGGATCGGTATAACCCTTGAACAGATCCGACACCAGATCTAGGCTCTCTGCCTCGCCTCTATGTTCAAGATCCAGATTTACAATCATCTACTCAACCGCTCACAACTCAACCCTTGTCGTCGCCTCCCTCCTTCCACCTCAAGTGCGCCTCCCACCATCAATGTAGTTTACGGTAGTGATTTTGTATGGTGATTGAAGGAGAGGAGACATCTCAAGTTCTTGTCATTGGTAATCGTTAATTTGACGAATTGGAGGTTGAGAGACGACTATTAATAGTGATAGAATGATCTATGTATAATTAAATCACACTCTTGGTGGTTTAGGTTCGTGTAGTAGTGAATGAGATAGTCTAGCTTATATTTCGGTATTGATCGGTATTTCGCTATATACCACTCCCAATCTCGTAATCCGTAATAGCGAATAACAATTGAAATTCAATCTCAATCCCAATTCCAAAACATAATACGTGTATTCGGTAATACCAAATATAGACAAATTCGGTAGGGTATTCGGTATATCCCAAATACCGGTACCAAACTTCCAGCCCTACCTACCTGTGTTAGTAGTGATTGACCATTTGTTGTAGTCATTTTTTCTCTCTTCATAGTATGTTTTATAATGTATGGTAGTGATTTTTATTAAAAATTGTTAGTCGCTACAAATTAAAAATAATTTAAAACACTACTAGTTACATGAAAATCACTATGAGTTTATGACCCTCCAAAAGCACTACTATCAGCCTCCAAAAGTGAAAAAATCCGTCTATATTAATTAAAAAATTTACAATCACTAATATTATCCTAATATCACTACTATTAGCCAAAATAATTATTGATTTAAATACTAATGAATTTATTAGTAATAATTCCGGTAGAAAATGACTAATAAACAGGGGAGAGATAAAAGAGATTTTATATTTTTATGTATGTATACTTTTTTATTTAGTGAAATACCAAACAAGCCCTTCATTATTAATCACCGTCAAATTAAACTTAAAATAATAAACTGTGATTAGAGTAGTTAGTACATAGTAATTAGCACTCTAACCTCTCCCGGTCATGGTCATGGTCATGTGGACACTACAGCTTGGTTGAATTAAATGGACCAGCTTGGTCTCCACAAATGCAACCTCGCAGCTGAAGCTAGCTGGTCAATTTTACACGCATGAATACAACCAACCTATATTCGGGTGGGTGAGTATAGAATTAGGATTGTCCGACTCAATTGGTTGTGGTCATTCATTTTTTCAATACTATTTTAAGTGACGAGGCGTGATGACTGGACGAAATTACTGTTTTTTGGATGGAGATGGACGGAATGACCATTCTGTTATTCTGTCAAACGTATGTTACGGAAACATGCAAAATAAGAGGTTTGTGACCTTTTGTACAAAATGAATAGTTTTGTAACCTTTTATGCTAATTACCCATGTGCAAAATAGAACATGAGGTGGTGAGTTATCATCTCTCATGAAATGAAAAGTGGGAAATAAATGAATGGGTTAATTGCATGGTTGGTCACTGAAATTACAAAAAGCGTTCATATTTGGTCACTATAAATATTTAAATCCACTTTTGATCACTAACTTTACAAAAACTGTTCATTTATGGTCACTCTCCGTTAGCTGCCGTCCAACGCCATTAACGGCGTCCGTTAAGTGATGACGTGGCTGACGGATTTGCCTAATCAGTACTTTTTAACCCCAAAATTGACTGACCCGACCCGCCACGTCATTTAAACCTGCCATGTCAGCTAAACCTAACCAAACCTCTACCCAAACCCGACCAGACTTGCTAACTAAAACCAAACCAAACCAGACCCCCAAAATTGTTTGACTAAAACCCTAATCAAGAACAGAAATGAACCTTACCGAATTTAACTTTCAATGCACAGAGCTACGAGGATGAGCCATTTCCAGGGAGTCAGTACTCGATGCCGGCCAAATCAAGAACAGCATCAGAAAGCTGGGACGAATGCGGCGTAGAAGGAGGTGGAGGGACAATGAGCTACGAGACCGTTTTGTCTGATTTCAAGAAGGAGAAAGGGATCCACTCCGTCGACGATCAGAAATCCGTCACCGGACCCTGCATCAACAACATCACAGTTCTCCATAGTTCCCCCAGCGGTGGAGTAACAACAACGATGACAGCAGCAGAACTCTACAAATCAAGCAGAGGACTAAACTTTGCAGACTTCAAATCGTCATCCTCCTGCAACAACCGCTCCCGCGCAATAGCAGACTTCGAAGCTCAGAATCGAAAGAGCAAGATCCATTCCAACATCGTAGTTCCATTGACTGATTCCCACGCTTCCGTCCAGTCTCAGCCGAGGAGCAAAGGAATGATGTCGTGGCTGTTTCCGAAGCTGAGGACGAAGCCCACGAAGAACGTAGCTACCACTTCGCCGGTGAGAACAGAGTCCGAGGAGGTCTCGCAGGCATTCGGGGAACTGGGTTTGCTGTCGATCGAGAATTTGCGGAGGGAGTTGAGGGAATCGAATGAAACTAGGGACGCAACATTGACAGAAGTCGCGGAGACGAGAGCTTCGTTAGGCCCACTGAGGCAAAAGATCGAACACCTGGAGGGCTACTGCGAGGAGCTTAAGAAGGCTCTGAAATCCGCCACGAGATCCAAAGGGCGAGCCAAATTAATCGATGGGTACTCACAAAACAACAACTCGAATCATCATCCATCCATTCTCCCAGTGACCGACGAAGCAATGGTGGAAGGGTTCCTCCAAATGGTGGCCGAATCCAGACTCTCAGTCAAACAATTCTGCAAAGCCCTAATCTTCCAAATCGAAGACGCGGCCGATTCCCCACTCATCGAAACCCTGCTCTCCGTGCATTCCAACCACTCCAAAACCATCCTCCACCACCTGGAATCCATAATCAACGACACGATGCACCAGGACTTCGAACTCGGCGTTCCACAACAACGGCGCGCCGAAGCACCTGGACCCGCAGCAGGATCGGTTTGGTTTGGTTTTAGTTAGCGGGTCTGGTCGGGTTTGGGTAGAGGTTTGGTTAGGTTTAGCTGACATGGCGGGTTTAAATGACGTGGCGGGTCGGGTCAGTCAATTTTGGAGTTAAAAAGTGCTGATTAGGCAAATCCGTCAGCCACGTCATCACTTAACGGACGTCGTTAACGGCGTTGGACGGCAGCTAACGGAGAGTGACCATAAATGAACGGTTTTTGTAAAGTTAGTGACCAAACGTGGATTTAAATATTTATAGTGACCAAATATGAACGCTTTTTGTAATTTCAGTGACCAACCATGCAATTAACCCATAAATGAATTGTCACATTGCTTCTCTTGATCTCTTCCACGTGGGTTGAGTGAAAATGGGAGAGGAAATGAGTGTCGTGCTTAGGGGTGGTGAGATGGAAAAGAAAGAGAGGAAAGGTTCTATCAAAGGGAAGCATCGTTTGACGCAAACAGTGAAACACAATGTGGAACTAGCAACGCTTTCAGAACCACTAGGTCTTCCGATTGCCGGAGTAGGTTTATAAAAACGCCCCAATGGTTGACTCACAAATGAACAAGGAGCCTGCAGTCACCTAATAACCCGCATACACGCAATTGGACATATGGAAGAGAAGAGAACGAAGAGCTGGTAAAGAGTCGGTCGCTGGTGGAATTCGAATACCCATCTCCAAATGCATCAGGGCAAGTTCAAATGTGTCGCTCGTGCATACATACAGTGCAAGTAGATGCTACGGTATATGGAGCAAGAGAAGCGTCTCAGGTAATATAATGGTTTTCAACCGGATTTCACGGCTCAGAAACTCAGAAACTACTTCAACCTGCAATATTGTAGAGTTCATGTTATTTGTTACAAGGCAACAGTTCTACACCTTCAAGTCTGTATTCAAGAAATTCAACAAAACCACAAAACGACGGAACACTTGAATGGCATTTCCACCGGAGTAACAAACAGCCATCAAAACCTGTCCAACAAAAAGTGCTTCCAATTCAAATTTCTTCAAAGGTCTTGCACGCTCAAACCTGCAACAAACACAACAAAACAAATACCATCAGCCACTGACCAACTTATGCACTTTAAGTGAGATGGATTGAGTGAGCAAAACCCAGCAAGAGTCCATCTGAATCAAAGTAATCATCCACACTGTACACTAAATAGCTATAGTAAAAGGTGAAAAGAATCATTACCTGGGGGGAAGAGACTGCTTCAACTTGTCAGCCTTCTCGGAGTCAAAAACACACAAGGTGTAGAGGTACTTGGAGCAGCGGACCTTGAACTTCACCACGTCTTTGCTCCTCTTGATCTTCACCGAACGGGCATCCTTCCTCCTAGCTGTGAGGAGAAAATCCTTGATCTCGTGAATCTGCTTCGGCTGTGCAACACAAGCAGAAGAGTAAATACCAAACCAAGCACCCAGATGGCGACAAAGACAATTATAAACAATGATACAAGCTCAAAATGACAAACAGTATATCAAATTCAATAGGTGAGAACTTAGATCACCAACTATAGAAATGATTTAGCACCCAGATGTAACAGAGGCTATCAGCTCTAGGCAGGTTATGCCATTGGATAGATCTGTAACGATGAGTGCCAACTTTCATCTCCCAGACTCGTAACAGTATCAACCAAAATACATTAAGGTCGCTACCTGACTAGAGTATGGGGATTTCAAGCGAACCCTAAACACTAGAAATCCTAACCTAATCTTTCAACTTCTGTTAGTTTGGGAGACCCAAACGAGTAAAATAGATCAACACCAGGGTGATAAATTTCCTCAAAAACAATCAAGTTCTCAGAAACATCAATAGAAGAATTAAAAGAAAAAATGGCTACCTCGCATTAAGCCTAAACCGAGAGTAGCATCAAATGCTAAAACCAACCTTTGCTCCGTTAAAATATCAAACCAAATACCCTAAACCAACGAGGCACAATGTAACCCTGCAGCTAGGATTAGAATAACAATTGGCGAAAGTATTAACTATTTAGCACCTAGATGTAGCAGAGGCTATCAGTTCCAGGCAGGTTATGCAATGGGATAGTTCTGTAACGATGGGCGCCAACCTCCATTTTCCAGTCTCGTAACAGTATCAACCGGAATCATCAAGATCGACACCTGACTATAATCTCGGGTTTCATTCTGATCCTAAACCTAATCCTTCTAGCATTCGTATTCTGAGATCCCAATAGCTATTACAGCAGTAGTTCTCTGATGTCGTCTAGCGACTACAGGTACATAACAAAACACAGAACGGAAAAAAAAACTACTCCAACTAGGCACATCCGCCCAATAACCGTCAGAAAATCATGAAACAGACAGAAGACTGCTAATTTGAGAGTAGTTGATAAGCCTTTACCATTATGTTCGCCGAGGAGCTTCCTTGCTGCTGCTTCTGCTCCTGCTCCGGTTGAGGAAGGAAACGATAGGAACATAGAAGTTGCTAAGGGTTAAGATTATATACTACCGACATTGGACTAAACCCTAAAGGCCTAAATATTGGACCTTAAATCTTTATTTTGGGCCTTATTCGTTCTGGGCCTATTTGCCGCAAATCGTCCGTGTTATGGGCCGTCGGTGGAAGTTAAGCTCGGGTTTAATTAGTCGACTGAAGCTGCTCCGATCGCAACCAATATCCCATCAAATCAAGATCAACACAATATATAACTACTAGCGTCCGGCCCGGCCCGTTGGCCGGGTATTTAATTATTAAGTATTTTATTTGTGTTGCTAATTGTATATATATCATATACACATTAATTAGCAATATATATGTTCACAAAGAAATCATTTATCATATTTGTTGATCACGACATAGGTTATAGATATGATATTGTATGATTTGATAGGGCACATTGCATAGTGATAATCACAAATGAAAGACCAAATTGCTAGTTCCAAATCTTATATTTTGCTTGGCAAGTTCCAAATTCACTTCATAAGCACATAATATTATGGGCATAAGTCAAGTACTTCAATAAACTGAAAGCTAAATATCATGAAAATCTTATGATTCCACGATGACTGAAAGAGACAGATTTTTTAAATCTCGCACCAAAAGAAAAGTTTGATAACATATTCAACAAAATTGTTGTAATCCTTCCCACAATAGGTCAAAGAGCCAGACTTCTCCCAATTTCAAAAGTTCATCTCCAAATTTAATTGTTACACACCTAACCCCCAAAATTGAATTGGAACTACGATATAGTTAGCTTATATAGCTAAAAACAAAATACAAATGCTATTGCAATTGCAATTGCAATTAATCTCACCTAAAAAGGCTGAATGCATCTAGGAGTTGGGAAAGAGAATTCGACCAACAGAGACTCCAGTAGATTAGAAAGAAGGGGAAAATGTCACTCACATACTCAAATTCGGCAGAAGAAAAGGGGAAACGAAAGGAATTAATTTATGGGTCAATGGGGATAAGGAAGCATAGTAACACGGAAAGCAGGTCGTTTATTAACCATTATGCTTTTTGTTTTGTGAGGATAACAGTAAACAAAACCTCAACAAAGGAAACTACCATTTTGTGAAGAAAAAACAATATGTTTAGCTGAGAATTCTAGAGGCTTTTGAAAATTAAACCTGAAAACAAAAACCTTGTTTAGTAACAATTTTTATGATTTGACCGGAAAAAGCTCTTTTCGATGTCAACTTCGGTATGATTTTACAAAATGTGTACAAAATTAATATATGTAATGAAAATATATAGATAATAAATTGAATCAATCTAAATCAGAAACAATTGTCAAAATAGGTAAACCCAACTTTTTATGCGAGGTTAAACTACCTTTTGGGAAGAAGTTACATAAAATTTGAAAGTAATTAACTACTAAATTTCAATTACCTGATTATACACATACATATGTATTCTATTTAAATTATCGTAATTTTTAACATATTTGATATTTATTATACATATATAGTAGTTCACGTATTTATATTAATTCAAACTTTTTTTGTTCATTCTATTGATCTATTGTCGTATTTTTTTACACGTATGCAATGTCAGTATATGTGTAAATGTTAGCATGTTCGTTGGAGTTATAAAGTAAATTATTACCCATGGATCACCGTAGATATGAAAACCCGATAATGTATGGGCACGATTTTGATTGTCTACCCAATTTTTTGTGGTATGGGTAAAATACAAACTATGTTAGATAGGATAATTGATATTGTCGCAAACTGACCTCGAAACAGGGGTTGCTCGTGTTCTTTTCAGAGTCCCCATCGAACTTAGCTTGTAGTTGTTTTGGTATGATCTTAACGTTAGGGTGAAAACCAAAACATGATCTATGAACTCAAGTTATAACTTCGAGAGTACAGTTATGTGTGGAGAAATGTATTCACACCATGTAGCGACATAAATTGGTACTTTTTAAATTGATTTTTTTTTAAATTTTAAGTGCATCATTACCTTACTTATTTAATTAGGCTAATTTAGGATTAGATAATATATATTTTTAAAAGGAAAGAGATTTGAGACTTTAAAAATCCCAAATGGATCTATGAATTTGGGCCATCTCCCGTTTGCGGTCGTGGCAATTAAGATGCTTCCTAGACTAAAGTACTAAACGCACCGACCCATTTAATTGTGTCATTGTTAAAGGACTGTAACATCCTTTTGTGATTAATGAAAAGGCAGCAAATTCAAAATGGGAGAAATCCAACCTATAAATTTGCTTTATGCATTTTATAGATTAACCGATCTTATATTGATTAAGTGCCATATTGGTATTTTTTTTTATAAAGCCATTTTTGTATTGTTGATCTTGTAGGTGGTAAGTAATTCTGTATTATGATATAGTTATTAATTATTAAGCTAAACCCAGCAATCACGTGGGCAAAATTTAAAGCCCATCCATGTAAAAGTAAAATAACTTGTATGAGAAAGGAAAAAATTCTAAAACATTGGCTTAAAAAATCAAAACTCGTTAATGTAGAAAAAAATAGCGACTTTTCCACCAAAAACAAAATAGCTACTTATGTTTTAGCGGTGTAGTGGGTTAGTGGGTCCAATAAAGAAGGGAAAAAGAGCCAAAACTTCGTAGGCCACTTAGACGAATTGGGGGGGGGGGGGGGGGACAAATTTTAGTGGCTAAAATAGTTGAGACGAATGGACAAATTAACCCCTCCGAAATGTGTGGTATGAGCAGCGGTGGCTGATGTGGCAACATCTATTTTTTAACATTGGCTTATAGGTATGTGTAGATCATTCGTCCCCCGGCCCGTTGGCCGGTATAGTATAGAACCTCAATATTTATTGTGTTGTAGTCTATGCATATTGGAGTGCAACGAAAAAGATATTAAGCAATAAAGTGGAAGTCCAAATTGTATGGATGCCTTTGCATTCTCATTAGTGAGTGATTTCATTGTTAATAAGTCTTTCAGAAGTAGAATCTTTCATGCTAAAACTATTCATTTTCCAAACAGGGAGTAGATTTTGTTGGGGACGTCCCCAGTAAGCAACTCACAAAACCTGTTTTAGGCAAGCTACATTCCATGGTACTGTATGTTTCTTGTATTCCACAATGCACATCCTAGACAAAACACCCTACTGATAATACATTTCCACAATGCACATCTTAAAATAACGACCCGGCTGCTAATGAGTTCCACAATGCACATCTTTATAAAAACATCCTACTGTTAAAGCTGTAGCAAAAACAGTTCATATTTGTAAGTGTTTTCCGGCGAGGAAAAACTTGTGTTTGAACACAATCAATGCACCTTTCGACTTCTTGAACAACGATAATTACACGGTCCACTTCTCTCCGAACAATGTTCGAACGAGGGTGTTTGATGGTTTTTTGGGAACAAGCTACGTTACTCTACTCCTATGGAGGTTCAGTGAGAGCTCCGAAAACTAAAAGGCAAGTTGCAGAGAAAAGATAAATTTTGACATAGTGTGTCAAATGGTTGGTTGTGGAACCCTTGCTTCTTCTTCGTTTCTTCTATTTATAGCCACTAGGTGTAACTGCCTTGGTAACCGCCTTGGTAACTGCTAGCTGGCCTCTTGCTCCAAACCGCATCGGGGTCCTTGTCGCCGCCTTGGTGACTAGTTGGTAACCGTCGCCTTGAGGCCCTTGTCCCGTCTTGGGGTTGGTGGGTACTTGATGGCTTCGATGCCGGGTCGGGTTGGTGTTGAGCCTTGTCGCCTTGTCATAACTGGATGGGGTTGAGGCTCCTGCCTTATCCTCCATGAACCATGATGAGGTCTTCCGCTCCCACCTCATGACACCGAGTCCTTCTCATTAACTTGTTGATTGTCACCAAGCCGTCTCATCGGCTTGATACCTTCTGGCATGCCACCAAGCCTATGTAATCAACTTGACACCCCTTGCTACCAAGCCAGCCCTGGTGACTTGGTATCCATACTTAGTTTTTGTAGCCTCATCAAGTTGGTAAATTACACCCTGCCGGCTTGGTACCCCTGTTGCCTGGCCACCAAGTCAGTCTTACCCCCTTGGGGTCATGATACCAAGGGGTATGATACCCTGTCGCTTTGCTTGGCTGTCAAGCCTGTCTTGCCGACCCCGTTGGCTTCCTACTTAGCCAAATTCATGCCTTTCATGTCTTGGTACCAAGCCATGCCTTGCCGGCTTGGTGCCCTCTTGCTATGGCCATGTGATTCCATACTTAACCAATTTTCATGTATTTTAGTATCAAGCATGTCTTTTCGACTTGATACCCCTTTGGCTCTATACTTAGCCAAATTCAATGTTTTGGTACCAAGCCCTCCTTGCCGGCATGGTACCCTCTTGCCCCATACTTAGCCGATTTTCACCTCGGCATCATGTTTGACACCCTTGGACGAGACCCCCCTTGGACGAGACCCCCTTTGTGCCTGACCCCCTTGGACGGTGTCATGCATGACCCCCTTTGTGCTTGACCCCCTTGGACGGTGTCATGCATGACCCCCCTTGTGCCGTGGGTCTCAGCACTTAGCCAAATTTTGGCCTTCTTTGCACCACACGGCGAAAGGGTACTCGCGATGACCCCCTTGGACGAGACCCCCTTTGTGCCTGACCCCCTTGGACGGTGTCATGCATGACCCCCCTTGGACGAGACCCCCTTTGACGGTGTCATGCATGACCCCCCTTGTGTCGTGGGTCTCAACACTTAGCCAAATTTTGGCCTTCCATGCACCACATGGCGAAAGGGTACTCGCGATGACCTCCTTGTGCTGTGGATCTCAACACTTAGCCAAATTTTGGCTCTCTTTGCCACCACAGCTAGGGGGTCACGGAGGCGGGTCGGCCATCGTATAGAGGAGAAGGGGTTTGGCCACTTAGGCCCAAAAACCCAACCCAACAATGCCAACTATCTCTTTTAATCATTAATGTTGAGCTGGCCTTATAAATCACTACCACTCCTTGAAAATAATCAATGTGGTATTAAGTTATTTTTTAGTGGTAAACAAATGCCCCCCACAACTTAGTGTATAAGAAGTATGCACTAAGTTGTTGACATCAACTAAACCACTTAGCTTCACACCTCGTACGTATCAAGCTCACCTCTCAAACACTCCTGCGGTTGAGCTTTGGCTTTATCTAAGTCGATTAAAAGATAAGAAGCCATACTTTTCTCATTAAACCATCAGTAGGACTGCGATCTACTTGCCCCCCAAGACAAGTTAACTCCTCATTGCCTTAGTAGCAAATTTTATTTTTATTATTGATGAAGTGTGATACCAATCTACTTGGCTTCATTGCCCCCATATCAACGTTATACTTTTATCTCAATATACCCTCCATGTCATGGCTAGCTATTTAAGCCATACTTCCTCATGGGGTGTCATGCCATGCCTTAGGGTGTGGGAGGCTTGGCATGTCGGCCACCAAGGTGGCCTACTAACATTGAACCCCTTGACACCCCACATCCCAAAGAGAAGGGACGTAGGGCTTGAGATACTTAACATTGATCAATCGATCATGAAACACACCATCTAAATCTTTTAACAAGTAGGCCCCATTGGGCCGGGTGGCATGGACAATGAAGGGTCCACGCCAGTTGGGAGACCACTTGCCAAACTTGGGATCCTTTTCCCCAATTGGCAAGTGTAGTTTCCATACTAACTCTCCTTCTTCAAAGGACTTGTGCTTAACCCTCTTGTTGTAAGAGCGAGCTACTTTGTCCTTTTGCACCCTGATGTTATCGAGTGCTTTGAGTTGGAGTTCATCAAGATCACACAATTCCAACATCATAGACTCATAGTACTCTGAGGGTGTCAGCTCATGTTGCCTCATGTACCTCAATGACTTGACTGTTATTTCGAGTGGCAGGAATGCCTCATGGCCATATGTCAAAGAGAAAGGGGTCACCTTTGTACTACTACGTGGTGACATCCGATAAGCCCATAAGGCTTCCGACAAGACTTCATGCCACTTTCTTGGGTTATCTTCAATCATCTTAGACAATATACCCTTCACCACCTTGTTGGATGCTTCAGCTTGACCATTGGCTTGAGCGTAGTAAGGAGTGGAGTGTATGATTTTGATGCCGTGTTCTTCGGCAAACGCCATCACTTCCCCTCCCGTGAACACAATACCCTGGTCAGCTGTTATGGTGGCTGGCAAGCCGAACCTATGTATTATATTCTCTTTGATGAACTTGATAATTTCTCCTTGATTGACCACTGTCATTGGCTTGGCCTCCACCCACTTGGTGAAGTAATCAGTTGCCAATATGACAAATGTATGTCTATCAGAAGATGGTGGATAAATCTTCCCAATCAAGTCCATGGCCCATCCAATGAAAGGTCGAGGCTTGATGATAGACTTCAAGTCGATGGCCGGAGCTCTTTGCACCGGGCCATGTCGTTGACAAGCCTCACACCCCTTAGCAAAAGCGGCACAATCTTCCCCGATGGATGGCCAGTAGTACCCATACCGGTGGAGTACCCATCTCATAGAAGGGCCTGCTTGATGAGCACCACATATCCCTTCATGAACCTCACCCATCGCTTGTAGGGCCTCCTTGCCCCCCAAGCACTTCAACAGTAAACCGTCTGGTCTCCTTTTGAATAAGACCTCATCCAACAAGACGTAGTTTCTTGCCTTGAATTTGATGGCCCGATCCACATCCCCTGTTGGATTCTTCAAGTATGCTATCAAGGGGGTACGCCAGTCACTGGCATCCTCTTCAATCGTAAACACATCTACCCTTTGCTTAAGTCTCGCATGTAGTGGGTTGAGCGTTCGCACAAAAATTTGCTCTCCCCCTTCATGAGCAAACTCTTTGAACCCCGAAGCTAGTTGTGCTAAGTAGTTGGCCTTGCCATTGTCCTGGCGGGGAACATACTTGATGGAGACATTATCAAAGTGGGTAATTAATATTTGGACATAATCAAGATATGTCTCCAGTATGCAATTGATGCATCGAAATTCACCAAGTACTTGGTAGACTACCAGTTGGGAGTCCCCTTGGATGTTAACATTTTTGACTTTCAAGACAACAAGCATCTCCAGCCCCACCACTAAAGCCTCATACTCGGCTTGATTGTTAGTGCATGGGAGATCAAGTGTAAAGGCAAAGTGCATGGCATGTCCCGATGGGGAAGTAAGGACCACGCCAGCACCCGCTCCAGACCGTGTCTTTGATCCATCAAAGTACAAGGTCCAAGGGGCCTCCTCCACCATGGCTACTTCTACCAACTCAGCTGGCACATCCACACATGGGTGGTCAGCTAAGAAGTCAGCCAATGCTTGGCCCTTTATGGCCTTTTGAGGCACATATTGCAAGTTGAACTCAGATAGCGCAAGTGTCCACTTACCAATCCTCCCATGAATGATTGGCCGGGACAACATGTACTTTATTATATCAGTCTTACATATGAGTTGCACTTGAACAGGCATCAAGTAGTACCTTAGCTTCATACAAGAAAAATATAAGGCTAAACATAACTTCTCTACAGGAGAGTACTTTTGTTCTGCCTCATTTAACAGCCTACTTAAGTAGTACACGGCCTGCTCATGGCCAGAGTCGCTATCTTGAGCCAACAGACACGCTACAGAGGTGTTAGTGGCTGAAAGGTACAACTTCAATGGCCGACGTGGTATTGGAGAGTTGAGTACCGGCGGGGTTGCCAGGTACTTCTTGATGTCATCAAAGGCTTGTTGATGCTCTTGACGCCATACAAACTCATCTTCCTGCTTCAACTTCAACAAAGGAGAGAAGACTTGGGTTCGGCCAGCACAGTTCGAGATAAAACGTCGAATGTAGTTAACTTGGCCGAGGAATCTTTGAAGCTCCTTCTTATTACTTGGTGGCATGGCCTCAATGATGGCCTTGGTTTTGCTCTTATCAACCTCAATGCCACGTTGGCTCACAAGGAACCCTAAGAAGTCACCTGCAGACACACCAAATGCACACTTAAGTGGATTTAGCTTCAAGTTATGGCCTCTCATACGTAAGAAGGCCATGCGAAGATGAGATAAGTGTTGACTTGTTACCTTAGACTTGACAACAATGTCATCCACATAGACCTCAACCAACTCACCAATCAAGTCATGAAAGATAGCATTCATGGCTCGTTGGTAAGTGGCACCAGCATTCTTCAACCCAAAGGGCATGACGAGCCACTCATAGCACCCTATGGCTCCAGGACATCTGAATGCGGTCTTGTGGACGTCTTCCTCGGCTAAGTAGATCTGATTATAGCCTGAGTAACAATCCATGAAAGAAAAAATCTTATGCCTAGTTACCGCATCAAGCAACATGTCTGCTACTGGCATTGGGTATTCATCCTTAGGAGTGGCTAAGTTTAAATTTCTAAAATCTACACATACACGTATCTTGCCATTCTTCTTTCTAACTGGTACTACGTTGGATAACCACTCTACATACCTGGCTGTCCTAATGAAGCCAGCCTTCAACAATCTTTCAATTTCTTTCTTAATCTCTGGCAAGACTTCATAAGCAAACCGTCTAGGTGGCTGTTTAAAGGGTTTGAAACCATCACTAATTGGTAATCTATGCTCTACTAACTTTCTATCTAGACCAGGCATCTCGTGATAATCCCATGCAAAACAATCCTTAAATTCTTTTAACAAATTAATTAACTCATACCTCTCGGCTTCGGGGAGCATGGCACTGATGAAAGTAGGACGTGGGTCGTCCTCGGTGCCAAGATTGATCTCCTCCAACACATCACGTGATGTCATAGGCCTTTGGTCTTCTCCAGCTATACCCGGTACCTCGCCTTCTTCAGGCAAGTCATCTTCGGGAACACAGTCAGCCATCAACACCGCTTCCTCACAAGCTAACCTCTGCTCGCATTGATAGATGGCTAACTTCTCCAACAAGGCCGTCACTTCGGCCTTGCCCACTACATCATCTCGAAGTGGTCTACTCATCATTCATACTCGCTTCAGCTTTAGGTGGACCATCCAAAGAAATCATAGATGGTCTCACAATGTCGGCAAGGGGGTCGAGGCATGCCATGCTCAACATCTTAGCACTTGACATCACCACTGTGCACGACCCTCCATCCATATTCTTCACTTGTAGAGGCCCGAAGTCTCCATGATAGAGTGGAGCCTCGGCCACGTTAGCACCAACTGCAAAGGGGTTGGTATCTGCTTGTACTACCTCCACCATCCCTTCTTCATTCCAAAACATCAAACACTGATGAAGTGAGGATGGGACACACTTGTTGGCATGTATCCAATCCCTTCCCAGCAAGGCATTGTAGCTTATTGCCCCATCCACCACAAAGAAGGCAGACATTTTCTCTTGACTACCAACCCCAATTAAGGCTGGTAGTATCCCTCTTGCTGATGTTGATCCCCCATTGAAGCTAGTAACGAAGATATCAGTGGGAATCAAATCGCTTGTAGTCTTTCCCAATTTTCTTAACAGCCTAGTGGGCATCACATTGACAGCAGCTCAATTGTCAACGAGAATTCTTGACATCGGCATACCATCCAATCTAGCCTTGATATAGAGAGGCCTCAAATGCCTTAGCATACTTGGCTCCGATTCCTTGAAAACCACTAAGTGACTTAACTCATCACTTGTGTTCTCCTCCTTCATGACCCCTTTCCCTTTCAAGGTGGCCAGTTGCAAGACTTCCTCTTCATTCGTCGAACTTTCTTCCTTTGCTGTCGAACCCTCAGCTTCACCATCAAACTCCCAACCCCAAGCAGGGTTATGGATGGGTGCGGACGATGAAGCTTCAGGACCTTGGTATAACACATAAAAAGGGTATCTCCCATCATCTTCACCAAGTAAACCAACACTCTTATGGCCTGCTTCATGGAGTTCCTTCAAAAGTTTCTGAGAACTCTTGCCTTGTCTCGCCACCTCAGCAGCTAGATCAATTCTACTTCCCAATCGAGCCATCCTAACACCCCATGGCTCATCACTTGCTTCCAAACGAGCAAATGCCTCGGTCAACTCAGCAACGGACCCGTCTGTATCTTCGGCCTCTTCTATTACCTCTTCTTCCTCCACATATCTATCCCGGTCTTCCTCATTGAATTGGAAGACCATAGGTAGTATGTAGTTTGTGACCACCACTGGCGGCAAACTTCCAAACTGGATTGTCAAAGGGGGTCCTTGGTCATCTCCTTCATCATCCTTGTTGCTTCTATCAAATTTGGGATTGGGATGCTCATCTTCTAGCATGTCATCTTCAGCATACTCATCTTCATATTCACCTCCTTCTTTCTGGAAGTCATCCTCAACCCCTTTATGAACTTTGACATCACCTTGAACTTGGACTTGCTTCCCTTTGTCAGTCATTGTCACCTTGAGCCCGGTAGTCATTGAGTTGTCCACCTCGATATTTGGTGGAACGAAATCATTCTGTGGTGGTGGTCTAATCGTCGCACCAAGTATGACTGGGTACCTCCCCTGCCGTGCTTCGGCATTCTTACGTAGGAATCTCCTCCTTTGAGTCCTTGTCATCCCCCCAATGGCTACTGGTTGTTGACGACGCATGTCATAAGTATGCCACCCTCCTTGTGGCACATTGGGCATCTTAAAAGTTCTCCTCGCGGGAGGACTTCTAACGGGAGGACTTCGCATGGAAGGAATTCCATGTGCTATCCACTGCCTTCGTTGCCCCCAAGCTGGCTGGACGACCCCCTCCACTTGTCTCTGATAAGAAGGGTATCTCGGCCTGTTGGGTGGGCCAAGTCTTTGGTGGGCGGAAGGCCTCGCCTCATCAAGTGTTAGGCTCTTCTTGCATTGAGCACACAACTTCTCAACTTCTACGGATATGGGAGTCGATGCGGCTGTCTTAGCCTGCACGCCACTCGACGAGCCCCCTTGTTCATAAGTTGCATTGGAGATCTCCTGTTGAGGCGGCGTTGTATCCAACACCAGCTTGAAACGGGGCAGCTCGATTTTGGAAAAGTCCGGGTTAACCATGTTGATGCCTACCACGTTAGGAAATGGATCAGTGTCCACTAACATTGCATCCTTCTTTGGCTCCGGGAACTTGATACGCCCCTTCTCAATAGCATCCTGCAAGACGTTACGGAAAATCACACATGAGTCAGTGGCATGTGACATGCTGTTATGCCACTTACAATACTTCTTTCCTTTTAATTTCTCGGGTGGTGGTATATTATGCCCCCCAGTTAACTTGATCTGACCATCCTTGTAGAGTTGGTCAAAAATCAAGTCAGCTTTCGAGACATCAAAGGAGTACTTGCGTGGCTGCATGGGGGCCCTATTGGGTCTACCCCCTTGCGGCTCGTTTTCAGCCTTAGCCAAAGAAGCACAAACATATGGCTTCCCCGGAGCTAACTCAGCCAGGTCTACTTCCACCTCAATGGCCTCTTGGCCAACCTGGTTGACAGGGTAGTTAATTGAGGGGAAGTACTGCCCCCTTGATGCACTCCTCCTATTCTCCTCTTCTTGGAGGAGAGACTCATATCTCACAGCACAAGACATGAGTTGGAACAAGTCCGAGAACTCTCTGTCTTGGAATTTCTTCCTTAACTCAAAACTCAAGCCCCCTTGAGCAAGCTTGACAAATTCCCTCTCTGTCAAGTTGACAAAGCAACGGTTACGAGCATTCTTGAAGTTAGTCAAAAAATGCTCGACCGACTCCCCTGGCTGCTGGCGCATGCGTGCCAAGTCAGCCATTGAGACCTCGGGCTCAGATCTATAGAACTGGGCATGGAAGATTTGTTCCATCTGTTGCCAAGTTTGGACAGAGTTAGACGGCAAGTTGACATACCATGCAAAAGCTGGCCCTGTCAACGAGTTGCCAAAAAGTCTTAGCTTGACAAAGTCTCCCACGTCTCCACATTGGACAGTAAACCGTCCCACATGTTCAACAGTGGACTGGTCACCAGTACCCGTGAAGGTGGCAAACTCGGGCACCCTAAACCCTCTTGGGAATGGGTATAGCCTATCTACCCATTCCGGGTAAGGCTTACGGTACACAGGTGGCATGGTGGGCCTTACTCCTAATCCAAATTGCTCGGTAAGGAGTTGAGCCACCTGATCCCTTAGGGTATTAGCATCATGCCCCCCTTGCCCCCCTGGCGGTACGAACCCCATGGGGTCCACACCATGCCCATGGACTTGGGGTGGTATGGGTGCTGGGTAAGCACGTGGAGGAACTTGATCCCCAACACCTAACCTTCCTCCCCCACCCATGTTAGGAGGAGCTACGTAGGGTCTCGCCACCGGGATGGATGGCGGTTGTTCAACATGGGTGTTGAACGTAGTGGCGAAATTTTCGCCACGTGGGGGAAATTCCCCAACTCCCACGTTAACTGAAGCCTCCACTTGAGTGGTGGCGGGAATCTCGCCGCGATTCACGGGGTGAGAGGTTGGTTGGGTTGTCACCGGCGGCGGTAGGTTATCTTGCCGTGGTTGGCCATTCCGGCCACCGACAGGAGAAAAATTTGCATTGTTTGGAGTTGAACTTGTGCCATCAATTGGCAAAGCTCGTGATTGTACCACTGGTGTGGTCAAAATTCTCCTAAACTCATCAAAATCATTCCTATTTTTAGTTACAATTTCAAAAAGTTGACTTAAACGCCTATCTACACAGGAGTTAAGACAATCAATTTGAGAATTTACCTGAAGAGTGTTGCCAGCCAAAGCTTCCCCCATGAATTGGCGAAGTGACCCAATGGCAGCAACTACATCAACGTTGGAGTTTGGTGCCGGCGGCGGCAAGGCTTCCCCGCCGTCATTGTCACCGGAAACCGCTTCAGCTAACCGGCCATGTTCAATGTTGGCCACTTGATCCTCCACAAACCCTGGCGGAGCATCACTTTCCTGATTCTTTCGCCTAGGAGCCATCGAATCAAACACACAGTCGTCCCACCAGGTGTGCCAATTTGTTTTCCGGCGAGGAAAAACTTGTGTTTGAACACAATCAATGCACCTTTCGACTTCTTGAACAACGATAATTACACGGTCCACTTCTCTCCGAACAATGTTCGAACGAGGGTGTTTGATGGTTTTTTGGGAACAAGCTACGTTACTCTACTCCTATGGAGGTTCAGTGAGAGCTCCGAAAACTAAAAGGCAAGTTGTAGAGAAAAGATAAATTTTGACATAGTGTGTCAAATGGTTGGTTGTGGAACCCTTGCTTCTTCTTCGTTTCTTCTATTTATAGCCACTAGGTGTAACTGCCTTGGTAACCGCCTTGGTAACTGCTAGCTGGCCTCTTGCTCCAAACCGCCTCGGGGTCCTTGTCGCCGCCTTGGTGACTAGTTGGTAACCGTCGCCTTGAGGCCCTTGTCCCGTCTTGGGGTTGGTGGGTACTTGATGGCTTCGATGCCGGGTCGGGTTGGTGTTGAGCCTTGTCGCCTTGTCATAACTGGATGGGGTTGAGGCTCCTGCCTTATCCTCCATGAACCATGATGAGGTCTTCCGCTCCCACCTCATGACATCGAGTCCTTCTCATTAACTTGTTGATTGTCACCAAGCCGTCTCATCGGCTTGATACCTTCTGGCATGCCACCAAGCCTATGTAATCAACTTGATACCCCTTGCTACCAAGCCAGCCCTGGTGACTTGGTATCCATACTTAGTTTTTGTAGCCTCATCAAGTTGGTAAATTACACCCTGCCGGCTTGGTACCCCTGTTGCCTGGCCACCAAGTCAGTCTTACCCCCTTGGGGTCATGATACCAAGGGGTATGATACCCTGTCGCTTTGCTTGGCTGTCAAGCCTGTCTTGCCGACCCCGTTGGCTGGAATACTTAGCCAAATTCATGCCTTTCATGTCTTGGTACCAAGCCATGCCTTGCCGGCTTGGTACCCTCTTGCTATGGCCATGTGATTCCATACTTAACCAATTTTCATGTATTTTAGTATCAAGCATGTCTTTTCGACTTGATACCCCTTTGGCTCTATACTTAGCCAAATTCAATGTTTTGGTACCAAGCCCTCCTTGCCGGCATGGTACCCTCTTGCCCCATACTTAGCCGATTTTCACCTCGGCATCATGTTTGACACCCTTGGACGAGACCCCCATTGGACGAGACCCCCTTTGTGCCTGACCCCCTTGGACGGTGTCATGCATGACCCCCTTTGTGCTTGACCCCCTTGGACGGTGTCATGCATGACCCCCCTTGTGCCGTGGGTCTCAGCACTTAGCCAAATTTTGGCCTTCTTTGCACCACACGGCGAAAGGGTACTCGCGATGACCCCCTTGGACGAGACCCCCTTTGTGCCTGACCCCCTTGGACGGTGTCATGCATGACCCCCCTTGGACGAGACCCCCTTTGACGGTGTCATGCATGACCCCCCTTGTGCCGTGGGTCTCAACACTTAGCCAAATTTTGGCCTTCCTTGCACCACATGGCGAAAGGGTACTCGCGATGACCTCGTTGTGCTGTGGATCTCAACACTTAGCCAAATTTTGGCTCTCTTTGCCACCACAGCTAGGGGGTCACGGAGGCGGGTCGGCCATCGTATAGAGGAGAAGGGGTTTGGCCACTTAGGCCCAAAAACCCAACCCAACAATGCCAGCTATCTCTTTTAATCATTAATGTTGAGCTGGCCTTATAAATCACTACCACTCCTTGAAAATAATCAATGTGGTATTAAGTTATTTTTTAGTGGTAAACAGTAAGTATCAATCTTAAGGCCCATTCTACTTGAAGGCAACAAACTAATTATGATAGCTAAGTTATACTGATAAAGCTCGGTAATACCATGGTACTGCATCTTTCTTCTGTACTACTTCTGTTCCTCATGGTCAGAGTCTACCCCATAATTCTTTTTCTCCCCGATTATGGTAGTCCCTCCAATAGCATCAGTACTTGGTTTAGTGATGTTGCTTTCCTTCAGGATAGGTGCTGCAATTGTGAAGGACTGACCTGATGTCTCACTCAATTGCTACAATCAGAATAGAAGTATAAGAGAAAGTGAAATAAAGCTGGTAGCATCTTCAAATATATGGAATTGAGTGGATCATGCTCCACGCTAAGCACAGAGTACTCAGCTTGAGGGTTAAGAAAGTTAAACTGAGTAAGTTAAACGTGGGGATTCTGGAATCAGATAGCGTTGGTTTGCCAGCGTGGTGATTGAAATGGCAGTCCCGATGACAACGCTTGAACGGGGACCTCCTTAGGGAAATTGTAAGAGAAAGACCGAGTGGGAATGACGGAAAAATCCTTCCGAGATATGCGGCCTGTTGAGCAGCGACTGTCGTTTCAATTTTTTCCCCCTGACATTCCCTTATAGTTATTTGTAGAGGGGACTAGCTTTTGCTAAATTATATGTTAATCACTTGGTTTATCAATTTTGTCCACGTTTGCCACCAAAAAGGTTTCCTACTCACTTTAAATTTTGATTCATCATTGGTCACCGACAGTTCATTTATCTTAAATTTGACTTAAATGCTAATCTATTATAAGCTTTGGCTCTTAGACAAATAATGTGGCAATTAAAATAAAATAAAAAGATTTTTTTTAATTTGTTTATAATAACCAGAACCATTAGAACTAATAAAAATAAAATTTAATTTACATCATCCCTACAAAAATAATCTATAGTTCAAAAACTTGTCCATGTTGTTGATCTATGAATTACTATACTAACTAGTTTTTGACATGTTATCAGAGCCTTGATAACAATAATCAAAGTGATCAGCTAGTAGCCACAACACTCAACATTCTTCAGAAGTCTTCCGTGTTCAGCCAGCCATAAAAATCGACGTATGCACTATGAATCTATCTATCTATACATAATATTATAGCAATTCAAAAGTAGTTTGTTGCCACATAAGCATTTGGAGAATTTACAAGGTGCCATGGTGGACACTTTTTTTACAAACAAAAAAGTTAGTTAATGATCAATTAATGTAGTTATATCTATCTTTTTTAAATATATATTTTTTTATTTTAATGATCATTTATGTAGCTATCTCTATCTTCTTTTAATGTTTTTTTTATTCAATAATTATATTTTTCAATATATATGTGTAGCATGAGTATATATACTTATGTTTGGAGAGTGACATATATTGTAATGCTTCAAAAAATATATTTGATTAAATCTGATCAATTAATTTTTTTTCTTTTTATTAGAACTTAATATAAGTTATATTTCGATAAATAATAAATTAAACACACAAATAAGTAATAAAAAATTTAAAAACAAAATATAATGAAGGAAGTTTAGATAATCAACATTTAATAATCAATTGAATTGAAAACCCAACTATATAATTTTATGTTTTGGTTATCAAACACTATCTTTTTCTAATGTTTGTATCTATCAACGAAAACAAGTATTAAATAGCAAAATGCTTCAAAAGTTGTTTTTCCATTTTGATAGAAACTTGACGAAGCCATAGTACCTGATTTTACAAATGAAGACGATAAAGAAAGAAAACTTTTCTTCTCTCTTATAGTGCATGCTTCCATACCTTATTTTCTCTTACATTTGTTCATACTTCCCCTTATTTTTCTTAACAGTTTACATATTTCGGTCAAACAAAGGTGTTAATTACACTTAAAAATACATTAAACTCTTGATATTTATATATGTATATTATGACATACCTTGAGTAAGAAAATGATATCTAGATCTTGAATTGACTGGAGCTGCATATGGTATTATTCTCAAACCTTTAAAGATTAAAATCTAGGTCTTAAATTTATAAATCTAATACCTAAGATCAGTTTAATTATAAACAAAAATCAATGGTCATGATTCGTTAAAATCTATGCAATAAATTACATGCACAATCTTAGGGGTTCACTCTATGATTTAGATAACTAAGACCTAGGGTTCACTCATCAAGGGTTAGGGTATAGTATCATGCCCACAAATCAGGTTAATTCGTGGTCCAGATAGCGTTTTCTTACTTAGAGTATAAGATCATGCTTAGATATTGACAATAGATGTGGCACTACACCAACAAAATGAAGATATTAGTATAAGTAATGGAATTTTTATCTCAAAACAAACACCAAAGATAAATAAATTTTAGCAAATGCATATTTGATAAGTTAGAAAGTTATACAACAATGAACCATGTTAAGATTAGAACCCTCGATAGTGTGTGAGTATCTTGGACCGAGATTCTAAACCAACATCTAAACAACGACCATGAGTTGAGGGTGAGTATATTAAACTTCAGGAATTAACAATTGGTACATATTGTATAAGATATTAAATTGAGTGTCTTGATAGACAAATATGATCTTACACTAAGACAGTAAAGTTTCAATTGGGATGACCAAATTTATGTAATATTGAAGTACCTTTATAAAAAAATTCTACCTAAGTTGTCGTCATCTGAGCAACATCATTGGTTGAGAGTTCGCCCAAACTCGAGATTCATTGAATGTCATATATTGTATAAGAAAAAAAAAATTGAGTATCGTTATTGACAAATCTTGACATAATATTCTATATGGGACGTGATATATCTTTGTGACATGATTTATGATCAGTGAATCGAAGCATCATAAGTGAATGTGCTAAGTATTGAGAATTTTTAATTTATAGATGCACCTCATACTCACCAATGAATGCAAATGTAAAAAATTTAGAAGATCCAAAATAGTTTAAACATATAGATAAATTGATTAATGTAAATGATAAAATTACACTCACCGGCCAACGTGCCGGGTAAAAAACTAGTTACTATACTAACTAGTCCATATTGTTGATCTATGAATTACTATACTAACTAGTTTTTGACATGTTATCAGAGCCTTGATAACAATAATCAAAGTGATCAGCTAGTAGCCACAACACTCAACATTCTTCAGAAGTCTTCCGTGTTCAGCCAGCCATAAAAATCGACGTATGCACTATGTTCCATGCCATCATCAAATTTTCTTTCATAGCATAGCAGCCTCCTCCAACCCCGCTGCGAGGGTGTAGGTTGTCCGAATCGATAACCAACCAGGAGGTTTTAGTCCCAAAGAAATCTCATCCTCTCCAAGCTCCTCTCGTGGCTTAGATATCCCTATAACTTGCATGCATAATTCATTAAGTAAATATCAAGCACTGACCGCCATATATCTCATCCACCTGTACCCAATACAAATGTCGCAACTCGCTTGTCAATGAGGTAATCGGACACTGGTGACATCACTCAGTCGGCTAGGAAAACCACTATCTAGCCATAAAACATCCCAGAAGCTGGTGGAGTTTCAATCCCTAGTACTCCACTAAAATTCCGTAAGGGTGAGTTTGGATGTGTATTTCAAATGTAATGCATTTGTAATACATGTATTTAAAATATGTGCATTTGAAATACATGTAATTTAAATTTGTTGTTTGGTTACTCATTCGTAATTTGTTGGTATTTTAGATTTTTATTTTAATTTTGAATTTTCTGGTCACTTACTATAAAATTTGACAAATTACATTTTGGTACCCAAAATTATTTTTTTTATAATTTAGTACCTAAACTTTTAATATTTTACAAAAAGGTCCTGAAATTTAGTGGTAAAATTACATTTGGATACTTTTATATATTTTTCACGCACTATAGTACCTAAACATTTAAAATGCTACAAACAAGTTCAATATTTTGTTAGGAGGAATTTCAAATCACTAGTTGTTGGAATATATTTGAAATTGACAAGTAATACACTAGACATGTATTTGGAAATCACCCCATAAATTTGGCACAAATCCAAATATCAAATATAATTAATATCCAAACAAATGATTTAGCATTTGAAAATCGAAATAACAAATAAAAAATCCTTATATCCAAACACACCCTAATTATTTTCTACGCCCAGGGTTTTCCATCAAGAGTTATAAATACTGTGTATTGCGCCTGACTGACAGATTTGCTTTTGTTGCGAAGATACTTCCCGATAAGCACCTCCACCTTGAAATTCACCAGGTTCTTGAATATCCCTCAAGCTAATTTCATCATGTAAGCCATACTTAGAACCCTGATATGATGCAACCCAAGGCCCCATGTTCCTTCAAGTTGAACATTTCCTCCCAGACCATGTAAAGAAGTGGTTAAGTATCATGCATGAACCTCTCTCAAGCAGAGAGGTCCATGTGTAGTACTTAACCACTTCCTTACACGCTCCCTCAAATGAAAGCCGACTTATGGGCTTGAAGTTTACACAGGCCTGCCATACCATTTGCTTGAAAACAATGTTTAATATTTGGGGGGAGGGGTGTTGAGGACTAGGGATGACACTTTTTCCCATACCCATGGGTATTTTACTATCTAATCCAATTGGGTTGGGTATGAAATCTAATTAAATTTGTGTGTACCCATACCCACTTAGTTAGGTTGGGTTGGGTTTTTAACACATGGATTGGGTTTGTACCCATGCCCAAATGCAAATTACAGTTTGGTACCTAAACTTAATAGATATGCAGACTAGACCCTAAATTTAATTTTTTTTGTATATAAGTCTTCAAAATATCGATGGAAAATTACACTTTAGTACATAATTTTTTTGGTCTTACATTTTGGTAGCTAAAATTTTCAAGTTTTAAAAATAGGTCCAATTTTGTATGTGTAGTTAAAACACCCTCACATAAATGGATATCCATACCCAACCCATACTCATTTAGATTATGAAAGCAATATTCATACCTTACCAAACCCATCAAAAAACCTTCCAAACCCACATATACCTCATCCATACCCTACCCATTAGAGGTGGGCATCGGTGCGGTTCGGACTGCATCACACAGTATTGATATAAACCGAACTGCACCGCATCTTAATCAGACTGCACCGCATGTTCGACCACTAAGTTATTGGTACGGTCAAACCAAACCGTGTAGATTAGCGATTGGTACGGTTTAGACCGCGCCGCATTTTGACCGCAATTCATTATTGTTGGGTTGGTCCAACTCATATGGTGGTTGGATTAACCGGTTTGAGTTTTGGTTGGTTTCTAGAAGATCCTCTATTTTCAAAATAGAGAGTTATTGTCTACTCAAAAGTAAAAAGAGGTGACAGCCTTTCATTTTTAGAGAGAGAATCAGAAAAGAGAAGAGATAAGGAAAAAGAGAGAAGAGAGGAAGAGCTGCAGTTTTTCGTTTCTGCAGCAGGGCAGCCTGTTCAAGTGATTCTGGAAGATTGAACCGTTGGATCGTCCTGAAATTTGGACAGTGGGTTCGCAATTGTCTGGTCTTCATTCTGACCGAAGGGATCGTTATTCTGAGGTCTAGTTCGTTGTGAATCGCTGCTGGACAGAAGGTGTACGAATATGTTTTTGGGTATCTCTCAACCTCTCTTTGTCTTGCTCTTGTTCTTGTTATCCACCATGTTGGTGAGAGCTATTGTGGTTGATTGTTGATCCAAGAAGGGTGTTCTTGAGGTGTTTGTAATCCTCTAGCTAGTCTAGAGAGGACTTGTAATCCCACCAAAGTCTAGTGGAGTTGTGGCTTGGACAAAGGTCCCGTGGTTTTTCCCGATTTGGGTTTTCCACGTAAAAATCGTGTATCTTGTGCATTCTATGTAAGCCCAATTCCCGTAGGTCACTAGGGAATAACTGTGGCCCAAGTGTAATTATCACTTAATGGTTTAATATATAAGGTAAATCCTATATTGATTAGGTTAATGAAAGGTAAATTCCTAATATACCCTGATGGTGGGTCTATATAAAGAAGCTCTAGGATTGGTCCTCTCTAAACCCATTACGTAGAATTTCTTAGCCATCACAGAAATCTCTAAACCTAAAACCTAAAGGGGTCAAGAGGGAGAAACTCAACTCCGGTGTAATAAATCTAACTCGGAAGCAAGAAAACACAAGACACCAATTTTACGTGGTATCCCCGATTGATGTCGGGACTAATCCACGGGAGAGTTTTAGCCTCTCCAGCTCTTAATTCTTATTACTTCACACACGGCACAAAGGCCTTACAAGCCTTCTTATATATTCCTCTACAAGATGCTACTGGAATATATGAGGAAGAAGGTATCCTCGTACAAGACGTAGAAGAAAACCTACTCCTACATGGCGAAGGTGTCGTAACCATGCAGGCTACTCGAACTGGACCTGTAGATGGATCCTTACGGGCTGATGACACTCGGCCCAATACGCCCCCGCAAGCTGTACTGTGGAGGTCACGAACATGCAGCTTGGAGAGTAGAAAACGAAAACGGTCCGCACCCAGACCCTTAGTGAACAAATCAGCTACCTGAAGTTGGGAACTGATCTTACGAGGGAGAATATCACGAGAAACAACCCGTTCACGAACGAAATAACAGTCCATCTCGACATGTTTAGTGCGTTCGTGAAAAACTGGGTTTGCAGCAATATGAAGAGCCGCCTGGTTATCGCAGTACAAAGGAGTAGGGCCTGTTGAAGGTACGCCTAACTCACTGAGCAACCATCGTAACCAAATCAGCTCACTGACAGTGCTTGCCATGGCACGATACTCTGCCTCTGCTGAAGAACGAGCAACTACTTTCTGCTGTTTGGTGCGCCAAGAGACGGGAGCAGAACCCAGAGAAATGTAGAAGCCACTAGTAGACCGACGAGTCGTCTGACACCCACCCCAATCAGCATCACAATATGCGACCAACTCAAGAGGATTATCGGCTGGAAAATACAAACCTTGCCCTGGCGAATTCTTCAAGTAACGAAGAATGCGCATTGCGGCATCCATGTGAGCTTGAGAAGGAGCATGCACAAAACGACTCAAGATGTTGACTCCGTAAGATATATCTGGACGAGAGACGGTGAGATAAAGTAGACGTCCCACCAGACGATGGTATGATGACCCGTCCACAAGAGGAGAAGAGTTAGGTTTGGTGAGCTGGTGATTCTGTTCGATAGGGAATGCACTAGGACGAGCACCAATAACTCCTGCCTCTTCAAGAATGTCCAGTACATATTTACGTTGACTAAGGACGAGCCCTCGAGGGGATCTAGCAACCTCAAGACCAAGGAAATACTTCAGTGTTCCCAAATCCTTAATGCTGAAACGGTCATCAAGGAATCGTTTGACGGTAGAAATAAACTCCAAGTCATTTCCGGCCAATAGGACGTCATCAACGTAGATGAGTGCCACAACAAACGTAGTTCCACGAGAGAAAATGAACATGGAATGATCTGCAGACGATGCCCGAAAACCGAGTTCACACAAGGCTGTAGTGAACTTTTGATACCAGTTGCGAGACGCCTGCTTCAAACCGTAAATTGACTTATGTAGACGACAAACGCGATTATCACCAGGAGCAGCATAACCAGGGGGAAGCTTCATATAAACTTCTTCCTGGAGATCACCATGGAGAAATGCGTTATTTACATCAAGCTGATGAATGAACCAACCACGACTAACTGCCACAGCGAGAAGACAACGTACAGTCACAAGCTTCGCTACGGGAGCAAAAGTATCATGATAATCCACTCCTTCAACCTGCGTATACCCCTTTGCAACCAAGCGAGCTTTATAACGCTTAACAGTGCCATCCGGGTAATACTTGATCTTGTAGACCCACTTACAATCGATAATGTGCGCACCGGGAGGAGGGACGACAAGACTCCAAGTGCCATTGACTTCAAGGGCGTGAATCTCTTTGTTCATGGCGTCCCGCCACCATGCATATCGAACAGCTTGAGAAAAACTGCGGGGTTCAGATTCTTTAGTAATTACCGCAAGGAAGGCTCGATGTTGAGGACTTAGACGATCATATGAAACATAGTGAGACAACGGATACTGAACGTGTGAGGCGTCCTGCAAATCCGTTACATAAACATCAAGATAAGAGGGAGGCCGTTTGGAACGCAAACCTCGTCCAAGTTGTGGAGGCTGATCGGTAGGGGAAGGTGACTTCGTGGCTGGATCAAGCTCTTCATCAAGGCTGCCCATGATAATTGGGGAAACTTGTTGCCGTGACAAAGGTTGTCCATCGGCAGTAGAGTCACCACTTGGAGAGGGCGACGTGGACTCCATGTTGTCTTGATGTGAAGAAGACGTCACCTGACGCGTTGAAGGGGAACACACCTGACGTGGTGCCGAAGTCTCGCTAGAGACAGATGGAACAGTGGAGACGAGTTGGTCATCATCCAGGGGACTTGAATGAGGACTTGCATCAGCAGGTGGATCAAAAGGTGAAGGAACCCAATGGAAATCACGAGGATCCTGGGCATGAAACGGGAAATATGTTTCATGAAAAACTACGTCCCGTGACATATGAACTTTACGAGTAACCAGGTCATAAACTTTGTAGCCTTTCTGAGTAGACGCATACCCAATAAACACACCAGCACGCCCCCTATCAGCGAATTTATGGAGTCCCCCATGATTGTCTTTAGTATAGACAAGGCAGCCAAAAGCTCGGAGATGAGCGTAAGGTGCGATTTTCCCAAAGATCAATTCATAGGGCGTTTTCTTTGTTGCTGTGGTAGGCAGTCGGTTAATCAGGTAAACAGCAGTGAGTACACACTCACCCCAGAAACGTAAGGGAAGTCCTGCATGAAACCGAAGTGCTCGAGCTGTGTCCAAAATGTGCCTATGCTTGCGCTCAACGACCCCATTTTGTTGAGGCGTATCCGTACAACTAGTCTGTAATATAATGCCAGAGCGCTCATAGTAATCCTGCAGAACTGTAGTCCGAAATTCCAAACCATTATCAGACTGAATACGTTTAACTTTCTTACCAAACTGTGTGTTGACCATCTCAAAAAACATCAGCAGATAACGAGAGACTTCAGATTTAAACTTCAAAAGATATACCCATACACCACGACTAAAATCATCGACGATTGTCAGAAAATAATGTGCTCCACTAAGTGATGGAGTATGATAACCACCCCAAATGTCGATATGAATAAGTTCAAAACAATCAGAAGTCTTTATCGTACTAAGCTGAAAAGGAAGCCGACTTTGCTTAGCTCGGGAACAGGAATGACACGGCCCATGTCCCTTGCTACCAGAAAACGAAATGTAGGAACATAACTGAGAAAACTTTAACGGAGAAGGATGCCCCAGACGGTGGTGCCAAACTTCTTCAGAGACCGACGACGAACTACTGGCAGCATAAACAAACGTCTCCTTGCTGTCCAGTAACTTCAGATAATAGAGCCCATTACGGAGAATCCCCTTCCCAATCACGATCCTGGAGTGTAAGTCCTGGAGTATGCATAAATCACGCAAGAAGATAAGTGCGACATTGTTATCTTGAGTTAATTTGCTAACAGACAAAAGATTGCACTTAAATTCCGGAACATGTAATACGCGTTCCAGTTTCAAATCAGAATCAAGCTGAACTGTACCAACACCTGCCACAGGGACACTCTCACCATTTGGAATTCGCACGGGGTGATGATCTTGTTTGACTGATTCCACGTTCAACAAGTTCACATCCTTTGTGATGTGTTCATTACAACCCCAATCGATTAACCATTCGGAGTCATTAGTGATCATACCTGCCATGTGTGCCGAGGCGTCTTCAGCTTGTTTAGGCTGTGAGAGGAATTGTTTTAATTGTTCCAGCTGCTCAAGGCTGAAACCTGGGACGGGGCTCACACTGCTGGGCGCCGCCGCTACCTGTGCTGCACGAGGTGAGGGATCGCCTGGACTTTTCTTCTTCTTTTCTCCACGTTCACTCTTCTCGGCAGTACTAGAGCTGCGACTAGGACAACCAATTATATCATAGCAAGCATGTTTGAAATGGCCAGGCTTACCACAGTGTGTACATTTTGGACGACCATCCGCAGTTCGCGAATATTCATTGTCAGACTTGGCAGCGAACGCTGCTCCTTCAGAGGTTGGACGACGCTTTTGGACAAGAAGACGTTGTTTCTCATCGGTGGAAACCATGCTAAAAGCTTCAGCTAAGGTTGGAGACGGCCGCATCGAAAGAATTTGGCTCCGAACCGTGCAAAAACTTTCATCAAGCCCCATGAGAAAGTCAAAAAGCCTTGAACGTTCCTCCCTTGCACGAGTACGAGTTTCCAAGCCGCAGCTACAGTTCCCGCAGATGCAAGTTTCTGGAGGTGAAAGAGAATAAGACTCCTCCCATAGATTACGAAGCTGAGTGTAAAAGGACGACACGGTAAGCTTCTCTTGCCAAAGCACACTGATGAGACGACGAAGTTCGTAGCCACGAGTGAGACTACCCTGTCCAAACCGCTCTTTCAAGTCGACCCAGACTTCTCTAGCCGTTTTAGCAAAACGGACACTGCTACGAACTTCCTTGTTCATGGAAATCCTCAACCAGCCTTTGACGACGGCATCGCAACGATTCCAGGCACTCAACTCAGGTTCCTTCGATGGCTTTGGGACAGTGCCATCGACAAACCCAAATTTATTCTTCACAATAAGGGCGTCGGTAATATCAACGACCCATTCACCGTAATTAGACGAAGTAAGTACCTCACCGATCTGCAGCTGACTATTGATGTCAGATTGATGAAGAAAGAGTGGCGAACTTGGCTCCGGAAAAACCTGACTCGGAACCGGACCAGAAGTCGACGACGTGAAGGCGAACTTGCCTTCAGAACCAGAGGAATTCTTTGTCTCGTCGTCACTCATGTTGACAACGTAGGACGAAACTTGAGGGACCTAGTGCTCTGATACCATAATAAATCTAACTCGGAAGCAAGAAAACACAAGACACCGATTTTACGTGGTATCCCCGATTGATGTCGGGACTAATCCACGGGAGAGTTTTAGCCTCTCCAGCTCTTAATTCTTATTACTTCACACACGGCACAAAGGCCTTACAAGCCTTCTTATATATTCCTCTACAAGATGCTACTGGAATATATGAGGAAGAAGGTATCCTCGTACAAGACGTAGAAGAAAACCTACTCCTACATGGCGAAGGTGTCGTAACCATGCAGGCTACTCGAACTGGACCTGTAGATGGATCCTTACGGGCTGATGACACTCGGCCCAATACGGTGATTACTACTCCAGCGCCGCCGCCGCTCTCGTCATGGATCGAGGTATTACCGATTCGTGAAATCATCTAATTCTAAGATCCATGCTATTATGATTTATGTTTACATGTGGTATCAGAGCTTTAGGGTTTATATGAATGGATGATTTTCGACTATGTATGTTTTCTGTTGCATCATCGTGTATATGAGCTAATTAGTGGGCTGCCATATAATTATTAACAATGGTAGGCGTTCTCACCGATTATAATCAATTTTTTCTCACCGCTTTCACTTCACCACTATCAGAGACTATATATGAACGTAAGGAATAAGAATGAATATATATATGTCTAAGTTACAATGGCTTTAATCGGTTGACCATTATAGCTTGCGATTCTAAGTTTTCCTTTTAGTCTGTTAGAGTGAGTGCTTTGTCAAATTCCAATTCTATATATGCTTTGTCGTTTATTTCCACATCTTGCTTCTTCTGTGGGTGCAATTATGCTTGATCAAATTCCATTAGTTCTTTCCTGTTGCTATCTATTGGCTTTGGCTATAATATGTTTGAGTTACTTTGATAATGAATTTGATCACAGCAGGCTTAATGGTTGATCAGTTAAGCAATTATTATAATAGTAACCTATTAATGATTCAAGTTTTGCGTATGTGTATTTGAGAACTATGATTAACAATTGCTTTGACTTGAGTTAAATTTTATCTTTGATATCTATGTTATGATTAATTTGTTAGTCATTAAAGTGGCCAAATTAGAAGGTTTATAGATAACAAGTTGAATCAAGTTCAACTACTAATGTTTATGTGATGCTTTAAAGTTGAAGTTCGTGATTATAAAATATTTTGAATCGCCCAAAGGTTGATTGCTCGTTTTATAACTCATGAACATTATCGTGGTAAATTGATGTGCTTGGTTAGATATATTTAGTATATCCAAAGATTGCAAGTATATCTGATTTGAGTATGTCTATCACCAATTATATGATTATTTTGAGCATCAATTACGATTATTTATCGCATATTTATTGTTGTTTTGCCCAAAGGTAGCACCAATATATGTTTTATGTTTATGCTTCCGAATCTGTATTATAGTTTATGCTTATCACCTAAAGCATTAATGTGTGAGTACATGTTATATATGTTTGCAGTATCTGTTCCTGTCTCTCTTCATTCGCAAGCCACGTCTGTTGTTAAGTTTAATGGCCTCAACTTCTCTGAATGGGCTGAACAGGTTCAGTTTCACCTCGGTGTTCTGGATCTTGATCTGGCACTCTTAAGTGAGAAACCTGCTGCTCTTACTGATGCTAGCAGTGTTGAGGAAAAGTCTTTCCATAAAGCTTGGGAAAGATCTAACAGACTAAGCCTAATGTTTATGCGAATGACTATAGCAAACAACATTAAGTCAACTTTCAATGATACTGAAAGTGCTAAGGAATTTATGAATTCCGTGAAAGAAAGCTCTCAATCTGAGTCTGCTGATAAGTCGCTTGCTGGGACACTGATGGGTACGCTAACCACCATGAAGTTTGATGGTTCTCGTACCATGAATGAGCATATCGTCGAAATGACAAACATTGCAGCAAGACTAAAGACCATGGGAATGGAAGTGAATGAAAATTTCCTAGTAACGTTCATCCTTAATTCCTTACCTCCAGAGTATGGCACATTCCATGTGCATTACAATACTCTAAAGGATAAATGGAATGTGCATGAGTTACAAAGCATGCTCATTCAAGAGGAAGCAAGGCTTAAGAAACCAGGAAATCATTCTGCCAATCTTGTTGGTCATAAAGGAGCTGGAAAGAAACCATGGAACAAGAATGGGAAGGGCAAGGAAGGACTATCAAAGCTTAATGAGTCATATGCCAAAATCCACAAGAAGGAACCAAGTAAGGATATATGCCGCTTCTGTAAGAAAGCTGGACATTATGAGAAAGATTGCTTGAAAAGAAAGGCATGGTTCGAAAGAAAGGGTAAGCCTAGTGCTTCAGTATGTTTCGAATCAAATTTAACTGAGGTTCCTTATAATACTTGGTGGGTTGACACTGGTTGTACCATTCATGTTTCCAAAACAATGCAGGGATTCCTTACGACCCAAACCATAAGGCAAAATGAGAAGTTCATCTATATGGGAAACCGAGCCAAAGTTCCAGTTGAAGCTATTGGGACTTATCGTTTGGTTTTAGATACTGGTCATCATTTGGACCTTGTCAATACCCTTTATGCTCCTTCTATTTCTCGTAATTTGGTTTCGGTGTCTCAACTAGATAAGGCTGGGTATTTTTTGAATATCGGAAATGGTTCTATTAGTTTGTTCAAACAAAATGTTTTATTGGTTTCTGGTACCCTTGTTGATGGTTTGTACAAACTAAAGCTTGATACCGTGTTCGCTGAGACTCTCTTAACCTTGCATCATAATGTTGGTATTAAACGTGGTTTGTTTGATGAATCCTCTGCTTACTTTTGGCATAAACGGTTGGGTCACATATCCAAAGAAAGAGTGGAAAGGCTAGTAAAGAATGAAATCCTTCCTCATTTGGATTTTACTGACCTTGGAATTTGTGTTGCGTGTATTAAAGGAAAACACACAAAACACACACTTAAGAAAGCAGCCACAAGAAGCTCACAGCTCCTTGAAATTATACACACTGATATTTGTGGACCTTTTGATGTTCCATCACTTGGTGGAGAAAAGTATTTCATTACCTTTATCGATGATTTTTCACGTTATGGATATATCTATTTGCTGCATGAAAAATCTTAGTCGGTAGATACCCTTGAGGTGTTTATCAATGAAGTTGAGAGGCAATTAGAAAGAAAGGTGAAAATTGTCAGATTTGATAGAGGTGGAGAATATTATGGAAAATATGATGAAAGTGGACAATGCCCTGGTCCATTTGCTAAGTTCCTAGAAAGACGTGGTATTTGTGCTCAATACACTATGCCAGGAACACCGCAACAAAATGGTGTTGCAGAAAGGCGGAATCGTACTTTAATGGATATGGTTAGGAGCATGTTAAGCAACTCATCTTTACCCAAATCATTGTGGATGCACGCTTTAAGGACCGCTGTGTATTTGTTGAACAGGGTTCCTAGTAAAGCAGTTCCTAAGACACCTTTTGAACTTTGGACGGGAAGGAAACCCAGTTTAAGGCACCCGCATGTTTGGGGTTGCCCAGCGGAAGTGAGAATATATAATCCACATGAAAAGAAGCTGGACTCACGAACAATCAGTGGTTTCTTCATTGGTTATCCAGAAAAATCTAAGGGGTATCGATTTTATTGCCATAACCATAGTACAAGAATTGTTGAAACTGGAAATGCTAGGTTCATTGAGAATGGTGAAGTTAGTGGGAGCTTAGATTGCAAATATCCTTGCTTCTACCCTCTTCTCAAGTTGTTGCTCCTGCACATGTTGAGCATGATAACGATTTGCAGGAACAACAAATGAACGATCAATCACCACCTAATATTGCTATTGAGAATGAACCTAACATAGATGAACCACAAGAAATCGCATTAAGAAGGTCTACAAGAAATCGAAGGCCTGCAATTTCTGATGATTATGAGGTTTATCTTCACGAGTTAGAATCTGATTTAGGACTCTATCATGATCCAGTTTCATTTTCACAAGCCATGGAAAGTGAGCATTCTGATAAATGGTTAGCTGCCGCGAAAGAAGAGATGAAATCTATGTATAAAAATGAAGTTTGGGACCTTGTTGATTTGCCTGAAGGTTGTAAAAGAGTTGGTAATAGATGGGTCTGGAAGACCAAACATGACTCTTATGGCAATATTGAAAGACACAGGGCCAGACTTGTTGCAAAAGGTTTCACTCAGAAAAGTGGTGTTGACTATAAAGAGACATTTTCACCCGTCTCTAAGAAATACTCCTTAAGGATTGTCATGGCAATGGTAGCTCATTATAATCTAGAGCTCCATCAGATGGATGTGAAAACCGCCTTTCTGAATTGGAATTTAGATGAAGCAGTCTATATGGATCAACTTGAAGGTTTTTTGGTTGAGGGAAAAGAACATATGGTGTGTAAATTAAAGAAGTCAATATACGGAGTTAAACAAGCTTCTCGACAATGGTATATTAAGTTCAATGATACCATTACATCTTTTGGATTTAAGGAGAACATCGTCGATCGATGTATATATCTGAAGATTAGTGGGAGTAAGTTTATAATTTTAGTTCTGTATGTTGACGATATCTTGCTTGCTACTAATGATCTTGGTTTATTACATCAAACCAAGGAGTTTCTCTCTAAGAACTTTGAAATGAAGGATTTGGGTGAGGCATCCTATGTGATTGGAATAGAAATATTTCGTGATAGATCACAAGGACTGTTGGGATTGTCTCAGAAATCATACATTAACCGGATCCTAGAGAGATACAATATGGCTGAATGCGCTGCAAATGTCGTTCCAATTCAGAAGGGAGATAAATTTAGTCTCAAACAATGTCCAAAGAATGAATTGGAACGCAAGCAAATGGAACACATTCCTTATGAATCTATTGTTGGAAGTTTGAATTATGCACACACTTGTACCAGACCAGACATCAGTTTTGCTGTCGGAATGCTGGGCAGGTATCAAAGTAATCCAGGAGTAGATCATTGGAAAGCTGCAAAGAAGGTACTAAGGTATCTACAAGGAACAAAAGACCACATGCTCACCTTCAGGAGATCTGATCACCTTGAGGTGATTGGATATTCAGATTCAGATTATGCTGGATGTGTAGACACCAGGAAGTCTACTTTTGGCTATTTGTTCCTTCTAGCCGGAGGGGCAATTTCATGGAAGAGTGCGAAGCAGTCTGTTATTGCCACATCCACTATGAAAGCTGAATTCATAGCTTGTTATGAAGCTACGAATCATGGTTTATGGCTGCGGAATTTTATTTCTGGACTTGGAATTGTCGACACTATCACCAAGCCGCTGAAAATTTACAGTGATAATTCCGCAGCGGTATTCTTCTCTAAGAATGACAAGTATTCGAAGGGTACTAAGCATATGGAGGTGAAATACTTTGTCGTTAAGGAAGAAGTTCAGAAACAAAGGGTGTCGATCGAGCATATTAGCACACAGCTTATGATTGCTGATCCATTAACAAAAGGATTGCCTCCTAAGACATTTACTGAACATGTCGAAAGGATGGGAATTATAGGACGTCATGACTAAATTCATTTTATGTTTCATGGATTGACACTTTGAGCTCATTTATTTTGTTTCTGGAATAAAGTTATGAATCTTGTTTTTTTGGACCATTATGAATACCTTGTTATGTGTCATATTGAGCATGAGACTGGTTTGGTGGTACATGGAAGGGACTATGTCGATAAATTGATATAGAACCGCCATGATCCTAATCTAGCTTTCATACTTGATTATGACTTTATGGTGAACCAAATATTATGGATTTATCTTATGATGTGCACACTTATGTTTACTATTAGATCTTGTGATATATAATGACACATGGACCAAGTGGGAGAATGTAAGCCCAATTCCCGTAGGTCACTAGGGAATAATTGTGACCCAAGTGTAATTATCACTTAATGGTTTAATATATAAGGTAAATCCTATATTGATTAGGTTAATGAAAGGTAAATTCCTAATATACCCTGATGGTGGGTCTATATAAAGAAGCTCTAGGATTGGTCCTCTCTAAACCCATTACGTAGAATTTCTTAGCCATCACAGAAATCTCTAAACCTAAAACCTAAAGGGGTCAAGAGGGAGAAACTCAATTCCGGTGATTACTACTCCAGCGCCGCCGCCGCTCTCGTCATTGATCGAGGTAGGTTTCCTTGATCTATTATCGATTCGTGGAATCATCTAATTCTAAGATCCATGCTATTATGATTTATGTTTACATTCTATTCTTACTTGTGGTTGCTGGCCGGTTTCTCAACAGTGGTATCAGAGCCTGGTTGTTTGAGGGGTGTGTTTGGTGAATGACAAGAATGGATGACTCAAGTGGAGCAATGATTAAGTTGACATCATCCAACTACTCTATTTGGAAGCCACGGATGGAGGATATTCTGTTTTGCAAGGATCTCTATGAGCCAATTGAAAATGGCAGCGAGAAGCCGGAAGACAAGACTGAGAAGCAATGGGAGGTCTTGCATAGAAAGGCGGTGTCAATCATTCGACAATGGATTGACCAAAGCATCTTTCATCATGTTGCAAAAGATACAAGAGCAGATGAATTGTGGCAGAAATTGGAGTCCATGTATGAGAGGCAATCGGCTCAGAATAAAGCCTCACTCATTCGAAGAATTGTGAACTTGAAGTACAAGGATGGGCATAGTGTCTCGGAGCATTTGAGTGACTTTCAAGGACTTGTGAACCAGCTAACTACTATGAAGTTAGCACTTGATGATGAAGTGCAAGCATTGTTACTTCTCAGTTCTTTGCCGGATAGTTGGGAGACTTTGGTGGTCTCACTTAGCAACTCAGCACCTAATGGCAAGTTGACTATGGACATTGTCAAGGATAGCATGTTGAATGAAGAGGCAAGGAGAAAAGAGTTGGGGATTACATCAGAGCCACATGCTTTGGTGGCGGATAATTCTGGAAGTCATGGAAGAAGTAGAAATAGAAATTTCAACTTCAAGAACTCTCAGAATCGAAGTAACAGCCGAGGGAGATCAAAAGGGAGATCAAAATCATTGTCAAGACCAAGAGGAGAAATCACATGTTATCATTGCAACCAGCCCGGACACATGAAGAGAGAGTGCAGAATCTTGAAACGGGAACAAGCTAGAGGAAAAGGTGTGGAAAACCGAGAAAAAGATGATACTATTGCTGCTGCCACAGATGGTGATGTAGTCATTGTTTGTGATGCCGGTTTTGTTAACCTTGCTTGTCAAGAGAGTACATGGGTTGTTGACTCGGGTGCCTCATTCCATGTGACCTCACAGATTGATTTTTTCTCTTCCTACACAAACGGTAACTATGGTTGTGTGAGGATGGGAAATAATGGCACATCAAAGATTGTTGGCATGGGTGATATTCATCTAGAGACCAACACGGGTTGCAAGCTAGTCTTAGAAGGATGTGAGACATGTTCCTGACATGAGGCTGAATTTGATATCCACGGGAAAGCTTGATGATGATGGTTATACCAACTATTTTGGAGAAGGAAAATGGAAGCTCTCAAGAGGTTCTCTTGTGGTGGCTAAAGGCAAGAAGGAAAGTACGCTCTACATGACGAATGCAAAGCATAGCAAGGGAGGAATCAATGTTGCTGAGAAAGATTCTTCCATTGAGCTTTGGCATAAGAGACTCGGTCATTTGAGCGAGAAGGGGATGCAAATATTGTCCAAGAAACAACTCTTGCCCGGAGCTAAAGGTACTCTTCTTAAAACTTGTGTTCATTGCTTAGCCGGAAAAACTCATAGAGTTGCATTTCATAGATTTCCACCTTCTAGAAGGAGTAAGGTACTTGATCTAATTCACACCGATGTTTGTTTTATGCGAGATAAAACTCTTGGTGGTGCAAGCTATTATGTTACCTTCATCGATGATCACTCAAGGAAGGTGTGGACATATGCTTTGAAAACGAAGGATCAAGTGCTAGATGTTTTCAAGCAATTTCATGCTGAAGTGGAAAGGGAAACCGGCCTCAAGTTGAAGTGTGTAAGGGCTGATAACGGGGGAGAGTATAGAGGTCCATTCGAAAGCTACTGCAGATTGCACGGAATTAAACTGCAGAAAAGTGTACCCAAGACTCCACAACAAAACGGTGTCGCCGAGAGGATGAATAGAACAATTTGTGAGAGAATCAAGTGTATGCTCTCACATGCCAAGCTACCTAAATCATTTTGGGGAGAAGCAATGTGGACAGCGGTTGATCTAATCAATCTCTCACCATCGGTCCCTTTGGAGGGTGACGTGCCTCAACGAGTATGGACGGGAAAGGAAGTCTCATATGAACACTTGCGAGTGTTCGGTTGCAAAGCCTATGTTCATGTTCCAAAAGATGAGAGAGCAAATCTTGATGACAAAGCAAAGCCATGTATATTCATGGGCTATGGGCGTGAAGAATTTGGGTACAGATTATGGGATCCAATTGCAAGGAAAATTGTTCGCAGCCGGGATGTGATTTTTCTTGAAGATGAGACAAGAGAAGACGTCGAAAGGGGTAAAAAGAAGAAAAATACAGCAGCTGGTCCGGTTAATTTGGAGCCTATATCTCCATCCCAAATGCATGAAAATGTTGAGGAAGTAGTGCATGATGAGCCTCAAGGTGCACTAGATCAAGAAGTGCAAGGAGAAGAGCAATTGGAGCAAGAAGAACAAGTTGAAGAAGAGCAACCTCTATCTGAACCAAGAAAGTCAACAAGAGATCACAAAGCTTCCACTTGGTACTCCCCTCATGAGTACCTATTGTTGACTGACGAGGGAGAACCCAAATATTATCAAGAAGCCATGTCTCATGAAGACAAGGAGGAGTGGAACAAAGCAATGCAAGAAGAGATGAAGTCTTTGCAAGAGAATCACACCTATGATTTGGTGAAACTACCCAAAGGAAAAAGATCACTTAAGAACAAGTGGGTCTACAAGTTAAAGACGGAGGAAACTAGTTCAAAGCCTCGGTTTAGGGCGCGACTAGTTGTGAAGGGTTTCAACCAAAAGAAAGATGTTGACTTTGAAGAAATTTTCTCTCTCGTGGTGAAGATGTCCTCTATCCGAGTTGTGCTTGGGTTGGCTGCAAGTTTGGACTTAGAAGTTGAACAACTCGATGTGAAGACGGCGTTTCTTCATGGTGACTTAGAGGAAGAGATATACATAGATCAGCCGAAAGGGTTCGAGGTTAAAGGCAAAGAAGATCTTGTATGCAGATTAAGAAATAGCCTATATGGGTTGAAGCAAGCACCAAGGCAATGATACAAGAAATTTGACTCATTCATGGTCAACCACGGGTATGCAAGAACTACCTCCGATCATTGTGTGTTTGTGAAATACTTTGCTGAAAATGATTTCATCATTCTCTTGCTTTACGTGGATGACATGTTGATCATGGGTCGGAATGTTGGAGAGATTGATAGATTGAAAAGGGAGTTGAGTAAATCCTTTGCCATGAAGGACCTAGGACCTGCAAAACAAATTTTAGGGATGAGAATCTCTAGGGATCGGAGGAATGGAAAAATTTGGTTGTCTCAAGAAAGGTATATTGAAAGAGTTCTTGAGCGGTTTAACATGAGCAAGGCTAAGGCGGTTAGTACTCCACTTGGAGGACATTTCAAGTTGAGTGTGAAGCATTGTCCTACAAGTGATGAAGAGAAAGAAGCAATGAAGAATGTACCTTATGCATCAGCTGTTGGGAGCTTGATGTATGCTATGGTTTGCACAAGACCGGATATTGCTCGTGCAGTTGGGATTGTCAGTCGGTTTCTTTCCAATCCGGGGAAAGAACATTGGACAACAGTGAAGTGGATTCTTCGCTACTTGAGAGGTACTTCTAGAGTGTGTCTATGCTTTGGTAATGGCAAGACCATACTTGATGGATATACCGATGCTAACATGGCAGGTGATGTGGACTCTAGAAAGTCGACTTCTGGATACAAGATGACTTTTGCAAGTGATGCAGTTTCATGGCAATCTAAACTGCAAAAATGTGTTGCATTATCAACAACAGAAGCCGAGTACATAGCTGTGACAGAAGCTTGCAAAGAGATGCTATGGTTGAAGAAGTTTCTTCAAGAGTTGGGCATCAAGCAAGAGAGGTATGTGCTCTATTGTGACAGTCAAAGTGCAATTCATCTTTTCAAGAATCCAACTTTCTACTCAAGGTCGAAACACATAGATGTTCGATATCATTGGATTCGTGATGTTTTGGAAGGGAAGTTGTTGGAGCTCAACAAAGTGCATACGGATGACAATGGTTCGGACATGATGACTAAGTCTCTACCAAATGGAAAACATATCTTCTGTCGAGATGAAGCAGGTTTGGTGCTACCCCCCATATGAGCCGGAGGGGGAGATTTGTTGGGTTGGTCCAACTCATATGGTGGTTGGATTAACCGGTTTGAGTTTGAGTTTTGGTTGGTTTCTAGAAGATCCTCTATTTTCAAAATGGAGAGTTATTGTCTAATCAAAAGTAAAAAGAGGCGAAAGCCTTTCATTTGTAGAGAGAGAATCAGAAAAAAGAAGAGATAAGGAAAAAGAGAGAAGAGAGGAAGAGCTGCAGTTTTTCGTTTCTGCAGCAGGGCATCCTGTTCAAGTGATCATTCTGGAAGATTCAACCGATGGATCGTCCTGAAAATTGGGCAGTGCGTTCGCAATTGTCTGTGCTTCATTCTGCCCGAATGGATCGTTATTCTGAGGTCTAGTTTGTCGGGAATCTCTGCTGGACAGAAGGTGTACGAATCTGTTTTTGGGTATCTCTCAACCTCTCTTTGTCTTGCTCTTGTTCTTGTTATCCACCATGTTGGTGAGAGCTATTGTGGTTGATTGTTGATCCAAGAAGGGTGTTCTTGAGGTGTTTGTAATCCTCTAGCTAGTCTAGAGAGGACTTGTAATCCCACCAAAGTCTAGTGGAGTTGTGGCTTGGACAAAGGTCCCGTGGTTTTTCCCGATTTGGGTTTTCCACGTAAAAATCGTGTGTCTTGTGCATTCTATTCTTACTTGTGGTTGCTGCCCGGTTTCTCAACAATTATTGTTTGTACAAAGTATCCAAACAAGAGCATGCCAAAATTGAGAACTGAGTCAAGAATTACTACGGCTGGAGCTGGTGGCACTCTTCGCGTAGCCATCAAAAAGAGCATGCTAAAAATTGAGAACTGCTATTGCTAGAGTTGCACTCTGTTTCCCTGCCACCAAAACAGAGCATGCCAATTTCTCGTTAATTAGCATAATCTAAGGGTGTTCTACGTCGAGAAACTTGTGAGTTAATAAAGGAGAGGTGTGACATCGGGATTGCGGTGGTAAACTGGTAATTAGGTGGGCTGAATTTGTCCTAGTCGATATATTCCTAGGAGGGAAACTTTTCTATGTATTTGTTTAGTTGTGCAGAAGAATAGGTGAATGAACTAAAAGAGCTCTCTTGCCTCTATTGTAGACATGAAATTTGTGGGTTAGCATTTCCTTGCCAATGGGGGGTTTACGCTAGCGACCAAATGGTTGAGGTCTGATTAAGTAAAAAGAATAAGCTTTCTTCAAGACTTCTTCACATTAGTATATGGTTTTTGAATTTTGATTGTCTTATTTTTTCCCATTCGACTGATGCAGCCGGTGAGAAGTTTGTTGTGGGGAGAAAGTAGGGGTCGCTGCCGGGACGATCGTTCGTTTGCCGTGTGGTTAGAAGTGGCGGATCTCGCAAAGCTTACTCGAGTAGTGGTGGGCGATCTTCCATAATAGGAATTAGCGGTTTGTGGTTTTGAACCGCAACCGCGCGGTTTGGTCAATCCAAACCACGAACCGTTAACCGCTTAACGGTTAGACCGCTAATTTAATGGTGCGGTTTGGATGGACCGCACAAGCGGTGTGGAGAGGTTTGGAGCGATTTGGTCAAACCAATGCGCACCCCTACTACCTATTATCAATGAGTCTACTTCGGTTTGGGTATAATTACCCATAGGTGGGTAATTGCCATGCCTAGTGAGGACTTGAACACATGAACTCAAGTACAAACCAACTGTGATTCCATGTCATAAACCAACTGGTCTCAATAACTCGAGTTATTGAGAGAGGTCCATGTATGGTAGTTAACCACTTCCTTATAGGCCACGAAGCTTAGTTTTCTCTTTCCATTCTCAACTCCCCAAACAAAGGATCAGATCCTCTTATCGACATCATCACAAACAAATACGATGATGAGACCATATGTGTTGGGTTAGTCGTAGGGTTACGTTGCATGCGTTGGGGTTTTAGTGGGTCTAGCATATTAGTAGTTAGTATGGGTTACATATGAAGTTGGGTTATGTGTTTTGGGTTATAAGTGTGTGCCGATTACGAGTCTTGTTTTAGGTGCGGCCGAGTTGGCTAGAGTAGTAGTAGGTTTCGGGGTTAGCTAGGGTTATGTATTAGGTTTAGTCGCCTATATATTGTAACAATAACATTAGTCCGATTAAGCAATCAATCAATAAACAACAAAGGTTTTCGACACCAACGTCGTCTCCCGCTTGTTTACAAGCAAAACCCTTGAACCGTGAGTAACAGTTCATCACACGGTTAGGATAGTTGTTTGCCTAATGTATGAGGTATAGAGTTTAAGACCATGATAGCAAACATTACCCTCCCAACTAAAGGGAGTTCCTGTTAGTAAACGGTATATGATCCACGATTGAACCTCTCCCAACAACTCGAGTTATTGGGATCAACTGCATCTTGACAATTCCTTCACCTTTCAGTCAGATAGTCGTTGGTCAATCTGGTCCAAAACATACTTTTACTTAACTTTGTTATCCGTCCATGCAACACTAGAACTCTCAAGTATTGACCGAGATCTTGCATCATTGAAATGCCCAAGATGTTGCTCACTTTCTGGCTCCTCTGTCATTCTGTATCCATAAAAAAGAAGAATCGAGATTTCTCTTGGGTCACCAACTGACTGCAGGCCTTGCAGAACCTGTATAGGTTGTCTAAGACCACTCATGCTTGTGTTACTCGCCTCTGCAAAAAAAAAAAAAAAGATAATCATTAATAAAATAACAGGTGAGGTAGTGGTATACCTCCGTGGAGCTAAGTGTTTGGCTCCCAGAAAATCACAACTCACTACTTCCTTAATAGTCTAACTCAATCACTCCACGCAAAGAGAGAATAGAGAGAGGGACAAGGGCATTACTGTCGAATGCACCTCAAAGGCGTGAATGACTCTGTACAGAGCTTACATCCACAAACACAGTAAATAATCTTGTGGCTCGCAACATATTTGGAGCACCATTTGCACCACCCGACCTGTACTCCTACCTAAGATGTGGATTGCTTATTGGAATATATGTTATCAGTAGTATGACAGTTTGGGACGAAGCTAGTCTAGGTTGGCTTGACCAAGTTGGAATGAGATGCTTCAGCCAGATTGCGAGACACTTTGACACTAATGGTGGACAATGCTATTTATAGTTTCCGTTTTTGGACAAGGGTAAAGTTCAACAACCAAGTTTAAGGGACAACTACATAGTTGTATCACTATACGGATGTCGCCTGCTAGTTACCAGCTATTGCAGGTATGTTTGGTTTTAAAATAACGGAGTGAGTTAGGCTTTTTTATGTTATATTTTATTTGAGGATTTCTCTTTTAATAATGCAAAGTAGGCTTTTCAGCTTAAACTGTACTTTAGTGTTTTATAAGATTAATATTTAATTTTGGGATAATTGATATTATTCAATTTCCCGTAGTTTTATGAAAAAATTGAAGGTATCATCAAATTAAGTACTTTTCATTATGAATTTTTTTTTCTCGTCGAATCAGTTGCCTTTTACTATTAAGTAAAAACGAATTGCAATTCCTAAAACCAATACAACGAAAGGGCTGCCATTGTGGCCACCCTGAAGAAAAATCAAAAGAGATAGATCCACATCTAACCACTCCCTCTACTGACTTTAACTACAAATGGCTACAAAATTTTCAACATTTGTAAGTCATCTCTCATTAAGTCCTGCAGCACTCTAAAATCCCGTTCTGGCTCCTGATGGACTCGACGACAACGCTCCTGCCAAACGTATGTAAGCACCATACACCACTTTACACCGAAGAAACTTCCCTGGCCACGCACAACAGCTTGGCAAGCAGATCCCAACGAGTCCACCCAAGTAGATCGTCATACCTTCTCAACTCGAAGGAACCCAGCCATTGTTTGTTTGACAAACTCACAGGTGAAGAACAGATGATCACGCGTTTCACTAGCGTTATGGCAGAGTACACAACAGCCTGCATTAAGCTTCCCCCATCTCATAAGCTTGCTCTTTGTAGTAATGACATCCATAATGATAAGCCAGGCAATAAACTGAACCAGGGAACACTGAATTGCCCCCATACCAATTTAAACCAATCAACCTTGTTGTACTAAGGACGCAGCGTGTTCCAAATGAGCTTCACCGAATACCTGTGCATTGGTTGCCCGTTCCACACAGCACAATCTTCTTGCCTGCAAAGGAGAGTTTGCACTAGGATCTTTTCTTTAGTATCCGCCTCCAGGACCAAGAGCTATTCACATTTTCTTTCATAGTCCAGACGTCCCCAGTTTTACAGTGGTATTTAAGCATCCAGACCACCCAGAGAGCTCCTAACTGCATCAGTAGAAGCCAAAGCATACGAAGCGAGCAAGCAGAATTCCAGGAGCTAAGTTCACGTATACCAAGCCCCCCTTTAGTTTTAGGACGAGCCAAACGGTCCCAAGCAACCTTAGCCCTGCCAGTATCATTACCATGCCAAAGGAAATCCATACAAAGCTTTTGGACAAGCTTGAGAACATTCCTTGGTAAAACAAATACTTGCAGCCAATACTGAACAAGACATGTAATAACAGAGGAAATCAATTGTAGCCTCCTCGCATAAGATAACTTTTTTACATGCCATGACCTAATTCTCTTTTTTATTGCCACTATTAAGACTTCACACTCTTTATCAGTAAGCTTACCTGAGATAAGAGGTAAGCCTAGATATCTCACAGGAAGAGAGCCCTCTGCATATCCAGAAAGATCAATAGCACTTGCTAGGGTTACATTTTAACCCAGATTGCCAATAAAACTGGTCCAAACCCTGCTTTACAACCATGATTGCCCTAGCTGAACCTACTGTGAAGATCAATAGATCATCAGCAAAGCAAAGATGATTCAATGAGACTCTACTGCACATAGGGTGAAAAGGGATCAGTCCCTAACTAGAAGCTCTATTCAACAATCCAGTCAGCCCCTCCATAGCAATGGAAAACAGGTAAGGTGAGAGAGGATCACCCTGCCTCATTCCCTTTTTTGCACTAACGAAACCCTTCATACCCCCATTCACACATATACTGAATCTAGCTGTAGAAGTACAGAGGTGGATCCAATCCATATAACGATCAGGGAAGCCCATTAACCTCATAATCATGAAAAGATAATCCCAGTTTACAGAGTCAAAGGCTTTCATGATATAAATTTTTATTGCACATCGTAAGGACAACTGCTTTCTAAGATATCCACTTACTAATTCTTGAGCAAGCATAATATTATCTACAATCTGTCGACCTTTAATAAACTCTGTTTGATTCAAGCTAATAACACTAGGCAAAACTTCAGTCAACCTCTTTGCCATAATTTTTGCAACTATCTTGTAAAGAACATTAACACATGAGATGGGGTGGAATTCCTTAAAAGTTTCTGCATTTAGTACCTTAGGGATGAGCGCAACTACAGTGCCATTGATCCCACTAATTAATCTCTTCTCCTAAAAAAACTCAGGACCCCTTTTATAACATCCTCTCCTACTATGTGCCATGTCTTCCTAAAGAACCTTGAGGAAAATCCATCAGGGCCTGGCTTTGTGAATATTCATCTGGAAGACTGTTTCTCATATTTCCTCTGCAGTAACAGTTTTGCAAAGCATTTCCTTACTGTCAGCCGATAATTGCTTCTGAATTGTATCTTTTAATTACTGGAAATCAGGAGCCACCTCCGTATTTACCACACCAAATAGCTTCTGATAGTATTTTACTGCTTCATCTGCTACCAGCTCAACATCCGTTATAGTCTCCCCTGCCTCATTCTTAATTCGCCTGATAGCCCGCTTTGTTGTTCTTATCTTCACAGAGTGATGAAAAAAACGTGTACTTCTATCTTCCCGATTGGCCCCCTCTTCCAAGAATTTTTTTTATTTCCGATTCATTTATCTCGGTTTTTTTTAATTTATTTTGAAACATAGATATTTTATGAAGAAAATATATGATGGAGTTGTGTGTAACTAAAGAAATTAGTAGATTCTACGATTTTGTAAAGGCATTGTGGAAAGGGGAGTTATTTTGAAATAGTTAGAGAGGGTCAACTATTTTGAAATTCGACCATTGATTTTTTTTTGAAACTCGACATGCTTAAAATTTCTCGCTTTGATAGCCCTAACCAAACGAGTGAATGTTGTAAAATTCGACAGAATGAGAGATTTGAGACATCCCTCATTCAAATCCCCGAAACGATGCCTAAGACTACACCACAAAATCAATTCACATATTTCTCCACACCCTTGTTTTCTATCCATTCTTTTTGCTAATAAAATAACCTGCAAAACCAGCTTGGAGGTGTGCTAGCCCATAAATAGTACTTCATGTCAACTATTCTAAAAATATTATTAAATAATTTGGAAAATTAAATAATAATATTAATTATCTAATTCTATCGTCCTGTTTGGATATAATTCCAGAAGAATTTCATTTCCAATTCTGATTTTCATGGAATTCAATTTCCAATTCTTATATTTGGTATAATTTCCAGAGTAAATACAATTTATTAGTAGAACTTCTAAAAATCTAGAATATTAGCCAGCCCTTTCATAATGCTATCAAAGTATAGTCATCTACCATTAAACTTAATGTTATCCTTAACAAAATTACACATAATTGCGAGTCTGCATGCTTTCTAACTCTCTTTCTTGTTGATTTTCTAATTGTGGTTTTTGTCACAAATCTTCTTTGTTCCACTGGATCTTTGAACTCACAAACAAATCTTATCCATATTTCTAAAGTGAGGGAGGCATAGCATAGCATAGCATAGCATAGCAGAGGAAGTGAGATCCGGCTTAAGACTTTCATCTTCTTCTCTCCTTCTTCCACAGTTGGGCGTCTGTTCGATTGCTTCTCTGACTTGTCAGGAATGGAGGTACGAACAGAAGAAAAGTTATTGAAATTACATTTTGAATTGCATCATGACAACCCACTGTGGCCACTTGGCAATTCTCTTGGTTTGGAGCCATCTTTATGACCTTCAAAATGAACAGGATTAATTTGGAAGCCACGTTTCCATCTTTTTATGCCCGCAAAATCAAAGAAACATTCCCAACTAATTACTCAAGTCAAATCGGGTAACAAGTTAAGTATATGATGCAAGTTTTGCGATATATTTGCTAGTGCGCAAGAGATTTTTTTATGGTTAATAAAAAATTATATTGAAGCCCGGGAAAGTGCAACTCGCAAACTTCTCTCTCAAAAAATTACTTGGTCCTTTACATACTTATACTTTGGCGTAATTGCAAGTTTGGTCACCCGAATTGCTTAAAAATTTCACGTTTGCCACGCAAATTGATTTATTCCATTTATAGTCACTCGAATTAGTTGAACAGTCCAAGTTCGGTCACTCTCCGTTAACCTCCGTTAGACTCCGTTAATGACGACCGTTATGTGATGACGTGGCTAACAGAATGACACAGTCAGCACATTTAAACATTAAAAAATGACGACCCGACCCGCCAGCTCAGCATTACCCGCCCTGTCAGCCATTCTTGCCCAACCCGCGAACCAACCCAATTAATTGAACCTAAACCCAAACCCTCAGCACGGCATTCTCGATGGCAAGAGGCAGTCCGTCTTCATGAAAGCCTGGGCTCACACTTGCAGGCAGATCGTCGGAGACGGAGGCGTCGATTTCCCACCGCCGCTACCGAAATCGCTGGCTCCGGTCTTCGATCGAACAGGCATCGTCGACTCGCGGGAAATTGCGGTGGAGTATTTGGACGATTGGTTCCGATTCCGGCTCAATCTGTCGGGGATGGATCCCAATCCAAACCCTAGAAGCTTGGAGCTGCTATGGAGCTTGGTAGATGGCGATTCCAAGAGACTGCGAGCGACCTTCGATTTCTCGAAAGAGAGAATCAAGAAGCTGAAGGAGTCTCTGATCCCCAAATTCCCCAACCCTAATTACCTATCGAGCTTCGTCCTGACCCTGGCGCACACCTAGGTTTGCCTCGTGAAGGCGAAAGGCATCAGCGGCGGCGCGACGATGATGGGCGGGTTCACGGCGGATTTCTGATCTCGATTGGAACCCCCGGCGCCGGGGAATTTCTTTGGCAATATCGTTTTCCCGTACGAGGTGGCTCTGGGAGGAAGAGGAGGAATTAGGGTGGAGGGGAGCGCGGCGGAAGCGGGCGTGGCCGGTGCGGTTGAGGAGGGAGATGACCTTCTTGAACCTGGAGACGGTGGAAGAAGCAGGAATCCAAGAGTTTGTTTCGCCATTATTATCATGTTGAGGAAGGTGAAGAGTAAGGAGAAGGAAAATTGAAAGAAATCGAAAGCGAGGAAGAAGAAAGTGAGAGGGAGGAACCAAAAAAGCCGGTTCTTCGCCATGGTCCTAGAATCGCCATCGACGGGCGGTCACGGCATCGCCTTCGTCATCTCCCCCACCATCGATTTCACCCACGCCGTCGCCAGCCAACACCTGGGCCTCTTCAATTCCACCAACATGGGCAGTGAATCCAACCGCGTCGTCGCCGTCGAGCTCGACGCGATGCGCAGCTCCGAGTTTCAGGACATCAACGACAACCACGTCGGGCTCGACCTCAACACCCTGACAAGGAATCGGTCGCGAATCTGGATTCGGCGGCGGGGGCTGCAGCAGGGAGATCGAGGGGAAATCCCCCGGCGGCGGCGGAAGCAGTGTATAAAGGAAGAAGAAGAAGGGTGGATGGGTCACGGGTTTGAATTCTGGGTGGGTTAATGGTTTTTTTAGGTTGGGTGGGTTGGGTTGTGTTTATATGAGGTGGCATGTTTTTCTGACGTGGCGGGTCAATTTTTGTTTTTTCTTGGGTTAAAATTGAGTGATTAGGCATCTCTGTTAGCCATGTCAGCAGTTAACTTACGACACTAACGGAATCTGACGGAGAGTGACCGAACTTGGACTGTTTAACTAATTTAAGTGACTACGAATGGAATAAACAAATTCGAGTGACCAAACGTGAAATTTTGTAGCAATTCGAGTGACCAAACTTGCAATTTAGCCCTTAAACTTTATATACTAAACCAGTAAAGAAAACAAAACAACACTACTAGAATGGCAAAACTCGTTGTACTCTCAGCTGGTAAGGTATATGGCCACTAGCAAAAACAGTGGATCTCCCAATTGCTGCTGCATCAGATGGCTGAGACCAGACCCGCTCAGCCCATTCTAACTGCATCTGCCAATCTGCAAAGCCAGGGAACACACAGATTCCACATAGTACCTGTTTCATCACTACACTACCAAAAGGACAAGCACCAAACAAGTGTTCTCTACTATCCAAACCCCCAGGGCATAAAAGCACAACTTCCATCACACCTGATCCCCCAACCAATCAACTTGCCTCTTGTTCTGATCCTTCCCAATATAATTAACCACAGCAGCACATAGTGCTTCGGGTAAACAAGTTTGCTCCAAGTGCGCAAGAGATTGTGATTCAAGAGATGTTGAATACGCTTTGAGTCCCTAAAAAGAAAGAGTAATATGAGATAGTGGATAGAGACCCCATAAGACGAGTATGTCTCATGGCCACAGTACACAAGGCATAGATCACCTTTAGGTTGCTTCTTCGGGATGAGATTCAAGGAGTTATGGTTGCAGATCTGATAATTGATGGAATTGGACTCGTTCAGGGAAATTTTGGTAGTTGGAGATGCATACCAACGATGAATTGTGAAGAAAGCTCGGTCAATTGAGGATGGACGAATGAATTGAAGTTGCGAGAGACTGCAAGATGGAAGTTCCCATGTCGAGTTTGAAAAGCATGAAAGAGGATGAGCAAACTGTGTTGGTCTCATTCCTGCAAAACAAGGGTGTGGAGGAGATATAGGACTGAGGGTTGATTCCGGCGAGAAGATTGAGAATTGGAATCTACGCGGATTAGGATTTAGGTTTTGTAGAAGGAAGAGTTTGAGATTGGGACCATCATATAAATTAACTCCTATAAAAAGTTACTAGCTTTTACCCGACTGTTGGTTGGATGAATTTTTATTTATTTTATTTTGATCAATTTCTTTATATTTTTTAAATAATTTACAGTTTTCTAAAATAATTAATTCATTCTTACAAGGTAATCTTTATGATATTTGTTGATTATGATATTAACGATAATTAGTTAATATTTTTTTTTATCAAGTCGTCCTAGTTTACAATTGTGTATATATTTTTTTCATATTCTAGAAGAAATTTTTGCACTTCTTATTGTCGGATACGAAAACGGAGTTGGAAGGAAATATGTCATTTAGGATTTGCAGGAATTGAATGTACATATAAAAATCAAGAGAATAACAAAAAGGTTATACCTAAAAATCACAAATATGGAAGAACATAAAAAAACAATGTTTACTGTATAAATTATTATAATTTAGTATATAGGCTAGTTTGAATAATAAGTGGGAGTTGTTAAGTATTAGATACTAATGATTATTGTCAACCCGGTTTAGCTCGTTGGCCTAGTCGAATAAGTGGGCTGAAGATTAATGGTCAAATCGTTTTAGAAAATTTTAGAAAAAGTGAAAAACACTAAACTTAAAGGTCCAAAAGCTATCACTTGTAAGGCAAAGTGAATCATATGCTGCCAATTTACCCTAAGCATTGGACATGTGTTCCACTTCCCTTCTCGTTGTCACTCTTGGAAACATAAACTCGAAGTAACATGAAGAGCATAAAAAAGACCAAGTCTTGATGGAACCCGGAACACTGACTATTTTGAATCAAAGAGCTTCTTTAGGCTCACCACACTGAGTTAATTAGGGCAGCAGATTAGGTGCATAACCTTGTGGTCAATAACTATGCATTATCCAATCAGAATCCGCCAAATTAGCGTCTCTTCTCTCTCCTGAAAAGCTTTTAATTTTTTCCCTATTAATCTTTAATAGACTATTTCTCACTTGTTTTAAGTCGAAATTTAATTTTTTTTGCACAGTTATGTCACATTAATTGTGCTCTTCAAAATGATATCCACTTTAATATATTTTTGAAACAAAAAAAATTGAGTCATTTTTTACCAGTTAATACCATATTGAAATAAGAGCATATCATATGAGATGAAAAGCGTACTATGGTGGTATGAATATACCAAGACTGTTGGATGGTTGAATACATGATAGTATGAGTATACTAACTGTCATTTACGACTTTCAACATTGTGTACCACAAGATACCACCCCGTACCAGGGTGGTATTGTATGGTATTTTTTGGTCTTGAATTTTGTTCACCAATAAATTTGTAGATCCAATAGATCATGATGAACTCGTTCCTTCTATGCAAAAAATTTCAAAAATGACTTCAAAACGAAGAAGATACCATATGGTATGCAGTTGGTAACGAGAGGCAAAAAAAATTTCTAAAAAAAATTATTGTAAATGGATCTCATTTTGTAGTGCACAATGAACTTGTTCCATCTGTGCAAAAAAAAAAAAATTTGAAATCCGAGTTAAAATGAAGAAGATATGAGCCGATTAAGAAAACAAGGGAAAATAAACATGCATTTAATTCTCCACCCTTAAATCTAGATTTTCTAAATGAAGGGTCTAGATTTAGTTACTCATAGGTGCATAACCAATCTTGAGCCGTTAATTAGTCTTATGCATACTTCCGCATAGACCTGGAAATCGGGTCGGGTTGGAGTTTCAGGTTACGTGTCGGATCATATTGGGTTGGCTTATTTCGGGTTAAATATCGACCCAGCCCATTCGGTTACGGGTCGGGTTATGAGTCATTTTGGGTTACGAGCGCTCTCAGAAACAATATCAAACTTGCTTCATATTTTTTTAAAGAATACAAATCTTCATATATTCATCGCAATAGTATACCTAACACATGTCAATTAACATATTTTCAAATCTTCTCATGCTAACGAAATGAATTACAAATTGCACAAATCGTAAAAAACCAATCGCAGGAGTAATACTACTACAAGAAACATATGATATTTGATTATCCTTAAACTCCAAACATGTCTTTCAAATCCTTGTAATTTTTTTTTAAAAATCTAACCAATTTATGAGTGATTTTATCATTTTGTGAGTTACATATGAAATGGAACGGGTCTAACGGGTCGACCCGCTAACCCATCCAACCCGACCCAAAAAATCACGGGTTATCGGGTTCGGGTCATTTGGATTTCGGGTCATAAAAACTTCCATTTTTCGGGCGGATTCGAATCGAGTCAATGGGTCGGGTTGTAATTTGCCAGGTCTACTTCCGCAATCACCTATTACACGTAACTATTAGGAAATACAATAACAATCGAACGACATACAATACACCAATATATAAAAACAAGGTAATCTAAAAAGAGAAAAAAAGCAGTTGAACTAGGACTTGGCATAGATTGAAGTGTAACTGGTGGGGAATTCAGTCTCTTAGGAATCAATTTTGAAGCCGTTGTTTCCTATAGCTATTGTTATTATGCTCTTCTTTTTACTGAGCTCCATGGAAAACACGACATCATCACAAAATTATTTAAAAACAGAGACTGGAACTAAATGACAAAGCAACAACAACATAGTGAAAAGTTAAATCAGATAAAAAAACTCTAAAGAAGCAATCGCATAATAGCTTGTAAAAAGGATCAAAATGGATTTCTAGGGATTTAATCAAGGAAAATGCAACAGAGTAGAGGCTCGGTGAAATTTGGGAATGAGAAGGGAAAGAAGGGAGACAAGTCGATGAGAGCTTTCTGTCTTGCTACTTTCAATGGGCTTAAGCACTCAGAAAGACCACTGTTCTTATTTCCACAAAACTAAGAACTTGGACCAAGGCCACAGATGAAGGTAAAGCCCACAGATTCAACAATCAGCCTACAACTCTTGTTCTTTCTTCTACTGAAGGTAGTGAAGAATAGAGAATAGAGCATATGCAGAGCAGATGAACTTGAACACAAAAACGAAACTTGCAAGGAAGAAAAACAAAGACACGATGTTTTTTAATGTGGTTTGCCCAAGTGCAATGGTTTATATCCACATCCCAGAGATCAGCATCAGCTGTCTTTAGGAGAGTTTTATTTGATAATGAAGACAAGAAAAGATAGAAGGTTCAGCCGTGATTCAAAACTCAGAATCACCCACACCTGTTACAACCTTGTATGATCAGAACCTGTACCCCTGAATCATACAAGCCCTTTGATCCCAAAGAACCACTTTTTCTGTCTAGTCCAATCAAAGTACAGAGAACAAGAAATCCGAGCCCTTTAAATAGACATACTTGGTAGCCGTTGGAAACCTTCCTTTGATGTCGAAAGCTGGCGCTAGAAAGGAATTGACCATTTGAGCCAAAACCCTTTGATAGAGGAGACTTTCCAAATGAGCCCAACAGATTACCAATTTCTTCCAACAATCTCCCTCTAAATTGGTGATTGCAAATGAGGAGACCTGCAACAACAAGAAGAAGAGAAATAGCACCCAAAAAAAAAAATCCACAAGGCACCAGAATATTAAAGCAATCAACCAATCCATCAGATAACAACAATCCTCGGCAAGCATTCAACAAAACCTGTCAACAAGGTCAAATAGACCAAGAATCCATAAACACAACCAGTTCAACAACCAAAACAACAATTCTCCCTCTAAACTCAACAAGCAAAGATCCCTCTAAACAAAAAAACTAACTCCTTTAACTCCCTTCAAATTCATCAAGTCTTTCAATCTTCATCAGAGCTGTAGTCCACCAGAACCCCAGCAATAGCAACAGCTACAACGGGAACATCACTATCAGCGTCATCTGAATCGTTGTCTGAATCGTCAGCAGCTGCAGCCCACCCCCCTCAATTGCAATTAGGGCTGTCAATTTGGTTTGGTTTGGTTAACCAAACCATTAAGTATGAAAAACCAAAAATCAAAAACCAAATCCCAAAAACCAAAACCAAAACCATTAAGGTCCTTATTGGTTTTCGGTTGCCAAAAAACCAATAAGGGCTTTAATGGTTTTGGTTTTGGTTTGGATAACCAAAAAACCAACATGTACTCATACACTCATATTTATTCTCATTTCCCTCCTTTTTATTGAATAAACTTCATAATAATTATAAATGGCGATTACAAATTATTGGTTGGCATGGGTGTCAAAAAAACAAAAACAAAAATATTTGTTGATAAATAATTTTGTTTTTATTGGTTTCTTAATGGTTTCTATTGGTTTTTCGGTTTTAACCAAACCAAAACCATTAAGTTGCTTATTGGTGTAAAACCAAAAAACTGAAACCATTAGCTTTCCAATTGGTTTGGTTTCGGTTAAAACCAAAAAACCAAAACCATATGGACAGCCCTAATTGCAATCTCAAGCTCGTCAAGAAATTGATCGGTCAACATAAGGAAGGTGGGATACTCCTGTGAAAATGAGCAATAGACACGCCAAGTCGAATTGCCAGACGAGTAATCAGAGGCCTGAGAGGCAAGGGCCCAGGGTAGGAGGAATCAGCATAGGAGAGAAACACTCCAAAGATAAGAGTCGAGTAATTTAGAGGAACCCCCCAGACAACATGACCCATGATCCACAAGTCAAGAGGCAGAATACGATCAAGAGACTGAGTTTGCGGCAGAAAAATTCCAGTGATAGCAAAGTGAAGAACTCACAAATGAGAGAGAACCTGATTGACTGGCAAAGAGAGATCAGGGCCAGGATGAAGGCCAGTCAGTTGGACGAACTCCTCAGACACATTGAAGTTGAACAGCCAGAGCTCGGAGGCATGAGCAAGAGATTCTCCAACAGAGGGGAGCTCTAAGATTTGTCCAAGATCAGCAACAGGAATGGTAACAAGATGACCGAACATGACGATAGAAAACACCTAGAGCTAAGACCATACGAACGGAGGTTGCAGAAGAAGAACCGGACAAGTTCAGGGCAAACAAGAGAAGGTGGATCAACCAGAAGAGAATCCCACCCAAGATTATGAATAAAGCCCCTGATGTCATGTCCAAAATCCACAAATTCAGGAAGATGGACTTGAACAAATATAGCGATGTCACGGTCTTCATATGCCAATGCATGACAGTGACGACTCAGGACAACAGGTTCAAAGAACAAGGAACCAGTGAAGGAGTGAGCAAAAACCTGGTTCATTTTGAAGCGAACGAGACAAGGAAGACACGCTGATGGGAATACAGAACACATAAAGAGCTTACCACAATAAATAGGCAGCAGCAGACCAACCCTAGAAAACACAAGAGAACTGAAAAGGTAACTAAAACAAATCAAACGCCAAGAAAAAGGAAACAAAAATAAAATAACAAAAGGAAAGAAGGAATTCGAGGGTAGCAATTAAATTGTGACAAGATCCTTAAGATTCTCAAGGGATCGCATGTACGGGTGGAAATCGGTACAATATCGGTATCCCAATACCAAATACCGAAATCCCGAATACCAAATTATACTCTAAAGTCAATCCCAATCCCTAAATAATTTCTGTATCCCAATCCCTAAATATTTTGGTATCCCAATCGGTACTTCGGTATCCCAATCGGTATTATCGAATACGAAATTAATTACCTTTGCAATTAATAATTAAATATATAAATTAGATTTTATTGTTTAATTTAGGGGGAAAGGAGCACATAAGCAGAAATTAAATTGAATGTCAGGTCTGCTAGCAGTTAAGTACGACAAGGACCCTATCATACCCCTACATTTCTTATCATTGGCACCGGTACCTTGTTCATCTTTGTCCAATTTTAAGTTAAAAGCCATCGAAGTAGGACTCGTATTCACATTATCCATAGCAAACTTCTGTAGCATGATATGAATATATTTAGATTGACTAATGAAAATGCCATGCTCATATTGTTTGAATTGAAGCCCTAGGAAAAACTGCAATTCACCCATCATACTCATTTCAAAGACGGATTTCATAAAATTACAGAATTCAGCACACATATTAGGATCAGTAGAACCAAAAACAATGTCATCTACATAAATTTGCACAATGAGCATAATCGATGACACTCTTTCAATGAACAAAGTTTTGTCTACTGAACCTTGAGTGAAATTCTGTTGTTTAAGAAAGCTGGTCAGGCTATCATACCAAGCCCTAGGGGCTTGTTTAAGACCATAAAGGGCCTTGTTTAATGTGAAAACATGATCAGGAAATTGATGATCGACAAATCCTGGAGGCTGAGCAACATATACTTCCTCTTGGATTACGCCGTTCAGGAAAGCACTCTTGACGTCCATCTGATATAGAGGAAACTGCATATGGCTAACAAAAGCACACAGAAGGCGAATAGACTCGATGCGTGCTACAGGAGCTGTAACACCCCAAATTTTGGGTTATGATTCGACCTTAATACGTGATCGGTTGGGTTGACAGTTGCGTACTAAAGGTTGCAATCGCGGATTAGTAATAATAATAATAATATTAACTATTATTATTTTATTATAAAAAAATATATATATAGGGCGGACCTGGGGCCGAGCGGCCCTCAACGTCCCAATTATTCCCAAACCCTCAGCGCCCCAATTATTCCCCCAAACACCCGCCCCATTTTTGTTCGTCCCAGCAAGCAGCCGCGAGAAACCCAAACCCGCCCGTAACAGTTGACCCCCGCCGTTGTCCCTGCTTCTAAACGCGGGCGCGGCGAGAGGAAAAGAAGGAGTTGCACCTGATCCCGATCCAAATCCCATCCCTTTCGTGTTTCTAGGTAAGGATCACGAACCCCTTCGCGATCTCTAAACTCGATTTACCGATAGTCTAATCTGAAGCTCGTATTTTATTAGCGGTGACGTTTGAGGGTTCGATCAACGAGGAGATCAACATCCCGGGTCATCCAACCTAGGCCTAGCCACGTTCTAGAGGTAAGGCAACTCGATCCCTTTGAGTTAGATCGATCGATTTGGGGATTTTTCGTAGGATGCAATTCTGAGGTTTTAGCAACAGGCGTTCAAGCTTTTAGTGACAGAATTTAGGTGGTCACTAAAGCTGCTGGGAATTTTCAGAAACTTGTTTTAGATGTTTTAAATTGTTTCGAGTCTTTATGGGGATTTGTCCCTGAGTTTTAAAATTTTATAAATTGAGGGAGGTCTAGGAGATGACTGTAATTTAATTTGGGGATTTTCGAAGATGTATTTTTAATTTTAGAAATTGTTTGATCCTTCGTTTTAATTAAATAAAAATATTTCCGAGGAGTTTTAAGGGTTTGATAATTTTCCAGGGTATAGGTACTCATGATTGATATAGGAAAATTATTATCCGAATTTTTATGAAGGTTCAAAGTAGTGTAAAATTCGTCCAAAACTACAATGTTTACGTGGCATAAACATAAGTAATTAGATGGGATTTCCATTACTGGAATGCATCTGAATTACTTATGACGTCTCAAGTTGCCTTGATCAATACCATTGGTAAGTAATTAGATGATATTTCTAAAAATTTGAATTGTTTGTGGTATGCTAATCGAGTGAGATCATACAATTGGTTAACAATTAGATACATATAGTGGTTGGCAAGTTCAATAAGTAAAACCATGGAAAATAAATGAGATTATTCCATGATGTTTGGAAAATGGTAGAATTGTGGGGGAGGAGAGCTAGCCATTGATCGGCTACTGTCTCAAGACCCTATAATGGGACGCTAACCTATCCATACGACAAAAGTGAAAAAAGGTAAACGAAATCATACTTGAAAGTATGAAGGTGTCCAATGAGAAAGTGAGAGTCCTTAAATCTTGTGGAGTTAACCCAGTCCAAGGGTATAACTTATGAGTAAACTCTAGTATATATTGACGTTATGTCAGAGAGCTAGAATATTTATTGATGTTGATCCACTCTTCCCAAAGAGATGATTTTGACCATATACATGAATGTATATGAACAACATTTCCCAAACCGGAAACGTTGGTTTCAACAACTATGGCGAAATAGTTGAAATGTGGGGGATAAATTGGGGAAAATTGATATGGAATGTCGCTTGGGTGATTCCAAAGTGAAGTGATGTGAATACTTAGGAGTTTTACGTAAACCCTAAGTTAAGTCATAGATGTCACTACATTCGAAGAGATACTTGTGAAGCTCAAGTACTCTAAGGTTAATGAAGTAGAGTGACTTCAACACCGTTGGCATGTGTTATGTTTATTGCAAGGCAATAAAATCGATGTGAATACTTAGGAGTTTTACGTAAACCCTAAGTTAAGTCATAGATGTCGAAGAGATACTTGTGAAGCTCAAGTACTCTAAGGTTAATGAAGTAGAGTGACTTCAACACCGTTGGCATGTGTTATGTTTATTGCAAGGCAATAAAATCAAGGCAAACACACATGATGTATAGTGAATCTAAAGAGACGAGTCTTTGGAGTATTATACCCAAAGGAACTTACCGGATGAACCACAAGGTATAATCCATTGATGGATGTGGATTTATGGTTGATGGGGAGCAGTACCTTGGAAAACATCCAAGTTGAACTGAATATATACCCACTCTAAGACCGGTTAATTTTTATAGTCTGTCCCCCAAAGGCTGGCGTTAATAAAATGCAATTGTGCACAAAATGGTGATTGCAAGGGCTAGAAGTGTTATGTGAAAAATCTCGTCGTAGAAACATAACATTATTGACTGGTTAATTTCTAGTGAAGTTATCGGAGATGATCAGTTTAGGTCAAGTGATAACAAACATGGGACCCACCTAGAAATTAATTAAATCATCGAAGGGAATGGACTCGTGGCCTAGGACAACTCATCATGGCGGTAACTCTACCTAAGCAGGATTGGCAGACCCAACCTCTAGGTTCAAGGAGCAAACAAAGTTGTGAATGATGGTCCGACATTGTCAAATTATTCAAATTCCATTCTCATGATTAGACAATGTCCAACGATAAGGGTAAACCTAAAGATGGAAGGTTTTTTATGGTTTCTAAGTTTGCCACGGGATGTGATCATATAGTGTATTTTTGGAATACATGTTTAGAAATCACCTATGTGAATGTGAAGTGGAGTCGCTTCAAGGAGAATAAAAGAAGGCCAGTTCTCTAAGCACTCATGAGACCAGGCGGTGTTCATGGCTAAAACGAACACAACAATGAGAACCAATGAACGGATAAGAGTTAGTTGTGTGACATATGTTGTCTTAGTATACAAGCAAAACCGACTGTTCAAAGATATCACATCTACCGATTGGTAAGTATACTCGATATATGTTCACTAAGGAAGGTTCAAAGGGAAACCTACCTATTCCGATGCAACTAATTCGTAGTCGAGAATCACACGATATTTTGCATAGATTTTGAAGTACAACATTCTCCATTCATGTGGGGGATTGTTGGGATTTTTAGTGGTGTGAATGGAAATAAAAAGGGAAAGTTTCAAGAGAGTCTCTTGAAGTACCATGTTGGTAAGATGTGGGAAGGCACGGCCTTGAATTCGATCGATTTGATATAATATGTGGTTAATCGGTTAAATTGGTTTGTGTACCAAACGGGCCAAACTAAACTGAGTTGAACCAAATTGAACCGAACCGATATGGCGGTTGGAATAACCAAACCGGTCTAACTACTATAGGCCGAACCGATGCAATGGTTCATTATTTTAAAACGAACCAATGTATTGGTTGGGGTGTAACCACCCATATGAAGAGTCGCCTCCCTTCGTAAGCATCCCTTCATTTTCTATAAATAGCACCTAACCCCCTCTAGTTTTTACATGGATATTTCCGGTACCAAAACTCTGCTAAAATACAAAACTAGTTTTATACATTCTTTTCAAAGAGAAAATCGAGTCAAGTGTGATTCTCGCCAGTTCGCTGCGTTCGATGGGTTCCGGGGTTTGAGGTACCGCTACGCCGGAAAAAGTATGGAATGATTCCTCCCAGGATAGAAAGGACGTCCTTTCTATCCTGGGAGGAATCATTCCATAACCTTGGGTACTAGAGGGGAATAAGATTCTTTAAGGAGAGATAGTGAATTCTATCGGCTAGGACGCTTGCATGTGTCTTTTCATGTTTTCTTAATCTTATGTGTTTGCTTGTGTTAATCTTATGTGTTTGCTTGTGTTGCAAGAAAATAGTATACGTGAAATTTTTTCCTCAACACAACTGATTATCCATTAATGTTTCACTAGCTTTTTACCCGGCCCGTTGGCAGGAGAATTTCATTTTGTCATTTATATCAATTAATTTATCTATATGTTTACAACTTTTTTACTGCTATAATTTTTTATACTCACTTATAAAGTGAGTATGTAATATGTTTATATTAAAAATTCTCAATACTTATAAAACTCACCAATGATGCTTCAATTCTCTGATCATAAATCATATTGTGAAGGTTATCACGTCTTATTTAGAATAGTATATAAAAAATTTCTCAATCAAGCCACTCAAATTTATTATACTATAAAACATATAGCAATTTATGATTCTTGAGCTAGGACAAACTCAACCAATTATTAAGAATTCGGATTATTGGATAAAGATACTTAATTACTTGATAAATTGTGCTTATCCCAAATGAAACAAGACACACACTGTAACACTTATGATGATCAGCTTTTCTAATCTTAACTCATTTTCATGTGAATGTTCATTAAGTCTCTGTTGGGGATCTTATGCCAAAATTTGTCTATCGAGATACTCAAATTTAGTATCTTATACAATTTATTAGTCAAATCTTTCAAACTTTTAAAATTATTAGCCAAACCTTTCAAAATACAAAGCACTAGTCAAACGTTAACTCCAAGTTAGCATTTTTGTTAGTAATATTGACTCAACAACATGATGATGAGTTGGCGGAGACACGTGACGCTGAATATTCCAGAATTATAGTATTTTAATTAAGAGAAGAGTTATAATATTATTAAAAATAACAGTCAAATGGTTAATATTTTGATGAAATACAAAATATTTGACTAACTTTTTTATTTGGAAAGGTTTAGGTATCAAATTTTATTTACTCAATATGTACCAATTGCTAATTCTAGAATTTTGGACTAACCATCAACCCATGGTTGTTGTCTACATGTTAGCTTAGAATTAGGCGATCTAAATGCAATAATGCACACACGTGTCATTCAACTATGAAAATTGTCAACCCATGTTTAATCAATTCTAGGTCAGTGGTTGATGAAACATAGTGTTTATCGTACATCGTCAACAAAGATTTCTCTAACATTCACACATGTCATATAATACGTGTACATCGTCAAGTTTCTACCCGGACCTTTTGTTATATAATACTTATTTTATTTAATAGATATATACATTAGAAATAAGAGAGTGTTTAATAGCCAAAAATATAAAAATAACATAGTTCGTTTTTGAAAGTAGATTGATCGTTTGATTGTCTAACAATTGTTTTCTCTCCTTCAATCGTTATATTTTGTTTAATCAATAAAAATATTATTATTTATCTTTTTGTATAAAATATAACTTATTATTAAGTTTTAGTAAAAAAAGTAGAAAATTTGCTTGATAAAGTTTAATAAGATATTTTTGTTTAAACAAACGCTATATATATCACTCTACAAATATTAGTCTATTGCTACAAACTTAGATATAATAAAAAAACAAAAATGAATTATTGAATAAAATAAAAAAATCATTTAAAGAAGAGAGAGATAACTCTATAAATAAATCACTAGATTAGGGCCCGGCCTCTTGGCCGAGAGAGTTTGATTTTTATGTGTATGTGTAGTAAACATTGAGAATTAAAGTAACAATTTAATTTGGTAAGTTCTCCATGAATAATATAGGAAAGTATTTAATGTATTTGACTAATGAAGTTTAAAAAATGACAAACAACGCCCAACTACACTAACGTAAATTCATATTTCAAACAAAGTCAGATCTACATAAAAATATCTAAGAAGAACAATGATAAGAGTTGTTTTACATCACACATACATAATCAATCTTCAATATACGATAAATTTTTTTGCCTTTTCCATTGACTTTCGTGTATTCAATGATATTATGAAACAAACCATATGTTTAGAGTGTACTTAAAAAGAAACAAACTAACTCACACAGTCATGGTTCCATTGACTTTAGTGTATTCAATGATATAATGAAACAAACCATGCAGATCTCCAGCCGCAAGTTCAACTAATAAAGCAACACATAAAAAGCTAAATCAAAGCGAAAAGAAGGCAAAAACTAAAAGCAGCATACCTAACATTTTGGGGGAAATCCACAACAATAAAAATCATTGTATGAACACTTGATAATGATTTGAACACTTGTGATATATGAGTAGTGAAAGTTAATAAAAGTCATTGTAGCTCTTATTCAAGTTAGAAAGACTTTGATTTAATGGTAAGTAAACAATGATATGTAGTGCTTAAGAGGGAAGATGAGACCTTACATTGTTTATTAATATTCATCTTAGTTTCATAAATTTTACATCATTAAAAATTTATGTGCTGAATAGAAACCCGTCCAAGTTTGGAGCCATTGTAATATGTAAGTTATGAGGCAAATGAAAAGTCTCAACAAGGTTGTCAACCCGCGGGTTGACCCGGACCCGGTGAATCTAGTGAGTCAAGGGTTAATGGGTCACCCGGTTTAGCCCGGTTTAGCCCGAAAATATGGAAAGATTCATTATATTATACTTATCCTGATAAATTATATCAAATGTCATCTAACATATGAGTTATAACATATAATATTACACTAAAATAACATGTCGTACTTAGATCCAACATATAGTGAAAATTCACACACAATTATATAACAACAATAATTAAATGTTCAACTTAGGATTCCAAAGATTGAGTTAGGCGAGAAGAAAATTAAAAAATAGGCGCATTTCGCAAACCAAAGAAAAAAATGACACAATTTGACCTCTAACCCGATACCTTGTAGCGGTCGACTCGGCGGGTGCGTACAGCCCATTTTTCTCACCGGGTCAGGGTCAAATTCGGTCGACCAAGGGGTCGACCCGCGGGTTGACAACCTACTCTCAAGCATCCACATGCTTGCAAAATAAATCTATATTATCAAACATAAAATCATATCTTGCATCAGGAAAAAGAACAAAAAAGTAGTAATTCGATAATCAATATAAGAATCAATATGGACACAATATCTAACCAAGAGAAGAGGAAGCGAAAAAAACACATATTGCTGTGTATAGATTCCGCTCACGATGTTTCAAAGTGAAAAATATCATAAAAATTATTAACCAATAAAAGGAAACGGTTAAGGGGAAAATGCAGCTATTTGAACCTAAAATGAGAGGAATTAATATCCTACACCATCATATATAATGATATATTATATCCCAGAACATCATAAACAAATCTATCTAAATGAAAAAGTAACTAAATTGAATCCAATGTAAAAGTAACGATAAAGATAGATATTATATCCACCTAAGGAATAATAAAGTAAACCATGTTTCTTAGAGACATCTCTCGATAGAACCACTCTATTATAAAACCCATTTCGTCAAACAATTGCATCATATAGAGTTTTAACTTAAATTTGAAGTGCTTATAATTAGCTATTTCAACTCATGAATGAATTAATTATATCATTTGGTAAAAGAAAATAATTTCTAAACTTGAGAGTTATTTCGTTTGTTGTTAAATCATTTGAACTAAAGTATGAAATTGCTTCAGAATCGTTATTTTATTCATTATTATTAAAATTGCTATTTTTATTATAATGTCTAAGCATGTCTAGGCGAGCTAAGAGATAGACAAATGCCCAATGACCGTCGTACGCCTAACGTGCTGCTGAACCTCAATAATTATAGCAAACTTTGAGCGCATCTTATAAATTTGATCACTTCTATTTGGGTATAATTGATTACATCAATAAAGCGATCAATCAAAGAGTCTTTCTTTAAGATTTTGATAAGATGTCCCCTACTGCACAATTAGTATGACTAAATTGTACTAAGATAACCATGTATTGAATTTTGAATCGATAGCGTAAAAGATTGTACTAACTCAAGTAGAGTTTTAGCTACTCAGTACTTCATATTCGCATGTAGATAGCTATTTCGAAGAGTTCGAATATTGATTGAGTTTGTTGAACTTTACCTAACGAAACTATGATATCAAGCGCAATATATTATGCTTTTAGGAGAAATTGGGAGAATATGTTGGTGACATCAAACCTAACATGGATACCATTGAATTTAAGTGATAAGCAACATTTATGTTTAATAGATTAGACATGAAAAATATATTTAGCATTCTCATAAGTTGGTGTGAATAAGTGAATAATTAGGATTTGAAAGCTAGAAACAAACTTGATTTATAAATAACTGCAAATGATATTGTGAAAAAGAAAACAAATGCTTAGAGCATAGCTAGGCATGAGAGTGTTACATTAAACTCTCTAAGAGAAAGCAAGTAACCATTAATAGTTAGCTGTGGATACTGAAATAGTTAACTATGATGAATACTATATACTGGTATTAATACTTGGACCTTAGCTTGAACATTGCATCATGATGATAAAAATTATTTCATTAATTACATTATTGAAATAAGGGGTCGTATGGAAGTTTTGATTGTTTTTTTTAGATTGTTAAAATAAATACATTTTTCATAATACAATACATACGTTTTTATTTTTGTTCATGCACAATCGTGAATTATTTGCTTGATTTGACTAAACTATCATTCAAATTGATTGATTAAACAATTTCGAATTTTAGCATAGTCTGTCGAGATAATTGGTATCGGTGTTTGTCATTTTTATTTATCTTGAAATGTATGGTACCAGTGTCCTTATATTATCATTGAACACTTCAATTCAATGCGCAATATTCCAACCAATGATATTTGTGTTGAGATTTTAAGATGATCCTTCATTTATAAGTTAGAAAAAATTATAAATTAATTATTAAAATATGAAAATAGAAGTATCAAACTCCACAAAATACTTACAGGAGACTTAGCGGGCTAACTAACTGTGATAGAAAAGTACTTTGTTTTCCATAATTTTAACTTCCTCTATGTTTGTATTAATAAAGTACAACAAATGTGTCTAGTGTAATTGGTTACAATTCTTGTATTTGATGGAAGGGACCATGGTTCAAATCATAGCATTGATATCTTAAGTTTTAGTAAAAAAAGTAGAAAATTTGCTTGATAAAGTTTAATAAGATATTTTTGTTTAAACAAACACTATATATATCACTCTACAAATATTAGTCTATTGCTACAGACTTAGATATAATAAAAAACAAAAATGAATTATTGAATAAAATAAAAAAAATCATTTAAAGAAGAGAGAGATAACTCTATAAATAAATTATTAACTAAATTTTTTTGTTTGTAAAAAAATTGTCCACTTTAACAACTTGTAAATTCTCAAGGTGCTTATATGGTGCATTAGCTTTACATCCCCAAATATTTTAAAGAACCTTCCAAATGATTCCCATCGTGTCCTCAACATGATCCTCTTTTCCTGGTATGTTTACCTGTTAGTTATCACCAGACAGATTGAACATCTTTTTTTGAATATATCTGCTAACATTTTAGCTCTGGATGTTAGTGGATTGAGCAGATTTTCTTCATATGATACTTATAGTCGCATACTACTATTATAAATAATACACAGAAAGGTTAGACATTCTGGGGTCATTTAACCCCCAAGTCTCCTTCGCTTCACTTACTTCTGTTCAAAAATTTATGTCTTGATCACTTTTTAGGTACCACAAAAAATAGCAAATAAATAGAATTGAAGAGAAACAAATGAGCATAAGATATGGTTTTGGAACAGTAAGGGGAATGTATAGTTTACCAAAATTCTAAACCATTTAGTCACACAGTTTAATCGGAGTTTTTGTCGGGAATGAAGACTTTGAAAGCTATATTGAATTAATTATCCAGTATTCTTTCTAAATACGAATATAAGATGGATAATTATGGAAGTAATTATCTTCCTAATTAAAGTAATTATGAAAGTAATTATCTTCCTAATTAAAATATGGCTTATTCCCAAAGAAAGAGAGAATATTCTAGGTTTTCTGCTCTTATAAATAGCAGACCCGTAGACCCTCTAAAGACACCTTAGAGAGTAGAAACACGAGAGAGAGTGAGATTCAGAGAGCTCAGGTTTTCGCACAAAACCGCCGAGCAAATTTAATGAGTGGCTGTTTTATCCTGGAGGCGACCTGCTGATAGTTTGTTGTGCGCAATACAAGGCAGTGCCGCGAACGTTTTAAAGAGAGCGACCTAGTCCGCGACTTAACCAAATCGATAACCTAGATTTTTTTGTTCGATTTTTAACAATTTTAAGACGTTTGGTTACCGTGGAGCTTAACGTGGTGTTAATACTTGTTACTTCTGTCGATATATTGCATCGGGAGCTTAACGTGGAGGCCTTTATTCTTGCCTAGCATCATGACGTGGAAGCAGTAGCCGCCAAATAACGGTGATTAAAAGAGACAGGAAGGCCTTTAACAATAATTTTGGGCAGAGTATTTTGTGCTCTTTCAATGCAGGTCCACATGTAAGCAGTGAATTAATTCCCTCCAATTTCCAATTCCTTGGTGCTGGCGTGGGATGAAACCAAATGGGGATGGAAGGAATTTGGGCATTTTCTAGAAGAAATTGGACACAGAAAGCAATGGATGGAGACATGGAGTTCGTCTGGGCGAAACTGGGTTAGTACTTCCCACCGGTTCCGTCGCGCGAAGGGTCTGGAAGCAATTATTGTTGCCCCCAATTAGAAACCCTCGTTCGCAGCAAACTCCCGCTTCAAGCTTTCAACCATGATGGAGGAACAGTGGAACACCATCGTATCATAAAAAGAAAGGGTTAATTGCATGGTTGGTCACTGAAATTACAAAAAGCGTTCATATTTGGTCACTATAAATATTTAAATCCACTTTTGGTCACTAACTTTACAAAAACTGTTCATTTATGGTCACTCTCCGTTAGCTGCCGTCCAACGCCGTTAACGGCGTCCGTTAAGTGATGACGTGGCTGACGGATTTGCCTAATCAGCACTTTTTAACCCCAAAATTGACTGACCCGACCCGCCACGTCATTTAAACCTGCCATGTCAGCTAAACCTAACCAAACCTCTACCCAAACCCGACCAGACTTGCTAACTAAAACCAAACCAAACCAGACCCCCAAAATTGTTTGACTAAAACCCTAATCAAGAACAGAAATGAACCTTACCGAATTTAACTTTCAATGCACAGAACTACGAGGATGAGCCATTTCCAGGGAGTCAGTACTCGACGCCGGCCAAATCAAGAACAGCATCAGAAAGCTGGGACGAATGCGGCGTAGAAGGAGGTGGAGGGACAATGAGCTACGAGACCGTTTTGTCTGATTTCAAGAAGGAGAAAGGGATCCACTTCGCCGACGATCAGAAATCCGTCACCGGACACTGCATCAACAACATCACAGTTCTCCATAGTTCCCCCGGCGTTGGAGTAACAACAACGACGACAGCAGCAGAACTCTACAAATCAAGCAGAGGACTAAACTTTGCAGACTTCAAATCGTCATCCTCCTGCAACAACCGCTCCCGCGCAATAGCAGACTTCGAAGCTCAGAATCGAAAGAGCAAGATCCATTCCAACATCGTAGTTCCATTGACTGATTCCCACGCTTCCGTCCAGTCTCAGCCGAGGAGCAAAGGAATGATGTCGTGCCTGTTTCCGAAGCTGAGGACGAAGCCCACGAAGAACGTAGCTACCACTTCGCCGGTGAGAACAGAGTCCGAGGAGGTCTCGCAGGCATTCGGGGAACTGGGTTTGCTGTCGATCGAGAATCTGCGGAGGGAGTTGAGGGAATCGAATGAAACTAGGGACGCAACATTGACAGAAGTCGCGGAGACGAGAGCTTCGTTAGGCCCACTGAGGCAAAAGATCGAACACCTGGAGGGCTACTGCGAGGAGCTTAAGAAGGCTCTGAAATCCGCCACGAGATCCAAAGGGCGAGCCAAATCAATCGATGGGTACTCACAAAACAACAACTCGAATCATCATCCATCCATTCTCCCAGTGACCGACGAAGCAATGGTGGAAGGGTTCCTCCAAATGGTGGCCGAATCCAGACTCTCAGTCAAACAATTCTGCAAAGCCCTAATCTCCCAAATCGAAGACGCGGCCGATTCCCCACTCATCGAAACCCTGCTCTTTGTGCATTCCAACCACTCCAAAACCATCCTCCACCACCTGGAATCCATAATCAACGACACGATGCACCAGGACTTCGAGAACTCGGCGTTCCACAACAACGGCGCGCCGAAGCACCTGGACCCGCAGCAGGATCGGTTTGGTTTGGTTTTAGTTAGCGGGTCTGGTCGGGTTTGGGTAGAGGTTTGGTTAGGTTTAGCTGACATGGCGGGTTTAAATGACGTGGCGGGTCGGGTCAGTCAATTTTGGAGTTAAAAAGTGCTGATTAGGCAAATCCGTCAGCCACGTCATCACTTAACGGACGTCGTTAACGGCGTTGGACGGCAGCTAACGGAGAGTGACCATAAATGAACGGTTTTTGTAAAGTTAGTGACCAAAAATGGATTTAAATATTTATAGTGACCAAACATGAACTCTTTTTGTAATTTCAGTGACCAACCATGCAATTAACCCTAAAAAGAAAGGAGAAAACGCAACAAGCCTAATGAAGTGATGTGGGCCGACTAGTGGACAGGCCCGACTGAATTCGAACTTCCGCTTCAGGGAAGTACTTAGTTGGGATTTTATTGGGTCCTTAATTTCCCTTGTCAAACTGGACTCACGTGAGAAATTCTATGGCAAGTTAATTTAGATAGAAGAATGGTTGAATGATTCTGGGCCGGGAAATCTTCTAATTTTGGAATGAGACCAATCCTCTAAGAATTACGATGTGTTTTTCTGCTAAAGTTGTGAGAAACTAGGTCATATAACACGAAAGTGTAAGAACAAGTTTAACCTAGCGTAAACTTGAGTAAAGAAGAGGATTTGGTGGTAATGATCACTGAGGTGATGACATAGGTAGGCCATAAAGGTAACTCTGAAGAATGATGGTTGGATATTGGCGCCTCAAGGCATGTGTGTGATAAAGGAGCTAAGCTCAATCATACATTGAGGTGCATCGAAGGAGAAAGTGTTGTTGGGTAGTGCCCTCACCACTATTGTCGATGGTTCTGGGAAAGTGGGTGTGAATCTTACATTTACAAATTCGTTAGCTATGCTAGATGAAAGGAATGATTAAGTGAATTCTTCTGTGTGACATGTGTGTCCTTGTGAAAAATTAGAATATCAGAGGTTACATTACCATATTTTTCTTGAACACTTGAGATAAATACGAATTTTGTATACAAGCTAAATGACCCATAAACATGAGGATAGAGAATGAGAATCGAAAAGATCTTATTTATTTTTTTGGGTAAACGTATTGAAAGGCAATAAACGATTTATTGCTCTATTGAGTGCTCTAATTGTTAATCTAGTTATCTGTCGTAATACTTTTTGCATGTTTATGCTTGTGGACTTGTGGTACTCCGGAGTGAGTGAAATATGATTACTAGTAGAGTATACGAATGTGTTTTAATTGGTTAAGCTATAGTAAAACACATAAGCCTATGAAAATGAAATACTCATTAGTTTGTGAAATCCATTGATGCCAATAGATTTTCATTTATATTAAGAAATAGTGGGGGTGATATCTGCCTACTATTAGAAATAATGGAACTAGTGGGGTAGTGAATCTGAGTATGAATTCAGAAGAAGCAAACGAACCATGGATCGCTAAAGATTATTGGTTATGAGTTTGTTATTTACACCCTAAGAAAGATCCTACAAATCTGCTAGAAGTTCAAACTTCCATAAAGGTGCAGATTTGTGGGAAGAAGCCATTATTAATGAAATGGAATCATGAGAGTCTTATAAGACTTAGAAACTTGTTGAGTTACCTTTTGATTGTAAAGCCTTAGGTAATATATCGACAGAATCGAACAAGATTTGGCATCTTTGAGAATTACCTCCTGGCAATGAAGCCAAGGTAATAAATGGATTCTGAAAAGAAAGTTGAGACCTGATGGTTTAATTTATGAGTATAATGATCGCCTATTAGCTAAGTCTTTAGGCGAAGAAGAAAAAATGGTATATTTCTCTTAGACATATCCACTAATATGCAAAATAACATTCATGTGTATTCTGATTGCTTTTGTTATGCATCAGATGGATGTTAATGGTTTTAGACAGAGAAATCTACATTGGACAACCTATAGGGTTGATATTCGTGGACATGCTTATGGAGTCCATAGTTAGACAAATCATTGTAAGATTTGAAGTAGACTCTAAAACGATGGCATGAGTTATCTGGTTCTCTCTCAGGAATTTAATCGAAAGTGCAAGCGCATTTTGTGCAAAGACTCATGAGGTCAATAATATGGAAAACCATGTTAGAGAATTTTGTTGTGAAAGATCTAGATTAAGCAAGTGTTATGCTTAGAAGATCCAAATGACTAGGACATTGGAAGAGGTTTGTTTATAGATCAATTTCACTATTTAGTAAAAGATCTAGAAGAAATAAAAGTTGTACTCCTGCATAAATATGTGAAGATGCTAGTATAATTTTTGAAAGAGCACCAAAGACGGTGTTAGAAAGTAAGAACTACTAGCATCGACAGTCTGCGAGAGGCAGCTGATAAACTTGAGACCCGACATAGTGGGAGTATTTGGCAGGTTACTGATTGTCCTAGTATGAAGCATTGAAATGCTATTGAACGGGGTCATGAGATGCCTTAACAGAACAATAGACCTTGATACAAGTTATCAACGGTTCTTGCTGTATTGGTAGGGTATATTGATGCGGACGAGAATACCCTATAGAGGACTCCAAGGCATCCAGTGGGTATGTTTTGAACATCGCTGGAAGAGTTGTGTCTTGGAAGTCTAAGTAGTAAAATGATCCTGACTCAATCAACTAAGGAATCATAAATGATGAAACTAGCAATGGCTAGTAAAGAGGAAAGTTGATCGAGAGGGTCATTACTAGAGATTCCCTTATGGGAAAGACCGATCCCTCCGGTAGTAGAGTCATTGTGATAGCACCACAGCTATTGCAAAAGAAGGGAACCGGTTCTAGAACGAAAAGAGACGACAAATTCGTCGTAAACACAATATTGTAAGAGAACTCCTAACGATAAGAGCAGTGAGGGTGGATCTTATAATATCCAAACAGAATCTAGCTGATCCTTTAACGAAAGGATTATCTAGAGAGACAGTCCAGAATACCGCCAAGGGTATGAGACTTATGCCTACCGAACCACAAACTACAAGTGATGGTAACCCGAACCCAATAGACTGGAGATCCCAAGAAATGGGTTCAATGGGAAATAACAAGTCATGAGTAGTATGCGAAAAGTTCATGCATAGTGAAGCATGAATCCCAAAGCAATGGAGGTTGAGTTAACAACTCTTAATGAGATCTATACCCTATGTGGGGTGTAATACTTTACTTTGGAGGTACTTCTGATAGACTCACCTATGTGAATGTGGGAGTGGGGCCGCTCCCTATGGAACTTTGGAGGCACAAAGTTGCTAGAGCGTTAACTAAACCGAGATAACGTGCATGGTCATAAACGCACGACCTATGGGAGAATATCACTCAATGAAAAGATTCGCGCGTGCTACATTGTCTGAGATAGGTTGAAGACTACGAGTCACCCTTATGAAATCGGAAGTGTAACCACTATGCTAAGGTTCAAATCTTCTAGATACCTTAGCTTATGCCCGATCTTATGGATCTGTTGATGCTCAGAGATAGTTTCAAAACTATTCAAGTGGGGGATTGTTGGGAATGAATAGTTTTGAAAGCTATATTGAATTAATTATCCAATATTCTTTCTAGATACGAATATAAGATGGATAATTAATAAAAGAAATATTATGGAGATAATTAGGATAATTATCTTAATATAATGCATTTATTATGAAAGTAACTATCTTCCTAATTAAAATATGGCTTATTCTCAAAGAAAGAGGGAATATTCTAGGTTTTCTGCTCTTATAAATAGCAGACCCCTAGACCCTCTAAAGATACCTCAGAGAGCAGAAACACGAGAGAGAATGAGATTCCGAGAGCTCCGGTTTTCGCACAAAATCGCCGAGCAAATTTAATGAGTTACTGTTTTATCTTGGAGGGGACCGGCTGATAGTCTGTTGTGCGCAATACGAGGCAGTGTCGCGAATGTCTTAAAGAGAGCGACCTAGTCTGCGACTCAACCAAATCGGTAACCCTAGATTTTTCTGTTCGATTTTTAACAGTTTTATCATAGTTCCTCACCTTTCAATTCCTCATTGTGTATCTGCAATGTAGCATCTACAATAAATAGATTAGTTTATGCATGATTTCTCTTTTACCATACCTTAACTAATTAAAACGTAATAGTGTTGATGGTTTGATCACTCAATAGATAAATATAATTGAAGAGACAAATGAGCTATTTGAGTCTTCCCTTTGAATTTATAACTATATATGTCTATATATGATTATCAAGGTTGTCAAGCCGCGAGCTGACCCAGATCCGATTGAGCTTGTGGGTCAAGAGTTAATGGGTCACTCTTTTTAGTCCCGTTTAGCCGGGAAATATGGAAAGAGTCATTATGTTGTACTTATCCTGATAAATTATATCTAATCTCATTTAACATATTGAAAAAGTTATTTGCAAATACATGATACACTGTTCGCCTAGACACGAAATTACTATTCATTTAGACTCAATTTTACTGTTCACTTTCGCCTGATTGGTTGTTGGTCTGCATCTGGTCCCACCTGCTATTTCTTAATTGGTTGCCTATTTGGTTCTGGCCCTTGCGGTTTTGGCTGCGGTGGTTTCTCGGAGATCCGCGTTGCTCTCAGCTGCGCCCTGATTTCCTCTTCGCTGTCTTCTTTTTTATTCTCTTTTATTGCGTTTCTCGGCTATTCTCCGTTGGTCTTTGTGATAATCATTGCATTTGTTGTTTTCTCTCTCTCGCCTTGCGTGTTGATTTTTTGCTTACGAAATTGGTGGTAATGATGGGCGCGGTTTCCTGTGCGCGGCTTGAGCTATTTGGGCCTTGGGAAGAACGAGACTGTCTTGGACTGCCTAGATATCGGAAACCCGCCGGTTTTGCGCGCCGAATTTTTTACCCGCTTTTTGTGCTCTCCCTTGCTGGCGGTTTTGCTATTTGACATCGTCCTTATCTCTTCGGCGGGCCGCTGTTTCGGTTTCTTTACGTTTCTATTCGCGATTGGGCCTATAACTGACGCGCGCCACCCTTGCCCCTGCTAATTCCTTCTCTCATTTATATGTTCTTTTTTTAATTTAGTGGCATCGGTTCACTATTTTCGCTCTCGTCTCTTCCCGTCATTCTTCTCTCTTTCTAAACGTTGTTCCTTCTCTCTTCAGTTCTTTATGTCTCGGTGAATATGGAGTTCACGTTGCTTTGCAATCTCGGTGGCCCTCGCAATGCTGGCGTTGCTTTACGTCTCCGGTTGCTGCATGTGTGGCCGTCGAAGTCTCCGGGGGATATCAGAATCTACAATTACTGTACTCTTTGGACCGACGAAACAGTATACTCTCCATTGCTTTGCGCCAATGTTTTCCTGTTTCGTTTTGTCGTTGCCGCTGTATTTTGTTTTTGTTTTTTTTTAAACCGTTGTGGTGTGTTTGGTGCAGGGGACGCTGATTCACGGTGTTTCACCGACTTCAATGGCTGCTGGGATCCATCGTTGTCTGTCTGTTGGGAAGATTTATATTGTAAAGTCCTTCGGCTTGAGCAACCCGCCGAATCAGTATCGCCCATGTTCCTTTGATTTGGCTTTGGGTCTCTCGCCCTCGACTTCTTTTCAGGCCTGTGGTCTTCCTGCTAAGAGTTTTTCGGTTGATGCGTATGAGTTTGTGTCTTTCTCCCAGTTGAGCATGCGTGCTGGCAATCACCGTTTCTTGACAGGTTGGTGGATATTTTTGTTCTTGCTTCTTATTGATATGCATATGTTTGTGTATATGAATGTTTTTTATTTGTGTTTTTATGTTTAGTCTTCGTTTTATTTTCGCAGATGTCGTTGGCCGACTCCATTCAATCAGTGGAATATCGCATAAAATCACTAATAACGGCCCTGCGGTCAAGCAAACGGTTATCATCAAGGATGAAAGGTTCTCTAGGTTTCCTTCGGTTTTAGGGTTTATCTGTGTGTCTCATATTCCTTTTGTGTCGTTCCTCATGTGTCCCCGTGTTTTCCCTCTCAGTGGAGCGAAGGTTACTATTACACTTTGGGATGAGTTTTCTGCGGTGTTGGACCATGTTGCACTCACTCAGGCTGACTCGATTGAAGCTGTGATTCTCGCATTCGGTGGCTTGCTGGTTAATAAGTTGGGGGGGGGTGTTTTTCCTCTCTGGCATGCATGTATTCCTATCGGGGTTATGCGAGGAATGTTGGTGTGTGCTGATTTCTCTTCGTCTTGTGTTTTCTGTTTCAGATGATTATATTCTCTCGAGCTCAGCTGGTACACGCATAGCAATCAACCCTCCTGTACCGAAGGCTTACTATCTTGCATCTAGGTATGTTGGTTGTGGCCATTTCTGATTTTGTGTAACCTGTTGGGATGTTCATTTTATGTATGAGTGGCATTATAGTTAAGTTCATACTGCTTATGTTTGTACTAGGTTCACTGAAAAGCATGAAGTTGTTGAGTCCTTGCCAGTGGAATTTGCTACCGCTGCTGACGCTACTGCTGATGCAGATCGACGTACCAAGAGTTTGGATCACCTGTTGAGCTTGTCTCGAATGAATTCCTCACTGGTTTATTACTATTCTTTCTGAAAAATTTAGTGTTCGCATTGTTTCTTTTGGAAATGAATTAGTTTTCTTTGCTTTGCTAGGAAGAGAAGTATCGTTGTGGTGGAGTGATTGTGGATGTCGAGTCGAGTACTCCTTGGTATAACATTTCGTGCAAGCTATGTTCGAGAGCAGTTTCAAAGCGTCTTGACAATTCGTTTTGGTGCCCAAAAGATTGGCAGCTGGAAGAGGAGCAAACCCGAGTCAAGTATGACTGTGTCTTATTAGAGCCGATATCCTGTCTGTTTTAAGTTTTTTTGCTAACGCAATTTTTTAGCTCAGTTATAAGCTCCAGCATACTTTGAGGGATGACTCTAGTGAGGCTCGGTTCATACTGATGGGTGGCTGTGCCCATTCGTTGATTAATGTTTCCGCTGCACATCTGGCCCAGAGGTTTCCTCATCGTCCTCGTCAGCTGCCCCGCAGTTGCATCAATTACGAGGGCAGTATGTCAAGTTTGATTGTAAGTTACCATTGCCTGGTCCTACTGGCTTCTCTTCGGGCGAGTTCCGTGTAACTCAGGTTGTCCCGCTTGATGACCCGTCGGTGGTTAGCGATTTACTTGAGTTCTCTTCGCAATCTCCGTTACATGGTCCTGCTGCTGCTATTCCGACTTTAACTATGGGTGCAGCAAGCGTCGCTGGCGGTTCTTCAGCTTCATCTAGGTTGGTGTTGGCTGTTTTGTTTTCCTGCTTATGTTCTTCGTTTTTTTGCCTATGCCTTACGAACTGTCTGTTCATGTTCTCAAGGGTTGCGAAGGGAAAGGAAAAGGTTTCAGGTGTTCTGCTCACTGAGGTATCAGCAGCTCCGTTTAGCATCACTGAAGGGCCAGACGAGGCTGTTAGGTATTCGCATTTTCTAGTGATACTTATTATGTTCATTAATGGAACTATTGGAGAATGTGACCTAAGTTGTTTGCCTTTCCCCCCCCCCCCAGTCCAAGAACCGAAGATTTGCATATTCCTCCTCCTGCAAATGTCGAAAGCGAAGGTGCTGTTGCTGGCCCTAAGATTCTCGGGAGATCTCATTCCTCGGGGATTAGTGTACAGGTTGGCTCTGGCCCAGCTGCTGCGGCTGTACCCGTTGTTTCTTCAGCCCAGTCCTGTACACCATCTGGCAGATCTTCTCCTTCGATGATTACCAAGCGTACATCTAGAATCGATGAGTCTGCCGGCCTTGAGGATGTCGGTCGTGGTTCGTTGATATCTGCTGCAAAGATTCTGAAGCCATCCCCTGAGTCATCTCCTGGGAAGACCTCTGGTTTAGCCGCTGGCTCTTCGTCTGCGTCATTGTAGGTGTTCAGAAGTTAGTTTAGTATTTTCCAAAGTTTTTGTGTTTTCCCCATAATATTCATTGCTATGAGGTATGTTTGGTTCAAGATTGGTTTCTCCACTCGCCAAGATCAAGGTGGATAAGTTAGACGATGCTGATGCTCCTCCTCTGCCACATGGCGGTTCCTCGCAGGCTGGTGCTGAGATGGAAGAGGATTCTCCAGTTGACAGTCAGAAAAATCCAACTGCGAAACGTGCTTTGTTCAAGAGGTGATGATAGCGTCAAAGTATTTTCTTATTTTCTTAGTTTGATTTGGTTTTCTGCCATGTTTCATTTGCGATTACTTTGCGGTGGCTGCTGTGTATCTCATTCCTTCGCTATTTTTATTTTATTTCAGGAAGTAGCTATGTTATGGATTGAAGTTTGCACGGATGGCCCCAATCCTTCTCTGTGCGGTTGATGATGTTCCCGGAAATGCTGCTGCCTGATTTTCAAGGAGATGACATATTTTGCTTTGTTTACGCAAGTTATTCTCCTTGTTTAGACAATCGTATTTTGGATATCTAGGTTTCGTGAATGCAGCGCTTGTAGTTACATGGATATTCTCATTTTGGACCCTGGGTTTCGAGAATGTAATGGCTGCATCTATGTGGATATTATCAGAAGATACAATGTTTGTGTACCTGTGGTTTGTATAGCCTTCTATCTTTTATTGGATAACCAACACCTAATTAGCTAATGTTTGGTCATTTGTTGTTGATGTTTATATGGTGCTTTCGTGCATTTTGATCTTCCTGAGGCTACTGTCTAGCACTCATTGCCTTCATTAAATGTTGTTGGATGCTAATATGAGCTAGGTCGTGTTCCTGTTTTCCATAGCATATCTGGTTATTCTTCCCTTACAATACCTCCACTGTTGACGGAAGAAGGGAGGGGGGTTTATCTCAATGTCTCTTAGCCAGTTCGAATAGAGACACTGTCATTTTTGAGGAGCCTATAGACTGTATCCAAAACTGTTAAATTGCAATTCGATATCACTTCGTATCAATTCGGACTGACTGCGTATTTTTCAAATGAAAGAAACGTTTTAACCAATCTATAATACGATTTATATTATGAGGACATCTTCCTTATCTTTCTTACACCTCTCGTATTTCTTACTTAACATAATATAATGCAGCCTCTTTTTGTGCGAAAGATTAAACTAATCTGATTGCTTTTCATGATTTTATTAATCCAACAACATGTTAGATCTTTTTACATTATAATGCTATTATAAGGATGATACATAGCTCACATATCCATGATAGCTATTTCATATTAATATATGTCTTCTTCCTCAATGGGTTATGCCACTTTCTTCAGGAACTTCCTTTACTTCACCATGTACTTCATCTGTCATCTGTTCCCTCAAATCCTTCGTTTGATGGACTAAATAGGACAAAGGTAACCTGGATTTTTATCTGACATTCTCATTGATGAGTCTAACGAATGAGTGAGGATGATTTCTATGATCTTCCTCTAACTCTTCCTCATTAAACTGTCTCGGCTATACTATTTGAACTTTCCGACAGTAATGACTCTGATCATGTTTGGTTTCTGTTTTTTCTGTGCAGCAATGCCTCCCAAGAAAAGAAAGACTCATTATCAGACTTTAACACATAAAAGAGCCAGAATTGAATTTATGGAACATCCATTGCATCGTTCAGCAGTTCCTGAGACATCGTTTGGGGGCATAAATCCTTTGTCTGAGAATGATATACAGGAACCATCACGGTCTCTTCATCGAGTCCTACCATCTTCATCAGGTGATGAATGCACTACCACCATACCATTGTTATTTGAATTATAAGATTCTCATGAAGACATCAAGCATTATCGATCTTCGATTATAGAAAAACCTTACTGTAATGTTCTCTTTTGTCTGTATTGCCCTTATCAGAATCTTCAAGGGAAAGGAAATCGCGCTACCACACTTTAAAACAATTGGCCTCCAAGAATTCAACGAGCCATATTTCATCTCTGGAGCAAGGGGAACCCAATGTGGTAGCTGAATGTAACGAAAATAATAATCAGGCGAAGCAAGCTGAACAGCAGAAAACTGATAGTTGCCGGTTGCAGAACTCATCTGGAACCTCATCCTGTTTTAGGTCCATTCCCACGGCTAGAAAGCCCCTCCATGATGATATTCTGAACATAGGTAAACCAAAATGTGTTTGCAAGTTCTGTGGTGCTTTGTTTTGGGATTTGGAGAGGCTTGATCGCCGCCGAGCAACAACTGATCCTATCTATGGACTCTGCTGTCAGAAAGGCCGTGTTGGTTTGCCGTATATAGCCCAACCTCCGCGTTTGTTGGCTGAGCTTCTGCAGTTTGATGGTGGCGCCATGTCTAAGAATTTCAGAGATAACATCAGACCATATAACGGTTCATTGTGTTTTACATCATTTGGTGCTTCTATTGACCCTCGCTCTTTTCCTGGTAGGGGGCCGTACTCGATGGTTATATGTGGAGAAAACTATCATAGGATCGGTTCATTGTTGCCTCCTGATGGTGAAAAACCTAAGTTTGCCCAGCTTTATATTTTTGAACCGGAGAATGAAATCGACAATCGCTTGGCGAACTTCGCATCACGTGATGGTCTACTTATGCTAGAGCTGCTCACTTCATTGCTCCAAATGCTGGATCAACATAATCAACTCGTCAAAACCTTTAGGCGAGTTCGGCAGCAACTTCAGGATTCTTCGACAACGAATTTGAAGCTACGAATATTTGGAGCGAAAAGCAGGAATCGGCAATATGATTTGCCTAGCAGCACTGAGGTTGCAGCGCTTATACCAGGTGATTTCTTACCAGACAGAGATGATCGCGATATAATAGTTGATCATGTCTATGAGGGTTTGAAGAGGATCACGAGTCTCAATCCAAAATCTGATGCGTTACATTTCCCTCTTTTATTTCCATATGGAGATGATGGTTATCATCCACTAATCAAATACAGGTCAGCTTTCTGCCCGCCTTTTATGCGGAGGCAGTTTGTTACTCAGCGTGAGTACTATGGATTCAGGCTTCAGTATCGCAATGGCGAAGGACACACAATTGTTCAGGATGGGAAAGCTCTTCAGCATTTTTGTATTGACGCTTACTCATCGATAGAACTAAACAGGCTGGCTTTTCTGCGCTGTCATCAGCCACAACTTAGAGCGGAGGTTTATCAAGGATTACAGGATGCGATGGCACGGGGTGATCTTGACGGAGATAAAATGGGCCATATTGTACTCCCGGGCACCTACATAGGCAGTCTGCGATATATGCAACAACTGTATCATGATGCTATGGCAGTGGTCGAATTCTTTTGAAACCCTGATTTATTCATCACATTCACCTGTAATTCATTGTGGGAAGAAATCACCGAAGCCTTTCGTGATGTTGTTGGTCCAAACAACTCAGATAAACCAATGGTGGTTTCAAGGGTTTTCCACGCTAAGCTAAGCATTCTCATAGATGACATTAAGAAAAACTCCTACTTTGGGAAAACAATTGCAAGTAAGTATAGGTTGCTCATTTAATATCAATATACAAGTTTAGCCCGTTCAATGCTTTCCAAAATACACATTTGTATATTCGCAATTTTAACTTTCTTAATTTTGCCACAGTCATGTATACATTGGAGTTTCAGAAAAAGGGTTTGCCCCATATACATCTGTTGGTTTGGTTGTCTGAAGAGAATAAACTGAGGACATCAGCCGACATTGACGAGGTAATCTCAGCCGAAATTCCAGACCCTCAACAAGATCCAGTTGGATATGAAGCTGTCTGTAAATTCATGTTGCACGGGCCATGCAGTGAAGCAAATACAAATGCACCATGTATGCGAGATAAGAAAAAACGCGTCAAGGGAAAATGTTGCAAACAATTCCCAAAGGAGTTCAACTCAGCCACAACATTTGACAAGTTCGGAAATGTAGTCTATAGAAGATCATACACTGGCGTCGAGGTTCAAAAGGGAAGTGTAGTACTTGACAATCGACATGTTGTTCCATACAACAGGGATTTGCTGGTCAGAATGCAGGCTCATATAAATGTTGAGGTATGTCACAAAGGTAAACTTATTAAGTATATCTTTAAATATGTGACAAAAGGGCCGGACAGATCATTGGTTATTGCTGAAAACGCTAATGCACCGCAAAATAATCCAGAAATGCAATCTGAGAAGCACAGAGATGAAATCCAACAGTACATAGACTGCCGATCGCTATCAGCTTATGAAGCCATATGGAGGCTTAATGAGTATCCAATTCATGTAAGAGAACCATCAGTGGTGCGTTTGGGAGTTCACTTGGATGGTCAGCAAAAAGTACCTTATAAGAAACAATCCAATGTGCGAAATGTTTTGGGGAATCCTAATGTCGGAAAGACACACTTGACAGAATGGTTTGCTCTTAATCGCAGGGATCCTCAGGCAAGAGTCCCGACATATGCATAGATACCAAATAATTACACCTGGCTTCCTGATTGTAAAGAATGGAACCCTCGCAAAAAAGGATTTGCGATAGGGAGGGTTGCATATGTTCCGCCAGGTTCTGGCGACGTATTTTTCCTCCGAATGGTGCTCACAAAAGTCCGTGGCGCTCTCAGTTATGCTCATCTCAGAACTGTCAATGGAGAACTGTGTCCAGATTTTGAAAAAGCTTGTGAAAAACTGGGTCTGTTATCAGATACTTCAGAATGGATACGTGTTTTGTCCGATATTTCGACTTCCAGCATGCCACGGGTGATACGGAGCACTTTCGTGTCAATGCTAATGTTCTGCGAAGTTCCAATTCCAGCAGCTCTATTCAATTCATCATGGAAATCAATGGCTGAAGATTACGCATATAGGTTAGCCAAAGATCTCAGAGACCAAACCCAGGAACCCACTAATGAACGATTACAGAACTGGGTACTTCGTGAATTGCAGGCTATGTGGAGCTCTCATTCAATGACACTTGAGGACTTTAATCTCCCAAACCCATCTGATGGTTCACATGGTGGTGGAGAGAACCCACTCATTAACGAGCATCTGGCCTTCGATACAGACGAGCAGCGTGCACTAGCAACCTCTATGCTGCATTCATTGAATCCTGAGCAAACTAATGTATATACATTTGTCATCAATTCAGTCCTCAACAAGATGGGCCGGGCATTCTTCCTATATGGTCACGGAGGTACTGGCAAAACGTATCTCTATAATGTCATTACAGCAAAACTCAGAAGTTTGGGGAAGATAGTTGTACTGGTTGCATCATCGGGCATAGCAGCAACACTACTTCCCAAAGCAACCACTGCACATTCAAGGTTCGAAATTCCTCTGATTCTAGATGCAACATCGACATGTCCTATTAAACACGGAACATATCTAGCTGACCTGTTAAAAGAAGCATCCTTAATCATTTGGGACGAAGCACCAATGACCCATCGATAGGCTTTCGAGGCAGTAGATCGCAGCTTGTGCGACATATCGAATGTTCCACTGAATGGACATCATTATAAACCTTTTGGAGGGAAGACAGTTATCTTTGGTGGAGATTTTCGCCAAACACTCCCAGTGATAACTGATGCTGGACGTGAACAGACGATTGATGGCTCATTAACTAGGTCCAAGCTATGGAATACTTTTAAAGTGATGTGCCTATTGACAAACATGCGCATAACAGCGGTCCACTCTGCTGATCAACAACTAATGCATGGATATACGTTTCCAGATTGGGTCCTTTCCTTAGGAGATGGAAGACTTAGAGCAAGATCGTTCAGAGAAGATGGGCCACCAGATTGGATACAAATTCCACCACTGTTCCTAATTGATCCCGGGGATGACTCTGTCCAGTCAATCGCAGATGATATATATGATTCGTTTCCCGACAGTCACAGGGATCCAGCATACCTAACCAGCAGAGCAATAGTGACGCCAACGAATGCGACAGTTTCTAGAATCAACAACTATATGTTGCAAAGGGTACCAGGCAATTCTAAAACATATTATAGTTCAGATTCATTGCAGTTATCAACAGAAACAGCGGATTTGTTTGACGAAAGCTATCCAACAGAGTTCTTCAACATTCTCACATTCAATGGAGTTCCAGAACACGAGCTTACATTAAAGGTATGCACACCAGTTATGCTCTTGCGCAACTTAAATCCTGCCCTTGGTTTATGCAACAGCACAAGGATCATGATCACAACATTAGGGGACAATTTTATAAAAGGCAACATCATGGGCGGTTCCTACGACACTGACGAAGTCATTATACCAAGAATAGTACTCAATGTAGAGAACTCCAAGTGGCCCTTCATACTCAGGAGGAGGCAGTTCCCGGTACGCTTATGTTACGCGATGACTATAGACAAAAGTCAAGGACAAACGCTTGAAAAGGTTGGGATTTATTTGCCTGAACCCGTATTTAGCCACGGCCAGCTGTATGTGGGAGTTTCAAGAGTAAAATCAGCGAGAGGTTTGAGGATTCTTATACAAAACCCAACAGAAATACCCTACGATTTTACAAAGAACATAGTCTTCACCGAGGCCTTTGCTGATATTATGAACACCTAAACCATATATCAGGTGAGTTCATTAAATTGAACAAGCTATTCGACACTTTTGCCAGCAAATTTTCCTAACAAAAACTATGTGTTTTGTAGGATTACAGCAATACCCTGATGCAACCATGTGAATCCAAAGAGGTCAATGGCTTGCCTCAATTACATGTCTAGCTCATTTTGTTTGTGGGAATCAGTTTTTCAGGGTTGCATAGATAGTTTGCTGTAAGTCAAGAAGTATAATCGGCTAAATAATGGATCAAATAGTTTGTTAATCCTCAGAAATTGCAAACATCACAGGTCCATTAAAGTTTCTGGGCATATGCTAACATATTGGATTTACTAAGGCCCAAGCGGCTTCGCCCTTAGCCACTCGCCAAAACTGAGGACCCGTTTTTTTACGTTTTTATGATAATGAAATGATTTCGAGCCCAACCCGAAGATACTTTAGGCCTACAAATAAAAGACCATTCGTGTCATATAGAAGAATCGCAAAATAACTGAAGCCAGACTTACCCCGCCGCGGAGCGCGGGCTGAGTACTAGTGAGTTATAACATATAATATTACACCAAAATACCATATCGTACTTAGATCCAACATATAGTGAATATTCACACACTTATATAACATCAATATTCAAATGTTCAACTTAGGATTCCAAAGATTGAGTTAGACGAAAAGAAAAATCAGAAAATAGGCGCATTCCAACCCGATACCTTGTAGCGGTCGACCCGGCAGGTGCTTGCGGCATGTTTTTCTCATCTGGGCAGGGTGGTCGACCCGCGAGTTGACAACCTTACTGATCATAGTTTTCATTCTTAGATAATGACGGGCGGGGGTCGACCACCTTGCTGATCATAGTTTTCATTCTTAGATAACCACGGTTTCCACCCTTGAGTTAAATGAATGTAAGCACGAAGTTATAATTTTGTATTACCCAAACTGGGCCATAAGCAGGCTCATGAAAATTTTGGGCTCACGCACTGACACACATCACTACGCTGGCCATTCAACCCTCTCTTCGATTTAGGGGTCGTTTGGAAGTTGTGAATGTTAAATCGTTGCATTGTAATGAATCATCATAATATAAATGCATGTATTGATACAATAGATGTATTTTTACAATACATTGTTTGGTTGTTGAGATTCTATTTTATGCATTGATTTACATAAAGTTACTTTTATGGGGAAATGTCACATTTACCCTCAACTTTTAGAATAATACAAAAGCTATTGGGGATATAAATGGAAAGAAAAAGTTGACACAAATCTAAAACCAACAATCATAACAATCTCAACTTTTAGTTGAGATTGTATAATGCATCATTTTTTGTGATTGTTGGTGGGACCTACCTATAACAATGGATGCATTGTTTAACACTTTTGTACTTCCAAACATGATATTGTGCACAATACATGTATTCAACAAACACAACTCTAACAATCACAACTTCCAAACGACCCCTTAGTTTAAGGTTTAGCGGTTCTTTTTTATTGATTTCTTTTCATTCTTTCTTTTCTGCCGCCAATTCACGAGAAGCTGGTTGAAAGAGAACAAACCCTGAACCCTACTCATCGCCGCTGCCGTCGAAGCCTGTGTTCCCGCCCTTTCTTGGTTCAGTTTCTGTTCTTGAACAATATCGGCGATGGATGAACCGCCGATCCCGGTCACCGGACACTGGGGCGCTCCAGATTCCTACATTAACGTCTTCCTCGACACCAGCCTCGATACTCACTTGGCCTTGGACATGGTAGTCTCTCCATCCAACACCGTCGCCGATCTCAAGAGTAATCCCTCATTCCATCGCACGTCTTGTTTCCATCAAACCAACATTATCAGTTGCAACGATATGATCGTAATGAACTTCACAACTGTTTTTTTATGGTCCATTTGCGGAATTGCAGAGAAAATTCTGGACAAGCATCCCCTGTGCTTCCCCAAGTTTGGAGAAATAAAAATTGACGCATTGAAGGTATGAACCGTTTTTGTCTCTTTTACTATATGTCGCTTATTCTCTGATGGGTCGCTTCTGAAATGGCTGTCCTTTGTGGTATGGAATTGCGCAGGTCAAAAAGAGAGGGGTTTACTATAATTTGGCAGAGTCAATTCTTCTTAAAAGTGTCTTTGATGGGGTGAAGAAAGGTTGGTTTGTTAGTGTTGAAGCTTCTATTGTTTCTAAGGATAATGAGATTGAGCCTAAAGAGGCCAAATTTGCCTTAGTGACCATGAATAATGGTTTCGAGGATAAAGGTGCAAATGTTATGATAGATGGGCGTCACCATGTCATACCCGAAAGATAATTACAAGTTCCTCAAAAGGAGAGCAATGACCTTCTTATTGAAGTTGCTGGGGGAGTTCAACTTGTGGGTGGAGATGTACGAGGTGACAAAGTTTTTTCGTTGGTTCCCTTGATTAGTGATGAATCTCTCAGAGAGAAGAAATGTGATGAAGAAGAAGCTCAGGAGATGCATGTTGAAAGAGCAGAAATGGGGAAGGAGTTGGCTAACATTGATGCAGGCAGCATATTGCCAGAAAGAGCTTCTGGTGTGAAGGAAAATCATGAGAAGAGGAAGAGAAGTAAAAAGGGGGCAGATAAACGTGAGAAGAGGAAGAGAAGCAAAAAGGGGGCAGATGATCTTTCTGGTAAAGACGTTGATGTGTCAATGCACAAATTTGGACCAAAAAGTGAATTGGTTGTTGGCAATGTGCAGATCTCAGACCAAAATGTTGCTGGTATACAAACTGGAGGGGTAATTTCTTTAGCTGAGGAATCTGAAGCTCAAGTGGTACATGTGGAATTTTCCAAAGATGGATCCAAGGGTTCTATAGTTAATGAAATCGAGGAAAATTTACACCATCTACATGTAGCAAACAAGAGGCTTAAAACCGGAAAGGAGATAGACGATGAAGCTTCTTTAAGAGATAGCAGCACTATTGTTTTGGAATTTAGTGGAATGACTTGTAAGCGTCCTGTTCTATCTCAGCTATCTACAGTAGATGAGCAACAAAATGTGGTTTCTACTCTGAAAATTCCAAATGCTGGCTCTGTGGAAGCATTCGATCAATTGGCTAGCCGAAGCTTGGTGAAGAAGAAACGAAAAACGAAGTCTTCTAAGAAAGTAGATAGAAAAACTGCTGGATTAACTCCTGATGAGGCCAATGCTGGTAAAGAGATACATCTAAAGGAAGCTGGAATTGACAGTGGCAATGTGTTGCATCCTTCTGCTGTTTCTTTGACGAAGAAGGACCCTGATCCTCCTCAAGAGCAACATAACATTATTCTTTCACAAGGTATCTCCATTTCCCAATTGAGCTTTGCTAAGTGATGCTTGCTTCTACATTTGCTAGATAGATATATGATATTGAAACTGGTGTTTGGTTCAAATATCAATGAGTTTCAAGAACTAATAACCAATGATAGGAGTAGAGTTGAAACAGAACAAGAGGTCCATGAGACAATTTCTGCAAATGTGCAGAAAGAAGTTGTTGATTTTATGGTATGCAAGGTTGATCCATTTGTGGATAATGGGAAAGCTTTAAAGAAAAGAAAAGAAAGAAATCCAGAAGACATACGGTACGCATGAGTGGAACAATACCAATTCCTTTAGAAGCTCATCATGTTACGGATTATTATGCCACTGATATTCCATCTAGAGAAGCCGAGAAAGTATGCAAGGCTGAGAGCTCTATTCATGAAGCTTCTAAAAAGGGAGATGTGAAAGAAGCAGCGACAGCTAATAGTCTGAGGGCTTCTCTTTTGGTTACAAATAAGGAAATAGAGGAGGTTATAAATAACGTCATGGAATCTGCACAGCCAACCAAAAAAAGTGAAGCTGTGGTAGAAAACGAAGAAGGCAAACCGAGGAAGAAAACAAAGAAGAAACATGGTGCAGATGGTAAGAATTATGCACTACTCACACAAGCAGAAGACATATGCACTAATGAAATTACTCCAACTCCTTACACTGTCAACATTCATGGAACTGATTCTTCTAGATTCAATTATGATACCAATTTGGAAAATCCGAGTTGCAAAGACTTGTTAGATAGAGCAGGCAGAGATTAGGTCTCTTTCAGATAAGGTTGTTAGTGATACAGAAAATGCCAGAGAGGTTGACGGAGTAAACTTTCGATCTTATTTCATTCCTAAAGACCAGAGTCAGAAGACTGCAGACCCTAGTGAGGTCACTGGAGCTTGGTCTCAAATGAAAAGTAAAGAGAAAAGGGAAGTGAAAGTGGTAAACCTGCATGAGATATCTCCAAAGTTACCTGGGCCTCCAACTTCGAAGGAGGAACTTGAAGCCCAAGCAATTCCTCAGGAGAAGAAACCAGAACCGTCGTCATCTGCTAAAGGAGATAATCGAAAACCTCACTGTGAAGCGACTCAAGAATCAAGTGCTCCGACTCGTCAAAATAGTGTTAAGCCAAAGAAGGCCATAGAGCATCATCATTCTGATAGTCCGACAAATACTTCCCACATCAAAAGTGGTAATAGGGATCAATCAAAAAGGTGGGAGAGGTTCTGGTGCTAATCCAGGGGAAGTAGTGAATGCCATGGTTCATCAGAAGTCGGTGGTTGCAGGATCACTATCCAAGAGTAATTCATCTGGTGATGGCTTGGAAAGATATCATTTTCCATATCCACTCAACCAATCACCTGCCACCTCCCCGGGGACGCATCCCGATCTCTCAGTATCTCCTGTCTACTCGGATGGGGAAAGTGGTGCAGGTTAGTTATTTGTGTGTTTTTTTTAGCTTTTGCTATACAAATAAGCGACTTTTGACTTTTAAAAAAGTTATAGTAGAGGTGAAGATAAATAAGTGACTTGTAAAGAAGCTGAAATTAGATTTGTTATTGAATCAGTTTTCGACAGCATGAAGAGAAATGGTATTAGTGGTCAAGAAGGCATGAAGACATCATTGTAAGTAAGTACAATTACCTTTTTTATGGGATCATGTGAAGAAGCCTAGATTAGCTATGTTCATTTGATGAGATTATGGTGTTCTTGCTTAAATGTGTAGCTCCTCAGGGATTCCACTGGACACAACTCCTGAAAGTACAAAAAAGAGATACAAAAAGGCCAAGCTGGATGTTGAATCACAGTATGAGGATTTGGTCCCCTTGAGTCCGAGTATATAAGATGATGAAATCTTGAAAACCTTATGTTACCATGGTGGCGCGCTTTCTTTTGTCAATGCGAGCAAGTTCATATTTCTTGTTTGTGGTTTTTGATCATCTGCAGAAGAGCCCTCTGGAGTTGGTTTGTGGCTATGCAAAAGTGGGTTGATCCTTTGATGCGGAATTCATCATTTCCCGCTGATTTTGTAATGCAGATGGTGTCATTAAACTGTGAAGATATTTTGATAATCTTTTCCCCCCTGTTCATGCTTGAAAGGTCATTTGTCGATTAAATACAGCCCATACATCATTATGATTACGCAATGGGTGCATCTGATCACTTTGACTCTTGTCCAAAGCTATTGCCAAACCTTTTCATTTACTTAGCATCTCTGTCTATTTGCGTCTATAGGTGTAGAGGTTGGCTTCAATTTTTTGTAGTCGCGCAAAATTTCAAAATAACTAAGACAAAATTCATTTTAGTCAAAACTTTGACTTTTGTGACAATAATAGCCATTTTTGGAGAAATACCAATAATAGCCAGAATTTTGAAAGTTTGATGACAAATATAGCAATTTCCGTTACATCATTTAACAGCGTCAGTGACCCCGTTAGTCAAATTAACGGAACGCTTACGTGGATGCCAACTCACCCTCTATTTCGTTTCCACCTCAGCATTCAGTGACAGATGGATGACACATCATTTACAAAGGTATTTTTTTTAACCTACCTAAATTGTGGGGGACTAGGAGTGGGGGGATTTCATTAATCAAAACTAAAAACAAAAAACAAAAATCCAAACCCCTTTTATCTTCTTCCTCTCGCCAGGGATAGAAGAATAGTCGCCCAACGCCAGTCTTCACCCACCTCGTCTGATCTTCGCCAGATCGTCGCCCAGCGCCGGTCTTCGCCCAAATTATCAGTCTTCGCCATCGAGGGAAGGCCGTGAGGGATCTCTCTTTCGCCAGGGATTGTCGGAGTGCCGTCGGTGGAAACAGATCTAGAAGAAGGTGAGGCGAATTGGGAAGAAGGTGAACAGGTGGTGTGGGATGATTTTCGGATGTGAGAGAAGATTAGAGGGAAGAGAGAGGTGGAAGATCAGAGGAGGCGATTGGCAATGGTGGGTTTGAGCGGAGAGAGAGGCAATTTTTTGTAGAGATAATTCTTTGAGAGATTGGGGAAGATGGGGGACGCGTACGACGTATAGTTGTTTATCATTTATTTTTTGTTTTTGTTTTTGTTTTATTTTACAATTAAATTCATGAATGGTTTAATAAATGGAGCAAGGGAGACGTGAACGATGGACAACTTTTTTAATTTTATTTTTGTTTTTTTAGTTAAATCCACATGGCAATGTTGTTAACTAATGTCGCCATGTCAGTCGTTCTATTAGTCCAGTCAGCACGTTAACTAAAACTGTCAAATAATTGGATGGAAGTGGCTATTTCTGGTATTTCGCCAAAAGTGACTATATTTGGCAAAAACGTCAAAATTTTGGTTATACAAGTGTATTTGGCCAATAACTAAATAGTAAAATACTAAATACAATACCTCATTCATTTGCAAGTCTTTCCTCTGTTACCTTCATAAACACACATGAATTGCTATCAGTAATGTTTGTTTAGCAAATCGCCATGTTCTTTTTTGATAATGGGATGGTTTATAAAAGGATTAATATCTTATTTTGAACTAAACTATATTTAACCTTTTTATTTTGGCCCATGGTTTCTGAAATTGCTCCTCTGGTCCGAATTATGCACCATACTTCCTTTCTTGGCCGGATGCGGGTTTTGACCGTTAAATTGGACGGTCAACTCCATTGACCGTTAGTCAAGCGACATGTCACTTGCCACGTCAGCGAACTCGAAATAATATTTTGGATTTTGAATTTATAGAAAATAATGGAAATAATTATGATTATGTTTATTAGATAACGAAAATTATTATTGTCAGAAATTTAAAATCCAAAATTTTTATATGGGGTTCGCTGACGTGGCAAGTGACATGGCGCTTGACTAACAGTCAATGAAGTTGACTGTCCAATTTGACGGTCAAAACCCACGCTGGGTCAAACATGGAAGTATGGTGCATAGTTCGGGCTAGTGGAGCAATTTCAGAAACCACCGACCATAATAGAAAATTTGGATATAATTCGAATCAAAATAAGATATTAACCCTTTATAAAACCAACTAGGTCATTAGTTAGTCAATGGGATTACTCAGGAAAGACAATAATTTTCCTCAAAATACCAGACATGGTAACAAAAAATCCATAATACATAACTTAAACTAAAATTTTCAAAACATACCAGTTTGGTACAAAATCGCTGGAATCTAAAACGATTTTACTCAAATCACTGTGAAGAAATGTGATTTACCGAAATCGCCACATCTACTAGCAAGTATCTTCAAAACCGATGGATGTTCTAGCGATTTGCATATTATATACGTGGAAACTTCAAACGACCGTCATTTTGCGGCCGCGTATCCGATCGATACACAGTTTTTTATTGGCAAAATACACTTGTATAGCCATAAGTATGCACTTTGTGACAGTAATAGCCAGATTTTGAAAAATACACAAATATAGCCACACTTTTAAAACTAAAATGACAAATTTAGCCACTTCGTAAATAACATTAACGTCATCAATGACTCCGTCAATAACGTTGGCATTATACTGATGTGGATGCCACATCAGCCTCCATATCAGCTCTAACTTACCATGTCACACCAACTGACTGCCATCTCATATTTTAATTTTAAAATAAAAAATAAAAAATCATAAATTAGGGTTCCAACCCAAATTTCCCAGAATTTTTCTTCGATCTAGTGAGATCCCTTCTTGCCTCAGCATCCTTCTTGCCTCGTCATTCCAGTGAGATCAATTTCTTTGTTCATTGTTTCCGTCGAGTTCTTCCACAATCAACTTCTTTTGCTTTGAAACCCGATATCCCCTTCTTCGACTATCTCCGAGTCTTCCTTCGAAACCCTATATCCTTCAAGCTCGACCATCACCATCACTCTTCCGACTCCCTCCCCTCGCTTCACCTTGGGTCGTATCGCCTCCCAATAAATCCCAACCCCATTCCAATCTGACCCGCCTCTGTGTGGTCGAGATTCCCAGATTCGATTGAAAACAGGGAAAGAAAAATCACAAGCCAAAGAAGGCGCCGCTGGGTGGGAGTCTGGATCTGGCGGCAGCGAAGCACTGCTTCGTCGTTCTCCTACTCTGCCCTGTGTCGGCTACAACTACTCACAGCCTCGTGGGGGAGGCGCATTGATATTCACTCCATTTTAATGGCGATGGAAGGCCTATCGTTTGGCGGCGGATACTGGATGGTTGTAATCGCAGGTAGGGAGAAGCACTCTGCTCTGCAGAGAATATGCCCAGTGGAAGGCCTATGTACTTGTCGTAGTTCTGACATATGCACAGATCTGGTCACCTTCGAGGTCTTGAGCGGGAGTCCCGAAACCAGCAATTCTGTCCCGACAACAACCCCGGATTTATTCGCAGCCGGAGCAACAAGAGGGATTCCTCTGTTTTTGTTTCTTCATAAACGAGTTCAGGCTTCGCAATTGAATTTTTGTTCCGATTACTGTTGTTTCCCCAATTCTTGTGCACTCGCCGAAGTTCAATTTTAGGGTAGATCGAAGAACCTAATATGGGCGGGTGGATGGAAGATTAAAGGAAGGCGAAGAAGACTGATGAATTCTTTTGTTTTAATTTCCTTTTTTTATTTAAATTTTCTTTTGTTTCTCATGTATTTACACTATAAAGTAAACATTTCCAACTGGCAGTAGGTTTGAAAAAAAGTTGCCACATCACCATGAATTGTTTGTCTAGTCAACATTTGTGAATGTACCGTTAAAGTTTTTGACGGAATGGCTATATCTGTGTATTTTTCAAAATGTGGCTATTATTGTCACAACCCGAACAGTTATGGCTATGAAAATATATTTTGCCTTTTTTATTTCACACAATTTTTCGAGATTTTGGCAATTGAAAACCGCCATGTTTGCCTTCTTCTCCAAAAAGAGCAATCTGCTGCCCTAAATGATTCATTTTGTAATTTTCCTAAACTTAGGACGATTGTAAATTTGAGCTTAGTTATCTGATCCACGCAATTATTATTTTTAATTTACCTAATTTTTCAAGGCCTACAATATTTATTATAGACGTTTTTCAGAACATATGCGAAAAGATGAAAAAAAATCTAAAACTATCCTCCCTTAAAATTGAAAAACCTGCCATCTTTGAACATTTATCCATAGTAAAAGTTGTATTGTGTGATAAAATTATTCAAAAAAATTATTTTGATCGAATCATCGAGCGCAAAGTTATGATTATCCAAAATTTAGCAAACCCATAAAATGACCCATTTGGGTAGAACGCGAACGTATTTGGAGTGAAAGTTGTGCAACAGTTCGCTATTGGGAATATCTCTAAAGGTTATGTGAAATAAAAAAATGCATCGAGCGGATAATTGAACACAAAGTTCCGACATTCTGAACTTTCGATTAATATTAGGTGTGATGGTGCCTCCAAATATTTTGGAGCTAGATCGCTGGAGTCTGCATCGATTTAGCTAAATCGCATCTGTAAGGAGGAATTTGAGTAAAATCGCTTTTGTCTCGAGCAATCTGCACCAAAGTCGTAGAATATTACATTAATAGACTACTTTGACCGAAGTTTAAAAAATCTTCATAATGTCCCAAACTTTACACTGTTTGTCTACTTTTGCATGATCCGTAGGTTTATCATAAGTTGGACAGTGAACACTATTGACCGTTAGTGAGTCAATACATATTGCTGACAAGGATGTCATGTAGCCTGAAAATTAATAAAAGATAATTTTAATAAATTATATAAATATAAATTTTCAAATTTTTTTTATTATTATTTGGGTTTATACCTTAGTTTGCCCTTTTATACACTTATGAACTATTTTGGCCAGAATTTTCTAAAATTCCCATCATGTCAAAAATTGCTAACTATTTTGATAACTAGCATCGATACGTAGGTTGACCATCAAGTTGGATGACTTTAACCTAATGCCACATTAGTTTAAAATATTAATAGAAACAGAAAATTCAAATTTAAAATAAATTATAAAAATAAGCCAAAATAATTATTAAAATAGTTAATTATTTTGGAAAAATAAGCTCAAATTATTTTATTAATTTTGTCAACACTATTCTTTTGGTGCTCGTTATAAGGATTTAAGGCAACAACCCCTTCGTGTACACCGACGACACATGATGTTCCTTCAAGGTTCCACCTATGACACTTTTACCCTAACGTGACATCTCTCGAGAAAGCAAAAAATCAGAGTAAGTTGTGTTGCTTCGTTGCCTCCACCTCTACGAGAATGATGTGACTACTTTGGGTATTGTTGTGCTTCTGAATTCATCATCTCATCCTCAGTTCTGTAATACATACTTCTCTATTGCCACAATGACAATTGTTTTGGCCGCTTCTAGTGATCTTACGTGATAAAGGATGGTGCAAATGTTTTGATAGAGAGAGTAGATAAGGTGGATTTTTTTTAAATTTAATACAAATTTTTGCTTATTTCATAATTAAATGAGATGATAATTTATTAGTAAATTTGAATCTTAGATTTTATTACTTTTATGATGATATATGGCATTCGTTGAAAGTGGTCCACTTGAAGGTCAACCTATGGGTCGGGTTAAAGTGGTCCAAGTAGTTAGTAATTTTGGACATATGAGAATCGGTCTAATGGAGTCCATTAGTATAAAGTTTAACCAAAGGTTATCTGATCGATACAAAGGTTTTTTTTTTTCTTTGTCTTGAGAGGGTGGGCTTTGTTTCATTGTTTCTTGTCTTTTCCCAGTTTTTATACCCTAAATTTAGGGTTAATCACCAATTTGTTAAGCATTTACAAGTGAATTGGATTATCTTAGTTAGCATCATAGGGAATCTATTGATCGAATGCTCGATTTTTCATAGGAACTCATTTCTTGTTTGCTGCAGGGAGTAATAGAAAGCTTCAGGATCTTGGTTTTGCAATCCTGAAGCTGTGGTAGAGACTAACATAGCTAGCGGATATTGTAACAACACCATATTTGTTGTTATTGTAACAACAACATAGGTGGACCAATAGAAACCCACCATTCTGCATACTTTTGAAATTCATGCGTTGACTAGGGTAAAATACAAAGGAAGGGTATTTTTGTCCTACCGAAAATTACCAGCTCCTTTTGTCCGAAAATTTCCTGCTCGTTTCTCTCTCCCCACTTTATTCTGTCTAATCGCACGGCGCCGAGGCTGAACGAGGGCGACGAATCCTCATCGGAGCAACGCAACTACTGCAACGGCGGCGACGCAACGGCGGCGACGAGAGCCTGATCGCAACAGCTACAGCAACGGCGGCGACGCAACGGCGGCAACGAGAGCCTGATCGCAGCAGCTACAGCAACGTCGGCGACGAGATCCTGATCGCAGCAGCTACAGCAACGGCGGCGACGAGATCTGATCGCAGCAGCTACAACAACGGCGGCGACGGCGGAGCAAGCTCCTGATCGCAGCTAAGACATTGACGATGGACGAGAATCGTGTAGATGAAGTTTCTGTTGGTTCTGTAGATGCTCAACAACTCCTGCAAATTGCAACATCTTCTGACAATGCAACAGAAGTTGGATATCAGCTGGAAACCTCTATTTCCACCAACAGTGGCAACAATGAACAAGAAGAAGGTACGCTCAACTCAATCCTTCCTGTTTTCTTACAATGAGCACCACAATCACGCTTATACAAGCCATTTACCATATCATAAGCACTACCAATCAAACCGCCCCACAAAAATCCCACAAACGATACCAAAAGCATCGCCAAACACACCACATTCGTCCCAAAACAAACCACAGGAAAAAAAGAGACAATCAACCAAAACACTTTAGAAACAAACCACAATACTTCTTAAACACACCAAAACACCTCCAATGCACACCATTAAAACCTAAATCGTTACATTCTGCAATCTGTTTGTAAAAAAAGCACATTGTAATGCAAACCATAAATGTTATAAAAGAATCATGAATAACTACAATGCAAACCACTTTTCACTTTTCTAGCAAATATCATTGCAAGATGAAATGATTAAACCGCCCACAAAAATCCCACAAACGATACCAAAAGCATCGCCAAACACACCACATTCTTCCCAAAACAAACCACAGTAAAAAAAGAGACAATCAACCAAAACACTTTAAAAACAAACCACAATACTTCTTAAACGCACCAAAACACCTTCAATACACACCATTAAAACGTTAATCGTTCCGCAATCTGTTTGTAAAAAAAATCATACACTGTAATGCAAACCATATATGTCATAAAAGCATCATGAATAACTACAACCCAAACCACTTTTCACTTTTCTAGCAAAAATTATCGCAACATGAAATGATCAAGTGCTCATTTCTTTCATCATTGCTTACAGGTGTGACATCAAACAGGTCTGAGTCAGACTACACTAGTTTGGGGTTGGCATTCAAAACCATTGAGGAAGCAAAACAATTCTACAAGAACTATGCTCATGATCTTGGCTTCAGCGTGAGGGACATGGGAGCTGTCAAACGTTCTACAAAAAGACAGCCAACCAAAACAGCACGATATGCTAGGTATTGCTGCAGCAAAGAAGGATACAAGACCACAAGCAAGTCCCAAGAATAAAGGATCAATAGATGTGAAGGCTTATCAACGTGCTGTACCAGAAACTAGAGTTGGCTGCCCAGCTATAATCAAATTCATATATGATATCGAGAAGGATGAATGGCTGCTGGACAAGTGGAAAACAGAACACAACCATCAATGAAACCAGGCGAAGCAACTATACTTCTTGAACATTTTCGCCATGAAGCTTACAAGAATCCATCATTCTTCTATGAAATTGAGGTAGATAGTAACGAAGATATTGCAAGTATATTCTGGGCTGATGCAAGAATGCGGTTTGACTACAGTTGCTTCGGAGATACGATCAGCTTCGACACCACATACAGGACAAACCAGAATTATCGTCCACTAGGTCAGTATTCCTTGCACTAGTTAATTTTCTTGAGATTTCGAAGTTGAATGCATACCAAACATTACATAATGCATTAGGAGGTTTCTGGTGGGATTTTGCAAATGTTGTGGTTTGCTTTGTGAGGTTTATGGTTTTTTTTGTGAGGTTTGTGGTTTCCTTTGTGAGGTTTGTGGTTTGCATTAATAGGTTTCTGGTCTGCTTCCGCAAATGTTATGGTTTGCTTTGTGAGGTTTGTGGTCTGTTTTATAAGATTTGTGGTGTGCATTAGAAGGTTTGTGGTTTGCATTAAGAAGGATTCCTTGCACTAGATAATTTTCTTGATATTTGGAAATTGAATGCAAACCAAACATTACGCAATGCATACCACAAACCTCCTAAACCATACTAAAAACGTCCTGAAGCACACCATATATATCATAAAAGACAGTCTTTGTTTGTTTCAATGTTTAATTCTATGTTGTTCTTTTTTTTTATTTTTAATTTACAGCTTTGTTTGTTGGCTTCAACCACCATCGTGCACTTTGCATCTTCGGGGCTGCTCTCCTATATGATGAAACAACCGCTACATTCAAGTGGTTGTTCGATGCATTCTTGAAATGTATGTCAGGCATCCGACCAACATCAATATTCACCGACCAAGCTGCTACAATCGCCACTGGGATTAGATCCGTCATTCCTGAAGCATTCCATGGCTTGTGTACTTTTCATATCAAGCAGAATGCAATGAAGCATCTCGACACCACAAACACAAACATTCTAGAAGATCTGAAATATGTCACTTTTGGAGTAGAAAATGAGGAAGAATTTGAGTACAATTGGTCAAGGTTGCTAGACACATATTATCCAGAAGAAGGCACCAATCCAAGGAACTGGTTGGATTCAATTTACAAGGTGAGAAAACAGTGGTCTTCAGCATGGATTAAGGACCACTTCACAGCTGGTATGCGAAGCTCACAGCTGAGTGAGTCTTGTAACAGCAACCTCCGAAACTACCTTCAACCAGATGACAACCTAGTTGAGTTTTTCACTTACTTCAACAAGTTGCTCGAACGGAAAAGATCAGACGAAATGGACATGGATTATCAAATGGCAAACACAGTCCCAAACAACATGTACGTATTACTTCCTTTATTTGAACTGTTTATACTGTAGAATGCATCCACGGAACAGTTGAATACAACCCAGATACCACCTAAACCAACCCAAAAACCCTACAATCCACACCACAGACAACCTAATCCAAACCATAAATACCACAATGCACACCGCACAAGCTTAAACAACCCAGATACCACCTAAACCAAACCAAAAACCCTACAATCCACACCACAGACCACCTAATACAACCCATAAACACCACAATCCACACCACACACGACTTAAAATAACCCATAAATCCCACAATCCGCACCACAAACAGTACAATACATACCATAAAATCATTAATGTAGACAAGATGTTTTATGAATGATTGTATGTTGTATGTCATCTTCCAACAGGTATGACAGAAGCCCACTTGTTCAGTAAGTCGCAAAATTATACACAACTAAGATCTACAGTTCTTTCCTTGAGGAGTATTCAGAAAGCCTTGCTTTTTTTGTGTTCCGGAATGAATCTATGGATAGAGATGGAATGACAGCTTATGAAGTGAAGAAACTGGGAGGATTCGGCAAAAGAGTCGTGTTAGTGAACAAAGAGGAGAAGAAATACAAGTGCTCATGTCGTTTGTTTGAAAGTTCAAGCTGGTTGTGCAGACATGTAATCAGGCAGATAGAGATGGTTGGATTCAATGGTGATGATATTGAGCAATTGACTATCCCTGAGGAATACATTCTGCCACGATGGACGAGAGATGCCAAATCTGGAGAGAAGTTCACAATAAACACAACAGAATGTGCTGCAACAGATACTTATGCAGGGAGGTATCAAGAACTGTGTGCTAGCATGGTTATCCTAGCAACAAAAGTCTCAATGAATGACAAGATCTTCTCAATGGTTAAGGAAAAGAATGCAGAGCTCACTAAACTAGCTTTCCAAAGCCTTCAGACTCAAGAAACTCAGCAAACAGTACCTGGTAATTTCACACATCTTGTTAGCATCCCTACTTATATTCACCAGTAATTGCTTAATCCAAGCCACTAATGATCTAATGCAAACCATAAACATCTTAATCCAATCCACTAATTGCTTAATCCCTACTTATGTTCACCAGTATCTTGCATATTGCTTTTTCAACAGATGGAACCACCAGTACATCACCCTCACAAAGCGCTGCTGCTTCAGCTACAAATGACAAATATGCCAATGTGAAGGGATTCAAGGCTCGAAAAGACCCATGGAAATCAAAGAAGAGGCCAAGAGGTGGACTTGAGGTAGCGCTGGAGAGGGCTAGAAAGCAAAGAATTGATGAACAGGCCGCCAACAAGCGTTACAAAAGCAACAATGAGTGATTAGTTTCCTTGTTGTTATCCGTGTTTTTTTTATTTGTCATAAACTTTTAGATTTCAATGACAACTATGAGACAAATATGAACAGTTACAGGTTTTGATAATATTTGATCAACAATAACACAGATACAGTTGAATACAACCCAGATACCACCTAAACCAACCCAAAAACCCTACAATCCACACCACAGACCACCTAATCCAAACCATAAACATCACAATGCACACCGAACAAGGTTAAACAACCCAGATACCACCTAAACCAACCCAAAAACCCTACAATCCACACCACAGACCACCTAATCCAAACCATAAACACCACAATCCACACCATACAGGAAAGAAAACAAACTACAAAACCTCTTAACAAAACCAAACCACAAACATATGGAAACTTTCCAGAACACTCATTAAGCAAACCACTTATGTATTAACACAACCCACTTGTCTTATAATACACACCATACACGAAGAACACAAATCCTCTTAATCAACACCATTAACACACTAAAACACATATTAACACACTGAAATCTGAAACTGTTCTTGCAAATGCATGCTAAAATCAGCTAGTCCACCTTGCGATCAAACTCCAAACTCTTCTTCTTCACCTGTTCAAGTACACTACACTATTCTCCTCGTTCAACAGCAATGTTAATGTGATCTCATCCCGCCTCTGATTGATTTGTTTTTGCCACTTCCTCATAGCTGGATCCAGTTTGCCATCCCAAAACTCAGCAAAATTCATAGCAAAAACACCACAGTCAACCCCACCACGTTGTCTCACCCCTCGCTGTCTAACCCACTTGAATTCTTCAAATTTGAAGGGCTCTTGTCACAGGCAGGAATGTATTCTGTGGCATAGCGGACCACCATATCCGCAACAGCACGAAACTTGGAATCAAGTTCGTCAGGGTAAAGGCTGTCAAGATAATCATACCATTTCTTCTTCAGATTCACTACATACATCCTGTAGTGTTCATTAGAACAGTGGGGGAACATCCACTGCATGCAAAACAAAAACAAGTCAGTACTCCAAAAGCACAATGAAGAAAAAACACACATGAAACAATGTAGCAAATCTGACTAAAAAAAATACATACATAATCACATTGTGAGAAATCCAAACCATCTGGTATCGACTTGCAACTTGTAATAATTTCATCAGTCTCTTCAAAAAAATTAGGCAGTGGTCCAGAGACGTTCACTATCCCTTGCACTTTTTGCTACAAGGTAGAACACAACATAAACACAGTAAAACAAACCAGACGAATTATAATGCACACCACAAAAACCCTAAAACAAACTAGACGTCTTATAATGCACAACACAAAACCCTTAAACCAAACCAGACGTATTATAATGCACACCACAAAAACCCTAAAACAAAACAGAACTAGCAAAAAATGTAACTCACCGCCAGCCCTGAATAGAACACCCATCTTTTCAGTTGCCCTCTTCTCACTTGCTCCCGATTCAGATAGGCAGCATAGCAGTTAATAACATCCACACTCACACATTTCCCATGTGCCAAAGTCTCTGTGTCCTTTCTATACAAGCAATCGTATCCATCAACACGACTGAAAAGGATTTCCTTCCTATTTTCATAATCCATAACAAACAAAACAGTCGGCATTAGAAAAGTACTAATAAGCACTATATAAAAAAATATATACAAACAACCGCATATGTATGAAATCTATACACATTAACTTACAAGTTATTCGAATCCCTTCCATATCGCAACACAACACCCTTCAACACATCAATATCAACACCTGATGAGCCTCCTGCATTCTTCACTTTAAATTTTTTCTGATTTTTAAAGCAACCCACAAATTAGATAAAACAGTACTAAAAACAACTAACAAAAACCACAAATGCGATAAACCACACTACAAACACAAACCAAAACTGAAACATTGTAAAACAAATTACCTTTCCCTTCCTAACTAGCTGACTCAATGTTAAATTTCCACTACCATCACCACCCTCAAGCACCTCACCGGCATCAGCTTCTTTCCTTTTCTCATCAACCACCACATCTTCACAAACATCCCCCATAGCAGACTACAGAAACCAAACCACAAAAGTTTTTAACAAAACCAGATATATGTAAACCACACTACTAACAAATGCAAAACAACCAACTACAAAAGACATGACAAACAAACCAAAAACAGTATAATCCACACCACAAATATTCAAACACAAAACATTAAAAATACCTTTACGACCTTCTCAACCAAGTTATCCAACTTAGCAGCATCAACACCATCAACGTTGTCATCTCCATCATCACCTTGTCCCTTTTCCTCACAACTGTCCATCTCCATCACCTTCTTAGCATTCTCAGAATCAGCTTCTTTCCTTTTCTCATCAACCACCACATCTTCACAAACATACCCCATAGCAGACTACAGAAACCAAACCACAAAAGTTTTTAACAAAACCAAATATATGTAACCCACACTACTAACAAATGCAAAACAACCAACTACAAAAGACATGACAAACAAACCAAAAACAGTATAATCCACACCACAAATATTCAAACACAAAACAGTAAAAATACCTTTACGACCTTCTCAACCAAGTTATCCAACTTAGCAGCATCAACACCATCAACATTGTCATCTCCATCATCACCTTGTCCCTTTTCCTCACAGCTGTCCATCTCCATCACCTTCTTAGCATTCTCAGAATCAACACTTTTTTGTGTCATCTCCATTGTCAGATTATCAAGATGATCATCAAGTCCCTCCGAATCTAATACTCCCTTAGGAGAGGTATCATCATTAGCAGTGCCAGCAGGATCATTGTGACCAACATCTGGCAACACAACATCAACAGTACCAGCACCATCCTTATCCATCTCCATTGACAAATCATCAAGACCCGGGGACTTTGGACTGTTAGCACCAGTCTCATCATCAGCATTGGCAGCAGATGCATTGCTACCGACATCATTGGTTCCCTTACCAACAGCAACATCATCAACTCTATCAGTGAAATCGACATTATCTTCAGGACTATCCTCTGGTTGCTGCCCCTCCAACATCTTTATATGATCATCAACTTGTTCAATGCTCGAACTGTAATGAGTAGCCATCCTCAACAAAGCCCTCTTATAACTTTCCATGTCATTCTTCAACTGATATGCCTACAAAAACACGAAAACAGCCCAAAGTTACTCAACAGCCCAAAAGCAAACCATAAACCTTCTAAAGAATCTCACATTCCTTTTAATGAACACCTAAAACACACTTATACAAACCACATATGTTTGAGTTCTCACAGAAAAACACCTACCAAACGATGAGTACCATAAAATATTCCTTTAACGAAGTAATGCAAACCACTATTCTTTTAATAGAAACCACAAGTACACTAAAGCAAGCCAAAGAACAAACAACAGAAAACACAACTAACCAGCACATGAATAAAATAAAGTATTCCGTAAACAAACTAATGCAAACCACTATACTTGTAAAGCACACTGAAAGTACTCTAAAGAAAGACATAAAACGAATAACACAGAAAAATCACTCACTTCTTCAACCGAATGAATACCATCCAAGTTGAGGTCAAGATAGGGAAGCTTCGGAAGATCCCATTCCCTCTCCATATCAAGATCATCTACCGGCCTTTTCCTCTTTGAACCCTGCACACGTCCTCGTCCCATTGGTTGACTGGAGGTTGCTTGTTCTTCCACCACTACATCTCAATGACCAATAGTGAGATGACCTTCGTCCATCAGTACTTGAAAAGCAGCACTTGCGACTTTGTACGACCTATGCCTACAGGTCGGTATGGGCAGCTCAGGGGGGTTCTTCAAACGGTCAAGAATCGAAATCTGCCACATATACAAACAGACAGAAGTCAAGCAACCACAAACAAACTGTGCCAGAAAGATTATAATACACACCACACAACCAGGGGGGGCAAAAGCAAACCATAAATATTCTTAAACAAACCATAAACATCTTCAACCACACCACATTCGTCAATAAACAAACTATAACTGATAAACAATACCAGAAACATTATAACAAAGGGGGGCAAAGCAAACCATAAATATTCTTAAACAAACCATAAACATCTTCAACCACACCACATTCGTCAATAAACAAACCATAAATGGAAAACAATACCAGAAACATTATAACACAGGGGGGCGGCAAAAGCAAACCATAAAAACTCTTAAACAAGCCATAAACATCTTCAACCACACCACATTCGTCAATAAACAAACCATAAATGAAACAGTAAACCAAAATTCGAAAAGGGGTATATTTATTCACTTACAAAAATAAGATGAACGTCACCAGGGAACTTTGATATTGATTGAACCACTTCAACCATACTGTCATTAAAATGGTCAGCCACATGCTTACACCAATTATATTGGGTGAAGTCAGCGACCATTTCATCTTGCAAAAAACCAGCATAGGCGAGGTTAATCTTCAAATTTCCACTGGGACACAGAACTGCCTCCATTGCATACAGTACAAAAAGATCCCTCCACTTCTTATTGTCCCTCTCCTCTTCCAATGCCAGTTTAACGTTTGCCAATGTCGCCTTTCCTTTCCTAGTATTGGAAAGCCCTAACTCAATTCCCCACCTGTGCCTCTGGGCTGCACTGAACATATCCAGCTTAACAGCATACGGTCCACGCGGCAAACCATAGACTCTCTCCACATCTGCCTCTCCAATTCTAAACTTCCCTGACCGAAGCAGCGGGAAAGACCTTGAACTGACATCAAAGCTTTTACAAAGCCATTCAATAAAATTATCCGGGAGTCTCGTAAGCTTAACCCTCGACACACCCCTAAAACCCAGAGGATCAAGCATCTGCAGTTTTTCTTCACTTGTACTGTCAGCATCCATGATGGCAAGAATACGATTTGTATTACTACGATGCCTCTTATCCGGCTTTCCAGGCACAGCAGAAGCACCATCTTTCTCTCGCTTAGGTGTTGCAACTTTTTCCTTTTCTTTCCCCTTTACTGCACCATCTTTCTCTTGCTTAGGTGTTGGAACTTTTTCCTTTTCTTTCCCCTTTACTGCACGTTTCTTACCAGGTGCCATGCCTACAAAGCAACCAAAACACAAACCAACATAAGCAATCTCATACCAGAACATATAAAATCCAAACCATTAAGGGCCTAATGCAAACTGTAAAACCATCAAAACAATCCAATAATCAAATTTAAAGCAGACAAACAACAACTGCAAATGAACCACCAACATCACCCTGGAAATACACCAGAAAGGCCCCAATCAAACCCACAAACACCCTAAATGTCACCAAACACAAAGCGCACCACCAAAAAAAAAGAACAAAACAACAGAACTACTGAACACCACCACAAACGACTCAATAATCAGATGTAAAGGAGACAAACAACAACTGCAAATGCACACCAGTAAATCTTCTAAACCAAACTGTGAAATCCGAAACACAAACCACAAAACCTTTTAAAAGAACCACCAACAGCAGCCTGAAAGTACACAATAGTTTTATTAAAACCCTCCAGAAAGGCCCCAATCCAACCCAAAAACACCCTAACTGTCACCAAACACAAAACGCACCACCAAAATGTAGAACAAAACAACAGAACTACTAAACAACACCACAAACGACTCATGACAAACCAGAAACCCTAAAATAATCAAAGCACACCACAAAAATGAAGAAACATCCAACAAAACCTAACCAGAACGCACAACTATGAAATTTCCTCGTCTCCTTCAACAAATTTAGACTGCATGCGTCAAAACATCACAGAAAACTGGAAAACGAAAGTAACAGAGGGCAAACATGAAAACGAAGGTTGTAAATTCAATAGCAGAAGCAAGCAATGACAATGCTAATGAAAAAGAAAACGGCAACGCCAAACTAACACCATACAAGTGGAACTCCGGCGACGCCAAACGACAACGCCGACTTCGCAGACCAAAACTGACGACGGAGGAGAAGACAGTTCCAGTTTATCGGAGGAAATCACCGGCATACCTCGAAATTCACTTCGGCGACGGAGGAAAAAGAATCGCGCGAAGGAAATCCACAAGCCGCAGACGAAATCGCTCGATGCAGATGGAAATTTGGTGGCGAGAACAGGGAGAGAGCAACCGAAGAAGACGTCCCGTCGGAGAGCAGTTCGTGAGCAGAGGGGAAAGGGGAAAGCGGAAAACGGAAATGTCTCAACGCGCGCTTCAATGAATTTTATTATTAATTTTGAATTTCAAAATTAATAACAGGTAAAAGAAAACAACTTATTATTTAATTATTGTGCAGTTACCCTTATACCCCTGTTGTTATAATAACAACACCTTAGGTGTTGTTATGCTATCCGGAGCCCTAAAATTGCTATCAAGTAGGGAGTTCATAATATTTACAACGAGCAAATAGCAAATGAGCTTAACATACGGTTTGGTATAAATGAATTCCATAAGTTTTGAGGACTTCATTTTGAAATGAAATATTTTTGCGTTTGGTATTAAAAAGAATTCAATTTCAATTCTAAATTTTGAATTCTACAGAATTTGAACTAGTTATAGCAATTCCGAGGAATTGAGATAGAATTTCCAAATGAATTCCACAAGTATTTACTAATTATAATAGAATAACATGATTATCCTCTTTTATTAACTAAATTACTTATACATATGACATACCAAACATAGAAATTCATTTGACAATGAATTCTACACGACACTTCAATGATTTGAATATAACATATCAAACATAGGATTTCATTTGACAATGAATTCTACACGGTAATTCATTTTACAATGAAATGAATTCTTGATTCATTTGGTACCAAACGGTCTGTAAGGCAAGTTTTGGACCTGCTAACTTTATCTTTCTTTGAGCATACTGTCAGTTTTATCCTTCAACCACTTATACTCTTTCTTCTATTTTGCAGACCTCATAACATGCAGCCTGCTCTCAAACGATTTTGTCAACATCGAATTGCAACCATAAACATACGACTGGTTCCCAGGTGAGCTGATAATGAAAACATATTTCACTTTCCTGCTTAGTAGTCTCTCAAGGTTGCTTTAGTAGTGACTCGCTCTGACTATCACAATAAAATCCCACCTAATACCCAACTATAAACCTTAGATGGGTGCAATATAGGGAAAGTACGTTTAAATATCAACCTGGACCGGCCCATGTACCACTACTTCGACTGTTTGAAACATTATTTAGCGGATTAGTTTTTGGTGAAAACAAAGATCTAAAACTAAAGTACTTTTCAAAGGTAAAATGGATTTGACACTAATTAAGAAGGCTTCACTCGGGTGTTGCTCCCCCTAGCTAACAATTACGACTTGAAGAATCCAACGATCGTGTGTGGTTAGGGGGTTATAAACAGCAGAAAAGTCTAACAAGAAACCAAGGCTATCCTCTTAGTCTCTATGTTGAGGAAATGTGATATGATCCAAGCCGCTAATGCGACCCTCTCAACCTATCGACTAAGGAATGGTTAGACTTCACCCTCGAATTGAAGTTCGGACGGCCACCCACAACCAAACCCTAAGTGCTAATACGAAATAGGAGGTTTGCCCTTAATTAACCTATAATAGGAGGCATGAAATGCCCAAGGAAACCCATCTCTAATAGAGCCTCTTAGGTTAAGGAGGGTTCTCTCTAAACTAGTCTAAAGGCTTTGAATGCCCAAGGAAACCCAGCTCAAATTGAGCCTATTAGGATAAAGGAGGTTTCCTCTCTAAACTAGCCTAAGAGGCATGCAATGCCCAAGAACACCCATCTCTAATTAAGCCTCTTAACCTAAGGAGGTCTCCTCTCTAAGCTAGGTCAACAAAGCGCACACCATCATCTTGAAAAATATCTCCGCATTCACATTAAACACAACCACACACAAATCAATCAATTCTTACAAGCATTCACATAATTGTAGCTAGGGTTTACAAACACCCAAGTGAAAGAAGGGACTACTCCATGCTAGAAGAAGGGAAAACACAAGAGACAAGAGAGGGAAAGGAAAACAATCAAGAAGATGAAAACCTTGCTCCTTGTGTTGAAGAGATCCTCCTTTAGGGGAAGAATTCCCAAATCCTTGCTTGGAGACGAAACCCTAGCTTCTTCTCTTCTTTGGTTCGTCCTTTCTCACTCTAAAATATGAAGAAGAAGTTTCTCACACTAGGTCTCTCTCCCTCTTCTTCCTTTCACCTGTCTCTTTAAACCGAGATCGAACCTAGTTCTCGGCTAGAGTTCACAGCCGTGAACATCAAAATGAATCTGTGAACTCGGCGTTTGGACCAAAACGCACCGCTTCACATCCTTGGGTTCACTGTCTGTGTCTTATGTTCACGGTCTTAGCGACTGTGAACAGTGCTGGCGTCAATAACCTCAAAACCCTCTCTGGACGCTCCTTGGCTCACGGATTATGGCTCCAGTTCACGGTCCTGTAAGACCGTGAACTCCAATGGCAGACCGTGTACTACGACTGTCTCCTCCTCTTTGCCCGATCTTTGCTCATTTCCTTCCAACTTTCGACTCTAGGGTTGGTTTCACCTGTTAGGATATGAAACACACTGAAACACAAGAAACCTCGCATAAAACCACCCCTTTTGGAGTTCAATTGCAACAAACATCAAAGCAAAACGGGGGTAGAAAGTGTACAATTAGGCCCGAATCACTCCCCCACACTTAGACGTTTGCTTGTCCCCAAGCAAACCATTTCACACAAGGTAATCTCTCAACCTAACAAAAATGCTTTGGGGACAAATCAAAGGACACAAAGTGGCGAATTTCAATGGCTATTGGCAATTAACACATGGACTGTTGCAAGCAATACCGACATCCACCACAAACGAAATTCGAGGTCACCAAAAACGGGCAAACGAAGAGTTCTCACCTTGTTCATGAATCAATGCAAGTCCTAACAAGATCACTTATCAACCACAACTAACCATGCATAACATTCAAGTCCAAGTAACAAACGAATGGGCAACAAAGGTCCTAACTGGGGTATGATATGTCATGCAAAGCAAGAATGAATCACTCACTCTCTTGACCAGTGGGGTCGGTGTTGGAGGAAAGTCAGTCATGAATCAGAAGATCATAGAATAAAGGAAAGAAATCGTGGGTCAGCATCATGGAGCAAGCAAGGAAGATATGCTGGGAGCGGATCAATTCAGAGGGCAAGCATTTACAGGAAAGATTTCAAAAGAGAAGGACTTACCATTCGTGTGCTGCAACGGCTAGTGCCTGAAGAGTATAAGACGAAGACACTGGAGCAAAGAAAACACACTTTTCGGAGATCATTCATACAGAGAGAGCGCTGTGAGTACAACTTGTGTGTGTGATAAGAAAAGCAAGGGTAATCCAACTTCTGGAGAGAAGCCGGATTAGAGGTGTGTGTTTGAGAGAAACACAGTAGCAGGATTGCTAGGCGAATATCGGAGAGTGAGTTGTGTCAATCATCAGTCCTGGATTGGATTGAGTGATTTCGGAGCTTCAAATCACTGTAACTAAAACAATCTCAAGATTAGTGAATCGTCGGAAATCACATCATCGTGATCTTCCGACTGTGGAGTAGTCAGAGTTGGGAATCATTTGACCCAGCTCTGGAAACCACGTAAAAACCGACTGTGCACTGTCTCTCTAAGTTCTGTTTGTGCGTGATAGCCCATACTCTGTTTTCTGCTTAAGTTTGCTTGGTTGAGTGTTTGTTTGGAACAGGGAGTTGTGATCCAAGGTGCTCGAGGAAGAAGAAGAAGGTTCACCCCTAAACGCACAGTTTTGAGTTTAAACGTGCAGTCTTGAGTTGAGAAACTTAACTGATCAATTCTATTGGGTCAACGAAGTAAATTGATTGGGCTTGAGAGTTCAGGCCCGTTCACAAACTAAACCTGATTCAGTTTATAATCTCCTGTCGTTTTATTTCATTCGTTTCCACTACCATTCCTTGTTGTCTTTCACCTGTTCTTGATCAAAATCGAGTTAGGGTTTCAGGAACAAAAGAAGAGGGAATACTTCATCGTGTCCAGGCTTCTCGCGCTCGAAGCCATCAACAGTCGGGACCTTTTTGGTGCAAAGAATGTGCACAATCATCAAAATGTTAGAGTTCACGGGACGGTTGTCATCACTAGCTTGTCCGAAGGTCTTAGACACGGGTTCAAATGACTGGCAATTGTCTTGGACATGGGGAAAATGCTTTTTGGGTGGTGGCAAACACATCATGAGGTCCTACATCTTAACCCTAAACCCGAAGGTTCTATGGTTTCGACTACGAACCTTCCCTACAAGAAATGGCCACTAGCATCGGCCAAAAACCTTGCTTCTCCCTTCCAAACTATCATCCAACGTGAACTTCCTTTAAGCGCTCTTCCTCGGTCTACTCTTGCTATCACATTTTGATTTGGTAGTTAAGGATTTCTAAAACAATGTGGGGGGTTCAATGGCTTGCGTGCCAAGAAACCCTACTTATAGCATACTCTTTGAATCTTTTGTGGCACTCTCTACTTTATTTACCCCATTTTATTACCTCTTTTTCGATTCCTTTTTCGTTCTACTTTCCTTTCCTTTCCTGTCTTTTTCTCTTTTCTTTTTCTTTTTGAAGAGGGTACTAGAGAGTTAAACACTTGCCACTTTACCTTTAACAACCAATGCTCTCTTTTAAGAATTCACTCCAACACTACTCTTTTCTCTTTCATTCCTAGCAAGAATCGCACACAATCCTCCTATGCAGAACCTCAATGGAACTCAAAAGCGAGAGCTCTGGGACACAAGGACGAATCACGTTTAGACAGGAAGAAAGGATGGGGGGGGTCGTTCTATCAAACACCATTAAGCTCACAAGAAAAAAGTTCCTACAAGAGAACGACCCCCAAAGTGACAAGGCTCAAGGGGGTTGACTAGGGGATAAAGCATTTCGGGACAATCAACATTTGGGCGTGGACTAATCCTTTGCCTCCATCATACTCACTAGTGAAAACTGTGATGTTACCCGCCATGGTAAGAGGGATCTAAGCACACAAGAATAAAACGATCGGCTCAAAACTCACATGGCTACCTAGTCACCCAATCATTCATTCCAATTTCACAAAACACAATGCATGGCAATTATAATCAACAAGTAATCGAGTCAAGACATCCATTCATTTTTGCACACATGAGAACTAAACTTTTTCACTATCCTAATTCACCTCTCATTCATCATCATAGGACATACTCGATCACATGCAACAATTCAAGGTCAATGCCAATAAACACGAGATTCTCCTACAAATCGACCACTTTGATCATGCAAACATTGTTTGGATCCCTCAAAATTTTCAAATTTGGGCATACATCAAGGCTCCAAGCATCAAACACACTCCCACAAGCATAAGAATAAACCCCCCCCCCCCCCCCCCCCACACACACACACACTTAAGTTCGACATTGCCCTCAATGGCGTAAGATAGGGGTAGAACGATGTTACTGCTTGGCTTGGTGAGTGAAAGTTGGAATTTTTCCAGGATAGGAGAGATTAGCTTCAAGGAGAAGACAAAAAAACACACACACACACACACACAAGCACAACACATAATCGCTCGAGGCGAGGTTATTACACAACACAATATGATAGTAGTAGTTGTTCACACATACTAAATAAAAGAAAGAAAAATAAAATAACATAGTTCAGAATTCCAAGTGGAGAAGTGGGGCGAAAGTAATCGGCTCTGCCACATGTCTCACTTGTCGGCTACCTCTCACTGGGTCGAAGGCCCCGACACATCATCTGGGAGAAGGCTCTGGTGACGAGCGATCTGCTCGAGCAGGTCGGTCTGCCGGTCAAGCCGGGAAGTGACGCCTCCGACGTGGATCTTTAGATGGTCCATCCTCTCCAATAGGGGCTCCCTTGAAGTGGAAGGACCTACACCAAATGGTGGTGGTGGTGGTTGTACTGGGCGCTGGAGCGCGGGACGCTGACGGCGGCCGGGAGCTCGAGCACGTGACTGCTCTGGAGGTGGAACCTCTGGAGGTAGAGGAAGTCCCTAAATAAATCGGAATGGTCCAAGTGATCCCAACAAGCGCATGGAACGCAAAGTGCCCTCTTCGAACCCCGTGGAGTGCCCCTCATGTGAGCAGCCTGCCAGATTAACATTCAAGTGAAGGGCAAGACGGGTGATATATGGCCCCATTGTTGTTATATATCGTCGTTTTCCTCCTATGGCTTTAGCAAAAGAGGTGGCCTAGATTGAACCAAGATGAAGATTGCTAAACGGGTACATTATGCAAGCAAACGCCAGGAAGATCCTCTCGGTTATCTTGTTCGGATTATTATAGCTCGGGTAGAGGGAACGGGCTAGGAGTGCGTTGATAATGAGCCACAATGCTCCGGGAGGCAAAAGGATAGGGTGTGTTGCTTGCCTCCCAAGTGGAATGTCACCTTGCGCTGCCGATCGCAAAGTGCTCTTGCTCGTTAGGATGGTGAAGGTACTGAAAAAATTTGACACACAACTCGCCATAAATGTCATCTTCCATTTCCAGGAGTCGGCGCCATTGTGGGTGCTCCACAGCCTCCCTCACGATGTCTCTACAGTGAAGACCATCGAATTGAGTGAAGTCGATTTTCCAGTGTTCTCTGGAGTTAGTGCTCGCCCAAAATCGCATCTCCCTCTCTGTTTTGGGGTTCCCTCTCAGTTCCAAAAGGTATGGGTGGTTCATGCTGACTTTCCTACAAAATCGACAAACATGCACCATACATGGAAATAATTGTCAATCTCAGCTCATTGGGAGGAAAAGGAACCCCCCCCCCCCCACACTTATTTTTACAGTATGGATCCAAGCTAATCAAAACAATTAAGCATAAGCACACCGGGGCATGGTGATAAGTGTTCACGGATTGTCCCACACAAAAATTCAAACCCGAACCATGCCACGGTGGCTACCAACCACCACTCAAGCAAAACATTTCTCATCATTCACAAATTAGCACTTGGTTGGCAAATTTCACAAATAAAAGCAATTCGAATCAAAACATGCTCACCAAGGCTCAACTAAGTTCAAGCAACATCATTCAATCATCCTAATTCACCCAATTTCTCGCCCTAACGCTAAGTTCTACATTCAATTCACTAAAATTCTCCTCACTTTAGTACCTAATCCGATTCGCCCAAAATAAATAGGGTAGAGCTGAAAACTAACCTGGAGACTCAAGTAGGAAGGGTAGGGAGGTGAGGTGAGGAGAGAGTTAGGGAGGTGAAAAATCGGCCGAAAATAGATCGGAGGAGGTCGCCAGAGCTTCGTCGGAAACTCGTCGGAGCCTTGCCGCCGCCGACTTCACCGAAAGAAAAATGCTCCAAATCGCCCCAAAATCTCAGCGAAGGCCGCTTTTGATTTGGGGAGACTGGGTCTGGTCTTGGTTTTGGGTTTGGCTCGCCGGAAGTGGAGGAAATGAGCAAAAACCGTCGGATTTTCGCGGTTTTCCGACGAGTTTTGAAAGATTCCGGCGAGATTTTGTGTCGTGAAGTGAAGAAGACCGTTCATGACCCTTTTATAGGCAGACCCTGTAGTTCACGTATGCGTTTGCCAGTTCACAATCATTAAGACCGTGAACACTGCAATCCGTCCGTGAACACAGGCTAGCCGATGGGTTTGACACACGTGGAAGCACCGTGGTTCACGGATGCATTTGCTTGTTCACGGTCAGGGCGATCCGTCCGGAACACCAGTGAAAACATGGCACTTCCAAAAAAATTTACTCAACCCACTCCACCGTGCCTACTGTCATTCACGACACAACTCAAAACACGCAATCACAAAAACTTAGCACGGGGATACCACTCGACCACTTGAACGCTTCACTCGACACAAAAAACAAAAAGAAGGAAAAGAAAACAAACCTACGTTGGGTTGCCTCCCAACAAGCGCTAAGTTAACGTCACTAGCTTGACGTTGCGGATCTATCACGCCTTTGAACGTGATGCCGCCGAGAGTGGATCCGTCACGTTCTCGGGGCGAGACATGTCGCATCCCAACTTGCTCTCCATGGGATGGCCTTCTCGGCCAATGACTTTTGTTTTGGCCTTTTCCTTCCATAGGGCATTAGCATAACTTGTCCTTTCCCTCCAAGCTCGTTTCCTTCCTTCTTTGGGCGAGATGCCCTCCTTGCTTTCCTGCTTCACATCATCACAAGAACCAACAATAATAGTGGGGTTTTCCTTGCAAGGCTCTCCTCCACTTACATTGATATCACCCGGTTCCACTTCCTTCACATCCTCACTCCTTAGGATCAATTCCCAGAGTAATTCTCTCATCACCATCTCTCAGGATCAAAGTTCCCTCATTTACATCAATTAAAGCCTTGGCGGTGGCAAGGAAAGGGCTTCCTAGTATGAGTGGCATCTCAAAATCCTCACTTATATCCAGGATCACAAAATCCGTTGAATAACAGAATTTTTCCACTCGTACTAGCATGTCCTCCACTATGTCCCTAGGACTAATGACAGAGCGATCAGCCAATGTGACACTAAGTCTCGCAGTCTTTAGTTCACCTATGTCTAGCCTCTTAAAATGCCATCACATTTATGCTCGTTCCTAAGTTCGCCAAGGAATTTTCTATGTGGTGAGAACCGATGCAAAGAGGTATAGTGAAACTACCTGGATCGAGTTGCTTCTTGGGCAACCTGTTGAGGATGAAGGCTGAGCACTCCTCGCCTAGGGTGACATTTGCGAGTTCTTCTAACTTCGGCTTCTTGGAGAGGCACCCCTTGAAGTATCTCGACTACCTTGGCATGTGGGCCATTGCTTCAAGGAAGGGAATGTTGAGGTGGAGCTACCAGAGCATCTCCATGACACCTACACATTCTGCTTCCAATCTTTCCTTGTGCACCCTCGTGGGAAAATGTAGGGGTGGCGAGTGCTCAGCCACAGGTGGTGGCGTCGGCAATGCCTTCCTCGCCACTCCTCTCTTTTCTCCCGATGTTTCTTCTTCATCGCCTTTGGGTAGAGAGTCTTCCTTGTCATTCACTTCTTTGGCAACAACCTCCGGAGTCACCTTCCAGCTCCTCAATTGGATTGCATTCACCCCGGCATGATCCTTAGGGTTGGCAATGGTTTGAGAGGGTAAGGCTCCCTTTGGTCTCTCGGTGAGGATCCCAACAAGATTGCTAATTTGCACTTCCAAGTTTTGGAGACTTGCTTGATGGCTCCGGAGTACCGCCTCAACCGAGGTAAAATTGGAGGTACAAGTAAAGCTCTAGTGTGAAGGAAGTGTTCATACACCGCAAGGTGGGTGCAACTAGCTAGGTACAAACTCCATTAGTCGATCAATGAAGGAAAATCAACAAATATAAGCTAGGGGAACTAGCTCTCTTAACCGTTAGGTTAAGGATTGTGATTCATAGCTCGGGAACCTAGCCCTCTTCACCGATCAACCAAGGAGATCCCTAATTCTCTTAGTTAGCTAATTGAGATTCGTTGCAACAAGTTAGAAAGCTTACTCACTTAACCTTTCGGCTAAGGTTGACAACGATAGGTTAGGAAACCTAACCATGTCGACTAGCCGACTAAGGATTGCAAACCAAACCCTCGGTACTTAATCCGGTCGGCGGAGAGACCAATCCCGGTGGAATCACGAACCTACGCCAATACTTGAGATTTTGGTCTTAAATCAACCTAAAGGAGGTTACCCAAGTGGCTAAGAAGTCTAGCTTCCTATTGGACCAAAAGGGGATTTCCACCCTCTAGGTTAATTTTACCCAATATTGAGTTAAAGCTAGCACACTCAATCATTCATGAATAATACCTCAAATATTATATAAAACACTCAATCAACATAATAGTTTCATGTTCTTACATCCTAACACATAGAGAGACTAGGATTCACAATACCCAAATGATTAGGTAGGCTATTCCATAGCTAGACAAGAGAAAACAACAAAAGTGGAAGAAAGAACCATGAAATAATGCCAATCCTTCCTCCTTGTTGCTTGAGACACCCTTGAGATGAAGAAATCTTCAATCCTATAGCTAGGAACAAGCCCAAAGCTCCTTCTTCCTCCTTTGATTTGCACTTTCTCGCTCTAGAAGAAACCCTAACCTCTCACTAGAATCCTCTTTATTCTGAAAAATGAAAACCTAACCTAAAATTGAAGCTCTCCCTCTTCTTCCTTTCAGCTCTCCCTTTATACTGAGATCGAGCTGAGTTCACGGCCATGAACACCTAAACGCGTCCGTGAACTCAGTATCGTCTCCAAAATGCACCGCTTCACTCTCTAGGGTTCACGGTTTGCACTCAAAGTTCACAGTCTTAGAGACCGTGAACTGCATGGTCGTCAGTAACCTCTGGAACCTCGTTGGACGCCTCGCTGTTCATGGTTTGTGGTTCCAGTTCACGGCCTTAGAGACCGTGAACTGCACCTGATTCTTGGACACCAGCGCTTCACTTTTACGGGACAATTGTCACGGTCTTTGGACTTTTCTTTGGTTTTTGTGCTTTTTGACCTCCAATCGTCCCGAACTCGTCCTCGACCCTTCCACATCTGATAGGACCTGAAATGTATCAAAACAAGTACAACCTAGCGTGAAATATGTTAAGGAATGATGAAATGCAAAGTCAAACTATCAAGAAATGAGGGGCAAAATGTGTACAATTGGACCCCGAATCAATGAGTATGGTATGTTATTGCAGAGTATGGAACTGTGACTATGAATATGAAAAGCCAATGTATATGGTTGTGGGTATATAAGCATGTCTATGGATGCTGAGATTCATATAAATTATGTTGCAGGGTTGAGTTGCAAGAATTGTTAGCCCATTATGCGAGTCATTCATGTCGAAATTTTATTGAGTTAATTTTAGGAAATAATGTAACACCCGTGTCAAATCCACTACGATTTTATGAACAATATGATTAGGCAAAACGTACAGGGTGGGGTATTACAGTTCCATACGATAGGCCACATCTCATTAAATGTCTCTGAGAAGCGATGAATCCTCATCTGAAATTTTCCATCCATCATTAAATTCAATCCTGATGCCGGATTGTGGAATTCTTTCAAAGTTCTAGTCAATGGAGGAATTCAATCTTCTTCGCTCTGCTCTGGAGATTCTCCTCGACTCATCGTCATGCCTTCGACCTATATGAAGACGTTTGTGGTAATCTCATGCTTCGAATCACCCTCTTCTTCATCGACAATGTTGCAAAGTTAACAACTCTGTTTTGTTGGAACAACACAGGGTCGTGAAACCCCATTGGTTTCGACATGGTCTCTTCTTTTTGGAGCGCCAGCGTTAGGGTAGCCAATGTCTCTTGCATATCCTTCCAAAGACTGCTGACTAGCTTCTTTCTCCTTTCGACATACTCATTCAATTACGCTATATATTTTGGATCAATCATGGCTTGATTTCTCCGAAACTCCTTCGCCATTGCAGGTATAGAATTTTCTGCAGCACAACCGACCTTCAGTAAACTTTATAAAATGCTCAAGATCTGTAAGTTCTTCTCTTCTTGCATTATGAACTGGGCTCTGATACAACACTCCAATTTTGGGGTTTTCTTCAAGAACACAAAAAGTAAAGAGAATGCGGAAACCGATCAAACGATCCCGAATCTATGGGAAAGACCAATCGGTATAGTCGTCACTCCCCACGACCATATGTGATCGTCTGGTTGATAAGATCCTCGTGCAATCCTTCGGAATCTTCGATCGAGAGTTTGCACATCCTTTCAAAACTTGAACTTGAAATTTTTTCAATTTATTTGATAAATAAAATTTGGTTGATTGTTTCATACAGTAGGCCTCATCTCCTTATATAGGTATAGAAAAAATAAGCCTAAAATGAGTGCAAAACGACATTTAAACAAGTTAAAAACAAACTAGGAAAAAATACGCAGCAGGAGCTCAGCGCCCGATCCCCGCTCATGTACACGGCAATCCCCGATTGGGGATCTTGATGTTCACGCCTGGAAGTTCTTCTGGATGTGATTAACGGTATGTTTCCTCAATTCCCAATCGGGGATTTTTCTCTGCTAGCCGAGACATTGACGCCTTCATCCCAACTTGACCTACGACCATGCCTTGACCTTGCCTAGACCTTCGAACAGCTCCAACTCCATCGTTGATCATCTCTTGGCCAAATAGGCCCTCCACTTAACCTCCTCGAGCCTCTAGAGCCTTCATCTTTGTACCACGATCGTTATATGTTCTTCAAACTCGAGGGATGTCATGTGAGGTGATCCGGGTCACATCAACCGTGAAGTGTGTAAGTGAAATAGTGCATTTTGTGTCGACGTCGCGGTTTTACAACACACATCATCATCGTGACACATGGTCGTGAAGATTCCACTGTGGGTATAAATATGAATAGAGGGCAAATTTCAAAAGGAGGAGAGTTTTAGAGAGAGAGTTGGATCTTCTTCTGCATTCTAGAGAGGGAAAGCGATGAACCAAGGAAGATTGAGGAGGAATTTGAGCTACCCAATATAAAGGAGTCTATATTTCATCTTCAACATAATCCCAAGCAACTAAGAAGAAGGAGATTCATCTTTTCATGGGTTTTTTCCTTCTCCATAATTGTAGTTCTTTCTCTAGGCACGGAGTAGATTTCTCATTCACTTGTATGATGTGAACCCTAGTCTGGGATGTTCTAGGTTTGTGATTGTGAACTCATTGTTGTGATTGGCATATTTGATTTTACATTGATTGAGTATTTATCATGATAATTAAAGGTCTTTGATTAATTCCCTCGAATTTTGAGCCAATTAACCAAAGAGAGAAGCCAATTTCTCCTTAGGGTAATTTAGGGCATTATTCAATCATCTTAAGAGGGCCATGAATGAGGATGATTGGTTTCCTTACTCCATTCTAGGTCATCGCTCGAGCGAGTAGATTTGGTTGCCTTGATTGCCTAATTTGGTAGTTTGCTATGCCTCTCTGGTTAGAGCAATTAGGAGGGTTAGGACTCCTAAGTGTACGTGGGCACCGAGCCGTGCCGCCCACGGGCTAGAAGGGAACGACACGGTTAGAGTACGGCACGAACACGGGCACGGGCATGAAATAAATGGGCCAGCACGGCACGAGCACAAATGATTTATGGGTCGTGTCGGGCGTAAACTTCATGGGCACGGGCACGACACGGTATATAAGTGGGCCGTGTTGGGCCTAATATTTTCGAGACTTTAATGAGTATAAGAACGGACATGGCACGAAAATAATATTTATTTGATAGAAAATAAATATAAAAAGAATTATAGGTTCAAATATTACAAAACACAAGTGGAAAAATAATTATTTGTTGTTGTTAGAAGTGTCATAAAGATATATACGTAATTACTAACATAAGTAAAAATGGACAAAGAATTAAACAAAGCCAAATCATAATCGATATACTTCTAAGTTTCTTTTCCACCTTATTTGTTACTTTTCTCAAACATTATCGGTTAATACTATCTTCCCCCGTCCAATTTTCACCTTCTTTTTCATTCTCTCTTTTGTTTTCGTCCTTTTCATTTTTCCCGAATACGAGCATGACACAAGCACGACACGTGCCTGGTCCTGGGCCGGGCCTAGCAAAGTTAACAAATGGGCTTGCATGGCACGACACGAAAACTAACGTGTCGAGCCAAGCACAGCACGAAATAAATGGGCCCGAAGTGTGCCTGTGTCGTGCCGGCCCAAGCACGGCCCAACGCCCATGTACACTCCTAAGTAGCTCTGATCTCTTACGGTATATACTATATGTGAATCACACTAGAATATCACGTCATCCACTCAAGACATGACTAGGGGATAATCATCCAGGTGAAGCTTTCTCCTTGTTTTATTTGTTTGTTATTTAGTTCATTAGCTTAAAACAACGTTTCTACCACTAGATAATTTGTAGTTTGCTGAAGTAAGGATACATAGACCGCCCTGGTTTGATAATTCAAAAAATATTTGCTCTATACTACCTCGATTCAAGGTTCCGCGCCTTTAATTGGGAGTGTAACTAGAACCTATTCAAGCGTTTCTGTCATGGGGGAACCTCTTCCGGGGACAACGGTTTATTATTAGGAAAAAGTAAACTACTGTTAGTCTAGCATGTCTTTTCTTGCATTACATGTTGGACCTTCCTTGTTAGATCTTGTTTGTGTTCTTTGAAGTGAGTGAAGGTGGTGTATGACGTAGAGCAATCCGGCACCCTTGGAGCCACCATATAAGAACATCAACTGGACTGTCCGACTACTTGCCCATGAAAGGGAGCTAAGGGTAGGAAGGGAGTGACTGCTAAATCGGGCTCAACCCAAAGTTGAAGAAGGAGTTGAAGTTGAAGAGGAAGTGTTTTTTATTGGAAATATGTCAAAGGAAGTCGCGCAAGATGGTGATGGAGCAAGGACCATGGGTTACTATATGTCCCCATGGGTGGCGGACATCCAACTTAGCATCCGACAACCGCCCATAGCGGCCAACAATTTTGAGATCAAGACTAGTCCCATCACCATGTTTTAAAGCAATATACAATTTCATGATCTTGATAATGAGTCGCCAAGAGAGCACATCAACGGGTTCTACGAGTTGACGGATGGTCTAAAGATGAATGGAGTGCCTCAAGACAAAGCAGTCAAAATCGGGATTTTACCTAAAATCGAAAACTGGGGTAAAATCATAATCGTAAAATCGTAGGAGTTTAAGTACCATATAGAACATAAGCTGTAATAATATTAATAAGGTAAATCATTAATAACAAAAAGACACATAACATTAAAAATGATAATTATCAAGTTTTTATTTTACTAAAGATAATTCTCAAGATTATTGTTCCAAAATCACTATTTTAATTTTTATTTAATGCATAACTAAAAATAATTCATGAGGAAGGGATAAAGCTTAATGGTTTTGTCTCTTGTGTTCATGTTGTGTCTAGGCAATTTAACTCAAAGTAATATTTCGACATCGTCTAAGTATGATTTAAAACTAAAAATATTTGAAATCCAATAAAATAAGTAATGTTAGTGGCTTTGTACAAATATATTCATTAATAAATTAATTATTTAATAATGATATTAATTCTTACGTACTTTTAATATTAGAACAATTGTTTTTACCTATAAGTTAAATGGGGCGAATGGAAGGGGATTGACCGAGCCCTAATTTGGTTATTTTTATTGTTTTTAAATATTTTTTTAAAAGAAAAATATCTGAGAAGATTCTCGTCATTGCCCTTTCCGTCGAAACAATTATGCTTCTTTTAGATTGGCTCAAACCACCTATTTTTTTCTCATACGATCAAAATCACGATTTTGATACGATTTTAATCCCAATTTTAAACAATTTTAAGGTCCACCGGTTTTATAGTAAAATCAGGATCAGAATCCCTAAGTAAAATCCTAAAATCTTACGATTTTATGATCCCGATTTTGACTGCATTGCCTCAAGAAGCACATAGGTTGAGACTTTTCTCATACTCCCTAAGCGTCAAGGCACAAAGTTGGCTCAATAACCAACTTCCTCTCTCAATTGTCTCTTGGAACGACTTGGTGACAAAGTTCATGGAAAGATACTTCCTGCCTTCCAAGGAAAGGATGAAACCTTACGGGATGCTTGGAAGCGCTACATCGAATTCTTCCTTCGATACCCTCACATGGTTTCGATGAAGATTTCAAGACTGGAACATTCTACTACGGTATCTTCCAAGAGGACCGTATGCTCATCGATTCTTTGTTTCAAGGGAAAATTCTTAACAAGAAACCTCTGCAATGATCGAGTTATTTGAAGAAATGACGACGAAGGGGTATTATTGGGGCATGACGATGATAGGAAGACAAACTCAGGAAAAATGAGTTCATGCTACCGAGGCTAGCCCTTCACCTGAAGCAAAGATTTATGGGTTTATTAAGGTGTTACTAAAGGATATAAGTCAAGGGAAGAGCCAACTAATGGTAAGTGAATGGTGTTCAATCCCTAATGGAGGAGTTCCAAATTATTATGGAAGCCACTACCCAGGAAGAGCAAGTCAATTTTATCTTAAATGCTAGGGCCACCACCAACAACAACACCTATAGAAACACATACAACCTGGGTTGGTGCAACCATTCAAACTTTTCATGAGCATCACCAGAAAATTCGAGGCTTTCGGGTTTTCAACGGCCTGTCGATGGATATCATCCAAAACCTCTATTTCCTCAACCAAGGCCCAAAACTTTCAATCGCAACAATATCAACTGCAAGGTGGGCAAGGGTATCAACATCAACCATAACAACCCGACAAGATCTCCAAGCTCGAAGATCTTGTGACCACCTTTGTGAGTTTGAGTTCTCAAAAGTTTGAGAAGACTGAGAAGTTCATGGAAGTTTCTACAAGAAAATTTTCCTTGGTTGAGGTAGGGCTATGAAGCTAGCAAGTGAGTTTCCAAAACTTGGAGACCCAAATCCCCAATCTCGCGGAAGTCCTCACCAGGGCCGTTCTAGAGTGTGTGCCAGCTGGCCCTCTGGCACAGAGCCTCCGATTATTAGGGGCCTCCACCTAGATTCGTTAGTTAATCCGATCGTATATTGTAGGTTATATTTCTAGTGTATGATTAATTGATTATGAGTATGATGATGAATTTAATTATATTAATGAATACTAGTGTTAGTTATTGGTTAATAATCTCATGTATATATACACTAGACATGAATATTGATGAATACTATTTGTGTTTCGAAAATCCTATTTGTATTAACAATACTACAAAACAAATCTTAATGAAATAGCTATGATAATATTTGAAAATGATCTCATGGAGACAACGAAAAATAGAAAGATAATATATAATTTATTTTACACAATATAGAATATATTACGTTTTGAATAATAATATTTTAATTATATTATACTTATAGAAAGATCTCATGGGCCACATCTCAATTTTGGAACATGGCCTCCGCGATCCGTTGGACGGCCCTAGCCTCACTGAGAGACCTCAAGGAGCCTTACTTACCAAACCGTAGCAAACCCCAAAGATTCAAGTGTGGGGTTGCATGTCATTTTGCTTAGAAGTGGGAAGGTGACTCAAGAGGTTGAACTAAAGAAAGTAGCATAAGAAGAATAAGCCCCTCCAACAGTGATCGAACAATATCCTAAGGAGGCAAAGAAATGCGAGGTTAGGAAGGCACCACCGATGAGTACAAGCCTCCCCTCCTTTCCCCTCAAGAGTTCACAAGGATTGTTTGGAGGCGAAGTTTGGTAATTTTATGAAGATGCTAATTAAAGAAGCTCCACGCCTTTGTCCCATTCTTGGAGGCTTTGGCTCATATGCTAAAGTATGCCTAATTCATTAACGAGCTTCTCGCCAAGAAGCGGAAGTTTGAAGACCTCGCCTCATCACCTTGAGCAAGGAGTGCACCGCCATCATTGAAAACAAGCTCCCCCCAGAAGCAACAAGATCCAAGGAGTTTCACTATTCCCTTGTACATTAGTGCATTTCATGTAGAGAGATCCTTGGCGAATGTAGGAGCAAGCATTAATGTCATGCATTTCAAGTGTTATCATAAATTTGGACGAAAGGGAGCGAAAACGGGATAAAGTGCTGGAAATTGCATGGATCACAGTTCCAGGCAGATTATCAGGGGCAAGAGGGCGTGACGATTACAAGCAAACTGTGAAGATTGCAAGTTCCCATAAGCATTTGCACGTCTCGTTGGAATTGCACACATCAAGGGTACAAGGCATGAAGATTGCAAGGAAACTGTGAAGTGTGTAAGTGAAACGATGCGTTTTGCCGTTTTGTGTCGACGTAACGGTTTCACTGCACTCATCACGGTCGTGACACCTGTCCGTGAAGATTGCATTGCGGTTATGAATATGAAGAGAGGGCAAATCTTTTTTGCTCATGCTTATGAGCTACGGTCCTCTATTCTCATGGATTTAACAGAACAATCATGAATACAATGAGGATTATGGAAGAGGATTAGATTCATGCGTGGAGGCTTCCCATAATGGAAACTGAACGAACTAGAAGAGTCAGTGGTAGTAGACAACGACGTCATCACTTTAACAGTCAAACATAATTATTGACCGCCATGTAGGATAGATTTAACGGAATTAGACGGCGAGTGACCAAAGATGATATAAAAGAGTAGTATCGGTGGCTGATTTGAAGGGTTTTTTATTCGGGTGGATAAAGTGTTACAAATGAGTAATATGGGTGACCAAACTTGCACTTCACCTCATATTTTCTTTTTTAGATTTATTTCCGAATGTTGTAGCTTTTATAGTTTATATATATCTTCTTTGGTCTTGATGTATTGATGTTCGATTAGGTTTCATTTATACTGTTTTAGTGGTGCTTCTAATTATATTAGGAATTTAAAAATATACTATAATATTAATTTTATATATTTATTATTATCTTATAGTATATTTATTATTCCTTCTTGATATTCGTTTATTAGTTTTACTAATTTATCTATTATATAGAAAAATTATCATTAGTCATTCTAGTTATACTATGTTTAGAAGGTTTTCTAATTTTTATATTAGATAATACTTGTTAGAAATATAGTTTTGGATGTTTTAAAAACTTTTGGGTACCAAAAAGTAATTAAAATTTTGGTTTGGATGGAAAACTAGACGGATGCACCTTTTGACGACTTTAATGGTAACCAACAGTGTGGTATGTATGTCCCAATTCTCAAACTTAAATGGTATGTATGTCTCAATTCTCAAACTTAAATGGTACACGAGGTATTTTAGTCTAGGTAATCACATATAACATATAAATATTAGGGTATTTATATAATAAATTATTTTAGGGTTGAGCTCGAGCCGAACTTTCGATCTTAATGATTTGTTAAAATTTAATAAATGAGCTGGCTCGTATTTGACTCGACTCATTTACATACGAGCCGAACATGAACTAGACAAAGCTACGTAGCTCAACCACTTGATTAGACCACTCGATTGACAATAAAATTGTTAAAAACGCTCTGCTACGGATCGGGTTTACGTGTGTCTGTGTTTTTCGATTCTCGCTTTCTTATTCTTGCTTTGTCGATTCCGGCGATTTCCCGATTCGTAGCAGCGCGTTTTTAACAAGTGGTATCAGAGCCGCGGTTGGAAATCAGGCTAGGGTTTTCGATTCAGAAGAATGACGTCGGTGAACATGAAGATCGAAAAGTTCACGGGGAAGAACAGCTTCGCTATATGGCAGATCAAGATGCAGGCTTTATTGAAACAGCAAGGGCTGTGAGGGCCGCTGTCTGCGAAATAGAAGAAGGCAGCAGTCGATGACGATGAGTGGAATACCCTGGAGGAGAAGGCTCACTCGACCATCATGCTATCGTTGTCTGATGACGTCATCATTGAAGTCGCTGCTGAGAAGACTGCCGCGGGCTTGTGGTTGAAACTAGAGAGTCTGTACATGACTAAGTCTCTAACCAACAAGCTGCATCTCAAGCAACGGTTGTTCAGCTTGAGGATGCAAGAAGGTACGCCTTTGAGGGAACATCTCGAACAGCTTAACTCTATTTTGCTGGATCTGCGTAATATAGATGTTCAAGTTGATGACGAGGATGCTGCCCTAATCCTGCTGGTTTCTTTGCCGAGTTCATATGAGAATTTCGTTGATTCTTTTATTGCTGGTAAAGAAAGCGTGTCGTTGGAGGATGTCAGGTCTGCTCTTCATACGAGAAAGATCAGGCATAAGGCGTCTGGATCTGGTACAGGTGGTGAGGCATCGGGTTTGGCTGTTACAGGTGGAAAGGGAAAGAAGAAATCTGGTAAAGGGAATTCGAGCAAGAATTCCAAGGGTCCCGGTCCACAGCCAGGTGATGTTTGTCACAACTGTAAGGAAGTGGGGCATTGGAAGTACCACTGTCCCAAGAGAAGAGGGCAACAGAAGAAACAAGGTTCAGTTGCCGTGGCAGAAGTGGACAACAGTTCTGAAGACGATCTCGCCTTGGCTTTAGATGAGAAGGCACATCGTGGTGATGTGTGGTTTCTGGATACTGCAGCCTCATACCATATGTCTCCGAACAGGGATTGCTTCACAACCTACGAGCAGATAGATGGTGATAACGTGGTCATGGCTAATGGAGCTGTCTGCAATGTTGTTGGAATCGGGTCCATAAAGGTTCGGACACATGATGGTTCGTTCTGTACCATGAATGATGTCAGGCATGTTCCACGAATGACGAAGAACCTGATCTCCTTGAGTCTACTCGACAGCAAGGGTTTCAGCTTCAAAGGAAAAGGTGGAGTTGTGTATGTCTGCAAGGGTTCGAGGAAGGTACTGAAGGGCGTGAAGCGTGGGACCTTGTATGCATTACAAGGGTCTGTGTTGTCTGGTTCTGCTGCAGTTGCATCGTCTCAGGTTCAACAGGAAGATATGACCACTCTCTTGCACATGAGACTGGGGCATATGAGTGAACGGGGGATGCAAGTTCTATCGAAGAGGGATCTTCTTTGCGGGCACAAGGTGCAGAATTTGGAATTCTGCGAGCATTGTGTGTTTGGGAAGCTACATCGCAGCAAGTTTCCCAATAAGGGTATCCACCGGACGAAGGGGATACTGGATTACCTCCACTCCGACTGTTGGGGTCCTTCACGAGTTGAATCCATTGGAGGCAGCAGGTATTTTCTGTCTATTATTGATGATTATTCGAGATTTACTTGGATTTTCATGATGAAGCAGAAAAGTGAGGCTTTCACGAAGTTCAAGCAGTGGAAGACATTGGTGGAGAATCAGACCGGTAAGAAGATCAAGAAGCTGCGAACGGACAATGGTCTGGAGTTCTGCAATTCTGAGTTCAACGAATTCTGCAAGGATGAAGGGATTGCCCGTCATCGGACCGTGAGAGATACACCCCAGCAGAATGGCGTTGCAGAAAGGATGAACCAGACATTGTTGGAGAGAGCTCGGTGCATGCTCTCTAATGCTGGACTAGAGAGAAGATTCTGGGCAGAAGCAGTAAACATGGCGTGCTTCCTGATCAACCGTGGACCACACACAGGTATCGAGTTGAAGACTCCTTATGAGGTGTGGTATGGTAAGCCTGCTGATTACTCTTCACTGAAGGTTTTTGGGTGTCCTGTTTATTATCACGTGGATGAGGGTAAACTGAACCCAAGGGCAAAGAAGGGTGTATTTGTGGGTTACGGAGATGGAGTTAAGGGATTTCGAGTCTGGTCACCTTCTGAGCATCGAGTTATACTCAGTAGAAATGTGATATTTGATGAGAAGTCTATGTTTAACCCCATGTTGAAGGTTACTATTGTTGAAGGTAGCAGGAATGTTGATAAACAGGTGGAGCTGCAAACTCTCAAAGAGAGTGAGTTTGATCACCAAGGTGGAGAAGATCAACATGATGAGGATGTCTCTGCATATCCAGAAACTTCATAGTCCAGTGCACGAGCTAAACAGTCTATTGCTTCCGGTAGACCGAAGAGAGCGACTGCAGGAGTACCTCCACAGAGGTATGGCTTCGAGGACATGGTGGCTTATTCATTTCAGGTTGCTGAAGAAGTGGATGCAGGTGAGCCACAGTCCTATAGAGAAGCCGTTTCGGGTGGCGAAGCTGATCAGTGGCTTGCCGCAATAGGAGATGAGATGGAATCCCATGACAGGAATCAGACTTGGGAGCTAGTCAAACGACCACAGGGAAGGAAGATTGTTACAAATAAGTGGATCTACAAGAAGAAGGAAGGAATCACTTCTAAAAAGGGCATGAAATTTAAAGCTCGGGTGGTTGCACGAGGCTTCTCGCAGAGGGAAGGAGTTGACTACAATGAGATTTTCTCACCAGTGGTCAGACATACTTCGATCAGAGTGCTACTAGCAATAGTGGCACATTATGACTTGGAGCTCGAGCAGCTAGACGTGAAGACAGCTTTCCTACATGGAGAGTTGGAAGAAGAAATTTACATGACTCAGCCAGAAGGATTCGAGGTTCCGGGAAAAGAAGACTATGTTTGTAAGCTGAAGAAGTCCTTGTATGGACTTAAGCAGTCTCCGAGGCAGTGGTACAAGAGATTTGAACTGTTACATGCTTGAGTTGGGCTACAACAGAAGTCCATATGATTGTTGTGTATATCACAGCAAGGTAGAGGATGGTTCGATGATATATCTAGTTCTGTATGTGGATGATATGCTCATAGCTGCGAGGTCGAAGTCTAATATTCAGAAGTTAAAGGGGCTTCTCAGTGCTGAGTTTGAGATGAAGGATTTGGGAGCTGCTCAGAAGATCTTGGGTATGGAGATTTACAGGGACAGGTCGAAAAAGAAGCTTTTCTTGTCACAGAAGAGCTACATCCAGAAGATATTGTCGAGGTTTGGCATGTCTTCAGCAAAGCCCTTAAATACTCCTAGTGCTTCAAATGTTCATCTATCCTCAGCTTATGCACCGCAGTCAGAGGCTGAGAAGGAGTACATGTCGAGAGTCCCATATGCTAGTGCAGTAGGTAGCTTGATGTACGCTATGGTATGCACTAGACCTGATCTTGCACATGCTGTTAGTGTTGTCAGCAGGTTCATGATACAACCTGGAAAGGAGCATTGACAGGCTGTGAAGAGGATCTTCCGGTACCTTAAGGGTACACCTGATGTGGGGATTAGCTTCGAAAGTGATACAGAGTGCTTTTTGTCTGGGTATTCTGACTCGGACTATGCTGGAGATGTTGACACGAGAAGATCGATGACCGGTTATGTATTCACTCTTGGGAGTTCTGTAGTGAGCTGGAAGGCAACTCTGCAGTCGGCGGTGACATTGTCTACTACTGAGGCAGAGTATATGGCGTTGACAGAAGCTGCTAAGGAGGGAATATGGTTGAAGGGACTGGTTGGTGATCTGGGTCTACATCATGATCAGGCAGTGGTGTATTGCGACAGTTTGAGTGCAATATGCTTGGCCAAGGATCAAGTCCACCATGAGAGGACTAAGCACATCGATGTGAGGTATCATTCCTTGAGGACAGAGAAGAGGATTAAGGTGAAGAAGGTTGGCACCGCGGATAATCCTGCTGATATGTTCACGAAGCCGGTTCCACATGGCAAGTTCCAACACTGCTTGGACTTGCTGAATGTCTTGAGTGGGTGACTCCGCCCTACGGGGCATTGATGGCGGGAGAGAGAGAGAGAGAAGGAGCAGAGTACATCACAGATTTCAGAGGAAGAGGATTCAAGTCAAGGTGGAGATTTGTTGATGTGACTTGAATCGGACTATCAGCCGCTACGACTGGTAATCGGGGGGTTCGGGTTCTGGGCCTGGTATGTAACCGTTTCCTTTGCTAGATTGGATTAGGTTTAGACCCACATGGAGAAGTACTATAAATACTTCTCATACTCCTCTGTAATCTGTAATCTTCTCGATATAGTGAAATTGGCTCTCTCGCCCGTGGACGTAGCTAACACACATCGTGTTAGTGAACCACGTAAATCGTGTGTCATGTTTTCAATTCTCGCTTTCGTATTCTTGCTTTGTCGATTCCAGCGATTTCCCGATCCGTAACAACGCGTTTATAACAAAAATCAACTATTTATAAAAACTAATGATCGACAACTCTTGTTTTCAAAAATAAAGCACATCCAACGACAATTGGAGTATGATCTGAAATAGGACTATCGTTTCGGTATTGTTTCCCAAGAGAGTTTATTATTTATTGGTCTTATTTCCCGCATCAGTTTCCCGCTCAATGAGCTAAATGGGACAGTGGGATTGTCGAATCCTATGGAACAAATGACTTAATATATCAGAGCGATCAGGCATCCTTCAACCTAAATATCCAGTTTCAAGAAAAGCAAAAGGATGAACCACAGACAGGGACTAGCAAAATGATGTGCGCACTGGTAACCAAAACACCGTAAACCAGCAATATCTCAACATAACAGATGACAAAACAACCAAGGACAACAATGTATATGATGGTGACAATCCCCCGAAAAAAGGAACCACCACCATGTCGTTCCCGTCCAACAAAACCAAAATTCCTAACATCCAACAAACAAAACTGCTAGATAACTGATAAAGCATAGCTCAAACAAACCACCCCAAATTTACTGGGATACACCAAGCCATTTGGAGAATATCTCGAACTCGGTGTAATCGCTCTCCGACACCATAGTTTGGTACCATGCTTTCCCAGCAGCCTTGATGGCAGATGCCTCCTCCTGCAGAAAAGTCAACCCCCACAAGTTTACAAAACAAACAACGGATTAGCAAACCATTGTTCAGAGACACGGAAACTTAACAATATCGAAATGAACGCACACCAAAAATAGTTAATTGCAACAAGTGCACTTTCGAGAAGATCAAGCAGTACTGTAAGATACCGTAAGTTCCAGTAACTCATTTACCTAATAATCAGGAAGTTTATACAGAAATATCAAAACAGAAACCACTTCAAGAGGTTGCTGAACATTGGGGGACCAATCCATAGAGATTAAATGCAAAGAACTAGCTTTGGCATCACCAGCAATCCAACCAATAACGAAGATGATTGGACAATAGCATTATACTGGTTCAAGAAATTCATCAATTCCAACCTTACTAAGACACTATTCCAGGTTCAACTAAAACACCTGGCACAAACTGAACAGAGAGTTTCAAACATCACAAACATATCCAATACCGAAGGCAACAGGCTAAACAAAGTAATTACAGGTACATGGAAATATATTAGACTATAATCTGCTAGTCTAATTACCATGTTCCGATTAACATTCAACATGTAACAATTAACACCACACCAACCCGATAGAGCAATGAGTCATTAAAAGCTCTACAACAAACACCTTCATCCTATTTGATTAAGTCACCAATGTAGAAAAAAGCCATTGCAGGCAATCAAGCCCTTAGGGCATACAATTATGTAATAGAGTAAGAGAAAATTATCATATACCTTGCTGATGGGAGTTCTCTTCTTGTCGAGCTTCTCCTTCTTGGCCTTCACACGCTGAGCCTCAGCCAACAAGGACATCCTCCTAGCGGTCTTGGCATACGGGTTCAACTTAAGCATCACATTCAAGTTCTTCAGAGGATTCTTCTTCAATGGAGCTCTCTTCACTTCCTTCTTGATGGGCTTCACCACAGACTGAACCTCGTCAGAGTTGATAATCCTAGCCAAATCAGCATTCGCCATCTTAGCCCTAGGGAGCACATACCCGTTCTTCTTCTCAGCAGCCTTGTCAAAGGAGCCGTAGATGGAGTCCAGCTTCTCAAAAGCCGACCTGGTCCAGATCACAAATCGACCCAAGTGGCCACCAGGGGCTAGCTTAAGAAGATTCAAACGGTCGACATTGGCCACCTCCACCCCAGGAATGTTGCGGAAGGCCTTCACCAGCTTAGCGCCTTCAGTTCCGTACACAACCAAAGGTCCCTTGCGAGAAATATACCTCCTGTTCCTCATCTTCCCTTTCCCGGGACGAATCCCGACGCTGTCCTTGGCCTTCTCGGCATCAGCATAAGCTCCGATCTCCTTGAGCAGCTTGATAGCGGTGGATGTCTTCTCGACACCCTCTGCGGAGTCGTTGATCACCAGAGGCAACTCTGGAACGGTGTCGATCCGGTGGCCGCGAGCCATCACCAGCGAAGGAATGGCCGAGGCGGCGATTGCAGAAACGACGGCGTACCTCTTCTGGTTGACGTTGATCCTCCGGTGCCAGCGGCGCCAGATCTTGGTCGGAGCGAACATGCGACCTCCTCGGCACATGTTCCCGAAGGCACCCTGACCGGCACGGTGAGTTCCTCCACCGGGAACACGGGGAATACGGGAGACGGCGCGACCGGTACCCCAGGACTCGGCGGAGGTCTGGTGGCCGGCCTTCTTGGACACGGCGTAGGGTTGGCGGCTGTTCTTCGACATGTTGGAGTGAACAAAGTTGACGACGTCGGGTCTGATAGAGGCCCTCATAACGTCGGGCAGGGGAACGGTGGCCGGGGAATCGGTGGCCATATCGTTCATGGTGGGAAGGGTTTGGACGGAGACAAGGGGACGAGCGGCGGCTGCCATTTCTTTTGGTTTGGGGGAACGGCTGCCGAAATGCTAATTAGGGTTTGGGGCCAAGGGTTGAGAGGAAGCGTAGGAATTTATAGTGGGGAGTTTTTCTGGATCCCTTTCTCTCGTCTAGGCTAGGGTCCATAATTCGTTTCGTTAAAAGCGGCCAGCATAGGATGGATATAGACCCGTAAACTTCTGTTCATTTACGCTAGGCCCAAATGGAACTTCCATCGTAAGATGGGCTTTAACTTTTCGCTTTATAGGCTTCCAAACCCTGTTAATTAGGGATGGCAACAAAACCCGAATCCACGGGTATCCACCCGACCCAACCCGGTCAACCCTGGTAAAATCTGTGTTGATGGGTTTTGGGCCGGGTTTGGGTTTAAACCTGCTTACTATTCACCGGATTGGGTTGGGTTTGGATTTAGGTAAACCCGATCCATGAGTACCCGCCCACACTCATATAATTTATTTTCTCGGTATATTTAATATTCTAAACTACTAATCTTATTTATGTTTGTGGAGACATGTCTAATTTTTTTCTTTCTAATTGTGTAGAATGAAGTTGATGTTATCGAGTGGAGAGTGAAGAAACTTAATTGAAAAGAAGAAGCATTCAATTAATCATGTTATTTATGGATAATTTGTGATTTGCTTCAATTTTCTTGAGTTTTCTAGATTGGTGTTGAATAATTTGTATAGTTAATTTGTGATTTGCTTGAATTTTCTAGAATGGTGTTTTATATATGGATAATTTGTATTGAGAGATTGATATTTGACTTTAATTTTGATAGGAACTTGTTATTGTAAATTTTTTACGACACGAACCCGTGGGTACCCATGAAACCGTGGATACCCAGCGGATTGGGTTGGGTTAGAGTTTTTCACGAATAAACCCATGGGTTTGGGTTTGGCAAAACCCGACCCAACCCGACCCATTGTCATCCCTACTGTTAATGGCTTAATGCAGCGGGTAACCTAGTTCTCGTCTTAAATCCTCAGGTTATATATATATTTAATTATTATTAGCCAAACCTATCCCGCATTTTTAAATATTAGTTAAATTTTTCAAGATATAAAATATTAGTCAAATCTTTTGTTGCGCACTAAAATATTAGTCATTTTTTTTGTTACTGTTAATAATTTAATAACTCTTTTCTTAGTTAAAATACTAAAGTTTTGAAATGTTGTTCTCCATGTGTCTCTTCCAAGACAGTGTCATGTTGTCAAGTTAATATTACTAACAAATATGCTAATTGGGAGTTAACATTTGGCTAATATTGTGTATTTTAAAAGGTTTGGCTAATATTAAAAAATACGGGAAATGTTTGGCTACCAATTAGTATTTACCCCTTCCCTGTAATATATTAGGAGTGTGCTGAGTCGTGCTATGCTATAGCTTTGAATATTAGATGGGTTGTAGGCTCAACCATGGACCACTTTTCTATTCAGAATGACAATAGTGATATTAATTTCAAACAGAAGCTCATCTGTATTCCTCCAACCCTCACCTCCATATTTAATTTTTCGCAAAGACAGAAGTTTACTCATCATCACTTTTATGTCGTAGAATGTTCCCAATACTGCCCCCATCATAGACCCGAATATTAATTCGACTTTTTGTCGTCAATTATGATTCATTCCTAACTACACAAATAAAATCCCAACTAGAGCCCAAGTATAAACTCTAGTAAGTGTAGTATAGACAAGTGTTTTAAAATGTCAACCTGGGCTGGTCCATATATTCATATACTTCAACCGTTTAAAATGTTATCTAGCTATCTGTTTAGAGTGAAAACTAAGAAACAATTTAAAGTAAGCAAGAAATTAAATTGTGGTGGATTCTATATGAGAAAATGTCACCCGAGTATTGCTCCCCCTAGCCTTATATTAAGTTGCAATAATCGAAACTCTAGTGCGGGATAGTGTGTTCTTATACCGCGAAGATGGTGCAAATAGTGGAAAATTCCCACTCTCCTAGGCAATCGATTAAGGAAAAGCAATTAAGCTAGGAAACCTAGCTCTCTCAATCAATCAGCTAAGGATTGCTAACCAATCCCTCGGAAGTTAATCCGAAACGCCGACAATAAAACACAATCCAATCGTGACGCTAAATCGATGCTTGAGGTGTGTCCCTAATTGCTCTAGAAATGGTTATCCAATTTTCCAAGAAGTGGGCAAGGAGGAGGTTTCCTCCTTCTAGGTCAATTTGACCCAAATGAGATATGGAACCTAACACTCACAAATCATGAAAATACCTCAAGCATTATATTAAAACACACAATCAACACACATAGAGTTCAAATCCAACAATCCATCACATTTCTAGGCTAGGGTTCACAATACTCAAGTGAAAAAAAGAACTACTCCATAGATAAACTAGGGATTACAACAAAGAGGAGCGAAAGAACCATGATGTGGTATTTGACTTCCTTCCTTGTTGCCGAAATCACCGTTGGGAGATGAAAACCTTCAATCCTCTAGCTAGGATCAAACCCTAACCCCCTTCTTCTCTCTTTGTTTGCCTGTTTCTCTCTCTAAAATCAGAAGAGAAGATGATGGCAATCTCTCACTAGGATCCTCCTTTCAAGTTTCAGCTTCCTTCTCCTTTTGTACTCCATTCGTGCGCTCATCATTGTCGATTATCATGGGCGTGATCTCGAAGCCTCGCCCGTGATCTGGGGCAAAAGCGCACCATTTCATTTAAGGCCTTCGCGGACTAGATGGCATTATCACGGTCTCGCGACCGTGAATACTTTTAGGCTCGCGAGGTGTACAAAACTTTCTGGATGTCGATGCTCTTCACGGTCGGTTGATTGTGACAAAGTTGCTCTAACAATGATCTTCACCTTTTTCCCTTTTCGATCCGCTTTCGTCCTTTTTCGTTCAACTATTGCTTCCAAGGCCAATCTCACATGATAGAACCTGAAACATGTTGGAAACATACATAACCTAGCGTAAAATCGAACCTTAAACGATGTAAATGCTCCCAAACACCACAAGAATACGGGGTGAAAACATGTGCAATTGGACCCCAATCAGGCTAGTTGTGCCTCAATATGTCACCTACTACCACAACTCTGCAATAACTACCTTGCATGTCCCTTTCTCATTCAGATCCTTACCCTCCTAATTCTTTCCTTCTTCTCCTTCCTTTCTTGTTTTCATTCTCCGATTGAAACCAACCCCCTCTTCTTCTTCTTCTTCGATAAAAACTCCTAACTACAATTCTTTGTTCTTGCCCTCATCATACGAAAAGACGATTGAACAATTCTGAGAATGTATCATAGAAGAATCAATCTGGTAAGGATGATATGCTGGAGGGTTCCGGACATGCAACGACTGCATTTGGAGGAGGCGTGTTGGGAAAGAAGAATAAGACAAAGATAAAAGACTTCCTGGTCCAATTTTTGAATCCCTAGAATTGGAAGCTTTGGGTTTGCTTTCTTACTTCTTCTCCACAACCAGGTACATAATTTTGGTTGATGCTTCATGACGATAGGGGGAATCGTTTGGTATATTTCTATATACTGAGGTTTTATTCCCTTATGTGAGCTCAATGTGCAGTCAATACGTGTATATTTGGTTGGAGTTATATGCAATTGTGTAGGGGGTGGACAACAGGACGAGACGGGATACCTGGCCCGTTTGAAACGGGTACCCAATCCCGTTTGGAGATCAAAGTCCATCCCATGTCCCAACCCGTTTGGATAAACGGGTACCCATTACCCGAACGAGATGGATAACGGGTATCCATATTACTCATAAATACCCAAAGTTTGAATCAAAATTTTTTTAACAAAAGTTTAAACTTAATTTGTACGTGCTTAACAATCACAAAATCCATCCCAAATTCCCAATCACAAATACTCGGTTTGCAAACTACACATTCATGAACAATCACAACGCATAGAAATAAACATTCCAAGCACCCATAACAACTAAAAAGAGCTGTTGGTTGCTACTGTTCTGCTTAAAATAAAAAGCTCCATTCGACAATTCGAACTGGGGAGGCAAGCTGCTGTTGTTCTGCTGCCCACCCTGCTTTTGCAAGCTGCTGCCCACCATCGAGTTGCTGCTGTTCAAGCTGCTATCGCCTGCTGCAAATCAGCAGTTCCATTATCAACAAATTAAAGGGAGAAGCAGGGCACAAAAAATCACCAAGTGTTCTACATAATAACAACACAGTCAAGGGGAAAGCCGGGCATAAAAATCCAGCAAATGTCACCCAAAAATCAAAATACACACATTATGGAAAAACTGAAACAAATCAAAGTAGAGAGGAAGGAAGATGGGCATGGGCCTGTGTAATTTTTGAATGGGTAAAACGGGTACCCATATTACCCAAACGGGTATTTGCAGGTAACGCGTGGGTACCCATTGTGGAAATGTACAATCCCAAGTCCCGTCCGTTAATAATTTTACGGGTAATATGGGTACCCGTAACCCAAAAAAAACGGGAAGGGTACGGGTATACCCAAATACCCGTTTTCCGTTGCCCACCCCTACAATTGTGCTTTGGAGGTTTGATAAGTTAAATTGATCTTGATCTCCACTAATTAAATGATTTTGGTTTGAATTCATGTGAAGGAACTGAAAGTAAGCAAAAGAATTGAAGAAACAGGATGCATAAGAAAAAAGGAAAGCTGCAGTCGTGTGGAGAGAAACAGGGATGCAATCATCATCTAGTCAGCTTCCTGGCCATGTGAGGCAACCCAACGTAGGTTTGTATTTCTTTTCCTTATTTTTTCCCTTTTGTGTGTGTGTGTTAGAGTGAAGTATGTGAGTTTGAATGGTCATTGTGCCCATGGTTGGTGTGTTTTTTATCGATAAATGTGTTGTGTTTGAGTTTGGGGCACAATTGAATCGATGAAGTTTGAAAATTGGTGAAATTCCTTTTTTTGCACACATCACGATTTTGGTGTAATGTTCACGACCTCAAATTGTGAAGATTACAACCAAACCCGAAGGTAGATAGAGATTCTACCAAAGTTGCAGACATCAAGTTTTGCATGCAATGTTCACGGGCATAACCCGTGGTATTAAATGTACCATGATGGCAGCCCAAAACTCACCATTCTCAGCTGAGATCACGGTTTGCATGTTAGGATCACGGTCTGAGACCATGAAATTAGCACCAAAGCCGTGATCTTCGACCTGGAGCAGTATAAAAATGGCGTGAAGCTCACAAAAGTCAAAATTTCAATTCGTCGTAATCGTTAGAAATTTTCACCAGAAATCATTTTCCCATACGGTTCTTCGTCGATCTAATATACTTCCGGGCACCCAATCCAAAAACCAAGCACATACCCATTCTTCCCTAGCCAAGGCGCACCTTCACCAAAGTTTTGGGGATATTTGGACTCGACTTTGCCGCTAGCGACTTTGTTTCTCATCCAGCCTTGTGAAATGCGTATGTGGGCATGTTTACCTTTATTGGAACTTAATTGTGGGGGAGCTAATTTTCTACCAATGTGCTTTTTCTAATGATTGTTTGTTTCCACGTATGGTGCTTGTTGTTTGATACTTTTGCAGGATGGTTGACCCGATGTATGAGTATATGCATTATTTGGTGGATCATCCGGACTACAGGCCCCGGTATGAGTCATGACAAAATGGGGATATCGGACCCCATTGGTGCCTCGACCTTGATATTTTCGATCGTTTCCATTGTCAGGCTATGATCTTAGTAGCCATTGCTCCTCCCCAGTGGCACCAACTCCTCAACCTTGATGAGCCAATTTTTTGGGATTTGTGCTTGGAATTATATTTCACATTCGTCCACGAGCAACCTAGAGGAAACCCCCCCCCCCCCCCCATATGTGGAGTTCAGGATGGGTGGATTCCATCACAAAGAGCACTCCTTCTGAGCGGGGCACACCAAGGGGACTCAGTTGAGACCCTAGTGCAGGATCCTCCACATGTTGTTGATCCATTCATTGGTCCCGAGTTTGCTAGCTCAGTGGGCAGGTAGGGGTGTACATGGCTCGGGTGGGTTGGGTTTTGACCACTTTAGTCACCCAACCCATACACCACGGTTTACACATCATGAAATCTAAATCCACCCAATAAAATCATGACCCAACGGTTTGGATCAGTCCGGATTGAAGTCTAACCCCAAACAAAACTCAACCCAACCCAAACAAACAAATTTTTCAACATTTTAAGCAAAAGTAACAGTGGGAAAATAAGAGCAAGAGGCATCATTACTTTACCCTCTTCCCTCTATATATTTGTTTACTTGTCTACGTATCTGTGAAGCATCATTTAATGGCCTCATTCAACAAGATCCGGACCCACCCACCAATTAATGAAACCGTCCATCTCTGGTTGGGTTTGAGTTGGTGGGACGGGTCAGGTGCCGCTTTGTTCACACCTAAGGGCAGGTCACCCTCCGCAGGATGGTGACACTTTAAACGATGGGTCGACCAAGGGAGCCTCTCCATTTGAGAGCAGTTGATGTGATGAACTTTTCTAGGATTTTGGACAGCCCGCGAGTATACACGATGCATCTGGGCCCAGTCATCACTCGACCTGCTCGATACTTTGGAGGGGACTAGGGCAATGTGAAGATCTTTTCAGTGGAGACACTCCACCACATGAGGCTAGTTTGCATCGAGAGTGGCATCGAGTACACCCATGGCCTCAAACCCTTTGTCACTTTCAGACCAGTGATGGAAGAGGTTCTAAAGCCACCCCAGAGAGCTCCACCATCACGCTAATGTGGCCATACCAGTGATTCTTTATCATCTGGAGTCGGACCTTCTTCCTCGAGAAACCTTGAAGCCTAAGTCTCTGCACTCGAGGAGGAGTTTACATGAGTTTCTTCCCAGATTGCCCGAGAGCATGACACAAGGAGACATATATTCATGTAGGGCATCATCTTCCAGGACCCTGAGTGGCAACCTTCACCTCCTTTCCAGGGTAGTTACCTTCTGAGTGCCATGTTGGCATCATAGTACCTTCATGTTCCTTCTCCCCGCTTTGACTCTACATTTCACTTTTGTTATTTCTATGTGTTAAACTAGGAGACATTTTAGTATGCTATATAGCATTGATGCTTTAATATACTTAGAGTCATTAGATCTTGTTATAAAATACCGGTAACGAAAATAAGAATTAAATTTTTTTGAAATCCAATCGAGGAAAAGGTGATTGAGCTTGTCGATGTCAATAGACTGGACTCTACTCTTCAGTAGTGGGATTTCACCACGTCTCTTCGTCAATAGTGAAGGGGTTGAGTAGCACCGACGGCGCCAATGAACCAGCATCTGAAATAGGGCGACGGTGACGGCTAACCAGCACCTAAAATAGGGCAACGACGACACTGTGGGTCTCTTTGTCGATAGTGAAGGGGTTGAGCTTCAACGACGGGAATGCTGAACCATCTTCTAAAATAGGGCGATGGCGACAGTGTGTTTCAACTTTCCTCTTCTGCAATTGTGTTTCGTGGTGGGTCTCTTCGTCGATAGTGAAGGGGTGAGCAATCGCGATTGTGTTCTGCAATTTTGGAGTCTCTTCTGATGGATGCTTTATCTTCTGTTCGCCCTGCTTTAGTATTGTGTGAATGATTGTAGGGCTACATCGTTTACCAAGTGGGTGTGAGGCGTGGTGGAAGGAAGAGACCAGTTCCTAAGGTATTGTGTATAGGAAGCCCACAAACCAGGGTGTGACTCGGCTCAAGTTCCAGCGTAGCAAGCAATCACTTACAGAGGAACGTGTTGGAGGAAGCTTGGTGGACTCAAGGTTCTCAATTCTTACTGGATCAACAAGGTATGTACAGTTGGACACTACATTTAACTTCATTGTAACTTATATTCAGCAGAACAATGAAGACTTGAATCAATAGTGTTGATAGATAGACTGAATGAGATTCCCTATTAGTTGGCTTATTTTGATTTGATTGCTCATTGTTGATGTTGTTTTAGAAGCCTTGCTGAGCATTGAGCAACATGGATATGGAATATGCTTTTGTTTCACTCTATCTGGTTTAACATTGATTTCCTTTCCCATTCGACGAAATGAATCAATAGATTGCTTTGTCGGGAACGATTTCTCCCTGTAATTTACTAATACAAGTTGCTTGTTGTTGGGGGTTAGAATTATTAAACCATAGGATCTTTAGTTAGGCATCCATCATACTCATATCATGATGACCAAACCAAACCCAAAAATGCATAGGCACAACAATGCACTATTGTTGTTGTTGGTCTATGCTTTGCTTTTGCATTACTATAGCTAGCGATATCGTCTTGGATGCATTGGGCTATGAGAAAGCCGAGTGCCAAATGATGAATGAGGAAATAGCCCATTAAGAGCAACTGAACTCTATCTCCCTTGTGTAGGCCGACCGGATGTCTTGTCTAGAGGAGCTAGTGACCACCTTTGTTGACTCTATCTCTAAGAAGTTTGAAAAAATTGAGAGGTTCATAGGGGAGGCGGCAGAGAAATTCTCAACCATAGAGGTAGGATTGCAAAGTCACCAATCACTCTTGACAACCTTGATTACAAGTATGGGGATTATCTCGCAAGTAACTCTTTCTTAGAAGCAATTCGATGAAGTGGGAGTAGGGGCGGTTACTTTTCGAAGTGGGAGAGAAGCGAAGGAGCTACCTCTGAAGAAGAAGCCGTCCGAGACAGAAGAGCAAGATGGAGCCGGTAGTTTCCCCGAACAACAAGGGGGCACAAGCGCAATCAAAGGGGAGAAAGTCGATTCGATTCCTCCACTGGAGCAGAGGAGGGAAAAAGCAACTCCAGCTATTCCCTACCCTTCTCGGCTCCGAAATGACCGCACAACGACAGAGTTTGCCCACTTCATGGAGTTGATGAACCAGTTGAACGACCTTCTCACCAACAAGAAGAAGCTGGAAGGGATGGCTACAATCACCTTGAATGAAGAGTGCTCGGCCATCCTGCAGAACCACCTGCCCACAAAGCGCAAAGATCCATGGAGTTTCACTATCCCTTGTTTTATTGGCAACATGTGCATAGGATAATCCTTGGCGGACCTAGGAGCAAGTATATAGGTGATGCCTTAAAGGTTGTTTCAAAATTTAGACCTAGGTGAACCTAGAACTACCAAGATGTATTCAGTTGGCGGATAGGTCCATTGTGCGGCCTAAGGGTGTTGTTGAGGACTGACTTATTAAGGTAGGGCCTCTCATTTACCCGGTTGATTTCGTCATTCTAGACATTGATGACAACGTCGATGTCCCCCTTATCCTAGGTAGACCTTTCTTAGCTACCGCCAAGGCCTTGATTGATGTGCATGAGGGAAAGTTAGTGCTTAGGGAAGGGGAGGAAGAGGTTACCTACTCTATTGACAAGAGCATGAAGTTTTCTCACCATCATGATGATTTTGATTACCTTGACGAGGTGTTTGATTTCATGGAGGCACTCGCATCCGCGGGTGCCTACCCTTCTGACCCTTCCAAAGAGTATTGTTTAGTAGGGACGAACATGGCAGAATCTCCGGAGGAGGTAGGCCAAATTCTACGAGATTAGGTGGTGGAAGCCTTGCCCTAAATGCCTAAAATCCCTAACTCCTTGAAGGAACCATCCGAGTTGGAGTTGAAGCCTTTGCCTCCCCATCTTGAGTACGCCTTCCTGAGGGACGATGGCAAACTCCCAGTCATCATCAACTCCAATCTTACACCAGAGCAAAAGACTGAGTTGATTGAGATCTTGCGTCGTCACGAGTGGGCAATCGCATGGAAGATCATAGATATCTGAGGGATCAGACCAACCTTTTGCTCGCACAAGGACATCTTGGAAGAAGGTGCAAAGCTGGTTCGTCAATCGCAAAGGCGTTTGAATCCTAACCTGGAGGAAGTAGTAAAGGAGGAAGTAATCAAGATCTTGGATGCCGATATCATCTATCCCACCTTGGACAGTCAGTGGGTGAGCCCAATACAGTTGGTCCCCAAGAATGGAGGGATGACAGTGGTAGCCAATGAGAAGGAAGAGCTTATACAAACAAGAATGGTGACCGGGTGGTGGGTGTGCATTGACTACCGGCGATTGAACGATGCCACTCATAAAGATCATTTCCCTTTTCCCTTCATCAATAAGATTTTGGAGAGGCTCGCTAGGCATAATTATTACTATTTCCTGGATGGGATGTCGGGGTACTTCCAGATCCCGATCGCCTCAGAAGATCAAGCCAAGACAATGTTCACCTGCGCTTTAGGGACATTTGCTTAAAGGCGCATTCCGTTTTGATTTTGCAATGCCTTAGCCACATTCCAGAGATGCATGGTGGCCATCTTTGATAAAATCGTGGGGGAGATGTGTTCATGGATGGCTTATTGGTATTAAGAGATTCATTCTCTCACTGTCTTGCCAACCTGGAGAAGGTCCTTGAGCATTGTGAAGAAACCAATTTGGCTTTGAGTTGGGAGAAGTCACATTTGATGGTGAGAGAGGGCATTGTGTTGGGGCACAAGATTTCAAAGAAGGGAATTGAAGTGGATTGAGCCAAGGTTGAAACAATAAGCAAGCTTCCTCCACCAACAATGGTCAAGTGCATCAGGAGTTTCCTTGGGCATGCGGGATTTTACCGACAATTTATTGAGAACTTCTCAAAGATTGCATTACCACTAACAAAGCTTTTGGAAAAGGATGCTCCCTTCCTTTTCACAAAGGAATGTTTTGAAGCGTTTAACATCCTCAAGGCGAAGCTCACGAATGCCTCCATAATGGTCTCGCTAGATTGGAGCCTTCCTTTCGAGCTTATGTGTGATGCTAGTGACTATGATGTGGGAGTAGTGTTGGGACAAAGGTGGGGTAGGCATTTTCAATCCATTTGCTACGCTTCCAAGACATTGAATGATGATCAGGAGAATTATACAACTACCGAAACAGAGTTGTTGGCAGTAATCTTTGCTTTTGACAAGTTCAGGTCTTACCTTGTGCTTTCGAAGGTTATTGTCTACATTGAACACTCCGCCATTCGTTGTTTTATGAACAAGGCCGATGCCAAGCCCCGCCTAATCCGATGGATCCTACTTCTCCAAGAGTTTGATGTGGAGATCAAAGACAAAAAAAGGGCTGAAAATCTTGCAGCGGACCACCTCGCGCGACTCGAAGGACCGGGAGGGAGCACCTCTCAAAGAGAGATAAATGACACTTTCCCCGATGAACGTTTGTTCGTGCTTGCAACTGTTGAGAATGCCTCCCCTTGGTTTGCCGACTTTTCCAATTACTTGGTTGGAAGGCAACTGCCAAAGGGGATGAATACGAATGGGAAAAGGAAGTTCTTCTCCGATCTCCGATACTACTTATGGGACCAACTTTTCAGATTATAGCCGATGGGGTCATTCGAAGGTGTGTCCCGGAGATGGAAATGACGGCTATCCTAAGCCACTATCATAAGGGACCAGATGGAGGCCATCATGGTGCAAACCAAACTGCAAGGAAGGTGCTTCAATTGGGATTCTATTGGTCGTCCCTATTTCGGGATGCTTACACATTTGTGAGTCATTGTGACAGCTTCCAAAGGACATGTAATGTGTCTAACCGAAATGAGATGCCCCAAACGATTTCCATTACATGTGAGATTTTTAATGTTTGGGGCATCGACTTTATGGGTCCTTTTCCCTCATATTTTGGAAACAAGTACATTGTAGTGGCTGTGGACTATGTCTTGAGTTGGGTCGAGGCTCAAGATCTCCCCACCAATGATGCAAGACGGGTCTACAGATTTCTTAAAATCCTGTTTTCACGATTTGGGACCCCGAGGGCCATCATCAGTGATCGAGGAACCCATTTTCAGGGGCGATTCGACAAACTCCTCGATCGCTATGGTGTTACCCACCGGGTGTCAATGGCATATCATCCCTAAACAAGTGGGCAAGTAGAGTTGTCAAATAGGGAATTGAAAAGGATACTGGAAAAGACCGTGGACCAATCCCGCAAGTATTGGTCCTCAAAACTCGATGATGCTCTATGGGCGTACCGCACGGCCTACAAAACCCCAATAGGCGTCTCGCCTTACCAATTGGTGTACGGCAAAACGTGTCATTTGCCTGTAGAGCTAGCGCATATGGCTTTCTGGGCCACCAAGCTATTGAATATGGACCCTACTTTGTGTGGAAATGAAAGAAAGTTGCTGGTGCTTGAACTCGAGGAGTGGCGCCTCAAGGCCTACGAGAATACCAAGATTTACAAGGAAAAGACAAAGCGCTTGCATGATTCATGACAGAAAGGAGGGAAGGTTTTCAATCAGGAGAGCAGGTACTCCTGTACAACTCCCGGTTACGATTATTCCCCTTAAAGTTAAGGTCAAAATGGTCGAACCCATATGTGGTAACGCAAGTGTTCCCATACGGGGTGGTCAAGATCTCCCAACCATAGCAAGTAAGTTTCAATGTGAATGGACATCGCCTCAAACGTTACCTTGGAGGAGAGGTAATGCCCCAAAAGGATGTGGTGTTCCTGCAAGATGCCTAGTCAAAAGTCTCTGTTTAGCTTAAGACGTTAAATTAACCCTTGTTGGGAGGCAACCCAACAGAGTTTAGCAAGTTTCTCTTGTTCTACTATCGTACTGTTATGTGTAATAACCTCGCCTCGAGCGAGTATGTGTTGTGTTTGTGTGTGTGTGTTTTTGTCTTCTCCTTGAAGCTCAAATCTCCTACCCTAGAAAAATCCCAACTTTCACTCACCAAGCAATACGGTAACATCATTCTACACCTATCTTACTACATTGAGGGCAATGTTGAACTTAAATGTGTGTGTGGGGGGGGGGGGGGGGAGGGGTAGTTTATTATTCAGCTTGTGTGCGGTTCTTATTAGGAATGAAGGAGAAAGAGTAGTGTTGAAGTAAGTTCTTAAAAGAGAGCATTGATTGTTAAATGTAATGTGGCAAGTGTTTTACTCTCTAGTACCCCCTCAAAAAGAAAAGACAAGACAAAAAGAAAGAAAGGGAAAGTAGAAAGAAAAAGAATCGAAAAGAGGTAATAAAACAGGATAAATAAAGTAAAGAGTGCCACAAAAATCAAAGAGTATGCTCTAGGAGGGGGTTCTTGGCATTCAAGCCATTGAAACCCCCACATTTTTTTGAACTCCTTCACTACCATGTTGAAATGTGTTAGCAAAAGTAGATCGAGGAAGTGCGCTTAAACCTAGTTCATGATGGGTGATAGTTTGGAAGGGAGAAGTGAGGTTTTTGGCCGATGCTAGTGGCCATTGTTTGTAGGGAAGGTTCTTAGTCGAAACCATACAAACTTCGGGTTTAGGGTTAAGATGTAGGACCTCATTTTGTGTTTGACACCGCCCAAAAGGCCTTTTCCCCATGTCCAAGACAATTGCCAATCATTTGAACCCGTGACTAAGATCTCCGGACAAGCTAGTGATGACAACCGTTCCGTGAACTCTAGCATTTAGAGGTTTCCACCGTGGTGAAGAGATAGTAGGGTCGAGTGTTGATGATTGTGCTCATTATTTGCACCAAAAGGTCCCGACCCCACTGATCAAGAGAGTGAGTGATTCATTCTTGTTTTGCATGTCATATCATACCCTGGTGGGGACATTTGTTGCCTATTCGTTTGTTCCTTGGACTTGAATGTTATGCATGGTGAGTTGTGGTTGATAATTGATCTTGTTGAGACTTGCATAGATTCATGAACAAGGTGAGAACTTTTCTTTGGCCCATTTTTGGTGACCTCGAATGTCGTTTGTGGTGGATGTCGGTATTGCTTGCAACGGTCCATGTGTTAATTGCCAATAGCCATTGAGATTCGCCACTTTGTGCCCTTTGATTTGTCCCCAAAGCATTTTGTTAGGTTGAGATATTACCTTATGTGAAATGGTTTGCTTGGGGACAAATAAACGTCTAAGTGTGGTGGAGTGATTCGGGCCTAAATGTACACTTTTTATTCCCGTTTCTCTTTGACGTTTGTGGAAATTGAGCTCCAAAAAAAGTTGTTTCACGCTAGGGTTCTTGTGTTTCAATGTGTTTCAGATTCCGACAGGTTAAATCAACCCCGGAGTTGATAGTTCAAGAAAAGGAGCAGAGACAGAGAAAAGAGGAGTTTATAGTCGCTGTTCACGGTCAAAGCTTGGAGTTCACGGTCGCCAGGACTGTGAAGTGGAACCAAAAATCGTGAACTGCGGAGCGTCCAGAGGGGTTGCAGAGGTTACTGACGCCAAGGCAGTTCACGGTCGCTAAGACCGTGCACTGGAGCCATGGACCCTGAACCCCAGAAGCGAAGCGACACGTTTTGACTAAAGTTCACAGATTTCACGGACGAGGCTTGATCTTCACGGCCATTAACTAGGGTCGTGGACTGGGCGCGATCTTAGTATAAATAGAGAGCTTAAATGAAGAAGAAGGAAGAGCCCAAAGTGAGAGAAACCTTCTTCTTCTTGAAACTCTAGAGAGAAAAAGCACGAACCAAAAGGGAGAAGAGGTTAGGGTTTGCTCCAAGTGAAGATTTTGGAAGTTCATCTTGAAGAGAGGATCTCTACAAGCACAAAGAGAATTGGAGGCATCACAATGATGTTTTCTTTCTTCATCCTTTGTGTTCTTCCTTTGTCTAGCATGGAGTAGTTTCCCTTTTCACTTGGGTGTTATAGAACCCTAACTACTATCATGTAATTGATTGTGTGGATTGAATGATTGTGTGATGGTGGTGTTTAATTTGAGAATTGAGGTATTTTCCATGGCGATTGTGCATTGTGTGTGCTTGGCAATCTATTGTGCTATTCTAACCTAGATTAGAGAGAAGCCCCCTTATCTTAAGAGGCTCAAAATTGAGTTGGGTTTTCTTAGGCATTCGATGCCTCCTAACTAGGTTAATGAAGGGAAAACCTCTAAATTTAATTAGACACCTTGGTTAATTGTGATTATGCTGCCAAGCCTTGGTTTGAGGGAGAAGGTAAGTCAAATCTCAATTGCTTGTGCCAAGAGGGCTACAATTGTAGCCTCTACTGCTTACCTTGGCCTAGTAATTGAGAGGATGGTTTCTAACCATTGTTGCACCTCCTGAGGGTCACAATTTCCTTGTCACACACCAAGTCATTCGTTCCCACGGTTCATGGTAGTTAGTTAGGGGGAAGCAACACTCGAGTGAAGCTTTTCACCAAGAGTTTTCTACCCCTTTAGTTTTCAAGTCTTGCTTTCAAATAATAGACTGTATAGATTTCAACAAACAACATTTCGCTAGATAATGTTTCAAACAATCGAAGTAGGGGTACATGGGCCAACCAGGGTTGATATTTAAACATACTTGCACTATATTGCACCCATCTAAGGTTTATACTTGGGCCTTAGGTGACATTTTATTGTGATAGTCGGAGCGAGTCATGCATCTTGTTTGCCCCCAAAGATTTGTTAATCACATTATGCTTTGGAAGAAAAAGTGACTTTATCAATCTTGACTTTAAGATGGGTGCAAAAATGTATGAAAACTCTTGTCAAAAAACTCAAATGTATATAAAAAAAATTGATCGAGAGAAGTGTGTGCAGATTAACAAAACGATTTTTGTTGGTTAGTGCCACGTTGCTTAAAATTTATTTTTCATTTTCTTAGTAATAAAATTGCAAGCCTTGCCATGAGAATATCCATAAGCTCTTACTCTCGTTCTCACGCTTGATTTCACTCTCGCTCATTCGTATTGGTGCTTTGAGTTTACAACATGTTAGCTACCATTAAGATTTGGTCACCATGAAATGCTTCCTTTTATGTTGATACCCAAATGTGAAGGTTTTACTCATCATGGGGAGCTTGGGATGATCGATTTATAAGATCTCCATATGTTTTATCATGAAAGTTCTTGATATCCACTCAAAGGATGCTCTTGTCCGAGATGACTTCTATTGTAAGACTCTTCTTGCTCTTGAAATATTATTTATCCAAATGAGTGGTAGAGATTGTTCTGAAACCTGGCCATGTATATTTTCTTGTTGAAGGATTGTTTGCTTGCCCTCAAAGTATGAGATTAACTTATGGATAAAAGATATCATAATCGGGTATATAGTTTTCCCATTTGAGGAAGTCTCTTTTTCCTCGAAAAATGTGGTGAATTTTGTTCATTCTCGAGGAGTGCATCTTTAGTGTGTGTTGCCCCCTCGTCTTGAAAGTTTTGTTTTAGGAGTTGAAGTTGAGTAGTGATGAACGAGGTCTTCGTGAGTGCATAAGCCGATTATGAAAATCTTCGCATTGTCAAAGTTGATGTTTGCCCTCCAAATGATGACTAGAGGAAGTCTTTAGGCAATGGAGTTTTATCTTCTTGCTTAATTCCAAGATGATGAATAGATGAAGATCTTATTTGAGGTCCCCTTTGTTGATTCTTGAGATTATCCGACAAACATTTTGACTTGCCTTGTATGGTTGTGACTCCAAATGCTGGCATATGAGCATATAATTTGCAAGTCCCAAAACATGTTTTTTTTTTTGGATTTTTGGATTTTTTTGGTTGCTTTGGGACTTACATGGATTCATGTGCCCCTAAACCCCTAAACGTGGTACTTTTCCTCTGGTATTAGTGTTATGGAGCACGAGTGTCAAAAGGTTGAGAGTTTGTCTTGGTAATTGATTCGAGCTCAAATGTACACATTTTACCCCTCATTCTCATTCGTTTAGCTTAGTATTTCATCGTTCCTCGACATATTCCACGCTAGGTTATGCTTGTTTTGATACATTTCAGGTCCTAGCACGTGTTAAAGGGTCGAGGACGAGCATTGGGATATTTGGAGGTCAAAAAGCGCAAAAAGCAAAGAAAAATCAGGAGTGTATTGAAGGCGTCCAAGAAACAGCCGCAGTTCACGGCCGGACGAGGCAGTTCACGGTCTCCTAAGACCGTGAACTTTGACCAAAACTCGTGACACCGAGGCATCCAGCGAGGTTCTTGAAGTTATTGACGACAAGGCAGTTCACGGTCTCTAAGACTGTGAATTGTGGCCATTGACCGTGAATCAAGGAAATTCATGCGGTGTGTTTTGGACGATGTTGAGTTCACGGATGCGTTTAGGTGTTCACGGCCGTGAACTGGCCAACGCGTTCGTGAACTGGTCACTTTCGAGCAAATATGAAGACATCAGCGGGGAGAGAGAAAGGGGAGCTGGTTTTTGGAGAAGAAACACTTTCTTTCTCTAGGGTTTCAACCTAAACACCAAAGGGGAGTTCTAGTGAGAGAGAGAGAGACTGCTAGAGTGATCTTGGGGCATCATTGGAGGCTTGGGAGGAAGATTCAAGCCTAGAAGTAGAAGAAGATCCTGAGCTCAAAATTGTAATCCCTCTCTCTCTCTCTCTAGAAACTCACTATTTTCTCTTGGGTGTTGTAGATCCCTAACTAATACCTTGTAATTACTTGTTTAGATTGAATGATTGTCATTGGGTAGATTTTAATTCAAGGATGAGGTATTATTCATGTCGATTGTGCATACTTGTGCTTTGCAACTTAGGGGTTGTGCATATTTTGTGCTTAGCATCCTAGGGATTGTGCATAATTGTGCTTAGCACCCCTAAGTTTGTGCATTTAGGTGCTAGTAATCTAATTTTCCACCTTAGCCTAGTTTAGAGAGGAAAATCCCCCTTTCAAGGGAGACTCAATCGAGTTGGTTTTCCTTCAACTTTCTAAGCCACCTAAACTAGGTTGAGTTAGGGCAACCCTCAATATTGAATTGAACAAGTCGATTAATCGTGGTTAAACCGTCCGACCTTAGAGTTGAGTGAGGGAGTAAGTCGATTACCGATTGTCTAAACCGAGAGGGTCGAGTCACGAGTGACACGGCCTTTCATTCTCACCTCGGTTTAGCAATTGAGACTGTGGTCTCCGACCACATACGCTTTCCTCTGCAGTTCACGATTAACGTGCCCAAGGCAATCGTTTCAATCCAACGAGTCATGGTAGCTAGTTAGGGGGAAGCGATTCCTGGGTGAAGCTCCCTTAGTTAGGCTTTCCCTTTATTTAATTTTCTTTGCTTGGTTACTTTGTAGTTCCAATAAACCTAAATCCCTAAAGTTGCTTGCTAGATAACAACTTAAGCAATCGAAGTAGGGGTACATGGACCGACCCGGGTTGACAATTTAAATACTTGCTTTATACTACACCCAACTAGAGTTTAAAAACTTGGGCTCTAGTCGGGATTAATTTGTGGTGTAGTTTTGTGCGAGTCAAGTTTTTGGCGCTGTTGCCGGGGAACCGCGGTCCATTATTTTGAAAAGTTCGCTTAGTGTTAATCTAGCATTTTCTATCTTGCCTTTTTGTTTATGTTTTGTGTTTCGTGTTGTGTTTTGTTTACCCACTCTTCGTCTTGAAGGGTGGTTTGTGTTTGTTTGATTTTGTTTTTGTGTTTTTGTTTATGTAGGTTGAATCATGGATCCCAATGGCTTCTACAACATGTGGGGTTATCCACAACCACCCGAATGGGGGTACCCTGGAGCTTCATGGAGTAACGAAGAAGGTGGAAGCCAAGGAACAGGGTTCTATGATTAACCTCCCTTCCAAGAAGAACAAGCATACCATTGGGGATTTCAAGAAGCTCCCCCATATGAAGAAAACTTCCCTCCTTAATTCGAGGAGAAATCCAAATTGGATTTGGCCATGGAGGCTTTCATGGCACAAGCCTCAAAGAGAAAATTAGAGCTCATGGTGGAGCAGTTTGCTCGAGGCACCGATGAAGGGTGCTCGAACTTGGATCTCCCACAACCCGAAGCGAAGTCCAAGTTGGAGCTTGCCGTGGAGAATGTTACAAGAACAAGCTCCAACACGGATTTCCAACCCCTCCCTCCTCCCGGTTTGATACTTTTGGAGAAGGTGGAACGAGCTTGTGCAAGTTATCGCATCTCATTATTGGAGGAGAACGAGGAGGTTGAAAGGGCGAGCAATGATAACCGTGTGGAGCAAGACGAACTCACCCCGGCGAGCTCCCGTGGTGAGGATGAACAAGAGGTTGCATTGACGATCCTCATCATCTTTCCCTTCCCGAGAGCAACCTTGAAGACCAAGACACGAGTGTGGAGGAGCAAGAGAATCCCTTCTATGAGCTTTCATGACATCTTGCCCTCCAAAGCGTGCTTGAAGACATGAATGAGAAGGAGGAAGAAGAGGAGGAAGAGGAGGAAGAAAACATTGAAGAGGGGGAAGATCTCGAGTGTTCCCAAGGAGAGGAAATTGAAGAAGAAGGAAGGGAGGTTGAGGAAGAAGAAGAAGAAGGAGCAAGCAGTGTCCAAGAATTGGACGAGGTCGAGGTGGATGAAGCATCCACAAGTTACACGTGCTATGAAAGCTTTCCACTCGACCTCGATGCACTTTTGGAGGAGGACCCGTTTGCGGCTCTTTGCCTAGCCAAGGCCAAGCTATCGGCGATCCCCATTGGTGGAGGCGATGGAAGTCAAGCGAGTTTTCACTACATGGTGTGGGGCAAAGAGAAAGATGAAGGAGGAAAGAAGGAGAGGTCTCGTGGGTGGAGCCTCAAAGTCGATCAAGTTCACGAGTCCTCAATCATGGATTCGTCCAATGCTCGTGACTTGAGACATCACCTCACCGACAAGAACCTCAACTTCGAGGAGGTTCTTGGGTGGACCGAAACTTGAAGAGCAACCGTCCGGCTCACGACGTTAAAGAAGCTCTTGGTGGGAGGCAATGCAACCATCAACGGTTTGCATCTCTTTTCCTTTCAATAAGATGATCAATGAAGAGATTTTGGTGGTGTTTTACCGTCTCCTTGCTCTTCCGGATCTCACCCGCCCTCCGCTCCCGAGCACAAACATTCACAACTTGATCGGTAACATCGTTCTATCCCCTTCTTTTCCGCCATTGAGGGCAATGTCGAGCTTAAGTGTGTGTGTGTGTGGGGGGGGGGGGGGAGTAGTCAATTGTGCATGTGTGTGTGAATGTTTGGCATGATTTTGAATGCTTGGAGCCTAGTTGTATGCCCATATTTTCAAAATTTGAGAGCTCCAAACATAGCAACTTCTACGTTTGCATGATCATAGTGGTACCATGTGGTGATTTATTTTGAATCTCGTGGTTATTAGCATTGTCTATGGATTATTTGCTTGTGATTATGCGCAACCTATGATGACGACTGAGACTTGTATTAGGTTTGTGCATAGGTTCATTTCTCATGTGTTTGTGACCCGATAGATGTTTTGAATCGATTACTCGCTTTTCACAGTTGCCTATGGATCGAGTTTAGGGAGTGAGACCGAATGATTGAGCACCTAGGTAGCCATGTGAGACTTGTGCCGTTCGTTTCGTTCTTGTGGGATAGTTACCCCTTTACATGATGTGTAGCATTCACGTTGTTGCTAGCGAGGAAGATGGATGCATAGGATTAGCCCACGAACCAAAAGTTGACCGACCCGATCATATTATCCCTTAGGCAACCCTTTTGACCCGTGTGTCTAAGGGTCGTTCTAGTGTTAGGTAGCTCGCGCTACTTGAGCTTAATTGATTTAAATAGAACGACCATACTTTCTTCATGTCTACACCTTATCGAGTCACCCTTGTGTTTGGAAGCTCCATTTATACCATTTGAGCTTATACGAGGTTCCACATGAGTGATTTGTGTATGGTTTTGCTAAGAGGTGAAGTGAGTGTGGAGGTAGTTTTTCAAAGTGAGCATTGTTCCTTAAGTTAAAAAATGTGGCATGTTTATAGCTCTCTTTAGCCCCCAAATAAAAGATAATAAAAGAAGAAAAAAAAAAGAAAAAAAAGAGATCAAGAAGAGGGCAAAGAAGAAAAGAGAGTGGCCACCAAAAATATAATAAAATGTTCAACATGCTCTTAGAAGTGTTTCTTAGCATGCAAGCTATTGGAACACTTACATGTTGTTGACCTCTACACTCTTGTGCTAGAAATTGAATAGCAAATGTAGCAAGAAAGTATGTGTGATAGGGTTTGGTGATTGACTGTGGTTTGGGATAGTGGGAAGTGCAGTTTTTGGCCTATGCTAGTGGCCATTGAGTATAGGAGAGGGTTCTAATCAAAACCTTAGAACATTCTGTGGTTTCAGACTTTCAGGATGGAAATGTGGAACCTTGTGCTATGTTTGCCACCACCCAAAAAGCCTTTTCCCCATGTCCTAGACCCTAGCCAACCAATAGAACCTGTGTCTAAGACCTCCGGACAAGCTAGCAACGACACCCATCTTGTGGACTCTAACATTTAGAGGTTATCGTCATGGTAAAGGGACGTTAGGATTGAGCGTGAATATGCACATCTTTTGCATCAAATGGTCCTGACCCCACTGGTCGAGAGTGAGTGATACATTCATCACGTTTTCTTCATTTCTTATACCCCGGCGAGGACCTAGGTTTCTCGATCGTTCACTCCTATGGTGTGATCTTCATGCATGAGTAACTGTGATTGGTGAGTCGTGGAGGCATGTTGTGCGTGGGTTCGTGAATAATGTGAGAACTCTTCTTTTGCACAATCTTAATACATTTGAATGTTGTTTGTGGTGGTTGCCAAGATTACTTTGTTTTTATCCATAGGTCGGTGTCAAATAACCATTGTGATTCATTCGTTTTGTGCCCTATGACGTGCCCCAAAAATGACGTGCCCCAAACGTCTAAGTGTGGGGGCGTGATTCGGGCTCAAATGTACACATTTTACCCCTCATTTCTTATTCGTTTAGCTTAGTATTTCATCGTTCCTCGACATATTTCACGCTAGGTTGTGCTTGTTTTGATACATTTCAGGTCCTAGCACGTGTGGAATGGCCGAGGACGAGTTTTGAGATATTTGGAGGTCAAAAAGCGCAAAAACCGAAGAAAAGTCTGAAGTCAATTGAAGGCGTTCAAGGAACAGCCGCAGTTCACGGCCGGACGAGGCAGTTCATGGTCTCCTAAGACCGTGAACTTTGACCAAAAACCGTGAACACTGAGGCGTCCAGCGAGGTTCCTGAAGTTACTGATGACAAGGCAGTTCACGGTCTCTAAGATCGTGAACTGTAGCCATTGACCGTGAACCCAGGACAGTCAAGCGGTGCATTTTGGACGACGCTGAGTTCACGCACGCGTTTAGGTGTTCGTGAATCCAGGACAGTCAAACCGTGAACTGGCCAACGCGTCCGTGAATTGGTCACTTTCGGCCGAATATGAATATAACAGCGGGGAGAGAGAAAGGGGAGCTGGTTTTTGGAGAAGAAACACTTTCTTTCTCTAGGGTTTCAACCTAAACACCAAAGGGGAGTTCTAGTGAGAGAGAGAGAGAGAGAGAGAGAGAGAGACTGCTAGAGTGATCTTGGCCCATCATTGGAGGCTTGGGTGGAAGATTCAAGCCTAGAAGAAGAAGAAGAAGATCCTGAGCTCAAAATTATAATCCCCCTCTCTCTCTAGAAACTCACTCTTTTCTCTTGGGTGTTGTAGAATCCTAACTAATACCTTGTAATTACTTGTTTAGATTGAATGATTGTCATTGGGTAGTGTTTAATTCAAGGATGAGGTATTATTCATGTCGATTGTGCATGCTTGTGCTTAGCAACTTAGGGGTTGTGCATATTTTGTGCTTAGCATCCTAAGGATTGTGCATAATTGTGCTTAGCACCCCCTAAGTTTGTGCATTTAGGTGCTAGTAATCTAATTTGCCACCTTAGCCTAGTTTCGAGAGGAAAATCCCCCTTTCAAGGGAGATTCAAGCGAGTTGTTTTTCCATCCGCTTTCTAAGCCACCTAAACTAGGTTGAGTTAGGGCATCCCTCAATATTGAATTGAACAAGTCGATCAATCGTGGTTAAACCGTCCGACCTTAGATTTGAGTGAGGGAGTAAATCGATTACCGATTGTCTAAACCGAGAGGGTCGAGTGACATGGCCTTTCATTCTCACCTCGGTTTAGCAATTGAGACTGTGGTCTCCGACCACATACGCTTTCCTCTGCGGTTCACGATTAACGTGCCCAAGGCAATCGTTTCAATCCAACGAGTCATGGTAGATAGTTAGGGGGAAGCGATTCCTGGGTGAAGCTCCCTTAGTTAGACTTTTCCTTTATTTACTTTTCTTTGCTTGGTTAGTTTGTAGTTCCAATAAACCTAAACCCTAAAGTTGATTTCTAGATAACAACTTAAGCAATCGAAGTAGGGGTACATGGACCGGCCCAGGTTGACAATTTAAATACTTTCTCTATACTGCACCCGGCTAGAGTTTAAAAACTTGGGCTCTAGTTGGGATTAATTTGTGGTGTAGTTTAGTGTGAGTCAGTAATTGATAATGTGAGTGTCCTTTCTTGTTGGCTAGGCTCATTGGTTACTTTTTTCTCGAAGAAGCAAGACTTATGAAGTCGTATTCTCATTGTACTATTTGAATGCTCTTTTGCTTGAATGTTGCAAGCAAAATGTTGGGTATGATAGTGACATGATTCTACAAATAGCCTTATGTCATATCCTCGTTACACCCTTTAACTATTGAATCTCATAATTTTTGGACACCAGTGGGGTGTTTGTACTCTCAACTCTAGCGAAGTGCACACACTCTCGGCACAAGCGGGATGCTCAAACTCTCAACACCAGTAGGGTGTTTATTGTCACTCAACATTAGTGGGGTGTTTAAACTTTCAACACCAGTGGGGTGCTCATATTTGCTTAGCATGGCATTCTCATGGTTTAACTTGAAAGCACGTAATAAATTTTTAGGTTTATAGAGAAAACAAGTTTATTTTAAAGGATGTTTAATTATTTGGAAAGAAAAACATTTGATGCAAACTTCTAATTCGAGATAGATAGTAGTTACAAAATGTCCCAAACAAATAGAAACGTGAACAATCCTTTATTCCTCATGATGAAAAAAAAATGTGATACAACTCTTAACTTGGCAAAGTGTCAACAACCATGACTCGAGCTTCGCTTTGCGGCTTGCCTAATGGCTTCTATGATTGGCTCGCTGGTTGTGGTTGACATTTGGACAACTTGGTTCTTCATCAAATCTCTTACAAAATGTCCAAGAGCATGTTGGCTTTGATCTTTGATTTCTTCTAGTATTGTGAGCCTTCTTTTGATGTCACCCAATTTCTTCTGGAATTTCTCCAATAAAGAGCACAATCTTAGATATGATACTTAAGGGTTGACTTTATCCTTGTGATTGAGCAATTTTAAGGAACCTTTACCAATTCATTTTGGTTTCTAGTTAATTAACAAAAATTATATGTTATGCTTATGGTAAATGATATTCATACACAAATGCAAAAATGGTTTTCTAATGGATGCATGTGCATTTTGTAAAATTGTTTTTATGATATAAGTGAATGGATGAAATTAATGAGAGAATGCTAGAGTTATGAATTTGAATAGATTTTGTGCATACAACGAAATCATGTCACGACATTAGAAAACATAAACTGATCAGAAGGGAAACTTCAAGAAACAATTTCCCTATGAGGTAAATCTAGGGCTTTTGGCAGAATAACGATGTGGTTTAGATCGGCTATTGGATAAACATTTAGACAATTTTGGGTTACATCTAAATTGACTATATGCTGGGTAGGAGTTTGCTAGAAATTGGTTCCCAAGTTGTATCCCCCTAAAGCTATTTCAAATTTAGTTGGATACCTCAAATCAACCTCGGATTTGAGTTCGACTTGGTTGAGAGGTTTCACGTTTCCCTTACTATTGTAGAAATCACGATACTCCTTCCATTTTCTAAAAGGAAAAAGCTCGGGTATAGAGCTTGTATGCTTGAATGAAGAAATATTAATATGAAATATGTAAATGTGCAAATAATAAAATAAACACCCAAAAGAAGGTAAAAAAACTTTATCGATTTAGTAATGTAACTCGACTCTCAAATGTCCCCAGCAAAGTCGCCACTGTCTCAACCGCCCCTCGAGATCAGTGATTCTTCGCGCGTTTTTCGGAATCACCATCGATCTTAATTGTGGTGGATCATACACTTTTTTATCCGGTTCCAAGCTTAGGGTCACAATCGGGACCTGGTCTGCAAAATTTTAGAGTTATGGGCTCGGGAGTACGATTATGTGTGGGGAACTGTATTCACACCCCACAACGCCCAAAATCGGTACTACTTAAATTTATAAGTTTCTTTTAATGGTTGGGTGTATTACAATTTGTGCATTATATACATAGTTAATTATGTGATTCGATTAATTATATGTTTGTTATTAATGTTTGATCATATGTCTATTGACGCCATTCTCAAAATTAAAGTAAGAGTTTTTGGTTAGTTGGACTCAAACCTATTGGTTGCCTATGTACCCGAGTAGTCAGGATCAAATTCCACATAGTTCGATCAAGTTGATATTTTTTTAAGAAGTGATATTAACACGATCTATTGGTCGTGGCTAAGATGATAATTTGAGTTGTTAGACAATGCGTTTATGATGTTTCAATTTATTGAGTGAATGTTTGATTATCTTTGAAGAAATTTCATCGAGAACGACAATCATGGCCTATTGACCAAAATTTTGTATTAAGGAGATTTTCTAGGTAAAACACGTATGTGTATGAAAACTAGAATCCCAAATAAGGGTATTTGTCAAGGTTTTCAATATTTCGGAATATTTATGGAGTAATGGCAAGTTGGCAACACTTTCAAAAAAGAAAAGTCTTCTAATATACATTTTGTGAATCTAAGCTTAATAAAATAAAATTAAACAAACGAATTAATATGTTGAGAAATAGGCAGTAGCTTAAGCGGTCTGTGTGTTTATTGGGATATAGAACTTTTATTTAGATTTTTGGGTTTTGGTTTTAGGATTGGAGGAAGGATTAAAGGCGGTCGCCGGCAATGATCCCTTGTGACGGAGGCGACGAATACAGGGAAACCCTCTTTGTGGTAAGATCTTTTATGGATTTCAGTTTTCCTTTTACAATTTAGGATTCTAATTGGAGTTTTGTGTATTTTTCTCTGGGATCTAGCCGAGTAAGAAGACAAAAGTCATTGGAAGATAAGTCGAAGGAAGACTTTCGTCGACAGCTTTGGTTTATGTAAGTTTTGGGATTAATATGGGGGGTTTTGTAAATGTGGGATGTGAATTGGGGTTGTTTTGAAACTGGATTGTTGATGTATGATATGAGTTCTGATATGACAGGAAGGGGGGCACTTGGTTAAGGTACTCTAAAGTACTTTTTTAGTTGAATGGGAGTCTTGCTTTAAATTTTGAGTTTACTTTGCAAAAATGATAGAAATGAAATGAGTGATTAATTGATATCGATGAGGATGAATGATGATGAATGATTTTATTGATTACCAACCTTATTCTTTGCGGTTGGAGGTAAATCAGATCTTTTCCCATAACTTCCAGGGGTTTGATTGTTGCTTCCTTCCTCCATTCCGTCTTTTATGTCGGTTTTGGTTGCTGGGATTGTGTTTGTAATATTATTTTTCTGTGTGTGTGTGTTTGAGGTAAGTGAAGTGCAGGGGAGGAGAAAAAAAGGAAGTGGAATGGAAAACCGTCTGGAAGAATAAGAAGGAAATCCATGTCTTCCCTTTTGATGGGGAAGGAAGATGGTCTTTTATAGGAAAAAGGCAGCTTGTTCCCCAAGCTTGCTACGACAGCGGTTCTTTGTTAAACCAATTTTGGGTCGGTAATATTGGGTTTGGTTTGGTCAGCCCGGATTTGGGCTGGACTGTAGTTGATTAAGGCTTTGACTTTTGGTTGACTTTTGAGTTGGACTTGAGCCTAGTCGACTGGGCTTGACTGTATAGACTTTGTTGATCAGACTTTGACCCAAGTTGACATGGACTTGGATTTGACTTAGGCCTTTGTACAATTACTATTGTAAATGTTTTTAATTATTATTTAATGAGAATTTTGACAAATAAAGTCTTATTTTGTTATTCTTCTTTCATCAGTCCAAAATTGAAGCCCATCCTCACGCATCGAATTAAATCAACTCTATTGAAATGATTAATGAGAATTCGGTACCTAAATTTCAATCTCAACAAACCATTATGACATTGAGTTGACCATGCCCAATGTAACCTTGAACAAAACAGACTTTCTTAGATTTGCTATTGCCAATCTCATTGGGTCAATATAAACACTCACAAATTTACATTAATTTAGATATTTAGATAAAGGGTGATTAAGATTCTCAATGGTCAACCTCAAACAAATTTACCTGGACAAAATGAGGTGTCTACACTAGGATCCTCACTTTCTTCTTCAACAACGATCTCCTCGTCACTCTCGAATTTGTCTGGCACGACAACCTTGTCCAGGTCCTCCTCCGCAGCCAGTCTCGCTTTTATTGCTTTCCCGAATTGACAAAGAGTCCTTCAAGCTTGTGATCCAAACGCAATAAATAAGATGACTGGCTATGGGACATGCACTACCTGCCATAGCAATGTAGAAAAACTTGTGACATTCAAAGGTGGGATAAAATTAAAATACATAAAAGAAAGCTACAGTAACATATTTTCACTTTTCTTAATAACGTAGCCATATATCCCCCAAAACGGCGCCAAAAACTTGACTCTGTTTTAATTCAACACTAATAAGTGTCCAAGTGAAACCACAAATTAAGAAGCATTATAGCGGTGTAAAATCTTAATTTGACAACCGGGGCGCTAGATGTACCCTTACTTAGTGAAATGACTGTTATTTAGCAAGTTCTTTGTTGTAAAGTTCATTAAAATCAACGAAAGCAAGACAAGTAATTTGATTTGACTTCAGGGTTGGAAAACTCATTCGGGTATATTTCCCCTTAGTTCTCAGTTAGGGCGATATTGATTACTACCTAGTTCGTTCAACCGATATTTTTACTGCGGAGAATCCGAAATTAGTCTGGAATCTTGACCAAAGCATTCCAAACCCTCATGATTAAACTACACGGAGGGAGATTATCCTCAACCAGAACATAATATCAAGGTAATATGGTAAGATTCCCTCTACCGAATGGAAATCCGATACAAAATAGTGAATCGACTCACTATTTGCGCAATTGATTTACTACTATCGATTGAAGGTACTCTATCAACCTAATCAGGTATTCTCTCTCATAGGTTAAAGTAATTATTGGCAAATTTGATCAAAATTCAACAATTACGTGGATAAACTTCAATCAGATAACTAATATCAAGTTTTACAAACCAATTATCAATCACAATCGACCATAACACACAGATCTAGGGTTTTACATACCTGAGTGATGAAGTGTACTACTCCATAGATCTAGAAAATAAAGCCATGGATGAAGTAGATCTGCTTGTGTGGATGATCCGGATCTACTTCCTTGTTGTTGATCGACGCTCCAGAGGAACAGATCTGAGTTCCAAGGTTGGAAGGATGCCCAAATTCAGCTACTAGAGGCAATTCTCTGCCACTTTCTCTGAATTCTCTCTCTAGTATGTCCACCCCGGATCTGGATACGGAAATGTGTGTTTACATTATTCCTGAAACTTAGCCGAGTTTGGTGACCGAATTTCTTGCTCCAGGCTGAGTTTTGTGCAAACACGACCATCTTTATGGTAAAACTTGGTCTTGGCCAAGGGAAAACTTGACCGAGTTTTTGTGCTCGATAATGGAAACTCGGGAATCGATTTGCAGATCATCTAGGCACGTTTACATTGCATAGGAGCAAGAAGGAGAGAAAAGCATAGGTCACGGCCACACCAAGGCCTTGACTAGGGCGTGACCATGTTTGCAGCCATGAACAATAGTCACGAACTTCAGCAAGCAGCCAACAAGAGTGCAGAAAGTCTCGATACCCTTGAGCCCATGATCTTCACCAGAAACTGTATAAATATCCCCTTTTTTGCTATTGATGAGGGAAATCCCACCTAGACTGAGAAATTAGAGTTGTTGGGTAGGTTTTACAGAGAGAGATAGAGAAACACCTTGAGAGAGCTTGGTAAAGGTTAAATCCATCCAAGGATCAAGGAGAAGGTGCAGTTGATAACACTGCATTTGTACATGTTTTTCCCTTCATTTCTTGATTGTTTTGGCTTGGATTTGTATGTTCCTTAGCCTATATTATGCTAGTTTGTGTTTATGTGTGTTTTTTCAGATCCAAGAACGTAAATGGAGGCTTAAGAGTGGATTTCGGGACAAGGTGGAGACTAAGAACGAAAGGCAGCATCACCAGGCAGATTACCCGGCCTAGGTTGTGATTACCCAGCCAATATCATGAAGAGGAGCCCAAGATAATTACTGGAGGTTTTCCCAAGTAGATCACCGGCCAGGTATTTTGGTTGCCCGGCCGAGTAACTCGAGCGGGTCATTTAACCATGCGTTGCATTTTGAAGAATCCCTAGGGTTAGTGGAGAAATACCCGTACAGGGAATATGGTTTGGGAATCTATCTTGGGTTGGTATAAAAGCGAATTTCATGTTTTTGGCTAAGGATTCGGTTTTTGAAGTCTGAAACAGTTAGTGAGAGCCCTAGAGAGAGAAAGTGATGAAAAACAAACTTGGGAAGTGATTGGAGTCGTCTAAGGTCATTGGAGCTCGATCCTTCACTCTCGGAGTGTTGATTCATAATTTGGAGATGAATTCAGTCATTCACATGATGATTTCTACATACAGAATTGCGTTTTCCTTTCTCTTCATGCAGCAAACTCTCTTCTCATCTTGGTATAAAGAACCCTAGTCGTGTATGTTAGGAATGATTGTATGAACCCATTTCATGGATGATTGATTATCTTATATTCAGTTGAGGAATTATTCAGAATTGCATGCGTCCTTAGCAAATTCTTGTGATTCCTGCTTTAACCTAGATGATAATTACTGGATAGGTTAAAAGAGAAACCTTAATTGGAAGTAGTGAATCGACTGCTTTAGTCGAGAAGTCGATTCATTGCTCTGTACTTGAATTAAAATCCAGTAGAAGAAGTTTTGTGTGTTAGTGCCTCGTTTAGCCTATTCCAATGGAGATTAATTGCCCGTCGGGTAGTCAAACCGAGAGGTTCTGGAGTTTTTTATTCGAGACTCCAGACTTATCAAGAACTTTCCGCCATATAACTATCAATCGAAATGAACTTGGGGAATTACAATCTGACTTAACTGCAGACTAGGGGGATACATACCTGGGTGACATTTCTCATTCTTAAAAACCAAGCATTTACTTGCTTTCTTCCTGCTTTTACTTCCAATCAACTTCACCAGAATTTGACCACTAAATAATAGAATTTCACTGAGTAACCATTACACATAGGATCCAGGTTGACATTTAGAACCTGAACCACTATACTACATTCCTAGATTACGATTATACTTGGTTGTAATTTAGTTGTTCTGGTAAAAGGTACCATCCCCCATCCAAGACAACGGATCTGCAGAAGGAAATCACCCATTTTGCACAAGAGGATGATGAGACCCTCTGAGATGTCTATGAGAGAGACTCATGTCTCTTTCTAAAGTGCCCCAATCACAGGTTCAGTGATGCCTTCAAGTTGGGCACTTACTATCAAGCCCTTTTTCCCAAAGACTGGTAGCTGATAGATTCTGTATAAAATAGGAATAGGTTGACTAAAACTCCCCGACTATTAAATCAATTCTTCAAGGACATGGCAGAACAGGGCTATGACTAGGGATCTACAAAGAGAAGTCGGTGAGTTCAAGGTCGTGGTGTTCATGCTGTGGAGGCTGCAGTGTCTTCCTTGGAGACTGCAGTTTCTATGTTGGTTACGACGATCGACAGTAACGGACTGGTTATAGGCACATGCCAGCCCCAGCTGATGTACTATTAATGGTGCGAGAGCACAAATCATATGGTGGAGGAATGTCAGATGTTGAGAGAGTCTAACACACCTCAGGAGCTGTTGGATTTCATTAGCAATGCCAGGCACATAGAATCCTACAGCAGCACCTATAATGAGGGGATGTACATTACAATGCATGCATTGATCACAATGCATTGATTTAAGTATCACCAAAACCAAATGACCCCTAAACTTCTCCTAGGTGGCAATACCAACACCAAGTTGCTAGGATTTCAGGCTCCTACAGACAATCATCAACAGTAGAGGCAGCAGTACCAGCTGTGATAGGGTTAGTTCCAACAACAGCAACAACAGCCTTACCAGCCCCGGCAGTGGCAGACCTTTCCACTGCAGCAGCAGTGGCAGTTCCAGCAGCCTGGTGCCCCTTTATCGATCCCTACACAGGGCGACCCGATCTCTAAACTAAGAGCCATAGTGAGCGCTCTCGCAAACAACAACACTAAGAAGTTCAGCAAGATGGATCAATTCATAGAACTGACCGCAGGGAAGTTCATGGAACTTGAAGCTGGATAGAGAACCTTGAAGTGGGGCAAAGGAACCAACAAGCTATTTTGCAGGATATCCAAACCCTAACCAGGAGTGTGTCTCAATCAGTGGCAGTCAGAGCTCGATGTACCTTACCTGCCGACACCACACCAAATTGCAGAGACTCGCAAGCCCACTTCAAGGCCATTACAACCAGATGTGGGAAGATGACTGTTGAGATTCCTGTCCAGACTAGACATGAAGAAGAGAGGCCTACTTCAGCACTTCCAGTAAATGAAGAAGAAATGGAGAAGGTGAAAGGGAAGTCTGCTCCTAAGCCACAACCAGTGGCAAGGGAGTATATCCCTCAACTCCCATCCCCTACTCGGTTACATAAAAGCGACTAGAGACATAAGCTTGCCTTTGATAGAAGCGCTTTCATAGATGCCCAAGTATGCAAAATTCATGATGGACCTCCTCGCTAACAAGAGGAAGCTTGGGGAGATGTCAACAACGATGCTCAACGAGGAATATTCTGCCATCCTGCAGAACAAGCTACCAAAAAACTGTAAAGAGCCAGGGAGTTTCACTATTCCTTGCATCTTTGGTAGCATGCATATAGGAAAGTCCTTGGTGGGCCTAGGTGTTAGCATAAATGTCATGCCCTATAAACTATTTAAAAATCTAGACCTAGGTAAACCCGATTCTACTAGGATGAGTATTTAGTTAGTTGATAGATCTATCGTGCATCCTAGGGGAATTGTATAGGATTTGCTTATCAATGTCAGGTCATTCACTTATCCTTTTGATTTTGTGATATTTGATATTAATGAGGATGTGGATATGACTTTTATTTTGGGTAGACCATTTCTTGCCACCGCCAAGGCACTAATTGATATTAATGATGGAAAGTTGATATTGAGGGCAGGGGAGGAACAAGTTACTTTTTCCATTGATGCCAATCTTAAACGTTCTCCCCTGCATGATGATTTAGACTACTGTGATGTGCTTACTGATTTTGAAACCACACTCACCATCAGGAGTGTAGGTAACGATGATTCCCTTGAGCGTTGTCTTTTGTTAGGGGAACATGCATCACATGAACTGTAGTTTGAGGAGCAGCTAGCAAAGTTAGATGGAGCTGCAATCGAGGGGCGCGACATGACGTTCAAGTCGGTCCCAGCCTCACCCCATATCGACACATCTTTGGAGGAGCCACCAGAGTTGAAGCTTAAGGCCCTCCATGCTCACCTAGAGTATGCATTTATCCAGGAGCGGAACAAGCTCTCAGTAAACATTAGCTCAGAATTGACCCCCTAGCGAAAGAGCATTCTAGTGGCCTTGTTGAAGCAGTATGCACGTGCTATGGCTTGGAAGATCACGAACATCAGGGGGATCGGTCCTTCTTTCTGTTCCCATAGGATTTGATGAATGATGATGCCAGGCTAGTCAGACAGCCGCAAAAGAGGTTGTCTCCCAATCTGGAGGTTGTGGTTCGCACCAAGATTATCGAGCTGATGGACGCAAAATAATCTTTGCGATCTCGGATAGATAGTTGGCCAGCTCCACTTAGATGGTCTCATAGAAAGGTGGGATGACTGTCATCCCCAATGAGAAGAATGAGTTGATCCCGATACAAATAGTGTTTGGGCGACATGTCTGCATCGTCTATCGTCGCCTGAATGACGTCACTAGGTAGGAAAACTTCCTGCTCTCGTTCATTGATCAGATGATTGAGAGGCTGGCGGGACAAGAGTTTAACTGTTGCCTGGATGGCATGTTTGGGTACTACCAGATCTCGATAGTACCAGAGGATCAGTAGAAGACTACTTTCACATGTCCCTTTGCACGTTAGTGCGACTGATGCCAACGGTCAGGTAACATTTTGTCCCGTGATAAGATGCCGCAAATTTTTTCATTACTTGTGAGATATTTGATGTTTGTGGCATCGACTTCATGGGTCCCTTTCCTCCTTCATTCAGTAATCTATGCATATTAGCTGTTGTGAACTACGTCTCAAGGTGGGCAGAAGTATAGACCATGGCCACCAATGATGCAAGAAGTGTGTGCTTGTTTCTGAAGCAACTCGTTTTCCAATTTGGGACACCTCGAGCCATCATAAGAAATAGAGGAACCCATTTCCAGGGGCAATTCACTGAACTCCTCTCTCACTGTGATGTTAAGAATAAGGTATCCACGGCTTACCATCCTCAAATGAATGGTCAAGCCGGGCTGAAAAACCGAGAATTGACGAGGAAAATCGAAAAGGCGGTGGATCAATCCTGCAAGGATTGGTCTACCAAGCTCGATGATGCTCTTTGTACATATAGGATAGTCTACAAGACGCCGATTGGTACTTCCCTCTATCGGCTTGCCAATTGCCCGTCGAGCTGAGCACAAGACCTTTTGGACCCTTAATCTGCTCAATCCGCAGACTAAGCCCTTCAAGGTGAATGGGCATCTCCTCAAGCTATATCTGGGAGGCGATGTAGAACGCACGGAGTTGGTGGTCAAACTTGTGGAACCCTTAGTTTTGCTTGCTGCGTCAGGTAAAGTGAACTTGGCTTTTGAATGGTTTTTGCATTACCCGACCTTGGGCATCATTTCCCCTGTCGGGTAATTCAGTGGTAAACCCGGGGATTAGTCCATGTTTCTTTACCCGGGTATAGAGCTTCAAATCCGCGCGTGGGGATTTTGCCTTGGATCTCAGGGATTTGTCAGATTTTTCCCTAGGCTTCAAACCATAATCCCCGGCCGGGTAATTCAGTGGGTGGCCCGGGGATTAGCCCCTGCTTCTTTCCCCGGGCGCATAATCGACCACGGGGATTTCTCCCTGCACTTTAAATACCGAAACCCAACATTTTTACCCGATCGGGTAACTTTTCTCTCACCAGGATTCTTTGGATATCGCCAAAAACTCGAACCCTTTAACCTATTTTCTTCCAAATCACCCCTTCCCTTTCACCAAACACAAAACCACAACCACCACTCTCTTCCCCAGACCTATGCGACCATGCGCCGCCCTTACCTAGTCGGTTTGTATGAATGTTGGGTAATGAATTTAAGTATCTTTCCTGATTTGATTAGTTAGGGGTGTGAATTGTGAATTCCTTGACCTTGTTAGATTGTGTGTATGTCGAGTTATTGGATACCTGTGCATGTTAGTCCTGGTATCGCAGCTGATATGTTACTGCTTTCAGTTGGAATATTATTGTTTGTTCAACCTGCATCCCCATTGTTATGCTTAAGTGTGGGGGAAATTTTTTTCTCCCGATATGATGTGCTAACAGGTTTGGAGCGGTGGTATAGTGTGTTTCATTGTGCAGGATGATAGCCTCCCACCACATGTTCTTGAATCATCTACGACATACGGAGTACAACAAGCAGTTCCACTTGGTCTGCGATGGGGAGATTCAGAAATACTACTACCTTGACATTGACGCCCTCCGCCCGATCAACTGCCATGCTGCCATCCAGACCATCATCACCAATCGGATGTGGCACAAGCTGCTTCGCCTCCATGCCCCCACCTACAAGGAGCTGGTCATTAAGTTAAACTCTACGTTCAGCTAAAAACTACCTCTCATGTCACCTCTTCAAGGTCGTTACCTTTCTCCTTGGGGGTGTTGATCATTCAATTAGCCTCCAGCACTTGGCAGTCGGTAGAACTGGCAATCGGTTCGGGTTGGGTAATTTCGAGTTGGGGACTTCGGTTACGGGTCGGGTCATGTTTGGTTGGCTGATTTCGAGTCAAATATTGACCCAATCTGTTTGGTTTATGGTCGGGTTACAGGTCATTTCGGGTTATGAGCGTTCTTAGAAACAATATCAAACATGCTTCATATTTTCTTAAAGAACACAAATTTTCACATATGCATGACAATAGTTTACCTAGCACATGTCAATTAACATATTCCCAAATCCTCCCACACTAATGAAACGAAATATAAATTGCGCAAATCATCAAAAAACAATCACAAGAGTAATACTACTACAAGAAACACATGATATTTGATTATCCTTAAACTCCAAACATGTCATTCAAATCCTTATGATTTTTTTTAAACATATCACAAATTTCATTTTATCATATTTTGGGAGTGATATATAAAATGTAACGGGTCTAATGGGTCGAACAGCTAACACACCCAACCCGACCCAAAAAATCACGAGTTATCGGGTTTGGGTCATTCGGATTTCGGGTTACAAAAATTTCTAGTTTTTAGGTGATTTTGGGTCGAGTCAACGGGTCGGGTTATAATTTGCCAGGTCTAGCAGTCGGGCTTGGAGTGCATCAGTGCAATACCGACTACCATCAAATCGAGATGGCGAATTCGAGGGATGTTGATATCTTTGCCTTCTACTAGTATATATGTTTACCGGAAGGCCGTGGAATCCCGTTCGAGCCTGGGTAGACTAGTGGCCCACCATTCACCTCGTCTTGTGTCTGTCCATCACTCCCAACACCTCTACATCTTACAATATCACCAAGCGGGTCCTATAATTCATTTTCACGATGCAGTTCGAGGATTGCCCCCTTCATTTGGGGTTGGTCATCGCCAACACCTTTGAAAATAGCCAGTGTCATCTGGAGAAGCTCTTTTGTGGGCCGTTTATCACTCTCCTCGCCCAGGAATACGACGTAAACTTCACTGGCCTCACAAACTGGTTTGCCAAGGGTGAAGCAACAACATTGGGCCTCGCTATACTACGCGGCCAAGGGTTGGTAGTGAAAATTGATGGCTATGAGTGGATTAAAGGCCTTAGTCTTCCCCTCGACACTCCTTCAAAGAGAGATGATTTGGAAGATGGTGATGGGGAGGCCACCATAGAGTCAAAGGAGCCGCTCTCTCCACCTGAGGATCTTCCCCCACGATAGAGATTGGAGCGAGGTGAGTTCTCCACCGGTCCTTCTATACCGTCGATTGAGTTTTTCACATATCACTTTCAGCAGCTGGACATACAGAACCAGCAGCTCCAGTTATAGAAGTAGTATTGGGCTCAGCAAGCGCGGTATACTAGCCACATGGATCAATATGACCTTTGCTTGGATCGGATAAAGACACGGCAGGGCGTGCTCCTTGCCTGTATTGAGCGCTAGTGGGACTGGAGTCCTCGAATGATGTAGGTTCAGTAGCTCCTGGTCCAGCAAGTCCAGGGGCAAGCCACCTTCACCACTCCAAGGAGAACTCCCCACCCCAGACGCCACCCCCGCCCCCGCAAAGCGATGATGCATTCGTGGACGACATCAACTTCACCGAACTCTGAGCTTTTTCATAATCAGGGACTTCATCCTGTGTTTTTTCTTGTGGTTGTGTTTGTTTTCTTTGAGTGTGGAGTGTGAACTTGATAATTGTGTTTTTATGATTTCATTTCTTTTTCTTATTTTGTGTCCATCAGGCTAACAATTGTTCTTAAAAGTTCCATGTTCTAGTGGTTGTTTTATCTAAGTTTGTGTTCTCTGTTGACTGGTCCCTCTTCTAGTCTGCTCCTGCTGACTGGTCCCTTCTCCAGTCCAACCAACATGCATTATGTTCCAGTAAAATCCTTCCCCTATTCTTTTTGTGCTCCATTGCGAGCAATGTCAATCTTAAGTGGCGGGGGGGGGGGGGGGTGTTTCTTCTTTAGTGAGGAACAACGCACTTGAAGCCCTCAAATTAAAAAATTTAGACCGTGGAATAGGCTTCAAGCACACACATAATAGCCAAGTCTTTAGAGTGATATGCAACTGATTCGGGTCCAAATGTACACATTTGATCCCTCATTTCTTATTCGTTTAGCTTAGTATTTCATCGTTCCTCGAGACAGTGCCTCGTAACAGTGAAGTGCAGGCGTCCAGGAAGCAGCCACAGTTCACGGTCAAACAAGGGAGTTCACGGTCTCCTAAAACCATGAACTAGAGCCACAAACCATGAACATCAAGCAGTCCAACGCGGTTTCGGAGGTTATTGACGCTAAGGGAGTTCACGGTCGGTATTGCTTGCAACGGTCCATGTATTGATTGCCAATAGCCATTGAGAATTCTCACTTTGTGCCCTTTGAGTTGTCCCCAAAGTATTTGTGTAGATTGAAATATTACCTTGTGTGAAATGGTTTGCTTGGGGACAAGCAAACGTCTAAGTGCGGGGGAGTGATTCAGGCCTAATTGTACATGTTTTGCCCCCGTTTTACTTAGGTGTTTGTTCCAAATTCACTCCTAAAATGTTGGTTTTACGCTAGGTTCTTCTTGTTTTAGTGTGTTTCAGGATTTAACAGGTGAAACCAGCCTCGGAGTCGAAAGTTGGGCGAAAAGGATAGAAAACCGAGAGAAGAGGTGAAAAAGGGCCAGTTCACGGCCATCCGAGGAAGTTCACGGTCTTGCATAACCGTGAAGAAGATCCCTTGACCGTGAATCGCGAGGCGTCAAGAGCCAAAATAGAGGTTACTGGCGAAAGGTGAGTCGCTAAGACCGTGAACGAAGGCCGTTGACCGTGAACATAAGAGATTGAAGCGGTGCGTTTTGGCGCACGCCTGAAATTCACGGACGCGTTTCGTGGTTCAAGGCCGTGAACTGAGCTCGTCTCTGGTTTAAATGATGAGATGAAAGGAGGAGAGAGGGGAGAGCCCACTTTGTGTTAAAATCCTTCTTCAGATTTCTAGAGAGAGAAACACGAACCAAGGAAGAAGAAGGCTAGGGTTTTGCTTCAAGGTGGATTTTTGGAAGATTTCCTCCAAGGAAAGCTCAACACAAGGGCCAAGGAGATTGTGAGCATCCTCCAAGATGGTTTCCTCTTCTTCTCTTTGTGTTTTCCCCATTTCTAGCATGGAGTAGATCTCCTTTCACTTGGGTGTTGTGAAACCCTAACTATACCATGTAGTTTCTTTTATGTGAATTGAATGATTTTCATTGGGTATTGTTTAATTCAATGATTGAGGTATTTTTCAAAATTGATTGTGCATGCTTGTGCTTAGCAACCTAAGGGTTGTGCATGTTTTGTGCTTAGCATTCTTAAGTTTGTGCATCTTGGTGCTTAGCAACCTAAGGATTGTGCATAATTGTGCTTAGCACCCTTACGTTTGTGCATGTTGGTGCTAGCAATCTAATTAGCCACCTTAACCTAGCTTAGAGAGGAAAATCCCCCTTCCAAGGGAGACTCAATCGAGTTGGTTTTCCTTCAGCTTTTAAGCCACCTAACTAGGTTAATTTAGGGCAACCCTCATTGTTGAATTAAGCAAATAGGTTAATTGTGATAAGCCGTCCGACCTTTGAGTTGAGTGAGGGAGTAAGTCAGTTACCAATTGCCTAAACTGAGAGGGTCGAGTGACACAGCCTTTAATGTTCACCTCGGTTTAGCAATTGAGATTGTGGTCCTTGCCATATATGCATACTTCTGCAGTTCGCGATTACCTTGCCCAAAACAATCGTTCCAATTCACATATCATGGTAGTAGTTAGGGGGAAGCGACACCCGAGTGATCCTTCCACAAAAGAGTTTTCTAACCCATTTACCTTTGCTTTATTTTGTTATAATTAGCAAACTTTCAAACCAAAACATTGTTGCTAGATAATGATTTCAACAATTGAAGCAGAGGTAGACGGACCAGCCCGGGTTGATATCTAAATACTTGCTCTACACTGCACCCGACTAGAATTTAAAACTTGGACTCTAGTCAGGATTTTTTGTGGTGTAGTTTCGTGCGAGTCATCCGCTTTTTTTAAAATTTGCTGAAACCGCCCATTTTGTTCTCATACGATTTAAATCCCGATTTTGGTATGATTTTACGATTTTATTCCCGATTTTAAACGATTTTAAGGTCCACCGATTTTATAGTAAAATCAGAATCAGAATCCTAAGTAAAATCTTAAAATCCTACGATTTTACGATCAAAATCCCGATTTTGACTGCTTTGGTCACCTCTACTTCATTCTCCTTATCCATATCCTAGCTCTTGCCAAACTCAAAACTCTTTGTTCTATATTAAACAATCAAATCTAATTTATATATTAATTATAAATTATAAAGGTAATTAAGTTCGTATTTGATAATACTGATTGGGATACCAAAGTACCGATTGGGATACCAAAATATTTAGGGATTGAGATTAGGATACCGAAATTATTTAGGGATTAAGATTGATTCTAGAGTGTAATTCGGTATTCGGGATTTCGGTATTTGGTATTGGGATAGCGATATCGTACCGATTTCCACCCCTAGCGTTGGTGAGCAAGAAGGTGGTGAGCTTGTCTCTTTTCTTCCCCACGATCTTCTCACGAGGTGAATTGGGGGAGAGTGGGGAGCAAGCTAAACGTCGCCATTGAAGTGACGAGAAGAAGGGGGGAGGAGGGATGTGTTCTGTTCTCTACCGGTGAATGGGAGGGATGAAACAGATGAATTAAATTATCAATTTTAATGCAGTTTCACACAATTAAATTATAATTTTAAGGGATAATTGGGTTATTTTCCACTTCACTTAACGACCATTTCACAGAATGTTTAACGGAATGGTATTTTTGTGATGTGCTGATATTAGAAGGGTATGTTTGTGCAAAAATATAGTACATGGACACGTTTGTTAATTTGAAATAGTAGAAGGGGACAAAATGTTATTAACCCTTTATTAAAAGTACATAATGTCATGTGAACTTCATATTTTGAACTTTACCTAAGTTTAGTATGGAAAATTCATTTCAAAAGACTATATATTATATAATAAGTAGTTATTCAGGTCAATCGGGTGAGGGTTCAGGTTGGATAAATTGGGTCACAGGTCAGTCAGATTTGGGTCAATCGGCTTACGGGTTTATTTGTGTTGTGTATCGTTTAGGTTCGGGTTAATCGAGTTGTGGGCCAATCGAATTGCAGGTCGGATTGATTGGACGGGTTACTTGGCCGGGTTTTGTTTTGACACCTCTAATCGTACCGGCCGGTTCAAGAAATATAGAATACGGGTCCAAACCGATAGACGATTTTAACAGTAAAAACAATTAAATTATTATTATTTTGAATAATATTGTTATTGTGATTGATCGGGCTTTTTTTTTTTTTGTGCTTTCCCCTTAAAATTATCCAGTTCAGGCAAAAAGAACTGAAAGAAGGTACAGCCTGTCCGGGCCGCTCGGATCCACGTGTCACCAGGCGGGGCCCTGTCCTTGCAGATCTAGCAGGATCACAGAAGATTGTGCAGCGAGGACTTGTATGCTCGGCTTTTGATTTTGTCCACGGCGGCAGAGCTCGGCAGTCCTACGTGGAAGCTGGGGAACGGTCCGAACCCGAACCTCTCGCTCCCATCCACATGAAAAAAGGGAAACTAAGCTAGTCACTCGTTTACTTGCCTGCTCTCTCGCTCTCTCTCTCTCTCTCTCTCTCTCGTCAATCAATAATCAATCCTCTTTTCCTTTGTTTCCTCCTAACCCAATAATAATATCTTCTTCTTCTTCTTCTTCTTCTGCTTCTTCAACTTCTAGTCTTTCCTCTTTCTTCTTCCACCCGACAGGAGGGTCGGCGGCAACATTTTACTCATATGTCTCTGTTTCAGACTCCTCTCAGGCCCTTTCTCCCGCCAAGCAAATTAAATTCCACCACCAATTTCCGTGATTTCCTATATTTTGCTCCCCCTTTCTTCCTCTAATCTCTGTAAATTCGGCCGGAGACTGATATTAGTTACTAGTTAGGTTTAAGGCTAATTGGTTAGGTCTGACTCTTGGAGGAATCGAGCTCGGCTAATAATTAGTTGAATGGCGGGTGAATGAAGGCTCTCTGTGCATAATCAGCCTCCGGTCCGGTTTCAATTTGGTTGGACCTCTGTGTTTTTTGCTTATCATGTTGGACATGGAGATTTGTTTACCCGTTTCTCTATTTCTGCTGTCTGCTTTTCCTTACCTAATTCACGATTGGTTCTGGCTCCGCCAGTTTGTTTGCTGAAATTGAGATTGTGCTGGATTAATTGGTCCATGGGTTGCTGCTTGTTTCGGATCGAGATTTGTGGCTAGAAGACCGCTGAGGGACCTTTTTAGCTTCGTATTAGGGTTTTGATGTGCTTGATTTCATTTGGTGTGATGTTTTGTTTTGCATGTGAGACCTGTTTCATTTCTGGCTGGTTGCTAAGTAGCTAGGATGGGGCGATCTGGTTTCTCTTTTGAGTCTTTTGAATACAAGTTCTTCATCTTTCCGGTTGTTGAACGGTTAGATATTTAGCTATTTCCATGGGGTCCTCTGCTTTTGCAGGGTAAATTCAAGTACAAGTATAGTGGATGCCGGCGATAGCCAAATTGGGTGTGCTGTGTTTGCTGCTGGGGTCATCACTGTATTGCCCTGTGATTCCCACTTTTTAAAACTGGGTTCAGCTGTATACATTCTGGTGAGGTTGTGTTATTGAAGGTGAACACCATTCTTTTTGTGGGCTTAAGAGGATGTACCGATGTTCGCTGTTGGGTGTTCCTAATCATAGTTATTCATCACTCTTGTATATTGACAGAAATTGTGCTAGATGAAAGTTGATGGGGATGGAGATAACGGTGGTAGGGTACTTAATCACCTGCAGCTACCCAGTGTGAACGAGAGGGGTATTGAGGATGGAGTTGTGAATAAAGATCAGAATTCAGTTGAAATTGGTGTCTGCAATGACATTGAGAATGTGAAAGATCAGCATGCTGGGATCATTCAGGTCCCAGCTCCAATCCAAGTACCACAGCAACAACAATCTCAAGGGACATCAGTATGTTGGGAAAGGTTCCTTCACCTTAGAACACTCAAGGTTCTGCTCGTGGAAAATGATGATTGTACCCGTCATGTTGTTGCTGCCCTTCTTCGTAATTGCAGCTATGAAGGTTAGTTGGATAAGTTCTTGACCAAATACTAATGAAATTGAGGCCAGGATTACAGTTTTGTCCTTTTAGCATGTGTTCGTGTGGTCCTTCCCCGCAGTATGGTAAACTGGAGCATCAGAATATGAGTTGTTTTCATGGAACATATTTTCTTCCATTTGAGGCTGTTTGTTGAACTTCCATATTTATGAAGATACATACAGAACTTAAGAGATGCATTAATATAGTTGGAGTTGTTAATTAACCATATGCTGTTAGTCCCTATCACATAATTTTGAGTTCTTAATCACAGTCTTCAAAATGGCACTCCATTGTTCTAGTTCCCCATTTGAATAACCTCAAAGTTGCCTTCTTTGACATCTTGATATTTATAACCTCAAATATTCTACTCACTCCAGTTATTGAAACGTCAAATGGAGTGCAAGCTTGGAAGATACTAGAGGACTTGGCCAATCATGTTGACATTGTCTTGACTGAAGTTGTCATGCCTTTTGTGTCTGGGGTGGGTCTTTTGTGCAAGATAATGACACATAAAACACGCAGAAATGTTCCTGTAATCAGTAAGTGTACTTATTAGTCATTCTTTCATGAGACGTAATATTATGATTCCATCGAATAGATACTTTTAACTGTGTCTTTTCTGATGAGATTTGTGCAGTGATGTCTTCCCACGACTCAATGGGTTTGGTCTTCAAGTGCCTTTCAAAAGGTGCTGTTGATTTTTTAGTCAAACCTATACGAAAGAATGAACTTAAGATTCTCTGGCAGCATGTTTGGAGAAGATGCCATAGTGTGAGTACCTGAAATTTCTAATTCATACTATTACAACCCTGAAAAGTTCTTATGCATACTTGGCATTCTTATCGGTTGTCATTACAAAAAAAAAAAAAAAAAACTTAGGTTACCACTTCTTTTGGCCAGTGCACCAGTGGCCTGAAAGTTGTAATTTCCTTTTGAAAATGGGAATGCATCATGCTTCATTTTTCCTCAGGATCTTGTATTTCTAATGTGGCAGTGCTCAATCACATCTAATATCCCACTCATGTAGAGTGTTATTGCTCTATTCAAAGTGAATCAAAAGGACTCCACTTTTGGGCTGAGCAAGTGATTGCTTTCTTTTCCTCAGTCTAGTGGCAGTGGTAGTGAAAGTGGCAGTGGTACTCAAACTCAAAAGTCTGTTAAGTCAAAAAATGTTGAGAAATCGGGCAACAATGCCAGCAGCAATGATGATGATGATGATGGGAGCTTTGGTTTTAATGTTGGTGATGGAAGTGATGATGGAAGTGGTACACAGGTATGCTTGGTGTTCAAGCTTCCTATTTTCTTTTTGCTTCAAATATGTTATGTGAAAATGAACTCGAATAGCAGTAGTTGGGGCTTTTTAAGTCAATAAGACGAGTATTCATTTAATTCAATTTGCAAGTTATTTGGTATTTCACGGAGGAATAGAAAATGGAATGAAAAAGAGCAGTTTATTTCATTCATGGACAATCAATGGGCTTTGAGTAGCTTTGATTGAATTAAATCCATGCGAATGTTTCTAATGAAAATGCAAGGGAATCTTGATATGAATGGGAATCTTGATAGTACAATGTTATGAAACGTCCGTGGATTGTTAAGAAATATATGGGTCATGTCTTATGGCTTATGCAGATCTCAGTTAGGTTTTAGTTTCTATATCATGATGAGCTTCTAATCTGATAGTTAGAAATGAGTACTGACTGAAAAAGTATTAAATAAAAATTTCTGCAGAGTTCTTGGACAAAGCAAGCTGAAGAGGTGGAGAGCCCTCGAGCTTTGCCTCAATGGGATCAAGTTGCTGAGCGTCCTGACAGCACTTGTGCCCAAGTCATTCACTCAAATGGTGAAATATCCGGTAACAAACAAGTTCCTGTATCCAATGGAAAGGAACATAAAGAGGAGCAACAACAACTTGGTATTACAGAAGTTCTGGATTGTCCTTTGTTTTTCGTTCATTCATTCGTTTGTTATTTATTTATTTTTTGCGTGGAGCATCATCTGATATAAGTTACTGTATTTCTTTTTATTCCTTCAGAGAATACTACTATTGTTAAAGATCTTCAAATTGGAGTGCCATCAAAGCCAGAGTTGCAACTCAAGTATGCAGCTGCTGAGGATCAGAAGAAACTTGCAGGAACAAGGCCAAGTAATCCGGTTGAGCAAGGGTGTAACGTATTTGATGAGAATGACAGCAAGGAACTGCTAGATATTAATAGTGCAAATAATTTTCAATGTGAAGTTGGTAGGCCAGCTGGCCTCACTCATAATGCTAGTGAAGCATACATGGACACTACAGAATGTAAGATCTCAGATACCGTAGTCAAGGGCAGTACTGACCCTAAGGGAACAGCGGCATCATTTGAAGTAAATTTGAAGAGAGTTAGAGGAAGCAAAGATGTTAAAAAGAGTAATCAGGATGAACGCAATGTACTAAGACGTTCAGACTCTTCAGCCTTCTCAAGGTATTTTTAGGTCCTGGAAAGTACACCTGAATTATGAGTTTTGCTATTTTATACTGTCCAAAAATCCTGAATACTAATGTTTTCTGCCTTGACATCACAGGTACAATGCAGCAGCTTCAAATACATATAAGGCTACTTGGGGCGGGAACTCCCAAAGCAGTCCTCCTGTTGTTTCGAGCTTTGATGTTGCCAGAAAGGGGGCATTTCATGAATTTTGCTCTCATTCTAACAACAATATTCCTAACCAGCGGTCAAATGTGGGTAGCAACACTGTTGACATGGGGTCCACGACGAACAATGCTTTCCTTGATTCATCAGTCTCGAAAAACAAATCAGCAGTAACATCCATGGTCAAGCATGCAGACCCTCCATGTACTATTCCTCCAAAAATTGCCTTGGAAACAGCTGCTGATAAATTAGTAGCAACTACAACACTGTCTCAACCAGCTAAGCATGATGATTCTGCATCGAAGAAGAAGGTGATGACAACTCCGCATGGTGGGTTATCCAATGGCCACTGTGGTGGGCCTCTTGAAGGCAATAACGCTTGCAATTGCAGCATCCATGGAAGTGCATCAGGTAGTAACCACGGGAGTAACCATGGGAGTAACCATGGTAGTAATGGGAACAACAATGGAAGCAGCCCAGCGGCAGTTGATGCTGGAGGAACTAACATGGAGAGTGGTAATGGAATTGCTGAGAGGAGTGGAGGTGGTGGGAGCGGCAGTGGTAGTGGCAGCGGAGACAAGCTAGATCCGAGCAGGGTTTTACAGAGAGAAGCTGCCCTGACCAAGTTCCGTCAGAAGCGGAAAGAAAGATGCTTCAGGAAAAAGGTGAGGATAATTTCTTTTGTGGAACTTTGTTCGAGTAATTCATTATCCGAGTCGTTTACTACATAAGTGGTTGCTATGAGGGCACAGAGAAATCGGCACTCAAGTTTAATTTGTTAACAAATTTGTCATCGAAGTTTGGGAATAACTAACATAACAATCGTCTCCTTTTACAATGATTGATGTGTAGTTCACTTTGATCAATCGTTGAATAGGTAACACAATCTCTAAAGTACAGGGTAGGAGGGATGTATTAAATTATATATGTTAATTGACAGAGACCGTTTGGATGCTGTTTGATATAGGGACCGAAGCTAACACAGAAGAAATAAGTGACTGTTCGGTTGGGTCACAAATTTGTGTACAATCAGAGTTTAGCAGCTGATCTGTTGGTGACCTAAACAATTAGTGCCATTGACTGCTTTCTGAACTTGGTTTGGTGTTGGCTTTCAGGTTCGGTATCAGAGCAGGAAGAGACTTGCAGAGCAGAGGCCGAGAGTGAGGGGGCAATTCGTGCGAAAAGATGCTAACGAGAGCACTAGTGGAGGAGCGACAGATAACTAATTCAGACCCTGCCTGGCTAGATAACCCTTTTCGCATAAGTATCCAGATCCAACTCGATTGATGCCTCTACACAGAGCCAGACGACCTGTTGGTTTGCATATGAAGTTACGTTGGTGCTGCTTTAGAACAGACGGACATTGAACTGTGTTTGATTTAGTGGTGTTAATATCTCGGGGCTGATGTTGCAGAAACCTTCACCTTCACAGACCGGTTCTTGTTTGTTGTTTTATGTCTGGAAAATGTAATGTAACGTTTTGTTGTATGTCCAGATTCTCTGCCATCTTCGGATGTGGATGGCTCCGCGAATGTTTTAGAGGGATAGTGAAGGGAGTTGGTGATTCATTGAGCTATTTTCTGGAACGCGATGAACATCTAGAGGGATATATATTTTGTGTGGGAGGGCTAGTTCATTAGATTGATTGTGGCCCTAAACAGCCTGGCACCTACTTAACCTCCCCACAGCACAGGCATTGGATGAGGACTATACGATTCCCCTTGGGGCCTTGACTGACTCTGTCACAACTCACAGATATTTGGGTAGAGATCTGAATCCTGTCTTTGATTCTCGAGCAATGAGAGATTCATCAGGTTTACATGGTCTTCCTCCTATTGCAGTATACAAGGCAGAAGGCATTATTGCCATGCCAACTAGTATTCTGTAGGGAATCCACCGAACAGAAAATAACCCCATTTAGACCCAAGTAGTTCTTCATCTAAACAAAGAACGCGAAACTGATGAGAGTTTCTGCTTCTGGTTCGGTTAGAATAAACCGAAACTGAAATACTAGCTAGTTGCAGTTCTCAAAAATGAAAATGTTACTTTATACTACTATGTGACAGTGATTCCATCCCTTCGGTTTCATGTTCGTGTTTCCTTCTACTTAATGTCATAATGTGCATATTGGTGGTGTGGCAACTGCATTTCTTTTCATTGGGTTGGGATGAAGTTCACAATTATAAGTGGTTTGGATGCCCAGACCCATTAAAAGCACAAATCCTACTATAGAAGTCGGACCTTCAAACTCGAACAACATACTTGATACTATTCCGGATGAATTTTCGCTAACACCATTTCGATGTGTTCCGATTCTTCTGGATGAGAATCATGTTAGGCAAAATCAAGCTCAATCATCATTTTGCTACCAAGCCTATTGCTCAAAACAAATAGTATTTAGAATTCATATAATACCTTGGTGATTTTAGATTTGATTTGGAAAATTCAATAATCTATCATCTGATATACGTGACTTATGTTTAACTTACATAATACCTATAGAACACCGTGTTAAGTAATGTACAAATTCATTATGCAAAGTACATTATATCCTTCCGTAACAGCTTTTTAAAATTGTTACATAAGCAAACCTTTCCTCAAAGGAATATTAACACCTCGTACTATTAACAGTTAACTCATACGTGACACATCTGGTTTAATTGTTACATAATAAATAATTATCGTTTCGCAATGTTTACGTAATTTATTTGTATCTTACATAACAATTGTAGAATGTGATTATTCAAGTCTTACTTAACTTATGACATTTATATAATGAATAATGACATTGTATTACGTAAACGGTTAAATCATTACAAAATTCTTACCTGACAGGCCTACTTTAATTGTTACAAAAAAATTGGAATTTCGTAAAACCTTTACATAATGTATATGAATATTACTTAATAGTCTCTAAAATGACATTTAATAATTAATGACTGTTTCAAAAGTCTAGTTTAGAGGTGTTTTGCCCGGCTTCAATTTTTGAAGGAGAAAAACATTTTTAAAAGTTGGGCCAAACATGGGCATTGTAAAATATTTTCCAACTTTTTCAAGCCTAGCTTATAGAAATGTTTGTAGGAGACTTCACTATAGTGAGGCATGGGGTCTTGGGTAGATGTTATTCTAACTATTGTCTCGTCATACCTTGAAAAGAAAAGAAGTTTCTAGATGTGTTTGTCCGGGTTTCAACTTTTAAAGAAAAAAACACTTTTAAAAATTGGGCCAAATATATGCATTATATAATATACACAAAGTTATTGTAGGAGGTGACATGAGTTGATGCAAAACAAACTAAAAATTATTGATATCCATAATTCAGTTTACTAAGAGTATTTACATTGTTCTTTTATTTTCAATTGCATGATGACATTGATATGTGTTTTTTAATTGCAAAATGAATTGAATTAACTTGGCCACCCATGACATATTTGCAATCTTACAATAAATCTAATGATATATGAAAAAGTGTTCTAAAAAATGGAATGCTGAGCTACTGTGGTGGATTTCTCAATTCTCTGTAAAAATTTCATACGCTCTAAAATCTATACATTAATTCCATTATTTTACCATTTGAGATATAAATTGTTAAATTACATCTCCCCGGACCCTGGGGTGGGCGTTCGGTCGGTTCGGTTTGAACCGAACCGAACTTGGTTATGCCGAGATTCCGAAGTCCCCAGAGCCCCGACCGAATTCGAACCGATTTGTATTTCGGTTCGGTCGGACCGAACCGAATTACATCTCCGTTCGGTTCGGTTCGGAGGCTCAAACCGAATTAACACATCTCCCCTGCTGCCTTTTTCTTTCTTTTTTTTTGTGAAAATTTGACATGGTAATGCTGGGCAGTAGTAGGCCCCCCCAAACCCATAGGCAAAATGGTTTCCTCTCTGACTCTTTCTCTCCCCCACGTTTCTTTCTCTCTCTCTCTCTCATGTTTCCCCTTCTCCACTTTGGCCAATTTCCATTACCAACAAGCAGAGAGAAGAAAAATCGTAGAATAGAAAGGGGAGGAAGGAAGATGAAACAAACCACTGCCGCCAATCTTCCTGTCTCCTGATGATGCATCCAACGACACCGGCTATGAAGGTAAGTTTCTATTTCGGTTTAATGTCAGTTTGGAGATCTGATTTCACTCGAGGAGAGAGGATTGTGAGAACTGATTCTGACCCTCGCTTCTTTTTCCGATTTTTGTTGAGGTTGAAGCCTTGAAGGGAAGAGAGGTTCGCCATGCTTAGAAAAGGTGGAGGGTGATGGAACCTGGTGCGGAGAGAAAAGATGGGACTCATGGTGGAGAGAAAAACGGTGCGACCTGGTTTCTTTTTCTCGTTGGGTGCTCTATGGTGGACGAAGACTAGAGATGAAAGCGGTGCCGTTGGCGGAGACTGCCGAAGAGAGAAGAGAATCGGCTGCATTGTTAGGGTTTAGAAAGGTTGGGCTGGGCAATCATTTGGTTTTGGGCTGTTAGTTGGGCTATGTAAGTACTGGGCTTGCTTAGTTTGTAGTCTCCTTTACTTATTTCGGTTTTTCGGTCGGTTAATCGGATTTCGGTTTCGGTTGAGCATACCCTGATTTCCGAAATGTGGGGATTTGCCTTCCGAATTCCGAACCGAAACAATGTTATTCGGTTTCGGTTCGGTTCGGGTTTACCGAACCGGATGCCCACCCCTACCCGGACCGCACCTATGCAGACACTAAAAAAAATACTAGCTTATAATCGGGCCTATTGGCCGGAATATTCATATTTTATTATTTAGGGTAAATACAATATATTGGTCACAACTATTATGAAGCGGGGAATTATAGCCACAACTATGAAAATTCAAATTATCAGCCAAATGTTAACTCTCTGTTAACAATTTTGTTAGTAATGCCGACTAAACTTTTATGTTTCAAAGTTATAAATTAAAAGCAGTCTGACGTGGTTGATGCCGTTGCCGATGCCGTGGCCTTCTCCGTCAGAAATTCAATAATAGTAACGGACAGTTAGCCATATCTTGACCCGCAACAATAATTATGACTAATAATTTGAATTTACATAGTTGTGGCTATAATTCCCCGCTTCATAATAGTTGTGGCTAATATATTGTATATATCCTATTATTTATATTTTCATGTTACGTTTATGTCTATCAACCCGTTTAATTTTATTGACAATCCTTCAATAGAGATAATACATAAAGAATGAATATATAGGTCAAACATTTGGAGAAATATCACCATCATTTAAGAATGTAAAATATAAAAATGTATCATTGATCCGATTTTCATAATAATAATTAAGTCCGATTTTCATAATAATAATTAAGTCCCGGTAAAATGTTATCGGTTAGTTGATTGTCAAGAAAGATATAGTATAAAAGTTCACTAAAATTGCCACATGAACCATAGATATTTTGAAACTAAATCTTAAACCTCGCAATCCTACATAAAGGTACAATGCTATCCTTTACTAAGAACTCATGTAGGAGGGGACCATCAAAACTTGAGAGCAAACACAAAAATTAGGCTTACCTCCAATATACTAATAGACTCGATCAAAGTAATAAGGAGCAAAATTATACACTCCTTCTCTATTAGTTCCAATAGGTTGAATAAAGAATCAAACAACCTACTTCAGTAAATCAATCAATGATTCCCCGTTTAAAGATAGAAATAGGTTGCGATAGCTGCAAAAACCATAAACCTAAAGATTCAATAGTCACCACTCTCCGTTGTACTATCAAATTTTTATCCACTCTATCTTCAATCTCAAGATGCGTATGTTTCAACCAAAAATTCAATTTCTAATCCTCCTTCTGCAACTCCATTTATTGAACTCCATTCTATTCGCCATGGATTGATATCAGAGTTAAAATATTCTACTTTCTCAGTTTAAATCCCCAACAATAAAATCGCAGTGCCAAGAGATATTGGAAGATTGGTTTCAAAGGCGTCCTTGTACTATGAAGTGAAAGTGGCGCAAACTATTGCACGATGGAGGGATTTTTGAAAGAAGTTAGAAAGAGATAAGAACAAATATAAAAAAGTACTAAATTTAAATATAAATTGAAAAATACAATGACAAAATACGTAGTAATAGAATTAGTTCTTCTACGTTAGCCAATTACCAATTTACATTTAGCGAAAATTAAGTAGAGAGCAGTAATTTTACAATCGAGAAAACTACATGAAACTCAGTTATGAAAATTGCAGTATCAAGCACCATAAAAATACATACGGTAGACTGAGTGGACTTGCTAATCATGATGGAAAATTCCTCCAATTTTCAGAGTGTCACTTCGTATATGTTTTATATTAAAAATATACAATAAATTTGTTTAGTGTAATTGGTTGTACTGTTGTCTTTGTTTGAAGAGATCTGGGTTCAAATTCTGGTATTGACATTTATATATGAAATAAATAATTAATTGTAGAGATAAAAATGCCCGCCTACTTTCACTCTCGTTGCAAGAAATTTGTAATAGAGAAAAATAGACAAAACTCTACTATATATTAATTGATTATATGTAAACAAATAAGATACAATTACTAAATGGAACTTTCTAGAATCACTCTCAGACAAAAACATACGTATTAATATTTTCTCTTCCATCGAAGAAGATGTGCTACAATTGTGAAACTAAACACATCTATAAGATATATGAAGCCAAAACAAGTGTTTAGTTTGCAGGGATTCAAATTTCCAGCCCGCAGAGGGTTTGTCGGAAGGGCACTTTAGGCAATTCACATTTAAATAAAACTGTGCGTTTCACCTCCAACACATTCTGCCGGTGGACCGGGCCAGTTTATTATATAGTCGGACCGGGCTGTTGCCCCCTGAAGTATCCGGCCCAAACTATTCCCCCTTGACGTAGTCGGCCCAAAGACTGCTGGTGAATTCACATTTAAATAAAACTGTGCGTTTCACCTCCAACACATTCTGCCGGTGGACCGGGCCAGTTTATTATATAGTCGGACCGGACTGTTGCCCCCTGAAGTATCCGGCCCAAACTCTTCCCCCTTGACGTAGTCGGCCCAAAGACTGCTGGTGAATTCACATTTAAATAAAACTGTGCGAGCTATATTCAACCCGCCAAAACCTCCTTCCAATCAACAAACCGCTAAGTAAACCTTTATTTTTGATCAATTAGAGCTTGCTGGTTCATGCTTAAGTGTGATTGCAATCAAGATAATGTCCGGAAATCAACAACCTGGTGGAAGCTCTTCAGTGCAAACCAGTGCTCCCAACCGTCGGAATTCAAAGGGCAAATGTAATTTGATTTCTTTGGTTTTTTCCATGTTCCACTGTTATTGTACGTATTCAAAATGGACACAACATATACCCGCTGCCTTAATTCTGTCGTATTTTGCAGGGTTCATGCGAGTTATATTCAACCCGCCAAAACCTCCTTCCAATCAACAAACCGCTGCTGAAAGGGATCGTCTTAATCAACGTAGTTCCGCGATTCATTTGTTGGTACATTAAATTAAAGTTGACTTTGGCACAAAATCAGGATAATTTGATTTGTATATTTCAATTGCAGAAATACTCACCCTTCAATCACAAGTTGAGCATAATGATGGCTTGATAGCTCAATCCTATCGAAAACGACGACGGGAGATCTTGAATGCGCGCTTGCGACGTACTGTTGAATATATTCCACATGGTAAGCTTAGTATCTTTTAAATGCGTTTCTTTATTTTGTAAGGTGTGTTCTAGACTATTTTGCATATGCATACCATAGTCCATATGTGCATTGCGTTGTATATGTCACGGAGCAAGATTCCATGTCGTCCTAATGGATTTAAAAGGAATTACCAAATAGCAAGGAAGGTGACAGTAAACAAAGAGCAAAATTATATGATGCTCAAAATATGGTTACATGAAGGACCACCTCAAAAGGATAATAACCTTTCAAAAAATATTTGCGTTCACATATCCATTACGCGGTTAGATAATTCAAAATTAGAGCGAGGTGGACCATTACTAACATTAATCCGATTATATTAATAAATACCCTACGCTACTTAGTCATCTAAAATCGGGAACAACTTAACCAAGAAGAGATCAAGACGATTCTCCACGTTGTTCCAAGGTCCGAATGTGACCAAGACCCTATATGGCGACTCACCAATCCTGTTGAGTAGTGGAATGTACTCCACATCTTCCATCTCATCAGGACCAACAACAGCAGACATGACTCGCCGTAAGTAAGCTGATGGAAATACGACCTCAAGATCGGTGATAAAATCTTCAATTGTCAAGTGAAGCAAGTATATGCTGGAGTCGGCATGCCAAGATCTCCTCAATTCTGTGACCCAGCCATTGAAAATGTATGACTTGCCCTGGTACAAGCTAAAACATAAGGAGTTCAAAATAAGACCAAATTAGATGCAAATTCTTTAGATAAAATATAGATTCCGGATAGATAAAATACATGTTATCTGATTCACCTGATTAGCAACATCCAATTGCATAGGGATAAGATCTATCGTTTCTACATTGTCCCAAATTCTTGCGGCAACTTCATATTGCAGATTTGAAACGAAGTCTCCCATGGAAAAGAATCTATAATTTAGATTAGTAGCAATATTAGCAACTCTATCAACAAATGTTAGAGCTGTAAAACTAATCAACTAATTATGTAAACCCGAATATACACAAACAATAGCAACCCAATACATGAATGTGTCAATACAAACATACAAAGTTTCCTTGGAGTATCGAACTAAAAAAAAAAAAATTCTGGATGATAAGATTGTAGTAGATCTGGAGAAACCTAATTTGAAAGGCCAGCAAGCGAATGTAATTGATGAGTGGTCTGGAAAAATTGGTTGAAGTTCTTGATGAGAGGAAAGGGGAGATTTTGCCGAGGTAGGGTTTTAGAAATTACCTTTTAGAGATGCTGAGATAGGGCTAACGTCGATCAGGCAGAGAGAAGGCCTGGAAAATGAGTGCATGCACTGGAATGGGTTTCCAGTTGCTTTGTTGGCCGGAGAGTGAGCAGAGCAGAAGAAGGCGTCAGGGAGGAAGGGAGTTGAAACGTCTTCGGCTGGGTCTTTACGCGGTAAGACTTTAGAACTTACCTCCTGGAGATGTAGAGATGGTACTAATATCGGTCAGTCAGGGAGGGCTGGAACATGAGTGCATGCAATGGCTTGGATTGGACTGTTGGTCTTCTCGCCGGCGAGTGAATAGTGACGTCGTGACTCGGTGCCGTTGTTGGAGTCCGCGCGAGTGGTGATTCGACGGTAGGGTTGTTCGACGAGGGAGAATGAGCGAGCGTAGTGGGAGGGTCGGGGTTTGCGGAGGGAGCGGGAAGCAGGAGAAGCAGAAGATGGCGGGTTGGGGATGTGGATGGTCAGGTTTCTGTGGAGGGACTGGAGGGTAGGTGAGAGCGATGGAGGAGGGAAAGGAAGAAGGGAGTTAAACCGTCTTCGGGTGGGTGGGAGGTTTTAATTGTTTTTTTTTATTTTGGGTTTTATATTTGTTTGATCCAAGCGTCGCTATGGCTGTCCATTTGGTTTGGGTTTTTTTGGGTTTTAACCAAACCCAACCCAATTGGAAAGCTAATTGTTTCTTTTGTTTTGTTTTAAACCAATAAGCAACTTAATGGTTTTGGTTTGGTTAAAACCGAAAAACCAATAGAAACCATTAAGAATACAATTATTCATCCGCAAGTTTTTTTTTTGTTGTTGTTTCTTTTGACACGCATACCAACCAATAATTTGTGCTGACCATACAGATATGTTTTTGTCAAATGATAATAAATAAATGAAAACCTAACTTTTTTTTTTTACTCGATGATACGAGTGATTTACTGGCTAAAAAATTCACTACTTCAAAATGGTATTCATTTATTTTATCAATCTGCCAACCCTAGCGATGCATTGTCAATTGATTCACGTTTATGAGAAAATGACACACCTAATTTCAACTCCTCCTCCCAACCAACAAACCGCTGCTGAAAGGGATCGTCTTAAGCAACATAGTCCTGCGACTCATTTGGTAGTACATTAAATCAACTTTGAAGGTCTTACAAAATCATAATAATTTGATCTGTATATTTCACTTGCAGGAATACTCACCATTCAAGCACAAGTGCACCATATTGATCGCTTGAGTTCCAAAAACCCTTTACTCTGAGAAAACCGTCATTGGGATGGATGTATTGCACCATCCCAATTAAATCTTCCCGTGTGTTAAATGTAAATTAACGAAAGAGAATTTTCTGTTATTATAGTTTAATTGATCAATAAAAAACAAATGGTAAATGAATTGGCAGAAATGTGGCAAAGCCCATTTCACTCTCCCAACTTTTATTGCCGCCAGTGTAAAGGGAAAAGTTCAGTTTAGGATATGTGCTTTTGTCTTTATACTTTTCTAAGGTAGATAGATATATAAATGGACCCATTCTAAATAACCAAGCGAAAAAGATATTTCACATGGGCCTGTTACACATGACGGTCCATCTATAGCCCACAACAAGATCTCATATGTGAATGTCGTTTCCCCTAATTAACAGTGGAGGAGGTTTCGGCCCACATGGTTTTTTTGGTTTTTTGGGCGGCTTCCTAGCAGCATTGGAATCGAGCTCCAACCCTAGAGGCTAGAGTACAACAAACAATTCTTGGCGCTACCATTGCCTTTCACCGGCGAGTGAATTGCGACCACAGGCTCGGATCCCCGTCGGCAGCGAACGCTTATCTGAGGATGGCGCTAGCTAACCGGTCTTCCCCATGCAGAACACCTGCCCCAAATATCCATCTCCCCATATCCCTAATTGGAAGAAGCAACCAATTGCCCAGACTACATCCGCCCCGAACATTGCAATTCAATTCAACCGGGTGCAGGTTGGAAGATGGTTTCCACCTGGAATCAGACGTCACGCAGTCAAAGCCTCAGCTCCGACTTTGGCCCTCTTTGCGGCGGCAGCGGGGAATAAAAGGAACCGAGCTGCTTTTCAACCCCAGGTACTCATTGAACATGGATGGTAAGTTATACTGGCTCTGTTTTGGCGCGTTGTCGGTCCTTGGGAAATTTACATTGGTTTATAACTGACATATTTGAATTTTCCCCCCTATTTCCATCTCCAGCTCTACACCCTTTGAATAAGCAGTTCACGTTGGTGTAGCAGTTACCTTCCGAAGATGTTGCTGTTGCTTGCCAACGTGGGGCAATTGGTAACTGCCCCAACTGGAATCCACATATATATACCTTCTCTAAATCTCTCGGCTCATTTTATATTTCAGTTGACGCTTGCTAAATCCCGCCAGGTAACTTCTTCTTCACAGAATTTTTTTCCCACTTCATTCCTCCATCAAACCAACCTCCTATTCCTACACTATAACTAAGTGCTTATGTACTTTGGTAGCTACACCATGGCATTCAATGGCATCCGAGATCTTGAGTCCGAGAAACAACTCTGGTCAGGGCATTGTCGCGTCTCCAGGGCATGGTTGGGTGTTAATGTGACGACTGATAAAGTCCTGCATTTCGATCTCATCTTGATGGATGCCAAGGTACGGCTGTGTTTAACATTAACTTTAGTTGCGTCACATATCATCCAGACTGTCTTATTTCGTCTCTATAAATCCCCAGGGGAATGATATATGGGTGCATATCCCACCAGTGCTGCAAGAACACTTCAAACGATTGCTGAAGGAACAGCAGGTCTACACCATTAAAAACTTTGAGCTTCACACGACCCAACTGAAATATCGCCCCATTGCCAATACATATATCATGTCGTTCTCCCGGAAGACTACTGTTGAGCATGTTCCCGATGTCCCTTCCATTCCTGCCTTCAAATTCAAATTCCTCAAAGCAAGTGAGATGGCATCTAAATTGAATGATGTGGTCGTCCTCTCAGGTTACAACCGCAATTTATTCAGTGGTTGATTTCCTTTCTGTGCTTGCTTGCGTCTAATTTCCATTAACTTTTCTTTGTATAGATGTTGTTGGGCAAGTAGTACAGCACTCGGATGCCATCAAGACAACGAATCTTGCTAGGAAAACCATTCGGAAGGAGCTTCAACTGAAACTAATTGAGTAAGAGCTATCTTTGCTACGGTTGTATCAATATGAAGTTGGAGTTACATGAATGATTGATGATTGCTTGGGTACAACGTTCTACTTTTTCTAGGCAGTATAAATTTAGATCATGGGTTATTCAGCCTCTGATCATATACATTTATATGGGTCACTTCATTGTATGGTGTTCATTTACACCCATGCTTAGGCATTACTTATGTTGTCAAACCTAAGCCTACGTTGTTTTACAGAGGGGATGTTGTCAAAGTTATTATCTGGGGAAGAGTTGTAGCTGACTTTGATAAGTTGATCAAGCCTGGTGATGATGAACAAGTCATACTGGTTGTGACTGCGGTTTCTGTCAAACCCTTCCTAGGTACAACATCTGTTTACACTGTGCTGCATTTGAGATATATGGGTGACTGATCAGTAGGAACAACATCAATTTAATTTTTCAGGTGAACTTTGCTTTAATTCTTCGGGTTCAACAGTGTTGTATCCCAACCTTGATATCCCAGAAGTAAAGGCTTTCACAACCAGGTATTCTCTTTTAATTGCTAATGAATATCCGAACCATACTGTTGAACCAATGTCAAATTAACATATTTATTTCTTTTGAAAAAGGAATGTGCAACCACAGCAGCCCGTGTTTGTTGAATTACCCCCACCCCCCTTCATCCCTAATATTACTCTATCGGAATTGCTGGAACTTCAATTGGACCCTGATAATGAGGTTAGATTATGGTGTTTTCTCTAAATTTACATTATGGTGTTTTCTCTAATCTATACGCCAATATTAATTCACTTCGACTACAACTAGGAATGTGTGTATGCTGTTGAATGCAAAGTCGTAGGAATCAAGCCATTTTGGTGTTATATGGGCTGTCCAACCTGTGTCCTTAAACCCATAGAAAGACATGGAGAATACTACTGTGTCAAATGCAACAAGCCAACACCAACAAGGGCTGCCAAGTAAATACCATATCATTGAGTTCCAAGATAAATTCCATCAGATCCTTGAATTATAAACTTCATTGAATATGCTGAATTTCCATTTCGTGCCTTTCCAGATATCGTATACAGCTTGATGTTGAAAGCAGTTCTGTGCCAGCTACCTTTATCATCTTTGAGTATGAAGCAAAACGCTTCTTTGGTGTCAGTGGTAATGATCTTTTCAATAGGACGGGTCAGAACAATGAGGTACCCCCTCCAGATCTACTCCAAATAGTTGGTGAGACCAAACTATTCCATGTCAAGTTCAAGCTAAATCTCTACAGTGATTCACAAGCTGATTTCACCGTCTTAAAAGTCTTGGAACCCACAGAACAGGTGAGCTACTCATTAGATCTTCCAGACTTATAACTCTACTATACTGTTTTGTGTACAATGACTATGACATATGTTTGCATGACCTGATTCGTACTTGATTAATAATAGCTTTCATTGAATCCTCTTAAAGTCCTACTATTAATTGTTTCTACTTTCCACCATTTTTTTAATTTCAGTCTCCAGCTTCTGTTCTTCACAAAGATGCCTCATGTTCATCAATTACCAGTGGAGTTGAGTCCTCCCAAACTTCATCGCAACCTTCCATCCCAGATCCAGCACATCAAGAGGCAGACAAAGGCGTTTCTGTTGATATCACCCCTGATAATAAACTGAAACGAAAGATGCACCCAGAGTGATATCTGAGGGGTTGAACGTTATGTAACCAATACCCTATTAGTAGTTCCACTTTGATTCTGTAGAAGAACAGTTCAATTTCCTTTTGTTGCTAGACTGCTGGGTGTTTGTCGAAACTGTTTACTGGTTTTCCTTTGTTCCCGTTTGTTGTGTTGCACAGTGACAATGGGTCGTTGTGCCATACAAGGATTGATGGATTTCAATATACGTACCTATTCTCTTGGATGCAAAAACAGTAGTTGAGGAGTTGGTCGAGACAAGTGATATCAAAAAATACAACGTCAAATTCTTCAACTCTACTGAATTCCAACCCGCATATGTGAACGATCAATATTTGGCAAATTGAAATGCTTTATCACATCCTTTGACAAATAATGAATTACACACATCTTTATTTTCATCATGCCTTTCTTACATGGTTTTCCTATCCTATGTTTTCATCTCAGCATCCATTACATGCTCATACAATGGGCACCTTTATCCCGCACTCTCTTAAACCAGCAAATTCATCATCAAATTTCAAATGAAACATATTGAATGACATTTCAGAGTTCAATCCAGTACAGTTAAACAACTTGGACATCACCAAAGATCCATTTCATTTTGGAGTATAAGGAAAAGAAATGTTAATAATTACTAATCCAACTCTGACCAGGTAATTAGCATCAATGAAAGGATCATTGGCTGCTTCCATTTTCACATCATGCCGAGATCAAGGTTGCTATGTGCAGAACCAGACTTATGCTTCGACCAACCCCTGCATTAGACCATTCACACCATTAGTCAGAATCCAGACAAGTCTTAGGGTAAAAAATGTTAATAGTTCCTAAGCCGATGCTTACTATGTACTGCTACTTTCGCTTGCCAATATGGCCTGTCATTTTCCTATTAAAATATATTATAAATACAAATAATAAGTAATTAACTGCCATGATCACCACGTTCTTCCACTATGCCACCTATTCTCAAGCTTAAACCAACTTCCTTCCCTGCAAGTCTATATAAAGAACATTTCCAGCACGTGAAAAGGTTTGCTGCCATCCAAAATATTGACTCTTTTCCAGCGTGCCGTATCAGTGATGGCTCTCCGCAATTTAGCCCAATTGAACCTCCATGACAATGACCAGGCTGTTCGCGTCAGGCTCCTGCGTTTATGGCATACAATGAGGCCTGATGGTGTAACGCTTGACCAAATCCACATGTTGTTTCTCGACAACCAGGTACTTTGATTTTATAAGCCTTCTATTCGTTACATGAGTGGGAAGTACGCTATTCAATTCTAAAAATACTCAAAGATTTTTTACCGTGACTTTTAGGGAACAGAGATGCAGGCCTTGGTTGATATTCTTAATGTTCAGTTGTTTGCTCCTCTTCTTCACGTGGGAAGGATCTATTTCTTGAGCAACTTTTTGGTCCAAGAATATGATGATACGTATAGAGTTGCTCCTGCAACTATCCGAATCCGCTTTCATAATGATACGGTGATTGAGGAACTCCAGAATGCAGCCGACATACCAACATATAGCTTTCGGTTTTTGGCTGCTAATGATCTTCCCTTTGCTGTCCATAATCATGAATATTTGTCTGGTATTTCTAATTCAAAGAAAGCTTTATTTGGCCGGTTTGGTTTTCATATTGTGTGCCTAACGATATGTTTGGGCTCAGATTTAATTGGGGAGGTTGAAACTGTTGAACAAGAAGAGGTCCTATTCGAAGATGCTGCTATTTTACGGCGAAAGGGGGTGCAGCTTAGATTGATTGAGTCAGTTGGTTGTTTTTTTGTACAGGTTACATTTGAAGTGTGCTTACCGTATGCAGCCCATTCATGCATCTTTTTTTTAAAAAAATTTTAGGGGACCTATAGTTGATGTCGTCTTATGGGATGGTCTAATTGACGAATTTCAAGCTGTGACACCTAATGATCCTTTACCAGGAACAGTAGTTGTCTTCACTTCCGTTGTTGTTCGCCACTTCGCAGGTCTCTTACATGGTTTTCATTCTATTTTTCAAACCTGTTCTTTTAGTTTAGATTAGTGGTAATTGAGTTTTTAGATGTTATGGTTTTAGGGGAAGAATATTGTGTGGGCTCAAATGCAACGAAAGTATATTGCAACTTGCACTATCCTCACGTGCACCCCCTGCTTGATAAGTAAGTGTTTAACCTTTGATCAATAGAATCAATTCTTTTATTATTCTTATTCTCATGTTTTGGAATTATTTTTTTTATTTACAGTATAGAAAATGTCCCGCTGGCCATTGACTACACGTTGGAGGATGCTATATGGTTAAGTGAGATATGTTCCATTTCGGAACTGAATCTATATAAGACTGATTTCACCAACCAGGTAGTTTATATGTACACTCGGTCAACTCCTACAAAAATTTCAACATTCATATTTTGCTCCCATTGAATATCATAATTGTTGGCCTGGACACCATGGTTGGATGTAACTGCGTCTCTAATGCTCTAACTTGACCAATAAAATATCAATTATCCTCTTACCATTCCCAAATGTAAGCTTTCATGTGGTTCATATTGCAGGGGAATTTGTACCTTACTACTGCAACAGTCAAGGATGTTACTGTTTCTTGGTCAAGTGTGCATCTCAAGTTTATGGTGAGGCTGACTGTTGCTACTGGTCCTCATGAGGCTTCTATCATGTTTATGACTACCAAGTTCCGGTGGATAGCAAGCCGTATCATTGAGGCTACAGACAAGGAATGGACCAATGACTTCAGGACTCTCCTAGCTGCTCTCAGGGGGAATATATTGAAGTTTATGATTGAATTTGGAGATTTCAACGGTCAGACCAATGAGTTTGATTTGGTTCTTCGCAAATTATTCTGGTAGAGGGGGTGACGTACTTGAACAGTGCTTTAATTCAAAGATAATTTCTGTATAGTTGTTCCAATTATGAATGTTGAACTCTTTCCCCGAATAGATTATTACTTGGCAGCTCCATCTATCTCCTGTGGTTTTTACCAATGTGATGCTTATTATTATGTTCCAAATATTACAGCCCACTTATTAAATTTCATATATTCGTATAAACATTTTAACTGAACAATTTGAAACTTAAATTGACAAAAAAATGAATTCGTTTTCATTTGATTTCATGTTCCAACGTTTGTCAAATGCGCCGCTTATGTTTAGTTTACCCGCCCAACGGGCCGGGCCCTGCGCTAGTATTAGTAAAGGTAATACGAAAGTAGAGCTGTGAGCTGAGTAACTATATTTTGGGCTGGAATTTGGTGTCGGCCCGTAAGGAAAATATGGTACTTTTTTTTTATGAAAAGGAAAATATGGTACTTAAGACTACTGTTTTTAATGAAATAATATTCTGGAAAATGTGGGGAAACTCACAAACAGTGATTGCAGGGTGCTAGTGGAAAAAATCACAAAGAGAATTGCAGGATGGAAACCTAAACTGCTTAGTTATGCAGGGAAATTGCAGCTTATAAACTCTGTGTTGAGTAGCCTGTCTTTCTATTGGATGAATGTCTTCATTTTACCAATGTCAATCATTAAAGAGATTGAGCAGCTTTGCAGTAAGTTCCTATGGGGGATAAATGAGGAGTCCATGAGGAAAAAGGCTGTGATGGCTTGGGATTTGGTGGCAATACCAAAAAGAGAAGGGGGGCTGGGTATAAGATGCCTTAAAACCTGGAATGTGGCTTGTACAACAAGGCATATATGGAGTTTACTAGTGAAAACAGGGTCCTGGTGGGTTGCTTGGACATATCAATACAGAATCAAGAACCTCACATTCTGGGAACTGGGGAAGTGTAGCACTGCCTCTTGGATTTGGAAGAGAATTTTAAAGGTCAGGGACAAGGTTGAAGGATTCTTTCGATGCTGGGGAACACAAGTGTATTGGAAGGATAAGAGAATGATCAATTACTCTGTGAAGCAGGTCTGGCAAGATTTGCAACCAGCTAGACCTCGAGTGGAATGGTATCAGCTGGTTTGGGGGAGACATTCGATCCCAAAGCACAGTTTTCTAAGCTGGATTATCACGAGAAATAGAATTACAACATTGGTACAGTTGCAGAGTTGGGGGAAAGTAGCCAGTGCAACATGTCTGTTCTGTTTGGCGCAAGCAGAGGATAGGGACCATTTGTTTTTTCATTGCCATTACACAAATCAGGTGCTGAAGGGTTGCTTGCTCATGCTTAACAAAACTTGTCCTCAGCTAAATGGTTATGAGGATTATTTGCAGTGGGCGGTAAGAACCTTCAAGGGGAAGACAGCTTTAGCCAAGGTGGGTCGATTGGTTTGGAACTTAGTGGTGAGCATGATATGGAGGGAACGTTGTGGTAGACTGTATGGATCATCAGTTGTGCAATCTATGGAGTTGGTCAGGAGAGTGCGAAGGGTAATTGAGCTGGCTAGATGTGGTAACATGGCTCTGGATACAGAATGTCGAGTAGTTTTTAGTCAGCAATAACCAGTGTATAGGTTAGGTTCCTTATTCATTTTATTGCTGTGTATATTTTGAGCTAGTAGCAGTAATGCAGCTGCGGATTGTAAATGACCCAGATGTATTCTTCCCTACTTAATGGGGGACACATAGTGCTTCAATAAAAAATTTTGATATTGCCCATAAAAAAAAAATGTGGGGCACACAACAAGTTTCTAGTGCTGCAAATGTTGTGACATTCTCGGACCTTGTCTGGTGTTTACTTTTATAAGTAACGAATCCCACACCAACTTCGAAATCTGTTGAGAATCCCACACCAACGTAAGTAGCTCTTGTATTTATACTTGAGCAATGCAGTTCATTATTGAAAAAAAAAATTGAGGATAAAATCTAGCTACTTACGTTTATGGGGTGGTGAAATATTTGAATACTAAATGAACAAAAAACACACCGATTTAACGTGGTATCCTCGTTCTTCTTGAACGAGACTAATCCCCGGAGAAGACGACCATTCTCAACTCCTCTTATTCATCGGTCTAAAAAACATGAGCCGCATACAGCAAGAACAACAATATATATATGGAACCCTATTTCACAGCTCGGCTAGGGTTACCATACGTAGGGCACATAAAAGCCATAAGAGAAAAGACTAATATGTCCCTACTAAAACACGTGATCTACTCCTTTACCCCCCTCCCCCCCTCCCCCCCCCCCCCCCCCCGGGGGGAAGCGAGGCATGCAGGTTACAAGTGGCTAGCTTGGAGAGCAGAAAATTAAAAAGATCACTACCAAGACCCTTAGTGAACAGGTCCGCGACCTGGTCATGGGTGTCGATCTTCTGTGGGAGGATAGCTTGAGAAACAACATGATCACGAACAAAGTAGCAGTCAAGCTCCACATGCTTAGTACGTTCGTGGAACACATGATGGGCTGAGATATGTAATGCAGCCTGATTATCACAATGTAAAACAGTAAGACCAGCGACGGGAACTCCCAGATCGCGTAGTAAAGCCTGTAATCAAATCACTTCACTGACGGTATGAGCCATGGCGCGATACTCTGCCTCAGCTGACGAACGCGTAACCACAGTTTGCTTCTTCGTGCGCCAGGACACTGGAGCAGAACCCAACATGACAAAATACCCAGAAGTGAACGACGAGTCGTTTGACAACCCGCCCAATCTGCATCACAATATGCGGTCAACCAAAGATTACCATCTGCAGGAAGGAGAATGCCTTGGCCAGGTGCATTTTTCAAGTACCTGAGGGCGCGCTCTGCTGCAGCGACATGGGCTGGTGTAAGGGAGTTAACAGAACAACTCAAAATGTTAACTGCATAGACGATGTCCGGGCGGGTAACTGTAAGATATTGAAGTCTTCCCACCAAGCGGCGATAGGCAGAGGCGTCAACCGGAGGTGAATCAAGCAAAACACCATCATCCGGGGGCCGAGTAAGTTGGTGGTTTTGTTCGATGGGAAAAGAACAAGGGCGACCACCAGTAAGACCCGCATCCTGAAGTAGATCGAGAGTGTACTTGCGCTGACACAGAGCAATGCCACGTGAGGAGCGAGCTACTTCGATGCCCAGGAAATACTTTAGGGCCCAAGTTTTTAATGCCGAAACGACTATCCAAAGTAGTTTTTACCTGCTCCATGAAGGCGGGGTCATTCCCGGCAAGAATCACATCATCGACGTAAATCAAGTCACTCACAAATGTTTGCCCAGTCCGCCGCACAAACAGTGAATAGTCAGGCCGAGAATGAGTAAAACCCATCTCCATAAGTGTAGATGCGAACTTCGCATACCAATTGCGAGAGGCCTGCTTAAGTCCATAAATCGATTTGTTCAAACGACAAACGCGATAATCGCCGGGAGCTGCAAAACCATGGGGAATTTTCATGTAAACTTCTTCTTCAAGGTCTCCATGCAAAAATGCATTGTTTACGTCTAGATGGGGCACTTCCCAACCCTTGATTGCAGCGACGGTGAGCAAACAACGGACACTGACCAACTTCGCCAACGGAGCGAAGGTGTCATGATAGTCAACCCCTTCCACCTGGGTAAAACCCTTAGCTACAAGACGTGCCTTGTATCGCTCTATCTCCCCATTCGGCTGATACTTGATCTTCTATACCCACTTAGGCGTAATCGCCTTCTTTCCCGGTGGTAACGGAACCAACGTCCATGTCCCATTCTTTTCCAGCGCCTTCATTTCTCGCTTCATAGCCTCCCGCCATTCGATATAACGGATGGCTTCATGAAAGTAGGTAGGCTCGGGAACTTTCGAGATAGCAGATAAGTAAGCCCGGTGAGTATCAGAAAAGGCATCATAGGTGACGTGCTTGGCCATGGGATGTGGGAGATTAGGCGGAGGCAAAACTGTATCGTAAACCTCCAAATGTTTGGGAACTGAGCGCTGCCGCAAACTTCGGCGAGGAAGAGCCGCAGAGTCATCTTGTGAAGCAGGCTCCGCAACCTCAGGGGTATCAACCGCTTCGTGATTAGCTGATGACGAAGACTCGGCAGGGATACGATCACCCCCTTCCTGATCGGCCGAAATGGGAAATACCACCTCCTCGTTGTTCACACTTGGATTAGCGCGAGTTATGGGAGGCTCGGGTGTGGTCACTGCTTGTTCTCGAAAAGGAAAAGCATGCTCAACAAACACCACATCACGGCTAACATAGAACCGTCTCGCCTGTAAATCCCAAAGTCTATAACCTTTCTGATTGGTCGGGTATCCCATAAACACAGAACGCTACCCACGTTCAGCAAATTTTGACAAACCACTGTGAGTATCCTTCCCATAAGCCAGGCACCCAAAAACCCGGAGATGGGAATAATCCGGCAGCTTACCCAACAACACTTTATAGGAGTTCGGTTTCCGGTTGCCTTTGATGGCAACCGATTGATGAGATAAGTGGCCGCGAGGATCGACTCTCCCAGAAACTGAGAGGTAGACTAGCATGAAAGAGAAGCGCTCGAGCTGTCTCCAAGAGATGCCTGTGCTTGCGCTCGACCACACCGTTCTGCTGCGGTGTATCAGTACAGGATGTTTGTAAAACAATGTCGCGAGCCTCATAAATAGCCCGCAGTCGCGCCGTCTGAAATTCCATTCCGTTATCTGCTTGAATTTGCATCACTTCTTGACCAAACTGTGTCCGCCCCATATTAAGGAACATCTCAAGATATCTTTCAACTTCATATTTGTATTTGAGTAAATAAACCGAAGTCGCACGACTGTAATCATCGACTATGGTGAGGAAATAATGAGCTCCACTCTTGTGTTGGAACCTTAAAACTCCCCCAAATATCCAAATGAATGAGTTGAAAACAATGACTAGTCTTGATTGTGCTTTTAGGGAAAGGAGCACGAGTCTGTTTTGCACGAATACAAGAATCACAACTCTCTATCATGCATTTATTTGGAACAGAATGAGATAAAACTGAGTCTTGGAGTTCGACGGATGTCCAGCCTCGAGTGCCAAACTTCTCCCATCTTGTTACCGGCGCCAGATGCAGCCAATGGAGGTTGCATTTAAATAGAGGTATGCTTAACACTCGACTTAATTTCATGCCATTCATCAACTGAACTTCCCCAACTCGAGTGACTGGTATACTATCCCCATTTGGAATTTTAACCGGTAGATAACCCGAGGCATTCTGTGAGTTCTCTAACAAATCTGCATTATTCGTAATGTATTCGTTGCATCCAGAGTCTATAACCCATTCAGTGTCAGAAGTGAACTTACCTGCCATGTTGGCCGCTGGTTCGAAATTTGGTGTTTCCCCATTATCACCATTAGCTTGACTCAAGAAGTTCATCAGCTGTTGTACCTGTTCTGAAGACAGCTCGGGAATAGTAACACCCGCCATGGATGTAGTCTGCGCAACCCGAGGATTCTCACGTCGTTGCCCTCGACATCCACCCTTCTCCGATTGACGAGGCTTCTTTTCAGGCCAACCTATGAGCTCATAACATGTTTCTTTAGTATGCCCGGTCTTTTGACAGTGACTGCAACGTGGCGGTTTGTCCCCCCGATCCTTCTTTTCACCTTGCTTCCTCGAATCGGCAGCTTCTCGCCCTTGTCGTGTATGAAAAGCAGCTGACTCCACCGTTGGCCGCCGACTTGCAGTGATATTCTTGTGTTGCTCCTCTGCCGCAACCAAACGGTACGCCTCGGCCAAGGTAGGCGTTGGTTTCATAGCTAAGATTTTTGTCTTCACTGTCGAAAATTTTTCATCTAGGCCCATGAGAAAATCAAACAGATGTTCACTGTCTTGATTATCACGGACTTGTCGCTCGATGTCACAAGTGCACAATCCGCACTTACACTTCGGGATCCTCTGCATCTCCTCCCACGTGCTTCTCAACTTTGTGAAGAAGGTCGAAACACTATCCTTTTCTTGCCGCAACAGGCTCAATCCTTGTCGCAGTTCGTACGCCCTAGGCGTTGATCCCTTGCCAAAACGCGATTCCAAGTCTACCCAGATCTCCCTCGCAGTCCTAGCATATCGGATAGAATTACGTACATTATTTTCCATACCAGTCTTCAACCACCCCTTCACTAGGGCATCACATTGAAGCCAGGCTCCTAACAGTTCTTCTCTTTGCGGCTTAGCAATGGTTCCATCAACCATTCCCATCTTATTCTTCGCAATGAGAGCCTCTGTCATATCCGTTACCCATTCCCCGTAGTTGGAATCGTTGAGTAACTCACCAACGAATAGCTGACCAGGGTTGTCGGAGGACAATAGTCTCAGCGTTGCGGGTATGATCGAAGGCGGTTGACCACCGCTTCCTACGCCACTGCTAATCAAGACTCTTTCAGTCCCACTGCCAGTTCCGCCACTACTCATCGCAAACAATCCTCAAGAACAAACGTGCTCTAATACCATGAAATATTTGAAAACTGAATGAACAAAAAACACACCAATTTAATGTGGTATCCTCGTTCTTCTTGAACGAGACTAATCCACGGAGAAGACAACCCTTCTCAACTCTTCTTATTCATCGGTCTCAAAAACATGAGCCGCATATAGCAAGAACAATAATATATATATGGAACCCTATTTCACAGCTCGACTAGGGTTACCATACGTAGGGCACATAAAAGCCATAAGAGGAAAAGACTAATATGTCCCTACTAAAACACGTGATCTACTCCTTTAGGTGGGTGGGGGGGATGAATGTCTGTCAAGGCCATGAAAGATAAATACAGATAGGGGAACACAATTAAAAAATCCATGTTAGGTTTCTGTATTTAAATTTGTGTTAGAAATAAAAGGTTTTTTCTTTTTTAACTATCACTCTCCTATGTAAAGGATACTAAACAATGCATTTAAAATGGAAAACACCAGGAAACGTATCAAATGAAGCATGTGGAAACCTTCTCCAGTTAATGTATGACATAATAGGTGGTTCCAAACTGTCACATAAACCTTAAATGAAATCCTTCATCTATCTATTCATACTGTATAAACAAATATTTGTCTGCAGCAAAATAAGGACAACAGGTAAACCTAGGGATATAATTAGTTGACAAAAGCATTAAACAACTTGTTCAACACCAAATTGCAGTGATTGCCAGTATGGTTACACACTCCCGACTTTGGTCGTGAACTTATATGCATTGCCATGGATTAAGCTCAAGATGCTGATACAGAGCTACTTTTCTGCTGCGTTTGGTCATTAATTTGGAAAATTCAGCCTCCAAACTTGCAAAAACTATGAAATCAGTAAAGGGAATGATATAAGTCAAACTTAACATGCATGCAGAAAATATTATGATACAACAAAGGAACCATGCAACCTCCTCGAACTGAACTTTCCTCCGACAATAAGATGTGTTCTCCTACGCGCAAAGGGCTTGAGAAACCCCAAGCACAATCTGAGTCTAACTCACCAGGGGTCCAAAACATAAATATCAAATTGAAACACCAAATTCAATCGTAATCATGTGTATTGAGCAAGAATAAATATCCATTATGTACATTCGTAATTCACAGAAAGATACAGAATTGAAAGCAAAGGTGATGACTATTATACGTGCTTCATTTACCTAAAACTCAACATTGTGTACTGGTTGTCAAAATTAGTGACATGCATAATATCCTACTTCCAATTAACTATAGTGTAGAGAGCTACAAGTAAAGATACCAACTCCAATTCTCATAAGTAACATGGAATGAGAACATGCCAGCACAAATTCGTATCGGCTAGTGGTAACTGCGGCAGACCAAAAGTAATCAGGGCTTCACTATTTTTCTTGCCAATTCAATGAAGGAAAATTCCAGTCATCCAACAAAACTAAAAAAAACATTCATGTCAGGAAGGAACTGGTAGGAAAGAATTGATTGAAGGCGTGATTAATCACTCTCCTTAGAGTGTTATTTGTCCCCACTACAAATTGTTGGTAGGCTTGAGCAAACCACCCCAGGAGTCCCTTCAATTCTAAGTCTGGAAGCAGCAATCTTACAGACTTCTGTGGTTATGAAATAGAGAAGGAAAACGGGAAGAAGAAGAATTTTTTTTCGTTCATGTTAAAATAAGTTATGGCAGTCCTCTATTTATACTTGTGAAAACTGAAAACTAGAAGTTACCTTCTGAAGAGACACATCCTTTCATAGAAAAAAGGTAGTTACCTTTCCCGAAAGGACACATCCTTTCACAGAAAAAGGTAGTTACATTTCCCGAAAAGACACCTATTTTCACAATATTCAAACGCTAATTAATTAATATAAAAATTAATTAATTAAACTGCTAAAAGACTCAATTCATACACTTTCCTTCTCGCATCAATGTGGTATTATAACTTTATTGACTAACTCTAACACTCCCCCTACTTAGTCAACAAGAGTTGAGAATACCTGCCTCGAACAAGTGACGGATACATAAATGTATCTTTTCGATTTGAACCTTTACCTAGTGTAAGCAACTCAAAGTTGATAACGAATCAGTGACGGGCTTAAGCCTAGGAGTCACAATCCAAAGCTATAACCGGAGATGTCACACACGCACTTGTCTCTTCTCTAAACCACAACCACCAACAAGGGTAGCACTATTATGGCCATGTGTTTATCCTGTTTCACGAGTATACACAAAAGTTGACCTCTACTTTTGTTATAGCGGCACCACTCTTAATGCACATATAGGTGACATTCCAAATGAATTCATTAAGAGTTCTATAACTCATCTCAAGAGTTCCATAACTCATCTCAAGAGTTCTATAACTCACCCTTCTTTGGACTAATTTACTTGTACAATAAATTAGTACCTCAGTTAGAGTAACTTGTTATTACCACATTGAACCTTTTAATTAGTGAATACCTAAAGAAAAGGTTGGGTTCCCATTACTTCTAACTACACAAGAGGTCTCAATCCCTTCCCTTGGGATGTCTGGCCTCACTTCACTAGGATGATGGTTTCTGGGGTATTGAAAGCTAAATGCAACTACTGTAAAAAGGTGTTGGCTGGGAAATATAGTAATGGTACTTCACATCTTAGGACTCATAGGAACAAATGTGTTCATAAAAAAATACACGATGGGAGTCAAAGAGTTCTTGGTGCTAACTATAGTGCCAATGGAACAGCTGATATGAGTACCACTCAGTTAAGTAGTGAGGTGCCTAGAAAGGAGCTCTGCACCATGATCTTGGTGCATGAGTATCCCCTTTCTATTGTTGAACATCTTTACTTCAAACGGTTTTGTTGCACCTTAAACCCTCTCATCAAAGTCCAAGCCAGAAATACCATAAAGGACATAGTCGCTATTTATGGTTTAGAGAGGTCTAAGTTTCAAGAGGTCATTGATGAAAACAAAGGGAGGATAGCTGTCACCACTGACATGTGGACTGCCACAAACCAAAAAAGGGCCTACATGGCTGTGACCGGCCACTATATCGATAACTTTTGGAATCTGAGAAACCATCTTTTGATGTTTGGTTACCTCCCTGCCCCACACACTAGTGAGAGGTTGGTTGTAAAGCTAGCTCAATGCCTCCAATCATGAAATATTGATAGTAAATTGTCAACAATTACACTTGACAATTATACTACCAATGATTCAATGATCAACCTAGTTAAAAAAGGTTGGTTTTGTCTAATCTAATTAGGGATGGATCACTTCTCCATATGAGGTGCTCTGCTCACATCCTTAATTTGATTGTGAGGGATGGTCTTGATGTTCTGAAAGATGGAATAGATCAAATCAGAGAAAGTGGGGTTTTCTGGACATGCACACCTAGGAGGGTGGAGTCTTTCCATGCTACCGCCCAACAACTTAAACTTCATGTTTCTAAGAAATTGGTCTTAGATTGTCCCACTCGTTGGAATTCCACCTACGAGATGCTTTCTAGTGCTATCCCGTATAAGGATGTGTTTTCTTTATTGAAAATAAGAGAACCTCATTATGACTCTCTACCTACCAACGAGCAGTGGGAGTTTGCTGCTGTTTTGGTAGACAAACTTGATGTTTTCAAGGACATAACTTTGGTTTTTTCTGGTTCAAACTACCCAACAGCGAATCAGTTTTTTCCTAAAGTGTGTGACTTGAGGTTACGATTGGTGGAATGGTTAAGTGACCCTAATCCGATGATCATTTCTATGGCTGAGAATATGTGGACTAAGTTTGCCAAATATTGGGATGATATTCATTTGTTGTTGGCCGTTGCTTTTGTGTTGGATTCACGTTACAAGTTGGTAATGTGTTACGTATCGATGCCCGGTGTCTCTATCCTCGAGGCAATGGTAATGCGTTACGTATCGTCGTCCAGTCCATGCCCGAACAACTACTGTGTTACGTACCGTCGTCCAGTAGTGACCCGACCATTTACCGCTTCTAGTAGTGGCCCAACCGCCTAGGGGTTCATCTTACCATTAACCATACATTACAAACATATAGTCACATACATAGCACAACGCGTGCCTCCACTTTAAGTAGGCGGTTGGATGCCTCACACACTTGATCGTGCAAACTCAAAAATTAACGAACATAACTTGAAATAAAAGGCATAAACTAAAGACCTCGACAGAGATTTTAACCCTTTTACACTCACCTCGAAAAGACGACCCTTCTTTACTGTCAGTGAGTGCACACCAGCGTCCAAGATTGCATGGTCAACTTCTTGTGTTTCTGCTCCTTTCGCATTTTCTTCTATTACGTATTTAGGCAAAACTTATTACTCTTTTCCACCAACGTTACTAATCAAACGACCTCCAATTTGGTTAATTCCAGCCTCAAATTCCTCCATATAACCATACCTAGGATTTCCTATAAAATTCTGGAAAATTACCTTTTTGCCCCAAAATGGCAAATTACATAATGATACCTATAATCACTAAGTTTTGCCAAATCGGCCCCAACTTTCAGAATTTACCAATTCTGACTTACAGACAAATTTTCACTTTCTGATTTTTGCAATTTGGTCCAATTCGCTTATTTTGATTTGGTACCCAAACCTTTGCTATTTATGAACTACTCCATGGTCTAGAAAATTGCCCATTGCCGCTCAAACTTCCAAAATTCTACCAACTGATCTAACACACAAAGACTTAACTACCCTTAACTATTCATCAAATTCAATAACACATGCCATTTAGTTCCAACACGACGTCGCCTTCTCCTTCCAGCTCGTGAGTCGTGACCACCGCTGACCCCCTCCTTCGCCTCCACCTCCTCCTCGAGAGACGACCCGCTAGCGACCATCGGCATCCGGAACTTCCCGCCGACGCCATCATATCCGCCATCCAGTCTCCGGCCTCAATTCGGAAGCCAGCTTCGGACTGCCCAAACTCCCAATCGTCTCGGCGCGGTAAGCTCACGGCCTCACCACCGCGTCTTCTTCCATCCCGCCGTTGTGGGGATCAATTATGTCTCTCGTGTGCGTGTCTGACAGGTTCGACGTCGCCTTTCGATACAGTCGACATCGTCGTGGTTTCGAACTCCCTTCACGACCTCGGGTCCCCAACCTTCCTCCTCTTCTCCGCGGGACTGCCACCAGACACCTCTCCTCCTCTTCAATTCATGCTATGCTTTCTCCCCAACTCCTCTACCAAATCATTCTATTCGCCTCCCTCCCTTCTAACCTTTCTTGCGTCCCTTTGTATTGAGGAAAAGTCAATCCACTCGTCCTCCAATACCATACATTAATCATCAATCAAAACCCCGTGCTAATTGCTTCCGTTATACACGTTTTCCCGGCGAGCTTCCTGCTGCCGTTCCGGCTCCGATTTAATTTCCCGGTCGAGTTACCCAGAGGAGACGACTCCTCTTTTCCCAATCAGGTCCCCGTGGCGTGCTCGCTCTTCCTCTCTCTCTATGTATGCATTGCCGGCCACCAACCCTCTTCGTCCGCTTGGGCGCAAAGCCTGTTTCTTTCCTCCTTTCTCTTCCATCCTGGGCTTGAGCCCGCTTCCTTTTTTCCGCCTCAGCAACCCAGGAGGCAGGCCCTCCTTCCTTTTTGTCTCTTTTTTTTTTCTTTTTTCTTCTTTCTTTATTTCCTCTAAACCGTCCCACCAAACACTATAACCAATCCAGCCACCAATAACCCGACCCAATTGGGAAATCCCAATCGGCCTTCTTTGATTGGGTGTTGATCCAAAATCCTATTTAGATCCGTAACTTTCTCATTTTACGTCAGAACTCATCCACGTTTAAATCGATAGTTCACATTTTTAGTCCTCGTCAATGTGACGAGGGAATTGGCCAATTTGACGAAGGCCACAATGGTCATTTTGACTTTTGGAAAGAGCGGGGTGTAACAATATGTTTGTAGGCGACGACTAATCAAGTCAATGGGTGGATACATCTTTACTAATTTTGAAAAAATTTCAACTTTTATAATAGGTCCTAGATTATTGCCCTCGATGCAGGTTTGTATGTACTTTGTCGGTTAAGGTAAAAGCCCCAGTAGCTACGAGGTATCACGAGGTAATGCAAAATAGAAAAATATAATAATATTAAGGGTTAATACCACTAAAAATATCAACTTTTAGCAAATTTGTCAATTGTATTACAAAACTTCAATAATTAAAGTAATATTCCAGACTATAAGGAGCCTGCCTCAATTGTATTAGCGAAATTCAGTTGACTATTAGATTTAACTATTGATGAATTGTCGCTTATGTGTCATCCACATATGCGCAATATAGAAAATTTCAAATTTAATTTTTTAATAAATAAATAATAACAAATCAGTCAAAATCAGAATTTTACCTAAAATCGAAAATTAGGGTAAAATCGGAATCGTAGAATCATAAGATTTTAAGTACCATATAAAAATTAGCATATAATAATATTATTAAGGTAAATCATTAATAACACATAGACATATAACATTTAAAGTGATAATTGTCAAGATTAATGTTGCAAAATCATCATTTTAATTATTATTTAATGCGTAACTCAAAATAATTTATGAGGAAGGGATAGAGCTCATGGGGTTTGGCTCTTGTTTTTCATGTTGTGTCTAGGTAGTTTAACTCAAACTAGTATTCCGGCATTGTCTACTAAGCATGATTTAAAACTCGAGTCGGTCAACCCCGGCGCGGCCCGCCCCGGACTGGTTCACCCCGACCCGCCCCAACCGGCCGCTGCCAGACCCGGTCTGGTCCAATGCAAGTCGGTCAACCCGCTGCCCGACCCGATTGCGCCCCCAACGACGCGGCCACCAGCGTCGCGGCCACCCCGGCACCGCCTCCCTCGCCCGTCGCGCCCACCTCCTCGCGCGCCGCGGCCCCGCCATCGCTGCCCCTTGGAGAAGGGCGCCGCTCCCCGCGCAGCTCGACCAGCAGGGCCTGGAGGGCGTCGAGCCTGCTCCCCAGCCGCCGAGACTCCGCCTGGCGCTCCTCCGCGATCAGAGCCACGAGATCGCGGAAGCTAACCTGCGCCTCCTCCTGCTCCGTCACATCCTTCAACTCCTCGTCCACCGGAATGCGCGGCCGGCCCTGCGGAGCCTTGGGAGGCAGATTAGCTCCCGCGGGCGGTGCCATATCAGCCCCAGACTGCACGACGGCCGCATCTGCGGCTTATTTGGCCATGGCGGCCTTCTCAACAGCGGTCATGGATTTGGTGAGTACCATAGTGAAGACGAACGGTACACAGAAGCTGCAGGCTCTGATACCAAATGATAGAACTCGAGTTCCGAGCTATACCAAAGGATTAAGAAAATGGATCAACTAGGGATTGATCCGGTGATTTGGAAAATAGAAAGAGGGGTGGATTTGGGGATTTGATCAAGAATAAGGGAAGGGAGGAGAGGAGCTGCCGCGCGGTAGCCAAGGAGGAAGAAGAAGAAGAAGGCTCGGTGGCCAGAGAAGAGAGTGAGAGGGAGATTAATCAAAAGTAGGTTTAGGTTTAATCTTGCTTACCCATTTCTACTTAGCATCATAGTTTAAGTACTAAACACAATTACCTATCACTATCCCGACTTATTAATCTTAACCTATCCCCAAATCAAACCCACGTAAACAATTCTTAACAATCAAATCCGAATCACAATAAACAAATAACTAAGCGTCTATCACCTCAACACCTACAACGATACGGAGAATACATCCATATCTATAAGGTATTTCCCTAATTCCCAAACACCAACAATTTTTTAATTTTTTCCCCGGTAATTACTATTTCCATTGAAGCTCATTTGGCCAAAACCCAAATCACGAAAAACCCAGGACTTCAGTCCTTACAAGAGTAACAAGCAGCACTTTACAGAAGAAAGTTAAAACAAGAGCAGCTTTTGAGCAATTTCTCAATTTCATCAACTACTTGGGAACAAAAAATTAATTTCTTTTTCAATGAGTAGTGATCTTTTGGTTGTGGTGCGTGTTAGGAGGAGAGGTCATAGAAATGGAAGATCTTCCTTAAATAGCAATAAAATTTGGATCACCCTGAAGAAAAAGAAGAAGTAGCATGGGAACGGATCAAGTCAGTTATCTTATGGTAAGTAACCATGAGTAACCCGTCCACATCAGCATGACATCAGCATCCCTCTTTCTCATGAAAAGCCTTTAATTTTTCCCTCCTTAATCTTTGACAGACGATTTCTCACTCGTTTTAAGTCAAAATTTAATTTTTTTTGCACAGTTAGATCAGATTAATTGTGCTCTTCAAAATGATATCCACTTTGATATATTTTTTGAACAAAAAAAATTGAGTCATTTTTTACCAGTCTATATCATATGGTATTGACTAGTATTGAAATAAAAGCATACCTATGGTTTGAAAAGCGTACCATGGTGGTATGAACAAACCAAGACTGTAGGATGGTTGAATACATGATAGTAGAAGTATATTAACTGTCATTTACGACTTTTAACATTGTGTACCACACAATACCGTACCAGGGTGGTATTGTATGGTATTGTGTGGTATTCTTTTGTCCTGTAATTTGTTCACCCAGAAATTTGTAGATTCAATAGATCATTCTGTGCAAACGTTTTCAAAAACGAATTAAAAACGAAGAAGATACCATATGGTATGCTGTATGCAGTTGGTACCGAGAGGCCAATTTTTTTTTTTTTAAATATTGAAAATTGATCTCATTTTGTAGAGCACGATGAACTCGTTCCATCTGTGAAAAAAAAAAATTAAAATCCGAGTTAAAACGAAAAAATATAAGCCGATTAAGAAAGCTAGGAAAAATAAAAATGAGCTTTAATTCTCCATCCTTAGACCTGGATTTTCTAAATGAAGGGTCCAGATTTGGTTATTGATGGGTGCATAACCCATGGTTATGCATCATATCTTGAGCCGATTTGCAAGTTCAGAGGTAAGAAGGGCAAACACTTTCAAAGAAATCAACCCAAGGGCCTCAGCTTTTCGGAGAAAGTGAGAAACAAGTGCAGTATGCAGAGGGACCTCAAGAGTAGGTCAAGGGTCCTGAGGTAAAGCTGCAGGAAACGAGTGAACAGTCAGTGAAGTTGCCACAAGAGGAGGTGAAGCCCTTGGAAGTACCATAAAAAACACCCGGAAGAGTTACATGTTTCTGAGGAAGGTGTAAAGAAGGATCTTTCAAAAACATCAAAGGCTGGTAAAGTCCCAAATTAGACCACTCTAAAGGTTATAGAGAATCTAATGAGTTCACGTGTTCGCAAGCAACATCATGTAAAGGACAATAAGGGGCACAGAAATGGACAATACCAACTTCCGGTGATAGAAGACTGATGACTCCTTAGAAGAAGAACCAGATGATGGTGTTGAGGAGGAGGAGTCAAATGTTAAGGATCCTGTGGATGACAACGTTAATGAGGGCAGAGTTGAAAGGGAGGATTAGAAGCAGGATTGAGAAGGTCATTAGATGCACGCTGCCTTGGACTTAATTGATCAATCTCTTAAATGTGTAGGTGCTGCTTCTTTTGGGTTGGATTGGTATCTAGGTTTCTCCCTAGAATTAATTTTACGTTTCTAGTGCAGGATTGGATGAGCATGGTAGGGATTCTTTGAGACGGATACTTATCGCGTATGTATGTTCGGCATAACCCTTCTGTTGGATATTGTGAGGTGAGACTAATACATGGCGTGGATACTTGTAAACTTTATCAACTGAGAATCATGGCTAGAGTTCTCATAGGATCTAAATTGCTTGTCTGCCATCATTAATCCTTTAGTTCCTCGGTACATATTTGAAGCTTCTGTAGTTCCAAACTGGTATGGTGATTTTGTTTTTTACTTTTTGCATGAATAATGCAGGCTATCAATTATTTTGCGGGCTTGTTTTGTTGCTATTGATGATGCCGGAGGAAAATCCGTGTTGGCAGGTTTGAGCATCTCATCTCTGTCAAAAAATTTCTTAATGGCCACAATTCCAAAAGATGCGTGCAGGAAATTTTGTTTCAAGTATCTTAAGTATAAGACCATGCTGTACCTGCAATTGAATTAGATTGTTCACTGCTCTCTCAAAAGCGTCTGCATTTATTTAAGTCATGAAATAAACAAGAGTTTAGATCACTATTACCTTTTAGTGGCCAGCCAGCTAGCTGAATTGTTTCTATTGCTCAGGACTTTCGTGGGAATTATTGATGACTATTTTGATGGCTACTATACTGAGGAAATGATTGAATCACAGGTGTGGTGGTTAGTTTCTTCAGAAATTAGTCTTTTTTGTTTGTTTGTTCTAGTATGTTTTCCTGTTTCTTGGGCAATAATATAGCATTGCATGCCAAACAGGTGGACCAGCTTGTTTTTGAAGAGCTGATGCATGAAATTTTTCATAGATTCGGTTAGTCAAATTGTCAACTCTGTTCTCTCAAAAGGCTTGAGTGCAGCTCGAGTTGTTTATTCATTTCACTTATGCTGTTGGTGCAGTTAGTCATCTCGAATTCTTGGGAGTGCAGGTTTCTGGACCTTGGTTCCTTCCTATTTTCATAATCATGCTTCCTTGGGAAAGTGGTAATTTTCATGTTCATGGTTTCAATCACTAACAATTCATTTGGAAAATAAGATGCGCTAAAGAATTAGCCACTAACTTCTGCTAATTTGGCCTATGACCCCTAATTCTCATCCTAATTTGCCACTGTCTTCAGTTATGAGAATTTGGGATGTTCTTCTATTTGAATGAAACTGTATGACTATATGGTACTCTTTAGATTTTGACCTCACTGTTATCTTCTCGTGTTTTTGGAGGAATTTGAAAGCAATCAAGTATATGCCATTGTTTCCTAGGGTCCTGCGTTGCTTACAACAAAAGATGCTGGGGATGCAGTTACTTTATTTCACTCCCTAGCAGGATCAACATTTGACAGCAGCCAGCTTGTTGGAACTGCTTGCGTTGGGTTTTTTGGCTATACCTGAAACTAGATTGGTAGAGCTGAGACTGAGAGATTTTTCCAGAAATAGCACCTTTAAAAAAAAAATTACAATACTAGCACCCTTCCAAAAATATTTACAAAACTAGCACCCTTTTTTATGGATCGCACCCTTGAGGTGCGTTTTATATGTAAACCGCACCTGGAGGGTGCGTTCAATTTTGGTGGGGCTAAAACGCATTTTGGCCATGCGTTTTTAGTTATGGCCTACATAAAACGCATGGCCGAGGTGCGGTTTAGGCCTGACCTAGGCAAACCGCACCTTAGAGATGCGTTTTGTTTCTCCAAAACCAAACCGCACCTCTAAGGTGCGTTTTAACTATGTAGACCGCACCCCCCAAGTGCGGTCTGTGTGTCAATAATTTCCCGACACACGACAACCATGCAGAGAATTATGGACGTAGGGCTGCATGGCAGACTAAAACCGCACCCTAGAGGTGCGGTTTTCCTCATTTTTTCCCCTATATAAGACTGCCCGGAAAACCTATACTCTTCACACCTCTCATTCTCTCTTTTCATTTTTCTGTTGTATCTCTATATTTATTTAGTGTTTTTGCCATTAACATTAACTCGTAAGTTTATTTTGTGTTACTTTTTATTGTTATTTGTGATTTGTGATTTTTATGATATTAACTGAACTACGGTTTTTTTGTGTGCAGATGGCATTCCGTCAGTTCACGCTTGGCTTACGGTGGAATGGTTACACGGAAGAGACCGGAAAGGGGGCCATCTACGTCGGTGGCAATTTTCAGAAAATAACGGTCGGTACCAGACCGAAGTTTGAAGACCTCCATCAAATATGCACTGACGTTACTTGCATGGATGGCACGAGAAGAGTAGATCGTATGGTGTACCGATATCCAAACAGAGAAAGTGGGTCATTGTGGCATGAGGAATATACCATAACCACTCAAGATGACGTCGATTCCATGCTCGATTTCTTGAGGACCAACAAATTGGCCAAAGCCGAGATGTTCGTTTACACCGAGCCAGCCGTTGGTGTTGGAGGTCATTCTGGACACGGTCAAACATCTGGTATCCATGGTGGAGGTGAATTATATGGCGATCATCCCTACCAAAGTTACCATGATCCTCATTCCTATTTTCAGTACCAAGATGGAGGGCAAGGTGCAGGCCATCATCAATCTTTCTCGTCATATGAAGAAGAAGTTCAACTGGACGTCCCCAACCAAGCCCAGTACAACTTCCAACTAGGCAGCGGTAGTTTTCACAACTACCATTATGGAGCTGATGAAGGTGCCTTTCATGAGCTGGATCAGATGGAGGTTGCCACACCAGCACCAGTCAGCGACCCCTCTAATGAAGAAGGAGAGAACAACGTCAGTGCAGACAGCTCAGACCCTCTTGAAGGTGCTAATGATTCAGCACCAGATTCAGATTCAGATAATGATCATGATGTGGCTCCTGACCGTGTACCAGTCCCCTACTACAATCACATTCCAGACGACAATTGGATGGTCGACAGCGACATGGAGCCGCCAGAGGTCCCAATATGGGGCCCACTCACTGGATTTACGAAGGGCCAACAATTTGGCTCGAAGAAGGAGGTGCGGCACGCCCTTGAGACTGAAGCAATGACTCGACATTTTGAATGGCACACAACTCATTCCAACACCAAAAGGCTCATAGTCAGATGCCGTAATCATCACGAGGGGTGCAATGTTAGGATTCGGGCCATCAACAGCAAGAGACACGGCCACTGGGTCATATCCCGTGCGGTCAACACACACACATGTGTGTCATCCATAACTTCCCAAGGCCATCGACAGTTGAAATCCAGGGTGGTAGCTGCGGCTATCAAGCATCTGATTGAGGTTGAACCGGATCTGAAGGTGAAAGTCATAATCGCTGACATTGCAAGTCGTTATGGTTATATGATTAACTATAAGAAGGCGTGGCATGGAAAGCAGAAAGCTCTGGCCGCCGTCTTTGGTGATTGGGAAGAATCATATGCATTCCTTCCCAGGTTAATACTGGCATTGGAGGCGTCTAACCCTGGGACTGTGTTCTCCCCTCGATACCAAGATGAAGAGATACAACCCCCAGAGGCAGGTAACGAACGCCATTTTCGCAGACTGTTTTGGGCATTCAAGCCTTCTATTGATGGTTTTGGCTTTTGTATCCCTGTGATTACTATGGATGGTACATTCCATAAGCTTCACCTCTTAGGGGATGATCGATTGGCCAATCCCTGTCTGGACGTTGGGCCGTTGCAAGCCATGGCATATGCTCCCAAGCCCAAAATTGGACGATGAACATTGCGCCGCTGACCTCCCTCACGGCTTTTAGAGACGCATTGCACAAGTTGTGGTAGATCATAGCTAGGCAAGCGGATGCCCAACTATACTCCCCCATCTCCTCCCAACTACTGAAGATGATCCTAAGCCATCCACAACTAAGGAGATTGCTTGATTTCTTGGAGAAGAACACTCCTCCGATCATGCCTATGAGATAGACACGAGCATATCTCTCCTTCTCATCCTCCGGACTTTCCTCGGTAAGCGGATGACTCTCGTAATGATCTCTAAAATACTTCGTCAACCATGTAATTGAGACTTGGTGTTTCCTCATTGGTGGCATGCGATCGGTCGCATCAACGCAACCCTTCACCGGTACTTTCACTCCCAAATGACTGTGGATGAAATGCTGCCAACCGGGCATACCGTCACAATCCTCGGGGGGATGATCACTCACGCACACCGGTTTGCCGTCGATGGGCAGATGGGTTAGGATGGCGACATCCTTTAGCGTGATGGTGGCCTCTCCTTCTCTAAAGTTGAAACAATGGGTCTCCTTTCTCCATCTCTCGGCTAATGCGGTGATGAGTTGGCGATCGATTTGGATGCCGTTAAAATGCCTAATCGAGTCTAACCGTGCCCTTTTGAGAAATGGCAAGATAGCTGGGTGGAATGGGAGCACATTGGTGGTACCCCTGTAGCGGATTATTGTTTGTGCCTCCTAGCAAAAATGTACACGTTAATTATTATATATTAGTAAGGGTTTTTTTTCGTATAACTAAATTAATTAAATTAAATTATGCCACCTAAAACAGAATTTTATTATCATAAAAAGACATTTCATATTATCATAAAACAAACGTCCTAAATTAATTAACATAATAACATTGTCAATGAATAATAATTTAAAGAGGTACATACATATTATCGTAAAACAAACATACTAAATTAATTAACATAAATAACATTGTCAATGAATAATAATTAAAAGAGGTACATACATATTATCGTAAAACAAACATACTAAATTAATTAACATAAATAACATTGTTAATGAATAATAATTTAAAGAGGTACATACATATTATCGTAAAACAAACATACTAAATTAATTAACATAAATAACATTGTTAATGAATAATAATTTAAGTAGAAACATACATATTCAAATGTTTGGTAAATAATTTAATCGTATTAGTTGTTTTAAATAATTTAATCGAATACAAAGCAACACTCGTTAGACTCTTAGAAGAGGTATACATCTTCTTAGAAACGCAGTCTTTTTGACAGAAAAAGGGGGGATTCGAGGATCTCTTAATACCCGATTTTCCCAGGTAATGGGAGGATATGATAATCGCTTAAAACCCCATTTCCTTAGACGTGCATCTCTTTATAAAGAGTCGAAGTAAGTGGCGCTATGTATTCGATTAAATTATTGAAAACCACCAACACGATTAAAAAATAAACATAAATTTATTTTATATTACACTAGGCACATTAACAAAATAAAAGAAGGACAAATGGTGAAGAATTGTATGTACCGGGTGATCGTTCCAAACATCCCTTGACCGATGGTTGGGTTGGTCGTACAAGTCGGTTGGATCCACCGGTCCTTGGTCGAGATAATACCGTTGGTTGTATATATCGACGTCCTCCCCAACCTACGAGAAAATAACAACGAGGTTAGTACATAGATTAATTAAAAAACTTATAACAACAACAAAAATTAAACCAGAATAATGAGTACATACCGCTTGAAATTCATCAACATAAACTCCTTCTCCTTGCCACCAATCGGCCATTTTTTCGGCGTAATTCGGACAGAGCTTCGGCTCGGCTCGGCGGGTTTTTGAGAAAAAAACCTAAGAAATGTTTTCTGATGGCAGATCGGACTTAGCCGCAACCAACAGAATTTTATTTCCTAGGCTTTTGGGAGGGGAGGGTTTAGAGAGATTATATCTAGAGAGAGAAGGAAGAATGGGTTGTGGAGTGAAGAAATGAGAGGGGGAGGGGGGGTATTTATACCCAACAGACCGCACCCCTCAGGGGCGGTACGGTAATTTTACCCCTACCAAAAACGCATCTCCCCGATGCGATCTCCGCGTGAAAACGCATCTCTCCGATGCGATCTCCGCGTCCCGAGGCGTTGAACGCTCTGGAAACCAACGCTCCATTTTTCAAGGCCGATAAACGCACCTCGCCTGTGGGTTCTCCGATCCACCGCGCGGATTGCTGACGTGGCTGTGCTCCTGCCCGTTTGATCGCACCTCAATCGTGCGGACTGGAAGGCCGCTGGCCACCAAACGTTGAACGCATCTTGGGGATGCGTTTCATTTTCTGACTTCGCATAAATCGCATCTTAGGCGTGCGTTTTATGTGGGAAACGCATTCTTAGGCTGCGTTTTATTTATAAAACGCACCTCTAAGGTGCGTTCCATAAAAATAGGTGCTACTTTTGTAAATATTTTTGGAAGGGTGCTAGTATTGTAATTTTTTTTTTAAAGGTGCTATTATTGGAAAAATCTCTGAGACTGAGAGATAAACATAGAGCATCAGTTTTATCAAGTAGCTTGGGATTTGAAGGAATTAGCCATGGGGATGATCAAGGTCTTCTTCAAATTGTGTTGTATCAAGTAGCGTGGGATTTGATGCTTTTGTATGGGCTACTTCGTTCGTTGATGTTCAATTTATACTACAACAATGAAAGGGTGGTTTTGTAAATAACAGAGTTTAGAGGGGGTTCGTCACAACTTATATATCTTCGCTTTGTGCACACACAACTGTAACCTACAACGTGGTTTTGATCATGGCAATAGTACTTCCATGGTATCGTGAATTGATCTCTTCTTTCTTGCTCTTCGCCTAAAGACCTTGAAACTTTCTCCTCCATAAGTGAAGTGAAGGCTAACGAAAACTATACCGAAACTTAATTACAAAGCACACAAGAAGCATTCCATGCTAGCACAAACCGAACAATTGGATTGAAGACAACCACAATTGACAAAATCCTCCTATACTAGTAGTATCACCAATTCACCATTAACCAACTTCCTCCAATTCTGACAAAAGCCCATAGCATGCATAACAAAGGAAGCTGCTGCAAAAAGGAACAGATACTCGTCAACATCTAAAACCTAATAGAATTCTACTTCCTAGCTCCCCAAAAGAAAACCCCCCTACCCTAATAGAATTCAGCTTCCTAGCTCCCCAAAAGAAAACCCAACCCCTTCCTTGCTTTCACCACACCTGCACATAAACATATACCTTGTCATCCAGACCTGCACACATTCAGTACCTCTCTCACTTGTTCAACTTGCAACGACTTGTGCTGCACGAACAGCTGCAACTGAGCCCTTTTCAGCTGATTCCACCTAGACTCCCAATCCTTCAATTTTGCCTCATCAATATTTCCGACCTCATTCATAAAAACCTTTCTCACTTTCTCCTCAACTGATTGCCCTGTCATGGATGCTATTACAGAAGGATACTTCTCACACAACTTCTTCTTCTTCTTCTTCTCCTCCTCTTCCATCTCTCCTTCCTTGACTTCTTTTCCTTGTTCAACCTGGGCAGCAACCGTTTTGGCTTCTCCATTCTCCGGGCGGCTGTTGTTTGAGACCCTCCTTGGCTTCTTGGCACTGGGGGCAAGGCTGCCACTAGGTTGATGCTTAGGCAAAGCTAGGGTAACCCCAACACGAGGACCAATCTTGCTCTTCTTACTACTCTTCTGACTCTCAGGCCCCCAGATCTTCCTAGCCAGCTTAAGAGATTTCTGTTCATGTGGCTTAGAGAACACAGGGGAATCACCATCGTCCTTGCTCTGATACTTGACCTTCAACCTCCTCACTTTGGTCACCAGGGCGGTCTTGGAGACATTGTGCTGGAGCGATTTCTGGATGTAATCGAGAAAAGCGTCCATGTCAGAAGAGGGATCGGAACCCCTTTCAGATTTGTACCGGATCATTCCGTTAAGGAGCGCAATCTCGTCGCTCTCGCTCCAACGGCCCTGGGCGCCTTTTCTCACGTCCTCCCCTTCTTCTTCTTGTTCTTGTTCTTGTTCTTCTTCTTCTTCTTCTTCTTCTTCTTCTTCTTCTTCATTCCCGCCACTGATGCCAGCAGATTTCTTCTTGCCGGCCGCAGCTTCGGGATCGATTGAGGCCGCGGGGGTGGGCTTCTTGATCATGGTGGGCGTGACGGGCTTCACCTGAAAGGCGGAAGCCGAAGGAGAAGACCGATCCGAACTGGATTCCGGCTCGGAGTCGGAAGAGTTCGATGCATGCTTCCCCTGATTGGCAGCAGCAGCAGAGGACGTGTTGTTGTCATCGGAGGACTCGGTTTCCTCTTCGCTTCCCTCCTCGTCTTCTTCTTCCTCCTCTGACTTCTGCGGCGGCGGGTTCTCCTCCGCTGCGCGCTTCTTCGCCATTTTTTCGAATTGAAACTGGGAGTGGGAAGGGTTTTGAGATAGGTGAATTTTGGAGATACGGTGAGGGATGAAATTGGTAGGGTTAGGAGTTTGAATATATTATTCGAAGGAAAGGCTAGGGTTTCGGGCCCTTCTTCGCTCAGCCCTGTCCTTTGAGTGTCCTTCTTGGGTGAATAAAAACAAATTTCCTCTTTTTTTTTTTTTATCATAGTCAGATGAAATAGTAGACAGATATGATTACAAAGAGTAAAATAAACGTCAGTCGATACTAATCGATCTGGCGATGAAAGAGCCCTTTATGCCACTAAATGGGCAGCTCTGTTAGTTCCCTAGGAAAATAGCGAAAAAACACTAAAATCCATAAAAAGGATATGGCTCACTCTGTCAAGACCAAACCGTTAAGGTGATCGAACCACGTGTCTTTTGCCCAAGCTTAAACATCCATTATGTCAATCCACAAGGCAAAGAAACGACTTCTCATTCTTCCTTCCTTCTTTGACCAAGGAGTTCCATGCCAGATACACATGCTGACATGTCCACCTGCAGAAAAAACAAAGGAAAAGGAAGCCACAAGCAAAAAGCTCAAGAAGCCCAACCGATACTAGGGCTGGGAAAACGGTTGGCGGTTTGCGGTTAAACCGACAACCGTACCGAAACCGTGCGGTTATTGGTTAACCGCAAACCGCATATTTGGCCTATTTTGCGGTCGCGGTTGGAGATATGGCATGTTTTGCGGTTTGCGGTTTAACCGCAACCGAAACCGCAAATCCATATAACCGCAAAGCTAACCGCGAAACCAGACCCAGCCCATAATTCACCCCCAGCCCAGCCCATAATTGACCCCATCCCAGCCAGCAGCCCAAACCCAACCCGGCCCTCCCCACTTCTCCCTGCCGACGCCGTCGTTTACTCGTTTTGAGTGAATTATGATTTGAACTTTGAAGAAACAAAAATCAAAACCCTTCGTTAATTCGTTTCGTTTCGTCCCTTCCCAGTTCCCACCGGAAACTGAAGTCTGAAAACCAAAACCCTTCGGAGCTTCGACCCTTCATCTTTCCGCTGCGCCTTTGCCATCCGGTCGTCGTCGTCCCTGGCCGTCCGGCGTTCCCCTGCGACGGTGTTCCTCTCCTGCTGCCGTCCCTGGCCCGTTGGCCGAGTGGCCGTCCGTCTTCAAGTAATCAAGTGCTGTGTTTTTTTTTCCATGATTTTTTTGCGGTTAGTTCGCGGTTAATTGTCGGTTAGAGTGCTAAATGCGGTTTCATATGGTGTTTCGATTGTTGCGGTTTTCACAACCATAAACCGCGGTTCACCGCTAACCGCGTTCTGCGGTTTTTGGTTAACCGCTAACCGTTGCGGTCGCAGTTGGCCAATATGGGTGTTTTGCGGTTGCAGTTAACCGCAAATTGCGGTGCAGTTAACCGCAACCGCACCGTTTCCCACCCCTAACCGATACTGGACAAAGGCTATAGGCCACGTGACAAGACATCATCACTTCTGATTTATCCAATTGCGGGATACTAATCCGGTCCACCGCTTGCTTCACTTTTAAATGAGGATAAGAGCAACAACTCATTGCCAGACGTCAGTGAACAAGCAGGGGAAAGCAAACAGGACGTGGACACCTCCCGGACGGAGAAAAAGATAGACGCAGAGGAAGGACACCACGACAGCTCCGACAAGGCCTCACCGGACTGGACACTCCACGGAGAAAAGATGCTAACTCGGGATGGGGCTTTGAACTGCTTAACCTGCACCATCAAATCAACTGCAGACAGAACCAAACAGAACAGAGATAAAAAAAACCTCACAAGAAAGAGTTACTGAATGGAATTAAAAACTTTATTGATCACGGCCGGTAGTTGAGACTTGAGAACCCATTCTCCAATCTTCATACTCTCTCTGCAGCGCCGCCGAGGATTCACACTTTTGCTTAGGTATCACCAACTCAACGCAAAAATCCGACTCAGATCTGAAAAAGACGAATAGTGAGTTGAGTAACCGATAATTGCATGGTTGCCTGCAGTAAATAGAGACCCGAAATTAAAGAAATTGAAGAAGACTCTAATAAGAAACTAAAATTGCAGCTAAAGAATTAAGAGAGAAGATAGGCCGGAGAGCGATTGGGGAGCAGTTGAGAAGCTGAGTGGTCGTTCTTTGGAGAGGTGGCGTTTGGATTGCAGGGGTTTGAAAGAATCGGAAAAAGACCCGAACTTTACGGACCCAATCGCGGGTTTTCCAGATACGGCGGAGCTTCGGGTTCTGGGTCTTGTTGATCTGGCGCTGGATGAGGGTGTCGACGCCGGAGTAGTTGCAGGGTCGGAGGAGGTGTCGGCGACGCAGACGTCTTGGAGCATGTCGGGATCGGAGGCGAAGCAAGCGGCGGAGACGGCGGAGAAGACGAGAGACGGTCGGAGGCGAATCGCGGATTTTCCTCCAACTTGGTTATTTCAATTTGGACGAGAAGTATTTATTCAAAATTTCAAATTGTGCGAGTGGTTGTAAAAACGGACGGTTGGGAATTAATGAGGGGTGGGGAAAACATACCAATTGAGTAATTTAGTTTTTAAATTTGAATTGGATACTTTAATTTTTAATTGGAAAATTTATGATTAATATTTTAATATCAATTTTACAGGTTGACTTTATATATGTTAATTTTATTATACATTTGATTCAAGCACAAATTATTATACATTATATATTTTTTAGATGAGACTTATATAATCTATATATATATATATAGAGGTTAGTGAGTTTAGCTAATGAGTCAAGTAAAATATCAATTTATAAACAACCATTAACCCTCAACCCACTTGCTCGATCGGGTGAACGAACTAAATTGGATTGACAATTTTAGTTACAACCGAGCCGGGTATGAATCGGTATAGTGAATGGTTCACACTTTATTGGTCTAATCAGTGTATGACTTTTCTTGTGTAAATCAGTGCTAGATTTAAAAAAACCGTCGTATATAAATAATAATATTATAAGTAATACGCACGTGATAACACAGTAAATCATAAATTTATAATAGAGTTGGTTAGTCTTAAACAAACTTAAAGGATGAGTAAAAAAGTCTAAACCAATATAAATCACATTGTTCCCAGAATAAAAACATCGAACAAGGGTCTAGGCATGAAATAATATTAGAATAGTCCCAATTATTAAGTTCTTCATTTTACACTAAATTCAAATTATGCACATGTCACATCTAACTTAGATGTGATATGTGGATCTAACACTATCCCTATGTTTGGCCGTGCTTTTAGAAGTGCTTTTCGGGTTCAAAAGTTGAAGCAGAGCTAAACACCTGTAAAAGCTCGGCTTTTAAAAAGCCAAAAAGCACTTTTGTATAACATAAAAGCAGAAACTCCGATTTGGAGCTTCTGCGAAAAGATGTTTTGAAAATACAAGATTATCCTTACCATATTTAATTTTATTTCAGAAAATATAATTTTCCTTCATTTATATCATTTTAAAAATAAAATAAATTATAAAATCATATTATTTAATATAAAAGAAATCTAACAAGATCCATTTTGACTACTTTTTATTGTTTAGAATTTTTATTCATATTTTATATTAAGTCCTTTATAGTCATTTTACACAACCTCTTATATTAAAAAACACTTCTAATAGTTTTACAGCCAAACACTCAACTGCTTTTTTTTAAAAGTACTTATCTAAAAGCTCCAGCCAGAAGCTGTTTCTGCAAAAGCTACAGCATGACCAAACTAAGCTATAAAATATTTGAATGTTTAACGAATTCTTAAGACTTAAGAAAGAAATACTCTAATATGTCCATTTAATTAATGCAAAAAATAATAAAATTTAAGCCACGCGAGAGTCTATAAAGGGAAGGGGGAAATTCCTTGTAATCCCCAACGCGGATTGAGACAAACTAAAAATAATTAGGAAAATTAAAAATTCCAAGTTTTAGGTGGAGGAATTTTTTTTTTGTTGACAAAGGGCATTGCTCTTCCATTACTTGTGGCAGAAGCCAAGGGGTTACAAAAGAGGGGAAACAACATCAAGGACCTGAATCCAGTGAGTAGGCAACAGGTTTTTTGCTCGTGATCGAGCAACCCAGTTGGCTTTCGAATTAAACTTCCTTTTGATGTGGCTGATCTTGATCATTGGGTGTTCCTCGATAGTCTTCTTGATGTTGCCGAGCCACGCTGCCGCTCGCCAAGGCCAACTCTTATGGTGCCCCTGGATCGCGTGGATCAAGCCAAGGCAATCAGAGCGAACCAAGCATGGCCTGTGGAGGTTGACAGCAAGGAGGGTTCCCTCCAGTAACGCTTTTGCTTCTGCTTCAAGAGGGGGGAAACAATGCAGGGACTCAGCTTTCCCATCACAAACTTGACCATGAGCATTCGTGACAACGACGCCATAAGCCGCCTCCTATGAGTCGTCAAAGAACAAACCATCACAATGTATCTCAAAGTCATGAGTACTTGACCGTGGAGGAGATTGATCCGGGGGTGGAGCTAGCTGAGGAAGGGGTGGAAGTAAGGGCAATTTCCTGGGGCAGGTGATCCACTGGTGGAAGGCAACGTCTGCCAAAGAAATCGTGGATGGGGGCCAGGGGGCTTTGTTCCTGAAAATGTGCTCATTTCTCGTTCTCCTTGTCTGCCACATGAGGAAGACAATCTTTTGAATCGAGCATAAGGGGTACCTAGCAATCAGGGAGTCGAGCCACTCCAGGATGGGGGTGAGTGTGGGGGGGGGGGGGAACTGCAAGGGAAGACCACTCTTGCATCCACCCTGCTGCCGCATGGGGGCAGGAGAAGAGGATGTGGTGGATCGACTCTGTTGGCGCCGCACAAAGAGGGCAGGCCTTGGTCGTAGAGCAATTTCTAGAGTGCAGATTTTCTTTCGACTCTAGGGCTCCTCTCGTGCACTTCCACACAAAGAACTTCAGCTTCGGAGGGAGGGACAGGCTCCAAAGCCACTTCCATCTCTCTTTATTTGATGTTGATGTGGTCTGTTGACCTTATTCCCTACGAAGTTAGTTATGAAAGAGATGGAAAGCCGATTTCACTGAAAAGGAGCCATTTTCTGTAAATCTCCAAGCCTAGAAATCCTCAAGGGATTCAGGGCCAATGGGGGTGGCAGCAACCTGCCTCGAATCCAGTGTGGGCTGAGATAGTCAGCGAGAAGGTCAAAATTTCATGCTCTTGTGATCCCATCAAGGCGTAGCGAGCAATCAAAAGCTAATCTCATACCTCATGGTCTACTAAAAAAGGAACTGTAGCTTCCATTGGTCAGCAGTCGACTCATCCGGCCATTCGAACTGGAGGAGGGGGCCTGCTCTATCGAATCTCCACGGATCTTGGAACATTCTGGTGGATCTCCCGTTGCCAATCACCCGGATCACTCCCTGCTTCATCCATTTTTTGACTTCCCACAAGCTCGCCCAGATCCATGAGGCTTTGCCTCCTTTCTTGGCATTCAAGAAGTCAGAGTGTGGGAAGTATATGCTTTTCAGAACCTTGACCCACTGAGCTTCCAGATTAGTGATTGCTCTCCAAGCCTGCTTGGCCAGCAATGCCAGGTTGAAGGTGTGGAAGGGTTGAAATCTGAGGGCCCCCTCCTCTTTCGGGGCATAGAGCACGTGTCCGGCTCTCCAATGGATGGTTTCTTTGAAAGCGATCCACTCCAGAAAAAATTCTTGAGCATGGCATCCATTCTCTTTGTTATCGATCGTGGGAGGAGGAACAGACACATAATGAAGGAAGGGATGGTTTGGAAAACAGCTTTGAGAAGTACCTCTTTTCCTCCTGGGGAGAGGAGAAGGCTCTTCCAGGACTCCCTTCTGGCCTCCATTCTTTGTAGGAGGCAATGTAGTCATAATCGCGCTTTAAAACTTAAAAACTTACGATTTTACGTTTTTAGGTCACTAAAACGTTTCTACCCAAAATCTCAGTTTTTATAACTTATGTAGTTAAAAACTCCGCTTTAAAACTTAAAAACTTACGATTTTACGCTTCTAGATCACCAGCGAATTTCTACGTAGAAACTCGCTTTTGACTACATTGGTAGGAGGAACTGAAAAGTTTCCTTTTTTGATCGACCCCATTCTGTGGGAACTGCAAGGTACTTGGAGTGGCAGACATTAGCCGCAAATTCAGATGTTTGGATGATCAGTTCTTGCTCACTGATTGGCACATTGCGACTGAAAAACATTGAAGATTTTTCCCTGTTGACTTCCTGGCCTGTAATCAATCCATAATCGTTGAGGATTCTCAGGATATTTTCTGCTTCGCTCACCAAAGCCTCGCCAAAAATAATCGTGTCATCAGCAAACATGCAGTGTGTGAGAGTCGGGCATAGTCTGTTAATTTTGAGGCCTTTGATAATCTGTCTCTAGGCTGCCTTTTCCATCATGAAGGATAGTGCATTAGACATAAGAATGAAAAGAAGAGGGGACAGGGGGTCCCCCCTGTCGGATGCCTCGCGAAGGTTGGAATTCAGTCGAAGGTTCTCCATTGAAAAGCAGCCTGAACTTCACTGTCGAGATGCATGCACGAACCCACCCGCACCAGACATCATTAAAACCGTAGGCTCTGAGGAGGCAGATAAGAAACTCCCACTCCACCAAATCGTAGGCTTTCCTCATGTCAAGCTTCATCATCATTTCCTTTCGTTTACTCGTTTTGTTTTTCTTGAAGTGGTTTAGAACTTCGTGGACAATAACAATATTTTCTTGGATCTGTCGTCCGCCTGTGAAAGAAGACTGGAGCTCATTAACCAGGTCAGGCAACCATGGTTGTAGTCTGTTGGTCTTGATCTTGGTAATAACTTTATAGCGAAAGTTATAGCAACTGATGGGTCTGAACTGACCGATCTTCTCGGGTTTTTCCACCTTGGGGATGAGCGTAATGAAGGTCTCATTCCAAAATTCTGGCATGATGCCTGTCTGGAAGAAATCGAGGATCTCTGTACAGAAAGTATCGCCCAGGCAGGTCCAGAATCCCCTATAGAAGTGACCTGGGAAACCATTAGGGTCTGGTGCCTTATTAGCTCCAAGCTGGAACACTGCTCTTCGAATCTCTTCTCTTGTTACCTGTGTTGTTAAGATTACATTTGTCTCCTCTGATACCATCCCTGGGAAACCTGTCAGCAGTGACTGGTCGAAGACCCTCTCTTTGTTGGCGAAGAGCTCTCTGTAGAACTCATTGAGATGCTCGTCAAGGTCCTGTGTCTTGTCGATCCAATTCCCATTAGAATCTTTAAGCTTAAGGATCCGGTTCCTATTTCTCCTCTTGATTGTACTAGAGTGAAAGAAGCCAGTATTCTGATCGCCTTCTTGAAGCCAACTGTTTCTTGACCTCTATGCCCAGAAAGTTTCTTCAGAGCTCCACCACTGCTCAAGCTCGCGGTGGAGGCTTAACTCCTCCGAGACCAAAGCCTGGGTCCTGATGGGACCTTGCAACTCTTGGAGCCTCTGCCTAATTTCCTTTTCTCTCTTCATCTTGTTAGACCGGTCAGCTTTTTCCCATGCTTGTAATTCCCTTTGGCAATCTTTCAAATTGCCTTGGATCGTTCCACCATTAGACCATCGATAGTTGACAATCTGAGTGCATTCCTTGCTCTCCCTCTAGCGTTTGTCGAATCTGAACGGGGTGCAGGTTGGGTGCTTCGTAGGATGGAGATCAATCCTAATCGGGAAGTGGTCAGATTCCACAAAATCCTCATGGAAGACAACCGCATTCTCAAACTCTGTGTTCCATGCCGTTGTGCACAAGGCCCGATCAAGCCTCTCTCTAATTAAATGATTGCCTTGCTGATTGTTGCTCCAAGTAAAAACTTCCCCGGAGAAGCCAAGATCGACCAAGGCATTCCTGTCGATGAAATTCTTGAATGGTGCAACATTTTCATTCCTTAGCGGGCAACGCCCTTATTTTTCAAAAGGGAGCAAGGCTACATTGAGGTCACCTACAACTAGCCATGACTCATCTTGACCCGCCCTCAAGATCGTAAGTCGATCCCATAGGGCTCTCCTCCCTACCGCCATGGTAGGGGCATGGACAAAGGTACAAAAGAACTTCACAACATTCTTGCTAATACTAGTGTCCATAAAGGACTTACAATAGTCAAGGATGCATACATCTACATCCTCCTTCCACCACAATGCTAAACCACTTCCTTCTACTACTAGGCTAACATATTCCGCGTGATCAAACCTTATTTCTCTCCTCTTATCTTCCATGAAGGAGTCTTCTTTCTTTGTTTCCATGAGGAAGAGAATTGAGGGGCCATACTGACGGGCGACGGCATAGCCTGCCGCAGTAACTCCTTGTAAGGGATTGGCCGAATCCCCTACAGTTCCAGCTTAGTAGTCTCATTCATGGTTTGGCGGCTTGAGGCTTGCCGCCGTCGCCCTCGGAGTGGATGATTCACCTTCTCCGGACTGGCTACCATCTGCCGTAATCTCTGCGAGGCTCCTTCTTCTGGTAATGTGCTTCCTCCTCTGATATATCCTTTTGTTTTCACTTGGGGCAAAAGAAAGAGAGGTTAGAAGATGGGTCTTGTTGTGGTAGAGAGGTCATGATTGTTGCTCTGCTGTCTGGTTTCCTCTTCTTCTCGGGCCTCGGCCTATCTTCCCCTTCTGTTGGAATAATCATTGGTTCAACTGCTGGGCTCATTGGTTGGGCTTGTGGAGTGACGACATGGGCCTGCCCGATCATACTGGCCGGGGCTGGGGTCGGGTCAGTTAGGGTATAAGCTGGGCTTACAAGAGAGAGGCTTTGGCCCATCTCGAGGAGTCCAACGCTCTTCTCTCTGCCACTATCTCCCTCCCTTAGGTCAAGCCCCTTCTGCATCGCTCTTGCCGCAGCTTCCAGTTCTACTTCCAAATATGTCGGTTGGAAAGTTGAGGGGCCTGCATCTCCTCTGTACACCCAATCTGTACTTCGACCTGCCATCGGTAAGGCTGCGTATCCAGGTGGGCTGGATACTGACCCTTGCACTGGGTGGCCTACCAGCGTCACCATGGATGATTCTCCTCTGGCGCCTCGGATTTGCTGTGCCCCTGGTCCAACGCTTGTCAGCAGGCGCATGTTTGCCAGCTTTTCTCTGAAGGAGGCCGGCAGGATGTTTGCCGGTGAGTCATGCCCCGCCTTGATAGCATCCGTGTAGACTTTTGATGGGTCAATGCAGAGACCTCTTCTCTTGTGATCTTCCCTTTCGAGACAATTGTGTATCAGATGACCAAGTCTTCCACAGAAGTAGCACAGATCCATGATGCGCTCATACTTGAAATTTACCCACATCGACCGCTCTCCAATAGGGTATTCGAAGTCGATAGGGATAGGATCATCTAGATTGACTTTCCACTTTGGCTCTGATGAATTTCAGCCACCCTCTAAACTCAAAGTTGGACCTGTCGATGCTGTGGAACTGAGGGAAAATGAAGGCCGCCACTGCCTTGATTGCTTCTTCATCCTTCAGGGATTGGGGTAAATCGTGCATTTGGACCCAGAGAGTGACTGTGGATATGTCATCAAGCTCGGCCTTCTGTCCCCATCCCACTTTTTAAGTGAGACAAGGGTGTTGCTCAGGTTCCAAGGTCTGGCCTCCTAGACAACATCTCTCTGCTTCGCCGATTGGAAGGAGTACACGAATAGGTTGTCCACTTCCTTGGTTGCTTGGACTTCCCCATAAGCTCTCCATTTGTGCACTGCGACGTTCTTTGCTTTCTAGAGATTGATGCTTGAGTCTGTGATCCATCTTCCAAGCAGCATCACCATCCCGCTACCCCTAGCTCCCACAATGGTTGGTCTGACATTGATGACAAGATGGCTCTTCTCTCATCTGAGGCTCCTCAAGTGCATCTTTGTGATCAGGGGACTGATGCTGTTCTTCTGGCAGTTGTAAAGGAATTTCTCGGTATTATGAGGATACCAGCAGGCTTTTGTTCTAGTTTTGGTGTATCATGCTAGTTGAGGTGGTGAGATCGAATCGGCAAGGGCTCCCCTTATATAGCCTAGTCCTCCCCTGCTCAGGTGCTTTCTCCATCTCCCCTCGGCAATTAATGAGCTTCGCATTAATGTGCCTTCCATTTGCTTCCTTCCGACCCTCATCTTTGTCGGGTTTCCTCTTAAAGGCCATTTGAGGTAGCATCTATGCGCTTTAATTCTTTTCAGCCAGTTGCTCTGGATCTCCTCCTGTACTTTTCGTAGGGGTTGCACCCTGCAGATTTGGTCAGTGTATTTACTCCCTCTTTTCCCTTGATTTGTAAGTCTCCTCTCCCGGTTGCATTTGTTGCAGCTGCTAATGATTGCCGGCTCCTTTCCCCGTAACTCCTCTCCGGTGATCCTCTGGGATTTAATGCTCTGTTGGACTCTGTTTTCAGTGGGTTTCTTCACCTGCCCTTCAATAACTTTTGCTTCTCTAGCCCTCCAAACTTTAATACTCCCTGTGTCTTCTTTACTTCTTCTCATACGCATATGTCCATCAATCAGTTTCACTTCAGGTGGCTTGGGCGGCGGATTAATGGGTTTCCTGGGTTTTCCCTCTGCGTTGACATCGCCCTTACTGGTCGTAGGGATGGTTGGATAGGGGCCTTCTACATTGTTACAGATCTCAGCATTAACACCATCACGATCTTATGTGATCTTTGCAGAAATTGGATTGGGTAACACTGATGGCTCCACAGGCGGCAGTTGTAGATGATCTCGGAGAGAGATCTGGAGAGGTTTTTGTTTGAGAGAGATTATATAGAGAGAGAGGCATTTAAAATAATGGTCCTTCCAGTTACTGGGTCAATGCCTGCGCCATTGACAGGGAACTGAGTGAGTTGAGTAAAACTGTAAAACCTAAAGTTTAAAAAAAGGAAGACGAGAAAGAAAAAGCACTTAGGTGGAGGAATTGATTATAGTGGGAAGGGAAGAGAATTATAGTTTCCACTTTCCATATTCCCTAGGTCCGCATACTAAAAAGTAAAACCCAAATAAACTATTGTCTAGACTTGGGAGGCGGGAGGAAGCAGGTGGAAAGGAGGATTGGGGGAATTAATTATTTTGGGGAGTTAAAATTTTGGATTATTCATTACTTAATTAAAAGCAGTGTGCATTATCAGGAAGATAGAAACTAATTTTCCGCCTAGTTGGCGTTCATAGGAATTAAGAGCATCTCCATTGGAGAAACTCCCTGCACTTGCATTCTGACGTGGTCCAGCATTGCAATTTCATTTTCACACTGCACCAATGTGAGTGGCTATTGCAAAAATGAAAACTTTCATTTAGTGCAAGTCTCATTGCAAACCACGGTGGAAAACTGGCTATAATTTTTTTTTCTTGTTATGATTTCAATACCAATGTTTGGCTGCATGTGCCATAGATTTAATTATTATTGGAATTTTTTGGATAATTTCCATGGACCATGTGTTAAATTAATATTATTGTAATTTTTTCTATCAATGGGAGTAAATAGCATCGTATAATTATTTTATTAATTATAATAAAATATACATAATACTATAAATAGGAAAAGTTATTTTTTATTACTTTAATTTCATATCTACAAATAAAAAAATTATTATATTGATTTGCTGAAAATATTAAATTATTCTTTTATTCAATGTTCATTGCCATTGTAATTTAAAATGCATAAAAATGAAACTACAAAATATAATAAGAAATGTTAGGTAGAAACAAAACAAATATCAAAATTATGAATATAAATCACGCGTCTTCGAGTAGCTGGTTAATTTTTCTTTTATATAGTCTTCTTTGTGCTACAGTCTTCGTTGATAAATCCATACCAATTAATTTCACTGTCAATTTTTTTCTCTCTATATGCTTCTTTTTGCCTCAATCTTTCTTCTTGTTTCCTCTCTCGTTCCTCTTGTAATTTGATATGCGTAGCCGTGAACTCTCTCATCGTCTCTAATTTTCCTGCTTCAATGTTGATCTTTTGTTGTGAAAGGTTTGCAATTGCAACTGTGTGTATTATTGATATTAACAGGGGTATATATACCCAAAGATATTACAGTGTACAAGTAGGATTGGAATACTAAAGACAACTATACAAGAGGAATACAAATACGATCAGGACAAAGACATGTCCCTTATACGCCCCCGCAAGATTGAGGCGGCGTCATCCAGACCAATTTTACAGCTAAGAAGACGAAAACGAGTGACAGGCAGAGGTTTAGTGAGCAAATCCGCAAGCTGAACAGCAGTGGGAACATGACGTACCACCAGCTGTTTTGCCTGGACTAGCTGACGAACAAAGTGATAATCAAGGGCCAAATGCTTCATGCGAGAATGAAAGACAGGATTGGAGCTGAAATGAACCGCACCAAGATTATCACAGAAGAGAGTTGGAGGCGCTAGAAGCGAGTAATACAGCTCAATTAACAGGTTGCAGACCCACTGAACCTCAACGGTAGCAAGAGCAAGCACACGATACTCTGCTTCAGTGCTGGAGCGAGCAACAGTCCGTTGCTTCTTCAACTTCCAGGAAATCAACGTGTCGCCAAGATAAATGAGAAACCCAGAGGTAGACGTCCTGTCATCAGTATCACCAGCCCAGTCCGAATCCGAAAACACACATAGTGTAAGAGGGGTAGACTGGAGCCGAATATGAAGACCAAGAGAGCGAGTGTCTGCAATGTATCACAACAAGCGTTTAACATGTTGCCAATGCACAGACGTTGGAGCATGCATGTATTGAGACAACTTGTTAACCGCAAACGCAATGTCAGGACGAGTAGTAACCAAATACTGAAGAGAACCATGAACCTGACGATATAACATGGCATCAGCAGGATGTGAGGCATCGACACGCTGAAGCTGAGCAGTGGAGGCTAGTGGGGTCGATGCTGGCTACGCCTCATGCATTTGGAAACGATTTAAGATGTCTGATACATACTTGTGTTGAGATAAAAGAAAGACAGAGGAGGTAGGGATAACCTCAATACCAAGGAAATAGTGAACCTGTCCCAGGTGCTTCAGATAAAGATGATCGGACAGCCGAGCTTGAAACGAGCGAAGGAACTCGACATTGTTCCCAGTGAGTAATAGGTCATCAACATACATGAGAAAATAAGCCAACATACCATTTCGAGAGAAGACAAAGAGAGACGCATCAGAAAAGGTCTTCGTGAAGCCACTAGAGACAAGAAAAGCACTGAGAGCACCATACCAGGCACGCGGTGCTTGTCGAAGACCATATATAGCTTTCCGAAGCCGACACACATGATCAGGAAAATTGGGATCACGAAAGCCCGACGGTTGAGAGATGTAGACTTCTTCCTGAAGGGGGCCTTGCAGGAAGGCATTGTTGACATCATACTGAAAAATAGGCCAATGAGAGGACAAGGCAAGAGTGAACACTGTGCAAAACGTGACCGGTTTAAGCACAGGACTGAACGTCTCATGAAAATCAACACCTAGTCGTTGATGAAAGCCTTTAGCAACGAGTCGACCTTTATGGCGTTCAATAGAGCCATAAGATCCCACGTTCGATTGGCAAGTAGAGCATCATGTTCTGCATGAAGAGCCTTGTTCCATACCTCGTACTTCATATCTTCGCGAACTGATGTAGGCTCGAGCGGAGGAGTGTCCTGCGAAAAGGTAGCATTAATATACTTCGGGTTAGGCTTGACAATATTATTTTTAGGCCGAGTCTGCATGGAGTGCCGCGGAGGAGGAGGCGGCGGCAGTGGCGGGATGGCAGCCGGTGAAGAGGTCGTGAACGAGTCAGCCAATGAAGTGTACGGTGTACTGCTGCTCCGTCATCGTCATGTGGGCGGTGTCGAGCCCCATGGCCTGTGCAAAGACATCATAGGTCAGCACTCGCGGCTGACCTCCCAGCATAAACTCCACCACCCGTGGCCGGCTCTTCTTGCTGGCCGGGACGATGTGGGAGAAGGTGGAGTAGTACTCCACGCGCAGCTCGTGGTAGATCTCCTTGTCCATGGTCAAGAGCTGGCGCCAATGGGGGTGGCTGAGCACTCCAGTAATCGTGGCTCAGCACCTGAACAAGTTGAACTTGTCCACGTCCAGCCGCTAGTGAGGCCCAATGGGGCTGCCACTCTGGTAGGAAAACTTGTCACCAAAGTTCGGGTGGTTCATTAGATAATTGATGAACTCATGCTCCAATTAAGCATCCTGCACAAATACAAACACACACCATACGTGGAAACATCCCTCATATAATGCTCATTGGGAGGAAAAGAAATCCCCCTCCACCATGGTTAAAATATTTAAGCTCAAACCATCGTGGCATGGTTGTGTTGTGATCGATTAGGAGGCACGGAGGAATAGGTTGAGTCAAAAAAAATTTAGAAGTGCCCTGTTTTCACTGATGTTCACTGACGGATTGCTGAATTCACGGTCTTATAAGACCATGAACATGCAAACGCATCCGTGAACTGGGTACTTATGCATGATCACCACCTGTCGACCACTCCGTGTTCAAGGACGCATTTGAGAGTTCACGGTCGCTAAGACTGTGAACTGGGCAACGCATCCGCGAACTCAGAGTCGTGCCTATAAAAGGTGCGTGAACGGAGACTCTACACTTCACGACCAAATCTCGCCGAAAAATTTCAAATCTTCGCCAGAAAACGCGAAACTCCATCGATTTTTTTATTTTTCCCCATTTCCGGCTAGCAAAACCCAAAACCAACGTCATACCCAGTCTCCCCTCCTCAAAACCGGCCTGTGCTGAGATTTTGGGGAGATTTGGAGCACATTTTTTTCTGGCCAAGTCACCAGCGGCGAGTCTCCGGCGAGCTTTCGACAAAGCTCCGGAGACCCCTCTCCGGTCAGTTTTCCGACCGTTTTTTACCGTCCTCCCCCACACCTCACTTCCTCCTACGTCCTACTTGTGTCTCCATGTTTGTTTTTCGACTTCATTTTTGTGAGTTGTGGAGAATCGGATTAGGTAGTGAAGTGAGGTTGAATTTTTGTGCTTTTCATTATTGAATCTAGATTTGGGGGGAGGAATTAGGTGAATTAGGTGAATTAAATGATGGATTGATTTTTGCATGAGCTTAGTGAGCCTTGGTAGGCGTGTTTAAACCGAATTGTGTTTATTTTTAGAATTTTCCCACCAAGTGCTATGTCACGAATGCAAGTGGAGTTTATTCTTGTTTGGTGGATGGTAGCCACCGTGGTAAGGGTTCTGGTTCAACTTTTTGTGTGATTGAACTATGAATTACCCACAACCATGCCACAGTGGTTTGAGCTTAAATGTTTGATAACCATGGTGGAAAAACAAGTGTGGGGGTAATCTCTTTTCCTCCCAATGAGCATTATTTGACGAATGTTTCCACGGTTCAAGCACACAAAAAGTTGAACCAGAACCCTTACCACGGTGGCTACCATCCACCAAACAAGAATAAACTCCACTTGCATTCATGACATAGTACTTGGTGGGCAAATTCTAAAAATTAACACAATTCGGTTCAAATATGCCCACCAAGGCTCACTAAGCTCATGCGAAAATCAATATATCATTCAATCGACCTAATTCACCTAATTCCTTGCCCCAAATTTAGATTCAATCATGAAAAACACAAAATTTCAACCTCACTTCACTACCTAATCCGATTCTCCACAAATCACAAAGGTAAAGTCGAAAAACAAACCTGGAGACACAAGCAGGACGTAGGAGGAAGTGAGGTGTGGGCGAGGACGGTGAAAAACGGTCGGAAAACTGATCGGAGAGGGGTAGCCGGAGCTTTGTCGGAAGCTCGTTAGAGACTCGCGGCCGGTGACTTGGCCAGAAAAAATGTGCTCCAAATCTCACCAAAATCTCAGCAAATGCCGGTTTTGAGGAGGGGGTTGAGTAATCCTCGTGTGAAGATCATCGATTCTGCTAGCTCCTCTTCCGCCATTGTTGCTCTGTTTTTGTGCCTCTGTTTGCAACAAAAATTTTGAACGAAACCACTGCCCGTCAATCCTTCACCGCTCTGACTTGAACCTAATGCTCTGATGCCACTTGATAAAGCACCAAGGGGGTGCTTTTGATCAGAATTACGCAGCTCAAACTCTCCAACAAAAATTAAAACGGATAGGTAGAATTCTCGCGACACTCGAGGTGATTAATCGATTGATAAGAGCATTTGCTAGACGATTATGGAATCCTCCACAGAATAGCTTGAACAAGGGTCTTGAAATTAGCTACGGAATCCACTCAAAGCTAAAGAAAATATGTAAATTATCGAGACACACTCAAGAACTCAAAACACTGATGTTGGAGCAATTTTCATTCAACAATAATCTTCTCTACTTTAGAACGAAAACGAAAACAAGAACTCAAAACCTAATGCAAATCTAGACTAACAAGGAAACGAATTAAATTAGAAGAATAGTCTAAAAAGGACACAAAATTCGGCCATAACTCTCTTTCTTCAAGCACAAGTAAGCTGCCTTTTATCACAAGCAAACTGCCAGAAAAACAGTTTTCGTACTAACTTTGTGCTATTCGTTCGAGGCCTTACAGAACTCCAATCCTTCATCCAATCCCTTCCCTTTGTACACAAACATACCTAGTTTCATGTTGTGGAAGCTTTTGGACTTGAATCAGATCCATGCTCCTCGAATGGAGCTCCAAAGTAGGCTTCACAAAACAGTTTTCTGCCTTAGCCATTTTCTGGCAGTTTTCAGCATTCCAGATACACTTTTGAACAACCTAGAAAATGACCTTATGGACTTCCTCTCGAGCTCCAGAGCATGCCAATGGATAGATAAACATCTCATCTTCAAAATGAACCATCAAACTCGAATTTACACCGAGCCAATTAAGATCTATGGCCTCCCAAAGTAAGCACCCAGAAACTGCCAAAACACTAAACCAGATTTTCACCCTTCTTTGGCCAATTGAGATAGCTTCTTTGTCAAGCAACTGAGACTTGTAGAATCGGCCATTTTGGATTGTATCAACTTGTGGTTGTCCCCTCTCCTCTATCCTTCTTCTTGCTTCCGCTAGCTCCCTCTCCCTCTCACGAGCCAAGAGTCAGAGAGTTCGATTGAGATTCTCGTCCACTGGCGCCAAAGGTGTCGGATTACTCCGGCTTATATACCTTCCTGCACACACTCAAAAGAACCACAACTCGATATATGGCAAGTATGTTTTAATATCAACCTGGGTCGGTCCATGTACCCCTACTTCGATTGTGGTGAAAAGTAAATGGATTAGACACTAATCGAGAAGGATTCAGCCGGGTGTTGCTCCCCCTAGCTAGCAATTATGATTTGTCGGATCGAATGAACACGTATGGTAAGGAGGTTGTAAACTGTAGGGAAATGCAACAAGTGAACAAATGCCACTCTCTCAGTCAATCGGTCAAGGGAATTCAATTCAAGCTACCAAAGTAGCTCTCCTGACCAATTGAATAAGGGTTGCCAAGACTTCACCCTCGAATTGGAGTTCGGATGGCCAAATTAAAACCAACCATAGGTGCTAATATGAATAAGAGGTTTGCCCTAGTTTAATCTAAGTACGAGGCAAAGATTGCCCAAGGAAACCCAGCTTTTACAAGCCTCTTCAAAAGAAGGGGATTTCCCTCTACCTAGGTAAAGATAGCATAAGACATTGAAATGCACAAAAACAATTAATCTTCATGAAAATGCCTCGTAACATTGTATCAAAACACACCCTCACACAAATCATTCAAGCCATACAAACATTCACATAATTGTAGGTAGGGTTTACAAACGCCCAATTGAAATAAGGGACTACTCCATGCTAGGAGAATGGAAAACACAAGGGAGAAGAAGGGAAACCATCATGGAGATGCTAGCCTTGCTCTTTGTGTTGAAGAGATCCTCCTTTGGGGAAGGAATTCTCAAAACCTTGCTTGAAGATAAAACTCTAACTTCTTCCCTTCTTTGGTTCGTCACTTTCTCACTCTAGAAATATGAATAAGATGAAGTTTCTCTCACTAGGTCTCTCCTCCTTCTTCCTTCGGCTCAAGCATCTTTAATACCCAGCTCGAGCTCGATTCACGGTTGTGAACATATGGCGGGGACCGTGATTTTGAGCAAAAATGCACCGCAACATTTATGTTCTTCACGGTCTATGGCTTGGGTTCGCGGTCTTACGATCGTGAACTGACTTGAGTCCAGTGAGATCGAAAATGGCTCTAGATGCATGGCGCTTCACGATTGCTAGCTTCAGTTCATGGTTCTCCTGACTGTGAACTATCTGCTTCTGCCGTGATCTGCGGCTGCCTCCATCCTTTGGCCCGATTTTGCGTCTTTTCGTCCAACTTTCGACTCCGGGGCTGGTTCCACCTGCTTGGGTCTGAAACATGCTACAACAAGGCAAAATTTAACGTAAAACCACACCTGTTTGGGAAAGGGTGTAAATAGAGGAGGGGGGGGGGGGGTGCAAGCTTGGGGGTAAACACAAGTTTCAAGGTGTTTACCCCCGTTTGGTTATTTTGTAACAGTAGGGGGTGCAAAACATGAGCGTAAGTTCACTATTTCGGCTTACCCCCCAAATTGGGGTGCAAGGGAAGGAAGGAAGGAAGGAAGGAAGGAAGGAAGGAAGGGGGAAGTGGGAGGAGAGGAATTATGGATATTTAATTAGATTATAATTACATAATAATTAATATTATTAATTTTTTATATCTATATTAATGTTGAAGTTGTTTGGGGCTGACCGTTTGACTCCAAGAGCAAGTTTGTCAATGTTCGTCTAGTCAAATTGATATCTCTTGGTTGACCCGAATTTGCATTGAAAATTAGAGATACGAAGCGTTTGTTGAAAAGATAGAGAGGAACAGTTTAGTTGACTCGATTTACAATAAGTAGTTAAAACTTACAGGTTCGAACGTTTTTTACTAAGTTTGACCATATTCAATTTAAAGTTAGGCACGAGAACCCCCTTAGGATGACCAGTTACGAGTTGAGTTTCAAGTTTCGAGGTTGCTCGACCAATGATTATTATTGTTGTTATAAATAATTATATTTTAGCATTATTGTAGGATAATTATTTTTATTAAAAATATAATAATTATTATTTATTGAATTTCCATTTTATTATTTTGTGATAATATTTTATGAATTGATAAATCTATATTATAGTAATATAATTACTTACTTTTCCCTCTATTTGCGCCCCCTACTTTTTCATCCAAACAACAATATACCCCTCTACTTACACCCTCCACCAAGTTGCACCCCCAACAATTTACCACTCGAACTTGCACCCCTTTGTTGCCAAACATAGTGGAAAAATAGGGTAAAACTTGTACAATTAGGCCCGAATCAGGCGGAAAGGAAAAGCGAGATGGGAAAAGGGAGAAGACGAGAGCTTGTACGTTTTCGCGACCTTGTTTTTATTCACAATATTTATGTAAATATTTTTATTTCCGCTATATTTGTGATAATGTATATTTGTTAAACAATATTTACGTAAATCACTTCTGCTTAGTGCTTCTCCCCACTCTGAAGTCTGAAGACAACAAATATTGAACTGAATCGCTAAATGTCGCCCTAAGAATTGCTAAACATCGCCCTAACTTAAATATAAAATTACTTATATACTCTTAAACAAAAACTCAAAATTGGCTTAAACAAACAAGCCCTTAGCAATTCAAATTCATTCCCCTCCCCCCTCACCCGCCCTTTCAAACAAAAAAAGCTCTGTCTCACCCGCGACAGCCGCCACTGTCTCACCCGCGACAGCCGCCGCCGATCTCGCCCTCAGTCACCCGCGACAGCTCTCACCCGCGACCGCCGATCTCGCCCGCCAGTCGCCGCCGCCCGCCAGTCGCCTCCGTCCGTCGCGTCGTCCCCGGAGAAGACCGCCGCCGCCCGCCAGTCGCCAGTCGCCTCCGCCCGTCGCGTCGTCAACGGAGAAGACCGCCGGGGAAGGTACCGCGATGGCCCCCGGTTAGACCGCCGGCTGACTGCGGTCAACGCGCGGTTGGACCGCCGGCTGACCCTTTTTTTTTTAATTTTGTCATTTTATTATTCAATAAATATTAATAATAAAAAATGATTAAAAAATATACTTAATAAAAATAATTTAGTTATATATTTTGTCAATAATGAAATAAAAATTTTAAAAACGTATTCGGTAAATGTTAATTAATGATAACAAATTTAAAGAACATTATAAAAAATTTAAAAATGTAATTTTATCATTTTAATAATCAAAATTTCAAAGTAATTCATTTATCTACTTAATTATTAATAATTTTACCTTGCTTAATTATTTACTTTTATATAAATAATGATTACATAGAACGTAACATAAATGTTGAAACTATTAAATTTATAATTTAAATTATGAAAATCTTAAATTAATTACTTTATGTACTCTATTATTAATAATCCATTATTAATAATTCAAACTTTTTTTTGAAGATGTTCGGACATGGAATGGGTAAACCGGATATGATTAAGGCAAGAAATAAGGAGAGAGTGGAAGGTCGTGCTTGTAGACTTACGACGACTGGTAGGAAGGAAAGGTTAGAAGGAAGAAGAAGAAGGCGGATGTACTGCGTCCTGACGGCCACCCTACTGTGGGGCAGTTGTCTCTTAGTCGAGGTACTACCAGTACTCCTACACCAGATAGCGCACCGGTATGGCAGGCTAATTGGATTGATTTCATTGACGAGGATGATGATGATGACGGTGATGATGAGGTTGGGAATGCCCCAGATGCTGGTGATGATGCTTGTGATCGTGCTGGTGATGCTGAGATTGAGGATGCCCCACCTCAAGCTGATTTAGGCGTGGGGAAGACGGCGCGGGTCGGGATATCTTCTACTGCCTCCTCCCACTTACGTGGGCCCGATGGACGCTATGCGTCCAGACCTAGTAGCGAGGATGGCGGAGATGGAAATAGGAAGAGGAAGACCACGAGGAAAGATATGTCGTGGTTTCTTACAGCCGAGTCTCCGATGTGTTCAGGTGGACCAGTGATTCCCGATGTGATCCCTAGCTTTGAAGGTCACATTGGCTTTGTACTGTGGAATTCCCCTGAGCAGGACCATGGAGTGTTGGACGGCTTCCATAGGCCGAGAGCTGTAGAGACTTTGAGGCGATATAAGTGGAGTGCAGAGGGTTCCAAGGAGATGGTTGAAGCCACAAGATTGTCTCACTTGACAGGGTGCATGATGCAGCATTTAGACATGGCTCTATTGTCGGCATTTGTGGAGAGGTGGCAGCCGGACACAAACACCTTCCACATGCCGTTTGGAGAGATTTCGATCCTTCTACATGATGTGCATCACATTCTTCGGATTCCGGTTGACGGAGAGCTGATGGGAGATGAGGCGTCGCAGGATACTCTTAAGTCAGACATGGGTGGTCTAGTTCGACTTTCGGTGGATGCTCAGGTTGGTGGTAAGTGGAAGTCTAAAGGGTACGATAATGGTGCTATGCATGCAGAGGGATTGTTGGTGCGTGGGGGAGAGCTGAAGATTAAGGAGATGGAGGTGCAGTGTTACCTATTTGTGTTACTGGGATCCACGCTTTTTGTGGATAAGAGTCGTGATCGCCTTCGTCCTGCGATCAACTTGTTTCTGAAGGATCATCGACGATTGACTGATTACGCTTGGAGAGCTGGTTCACTAGCCTATCTCTACAGACAGTTGGGAGTGGCCACACGAGCGGGTAGTAAGGGTCTTTGTGGTTGTTTGACCCTGTTTCAGGCTTGGATATATGAGTACTTTCCTCTATTCCGTCCGAGCCAGCTGCCGCAGTCTCCGGATGCACCTCGTGATTCCTCGTGGATTTCTCCCCGTTTGCCAGGTGGGGATGAGGCTAGACAGAGGTTAGTACGTTATCGACAGTTGTTGGATGAGCTTTCAGCTGATGATGTGACCTGGACTCCGTACGGACGAGATGGCCACACAGATATACCCCGCTCCTTGTATACTAGCCCCATTCGCTTTTCTGACATTGCTGAGGGATACGATCCTGCACGTTGTCTGCGCCAGTTTGGATACCGACAGATTATCCCCCGTGCTATGACAGTACCACATGACTAGTACCGTCCGACTTCCGGCAGCAGTTACATAGTCTTTTGAGATCCGTGGGTGAATCAGTTGTGGGATAATGTGGCAGCCCGTCGTCTAGATTTGGATTTTGCTTCTCGGCCGTGCGAGCACCCATCGGAGATCGTGGAGGAGTACGTTGACTGGTTTCTGACTAGATCGCACCCACGGATCACCCACCCCACTGATGGGGTGCCTAGCCTCGACCACTACTAGTTCATCAGGTTAGTTATGACTTTCTTTTGCTTTTCCAAATATAAAGGACATTTGTTATTTATTCTAACATTGTTTTCTATTTACAGTTGAGAGAGCAGATTGTGGATCGTTTAGGTCCCGTGTTGCTGACGAGGGACCGGAGTAAGTGGGAGGAGGACGGTGGTAAGTTCTATGATATGGTAGCTGGGGTTTTCGAGTTGTATGACCAGTTGGTAGGGCAGCCGCCTCAGTAGACGATTGTGTTTTTTATTTGTCATCGTTTGTAGTTGAACTGAGACTATTGTGTTTTTTATTTGTCATCGTTTGTAGTTGAACTGAGACTATTGTGTGTTTTATTTGTCATCGTTTGTAGTTGAACTGAGACTATTGTGTGTTTTATTTGTCATCGTTTGTAGTTGAATTGAGACGGTTGTGTTTTTTTTACTTTAGTTACATTCAATGCATTGCTAAAATAGTTAATCCACATGGTAGATTACTAAATGTTTCAACAATAGAGAGTTATACAATTCGTAAATATACTTCCAATCTTCATCCCCGTGGGTTCAATCTATCATAAAGCGCACACTCATGTAAGAAGAATTTATCCCACCCATTGACACTAGGGTCATGAAAAATAGGCCAAAGGCCATTAATTGGAGGCATGGGCACTTGACCATGTCGAAAGTCAAGTCGCACCCAATGATCCCCCGTAAAATGTAGTGATAAGATCCCACGTGGTCTTGTTACTCCTGGTGGGGCCGTCACAGGTATCACGGTATAACGACCGCCTTGACTGTATACAACGATGGCCCATGAATGCAAGGTGGCAAAGACGAAGAGTTCCGCATTATCCATCCAGTTGGGAGGTCCACAGCCACTTGTTGATGCCCACCTGCAACGTCGAATGCCATTTTCTATTCCATTTGATATTCCATCATAGTAGTCTCTATAAAGCTCAGGACGGGATTCAAGCTCCTCTACGACAGTGAGTCTCATTTGTGGCCAATTCCTTTGGTCCCCAGTAACTGCTTGTGATATAGCTCGAAATCCACAGTGTCCATCTGGAATAGGGTTGAACCAACCACGAACTAGTAGTTTCACGTAGGATTCCAAACAATGTAGCCATGGGTAATTCTTCCAACTAGTATTGGGAATCCGAGCAACCCTCCACGGGGAACCATCTAGCCAAAGAGCATAACACAATAAATTAATACAAAGAGTTATACAATATGTTTACCCGAAATTAGGAATATAATTTCTAACCTGTATCATTATGGATCACCGACTCCGTCCCATTCTCGAAGTTGGTTTGTGCATTCCCATTCGGTGCACCATCTAGATGAAGAACATAATAGAATAAATTAATACAAAGAGTTACACTATATGTTTACCCGAAATTAGGAATATAATTTCTAACCTGTATCATTATGGATCGGCTCCGTCTCATTCTCTAAGTTGGTTTGTGCATTCACATTCGGAGCACCACCTATCTCATTAAAAAAAATAGATTAGTTGTACACCATATTGAGGACAATTGAACACAACTAATAGAAAAAGTTAATCTACCTGTATTTCCATCATTGTCCGGAGTTGCAGTCGGAAGTCTTGAACATCTCCTCCCTCGTCTCCTCTCCACATGCTCGAAGTGAGATAGGTTTCGAGTGGTGGACGTCCTTGGGCGACCGGGGCGGGGCTATCCCCCATGCGGTTCATCAATGCCATCATTTTCAGGATGAAGATGGCTCCGGAGTAGACCGATTGCACCTCGAATGGTCTCGTCACCTCTATCAAGAACCTCCTGTACTAGACCTTGGAACACACCACGGTGGTAATCGCTATGGTCATCCCACTCCGGCCGAGTAGGAGGTTCACGATAGTTGATAACGGTCCAGAATGGCAACACATCATACAAGGCGAAATCCTGATTTTCACGTCGTGCTAACTGAATGGAACATCTACATGGGAGACCATAGGTAGGAGGAAACGTACATGTACAAGGTTCCCCTTCCACTGCTACCTCGAACAACATCAACCTCAGAGCTTCTAGAGTGACTTTCGTATTCAACTCTCGAAATGGTTTTCCATCCGCTCGGAGCAGCTTCTTTTGTCGGGAATCCTCTAGAAGCTTCCTGATTTGAAGGTGTTGAGCCTCAATGTAATCATCGTTCTTCTTGAATACCTACCCAAATGAAGAACAATTAGGAGACTACTAAAACTTATGTGTGCATAATGAAGATTTATTAGGAGACTAACCGTGTCGACTGCGCCAGTAGATGATTGAAGCCACTTCTTGAAGGAGGAATGGGCAGCTTCAACCCTATTAGAGCTTGTGTTACCCAAATGCCGCACTTGATTGGTATAAAATTTAGCCCACATGTGTCTAACTGGTAACCACTCAGCTGCCATATACCCCCAAAGACGTCGGTACTGTACTCCCCAACTACGTCTGAAATTGTCTAAGGCAGTATCCATGTCTTCCACTGTCAATGCATATACAGCACGTTGCCAAGACGCCATGATATGATCCACTGTCGGTTTGGCTGCATCTATACCACAATGAGTCGTCCTTTGCACCTCCGCTAGACACTTTGCTCTCACATTCCTATCTATATGCCAAAGACATAATATATGAGTCGATGATGGAAACATTACCCCCACGGTCTCAACCAATCCTCCTGCCTTGTCACTGACAAACACATCTGGAACAATGGGGCCAAGAAGATGTTGCAAATGCGTCAGAAGCCACTGGTACGACTCCTTCGTCTCGTCGTACACTATTGCAGATGCAATGACAAAGTTCAATCCCACTGGTGTCATGCCGACAATCTCAACCCAAGGCATATCATACTTATTGGTCTTGTATGTTGCATCTATCACGATCACATGGTGCCAAGCTCGCAACATCACTATTGACTCAGGGTGGGCTAGGAACAAGTGTGTAAGCACGTTACGATCGTCCATATACTGCACATAGTAACCCTTCTCCTGCGCCATGCGGAAAGTATATTGTAAGGCTGTCATCTGACCAAGCTCTTCTTTCCTTATCTTGTGACACTCGTTATAAATCTGCTTTCTGTTGTGTGTTCCATTTGCACCTTTTATGTCATTCACTGCCTTGTGGATATTCCTTGGTGGGACACCGGCTGATCTCAGCTCTCTGATGTATTGCTTATCCTCTGTAGTCAAAACATTCCTTCCCTTTGATCCCTCCGGAAATAGCTCCAACTGATGATTGTGGAAACCCAAATTAGCACCAGGACTCTTTGTATTTGCCACCCCTAGGATCAACCAATATCCATCACCGGACCGCTCAAGCTTGATCTGAAACTCGCACCCCAACTTTTCAGTAGATGTAAGAGGCCTCATTTCCTTACTCGGATCAGGTTCCTTCGACTTCTTCTTCCTACCATGAGTGCAATGTAAGTAATGTCGCCAAGTACCTTCATTCTTATTTTTTTTGTTCGATGCCCTCACCAAATAAAACCCAAAACCCTTGGCAATCTCAGTAGCTGCTTCATATGCTTGCAACTCCGTAGTGTATTTCACGCCATCAATGAAATCCGAGGTGTAATCACGGCCATCCGGATTGTAACTTCCAATATTCTGCAATGTTATCAGAATTTATAAGTGATACCCCGCAAATTAAAAAAAAAACTTAACATTCTATATCGTCAATTTAACGAGTACCATATGATAAATTTAAAATTTCATAACTATATTAAATTTAATAATCATCATAACTTCATATGCGAATCTATTATTTATGCAATAAATTTAATCTTAATTTGTAATGCAAAATCTTATCTTAATTTTCTAGATTATGACCAAATTAAATCTAATCTTAATTTAAGGCCAAATCTAATCTTAATTTCTAATGCTAAATCCTTCAATTCCAAAAATAATTATGCAAATAAATCTAAAAAATTATATAAATCAAAACCCAACAAATTATTTCATGGAACAAATCATAAATCATATAAAAAATAGAAAATTATTCAACGAAAAAAAACCCAAAAAATGCCCAACCGCAAGTGACCTGCGGTTGAACCATGGCTGAACCGCAATTGACCTGCGGTCGGGCCATGACTGTACCGCAAGTGACCTGCGGTTGGACCATGGCCGAATCGCAGCTCAGTTGCGCTCCAGCCATGGTCCAACCGCAGGTCACTTGCGGTCCAGCCATGGTACAACCGCAGGTGATTTGCGGTCCAGCCATGGTCCAACCGCAGGTCACTTGCGGTTGAACCATGGTCGAACCGCAAGTGACCCGCGGTTCCCATTTTCTGTGTTTTTTTTTTCAGTTCATGTTTTTACCTCGTCGGAGTCACTACTCATGATTCAGACGTCCTACCGACGATATCGGCTTTAAAATGACGATGATGGATTTTTCTCTCCTTAGATAGTGTTTTTTTTTAGTCCAAGTGATGTTTGTTTGAGGAAGGGAAGGTAAAGAAGTTAAGGGGGTTAAAAGTGTAACTTTGATTCTTTTTAGGGCAACCTTTAGCAATTTTAAGGGCGACCTTTAGCAACTCCCATATTGAATGGTGTGAAAGTTTTAAAATTTAGCTATATATTTCATTAATAATTAATTAGCTTCTCTTTCTATTCCTCCTTCCCGTTTCTCTCCCTAATCTCATCACTAATTCCACCCTTTACCCTTTAGATTCAAAAGAAAAATAATAATAATAAATTAAAATTAGAAATAAAAATAAAAATAAAAAAAGAAGAGAGAGAGAAGAATGAAGACTATTCCTTTCTTTCCTTCTTCCCATCCCAGTCTTCTCATTTTCATTTGTTGCCATTGGTTTGAGATTTGTACCTGTCATTTGTCAAGCCAACTCATGAACGCCCTCCCCTCAGATCCCTCAACTCCTCCGCCCTACGCAATTCCCTCCTTGTAAGTTGTCTCTCTCTCTCGGCAACCTCCGTCGATCCTTTCCCTTTTTTCTTTGTCTTTCTTCCTTAGTTATTATTGCTATTATTATGCTCAGCAAACCGGCAACGGCTTCTCAATCATATCTTGGATTCCTAATCTCTTCCTTTCCTGCTGTATGCTCTTCCCCCTCTTCTTTCCTTTTTCTCGCCGCCTATTTTCATTGTGATTATTATTATGATGATGTAAAGATTAATGTCCTTTTGTTTTATGGATAAAATATGACTGGCATCATGATTGACCTCAAAAGTATGCAATCTTTCATCCTTTTGCTTTCCTTCTTTAGCTTCAGCTTCCGATTCCATCCCCTTTAGTTCCTGCATAGCTGCGATCCGATGTTCTATATAAGATTTTCCTTCCTGGGTTTCTTTCAATTGATTGAATGAGCTAGAGACACCCCGCTTTACAAAGTTGCTATCTTTAGCTGATGTTTCCCCCCTTGTTTGCTCAATTTCGTGGAGCAGCTAATCAAATTTTGATGACAACAATAATACACTTGGATGAGTGGGGCAAAGCGTGAGGTGAATATATTTAAACAGGCAATTGCGGTTGTTTGATGGGCAACACTTGCCGTGGATCTTTCAAAGGCAAACTGTATCAGGGCTACACTCAGCCCGAGGATCTCTCCAGAACTTCAACTTCCAGGCGCAACCCTTCTTCTGATCACACCAATTCCACCTTCGCCACCCCTGATTTCGTCACCACTCCTAACCCCAACAACCATAACAATTTGCCCATTTTGAGCCCCACCAAGGAAGTCACCACCATGAGGCGCACAGGACTCCCAATATTCGCGACCTCTACAACTTGGGGCGCAAGTTGGGGCAGGGCCAATTCGGTACTACTTACCTCTGCACTGAGATTTCCTCCGGGATCGAGTTCGCTTGCAAATCCATCTCCAAAAGAAAGTTGATCGCCAGAGAAGACGTCGATGATGTTCGCAGGGAGATTCAGATTATGCACCATTTGGCTGGTCACAAGAACATTGTCACCATTAAAGGTGCCTATGAGGACCCTTTGTATGTTCACATTGTGATGGAGCTTTGCTCTGGTGGGGAGCTGTTTGATAGAATCATCCAGAGAGGGCATTACAGCGAGAGGAAAGCCGCTGAGCTTACCAAGATCATTGTTGGTGTTGTCGAGGCTTGCCATTCTCTTGGGGTTATGCATAGAGATCTAAAGCCCGAGAATTTCTTGTTGGTTAACAAGGACGATGATTTCTCTCTCAAGGCCATCGATTTTGGGCTCTCTGTGTTTTTCAAACCAGGTATGTATTGCAGTTAATGATTACACCAAGAGTAGTATAAGCAGTCCATTGAATTGAATTTCACATACTATTGGGTTCTGCCTCAGGTCAAATTTTCACTGATGTTGTTGGAAGTCCATATTATGTTGCACCAGAGGTGCTTCTCAAACATTATGGGCCAGAAGCTGATGTATGGACAGCTGGTGTCATTCTGTACATATTGTTAAGTGGGGTACCGCCATTTTGGGCTGGTAAGTGTCATTGTAGCAATGTCTCATGACTATAGGTCACTTCAATAGTGCAATAATCTGAAAGGGTTTCTGATGATGGTAATTCAGAGACACAGCAAGGAATATTTGATGCAGTCTTGAAGGGGCATATTGACTTTGACTCGGACCCATGGCCGTTAATTTCAGAGAGTGCTAAAGATCTCATTCGAAGGATGCTTTCATCCCATCCTAAAGAACGATTGACTGCTCATGAAGTATTGTGTATGTGATATCTAATTACTTAAGTTCTTTTGTGTTGAACATTAGTTACATATATACTGATGATACTAAATTAGCACTTTATTTAACTAGTAGTTTCCGCAGTTCCATAAAAATGCTTGCTAACCGCATTAATGTTATGATATCCCAGAACTAGGGGATGTTTATTTAAAAGCATGGCTTTACAGAGGCATAACTGTTTCATGCAGAGGAAAAATACTTTTGCAAGCTCTCTGTTTTTTTTTTCTGGATTTGTTACTGCTGCTTTTTATAGCAGGTTTGTCATTTAATACTACTAGATATTGCTAAATGCAATTATCTTGCTTGGAAAATGTTACTACCTTTGCTTCCTTGTGAGTTTGTAGACATGCTGAGTTTTTTTTTTTTTTTTGCTTAATTAATTAAGGTCACCCTTGGATCTGTGAAAATGGAGTTGCTCCTGATAGAGCTCTTGATGCAGCTGTACTCACTCGTCTCAAGCAGTTCTCAGCAATGAACAAACTAAAAAAGATGGCTCTACGGGTAAGTGGCTAAGTTTATGTATGGAATGAGCTAGAAGTTATTCCTTGAGCTCGGTTAAGTGGTGGGGTTTGGAATTCGATGGAATGAGAAATGTGACAGGAGAAGAATGTGGACATTCCACTGTTTGGATGCATTTTTTAAAGGTGGAATTTCGGAGATGGAATGAAATTTTCACCATAAATATGAGAGTACAATGTTGCCCATGTTTCTTCTTACAAATCCCTATGTAGTGTTATTGTTCTACAAGTTAGATGTTTTTCAGGGGAATTTGAATAAAAAGGATATAGTGGCATTGTTCAATGCATCCTGTCCCACCCGTAGAATTCACATGCCAATGATTGTGAGGGCTTCCATCGAGCTTAAAGTAGTCATCCATGCAAAGGAAAAAGTGGCATTCCATCATTCATTCTAGGGAAATCAGGTCACATACCATGGACAAATTCTGCCATCCAAATGACTAGGCTACAGAATGTACAAATTCTGCCATCCAAATTATGTACCTAAGTTATTCTGTTGCCTAGCTACAGAATGTACAATTAAATTTTATAAGGGTTATAGCCTGCTGATAAACTTAATTTCATTATTTATATTACCTCTTGCAGAGAAAAGTTGAACCAATTATTTTATCCCATCTGTGGAACCTATGTTACATGATTTCAGGTGATAGCTGAAAGCCTTTCGGAGGAAGAGATTGCTGGTTTGAAGGAAATGTTCAAGTCTATGGACACTGATAACAGTGGTGCAATTACGTTTGATGAACTCAAAGCAGGTTTAAGAAGATATGGCTCCACCATGAAGGATACAGAGATACGTGATCTTATGGATGCGGTAAGATGGTTGCTAAGGTCTTCTTACCTTCCACCTTAAGAGTGAAAGTCATATAAAAGCGAGACAGTGAGAAACAAGTGGGAATTCTTTTAGGAGATTGCTAGTGGTTTCATGGTCAGTCCATAACTGACATTTTCTGCTTCTAGCTGGTGGATTGAGTGGGGTCTTACAGAAGTGAATTTGAGTTTCTTAGGAGTTGGGGAATGTTATATGAGAAATGGATCTTGAACTAGTTGCTACTACCATTTGCTGCAAACTATTAGCATTTGTTTAGCCCTGGATATGTTTATTAATGATTTTCAGGCTGATGTGGACAATAGTGGGACCATTGACTATGGCGAATTCATAGCTGCGACAATCCATCTCAACAAATTGGAACGTGAGGAACATCTTGTTGCTGCATTCCGGTACTTTGACAAGGATGGAAGCGGTTACATAACAGTTGACGAGCTTCAGCATGCATGTGCCGAGCAGAACATGACTGATGTTTTCATTGAGGATATAATCAGAGAAGTTGATCAAGATAATGTACGCAAGCCCAATAATAGATAAACGCTACTGTATCACTTTCCTTATTCATACTTCTTCATTTCTGAAACCCTTTCCTATCAAAGGTTACCGAAATTGCTGAACTTTATTTGACTTCAGGATGGAAGGATTGATTATGGTGAATTTGTGGCGATGATGCAAATGGGGAATGCAGGAATTGGTAGACGAACAATGAGGAACAGTCTAAATTTGAGCATGAGGGATGCACCTGGTGCTCAATAATGCATCATCGCGACACCAACTTGTACAGGTACTCTAGTAAAGCTGGGGGGAAGTATACTGTAGAAGAGTGGTCTTCATTTTAGCAGTTCCCTGTAATCTTGGATGTATTCTGACTGGAGATTATTTCAGCAGGCAGTAGAGGAGATGGCCTAGGAGAGAGCACTGACAGGAGAGACAGCCTCCTCAAATTTTCATTTCCGGCCTGAGACTGTAAAAGAAAAGAAGATTTGGATTGGAGGTTGGAGGCCCTGCAGTCGAGAGCTAGAATTTGCAATGGCTGGCTTGGAGGGAGACATGTATGCATAATAATCTAAATTGATGGGAGACTGAAAAAGAAAGAGATAAAGGGTAAAAGAAACAGGTTGTTGTTGCATTTTGTAAATCCGAGTGTGAATTAAAGAAGTATTGCTACTGCTACGGCCTCCTCGCTCTGCAATTGTGGGTTTCGTAAGGAACGCTTGTTAAAGAAAGCTTTTGTTTCCCGTTTGTACCGATTTTTTTGCAAGCTATATCTCCCTAGTTTTTATTGGACTTCATCTTCCTCTTTCACTGAAATCGTGTCTGTATCTGTGTTCTTTTTTTTTCCTGGGTTTTTTTGGTAGAACAAGTGTGAGATTGTACTCTCCTCCTCTGGCCTGGTGAGGGGGGTTTTAGTAGAGAGAGAGAGAGAGTGTGCTGCAATTTGTCCTTGGAATCAATTTTTTGGAGCATTGCAGTTGCTTGTGGATGAAGTATTGTATCAGATCCTGAAAGAAGAATTGTTCATTGTATTTTGACTGCTAATATCTGCCTCTTAACGCTCAGCCCTTGTATTTTGGTTGTTGTAATGTTTTAACTAGGATGTTATTGCCCGCGCTCTGCGTCGGGATTTGAAGTATTTATTGAATCAGCTTGGATTCCAAATTTCTTTTCACATATATTTACAACATAGTTGATGGTAGAGACTGATTTAAACAATTAGAGCAAACACACCATTTAAATTATGGTTAATACAATTTAACCTCAAAAGCAACAACTATAACCACCTAATCATGTAAGACACCAATAGATAGAGCTGCTTATCGCAATTTCTACAACCGAACATTTGGGAGAACTATTGCACAATACAATCAACATGATAGCATGCGATTTCGAACAGAAAACAAAAGACCAGGCGCCCATTTCCAACCTTTCACACCCATAAATAGTGAGGCTCATATATTACATAACTAGATACTTATTAAAGTAACAATGTGCTTACTGTTCCATAAGGGTTTAACTAAAGTATTCTACTGTCATTTTTTCTCCCTAACCTCCCAGCCATTTATCAACACGTGGGGATGTAGTGTGGACAAATCCCTCCTCCTTCTCTGAGAAAGAAAAGATGTAAAGTGAATATACATCATCCATCCATCATAACTTTAGCCATATCTGTTAATTGATTTGCCCACAATTTTGTAAGAAGAAAAAAAAAAAGTTCCAGCCATAATATTAGCCAATAGCTCACAACAGTGATTGTATTGTTTACACATTATTAATTATATCAAGCATTCTTTTCGAATGATATATACTCTTTTTTTTATAAGGTGATATAAGTTTATTTTTTGTTGTTTATTTACTACTTAAGAGATTATTTTTAGGGATTTTTTTTTAGGGAACTACTTAAAAGATTTGAACTTGAGATCTCCAGGTTCAAACCTAGTGGTTATCACTTATCACAAGACCAAACCCCTGTTCGTGCTCCTTCTCTTCTTCACCAGTATGTTTTTTTGTATTTCGTCTTTCGTCGTCGAACAAATTGGGAGAATCTACAACAGAAAGAGGAAAAAAAAAAGAACTAGAGGGTTGTCGATCTGATTTAGCCCGTTGGTCCAGTCGAGCAAGTGGATTGAGGATTAATGGTCCAATCGCTTTAGTTCGTTTTAGCTCAGATATATGAAAAAGTCATTACATTGTTTCACACATTTATAAATTATATCAAATCTCATATAATATATGAGTAATACTAATATTATATAGCATTACACCAAAATAACATGTCATATTTAAATCCAACACACAATGAAAATGAAAATTCACACTTATGTAACAAAGATGAATCACTAATTGGTCATCACAGAGAATAACTACAACTCTTATTATTATCCTAACAGTTACAGACATGGTAACCGGTCCCAAACAAAAGAACTTGCAGAGTTACCAAAAGTATGACTCTCTTCATGTCTAATTACTCCTAACGTCCATAAAGTTTGATAATGGATTTATTGCATGAAATTGATAATGGCTTTATTGCATGAATAGATCCATATTGTGAGTTGATCATTAACACAATAATGGTTCCAACAAAATCAATCTAAGGCCGCAGCAGAGTGCGGCCAAAATCACTAGTAGTTATTAAAGATACATAAATAATACCATAAAAAAAAGACACATAAATAATTAAAAAAATTATAACCATCAAACTATTCATTAAAATATTTAGCCTAGTCATAACCAAAAGCTCCTGCATATAAACAAAGCGAGGAGACATGGCACCCTGAACTACACCCATTAGCCACATTACTTAACGGAATCAAGTTCCTCTGTCAAATTCATGAGAGATCAACTTTTACCTGCATACAAAGGAACAAATAAACAACAAAGCCAGCATAAGCATATCCTCGCTAATGAAAAACAGCGGACCAGGTTTGATAATCATGTTGCTTTCTTTTAATAATGAGAACCAAATAATTACCCAAAAAAAAAAAAATAATGAGAACCAAAGGCTCAAAATAGTATAATCAAACAAAACACCACAAAAAAAAAAAAAAACAAAGAACAAAAGAGAAAATCACATACAGAGAGAGCTTTCAGACTAATAATTAGCACTTTCCACCGCAAGCAACGCCTAAAATGCCGGTTGAAATACACTCAAAGGAAACTACTTGCAGTCCTTTGTAAAAATCATATCAAGCTCAACGTTTCTGGGTATAAGCTATAAAAAGGTAAAATCAATGAAAGATAAAGCCTACATTGCAACTAACTGAAATCTCCAAACATCACCCATAATCTTGCTCCGTCCAAATTCAGTCACACAAATTCTATTACCAAATGACCATTGAACCTGTGACAAATGAACAATTAGGTAAGCCAACACCAGCAAGAAAGTTATAGATGCATGAATCATGTTATTTAAATGAAAAGTTCACCGAGCTGTAAATAGTGAAGAAAGTGTAGGGTCGATGATGCTCCGTGATCTAACCCTGAGATGCATAATTTTCGATAGGACAGCCTAATGGACTAAAAGATACTGTCTAGCTTTATCAAGGACTCCCACTATTGATTTGTTGAAGTAAATCTGATACACTGGAAGAATTACCATTTTCAGCAAGCAATGATCTGTGTCAAATGACCCCAATTTCCTCCATATTTAACATAATTACTTAGAGAATCAAGCTAGGAAATTGAAAGACACAATAACAAACAAACCATGATAGGACCAGATGATCACCAAAAGAGTGGATTGTTGAAAGAGCCCACCAAACTCCCTCCTCCGCTTGGTCTGCTACTGTAAGAGAGGGGATTTGAGTGATTTCTCATCAATTGCAAATCCATCATCGTTCACCATGGAACTCAAAACACAGAGAGATCAAAATTGTCATTGATTAGATAGCCAGGGGAAAATAAAAGAACAAACTGAAAGCAAAAGAAAGAAACACCCCACGAACAACATGCAAAAGCTATGAACTAACAACATCATTTTATGGGTTCGTATCCAATTGATCCCTTCTCCTGATTCATTCAATCATAAGAAAACGCTAACATAAATAAGAGAAAAGGAAAGTGGATAATATAATGATGATGGTCTACATAAGCATTGTATCCACATTATGAGAACCTAAGCAGAAGAACCATGATAGTGTTATGATCCAATCTGCAAGGCATATGATTTCAGTTACTATCGCTTGCTGGTGAATCATTGAACTGCCTACAGTTAATGAACAACCAAAATATATTCATGAAAGAATCCTAGGACGAGAGAACCATGACACCATAATCACCAAAGTTCAAACATCGTATAGAAAATAGAGGCTGTGCAACAGATTCTTGTATCCTCCGTTTTAGTTCTCGTAATACAATCTAAGACAACATCTTACTCCAGTTGTGAATCATTTGCAGCACGAAGCAGAAAGGAGAACATAAAGCAAACCTTGGTAGGAAAAAAAAAAAAAACGAACAAAAACAACACGAAGCAGTAGCGGAGCTTTGCTCACAGCTTTACTGTAATTTTTTACAAATTCCATCCACTCAATTATAGGGAAATCCAATCAATACCTGCAAGCAATGTGCACCAGCAAGCCCGACATTAATCTCCTTAAACTGTTGCTTCACCCTCCATCGCGAAATCCAAAGCACATGATTGTTGTCAAAGACTGCAAACAAAAGTTGTATGTGAAAAGAGAACGGGCAAAGATAACTGAAGGCAGAGACAGGGGAAGAAGAGAGACGGAATGAAACCATCTGGTAGAGCTATTAACCATCAATGAGGACCACGATCATTCTGGTATGGGCTTAGATAGCGTCACAACCCCTATGGGATTGTGATTTTCGCTTCCTCCTTCGCAGCTATTAGATCCACCCTCTCTCTTGATTTTTCAAATTAACGGTTTAGATTAAATAAAAGATATTTTTGGAAGAGAAAAACTTACCACGCATGATCCTTTCTCATTTTCTATATAATCTGATTTCCTAAAAGAAAAACCTCTTCCTCTCTCCCCTCTCTCTTCCCTCTCCCGAAAACCCTAACTGCTCTCTGTCTCTCCCTCCCGTCGTCGTCGCCGCCGCCGCCGCCACCCCATCCCGTCGCCACCGTCGTCGTCTCTCCCTCCCGTCGCCACCACCGCCATCTCTCCCTCCCGCAGCCACCGTCTCCCTCCCGCAGCAGCCGTCGCGTCCTCCGCCTCCCACCACTGCCGCGCCATAACGCTCTCCTCGTCGCAGCCCTCTTGCCTCCCTCCAACTTCTGTCACCGCCATCTCTCTCCCGCCGTCCTCCTCTGGCGCCGGTAACGACCTCTCCCCTTCCTTCTCCTTTCCTCATTCCTTAATTTTATTTTTCAGATCTGGGATTTTCCAGATTCCAGATCTTGTTTTTTTTTATGTTATTCTCTAGTGGTACTGATTTCTGTCTAGTGGTACGCTACCAGTGGTAGTGGTAGCGTACCAGTACTCAGTGATAGCGGTACCAGTGAGTAGTGATACTGATTTCTGTCTAGTGGTACGCTATCAGTGGTAGTGGTATCGTACCACTATTCACTGGTAGCGGTACCAGTGGTTGTGGTAGCGTACCACTACTCACTGGTAGCTGTACCAGTGGTATTCGTAGCGTACCACTACCACTAGTACGTACCACTACTACTGGTAGCGTACCACTAGATTAAAATCAGTACCACTAGCACACTGACGGAGTGATTTTTTTGCAGATGGCCGGAGCGAGTCTGATTGGAGGATTTCACCGGAAAAAGTCGTCGGCCGGAGAAAGTTTGGCGGTCGGAGTGAAGAGGTTGTTGGAAGAGAGAGAGAGAGAGAGATAAGCGTATTAATTGTAAGATTTAAATTAAAAAAAGTATTTAATCTGGGTTTTTAATTCCCAATGTGTAATTAATACAAAAATAAATAAATAAATAATAAATTCTATTTTTTTTCATACCCAAATTGCCCTTGGATGTGAATCTCACATTCCTCTTATGGGAAGTGACGGTAACTCATCCCTTCTGGTATGGCATCAAATCTATGAGCCAAAGGGAGGAGATATGATTCAATATTACATTAACACACCTAAAATTATTTTGGCCTGAATTAAATGCCCCATTAATTATTCTAGGCATTTGATTCGATACCGCGGATAAAAAAACGGTGTTGTTTGGAGTTGAGCGGCACCGCAGTGGTTTTCTAGGGAAACAACATATATCCTGAAAACAGAAGTAACAAAAAATGAGATCCGAACGTCACCAGAATTGGCAGATTTGGATCGCCAACATATATTGAATAGAGAACAGGAGTGGGAGTATTCCAAGCCACATCGCTAAGGGTTTCTGATCGTGGCTAGCTGGGTGAGAGAAAGCTTCTGAAGATTTGGGGAAAAAGCAGATGGAGAAGAGCGATGTTGAATCTCCAACCACTTCTCCACCGGGGTGACGAATGCCTGATCAGCCTCCTCTAGCTCGTCTGTGCATAGCCAGAGCAGCTCCACCCCGGCCTTACATCTCGACAATGTGATGAACGTCCTGATCGCCAGCGGCAAGATCACTTCTTTGACTGCGTAGAGCAGCTCGAGGTCTGGAGATCGACGATCCCTTTCAGCTCGTTCCCGAACCTGATTCGGGCCTAATTGTACATATTTTACTCCATTTTTCTTAGGCGTTTGTGGCAATTGTGCTCCTAAAATGTGTTTTTTACGCGAAGTTTCTTGTGTTTTAGCATGTTTCATGATCCAACAGGTGAAACCAGCCCCAGAGTCGGAAGTTGGACGAAAAGGAGCAAAAACCGGGAGAAGAGGTGAAAAAGGAAGTTCACGGCTTTCCTTGCATGTTCACGGTCTGCTTAGACCGTGAACTAGAGCTGTTTCTCGTGAACATCAAGGCGTCCAGGCCAAATCTCAAGTTATTGACGCTAATTGAGTTCACGGTCACTAAGACCGTGAACTGGAGCTGTTGCCCGTGGACCAGTGCAAGCAAAGCGGTGCGTTTCGACGCCCATCTTAAGTTCACGGACGCGTTTCAGAGTTCACGGCCGTGAACTGGGGCCGTGAACTGACCACGATCCCTGTTTAAAAGAAGAGCTGAAAGGAAGAGAGAAGGGGAGCCCAAAAGAGTGAGAAAGTCTTCTTCCGATTTTAAAGAGAGAAAGACGAACCAAAGGAGAAGGAGGCTAGGGTTTTGCTCCAAGAGTGGATTTGGAAATATCTATCCAAGAGAAGTTCAACACAAGTGCAAAGAAGATTAGAAGCCTCTCCATGATGGTTTCTACCTCTTCCCCTTATGTTTCTCCCATTTCTAGCACGGAGTAGATTTCTTTTTCACTTGGGTGTTGTGAAACTCTAACTATCTACCATGTAGTTTTTGTTATGTGAATTGAATAATTGTTTATGGGTGTTATTTAATTTATTGATTGATGTATTATTCATGTTGATTGTGCATGTTTGTGCTTAGCAATCCAATTGGCCATTTTAACCTATATTAGAGAGGGAAAACCCCTTTCAAGGGACTTACTCCCTCACTCAAATGGCAAGATATGGCAAGTACCTCAAAAGATTCCTCACCAAGAAGCCAAAGTTTGAAGGCCTCGCCAACGTGACTCTTGGCGAGGAGTGCTCGGCTTTTCTCCTCAACCTCTTGCCCAAAAAGAGGTCCGACCTAGGTAGCTTTACTATCCCTCTTGGTATTGATAACCATCATATAGACAATGCCTTGGCGGACCTAGGAGCTAGTGTTAATGTGATGCCCTACAAGCTTTTCAAAAAGTTAGAAGTACGTGAACTTAAGACCATTAAGTTTAGCATCCGTTTAGCTGATCGTTCGGTCATTAGCCCGAGAGGCACTGTGGAGGACATGTTGGTGCGAGTAGGCAAGTTTTGCTATCCGACCGATTTCGTGATTCTCGATATAAGCGAGGACTCGGATATGCCGCTCATACTCGGTCACCCATTCCTCGCCACCGCAAAGGCATTGATAGACGTTAATGAGGGAACCTTAATTCTAAGGGATGGTGAGGAGAGAATCAAGCTTGAAATTGACTCTAAGGCTAGAAGTGAGGAGGTGAAGGAGTTGGTTTCAAATGATGTGAAAGAGAGTAGAGGAGAGCCTCTAAAGGCAAAACCCACCATTACTTGTGTTGCTTGTGGTAATGTTGAGCAGGAAGTCAAGGAGGGTGCTATTCCCAAGGAAAAGAGGAAGAATGCTTGGAGGCAAAAGATGAAGGAAGCTTTGGCCCAAAGGAAGAAGAAGGCCAAAGCGAAGTTGGCCAACCAAGAGGGCCAACTCATGAAGCCTAAGATGGGAGGCTACAAGCCTCGCCCCGAGAGTGTGGTGGATCCACTCTCGGTGGCATCACGTTCCAAGACGTGATTGATTCCCAACCGTCAAGCTAATGGCGATAACTTAGCGCTTGTTGGGAGGCAACCCAATGGAAGTTTGTTTTCTTTTCCTTATTTTCGTTTTTGTGTCAAGTGAAGAGTTCAAGTGGTTAAGTGGTGTCCCCGTGCCAAGTTCTGTGGTTTTGCGATTTAAGGTTGTGTTGTGATTGATTAGGAGGCACGGTGGAATAGGTTGAGTCAAATTGTGCTCAAAAGTGCCCTGTTTTAAGTTTTCACTGATGTTCACGGACGAACTGCGGAGTTCACGTTCTTACAAGACCGTTAACAAGCATATGCATCCGTGAACTTGGCACTTCTGCATGTTCACCACATGTCGACCAACCCCAATTCATGGACGCGTTTGGGTGTTCACGGTCGCTAAGACCGTGAACAAGGCAACGCGTCCGTGAACTCCGTGATGTGCCTATAAAAGGGGCGTGAACGACGACTCTTCACTTCACGACCCAAATCTCGCCGGAAAATTCGAATTATCATCGGAAAACCGCGAAATTCCGGCGGTTTTTTCAATTTCCCCCCATTTTCGGCGAGAAAAAGCCAAAACCAACTTCACACCCATTCCCCCCTCATCAAAACCGGCATGTGTTGCAATTTTGGGAAGATTTGGGGAAATTTTTCTCTGGTCAAGTCGCCTGCGGCGAGTCTCTGATGTGCTTCTGACGAAGCTCCGACGGCCCCTCTCCGGTCTGTTTATCGTCCATTTTTTGCCTTCCTCACCCGCACCTCACTTCCTCCTACGTCCTACTTGCGTCTCCAGGTTGGTTTTTTCAGCTCTACCTTATTAATTTGTGGAGAATTGGATTAGGTAGTGAAGTGAGGATGATTTTTGTGCTTTGCATGATTGAACCTAGATTTAGGGCGAGGAATTAGGTGAACTTGGTCGATTGAATGGAGGAATGATTTTGCATGAGCTTAGTTGAGCCTTGGTAGGCATATTTGAATCGAATTGTGTTTATTTTCAGAATTTTCCCACCAAGTGCTATTTTGTGAATGCATGAGAACCTTCATGCTTGCTTGGTGGATGGTAGCCACCGTGGTTTTGGTTGTGGTTCGGATTTTTGTGTGAGTGAACCGTGAAATAACCACAACCATGCCACGGTGTGTTTGAGATTTAATGTTTGTTATCCATGGTGGGAATGTAAGTGTGGGGGGAATCTCGTTTCCTCCCAATGAGCAATATTTGATGATTGTTTCCACTTATGGTGCTTGTTTGTTGATTTGTACAGGATGGTTAACATGGACCACCCATACCTTGTGGCGCTAAGAGGTCTCCTTGAAATGGGAAAAGAGATATGCTTTTGGGCATCTTCGAGAGTCGGTAACCATTGGAAACTTGACTTCGCATAGTTCGACAGGCTTCATTGCGGTGATGCTATGAGGGAGGCAGTGGTGCACCCACTATAGCGCCAAGTCCTTGATCTCAAAGATGACATTTACGGGGAACTATGCGTCGAGTTTTTCAGCACCTTGACCATCCTCAAGACCCAATGCCTACTCGGCCATCCAGTATGCCGGGTCGAATTCCGGTTAGGAGGGGAAGGTTGCACTATGAGCTACGACGAGTTAGCCGAGACCCTTGGAGTGAAAGCCAAACATGAGGACGATTGGGAGGAAGACACCATCCCAAGTTTCGACGTGAATGCCGCATTTCTGAAGTTTTGTCTTCCAAAGTACCGAAGGACAAAGTTTAGGTCGGCCCTCACAACGGCATCCAACCCTAGTGGCGTGTCATCGTTGCACTCCTAGCTCGTTCCCTCTACCCGGCTTACGACAACCCGAACAAGATAACCGAGAGAATCTTATTGGCTTGTTCTTGCATGGTGGACCTATCCAGCACTCTGCACCTGGGTTCAGTCATTGCCACTTCTTTTGCCAGGACCAAGGGGGTAACCGTCGTTATGTCACATCGATGGGTCCCTACATCACCCACCTTGCTTGATACTTCAAAGTTAGCCTTGCAGGGTGCTCGAAAGAAGGGCGCACCCAGAGGTTTGACGAAGGCACCTTGCACTCCATGCGCTTATTTTGCACCTTTGGAACAATTAGGTACATTGAGGGAGTGAGTCCTGACCCCGAGGTCCCACCACCAGCAGAGCAGCCCCCTGCTCAAGCATTTGGCCGCCGCCGGCGTCCCGCGCTCTAGTGCCCAGCCACCAGCAGCAGCACCAAAAGGTGATCCCCTCGTCCAGAGGGTGGACTGCCTAGAGACGAGCTTCATGGGAGTCACTTCCCGCCTAGACCGGCAGACCGATCTCCTCGAGCTGATGGCTCAACGTTAGGGCCTCCTTCTAGATGAGAGGGAGGGTCCTTCCACCCGCGAGAGGTAGCCGGCGAGTGAGACATGTGGCAAATCCGATTTCTTTCGCCCCACTTGTCCACTTGTAACCCTGAACTTGTTGTTTTTATTATTTTTCTTTCTTTTGTCTGTGTGTAACCATAAACTACTACTGCTACTATCGTATTGTGTTTGTAATAATCTCGGCCCAAGCGAATCGTATTGTGTGTGTGTGTATATGTGTGTTTGTTTGTCTCTCCTTGAAGGGCAAAATATCCTACCCCGGAATCGATTCCAACTTTCACTCACCAAGCCCAAGCGGTAACATCATTCTACCCCTTCCTTACGCCATTGAGGGCAATGTCGAGCTTAAGTGTGGGGGGGGGGATAGTTTACTATTATGCTTGTGTGAGTGTGATTGATGCTTGGAGCCTTATGTATGCCCTAATTTCAAAAATTTGAGGGCTCAAAGCAATGTTTGCATGATCAAAGTGGCCGGTGTGTGAGATAATCTCGTGTTTATTGGCATTGATCTTGAATTGTTGCATGTGATCGAGTATATCCTATAATGATGACTGAGAGGTCCATTAGGATAGTGCAAAAGTTTAGTTCTCATGTGTGCATAAATGAATGGACGTCTTGACTCGATTACTTGTTGATTACAATTGTCATGCATTGTGTTTGTGAATTGGAATAGATGGTTGGGTGACTAGGTAGCCATGTGAGCTTTGAGCCGATCGTTTTCTTCTTGTGTGCTTAGATCCCTCTTACCATGGCGTGTAACATCACAACTGTCACTAGTGAGTGTGATGGAGGCATAAGATTAGTCCACGCCCAAATGTTGATTGTCCCGAAATGTGTTACCCCTTAGTCAACCTCTTTGAGCCTTGTGACTTCGAGGGTCGTTCTTAAATTAGGAGCTTTTTGCTTGTGAGCTTAATGGTGTTAATAGAACGACCACCAATCCTTTCTTCGTGTCTAAACATGAGTCGTCCTTGTGTCCCGGAGCTCTCGCTTTCGAGTTCCATTGATGTTCTACATAGGAGGTTTGTGTACGGTTCTTGCTAGGAATGAAAAATGAAGTGTAGTGTTGGAGTGAGTTCTTCAAAAAGAGAGCATTAGTCGTTAAAAGTGTAGGTGAAAACTGACAAGGTTTTACTCTCTAGTACCCCCCTCAAAAAGAAAAGAAAAGAAAAGAAAAAGAAAGAAAAGAGAATCGAAAAAGAGGTAATAAAATGGGGTAAATAAAGTAGAGAGTGCCACGGAAAACCAAAGTGTATGCTCTAGGGGGTTTCTTGGCTCTCAAGCCATTGAAACCCCACATTGGATCATTTTTTTAATTTAAAATAGCTCCCACTAAACTAGACACTCCTCCTAACTAATGACTTTAATAGACGAGATAGATGCAACACCATCTTTCTCCCCCTTATGATAAATGAAGCATGTAGTAGACAAGATCATGCTTAAAAAGGAAGATGAAATTTTTTGTAAAAATGAAGGGAAAATGAAAATAAACAAAGGATAAAAATGAGAATTGGAAAACACTTTTGACATCCATTTGCTAAATTTTAAAATTGATGGAACAAGCAAAAGAACATAGCAATCTTATTGCCTCAATTCGAGTAAACAGAGCAAAAGATTCTTCATAATCAATTCCTTCTTCTTGATTATAACATTTATCATCAATTTTGTTAGGAAACACCCACCTATTACCTATGATGGTTTTATCTCCAAGTTTAGAGACTAAGTCCCATACAGGAGCTCTTTAAAATTTAGACATTTCGTCTTGCATGGCAAGTGACCAATTTTCATCGAATAGAATTTCCTTAACATTCTTGGGTTCTATGAAAGCCAAATAAACGGTAGCAATTAAGGAGAAATAAGTAGTCTGACCTGGATAGATATTCTTGCTTTATTTTGTTTTGATCCATCATTGATATTTTCAATGACTTGGCGTGAAGGATGAATCTTATCTACATGCGGAGGTGAATTGGCTCATAAATTCTTGGCAATGCATCCTTTAAAGGCTCCTCTTTATTACTGATTGAGGTTGTCCTTGTTCGGGTTAACCCCAAGTCTTCCTCGTCTCTATTTGCTTGTTGTCATACTTAGTGACACGGTTAGTTTGAAAAAACTCAACATTTATAGTTTCTCCTCGACCTTCAAGGACCTTTTGTTGAAGACCCTATAGGCCTTGCTACGCGTAGGTCATCCTACAAGCACTCCTTCGTCCAATTTAATTCATATATTCCTAGAGTGTCTTTGGAAACCACTATAAAGCACGTACAACAAAATGGTCTATGATAGCTGATATTTGGCTTTCTAATTTTTTCAAATATCTTATGGTGTTTTATTTATACTGGCCCTAATCAAAGTTCTGTTTAGAACATGACATGTAGTGGCTACAGCTTTGTTCGAGCTAGCTCTATGAGGGCTCTATTTTTCCTTTCAACTACTCCTTTTTTTTTTATGAGCACGAGGGGCTGGAAAACTGATGGAATATGCCTAGTTTAGTACATAAGTACCAAAACTCTATGAATTGAAATCCCCTCCATGATCATCTAATGCTAATCTCTCTTAGTAATTTCTCATTTTTGAATAGTCTTGACAAGGGTTTGGAATTCTCAAATAGAGTATCTTTGTGTGTTAAGATAAGTACTCAAGTATATCTTGAAAAATCATCTACAATCACATAAGCATAATATTTTTCACCAAAAATCAGCAAATTTGTGGGCCCGAAGAGATCTAGATGTAGAAGTTCTAATGGTCTAGTTGTTGACAAATATGCTTTCGAAAGATGATCTAGTTTATATCCTAGAAAGCAAGCATCACAAATGTACTCTTTTGTTTCCTTTAATTGTGGAAGACCTTCCACCAATCCTAGTTTGGCTAGCTTTGCTAGTCTCTTGATGTTAACAAGTCTTAGTCTAGGATATCATGTAAATTGCTTATTCTCATCTATAGTAAGAAAACAAGTTTCATTGAATAATACAATTTTGTTTAGATAAATGACATAGACATTGTTCTTCCTAACTCCTAGGAAATTCTATCAATTAAGCATACGTGGCCTCAAACATGACTCTAATTCTCACCGCATAACTTGATCTTCTTTACCTCAAGCCAACAAAGTTGAGACTATGCCCTAATTCTAAAGAGTCCCGCGATTTTTCAAAGAGGTCGACCTATCCGAGAGAATGGTCGACCTGATATTCCAAAGAAAATCAAAACACAAAATTAATTTGTACAAAGTGAGTGATTGAAAGCTCAAAGTAGAGGTCAAACGGATGACGATGCATACCTTAAACCAACATTGTCGAGAGTGTGCCTTCAAGAGGTTGACTGGTATGACAATTTGGTTGACTTATCAATATACAGGTATCAGTTAATCAACTCGTTTCTTCTTTAACAAACTCTAAACCAAGAAGAATATGATTATCCGAGTGTTTGAATGATAAACCTAGAACTTATATGCTTATTTATGGACGCTTATGCTTATATGAATCCGGATTAAATTGTATAAAAGTCCATGTTTACTACTAATATCTTTCTAGTGTTGTAATCCTTTTCCAATACTGATAATGTGTGTCACTGATCGACCTCTTGTGCCACTGGTCGATCATATTTTTCTTTTTCTATAGAGGAGTCCAAGTTCAACACTGACAATGTAACATTGTAGCGGTCGATAGATATATTTGCGAGGTCAACCATTTGCTGAACGTAGAAAAACATTAAATAGTTGACTCGCACGAAAATACACCAAAATTTAATCCCGACTAGAGCCCAAGTTTTTAAACTCTACCCGGGTGCATTATAGAGCAAGTATATAAATTGTCAACCCGGGCCGGTCCATGTACCCCTACTTCAATCGCTTAAGTTGTTATTTAGCAAAACAGTTTTGGGTTTTAAAACTAAGAAAACTACAAGCTAAACTAGCATGGAAAAGTAATATAAAGGAAAAGTCTAACTAAGAGAGCTTCACCCAAGACTTGCTTCCCCCTAACTAGCTACCATGACTCGTTGGATTGAATGATGCCGTGTGGCATAGGTGGTTGTGAACCTCGGGGGTGAGAAACTAGTGATCAATCTGTCACGGCATCAATTCACTAGCGATCGATTGTCATGAGATCGATCCACTCACCAAGTCTAGGGGAACCGCTAGGAGGAGCAACCAGCGATCCATTTGTCACGAAATGGATTCGCTAGAGATCGATTTATCATGGGATCGATCCTCTCACTCAGGATCTAGTGGTTGCCTAGGTCTCTCCCTCAAACGGAGTTTGAGCGGCTTAATCACAACCAACCTAGATGCAATTGGTAATGCGAACCACAGAGGGATGCATACGTGGTTGGAGACCACAATCTTAATTGCTAAACCGAAGTAAGCATGAAAGGCCGTGTCACTCGACCCTCTGGGTTTAGACAATCGGTAGTCGACTTACTTCCTCAGTCAACTCTAAGGTCGGACGGTTTAATCGCGATTAACCGGCTTGCTTAACTCAATATTAAGGGTTGCCCTAACTTAACCTAGGTTAGGTGTCTTAGAAAGGGGAAGGAAAACCAATTTGATTGAGTCTCCCTTGGAAGGGGGATTTTCCTCTCTAAACTAGGCTAAGGTGGCTAATTAGATTACTAGCACCAACATGCACAAACCTAAGGGTGCTAAGCACAATTATGCACAACCCTTAGATGGCTAAGCACGAGCATTCACAATCACCATGAAAACACCTCTAATACTCAAATTGATGGAAACCCACACTTAATCATTCAATCTGAAAAGTAATTACAAAGTATTAGTTAGGGATCTACAACACCCAAGAGAAAATAGTGATTTTCTAGAGAGAGAAAGAGAAGGATTACAAATTTGAGCTCAAGATCTTCTTCTTCTAGGCTTGAATCTTCCACCCAAGTCACCAATGATGCTCCAAGATCACTCTAGCACTCTCTCTCTCTACACTAGAACTCCCCTTTGGTGTTTAGGTTGAAACCCTAGAGAAAGAAAGTGTTTCTTCTCCAAAAACCAGTTCTCCATTCTCTCTCCCCGCTGCTGTCTTCATATTTGCCCGAAAGTGACAGTTCACGGACGCGTTGGCCAGTTCACGGTCGTGAACTCCTAAACGCGTCCGTGAACTCAGCGTCGTCCAAAATGCGCCACTTCACTCGCCTGGGTTCACAGTCAATGGCCCCAGTTCACGGTCTTAGAGACAGTGAACTGCCTTGCCGACAATAACTTCACGAACCTCGTTGTCTGCTCGATGTTCACGGTTTGTGGTTCATGTTCACGGTCTTAGGAGACCGTGAACTGCCTTGTCTGGCCGTGAACTACGGTTATTTCCTGGGACTCCTTCACTTCACTGCTATGGGTCAATTGTTAAGGTCGCTTCGGGCTTTTCTTCGGTTTTTGCGCTTTTTGACCTCCAAATATCCCAAAACTGTCCTCGACCCTTCCACACGTGCTAGGACCTGAAATGTATCAAAACATGCACAACCTAGCGTGAAATATGTCGAGGAACTATGAAATACTAAGCTAAACGAATAAGAAATGAGGGGTAAAATGTATACATTTGTTCCTGAATCATTCCCCCACGCTTTGATTTTGCTTGTCCCCAAGCAAACCAAGTACAAAACAAGGTAAGCTTACAAATTCTTCTTCAACACAATTTTTGGGGCATGTCATAGGGCACAAAACAAATGAATCACACTGGTTATTTGACACTGACCTATGGACAAAAACAAAGTAATATTGGCAACCACCACAAACAACATTCAACTGTATTAAGATTGTGCAAAAGAAGAGTTCTCAAATTATTCATCAACCAACACACAACATGCCTCGATGACTCACCAATCACAGTTACTCATCCATGAAGATCACATCATAGGAACGAACGATCGAGCAACTTAGGTCCTCACCGGGGTAAAAGAAATGAACAAAACATGATGAAGAATTGCTCACTCTCAACCAGTGGGGTCAGGACCATTTGATGCAAAATATGTGCATATTCACGCTCAATCCTAACGTCCCTTTACCATGACGATAACCTCTTAATGTTAGAGCTCACAAGATGCGAGTCGTTGCTAGCTTGTCGGAGGTCTTGGACATAGGTTCAAATGAGTGGCTAGGGTCTAGGACATGGGGAAAAGGCTTTTTGGGTGGTGGCAAACATAGCACAAGGTTCCACATTTCCACCCTAAAACCACAAAAGGTTCAAAGGTTTCGATTAGAACCCTGTCCTATACTCAATGGCCACTATCATCGGCCAAAAACTACACTTTCCACTATAACAAACCACAACCAATCACCAAACTATATCATGCATACTTTCTTGCTACATTAGCTATTCAATTTTAAGCACAAGAGTTTAGAGGTCAACAACAGGTAAGTGTTCCTATAGCTTGCATGCTAGGCAACACTTCTAAGAGGATGTTCAACATTTATTATCTTTTTGGTGGCTACTCTCTTCTCTTCTTTGCCCTCTTATTTATCTCTCTTTTTTTTCCTTTCTCTTCCCTCCGAGGGCTATAGAGAGCTAAAAACATGCCACATTTTTTAACTTAAGGAACAATGCTCACTTTGAAAAACTACCTCCACACTCACTTCACCTCTTAGCAAAACCATACACAAATCACTCATGTGGAACCTCACTTAAGCTCAGATGGTATGAATGGAGCTTCCAAACACAAGGGTGACTCAATAACGGTAATGACACGAAGAAAGTAGGGTCGTTCTATCCAAATCAATCAAGCTCAAGTTGCGAGAGCTACCTAACACGAGAACGACCCTTAGACACACGACTCAAAGGGGTTGACTAAGGAATGATATGATCGGGTCGATCAACATTAGGGTCGTGGACTAAACCTATGCCTCCATCTTCCTCGCTAGCAACAACGTGAATGCTATGCATCATGTAAAGGGGGAACTATCGCACAAGAATGAAACAAACGACACAAGTCAAACATGGATACCTAGGTGCTCAATTATTCGTTCTCATTCCCTAAACTCGATGCATTGGCAACTGTGAAAAGCAAGTAATCGATTCAAAACATATATCGGTTCACAAACACATGAGAAATGAACCTATGAACACACCTAATACAATTATCAGTCATCATCATAGGTTGCACACGATCACAAGCAAATCCTCCATAGACAATGCTAATAACCAAGAGATTCAAACAAATCACCACAAGGTGCCACTATGATCATGCAAATGTAGAAGTTGTTATGCTTGGAGCCCTCAAATTTAAAAAATTTGGGCATACATGAAGGCTCCAAGCATTCAAAACCACACCAAACATTCACACACACATGCATAATGGACTACCCCCCCCCCCACACTTAAGCGCAACATTGCCCTCAATGGCGTAAAAGAAGGGGATAGAACGATGTTACCGGTCAAGTTGTGAATGTTGTGGGTGAGATCCGGAAGAGCAAGGAAACGGCAAAACACCACCAAAATCTCTTCATTGATCGTCTTGTTGAAAGGAAAAGAGATGCAAACCGTTGATGGTTGGGTTTCCTCCCACCAAGCATTTCTTTAACATCGCGAGTCAGACGGTTGCTCTTCAAGTTTCGGTCCACCCAAGAACCTCCTTGATGTTGAGGTTCTCGTCAGTGAGCTGATGTCTCAAGTCACGAGCATTGGACGAATCCATGATTGAGGGATCATGAACTTGATCGACTTTGAGGCTCCACCCACGAGACCTCTCCGTCTTTCTCTTTGCCCCACACCATGTAGTAAAAACTCGCTTGACTTCCATGCATCCACCAAGGGGATCTCCGATGACTTGGCCTTGGCTGGGAAAAGAGCCGCAAATGGTCCTTCTCCAAAAGGACATCGAGGTCGGGTGGAAAGCTTTCATAGCACTTGTAACTTGGGGATGCTTCATCCACCTCGACCTCGTCCATTGCTTGGACTTCGCTTCGGGTTGTGGGAGATCCAAGTTTGAGCACCCTCCGTCGGTGCCTCGAGCAAACCGCTCCACCATGAGCTCCAATTGGCTCCAGTTGTGGAGTGGCACATGGTCTTGAAGATTGTCCCATAAAGGCTCCCATGGCCAACTCCAACTTGGATTTCTCCGGGTTGTAGATTTCTTGATATGGGGAAGCCTCTTCATACCCCCAATGGCATGGTTGTTCTTCTTGGAAGGGGGGTTGTTAATAGAACCCGGATCCTTGGCTTCCCCCTTCTTGTTCACTCCATGAAGCTCCGGGGTACCCCCATTCAGGTGGTTGTGGATACCCCCACCTATTGTAGAAGCCATTGGGATCCATGATTCATAACCTACACAAACAAAAACACAAAAACGAAATCAAACAAACAAACCACCCTTCAAGACGAAGAGTGGGTAAACAAAACACAACAAAACCCAAAACACGAACAAAAAGGGAAGATAGAAAATGCTAGATAAACACTAAGCGACCTTTTCAAAATAATGGACAGCGGTTCCCTGGCAATGCCGCCAAAAATTTGACTCGCACGAAACTACACCACAAATTAATCCCGACTAGAGCCCAAGTTTTAAACTCTAGCCGGGTGCAGTAGAGCAAGTATTTAAATTGTCAACCTTGGCCGGTCTAAGTACCCCTATTCAATCGATTAAGTTGTTATCTTGCAAAACGTTTTTGGGTTTTAAAACTAAGAAAACTACAAGCTAAACTAGCAAGGAAAAGTAAATAAAGGAAAATTCTAACTAAGGGAGCTTCACTCAGGAGTTGCTTCCCCCTAACTAGCTACCATGACTCGTTGGGTTGAATAAAGTCGTGTGGCATAGGTGGTTGTGAACCTCGGAGGGTGAGCAACTAGTGATCAATCTGTCACGGCATCAATTCACTAGCGATCGATTTGTCACGAGATCGATACACTCACCAAGTCTAGGGGAACCGCTAGGAGGAGCAACTAGCGATCCATTTATCATGGGATGGATTTGCTAGAGATCAATTTGTCACAGGATCGATCCTCTCACTCGGGCTCTAATGGTTTCCTAGGTCTGTCCCTCAAACCGTATTTTGAGTGGCTTAATCACAATCAACCTATATGCAACTGGTAACCGCGAACCGCAGAGGGATGTATATGTGGTTGAAGACCCAATCTCAATTGCTAAACCGAGGTAAGCATGAAAGTTCGTGTCACTCGACCCTCTCGGTTTAGACAATCGGTAGTTGACTTACTCTCTCACTCAACTCTAAGGTCGGACGGTTTAATCGCGATTAACCGGCTTGCTTAACTAAATATTAAGGGTTCCCTAACTTAACCTAGTTAGGTGGCTTAGAAAGCGGAAGGAAAACCAATTCGATTGAGTCTCCCTTGGAAGGGGGATTTTCCTCTCTAAGCTAGGCTAAGGTGGCTAATTAGATTGCTAGCACCAACATGCACAAACCTAAGGGTGCTAAGCACAATTATGCACAAATCATAGATTGCTAAGCAAGGGAATGCACAATCACCATGAAAACACCTCTAATACTCAAATTGATGCAAACCCACACTTAATCATTCAATCTGAACAAGTAATTATAAAGTATTAGTTAGGGATCTACAACACCCAAGAGAAAAGAATGAGTTTGTAGAGAGGGAGAGGGATTACAAATTTGAGCTCAAGATCTTCTTCTTCTAGGCTTGAATCTTCCACCAAGCCTCCAATGATGCTCCAAGATCACTCTAGCACTCTATCTCTCACACTAGAACTCCCCTTTGGTGTTTAGGTTGAAACCATAGAGAAAGAAAGTGTTTCTTCTCCAAAAACCAGCTCTCCTTTCTCTCTCCCCGCTACTGTCTTCATATTTGCCCGAAAGTGACCAGTTCACGGACGCGTTGGCCAGTTCACGATCGTGAACTCCTAAACGTGTCCGTGAACTCAACGTCGTCCAAAACGCGCCGCTTCACTCGCGTGGGTTCACGGTCAATGGCCCCAGTTCGCGGTCTTAGAGACAGTTAACTACCTTGTCGTCAATAACTTCACGAACCTCGCTGGACTGCTCGATGTTCACGGTTTGTGGTCCATGTTCACAGTCTTAGGAGACCGTGAACTACCTTGTCCGGCCGTGAACTGCGGTTGTTTCCTGGGACGCCTTCACTTCACTGCTATGGGTCAATTGTCACGGTCGCTTCGAGCTTTCTTCAGTTTTTTGCGCTTTTTGACCTCCAAATATCCTAAAACTCGTCCTCGACCCTTCCACACGTGCTAGGAGTTGAAATGTATCAAAACAAGCACAACGTAGCGTGAAATATGTCAAGGAACTATGAAATACTAAGCTAAACGAATAAGAAGTGAGGGGTAAAATATGTACATTTGAGCCCGAATCACTCCCCCACACTTAGACGTTTGCTTGTCCCCAAGCAAACCAAGTACAAAACAAGGTAAGCTTACAAATTCTTTTTCAACACAATTTTGGGGCATGTCATAGGGCACAACACAAATGAATCACACTAGTTATTTGACACCAACCTATGGACAAAAACAAAGTAATCTTGGCAACCACCACAAACAACATTCAACTGTATTAAGATTGTGCAAAAGAAGAGTTCTCACATTATTCATCAACCAACACACAACATGCATGAAGATCACATCATAAGAACGAACGATCGAGCAACCTAGGTCCTCACCGGGTTAAAAGAAATGAACAAAACATGATGAAGAATTGCTCACTCTCGACCAGTGGGGTCAGGACCATTTGATGCAAAATATGTGCTTATTCACGCTCAATCCCAACGTCCCTTTACCATGAAGATAACCTCTAAATGTTAGAGGTCACAAGATGGGTGTCGTTGCTAGCTTGTCCGGAGGTCTTGGACACAGATTCAAATGAGTGGCTAGGGTCTATGACATGGGGAAAAGGCTTTTTGGTTGCTGGCAAACATAGCATAAGGTTCCACATTTCCATCCTAAAACCACAAAAGGTTCTAAGGTTTCGATTAGAACCCTCTCCTATACTCAATGGCCACTATCATCGGCCAAAAACTACACTTTCCACTATTCCAAACCACAACCAATCACCAAGCCATATCATGCATACTTTCTTGCTACATTTGCTATTCAATTTTAAGCACAAGAGTTTAGAGGTCAACAACATGTAAGTCTTTCTATAGCTTGCATGCTAGGCAACACTTCTAAGAGCATGTTCAACATTTATTATCTTTTTGGTGGCCACTCTCTTCTCTTCTTTGCCCTCTTATTGATCTATTTTTTTTTCTTTCTCTTTCCTCCAAGGGCTATAGAGAGCTAAAAACATGCCACATTTTTGAACTTAAGGAACTATGCTCACTTTGAAAAACTACCTCCACACTCACTTCACCTCTTAGCAAAACCGTACACAAATCACTCATGTGGAACCTCGTTTAAGCTCAGATGGTATGAATGGAGCTTCCAAACACAAGGGTGACTCGATAACGGTATAGACACGAAGAAAGTACGGTCGTTCTATCTAAATCAATCAAGCTCAAGTAGCGCGAGCTACCTAACAGAGAATGACCCTTAGACACACGGCTCAAAGGGGTTGACTAAGGAATGATATGATCGGGTCGGTCAACATTTGGGTCGTGGACTAAACCTATGCCTCCATCTTCCTCGCTAGCAACAATATGAAAGCTACGCATCATGTAAAGGGGGAACTATCGCACAAGAACGAAACGAATGACACAAGTCAAACATGGATACGTAGGTGCTCAATCATTCGTTCTAATTCCCTATACGATGCATTGGCAACTGTGAAAAGCAAGTAATCGATTCAAAACATCTACCGGTTCACAAACACATGAGAAATGAACCTATGCACACACCTAATACAAGTATCAGTCGTCATCATAGTTGCACACGATCACAAGCAAATCATCCATAGACAATGCTAATAACCACGAGATTCAAAACAAATCACCACAAGGTGCCACTATGATCATGCAAATGTAGAAGTTGTTATGCTTGGAGCCCTCAAATTTTAAAAATTTGGGCATACATCAAGGCTCCAAGCATTCAAAACCACCCCAAACATTCACACACACATGCATAACGACTATCCCCCACACTTAAGCGCGGCATTGCTCCAATGGCGTAAAAGTAGGGGATATAACGATGTTACCGGTTAAGTTGTGAATGTTTGTGATCAGGAGCGAGGGCGGGTGAGATCCAGAAGAGGAAGGAAACGGCAAAACACCACCAAAATCTCTTCATTGATTGTCTTGTTGATAGGAAAAGAGATGCAAACCATTGATGGTTGGGTTTCCTCCTACCAAGCATTTCTTTAACGTCGTGAGCCGGTTGCTCTTCAAGTTTCGGTCCACCCAAGAACCTTCTTGAAGTTGAGGTTCTCGTGGTGAGGTGATGTCTCAAGTCACGAGCATTGGAAGAATCCATGATTGAGGGCTCGTGAACTTGATCGACTTTGAGGCTCCACCCACAAGACCTCTCTGTCTTTCTCTTTTCTCCACACCATGTAGTGAAAACTCGCTTGACTTCCATCGCATCCACCAAGGGATCGCCGATGGCTTGTCCTTGTCTTGGCAAAGAGCCGCAAACGGGTCCTTCTCCAAAAGCGCATCGAGGTCGGGTGGAAAGCTTTCATAGCACTTGTAACTTGGGGATGCTTCATCCACCTCGACCTCGTCCATTGCTCGGACACTGCTTGCTCCTTCTTCTTCTTCCTCAACCTCCCCTCTTCTTCTTTAATTTCCTCCCCTTGGGAACACTCAAGATCTTCCTCCTCTTTAATGCTCGCTTCCTCCACTTCAACCTCTTCTCTCCTAATCTTTCCTCGCTCTGCCGCAAGCAAGCGTTGAATAGCGAGTCTCCAAGCTATGTCTTCGATTTACTCGACACTCATCTCCTCATTGAGAACTTCCTCTTCAAGGCTTGGGTTAAAATGTGGAAGAGTGTTGGCTTCCTCAAGAGGACATTCCAAGTCTCGAGCATCACAGTGGCCATCCGTGACAACTTTCGGCCATTCCAATTTATCCTCGAGGCTTTCCTCTTCATCTTCCTTATTTTCACCCTCTTCTTTCTCCTTCCCTTTCATGTCTTCAAGCACGGTTTGGAGGGCAAGGTACCATGCAAGATCATAGAAAGGATTCTCTTGCTCCTCCACACTCGTGTCTTGGTCTTCAAAGTTGATTTTTGGAAGGGGAAAGTGATGGGAGTCGTCAATGCAACCTTCTTGTTCATCCTCGCCACGAGAGCTCTCTGAGGTGAGTTCTTCTTGCTCCAACGGTTGTGATAGACGTTTTAATTATTTGGGGTTTATGTCGGTTTGAATTATTCTGTTCGGGTTTATTTTGGTTATTGGGAATACTTTGGGGAATTAATAAGTTGGGGTAGTTGTAGGTAATTGTGTTTGGGTATTTAAATTATTGTTTTACGTAGAAAAAGGCAAGCAGAAAATTAAACCTAAATCCTAATTGCTCTCTCCCTTCCTCTTCCTCTCTAGGCCGCCGAGCCTCCCTCTCGACTTACAAGCTGCCGATCGGCAGCATCCTTCTCCCTCCTCTCTTCTATCTTCAATCCCCTAAATTCACCTCTTCCCCAATTCCCAAACTCCCGGATCAATGCCTAGTTGATCCCTAATCCCCAATCTCTAGATAGAGCTTAATCCGGAGCTCTATCATTTGGTATCAGAGCCCGGTTCTTGGGTTCCTGAACAAACGAAGAACGACGCGCGGGATGGTGTCAACGAAATCAATGCAAGCACTGAGAAGGCCGCCAAGGCGGCGGCGCAAGAGCAAGCCGTGATCGCGACCACAACGGGGCTGCCGTCGGCTGGTGAGGGCGGTCATGGGGTCCCCAATCCGCGGGATGGGGACCTGGAAGACGAGACAGAGAAGCTGGAGGCGATCCGAGCCACCTTGGATCGCCTGGTGACTGCTTTCGAAACGGAGTGCGTGGAGAGGCTGGCTGTCAGGCGCGAGCAGGAGGAAGAGTCTCGGAGGGTTTGGAAGCGGTTTGATGAGGTGCAGGTGGCCTTGGAGGCGCTGCACGTTGCCCAAACAACCGCGCAGAAGAGCAGCGGCGGTGCAGGGGCCAGCAGCGGGAGCGTGGCGGGTGAGCCGCCGGCGGGCGGTGGCGAGGCGGCGAGCGTCGTGATTGCGGAGGGGCGCGGTGATGGAGGCGGCTGAGGTGGTGGCCGCGGAAGGCGGGGGCAACCTGGCCGGCGCGAGCGAGCAAGCAGGCCACGGTCAGCTAGGGCGCGGTGGTGGGCCTGGGCTTCTACCGACACCAACGACCCAGAAGTTGGCGGCTCGCAAGGGCAAGGCCAAGATGCCAGGGTATGATAACGGGGCCCAGCCGACTAGGCAGGGGCCACCTAGGCCAATGGGTTGGACCGATACCGCGGACCCATATCACGAGCCCAGAGGGTTGGGATGGCTGAACATGGATCCAAAGCGGATCGAGGAGGAGCTCAGCCTGGTGGGCCAGAATGCACCGTGGGCTGACCCGGCTAGTGCCGAAGATTACTTGGGCCCGGACCCGACAGGGGGCCGAGCCGCGCGAGTTGGGCCGGGGCAGGAGGGGCGGTTTGGGCCGGGTGGAGTCGGGCTGGGCCGAGGTGGCGGGTCGAACAGTCGGGCCAACCATGGGCTGACCGAACCAGGCAGGGTCGGGGTGAACCGGGGCGAATCGGATCGGGTCGCATGACACCGGATGAACCCGAACCGGGCCGAACCAAAAGTGGACCGAACCGGGGCTGGTTAGATCGGCTAGTATGGACCCAAACATGTGGCGGGGGTCGTATGGAGCAGGGAATGTGACGGGTCCGATTGGGCGAGGTTCCGCGTGCAGTTTTGGGCGAGGAGGAGTGTCACCGCTCTACCAGAACCAGCCAGGTGGTGATTCGGGTTATGACAGGTATGGTTCATATCACCCTGCCTATGATGGGACTGATGGGATGGTCTTTGTAACATCCCGAACCTCTAATAATTTTTTTTTTCCAGATGACGGGCGGATATTATAAGATTCGAGACTGAAAAAAAAATATCGACGAGTTATCCTATACGAGGTAGGATCAACGAAACCACTTTAAAACTCCCCAAACATCAAAAAGTGCAACAAAAATAAATTGTTGACTGTAGGAATCGAACCTCTAACCTTCTGGTCAGTAAGGAAGGGTTCAGCAACCTAACCAGTTGGACTATGCTTGTTTCAGTGATACAAAAGGAGCCGAGTCATTAATGAGCTAATGACGTCGGCATTGCACCAGCAGCTAGCTTGTTTATGGAGCCGGCAGTGGAAACAGGTGGACCTTGGACGGATTTACTACCCTTGGTGGAGTTTGCCTATAACAACTCCTACCATAGCAGTTTGCAGGCTGCACCATTTGAAGCTTTGTATGGAAGGAAGTGTCGTACCCCGCTATGTTGGGATGTTGAGGGTACGCGGGTTCTTACCGGAACGCAAATGGTCCAAGATACAGAGGAGAAGGTGAAGGTGATCAAAGAGAGATTGCGGGTAGCTCAAGATCGCCAAAAGTTATATGCCGATAATAAGGCTCGAGAAGTTAGCTATGATGTGGGAGAGAAGGTGTTCTTAAAGGTATCCCCATGGAAGGGATTGATGAGGTTTGGAAGGAAGGGTAAGTTAGCGCCTCGTTACATTGGTCCCTACGATGTTATCTCCAAAGTAGGGCCTGTGGCATATGAGCTTGCATTACCCGTGAGTTGGAGAAAATTCACAACGTATTCCACGTGAGTATGTTGAAAAAGTATCATATCGATCCATCTCATGTGCTACAACCCGAAAGGGTGGAGTTGGAGCCAGATTTGACCTATGAAGAAAAACCTGTGAGCATTGTGGATCATCAGGTACGTGTGTTAAGAAGCAAACAAATCCCCATGCTCAAGGTTATATGGTGTAATCAGGAGGAGGAGGCTGCAACCTGGGAAACCGAGGAGAGTATGAAGAAGAAGTACCCCGAGCTAGTTAAGGCTTATGCTCAACGTATGTCGACCTAGTACCTCATGTGTTAGATCGATATGAGTAGGGTACATTGTAATATATAACCTCTACTGTAGAGTGAGTGAATAAGTATGAAATAAAAATTTCCCAAGCCATTAGGTACTTAATGGCCAAAGGAAATTATCATGCCGTTATGCTGAGTTAAGCGATGTTTTGGACGAGCCGATTTCGGGGACGAAATCTAATTAAGAGGGGGAGAGTTGTAACATCCCGAACCTCTAATAATTTTTTTTTTCCAGATGACGGGCGGATATTATACGATTCGAGACTGAAAAAAAAAATATCGACGAGTTATCCTATACGAGGTAGGATCAACGAAACCACTTTAAAACTCCCCAAACATCAAAAAGTGCAACAAAAATAAATTTGACTGTAGGAATCGAACCTCTAACCTTCTGGTCAGTAAGGAAGGGTTCAGCAACCTAACCAGTTGGACTATGCTTGTTTCAGTGATACAAAAGGAGCCGAGTCATTAATGAGCTAATGACGTCGGCATTGCACCAGCAGCTAGCTTGTTTATGGAGCCGGCTTTGGAACTTGAGTTTCTTCCTTTCAAAGCTACTGCTCCTTAGAAGGCCGCCCCAGGCCTTTACTCCATCTGCTGGAAAGTAAATGAAGAGGTAAGAGCATGAATCAAGTAGCTCTATTATACCGGTAAGCTAGCCCTCCATTTTTGCCTTCGTACAAACACCAAGAAGAGAAAAGAAAAGAAATAATATGAAACCAAAAGCCTAGCATAGTCTCTGTATTCCCAGCAAAGGTTTAGAACCTATACAAACCTGTTTACAAGCCAAAATCGCCAAACCAACTCACCAAATATCCTTTACCGAAACATTTGCCGTAACCTTTTCGTCAGCCAAACCAGTGCCACTACAGGCAGAATCAGCTTCGAAGCTTGATACCGTTACAAAGAGCAAGTCTCCACGAGCATCACAGAGTTTACGGAATTGAATTCCGAGCTCAGACGAGGGAGAAACAAGGCCGGGAAGTTGGTACGCGAGGTAGGAAAATTTCCAGTTTTCTGCAGATTTTGGGACATGCAGAAAATTAATAATTAATCCGTAATTTCGTACTAACGATGATTAGCTCGCAGTTTCTTCGTTTGACGTCCAAACGACGAACCGTTTTCGCCTACGGGACCGTAGAATCAAGGAGAATTTTTAGGAGCCAATCTCTGGAATTTTAGAACTTAATTCCCGACTTGGAATCGGCTAAATTAAGGTGTGTGGGGATTAAGAGGACCTTAATTATTGCATCAATTATTTATGCTTGATTTGCATATTTGGATGGATGGATTACTGTGGGTGATGAATTATTTGTTGATATGATGATTTGGTGATTATTCTTGATTGTTATGAATTTTACGGTGTAAATATCGGTATTTGACGAGTTTCCCCGTAAAAATGAATAGTTGGGTTTATTGAGTATAAAACTGATCTAAGAGATTTTTGTTTGTATATAATGGTGTTGGAGCATATTGAGTAGAAGGTTTCACTTGAAAATGGTTTGCGGATTAAAAACTGCATAACGGTGAATTTTACGAAAAACTCGGTAAAAACGTGTTTTATTTATCTTTAAGATTTGGATCCCTTTAAAATGGTCAGTATGGATTATTAAATGGGTTGTGGTCTGGAAAGGGTAAATTAGACCGTTGATGGAGTTTTTATCATTAAAACAGTAAAAATGAGCTTAATACGAGATTTGCGATAAATACCGCGTATAATATTATTTCATGGTTTTGAGCTGTTGAAAAATATAAAAACTGGACAGACCTGTTTTAGGATGATAAATGAAGGTTCTTGTATTTTTGGGAGATTTTCGGAGTTACCGTTTTGTGAGAATTTAAATTATTGTAAAATAATGGTTAATACGAAAATTCTGAGATTTTATTCTCTAAATGGCTGTTTATGATCAGAACTGGATTAAATGGTATTTGGTGTCAATAAAATAATTTATATGGATTTTATGAGGATTTTAACGAAGGAAAATGAATTAAAAGTATTTTCACCGCAAACCGATTATTCATGATTATTTTGAACCGAGGTTATTATGTGATGTTGTGTGATGAATTTTGGATGAGGAATTATGATCTAGAACTGTTGAGTATTGTTACTGAAGGATGATGATGATTTATATGATTCGAGATTGGATGATGGATTGGATTTCGAGAATGTCGAGTTCAAAACCGACATGAGATAAGTATGGATTGGGAATCAGTGGGATGACATTGATTCCTGGATTGATTGAGATGATGATGAGTTGATGAGATGAGAAACATGAGATCCATTTGGATTGGGAACTCAATGGGAATGCATTGATTCCTGAATTGGTTTGATGAAATGTTTGACGTGAGATATGCATGGACCAGTTAATTAGTGGGACTGCACTGATTCTGGATCGATTATGCATGGACCGGTTAATCAGTGGGACTGCATTGATTCCGGATCGTTTGTGATGGATGAGAGAAATGCAATTGTTTGATTCGTGATCATATTAATTCACATAGACGTAGAAAGGGCCTGCACTTTTACCCCCAGATGATTATGGGTTTGGGTAGATCTAGCTCGCATTTGCGCGTATGGTGGTTGCATGAGCACCACGGATGATGATTTGCTCGAGCGGGGGTAAGTGTATGGTGACCTTGGCGCCATTGATAATTAATGGGAATTTTCATATCATGCATTGATTATGTGTTCGTGAAATTATGTGATTATATTTGAGATAAATTGATTTGGTGATGATGAGTTGGTGGATTCTATATGATGATTTAAGATGCATCTTGAGTACTAAATTATGATTGTTTGATTAGCTGATTGTGGTCCCAAAATTAGGTCGTGGGAAAGATCCACACACACAGCTTAGTTGCTGACCCACGTCTGTTTTCAGGCTCGCAGGTGCAACTAGGATCGGACTACTGAGGCTGCCCTATCCTTCTGTACTACCATCATGAGGTAGTTTGGAACACTGTTCTGTCATGGTCACCTAGGACTTTTGCTTTGAGTGTTTGAAGAATAAACCCACATTTTGTAAAAATTCAATAAGTGGGTTGGGATTCGAATAATGAGTTTGTATGATAACGGTTTATGTTTGTGTTTAATTATCGGATATGATGATTGAGTTCAACCAGTAACACCGATGATTT